>OU015674.1:5545805-7036611 GCA_907165275.2 Zygaena filipendulae
ATATATTCATAAATGCCTTGGGTGCTATTACTATACGTAAAACTATTCAATGGAAAAAAGATTGGGTTTTCAAACGTTATGTTTTGAATACCATAAAAACAAAAGATAAATACGTACACGATATTTCAAAAACATGGTAGGTATAATATAAGTATAACTGACTGAAAATTTATGGGAAACCCAAAATATTATGGTAATAAACGGTTGGATTACTTCCAGGACCGAATCTTTCTGTGGAACTTGTCCCCTTTTTTAATGTTTTTTAAATCTCACTTTCTTCTTTCAAAGTTATATTTATACCTAGAAACTATATAAGATTGTGCTTGAATCTTGTTTTCATAAAAATCAAAACGTTTAAAAAATCTTCATCAAATCTATACTAACACTGTTGCGAAAGGAACTGTCTGTCTGTTACCTTTTCTCGTCGTAACTACTAAACCAATCATCATGAAATTTTGCATACACGTCAGGGATACAGAAAAGGTCATAATATGGTACTTTTTATCTCATAATTACTGTGGAAACTCCGATGTACCAAAAATCAAAACCATTCTCTCAAGTTGTTCTACCAAGTTGTAGATAAGAAGTTTCAGATAGAATCGCGGTTTTTCTATTTTTTTTTTTTTTCCTATTAATCAATGACCAAGACGGAAATTGCTTTGTAACATTTTTTTTATTTTATTTTATTTAAGTAAATACGATATGGGTAAGAATACTTACGGCCGCACTCAGAGTCAACTTTAATGATTACTTAGTTAAGTATAGATTTTTAAAACAAAACTGCCGCAATCAGACAAGTTTGATAAATTAATATTAATTGGCACTTAACTAATTAAGTTACATCTCATTAAATGACAATTAACATTATTTTACTGAACGTCTCTGATTGCGGCAGTTTTGTTTTAAAAATCTATACTTAACTAAGTAATCATTAAAGTCGACTCTGAGTGCGGCGGTTAAAGGTTTTAAGATTCGAATTTAATTTCAATGCCAGATAATTCGAGAACTTTAGATTTAGATCGGGGACAGGATGGCGATGTTTGTATTTTTGAATTGTCTGCAGTCTTGAATTTCTTAGTGGAATGTGGTAGCTTAGTTTATACAGCCTATAGTTTGTATAAAACTTAGGTATACGTAACATAATAAGGAACAAATTTAGAAATTAAGTGATGATGATGTTTTCATACAATAATAGAAATAATTTGTTGGGCTGATATAGTCAGCACCAGACATTATGTAATGACTTTTGACAAGTTCAACGACAACGACGAATTGTTTACATATTTTTGATGCTGACTATACAGGGAAAAATTAGATTTGAAAATTTCTTTAGTTGGAATATTATTTATGTACCTACCTACTGTCGACAAGCTATATAGCTTGTTATGGGTGTTATCAATAAAATGGATCTAAATTCGAAATCATCCCGTTTCTCAATAAAAAAAGTTGATAAAACGGTGTGTCCTCTATTTGTAAAGATTGGTAAAATAATAAATATGTCAATAATAATATATGAAAGAGACGAAATACCATTTTACACAAAACGTATATTATAGGTACCATAACATTTTTAGAAGTCTTCGATCTTCATATTAAACCAGATATTTATACATAATATATTGGGAGAGGTTTACACAAATACTAAATGCAATAATAACACTTGGACATTATCACACAGCGCCATCTGGTTTAAAAAAAGCAGAGCTTTTACTGTGTTTGTAGCAGGCAACTGATATAATACTTATCTACTGTTTTTGTAATTAGGTGTGTTTAATAAAGCGCCGATAGTAAAAAAAAATATTGCGTGACATCACACGTACAGTCGATAACGGAAGTATTTAAACATTTCGAAATCAATCTCTTCGGTAATAAATGTTAAAATTGTTCAACTACTCACGTTGGTGACTTTTATATATGTACGTACTAACATAATACACGAGCGCACATAAGCTCGTCTTTGGTAAGCTTTCACAACAAGGCGGGTTGTATCAGCGTCGTATACAACTTTCACACAAAGGGGAGTGGAGTGGGGTCGAGTGGTATTTCAGTCCCAATCTTAGTAATTTTTACATAGTTTGTGATACATTTGAGAACTAATTCCCTTTTTTACATAGCCTCTTGAAACATTATTGAATTATAAAATATCTTCATATTAAACTTGCGAAATATTTTTTGTTGTCTTTAAATTTTACGTGTTTTCTTCAGCTTTATAAATATTCATCTTAGGTAGCAGAGGTAATTACGAGTTTTATAAAGAGGAAAAGTAAATCTAATATAAGTGAAATACCACTCAATGAATCCACTACCTTATCGGGAAACCTCAAAGGTATTAGGTATTTCCATCCTAGGTTTCCAGAGGGTCTCCCCAAATCAAACAAACCAATGCACTCTCATTGTGCATTTGAACTCGAATTATTTATAAAGTACGATAAATTTGAAGAATTAATGTGTTTCGTTGATTTTCCACTAAGCTACATTTTTACATAAATAAATTTAAACTATTTGTTATAATATTTAGCTAACAGTTAAAATGGCACGTTACTTATAACATAATATTTTAATATTTGTTCCTAATACGCGCAAACAACCGCCTGGGCGACACAAAATGTCTGGTCCGTGTTTATAAATTATTATACTCACATTTTATACACTACTACTGTCTGTATTTTTCGTTTTTGACGCTAACAAGCGAGACGGAAATCATTTTTCTTTTTGCAAAAAAAAAGGAAACAAAATTTATAATATGGCAAGCCAAATGAGACATTAAAATAAGACCGAATAAGTTTTCAATATAATAAAGCATATTATTTAATCTTATTGAATGAACAATGACGTTATCTTACTGGAAATAAACCGCCTTTTAATAAAAAAAATCGCTGATATAAAGAATTATATCTTCTGAGATTTAAAAATAAATTTAGAAGAATATATAAATGCTATATTTTTAATGATAATTCTGCAGGATAAATATCGAAAAATTTAAGCAAAAAGTTCCAAAAGCGGTCACTTTTTGCGGTTTGCAACGAAACTTTTTTTATATTATGTGCCAAAATTATGTGATAATTATTAATAGAACGAAATTAATTTTATTATAATATATTAAATATTATGGTATACCATGGCAGCGCTCTAGAGCATCGAAGGTAGAATTTCCAGTATAACACCGCCAATGACAACAACACCAAATGCGTATAATAATTGACCAAATAACTGCAGAGCAGTCTTCGAAGTATACTCACATTACAATGTCAAATGTTACACTTAATTTTTTTATATGGGTTAAATAAATTGTAAATAACTATACCTACATATTGTGTAAATGTAATTTTTAGCTCAGCGGCTTAAAGTAATGAGCAAAAGTCAATCTTGCTTACACTCCACGAAAATTGACAACAAGTTGTTTTTATTACAATTTACAACTCGTATTTTATTTTGCTCTAGATGAAGTTAAAAGTTGTGTCACACGAGAGCAAAGCATTTTGTTTGTTGTTTTGTTGTCTGTTGTCATGATCTGATTATAGCAAACTTACTTAGCTTGCACGAGATTCAAACTCAACACTCGCTACAAAAACGAATTTTGCTCTCTTGTCATTTACAATTCATGGAAAAAATCACAATTTATGTAACGCATACAATTTACAGTTTAGTTAGTAACCGTAATACTATAATAATAATAATTAATAAAAATACTGGACCATAAAGTTAAATTTAATAGGAATTACATACAAATACATTATACACCATCTTATATAAATATTATACTAACCGTATATATTACTAATTTTATCTTACGTTTTAACACTAATCATTAGTTACTTAAAATATAAAAAACTAAAAATAATATATAAAAAAAACAATGTCGGCTGCCTTGATTGATCAAACGATGTGTATATTTTTTAAATAACTGACATTATCATTGAAAGAAAGGTTACTTTAAGTTTTGGGTATTTGTATCGCGGATTTTTTATTACAACAATACCTAATAAATTCGATGGATGGAGTGTCGCTTCTTTACGTAGTAATAGTTACTTGGAAAACTCAAGAGAGAGAGAGTAGGACAGGCAGAAGTGACCAAAAAATGGACTTAGTAGTATTGTAACATTTCATTGGAATATAGTTATTTATGCAACTGTTGCATAATGAGGGGTACTCGGCTTCGCCTCGTGTGATAAACCCACATTCGTCTTTTAAACCTAAATTATTAAATTTTATTTAAAATATTAAAAAAAAATTATATACAGTCGCATACAAGACTTTATCTACACCCATGATATGAATCCTGTATAAAAGGTTCTCTATGGCATCTTCAGAAAATGATGTATACAATACTATTTTCCAATTCATGAAATTCTGTTACCTTTATGCCTTTTCGTATTGTTTTCATGACTTTTCTGGTAATATTGGTTAAAAATATTGGTGAAACAGGTTACTATGACACTGGCTGCTTTAATGTTGGTAATAAGCTAAAACATTCAGAAACTATTATAGAGGATTTTATAGCATGGGTGGAGATATAATGATTAATGATATGTATTGTAATGATTTTAAAATAACGTCAGTTGATTTAAAAAAACCTTAATTATGCAAAGTCCAGTCATCACACCTTAACACACTTTATATTGGAATTTGTCACAATTTTAATAAGATTCGTTTTCAAAATTGTTAAGCTACTTCGACGATGACTGTACCTAACACTCTTGCGTATAAAAAAACGTAGCAAACAATACTGAACTATTGCACTCACAGTCTATTCTCATATCGTTCTATATCTATGTATTTACATCTCTATTGGAAAATATTCTTTATATGGCTATGTTAGGTAACCTAATGGCATGGCATGATGGCGAAATTGTTGCGTAAGAAAGTGGTCGCCAGAGCAAAAATGCAAACGATCAAGGCGGATGGCTCTTATTCACTATGACCATAACACGCCGCGTTAAAATAACGCGCCACAAAAATGATTTTTCCCTCGTGCCCAAAGAAGTTCCACTTTAAAAGAACATTTACAACGTGTCCCATGACCTATGGAATATTAATTTTATATGTTTTGGCATCCAGCCAGAGCGTTTGGGATTGTGTTTTTGGGACGCACTTTATGGGCAAGGAATTATTTATTTATTTCATAATTCTTTATTGCACATAAAATAACAATTTTACAGTACCCAAAAAGAAGGAAAAAGCAAATGTCGGTCTTATCGCATAGTTGCGATCTTTTTCAGACCACCAATGATGCGAAAGGAAGAACAAAAAAACATACAAACGAGTGGTTGGGCAACGCATCGCGAATGTTGTTGGTGATAGTGAATAAACTGCCGTGGCAAATTAACTTTTCCAACTGCTCTAAACGGTTGCAAGTTATCTTTCTTATTAAAATGTTTAACGTGTTTTCTGCAATTTTTATTAATTTTTTTTCTTCAGAATATGCAATAGAAATTAGCTTTTATTTTTATTTTTTTATACTCATCTAATATACGTTTAATAAATCAAACTAAATACAATAAATACTAATACACTAAATGAAGCTAAGATTTGCTAAGATTTATTGAGAATAAAATACGGATTTACATAAAATAATTTTATGAATTGTTTAATTTTTAACTACATACTATTATGTATTTCGTCGCCGAATTATATATTCACAATGCACACAACCACATCTTACCATCATAAGACAACAAGCTTTAAGCTGACGGCGATATTCCACTGCTAGCGAAGCGAAGCTTTATTTTAGCCAAAAGATCTTTTTATTTTGCCCCGTCCAATCATAAACTAAATAATAATTATTTTTTTTTAAACCCAAAAGCTAAATACAGTTAAAAGACGTTGATATAGGTATTTATTTTAAAACAATAATATCACATAACTTCTTTGTCTGGGATACCAACATCCTCGACTGAATTCAAACACAACTCTTCTGTTTCAGCTTACAAGAAATACAATAAATGAAATTTCGCTCCGCTTCAGTACAAATGGAAGATCACCTTTACTTATAAATTAAAACATCGACAGTTTTCCACTAAATAAATTATTGTTTCATTAATTTTCATTGAGCATTGCAACAGTTTTAGCTGTAAATATTAAATACGTTTTAAAAAATCTACTAATTATTATACATAGTAAATGCTGTTGTTTGCACAACAAAATATACAGGGTGTACTATACAGAGTGTAAAATATACAGATGTATGGTTAAACGAGGGACAATTTGAAAGCGGGCATTTGCTACACCAGCAGAGCAAGCATTATGTAACTTTTGTTGCTATCATATTTCAGTTTCAATCAGAAAAATAGCGATTTTGTAATTGATTAATCGTGTTTAGACAGCTTCAACTCAAAACGTGCATATTTTAATAGCAAAACCGTCATGTTTTTGATTGCAACCGAAAAATGATAGAAACAAAAGTTACATAATAATCCCTCAGAGCCCTTATTCACTACGACCAACAAAATTAGTTGCCCATAACGCGCGTCCCAAAAACACACTCCCAAACGCTCTAGATGCAAAAACATAAGAAATTTATATTCTTTATGACAAAAGTAACGTTTTGAATGTATTTTTTCAAAGTGAAACTTCTTTGAACACGAGGGAAATTTAAGTGGCGCCTTATCTTAACGCGACGCGTTATGGTCATGGTGGATAAGGGCCCAGGTGTTACGGGTTGATTCCCGCGCCAGGAGTGTTATTCCAGTGTATATTATATGTATTTACAAAAAAGATATACAAGGTACACGTATTCAATTCTTGTGCCAAACATCTAAAAATACAAAGATAATAATTGAAATTGTTCAATAAATATAATATTTATAAGAACTCTAAACGTGCAAAAAGAGACCACCGCCGGATCATACCAATGAGTAATTCAAGGACACTGCTTGAAGGTCATTCACCCGGTGTCCCGCTAAAGCCCGCGTTTTCCGCTAGGTTTTCTTTGGAATTTATCAATGTTATTCATTATGTACATATATTTTTATTACATAGTTACATGAAACATGAACTGTCTGGAGCTACAATATTTCCCCCGTTTAAAATTACATATTATTTTAAATGTGTTTATTTCAATAAACACATTTACAAAAGATCATGTCAACGTACAAAGACAAGAGCCTTTTCAGTCTCAAAAATTCTTTCCAATAGTAATTTTAGCTCACAGTCTTTATCGAACCCCATTCGAATCGAACAATCGATTACCCGCTTCGAAAAGATAAATCGATTGATTGAGTTTTTTTTTTAAGTAAAAATTATTTTGATACAGTCTTTTAAATTTTTTATTTTTCCATTATGTTTTAAATAATATTATTGATTTGATATTTTTGATTATTTTAAAATAAAAAAAAATATCGATTGTAATAGTATTTCATGTAGCGTATAAAGCTACTAAAGAGCGTCGTCACAACAATACGGTCAGTATCTCTACCGTGGTGCTCGTTTACATTAAGTCGGTTTGTGTCCACGAGTTTTCTCGTCCGCGCGCCACAACTCGCTGAGTATTGGTTCGATGTAAACATTAATTATCATAAATCGATATAATGTCCAATTAAATAATTTACCGTGATTATCGCGCGACAGCGTCCGGCGACCTGCCGACAAGAACAAAATATTACAAGTTAACACAACACAATATCATTAGAGACAGATAGAAATAGACACGTATTTTTCGCTTTTTCAAATAAATGAAATATTATACAGAGATAAAGCGCATAAAGTTTAGGGTGGGGGCTCGTGACGTCACTAACCACTATAAGCCACCATTAAAACTGCACCGGGTTGTGACGTCACGCGCAATTCAATGTATGGCTGTTATTTTAAAAGAAAAATACGTGTCCAATATTTTTTATTAATCTACAAGACGGACTAAAAATTAAATTTAGTCAACATGCCCATCACAGTGAGTTAAAAAACACGCTTTAACAATAAACTGACCTAAAAAGTAATCATCTAGGACCTACAGTCCTTGTCAAGACCAATCATCCAACGAGTCCCAATATAGGTACATGAAAATTTCATTTCGATACGACAACAAAATTAGATGTACATAGGTAAATTACAACTAACTTCTACGCTTTGTCGTAGAGTATAATATTATACTTAAATCCTACTTTCTTTCTTTTAGCTTTATTTTATTTTTTTGTTTTAACCATTGGTCTGAGGATGGAGGCCGGAATCGGTAACACGGGATATCCTAGCACGGATTCTGCTCTCTGACTTTGGCTTTTCTTCATTCAGAATACGTCCACCAGGTGTTCCACCTGCCCGTTTGCCCCTATGAATGATTATTACATACTGGCTGTGCCCCGCGGTTTCACCCGCGCGAAAGGTTTTTATACAACAACTTTTTTTCTCGACATCCGATTTCAATGAAACAAAGCCTATATGTAGCTCCAGGCTAAGCTTAATCTACCTGTGAAAACCGCATGACAATCCGTTCAGTAGATTCAGAGATTATCGCGAACAGACAGACAGACAGACAGACAGAAAAGAGTTTTAAAAACCCTTTTTTTGTGGTTGGTTACTCTTCGTTTATCGTCCCCTGTCAATTTTTATTAAAAATATTCAATGTACAGAATTTATTATAGTATACTACTCTTTTATTATAGTATAGATTAATTACTGTTTACTCATAACACTATTATCATGTTTCAAGTAGCTACAAGTTTAACTTTTTATTAATTGCACATCCTACTGTATTTATTTCTCCCACAATCCAATAGTTAACTGGAAGAAAATGCCGTAAGGCATTAAGTTCGCCATTTGTACTTTTACTTGTGCAATAAAGAATTAATAATAATAATAAGCCTTTATTTACTGACCAAAATAGTGTGAACAGTTACATTAAATGTTTTTATTTTATATATCTAACCGCCGCACTCAGAGTCGATTTAATGGTTACTTAACGGATTTTAAGTAAGGATTAAAAAAAAATCACTCTCAGAGACAGTTAATCCTCCATTAATCACGTTTAATGATGATTAACTTTAAGTGACGGCTGACCCTTACTTAAGACTTAATTGGAGATTTTTGACATTTAAAAGTAAGGTTATGTTTGTTTTTGTTGTTAAAATTTCAAAATCAAAGTTGGATTTTTGAAACTTTCAGGGCGTCGATCACGTCACAGTAATTAGAAAAGCATGTCTGACCTAGAAGATTTTATTGAGTTTACGAATTGCTGGACTTCCAGGTGTTATCGGGTACACATATTAAAATAAGAAGTCCTGGTAGAATATCATAGAAAAGGATGATTTTCTTTTAAGGTTCAGGTAGTAACAGGCCCGAATTTGGATTTTTTAAATTTTTAGCTCGATGGCCTGGCGGAACTCATGATAGTTTTATTCATAATAGTAGTGCACTGAAACAGCTATCAGGTGTATTGCAAGGTATACTGCTTGGTGAGTGATTATGCAGTAGGTAAATGATGTGCGTTTAACACCATTCTTGTCCTAATTCAAACAGTCAAGAAAAGTACAATAAAAGCCATATCAATAATCAAAACGAAAAATACTGTTGACAGTTTTTAGTATTTGGAAAAGGAAGTTTCCATATCTTCAAATGAGTATGAGTATCAAATTAGACACAGTTGTGGCTGTAATTTGTGTGTGTGCTACATTATACAATATCTCATTACCGTTAGATGAACTCCTGCTTTATACTGACAATGGTGGTGATTCTGATCATATTATATCATAAATGATATACATAAGAAAATCCCAATAGTAATGGTTCTTGTTCAGACAATCCATAGTTGAGAGATTTTTTAGAGATAACTAGTAGGTATAGATAGCTTTTTATGAATAACTAGCTGAGCCCCACGGTTTTACTCCACATGAGTTTTGGAATCCCCGCAGGATAGATTTTCTTTTAAAATAGTTTTATTTCTCGTTATAACATCAGCTATCTGCCTGAAAGTCCCGTTTAAATCGGTCTAGCTGTTTCAGTGTTTAGACAGAACAAACAGACAGACGGTTTCACCCGCGGTAATTTCGGAGTTCCCGCGGTCCTTCTCTGTACCCCTGACAACGTGCATGCCAAATTTCATCCAAATCCGTTCAGCCGTTTTTGCGTGATTGAGTAACAAACATCCATACTTTCACATTTATAATATTAGTAGGATTATATTATACTTTCATATGCATTTAGTGAAAAATTGTTAATTTGGAATCACAAACAGACACTTCAATTTTATTTATATCTATAAATGTATAGATTAAAAACCATAAAATAATAAAAAAAGATTTGGTTATACTCAGATTTTGTTCGTTATTTGTTTTTTTAAGGTGTAGGTAATAACAATTTTTGCTAACAGAGTGGTTGCACCTTGGACTGGGCTACCGGAAGAAGTCTTGGCACCTAACAATTATTATTTGAAAACAGATTGGACAAATATTTGAAACAAAAGATAGAAAAATAGTAATGTATAACTGGATACAGGCACCTATTAGCTGCTTCAACTACCTGCCTGAATTTTAAATAAATAAAATAAAACTAGTTCATTTAAAATAAATAATTTTATTATTGCAATTCTAGTTTTTTTTTTATTCAGCTAGCTCTAGTTTTGCCATCTACAATAGCTTAATTTTTTTCTTCCTCCAACTCAGCAGCTCTCTCAGCAGCTTGTTTTTAATGTCTCCAACTAAAAAAATACACTGATTAGAACTACATATTTTAGAATACATATTATAACACACATTAGCTGTGCCCTGCGATTCCACCCGTTTGAGTTTCTGAATTTCCGCAAGAACTCCAAAGTAGCATAATTTACACCTTATAACATCATTTAATTGGCAGAGAAAGTCCCGTTTAAATAGGTTCAACCGTTTCAGAGATTCACCTGTGGAAATCTCAAAGATCCCGCAGGAATTCCCAGATAAAAAGTACCCTATGTTTTTCTCTGTACCGGTGAAAATGTGTATGCAAAATTTCATGTTGATCGGTTAAGCCATTAAGGTGTGAAAACGTAACAAATAAACAAACTAATTTTCACATTTATAATAAAAGGATTTCAATTACAACTTGGTATTTTGCCCAGCCCTGTTGAGTTGTTATTGAATGTTACCTTTTCTATAATGCTTATTATGCTTCGGTTGAGGTGGTGGATTTAATGGTTCACCTCCAGGTTTTAAAAGATAGCCTTGCTTTTACGGGCCATAGCCTTAAGGTTATCCCATGCTCTTTTTAATGTAGTTACATCACGCTGCAAGTAAAAAAAATATAATTAGTTCTAGTTATATTAACAAAAAGTGTATACAAGCAATAACTAGAATACAAGTATATACAAGTAATACAATACCTTGTATACAAGTGCATTACTATTGAACTCGTCAGTGACTGAAATCCAGGCCATTTTTTCTTTAAAACTGACTTTCCGTCGATCAATTTTGATTCAATTATCGATGTTTAATTAATGTGCAAGTAAAAATTTTTCGTCCGGGGTAAAGTTTGCAACTCATTTGTGTGGTGTTTTATTTTGCTCCTGAAATATAAAGAAAACCATATAAAAACATGCCTGACATATTTTTATCTTTTAACAATATGAAACTAATAATAATTACTCAATACTCACCATTTTTTATATAATAATTTCAAATTATTGTTATATTACTAAAGACGAATTCTCCTTCTTTAAGCGCTCTCCACGTTCGCGCGTGGTTCGCGCGCGAAGCCGCGAAACACCCGCGAACTATAAGTGTAGAATCATGGTTCGCGGGTGTTTCGCGGCTTCGCGCGCAGTTCGCGCGCGAATGTGGACAGACCTTTAATGATGGCGGCTATTCCAATTTGAAAAATTTCGCGGATTGATTTGACGTAGACGTGGACGGAGAATAGAATGGACGAGCTGCTAAAATAATAATAATTACAAGAGTGAGAAAGTGCGAATGTTAAATACGTAGGTGCGAGCTGGACGAAACAATTGTTTTTGGTCTCTTTCTTGCGTATCGTTTATTTTTGTCTGCCTACATTTGAATTGTAGGCAGACATCTACGTTGCTCTTTGTTTATTTTGATAAAAAACGTAGTTTTTTTCAATTATTGAAAGCTAAACAGACTTTCATATCGTGTTTAAAGTGTTTATTTTTGTTGTGGACATAGTGTTATGTTGTATTTTAGGATGTAAGAGGCGTAATGAAAGGAAAACGGAGAATGTAATATTTCATCGGTATGTAATGATTTACTTTCATGTAAATGTGTTTTGTTTATGCAAAATAGCAAATATGTTCATAATAACAGCTTTGTGGTATAAATCGTATAAATATAACAAAAAAATCAACATTAGTTTGCCTTCTTATTTTAATGTATAATCTTGCCAAATTACGTAGTCCTTATTCCATAATGGCGACTATGTCGTTACCACAAATTAACTAGAGTCGTTATCATGCTTTCCGTATTAAGTCGGGTTATACTACAACAAAGGTTGCTAGTTTACCCAGATTAATTTCCCAATTTTTCATAATATTAGTAGGTACCTATGAGGTGTAACAAAATTATTTCGACCAAGTATCGTGCCAAGTGCCAATCGTTTAAATCATTTGTTTTTCTTATCAACCTGGGACAAAATACTGAAAGATTCTAGTCAACTATCTCTTAGGCGCTGTATTTTAAAACTTCGGTGTCGAATTGAATAAGTTCAATTTGACCGTCAAGAGAATAACGTGTACTGTACCCTTCGTGTGTAAGACTGGTGCAAAGTGAGTCTAAGCTGAAAAGCTTGCATGCTCTTGACTGTATGAGTAGTGAATGAAATAAACAATTTTATATTCAATTTGATTTGGAAATTTTAGAATATTGGGCCTGATGACTACATTGTCCACGTCATACTATTTTTTAATTTTTCATGTTAATACAGTTTGTATTCTATATTTTTTTTTCTTTTTCAGATGTCCTTTTAAATCGGTTAATCTTATTAATTGGATAGCAAGCACTGGTCGTGTAAATTGGAAACCAAATAGGATTCAAGGATTCGTTTCAAGTATTTCCCAAGCAGTTTCTGTTGAAAAACTAACCTTACTGACAATGAGAGCAGCTGGCGCGAACCAATAAGCAAGCAATAATAATCGTTTCAAAAACCATAAACCAAGCGCGCAACTTTTATGATGCCATGACGAGAAATAAGCTGGTTTGCCTCATCCGTACCGTGCGCTAAGGAACTTAAGTTCCAATAAAACGTTATTTGCACCTACATAGTTTTCATTTCACTTGCTCCGCTTAAATTATAAATCCCCTTGACACCTTCACGAATCGATGATAACCTATCTACTCTATAAAACTACATTTTACTTCCCATAGCTTTTTCATCACCAAACAAGCTAGATCTCCCTGGAAATTGGAAATAATTTATTTAGTGGTAATACTGGTAGTTTAGATGTGTGCATAGGAAGAATATCACTTTCTCTTACCCTATACGCGAATAGCCTGTCCATTCTATTCTCCGTCTACGGACGTAGATAATTGAAAAATGAAAATGGCGGCGTTCAATGTTGTCATATCACAAAAGTCATGGCATTCACGATTTAATTTTATTGAAATCAATTATTATTTCCGATTAAAGTAATAGTAAATTAACGCAATTAATTATTTCTAAAGAAAAATAATAACTTCACCTCATAAAAACTACAAAAACAAAAGTATTATTTCCATGAGTTTATGCATGTGGCAATGTCGCACTTTATCGATACGCATTTCGATAGGGTGCACCGCCCTATGCTTACATATAGTTGTCAATCTACTAATCAACAATTAATTTTTGTCTCTGGGAGCTACGGCGATTTAATTATCATTAGAGCTTTTAAGTAGCATTAGTTATGGGCCGATTAACGTTATTTTAATGAACGACTCTGAGTGCGGCGGTAAGTAACTAATTTGCATACAACAGTCCGCAGTAATTATTGAGTCAGTGTTTCCTATAGACACATAGGCCTCCTCCAATACTTTCCACATTTTCCTGTGTTTAGACTTGTATTGTTTGTTCATGTGTTGTTTCTGACTGGCAAGTTTATGTTTATTACTGTATTATATTCTTTCAGAAGTAGGTACCTCTGAAATATACTTTTATGTATTTCTTTTTTAATCATAAATCCCACGTCATGTCACATTGTTTCGCATAATTATGTAAAATATAATATAGTACTTATGTTCTTCAGTTTATAGATCTCCTAATTTTGTAACTTTGTTTAAGTCAAGGGTGTTCCATTTGACTTTATATAATAAAGAATTAATAAATACTAAATTGACGTCATACCTTACAGTGCCCTCAGTAATAACGGAAGATAGATACCCGTCGATCGTACACCGTGGACACTGGGCACATCACGCGGCTCACTCACCTGGCTCACCTGTGCTGGCGCAGGCGCGCGTCGTACAGCGGGCCGTACGCGGCGAGCGCGCAGTACGTGGCGAGCAGCGCGCCCGGCGTCACGGGGCGCGCGCCCCCAGCGCCCTGGGCGGCCCGCGCGTGCGCCCCCAGCGCCCAGCTGCAGTAGGGGGCGGCGCGCGAGTCGCCCGCGCCGCGGTACGCCGCGCCCGGGTCCGGCACGCTCGGCTCGCGCGCGCCGCCGCACGACGCGCCCAGCGCGCAGAAGCTCATCGCCTTCCAGCCGCCGTATCTGGGTGGCGGCAATAAACTTATAAAATAATAATAATAATCCACTTCACAACACACAGATCTACATGATCCCACACTAAGCTATAAGCTTGTGTCGTGGAAACCAAGCAAACGTGGTATATACTACACATATTATTACATATATTATATATATATATATATATACACACCCAGACTGGAAAATGGAACCCTGTGTTCATCACACAAAGTCCACCCCCACCGGGAATCGAACCCGGAACCTCTTTATTAGCGGGCAGGCATGGTGACCATTGCGCCAATCTGGTCGTCATTACATTATCACAACACATTAACAATGCAAATGCAGTGTGTTTCTTTGTTTTTTACGCTTTTACGGCTTAACTACTCAACCTTGCACACATATTGTCAGGAGTACGGAAAAAGACAATAGGGTACGCGGGAGAAATCGCGGAGACCAGCTATTTTAGATATTGTTTATTATTTATTAACCCTGTGTTCATCACAGAAAGTTCACCCCCACCAAGAATCGAACCCGGAACTTCTTGACTAGCGTGGAGGCAATCGGGTCGTCGGGTATCCATCACTAGTATACGACTCTTTTCATTCCGACAGCAGCTCGGACACACTCCATACAAATGAACTGATTCAAGTACTTTCCCACAACTAAAGACAGCCGGCTTGTACACGTGTACACGTGTTGTACGCGTGTACGTATCGTGAGGTTCACAGCGAGCTGACAGTAACTGTCAACTGTCAATGAATAATTGTCGCATGTAGATTCTACAAATATGTCAAACTTTTACCAGGCCACTTTCTTTATATATCCTGTAGGCATTCCCGACAGGATTTCAAAGACGACAGCTAGTCTCAATGTAATGCGGGTCGACGAGCGCACGACTCACTTGTCGACGACGACGACGGGCCCGTTCTTGTACTCCATCTGGCAGCCGGCCACGTACTCGACGAGCGCGAACGCGTCCCGGTACGGGCCGACGAGCGCGTCGAGCGCCTCCTCCCGCTCGCGCGCGCCGGCCGCGCGGCGCACCGCCCGCACGCGCGCGTGCTCGTCGGGCCGGCCCGGCGTGTACTCGGCGCCGTCGCCGTCGCCGTCGCCGTCGCCGTCCAGCCACCCGTCGCACCGGATGAACTTGACGGGGCGGACAGATATGCACATTACTCGCACGACAGCATGACGTTTGAGCAATCGCTACTTAGAGGCACGTGTTGAAATTGAAAATAACATAATTGTTTGGCACAAACAACTTACTAGGGACCAATATTAGCGAAAGTAACTCTGCCTGTCTTTCTGTCTGTCTGTCTGTCTGTTACGCTTTCACGCCTTAACGGCGCAACCGATCAACATGAAACATGAATAACATGACTCTGTCAATACGACAATGACGTCTCTATCACAGATTAGATCAAGCATGTTTAATACTAACGTGCTTATCGCTGGCAAATGTGAACAACTGCGATGCAAGTAAATTTTGAGTTTGCTTATATGCATGAGCATGTGTGTAAGTACCTTCACGCTCAGCTGGTAGTCGTCCTGGAGGGAGTGCACGCTCACGTTCGTCACTTCGATCAGCCGGTCCGCGGGCACGCCGGCGGGCGCCGCGTCGACCCTCTCGTACGTGTAGCACGGCCGCCGCGACCGGATCTCCTCCTCGACGGTGAGCGCGGGCCCGACGGGCGGCGGCGGCGGCGCCGTGTCCGGCGGCGAGCCGGCCGACTTCGTCCCCCAGTCGGGGAACTTGAACTTGGTGGGCGAGCTCAGTTTGAAGTTCTTGAGCGACATCTTGGACGGGCTGCGCGGCGACTTGGGGCCGCCCCGCCTCGTCTCGGCGAGCGACGAGAACAGATCGCCGTTCGCTATCGACTTCCTGGCGGAGAGGTCCCTGTTGGCGGTGTTCAGTTTCTCCAGCCTGAGCGAGGCCCGATCGAACCGGTAGCCGGGCACCGTGTCGGAGACGGGCGACCCGTTCTCCGGTATCAGCCGCTCGTCGTCCGCCGACTCGTTGCTCTCTTGCCGCCGGTAGCCATTCATTTCCGGTTCCGGGGGCGACGCGGGCGCCGGCGGTGTGGGCGGCTTCCGGTCCGCCTTCCGGTGCGCCACGTACGTCTCCTTGGACACGAAGCTCGCTTTGAAGTTCGCTATGAACAGCTCCCTCTCGTTCTCCGTCGGCCAGAAGATGTCGCAATCCTGGAAATGTATGGTGTTTAAAATTGTGTTGCATACTTGGAAACTATAGCATAAATGTGACGAACTCATCACTGATTTATTCTGCAAGCGAAAAACAGACATAGGAATGACTATCTAAACTAATTTATAAAAAGGTAGAGTTTCTAAGTGTGGATGTAGAGGATAATCTCTGAAAGTAAATTAAAAAATACGGATTCTAAAAATTTATAGAAAGCTACAGTATCCCAGACTGACAGCATACTTTTATATGAAACAAAGAGATTCCGCAGGAATACCGGGGGAAACAGCTATCTGGTGTATAAGTACGAGTAATGTAGGTCTTGGAATAGGTGATAGGATACTTTCATCCTCACAATATAAAAAGTTCCTGCAGGACTTTCGAACATTTTTCATTAAAACAATTCATCATAGTTATCTATTCCGGTGCGATGGGAGAATGTTGCCAACCATTACTGGCTGTTTATAATTTTGTATTATTTTAATTTATTTATATAGAGAATGTCATTATTTTTAAGCTACGTTTCGACATCAGCCCCTTGACAACCATTTATATTACTAATTAAATTTTGATAATATTTATTTAAAATTGCCTTTTAAATCAGTCCTTCATAGCTCCCCTCGGCTACATTTGATAAACAAAACAACAAATCAAACAAACAAACAAATCAAAGATATCGTACTTCTTCATTAGCAGACAACACCAGCACCAGCTGCGCGGTGTGGTCCCACAGCAGCCGCCACAGGTCCGCGGCGGGCGCGGCGGCGGGGCTCGCGGCGGAGGGCGAGGGGGGCGGCGAGCCGGCGCCGGGGGCGGCCGTGGGGGCGGGGGCGGCGGGGGCGCGCGGGGGGTGCTGCGCGACCGCGTACTCGCGCATGCGCCGGCGGCCGCACACCCACGACGCGTTCACGTATTCGCTTCCTGCAGAGGCCGATCGATGAAAGGAGTTAGCTCAATAAAGGGTTGTCCGTCTTCACTCTTGTGCCTCGAATGCACTTAAAACGTAGTGAGAGGTGTGTAGAGTGTAGTGGGTGGTGTATGGTGTGTGTTGAGTATTGCTTAGTGTGGAGTGTGTTGTAATGGTAGGTTCACACGCGTGCGTTCAACTCTACATTCAACGTGCACATTCACATTCACGAGCGTGTAAACGGTACGCCCGAGCCCGTGAACGCGCCTGTGAACGTGAATGCCGCGAATCGGGCAAGTGTCGGTTTTTTGGCAAAGTTCAAAGGATGAATGTGCGGGCGCCCGGTGACTGTTTACACGCGCGCGGGCAGTCAGTCTGTCCCGCGCTTTCGTGACGAGTGGATCTTCATTCAACGTTGCTAAGAAAGTCGCTACGATCGGATATTACAACATGGCGGAATGGTCAAACGTTAATTTTGTTTCTTTTTCCAATAAAAATAAGTTAAGCCAAAGGATATGGCAGCAACAACACCGAGATCCTCGCTGCTCGCCATTCTGGCACTGACTGACACGACGGCGTGCGTGTAAACAGCTTGAATGTCCGCCGGCCCGGGACGGGCTGCATGCCGCGCAGCCCGCCAGGCAGCCCGCCGGGCTGCACGGCGCGCGTGTGACCGTAGCATTATATGTAATGTCGGGTGTACATGCAGTGCGGGATGTGTGATGCGTAGAATGCAGTGTATGGTGTGAGATGTGTGCTGTGTGATGTGTAGCGTGTGTGTGTTGTGTGAAGTATGAAGTGGTTGCTATGTAGTGTAGGGTGTTTGATGTGAAGAACGAGGTGTGTAGTGTGTAGGGCAGGTTGTGTGGTGTCTAGAGCGTGGTGTGGTGTGTAGAGCGCGGTGTGTGGTGTCACCTTCGACGCCGGGCTTGGGCACGAGCAGCACGCGCGCGCAGTCGGTGGGCAGCACGCCGCCCGCGCGGTTCTTGTGCGCGTTGTGCGGCGCGCGGGCGCACGCGCACGCCTCCAGGCACGACCGCATTATCAGCTGCGGGCGCGTTAGTACATGCGTAAACGAGAGGTTCGTGTGGGATCAAGTACATCTGTGTGTTGTGGATTATTATTATTATCTACTAGCTGTTCCCCGAGGTTTCACCCGCGTTAATTTTGGAGTTCCCGCGGGAATTCCGGGACAAAACTTACCCTATGTCCTTCTCTGTACCCCTGGCAATATGTATGCAAAGTTTCATGATGATCGGTCGAAACGTTAGGACGTGAAAGTGTAACAGACAGACAGACAGACAGAGTTACTTTCGCATTTATTATACGTACTAATGAATTAACTGAAAACTAGAAAATAGTTTGCTCAGTATCGACTTCCGAATCGATCGCATCATGTTTTAATATAAGTTATATTTTTTTCATTTTTACTAGCCCATGTCTAAATGATTTATAATACAATATTTGGCGCGTACGCCGCCCGTAGCAGAAAAACCGTATCGGTCATTGGCGCGTAGGTGCGAGCGTAGCGCTTGAAACTTCGGTCGGAACTAAGGTTGAATAGCTTTTAAACTATTAATTTTTTCGACATAATTTTTATTGCAATCGTATTGTTTACTAGCTGTGCCCTGCGGTTTCACCCGCAGTAATTTCGGAGTTCCCGTGGGAATTCCGGGATAAAAAGTACCCTATGTACCCCTGACAACGTGCATGCCAAATTTCATCCAAATCCGTTTAGCCGTTTTTGCGTGATTGAGTAACAAACATCCCAACATCCACACTTTTACATTTATAATATTAGTAGGATTTTCTTAAATGGGGTGTATCAGGTTTTTGGTTTATTCATTAACACGTTGTATTAGTAGGGATAAAACGACCACCAAATCTCACCTGGTACTGCTTCTCCAGCAGGTTGACGGGCGGCGGGCCCAGGCACGCCTGGCTGCGGCCCGCCAGCGAGTGCATGCGCTCCAGGAGCGCGTAGTTCTCCGCTCGGTTCACTCTGGTCATACAAAAGACAATAATAACGAAAATATTATGTACAAAAACGACACTTCTAGTTTTTGTAGCGCCATGGCTATGCGAGATTTTGAAGATTATTATCGATAGCTGTTCCCCCGCGGTTTCGCCCGCGGTAATTTCGGAGTTCCCGCGGAAATTTTGAGATAAAAAGTACCATAAGTCACTCGAGACTAGCGTAGCTTCCGACAAGTGAAAGAATTTTCGATATCAGTTCAGTAGATATAGAGATTACCCCCTACAAAAACGTCACAAACTCACAAAAATTAGCCCTTAATATTAGTATAGATTGACGGTGTAACATTGGTACCTGTGAACGAAGAAACATCGAACTCTTACTTAGTGCTAGGAAATGAACCAACTGACGTCAATTGTACCCTTTGGAGCCACTTAATATTTTCTGTTTTATAAGTTTTTAGTCATTTGATTGTGGTGCTCAATAAAGTATTTTTCATTCCATTCATTCTATACATATGAGAACCTATATTAATTTTTTTTTTTAAATAAGGTCAACTTTCAACATACACGTACAAAGTTACTGACCATTTCCAATTTTGGACGCCATTTTCTATACGCCGTGATTGATAACGAAAATCAAGAATGGAAAAGGCAAAGACAAACTCACCGTCTAATCTCCTCCTTCTCCTCGAGACTCATGCTGTTGTACTCGTGCATCCGCCTCGCGAACGTGTCGGCGCGGTGCCGCAGGTCGTACAGCCCGCCGGCGGCGTCGTCCGCGCCCCCCGCGCCCTCGCCCCCGTCGAGCTCCCTCGTCGACTTGCTCCGCTCGCTGCCCATGTCCTCCGTCTTCACCGACAGCTGGCTGCCGTTCTCCGTCTCCCTCCCGGTGCTGCCGTTGCGGCCGGACTTCACGCTGGCGGCGTCGCCGTCGGTCGCGGTCGGCAGGTCGTCGACGCTCCTGCTCCTCGGCTGGACGAAGTCGAGCACGGCGAGCTCCTCGTCGGCGATCGGCTCGAGCAACTTGGCGAGGTACTGTCTCGCCTTGGGGTACTCGACGTCGGTGTCGCCGGAGCGCACGTGCTCGAGCAGCGCGTCGTGCACGAACACGTACTGCTCCTCGGTCTGCACGAGGTGGTTGCGCTGCGTGCGCGCGCGGCACAGGAAGCCGAGCGGCGACAGCGTGCCCGTCAGCCGCAGCTGGTTCAGCTGCGCGTCGAGCACTATGTACGTGCCGGTGCGGCCCACGCCCGCGCTGTGACCAATAGGCTATTTGACTAATTTTCTTTTTTTAGTCCGTCTTGTAGATTAATAAAAAATATTGGACACGTATTTTTTCTTTTTTTACGTAATCAAAAAATAACAGCGATACATTGAGTTGAAATTTCGCGTGACGTCACTAACTAGCGCAGTTTGTATGGCGGCTTGTAGCGGTAAGTGACGTCACTGTGTATTTTCATTTATTTGAAAAATAAAAAAATACGTGTCTAATGATTTTTAATTTTCTAAAAGACGGACTAATTATTCAAAAGTTGTCAACATCCCTATTAGGGATAGATATACTCACAAACGACCCTCTTATGATATATAGAAGAAATTATTATTCAGCAACACAAATTACAAAGCTTATTTACAGGGAAAAATAATAAAATATATTTGGTTTGGCAAAAACAAGATGGGACTCAGCGACACCGCTGATTTATATTGAAATTAATAACCTCGTATTCGAATTTATAATGGGCATGTTGACTAATTTTTATTTTTTAGTTAGATTATTAAAAAATATTGGATACGTATTTTTTCTTTTTTTACGTAATCAAAAAATTACGGCGATATATGTTGAAATTTCGCGTGACGTCACTATTCTGACAGTTTGTATGGCGGTGTTGCGGTTAGTGACGTCACGACCTCCTCATCCTAAACTTTAATGCGCTTTATCTCTGTATATTTTAATTTATTTAAAAAAGCAAAAAATACGTGTCTATTGTTTTTTTATTTTCTAACTGACGGACTAATTAGAATTTTGATTTTTAATAGTAGTCAACATCCCTATTAAGCCCAACCAAGTTTGAGTGTATTATAAGTATTAAGACAAGTTGTCTGTTGACGTACCTAAATAAATATAAAAAAATATTCTATGTTCTTAAGGGTAGTTTAATCAACAATAAAGTTCGATGAATGTCAAAAGTGTTTACATAAGTTTCAGCCGCCGACTGTACCTGCAGTGCACCAGCACGGTGCCGGGGTCCTCGGAGGCGGCCCTCACGAACGGCAGCACGGCGAGCGGGTGCCGCGGCGTGCCGTGGTCCGGCCACACCGTGTAGTGGTACTGCACCACCACGCGCCCCGCGCCCCCACCCCCGCCGCCACCCTCGCCCGACGCCTCGTCCTCTTCCGTCTCCTTGCTCTGCGTCACGGGAGGAGAGGAGGAAAATTAGGGTGGAGAGGAAAAAAAAACTAATATGATAACGGTATGAGCTATTGCCGCATTGTGTCGGACAGTATCAACATGAATGTGTCCCGTACGTGGGGGGCACACAAGTCGCCCTGCACGTGTGAACACAAGCCGCCCTGCACGTGTGAACACGAGCCGCCCGTCCGCAGTAGTAGTGGTGGGGGGGATAGGGAGGATAGGGAGGATGGGGAGGATGGGGAGAGGAGTGGTGTCCGCACCTGCACCCGCAGATGGCGCACGGTGTACGCGGCGCGCACGTCCTCGTGCAGCAGCGTGACGCGCGCCCCGCCGAACGTCGCCGCGCTGCCGCAGCCGCCGCTCGGCCAGTACATGTCGCACTTGCGCTGCAAGCAACAATACATCAATAAATAATAAAATCTATCATCTACGTTATTCTTACTATTATAAATGCGAAAGTGAGTTTGTTGCTAAACCGCTCATTACGAAGTTTTGCACACAATATGTTGGCATGAGTACAGAGAAGGACATCGGGTACTTTTATGCCTGAATTTCCGCGGAGACCTTGAAATTCTGGCGTGTGAAACCACGAGGAACAGCTAGTTGCTTAGCTAGTAGTAGTCTATAAATGACATTCCGTAGATTAGTAAAGTTTAGTTCGTAATTCAATGTGTGGATCAACGGTGGTGTCCCATTAATGTTTTATCTATCGATCACCAGCGTGTCGTGACGTGACGTGAGGTGTCGTGCGGTGACGTGAGATGACGTGAGGTGTCGTGCAGTGTTGTGAGATGACGTGCGGTGACGTGAGGTGACGTGAGGTTACGGGAGGTGACGGTAGGTGACGGGAGCTGACGTGAGGTGACGGGAGGTGACGGGAGGTGACGTGGTGTTGTGAGGTGTTGTGAGGTGACGGGAGGTGAAGTGAGGTGTCGTGAGGTGTTGTGAGGTGACGGGAGGTGTCGGGAGGTGTCGTGAGGTGTCGTGAGGTGTCGTGAGGTGTCTTGAGGTGTCGTGAGGTTTCGTGGGGTGTCGTGAGGTTACGTGAAGCGAGGTTACTCACCCGCCCCCTCTCCACGAGGTTGGTGATCATGACGAGCGTGTGCACGCGGTGCTGGCACACCATGCGCCAGAAGGCGTCGAGCGTGGCGGGCGTGGGGCCCTGTGTGGCGATGTACCGCCGCCGCCACACCAGCCACTCGAGCTTGACGCGCGTCGGCACGCCCTCTGGCGGACACGTGACACACAACACGCACAATCACTAATAGTACCCAACACTACCGATAGGATTCTCCCACGTATTATGTCAACACTGGCTGGAGATTTGTTACAGACTCCTGACATTCTAAAAATACACTTTGCAGAGGCATTTAATAAAATAGCGGCTGTTTGCTGCGACGCAATAAAGTTTAACGGTAAAGTTGCATGAATACTTCAGTTTATGGATTAACAAAAAAAAAACTGAAAAAAAATGTGTAAAAATTAATTAAATAGAGCGTTTAAAAGTTCTTTTTTTTAATCAAAGCCGCAAAACAGACTAACCGCTAACGTCATCAAATAAAGTTTTCTCCTAATCCCGGACTTTAATAAACCTTGGTACACCAGGCAACCAGACTAGCACTGCTAGTAGGAACTCCCGCGGGATCTCCTTGATTCACGCGGACGAAACCACAGGGCACAGCTAGTAATAGATATAATACAGCGCAATACAGCCTGGTACACAAAAACTCATGTATATAAATAAAAAATATTAGACACGTATTTTTTTACGTAATCAAAAAAGATACACTAAGTCGAAATGTCGTGTGACGTCACGAGCCCTCACTCCCAAACTTCCGATGCGTTTAATCTAAGTATTTTTTCAATAAATTGAAAAAGCAAAATATACGTGTGTATTATTTTTTTTACCATCTCACTGACGTACTCGTACTAAACAGAATTTAGATTTTTATACCCCGTCATCATGCAAATAGGCTAGTTTCCTAAATTTTATTTTTTAGTCCGTTTTGTAGATTATTAAAAAATATTGGACACGTATTTTTTTTTTTTATGTAACCAAAAAATAACGGAGATATA
This sequence comes from Zygaena filipendulae, assembly GCA_907165275.2. Taxonomy (NCBI): domain Eukaryota; kingdom Metazoa; phylum Arthropoda; class Insecta; order Lepidoptera; family Zygaenidae; genus Zygaena; species Zygaena filipendulae. The sequence continues at coordinate 5,569,948 of OU015674.1, forward strand.
TCAAGTCGAAATTTCACATGACGTCACGCCTCGCTACAATTTGTTCGCACGTTATAGCGAGCTGTGACATCACGAGTCCCCCACCCTAAACTTTAATGCGCTTTATCTATGCATATTTCCATTATTTTAAAAAAGCAAAAAATACGTGTCTTTTATTTTTTTATTATCTAACTGACGGACTAAATAGAATTTTGATTTTTTTACCCAGGAAACTAGCCTATTGTGGGTAATCGTTGTCGACGCGAGCGCTCACCTATGTCGACGTACACGTCGTCCAGTTCGCTGTCCGAGTCGCTGCGGTCGCTGTCCGAGTCGCCGCCGGGCTCGTCCGACTCCACGATGCCCGAGAACTCGATGTTGAGGAACGCCGACTCGATGCCCTCGGCGAGGTTCGGCGGCGGCTTCGTCGGCTTCACCGACGGTTGTCTGCAAGCGGAGAGGGGCATTTGAAAAAAAAATTTCAATACTAGCCGTTCCCCGGGATTTCACCCGTGGGTAATTTCAAAGTTCTCCCGGGAATTACGGGGTAAAAAGTACGCTATGTCCTTCTCTGTACCACTGGCAAGGTGTAGTATGACGTAGTCGTGCCCCCACGTGCCCCGCCCCCGCCCCCGCCCCGCCTCACCTCTGCGGCCGCGCGCGCCGCTCCAGCTTCCTGCGGATGCGGCGCACAGCACGCGCATCCAGCGCCGGCAGCATGCCGTCGATGAAGTTCGCGTTCACGTAGTCGCACCCCGCGTCCCCCGCCCCGCCGCCGCCCTCCTCGCGCCCCGCCCCCACGCACCCCGCGGCGCCGCACCGCCCCCCGGCGGACACGCACACACGAGAGTGGTCGTCTGTGGAGAAACAATAAAAAAAAACAAACGAGAAATTAATTTGATAGCAATTTTAGGTTCGTATTAATAGTCAGGTCTCAAGTTGACGTACTCACTTGAGAACATCGGTGAGATGGTGTTCTAATTAATAAACGTTACTTAAGTATAGAACTGGTCATCATCTTGAGTAGACGGTCTCAAGTGAGTACCGCACGTATTAATAGACGAAACTCCAAACTCAAGATCATCATTTGACGTTTGATAAGTCTGGATCAACTGAGTCAAGTAAAACACGGACTTGAGATCATCTTGAGTTTGTGCTACTATTAACGTTGTTGAATCAAAATGGATTTCGAAATTATTTTGAATAATATTAAGCACTACGATGTTATTGATAAGTACGAGGATTTATTCTGGACGTATCGTTTACCAAAAACGTACATTAGGAATCCTTATTTTCAATTATATTTGAATAATATTTCAAAATATCCAAGAATATATTTTTTTCTAAGCAAGAAAATATATGTTTTTTCGCCATCATATACGTTATATTCGGAAAAAATTAATTCGGACAAAACGAAAAGTGAAAAACTTTAGAATTTAGCGCGCCAATAGCTATTATTTTTTAGCTCGCAAGAGCGGGCAGGCAAAGGGACTAAGCCGTATACAGCCTTGTCTATTGCAACGCATTTCCTTTTTACCATATTTGAAGTAAAATTAAATTTTTTATACAGAATTTAATGCAGAATTTAAATATTTTATGTTTAAAAATTATTTTATGACATAATCATTAGTAAAAGTGCAATTTCAATTAAAAAATTGCATTTTGTGCAGTAGCTGTAACGGAACGAATTCAATCTATTTTGACGTTTGTTGAGTCGGTCTCAAATGAGATGGCGAATGACAATCTCAAATGAAACCGCCTCAAGATAGCTTTATTAATTAGCACATGTTCTCACGTCTTAAGACGGTATCAAGTAGTCATGTACTTGAGCTCGTACTTTAGAACTGACTATTAATACGGACCTTAAACACGGTTCAATATCTTTTTAGTTATATCTTAAAGCTGTTACTATTTTAAACAAAATAAATATCAGAAAATAATAATTCGAAGTTTAATCATAGAATTTGAGGGACACGGCAGGATGTAGAGATATACTACTATCGCTATCAACAGAACTTAAAGGTCACCCAGGTTCATTCAGTATACTTACAGGCAGTGATGTTCAAATATCGGTTCTTGAGTCTGTTCTCGGGCCGGTGGCTGTAGTGGCTCGAGTGCCCCAACGCCGCCGACTTAGCGACCACTATTTCGTACTCCTTACTGGAAAATAAAATAATTTCAACAATCATTTATACGTACATTTTAATAGTTTTTGTTATCACCAACACTAACTACACACCATGACATTCCCATCGGGAGCCATGACACCCCGATCATGACTCCTCCAACCTTAGTCATAACACTGTCACCCTCGACCATAACCCTGCCACCGCCGGTCATAATATTCTCATTCATAATATTCATAATATTCATAATATTCATCACAACAAACGGGAAAAATTCGAATTTTTCCAGTCAAGTCAAGTGACTTTGGAGGCAAAAGTGAATGAAGTGAATGATTAAATCTCTCACAATCAGTACATGACTGTTGTTAATTTATCATGAAATCACTATTTTTCTGATTGAAACTGAAATATTATGATGATACTGCCCAGCAGGTCTCTCACCTGAAGCCGATGTCCCCGTCGGCGTGCAGCGCGGCCACGTGCCGCGGGAAGCGCGCCGCGCGCACCGCCGGGTGCTGCGCGTCCGACATGCGCGGGGGGCGCGCCGCCACGCCCGGCGCCGCCTCCGCGCCCGCCGCCGCGCCCAAGCCCGCGCCCGCCGCGCCCGCCGCCCCGCCGCCCGCCCGCACCGGCGTGCAGCTCACCACTGGTCGGCGGGAAGAGATAAGATCATTGAAATTAAATGAAAATGAAAATGAAAATGAAAATGAAAATGAAAATGAAAATGAAAATGAAAATGAAAATGAAAATGAAAATGAAAATGAAAATGAAAATGAAAATGAAAATGAAAATGAAAATGAAAATGAAAATGTAAATGTAAATGTAAATGAATATGAAAATTAATATGAAAATGAAAATGAAAATTAAATTAAAGAATGAAAGTCGGTGGGAAGAATGAAATGAATGTTAAGTCGAAATTACAATGTACAAAGTTTAAATATAAAAGGATAATAAGACTAGGAGTTAGGTGACATCCCTGTTCTGTTGTGCAAGTGCAACTCACCCGGTTTCTTGTACGCGTTGTGCTGTGCCCGGGGCGCCCTCTCGCCGCCCTCCTCCAGGTAATTGTACGCCGCGCTGAGACACTTGCTCAACCTGGATCTGCATCTAGATGTTCACAAACCATATTATTGCTTCACTATAGAAATGAATAAATCTTTTTTGCTTTACTTTTGTGAAGTCACAGATAATTATAATACTATACTATAATAATACACAAAAGTAAAGCAAAAAAGATTTATTCATTTTTATTTGCATCGGTAGGAAATATAAGATAAGAAGAGAGAAGTACAGTAAACTAGACGGCTTTCTGTGGGAATCGAGTTCACAACCGCCATTCGATCGAACAACATGAAAATGTGTTGGGTACGATGCAAATTCAACTGCCTATTTAATCACATCCACAAGTCCAATTCTCACGGCACGATCACGGCTGATCACTTTATGTTTGTCATTGCTTATTAAGCCCTGCTGTTACTTTGTTTGTTTGTTATTTTTTTACACTTTAACCACTCATACATGAAATTTTGCATAGGTACACGTTGTCAGGGATACAGACAAGGACCTAGGGTACTTTTGATTCGGGAATCACCAGAAGAACTCCAGGAAAAAAAAATTGCCAGTAAATAAATATAATCACTAACTTCCAATACAGCAGGGCGGCTACAGCGGCGATGATGAGCAGTATCGGCAAGATGGCGACGAACACGATGCCGGCCGAGTTGGCGGGCAGCGCTTCCGCCTGGGCCGCGCACAGCTCCGCCGACACCGCCTGCCCCACGAGCCAAGGGAAGGGGAATTATTATCCATAGACCTTCGACATTGACACTTAACTATTAAGATAAAAAAACACACAGATTTAAAATGATAATTACTTTACTAACTTCAAGTAAAACATGTAAAATACTTCACAATCCAATGTAATCATAAATTAAATATATTAGTGTTATTTTTTAGGATTAAATCTTTATAAATAAAAATGAATGTTTGTATGTCTGTCCTCTATGCGTTTCGAAACCATTGGTCCGATTGTGATGAAACTTTGGCGGGTTGTTCTGCCTGCGTACGCAAAGATTTCGGTTCCCAAAAAGGTCGAGTGAAACCGCGGGGACCCATATTTTAGGATTTTTTTACTTAGTAAATAAATAAACAACTAACATTCCTTGTATAAATTCCTCTTATAAATGCGAAAGTGAGTTTGTTTGTTACGCTTTCACGATTATCGTGAAATTTGGCATCAGGGGTACAAAAAAAAGGACATAGGGTACTTTTATGTCGGAATTCCCGCGGGTCTCGGAAATTAACGCGTGGGAAACCGCGGGGAACAGCTAGTGAATTATATAATATTACCTCAGTAGGAGAGTCGGCGCCTTTGATGGGAGTGTCCTTTTTCACCACCGACATTGTCTCCGCGTATATTTTCACTTCATAGCGGGTCTTGTTCCACAGTTCCAAGGGCTGTGAGTGAGAAATTAGATTGACACAAAAACAAACATAATTGTCGTCATATAGAATGAGTGATTTGATATTTGTATATACCAACAGCTGTTTATATCATTTTCCCCTTTATAACTAACAGTACATATTGTCAAGTCACAGGGAATTTGTATAATTTATTAGATTACAAAAGCTCGCCGTATACTACACAAAACGCCTAGAGTTTGTCACTGACAAAATGACGACTTATACAAATCGCCTGCGACATGCATAGTCAATTGTCATCAAAATCAATTGAACAACAAGTACAATTCCGAATACTCTAATTCAGAAGCGTTTTCCTTTAAAAGTAGTATTAAAATGAGTCAACTATTACATAGGCAAAATGCACAAACATAAGGTAAGAATATTATTTCTTAATATTATAATGACTTCCCTGTAAACATGTACTTCCCTGAATATTGCATTATTCAAAGATCTATGTCACTTCTTGGTAAAGTGGAAATCCTTCCTATTGTAAATGCAAAATGTGGTTTGTATGTTACACTTTCACGGCTGAACTACTCAATCGATCATCATGATGTATGTACTCTTGTGCAGTGTCGATCTTAACTATTATAAAGAGAAAAGGATTGTTTGTTGGGGCAATATACTATAGGGGTTTAGAACTAAAACCTGTTTTACTGATAAAAAACTACAGTATAATATAGGAATAGGTTTGTTCCATCACAAAGAGCTCGCGCAGAAAAAATTCACACAGGCGATGGCTAAAATATAGTTAAAATCACATTTTTTGTTCTACGTAGATTTCAAAACAAAATGCATTGTTTCTAATCATGGCCCTCTTCCGAAATTTCATAAACTTTCTGGCCCTTCATGTAGAAAGTTCGCCCACCACTGCTCTAAAATCTAGCCCTTCTTTATCTTTTTTATCGTGAGCAATATGGCAAAACACTGACCTCTTTGATACTGATCTCAAGGTCATTCTTGGTTGTTGGAAACTTCAGCTGCTTCTGCTGTCCTGGTAGCTTCTTCAGGATGACCACGTAGCGGTCGATCGAGTTGTTGTAGTGCGACGGTTGACGCCAATGCAGGTAAAGGAAGCCTGGCGACAAACGTCGGACCAATCATTAACTGATTTGTACTTAATGAGCTTGTTACACTTATGTAAGTAAGAAAGAAAGAAAAAGTACTGAAATGACCAATTATTATTATTATTTCTTGCACGTATGAAATTAACGCGGGTGAAAACGCAGAACACAGCTAATAAACAAATAAAGAACGACTTGCTTTTACATACTTACTAACTATGAAGAAATAGATAAACAGCTTTTAACCACTTATTTTGCTACTAGGACTTCCTATTAGAAAATTATAATAAAATACACCTTAAATATTACTACTCACCATGGACCAATTAAACAGTTTTATTGGTCCATGCTACTCAAATTAAAAGATATTTTAACTTTTTTATTTGTATAAATGTATTTAGTAATTATGTTTTCAAATTCGGAGAGACAATCGTTATAAACCTGTTTGGAACACCTCATAATTATAAGTAAATCATACTTCTGTTTATCCTCGTATAAATTTAACTATATAGTTCAACAGTATATATTATACGTGAGTTTTGTTTCCTCCTTTATTATGCGTACCTATTGCTAAGCACTGGAATAACTTAACGAAGACGTAGGTCCGTGTTTAAAGCCGACTGAAAAGAATCATGGAGGAAAGAATGGTCTTCAAAACGACGTCGATAACAGTGGATTATTCACCGGAGGGGTAAAGCAGTGTCTTTTTGTCAATAACTTATTAAGAGTTTGTTCTGTACAAACTTGCAGAAGCGTAACACCACAGTTTAAAAAAACAGATCAATTATGAAAAAAAAACTAGCCCTGATGTTGCATTTATTTATTCAAAATTGTCAGTCAGTTGGGTTCGATGACACTTTTTGAAACAATATTTGAATTAATATTATTATGGTAACAGTTCCATCTTCAGTATTATAAATGTGAATGTGTGTTTGATTATTTGTTTGATACGCTTTGAGGGCCAACCGATCATCTTGAAATTTCGCATACACGTTATCAGGGATACAGAGAAGGACATAGGTTTTAAAGGTCGGCAATGCAGCTGCACCTCTTCTGGTGTTGCAGATGTCTACAGGCGGCGGTAATCACAATGAGGTGTGTCACCTGCCCGTTGCCCCCTATTCTATTAAAAAAGGGCACTTTTTACCCCTGAAATTAACGCAAGTGAAAATGTTTGGATGTTTGTTACTCAATCACGCAAAAACGGCTGAACGAATTTGGATGAAATTTGGCATGAACGTTGTCAGGGGTACAAAGAAGGACATAGGGTACTTTTTATCCCGGAATTCCCGCGGGAACTCTGAAATTAACACGGGTGAAACGGCACGGCACGGGCACAACTAGTAATAATATAAATTCAAATCAAAGTCGATTATGAAGAAGAAAAAATTAAAAAGACCACTCACCGGGCAGGTCGCAGGTGATGTTGAGTATGACCGGGGGCGAGGGGGGCGCCACGTCGGTGAGCACGTACCGCGCCTCCGACTGCGGCCCGAGGCGCGCCATGAAGTCGGCCGGCATCACCCTGTCCGTGGACGTGTTGTAGAACGCGCGCACCCAGATCTTGTACGCTGTGAACGGCACTGGAACGATAACGGTGCAAAAACTGTTGTTAGTTCCTCTTCTATTTGTAATCTTATACATTATTTTTTCTAGTGGACGTGGATGATCAAATCCGAAACCACGAGGAACAGCGAAGCTGGGAGCCGATTTTGATTAAAACATACATACGGCTGAATGCAGAACCTCCTCCTTTTTGGAAGTCGGTTAAAAATTAAACTGTATCAAACTAAAATGATTGGTCATTGATTGATCATTCATTGATTTTATTCATACAATATTATTTGTGTTCGATGTCTTGGATCGCGAGTCGACCACACTTGATACTCCTGTTCTTAATTCAATTAATAATAATAATTATCTTTATTTTCTCCATCAATTCAAAACTTACTATTACTTTACAGACAACGTGGTCTATTTAAGTGAGTTCTAAAGAATGCGCTTACGGAGGAACCAATCGTCGGTTTTAGAAAACATGAAATAAAAAAAACTCACTCAATTTTCTCAAAGTAAAGCCCACGGTCTCGCTTGAACTCCCCGACGTGTTCGAGAGGGTTAAGTTAGAGGTCGCCGCCCTCGAGTAACCGTCCATGCCCATGTCGCTGGCGAAAACATTCTTCTGTCTTATCTCCGTCCAGTTCTGCACCCCGCTAACGCTCGCCGGGTCGTTAGTGGGAACACCTTGTTCGTAATACAGGACGTACGCAATCCTCTTGGCGTATTCATCGTGAGGAAACTCTGTATCCACTTGCCCATCAGTCGTGCTCTCTTGCCGTCTCTTTCTGTGCCGCAACGAGCGCACCTCTCTCTTCCTTCTGTCCATTAGAATACCCGAAGAGGGATAGGCGTCGTTGAAACTGTTCTTATGACGGTCTTTGTCGGTTGTTTTGAGATGGTTCGACGGCGGGTGCGCTTGCGGTTGCGATTTGTTCGCGTTGTGAACCGTGAAGGTGGAAGGCGGCGTCCAAGACAGTTGGATCTCGTTGGACGTCACAGTCTTCACGCTCAGATCTAGCGGCGCCGAGGGAACTGCGAACAGTAGTTATCGATTTAGAAAGTTCAAATAAAACTGTGTAATAATTATTATATTATACACTGGAGATCAATTAAACTTCTTATTAGGTCCCTACCTATACTAATACGGATTTCCCGCGGGAACTCCGAAATTCCCGCGGGTAATCCGAAACGGCTTGACCGATTCTCATGAAATTTTATATGCATATTCAGTAGGTCTGAGAATCGGCTACTATCTATTTTTCATCCCGGAATTCCCGCGGGAACTCCGAAATTCCCGCGGGTAAAACCACGGGGAACAGCTATCTCTGGACCTACTGAACCGATTTTGAAAATTCTTTCACTTATAGGAAGCTACAGTGATCCTGAGTGACATAAGGTACTTTTTATCGCGGAATTCCTGCGGGAACTACGAAGTTTGTAAGTTCGTGTATTTGTGAGATTGCAGGGGGTAGTTTCTGGATCTACTGAACCGATTTCAAAAATTATTTAGCTTATAAAGAGCTACAGTGATTCTGAGTGACATAGGGTGTTTTTATCCCGGGATTCCCGCGGGAACTCCGGAGTTTGTGAGGTTGTAATCTATGGATCTACTGAACCGATTTTGAAAATTATTTCACTTATAGATAGGCGTGCACGTTGTCAGGGGTACAGACAAGGACATAGAGTACCTTTTATCCCGTAATTCCCGCGGGAACTCCGAAATTACAGCGGGTGAAACCGTGGGGCACAGCTATAATGTATATAAATCACGTGTCACGTTGTTTGTCCGCGATGAACTCCGAAACTACTGAACGGATTTTGATAAAATTTTGTAACCATTTATAATATGGTCCAACTTAAAAGATAGGATAGTTTTTATCCCGGAATTCCAGCGGGAACTCCGGAATTAATGCGAGGAACTGCTTATCACCGTAAACTACACCACTTTTTTCCCGTGATTACCGCGGGAACTCCGAAATTACCGCGGATGAAATCGCGGGGGACAGCTAGTCCGCGATGGACTCCTAAACTACTGAATCGATCATGATAAAATTTGGTCAATATGTTGTAATTCGGCCCTGAAATCGCGGGGGACAGCTAGTCCGCGATGGACTCCTAAATTACTGAATCGATCATGATAAAATTTGGCCATGATATGTTGTAATTCGGCCCAATTTGAAAGATAGGATAGTTTGTATGCCGAAATTCCCCCGGGAACTCCGGTACTAATGCGGGGAACAGCTAATCACCGTAAACTAGTGTCGGGGGTACAAAGAAGGACAGAGTACTTTTTTCTCGGAATTCCCGCGGGAACTCCGAAAATACCCGGATGAAATCGCGGGGGACAGCTATAATAATATAATGAAGGCAAGCACTAAAAAAGAGTTTTTGGAAAACCAACCTCTAAGGGGTTAAAGAAATTATTTGAAATGAAAAGAGATATTTAGAGTTTTAAAAAATTATATTTGTAAGGTGAAAAGCTTGCATGAAGTTCATAATTGTCAATAGCGCCAGCATGGATAATTCTAGTAAATGAAACTAAAATTTTATCAAGAACAAGCAACTCCAAGCAGACAAAAACACTCAAAAATTTAACTAACCACTAAAACAATGGTTGCACAACATCAACAGTTACAGGTCAATGTCTTCTGAACAAAGCTAACAATTATAATCCATTACGAAAACAACTGGATTTCCTTTTAGATAACTACCAGCCAACAACAAAATTAAATGTATATTAATTAATGAGAAATCAATTATTCAGGTCATGTCTTGATATCGTTTTTGACATGATGTATTCACAGACAATTATGCAAATTGTAGAGTATCATATCTTAAAATCATTCCATGTAGTATGTGATTAACTCTCTGCCAGTCAGTTGTAGTAACAATAACACATAAAATTAGATTCGAATAACTTTTTCAGAACTCTGCTTGGTCTCATAAAGAAACAAGAATTACAACTGACAGCCTGAAAAGTGGTGTCGAGGGTGTCATTAAGGACAATAGATGGCACTTCATAGTTTTAATTCAAGCTATTGAACATGTAATGGTTATATTGGCTCTCATACTCTTTGGCTATCGAAGTGCTTCCAATTTATAGAATATAGAATATACTAGTGTAATTGTTTTATGCAATTGTTTAAGCTAAAATCCCGACCGGAACAATAAACACCTTCTTGTTGGTGATACTAATACATACGTAGAGTTTTTTTGTTCTCCTCACCCTCGGGAACCCTTGGCTGGCTTCATGGCTAACAACTCTGTTATAGTTCGTACTCTACTATGGTATATTAAGTACAGTGGTTGCAAATACCATTGTGTTTCTAAGTCATTGGGACTATCTAACACTGTAATTTATTGAGAACTTACTCGTTTTTACAGTGTAATATATATAAATAAATAAATAGACACAGTAACAGTTTTTGCAAAAGACGATACCACAGAGCAAAGAAGGGCTTGGCATATTATTTTTAAAACTATACCCTTAGTAAGTATCTCTAGATTTTTACCAGTGGCGTAGCTTTCCGCAGACGACCCTTTATCAACTTTTGTTCTGGGCCCCTTCTACCCAGCCCAAATGGAGGGTAAAATATATGGATTCACATAGATGAGTTTTAAGGCTGAACAGGCATGATGATGAGCATACAGTCTCTAGCCCGGGGCTCCATATTGCTGATACGGGGCCCCATATTGCTGATACAGCTGATATGGCAATAGCTACATCCCTGATTCGCAATAAGAGTGAATCAATTAGATAAAAAAATTAAAACAATTAGATTTTATGTCTTGTTTCATTAAAGCCTCATTTGGCAACTCTTTAGTATGATCAACAGACAGACACCCAAAATTTGATAAGTTGTCATCAATACTTAGCTAATTTTCTCATTAGCATAATTTGAATAAACCACTAGAGTTCAGAGTGTATAATGTAAGGTCAAATCTATTAGTTGCGAGCCTGCTTGCACGGTCAGTGGTACACTAATTTGCTAGTTTATTAATACCGTCTGAATGCTGGTTTTTAAACTAAATGAGTGATATCATATATTTTTTATATAGTTATGTAATTATACAAAGTATAGTAAGGTAAAAAATAAAAATACTAATTTCACTTTTTCATAATAATATTGAATTAGTATTTAAAAATATTTTATTTAAACTACTTCTGCTGGTGAGCACACTACCAACATTTTCATCTGAAAGTTATGATGAGAAGTTAAAAATATTAAAACTGTATTGCTATGCTTTCACAAACTACTGGACACACTTGAATCAAACTTTTTATAAAAACCATAGCAACTGCTAGTTGTTTAAAGCTGTACTAAATCGTTTAGATTACAGTATCTATACCTGTCATTAGTAAAAATTTTATCATCTTTATGTAAAGGCATATTGTAAGAATAGGTGCCTTAAGTCTATGTCTATAAAGTTTGCCACCCTATAAATTAATTATAAATGGGTTTTTAAACTATTAATGATGAAAAAAACAAAGAATAAAAAAGATTGAAAGGCTTGCGCCACCCCACAAAGCTTGCTGCTCTAGACAAAGACCATAATATTATGTATTATAATTGTATTATGAAATGTTTATATTAAATTATTATTGTGGTGATTGAAAATCTTAATCAATAAACATATATTTGACTTGACTTGTTCCAAGGGTACATATTATGCCTCAGTCTTTATGCCCAAAATAAATCAAACACAATGAAATGTTCTTTATTACTTAGGAGTGGTTGTTACAATCACTTATAATCATCAGCAGGTTCTTCTATACTAATAAAAAAAGAGCTAAAGTTTGTGAGTTTGTGAGGCTGTAGGGAGTAATCTCTAATACTCAATCAATTTTGAATTTTTTTTCACTTATAAAAAGCTACAGTGATCTTGAATGACCTAGGGTACTTTTTATCCTGGAATGTAGAATTAATAGTGAAAGCTGCTAGTCTATAAATAAATAATAATAATAATAATTACCGCGGGAACTCTAAAACTATTGCAGAGAAAACCGCAGGAGACAGCTAGTAGAACTATAAATTACAGTCATTAATGATGATAACCATCTATCTCTCTTCTAAGTCTTCTATGCTTCTTTTCCACTTTTACATCTATTGAATCTTAAATGAGCTAAATTTAAAATTTTAAGCTTTTTTAAGATTTATCTTCACTGACTCATCACTAAGGTACAATGCATGCTTAACTGATCACATGCGAGGATTTTAGGTCTTGTCACAGATTTTTCAAGAATAAAAAGCTTTTAGTGGGTAAGTTATTTATATTTTAAGTTGCAAGTTGCGCTCAGAAAACCAATTAGATATTAAAATAATGAAACAATCACATTTTATTAACTTTTTACTTAGCTGCTAAACCAAATTAATTGTAGTTTGTGTAGACCAAAGAATAAATACGTCCATAAATAACCTTCTTAGAAGGTAATACTTAACAGCGAATTAGTGTTGACGCCGTATTTAAATAAGAGACAACTGTGTTGTTTACTCAACAATTGGTAAAATTGAAACATTCATCCCAGATCACAAATAATTTGGGAGGTGGTTAGGGACAGCAATATTTACTCCAATAGGTCGCCGATCTCTACCCTTCTGCAGTTTAGCATTATAAATGAAGTTTATATAATTGAGACTCACCAAAAATCTGCTTTGTTTCATTGTAATTAGCTCCCTTATCACAATGAACGCATAAAATAAAAATAATAAAAATGGCTCCTAACGTGCACCGAATAAACATGTTTTGTTACACTAAACGCACGCAAATTACGTGCGTTACAAATTAATTATGAAATAGCTGCCACATTGTCACTCGAAAATTAGTTAAATGTAAAAATATTGGCGATATTAAGTCATTAAAATCGTGAAATTCTTCGTCTCAATCGAGCAAGCTGCCATTTAGCACAAAACCCCGCCGCCTGTCATTCGTCTTGTCAATAAACAAATAATGTTGCTAGATAGCCAGGTTCATTTATGATTATTGCCGTATAAATAAAATCAATATAAAAAAACTGGTTTCTCAGCTAGCTGAAAAGGGGGAAAATAAATTTAAGTAAATATGAAAAGTCTGTTTTATAGCGATGTATGTAAAGTTGACTGGCTCATTATAATAAAAAAATGTAATAAGTAATTTTTAAGAATTAAGTTATAAACACAATAATTAATTTATGCTCTGTAATTGGAAAGGAAAGTGTGTTTTGAAATATTTGCCAAAATCGATAGAAAGTGAAATTGAGACCCAGAATCATCATCAAAACGGTGGAGCCATTAAAAACAACAAATTGGAGACCCGTATCGAATTGGATAATAAATTGTGTGTGTACAATGATATTATTACTTATTTAGTTTCCCAAAAATTAAACGTTTCTGTTTAGAATTATAATTTTATTTCTTTATGATAATCGGAATTATCGATATCAAACCAAAAGTAAAGCTAATGCGTATAGGTTGGATTTTTTAGTGACATCTCTCGTCTCGTAGTAAAACAATTATTTAAATAATTTTTTTTTTTTTTTTTTTTTTACATCTATCCCTAATAATTTAAATAATTATTCTATTACCTTACAGATGTCACTACTAATGACTCCGGTCTCCGAGACACGGAAATAATAATTAGCTCGCTAGCTGTGCCCCGCGGCTTAGCCCACGTGAGTTTTTTTCTAAGCTATCTGCCAGTGCAAGTCACGTTAAAACCGGTCCATTTCAGAGATTAGCCGCAAAAAACAGACAGACAGATAACAGATTATAACTATGTATAGATTTCCGGTAGGTATGCTGAGTTACTATGCGAATGTGTCTGTCCGTTACGTTTTCACGCCTTAACTACTAAACCGATCGCCGTCAAATTTTGGATACAGGTTGTTAGGGGTGCAGTAAAGGAAATAGGGTAGGTACGTACTTTTAAGGGTGTAAATAAAAAGCAGTCATAGTGTGAGTGGACTTTTAAGGGTGTAAATAAAAAGGAGCCAGTGTGAGTGGATATTGGTATTCGTATGAAATCAAAGTAACCGAAACGATCCACTTACGTATAATTATATCTTACGTATAATTATTATATCAGTCTCATGCTTAATTCCAGTTATAAAATACAATTTAAATGCGATCGAATCGTTAAATAACTTCGACTAGAGCGAGCTAAAAAACATTAAAATCACATAATTAAAAATAATAAATTGTAAATCTTATACTATTCGGTAACGATTTATGACTTAAATGTAACAAATTTCCAAAAGTTTTCTCAAAATATTTATGTACAAGATTTGTTCATTCTTATTACAATAACAATAACTTAGAACTATGTAAATTAATTGTACCGCACCGAAAACCATATCATTATCACACGCACGTAATAAATTGCTGTAAAACTTGGCAAATCCGTATCTTTAATTTTGGTTCGGAAATTACAGTAGTGAACTAATATAGTAGGTACCTACTACCTACCGGTACTTAGTAAAAACAGAATCATTTTAATTTAAACACTATACTAAAGGCCCTTTTGACCGGTTTAAAAAAGGTCTTTATTATTATGTTGTAAGTATATTCTCAATTCATATTATGTATTGCATTTTTCAATGCTGAACAATACGACATTTTTGTGAGTCGAGAACAAACTTTTAAAGTTATATTTTTTTATTTAAAAGGTTTTACCCTCAGGGTGATCCTTTAAAAATCTCAATATTTTAAGTACTTTTTACTGTAAAGCTTATAAATATAATATCAAGTTTTTTTTTATAAATTAACTGATAAATTAAGTACAAAATATAAGAATTCTAAATTCTTCCTCTTTAATCTTTGAGCATACTTATACACAACGGATTTTCATGCGGTTTTCGCCAATAGATAGAGGAATAAAAGAAATTCATGAGGAAGGTATATATCTATACCTTTGAAATCGTGATCTCTGCAAAGATGGCACCTATGTTTGTCAATGCCCTGTTTTGCTAACCTTATCGGGGAATAACCGGACAAAACAATCGTGCGTGGTCGGTCAAGGTTACCGTTCCTCACGTTTATTATCTCGATACACCCTCGGAAACTATTGAAAATCTGGAATGCAAAGTACACGGTGTACTATTCCAGGACAAAAAGTAACCATATATCCATAAATGCTATCATACATACCTACCTAAGCACATGCGCATAAAATTTACATTAACCTTTACTATTATAAATACGAGAATGAGTTTGTTTGTTTGTTGTTACGCTTTCACGCCTCAACCGATAAATAATGATAATAATCCACTTCACAACACACAGATCTACTTGATCCCACACTAAGCTATAAGCTTGTGTCTTGGAAACCAAGCAAACGTTATACGTTATACTATACTTGATTTGCGGGCAGGCATGGTGACCATTGCGCCAATCAGGTCGTCAGATCGTCGATCATCATAAACAAAGTATACCTACACGTTGTCAGGTATACAGAGAAGGACATCGGGTACTTTTTATCCCGGAAAAACTCCGAAATTGCCGTGGGTGAAAGTTAAAACCACAGGGAACAGCTAGTAATATCATAGTTATGACTTTACCGATAGTAGAATACGAATTTTATCAACTACGAAACCTCAACTGGGGATGTAGAAACGAATAATACAGAATCATGCACAACAAACCAAAGACATAAGGCACGACACACAACACGGCGACCACATGGAAGTACAACGTGTCCAACATGATGTCGCTGTACGCCCACCAAACGGACGCGCACGCGACATTCTCGATAAAGCACACACTGTAAAATATTAGGTAGCGATATCTAGTTTTACCCTCCTTGGGTAATATATACGTGAACAGATAAATGGAGCCGAGCGCGAGAGAGAAGGAGATCTCTCCTACTTTGGTGTGGGAGCAGAACGGCGATCGGTCGAATATCTGCACCCACGCGAACATGGCGAGGATGTGGACGCAGCAGCCCAGGATCGTCCACTCGGGGTACAGGTACGCCACGGTCGACAGGGAAATCACGCGGCTCACTGCAAGTTCACAAGGAGAATTTCATCGGAATTGGTTTAGTTCTAGAGATGATAGCAAACGAACTAAATGGCAGAGCTAAATGGCTTCTACCCAATATTCATAAAGCAAAGTTGATAACAGATTTTCTTTGGCTCTCGCAGGTTCCCAACTGCTTTTGAACTTCGTGTTGATAAAAAACTTTTAAAAGTTGATTATTGTATTTGGACAAGTTCCGAAGTGAAGTTTTAGTTTGTTTATGCTTTTTTTTTCATTTTTAACTGTTGCCCGTGGCTGCGCCTGCGTGAAATTCGGGATTACCTCGAGAACACAATATATATGCACACACACACAGTCGCATTTAGAATACTATTCGAGTGAGTTTTTAATTTATTTTGTCTAGTCTATGTCTATCTAGTCTATGATTATTATTTTTCTGAATAAACATTATCTATGTCTATTTAGGTATAAATGTTCGGACACTATCACACAGCACAGCGCCACCTAAGCCCAAACGAAGCAGAGCTTGGTAACAAACTTTTTTTAAAAATATATACGATAAAATACTCATAAGAGGATGAAGAAGACTTACGCGTGACAAGGAAGTGCCAAAGCGTCTGCAGGCCGGAGCCCATCCAGCTCATGTTGAGCTTGTCTTCCTGCACGTACCGGATGGCGCGCTGGTACGCGGCCAGGCACCACCCCATGCTCAGCACCGACGAGCATATCGACAGGATCTGGTGAACTGGAGATTTATTGATATCAGTGGACTTACGCAACCTGCTGACGTCTAAATCTTGTGTATATGTAAGACTAGCTTCACCCGCAGTAATTTCGGAGTCCCCACGGGAATTCCGGGATAAAAGTAAGTACCCTATGGCAATAAGGAACACTGTAGCATTATATTATAGGTAAATAATTTTTAAAATCGGTTCAGTAGATCCTTAAATATAACAGTAGTTATAAGATGAACAGGTTGTTACGTGTTACCTCTAAGACTACCGTCGCTATGGTATCCTCTGAACAGTAGAGTGGTCTGCAGGACTTGCTGTGGAGCCGCTTCCAGGAAGCATTCGAATATCTTCAGCAGAGCCAAATCCGCATCCTCATTCAGCATTCTCTCGTAATAGCGTCGCTGATTGTTCTTATCTTTTGCCATAGCAGCTTCACGAGATTTCAAGGCGTATCTGAAAATAAAGTGTATGAAAATCAGGACAATAGGGATGTTGACTACTATTGAAATCAAAATTCTAATTAGTCCGTAAGTTAGAAAATAAAAAAACAATAGACACGTATTTTTTGCTTTTTTAAATAAATTAAAATATACAGAGATAAAGCGCATTAAAGTTTAGGATGAGGAGGTCGTGACGTCACTAACTGCAAAACAGCCATACAAACTGTCAAAATAGTGACGTCACGCGAAATTTCAACTCAATATATCGCCGTTATTTTTTGATTAAGTAAAAAAAGAAAAAATACGTGTCCAATATTTTTTAATAATCTACAAGACGGACTAAAAATTAGTCAACATGCCCATTATATTATACCTTTTATTATCCTATATGAAACTGCAAAAATATTTGCACAGCAACTGAACTATAATATTTATTTATTATTACAGTAAAATATTTCTGTCCCGCGTAACACCTCTAATGGAAAAGTGTGACATTATGCCCTCACATCAATTTGGTTTCCCGAAATCTCATTCGAACATCGAACAGGTCCTTTGAGTTTACAGTGCTATTAGACAGTGCTTTGAGCGAAAGGAGTACTGCTCCGCAGCATTCTTGGACGCCGTCCAACAGGCATTCAATCGGGTTTGGCATACATCCCAACTGCCTAACTGACAAGCTTCACCATCCGCCAAATAAAATAAATAGGCTTAAAAGGACAAATACTGTAAATAAACAGGACATTGGTTCTGTTTAAAAATTTTCTGATATTACCTGTGCACACAAAACATTCGATTATAGTCTGGCTCTGGCTGATTGTGAATTAAATATAAAAAAATAGTTCTGTGTGTTAGTCTCCAAAAACTAGAAAATTGCTTCTGAGGGAATCCTGAAATTCACAGAGGTGAAATGCCAGGAAACAGCTAGTGTTCAATATGGTTGACTGGCAGAAACTGAATCTATGGCATTATCTTTTATGCCATTGTTGTGCCAAAGGTTTAAATAAATATAATAATAATAATAATAATCCACTTCACAACACACAGATCTACTTGATCCCACACTAAGCTATAAGCTTGTGTCGTGGAAACCAAGCAAATGTTGTATATACTACACATATTATTACATATATATTATATATTATACTATATATATATATATACACACCCAGACTGGAAAATGGAACCCTGTGTTCATCACACAAAGTCCACCCCCACCGGGAATCGAACCCGGAACCTCTTGATTGACGGGCAGGCATGGTGACCATTGCGCCAATCGGGTCGTCAAATAAATATAATATAGAGAAGTTACATAGTTAGACAAGTCCTTTTTCTTTTATCATATCCAAAGCAAGAAAACTGCCTAATATGTAATGTTTCTTCATCAGTGATGTGATGATTTGAATAAGAAAAGGGTACATAGTGAAAACTTACATCAGAGCTTCAGCAATACGTAATATGGTAGTCAGCTGTAGTGTCAACATGATCACCCGCAAAGTGTGGCGCTTGGACCATTTACTTTGTGCTTCCCCATCATCCTCATTTGGGTCTGGTTTGTGCCATTTATCCTGACTGTACCTGTAAAGATCGTAGTTTCTCTAGGAGTGGGTGGTGACATCTTTGAATAAGCATTTAAACTTTATTTAAATGATGTTATTATAGAAAAAATGTATAATATACCCATCCTACTAATATTATAAATGCGAAAGTTTGTAAGAATGTATGGATGGATGGATGGATGGATGTTTGTTACTCTTTCATGCAAAAACTACTGGATGGATTTAAATGAAACTTTACAATCATATAGCTTATACATCAGATTAACAAATAGGGTACTTTTTATCCCGGAATTCCCACAGAAACTCTGAAATTAACGCGGGTGAAACCGCGGGGCACAACTAGTTTGACATAATTATTCTCATACGTTTCTTATATCAATTTTTTTAAATGAACCATACTAATTGAATATAATCAATGCTACTTATCATTATGTACGCCTTTGTACCCTTTTTAGGTGTATTAAAGATTTTTTATTATTTAGTCATTTAAAAGTTGTATGATAATATGATTCTTTTAGCCCGAGATCCGGCCGTAAGATTGCTGTACCCACCATGTAATTTGATTGAACCATTGATGATTGGCACCCTGGCAAAATATGTATTGGTCCATTAATAATTATAAATGCAAATTAGTGTTTGATCACCTACATGGTGGGTACAGCAATCTCACGGCCGGATCTCGGGCTATTTACAGCAGGTGGAGCAAGTTCAAAGGGGAAAAAGTTCCAACAAAACTTACATTGTTATGGACACAGCAGTGTTTACCAATAGCGGAACAATAAGAAAGGCGAGCGTCCAGCAAAACTCCATCGTTCTGCCCTCCAGGAAATATCTAACGCAAACGTTTATATCTAGAGCTAAATCAACTAAATATATTATAATACCCAACAAATACAACATCAAATCGAAGTTCGTAATGTTAATATCAGCTGGCACACGATCGGTTTCGTCGTAATAACGAGCATCTTTATGTTTTTTCAATAAAAGCACTACAGCTTTACCCATTTTCTTTTTTTCAGTAACTTTGTATATTGTTTTGGTTTGGTTTTGTTTACAAAATACAAAATACAAACTAAAAAAATTGTGGTTGTCTAGCAGGGAAACAGGAATGCACAACCACTGAACAACACGATATTGTATGCACAAATTAACTAGACATATTGTACAGCACTGGAATACGCGACACTGGATAGTGGATTGTACGACACCGGAATGTACAGCACCGCAATTGGTAACAACTGACACCGCTCTAACGACAAAATAAGGTAACATTTATTTGATTAATTCTTAGATGTGACCACGACATCTCGATAGAATATAAAAGTTGTAACAATTCATTAAAGTGATAAATAATAATTACGTTATTAAAAATTAAAGTTGTACTTGTTATTTGAATTTCCGTCATATTTTGAGACCGTTATTACTAAAAACTACCTGCATTGTGAATACTACTAAACGGAGCACGAAACCGGCTAGGCCATGAAATCCGGTGTCACCAATTCCGACGCTGTATATTCCGGTGTCGTACAACTCGTGTCGTGCATTCTGGTGTCGCCTTTTCCGGTGCTGTACAAGACAGGGACTCGTCCAGCATTCATGAATACTTCATTCTCCACGGAAGAATGAGATGAATACCGTCTACGATGAATACCGTAGACGGAGTACGAAAGAATTTTGTGCCAACCTTAACCTTACCAGTCGTAGATGGAGTCTACGTTACCAGGACGGTCTGTAGGTATTCCAAAGTTGGTAAAGTTGGTAAGGCAGTGTCGATGGCGTAGTGGTTAAAATTATTATACCTTTCAAGTAAAATTATTAATGCTTCGTTGTACGGTTTTAACTTGCAAGTTGCAAGCCATGGTACCTGCATGGTACCACTGAGTTACCTTCTCTCTGCCACTGAGCAAACAATTACTATGTCATGCAGTCATCGTACTATAAACTTGCAAGAACTTTCTCAGAGCTCTTGGAGGAAACTGAAGAAATCAGCTCGAAATTCAGCTCTTGAGCACATAAAAAACCGTCCAATACAGCACCTTATAACACAACAAAATCCATTTTTAACCATTTTTTATCGATATGAAAATAAATGACCGAGCCGCCATTTTTGATTCCCGCCAAAAAACTCAACCCATTCTACATTTCTATTGACTGGGCTGTAATGGCTGTAAAGGCTGTAATGGCTCCACTATATTATCGCCGAGTAGAAATGATTATGCGCGAGCACGAGTGTAGGGGCATACGCTGTACTCGCCGATCATCGTCTGCGGGCTGCGAGTGAAATTGTCGGTTTTTAGGCACGCATCAAAGGGAATCACCCGTGATCGCGTTGAGGTGTCCACATTATCGCCGAACACACGCCCTGTTTTCCAATTACAGCACTAAGCGGCATTATGCGACATAATGCTCAACCTTGAATGTTTCAACTATAGCAACACTTCGCACAATTGAGACTGCTTTCGCGCGATGCCGGATGCAAAGAGTATATAACCGCCGGGTGCGCGCAGATACCCAAGTGTCCCAAGTCCCCATCTTTGCTGGATCGGATAAACGGGAAAAAAAATCAAGTAGCAATTAGTACCTAAACAAATTACAAGTGTTTTTTGGAAATAATAAATGTTTTTTGGTTTTTTGAAATAATAAAAAAAGAGTAGGTACCTAGGTATTATTTTCTTTGATAATGTTACCTAATTCAGACTGAAAAATAAATATAAGTATGGATGAAGGTATAAAACTGAACTTAGAGCACTTTGCTGGTGCACTTGAAAACTAATTCACGTTCCAATTAAGCATTGCACAAGCAGCAGCTCCTGTGCGTCACTGAGTCGCAACGATTACACGATCTACGATCATCGGCGATAATGTAGTGCAGCCATCAAACACGCCACGCATCCAGAGCTGTAAATTAATTTAAAAAAAAAGAAGGAGAAATCTGCTCGAAATCTGTATCTGTAGTCTGTGGGGTGCGTATTATTTGTTCTTGTTCGGCATTTTTTGGGTTTCTGGGTGTCATTTCGTATTAGGATTCTCATAGAAATATCCGTAAAAGTATTTGTATAATCGTTTTGAAATCGCCTAGAAAATGGTTTAACAATCCTGCAATGATATCAATTACGCACGGCTGGCTCTGTTTTGTATAAAAAGCTGCAGGTACCGCCATGACGATGGGTCGCACCGACAGGAAATATTACTTTCAGTTGGTGCTGTATTTCGTGTGTATTGTGTGGACTGCCCTTGTTTCTGGTGAGTAAATCTTAATTAACCAGTTATCACTACCGGAATCGTGTATATCGTTATTTTCGACGGTTTGTGTGTGTTTTTCGATTACATTGGGAGTAGTTGCACGTCCCCTAATTGCTGACTGCTGTTTTTACTAGCAGATATGTATTGTACTCGCATTTTTTCGGTTATTGTTAATTTCCTGGGGACAAACACTAATTGAGGGTGAACTCAATGTTAATCGAAAAACTCACGTTATCATCTCTTTCGGAGTAAAGTTCAATACCTACACAATATTACCATAGAATTAATAGTTTGTCTAAAACTATACTGATGTTAATTAGTTTTGTCAATTTATCCTTATGGGACAGCTAAGCAATCTATCAATATAACAGACTTATAATATTTTGTATTGGTCATAGATGTTTATGTCATAATTTATTTTTAATAGGTACCTACCTAAAGGCTTGAGTTCTGTACTTACCTACGTATAGTTATTTTGAAACTATTTCCTTTCAAATTGTATTTTTTTTTGGTTTTGCTACTACAGCAATAAGATTAGGACTAGGATGGCTGAATAAACATATATAAATAATTTTATTTATAATTTATATAATTTTTTTATGATCTTTAGAATCAGAAAGTTTTTATTTTTCCTACTAGACTATAATTATCTATACTAATATTATAAAGAGCAAAATTTTGTGGGTTTGTGACGTTGTAGGGGGTAATCTTTGGACCTACTGAACCGATTTTGAAAATTCTGTCACTCATAGGAAGCTACAGTGATCCTGATTGTCATGGAGTACTTTTTACTTGGGAATTCCTGCAGGGACTCCGAATTAACGGGTAAAACTATGGGGGAACAGCTATCCCTGGATCTACTGAACCAATTTTGAAAATTCTTTCACTTATAGAAAGCTACAGTGACATAGGGTGCTTTTATCCCGAAATTCCCGCGGGAACTACGAAATTACCGTGGGGTGAAACCGTGGGGCACAGCTAGTTGTTTATATAGAAGTTGCAAATTCTATATTTTTGATCTACCGAATACTAAAACTGGAGGGAAAACAATGTAAAACAAAAAATGAAACCAAAATTACTGAAGCATTAAGCAAAATTTAATTGATGTGCTTAAGAAAAACAGATTCATTTCCTACAAAAAGTAATAATATATTGTGTGCCAGCAATTCATTGAATTACCTATATTATTATTTTGATTACATTATTTGATTTATTTTTTAGATAATTCTCATGATAAGTAATATAATTATTTGTCAGTAGCTACCTTTCAATAATAGTATGGTTAACACACATATTTAGGGAATCAAAACAACTTAGAAAATGACAAAATAGCAAAAAATTCAATTACACCAGCTGTGGTGGTATTACTGATAACTGTTTTATTTTATATGTACTAGCTGTCCCCTGCGGTTTCATCTGCTAAATTTGGGGTTCCCATAGGAATTTTGGGATAAAAAGTACCCTATGTCACTCAGGGTCAGGACTGGCATAGTTGGTTCAAAGTTTGTTTTTTAGTTGGCAAATTGGTTCAGTATATCCACAGATTAGTCCCTACAAACTCACAAACTCCGGAGTTCCCGCGGGAATTCCGGGATAAAAAGCACCTTACGTCACTCAGGATCACTGTAGCTTCCTATTAGTAAAATATGTTCAAAATTGGTTCAGTAGAT
This sequence comes from Zygaena filipendulae, assembly GCA_907165275.2. Classification (NCBI taxonomy): domain Eukaryota; kingdom Metazoa; phylum Arthropoda; class Insecta; order Lepidoptera; family Zygaenidae; genus Zygaena; species Zygaena filipendulae. Next base: position 5,593,734 of record OU015674.1, read on the forward strand.
CCATAGATTAGCCCCTACAACCTCACAAACTGACAATGAAATTCTATCTTTGCCAATATTTAGTAAATATCAATCAAATTTTATAAAATCTCACATTTCTGTTTATTCCTGTTTTTAAATTACAATTACATATAAGCAGGAATACATAGGCTACTCCAGATACACACTCAAGTAACATACAAATATCCGAAAACCAAATTCTTAATTGGTTGGTTGCTGTCATTAGAACAACTACTACTCTTTTTATGTAATTTAACATGGTAACCCTCATCAACAGCCCAAGATGGACATCGAATAGTGGACCTGACAGCGATTGGGGAGCTTCAGTCACTGTCAAACATTACATGTATACTGTCGGAAGAGAATGGTACGGCCACATGGCTGTTCGAGGGGAAACCTTTAGACATTAATGGCAGCAGTGGAAGGTATAGACTTTCAAGGACAAACTATTAAAGCATTCAATTATCATTAAGTTTAAGAAATCTGAGGGTCGATTTTGCTCTCGAAAAACGTATATTTAAGGATTTTCGAGAGACATCCGTTTAGGGTTTCTCACACATCCATACGACCATAAGAATAACTTTAAGAATATGTGGGGGGGACTTTAAAGATGCATAACTGATGCATCACAAAAACATCGCTTATGCAGCACAAGCGATGTGTTTTTGTGTCTTGCGTGAGTAGAATTATTCTCCTTACAGTTTCATCGTCGATTGAAAAATCAGCACCTACTTAGGGAATTTGAGCTGAAATTATAGGGATTTCAGTATGAGTAAACCTGAATTCAGAAACCGGTTATCTAGATTCCATATACTAGTTTTTCAGTTGTGACGCGTTTTCCTCAGGATAAACGTGACCGAAGACAGAATACCAGCCGAACAGCCTCGAAACTCCGACGGCACCGACATCTATAACAAAAGGGTTTCCCTGTTGATCGCTGACACTGTTATGAGCGACGCCGGCGTCTATACGTGTCGGTATGAGGCCGAACACAAGAACATAACCCTCGACTTGTGGTTCAATGGATCATTAGTCAACCACACCGGTCAAGTGAACACTACGGAAGGCAAGAACGCGTCGCTGGTCTGTGTGTTCAGCGGTGAGTTTATTTTTATTATTATTATATTGTTATTTGTTAATCTTATTTTAAGATCGTTATTATAATATACTTGGAAAGATCAGTATGGTGTGTTTCAGCAGTCTCACTTAAAAGTCAGTTCCCATTGCAGTCTAGCTGTGTTCGCAATCTTCGACCACCCCGTCACTTAACGTCTTCTACTGAGCTAAAATGAAACATGAAGAAACGTTTTTAAAAATTATTCATTACGATTTATCGATGTGTCATTGACCAAATGACACAAATTTTCCGTATCTATACTATAATAAAAGAGTAGAATCCGCGATTCTGTACATTGAATATTTTTACCTAAAATTGAGAGGGGTGATAAAAGAAGCCAAGCCCAAAAAAAGTTTTTAAAATTATTTTCTGTCTGTCTATTCGCGATAATCTCCGCATCTACTGAACGGATTGTCTTTCAGTTTTCACTAGTAGATTAAGCTAAGTCTGGAGCAATATATAGACTTTGTTTCATTCAAATCCGATGTCGGAGAAAAAAGTTGTTGCACAAAAACTTTTCACGATGTTGAAACCGCAGGGCACAGCTAGTTTATAGTTTATAATTCCAAATCAACTTACTAATAAATATTATTAAGTAGTTTTAGTTAAAAAGTTACTAGTATTAAAGATTATACCAGTAAATCTATAATCTATTGAAATGGTTATTTTAGCCACAATAGAAGTTTTGTTTAGTTTGGACCAGATGACGTTTTGTGATAATATCCAAGTATTTTTACTAGATATTGTTGTCAGTACGTTTGTTCCGTGCATCACGTAAAAACTATTGGACGGATTTTAGTAAAAACCAGGCATGGCAGCTTAGCATAACATCAAAGAGTTCCTGAAGTAATCCCCCGGATTATACTGCTGGCATAAGTTTTTTAATAAATCTCTTTGTATGTTAATAGTTTACAACGCAAAGAAAGTGTCGTGGTATAAGATTGGAGCGGAGGGGAACACAATACTGAGTGGCGAAAATACCAGAAAAGTGGATGAGAAGCAAATCGAGAGTGTGCTAGTGGTGCACACCAATAGCGCCGATGAAGACAACGGCACCTACGTCTGCGAAACGGTCGATCCCAGAACTAATGTGGCTTTAACGGGCAGCACGGACGTGTTAATTGTTAGGAGGCCGAAACTGACCGTCGAAAAGCTAATAGCCATAAGTGACACCGAGATGTACTTGAAGTGGACCGTCAATAAATACAACTCGGAGATAAGGAATTACAGTGTACAATTGTCAAAGAACACGACGAGTAACAACACACAGTACATGCACTGGGCCCAACTTGTCGGGGACGCCGTGAATCGCACCTCCATGGTCTTGAAGCATCTGAACAGATCCACGGCGTATATAGTGAACCTGACGGTGCATACTGGTTACGCCGCGGATACAGCTTCCGAGATCAACACAACGTTGAGCAAGAAGCCGGACTTCGTGCCGGACATATCCATCAAAGGGTTCTCGTCCACTTCCGTCACGATAGGCTGGGAGCCCCCGCCCCTGGAGATCGCTCACCTGATACACTATTATCTCTTGGAAGCGAGGGAGAAGAATACGGAGATCACTAACAAGGCATACCATTCGTGGGACAGCCGGAACCTGCCGTACATGTTCGACAACTTGAAGCCGCACAGCACGTACCTGTTCAAGGTAAGTTTCACGAATTGCTGTATTCTTTTCGTTTTTTTTACACTTGATTCCACACTGAGAAAACCAACGTGATATACATATAACAAATTCTTACATGTATACATATTGTACTATCTATCTATATACATATGAAATGCTTTGTCCTGAATGACTGATGGATCAACACACAGCCTGAACCGCTGATCGTAGAGACCTGTAACTTGGAGGGTGTGTCCTATGTATGACGTAGGCATCCGATAAGAAAGGATTTTTGAAAATTCAACCCCTAAGGGGATGAAAAGGGGTTGCAAAGTTTGTATGGAACAATCCGCGGGAACTTCTAAATTATCACGGGTGAAACCGCGCGGGACAGCTAGTAAATATATAAACAGACTTTTGATTGGATGATGTTACGCGACCACGTGACGTGACGATTCTTTCCTTAAGTTTTCTATATGTTGACTATTAACAATCTACTTTACAAAGTGCGCTGGAACTACTAAACCGATTCTGAAAATTCTTTCACTCATGGAACGCTACAGTATTCCTAAGTATCATAGGATACTTTATAGAATTCCCGAAGGGAATTGCGAGATAGACTTAGCTCACGGAATAGAGTTGCCACCTTTTTTTGTATTTTATTCAAAACATTGCAAAAAATACAGTGATTTTAGGGTTGTTCGGGAAAAATATAGCACATAATACAAATTTATTTTTAATTATATAGTATTTTTCGTTCTATATCATTATACAGTAGATTAAAATATAGTACAGGTGGCAATGGAAGCCTGGTTAGCTCACCGTCGACTTGTAAGAAAAATGCGTCACACAGACCCCACTACAAGTACCTAAGTATATCTGAAACGCTGCAGAAAGGGGCGCCACTATCAAGTTTCTGTCCCGTTTTGAAACAATCGTAGTTCCGGGGCTGGTGGCAGCTGTGGCGGTCACAGCTAGACGTTAAATGTGCCCGTGGCGGCGGCAGGTGCGCGCGTGCTCCGAGTACCCGATGTCGCCGGCGTGCGGCAACTGGTCCCGCGAGATGGAGGCCGCCACGCTGGACGGCGAGCCCAGCCAGCCGCACAACGCGCGCGGCGTGTGCGCGTCGGGTGCGGCGCGCGAGCGGCACATCAACGTCACGTGGGAGCCGCCGCTGCAGCCCAACGCCGAGATCAAGGGGTACACGGTATGTCTACGCTCTACACACACGCACACACACTACGCCGCACGCGTACTGTGCACGCGCACGCATCCTGGCACGCACACTACGTACGCATACTGTGCGCGCGCACGCATCCTGCGCACGCATACTGTACATGCGCACGCACACTACGCCGCACGCGTACTGTGCACGCGCACGCATCCTGGCACGCACACTACGTACGCATACTGTGCACGCGCACGCATCCTGGCACGCACACTGCGCACGCATACTGAGCACGCGCACGCATCCTGTGTGCACAGGATGCGCACGCATACGAACTTTAGCACGATAACGTGCACGCACACACACATAAGCACGATCACATACGTGATTTTTAAAAATTTATAATATTTCCTTTATCGACAGAATAATAACACAAAAAACATATCCAAATAAGTTACTTTTGCTTTTTAATTTATATGACTGTGGATGGATGGATAGAGATTTGATTAAAAAGTATATTTTATTTCTATCTGACTTTATACTTCAAAAAGAAGGAATAAAAAGGTTTACCTCTACTTATGACCATTATATAAGTATTGGAAACTGTTGTAATTTATATTTTGTTGCAAATGTGAACATTACATTTCAGATCGATCTAGTCGGTACCGCGACCTACATAGACCGTTACGGCGTCGAAAAAACCGACACGTGGGGTCCTCTGTCGAAATTCATGACCAACGACTCGAGATTCGCTGGGTGCGTAATTATTTTGATAAGTAGAATTTTACTTTTTAATATTTTATTTTACTTTATACTAACATTTGTTTGTTGACAATAGATAAACTCCAAAACTACTTGACCGATCAAAAAAATTCTTTCACTTATAGAAAGCCACAGTGTTTCCGAGGCACACAGGGTACTTTTTGTCCTGGAATTCCCTAGGGAACTCCGAAATTAACGCGAGTGAAGAAGTGAGGGATCGACTAGTTGATGATAAATTTGTTTATTTATTTATTGTTACACAAAATATCTCCATACTCCTTCCGGTAGCCTGGAAGAGATCGTGTCGAGATAGTGATAAAGCCGCCATTTGGAGCCATTTAATACTTTCTGTTTTTAAATATTTTTTTTATTGTACTGTTTGTGGTGTTTTTTATTAATTTCATTCATTCAAAATGAAACAACAACAAACAATAAGTGAAAAAATACTTAGATAAAGCACATCAAAGGTTTAGGAGTGGAGGCTCGTGACGTCACAACGTCCTATAAACTGTAGCACGGAATGACGTCACGTGATATTTCGAATAAATCACACTTTGTTTGTACAGTAATTATAGGTTTTAGTAATTATAGGTAATTATATGTTAATTATACAACATGTTACTGCCTGTAATATTGTGACATTCGTAAGTGCCTTTGTGAGGCCTAAATCGAAATAAATCAATAAAAAAAACGTAAAAAAGGAAAATACGTGTCCAATATTAATCTACACGACGACGGACCAAAAACGAAAATTTTACCAACTAGCCTTATTAAATGACGTGTTACCTATCGTGTCAGGTTCCCCGACCTGCAGCCGAACACGCGGTACGAGGTGCGCATCAGCGCGCTGACGCGCACGCGCAAGCGCGGCGCCGAGGCGGCGCTCAACTGCACCACGGAGCCCGCGCCGCCCGCGCAGCCGCCGCGCCCGCACTGGCGGAAGGTGGGGTGGGGCCTGTACACGGGCAATCTACCCGGTGCTTGGGTTTAAACCCGATAAAAGCCAGCCTTTTATCGGGATCAAATCAGGATTGCCCGTTTTCGGGTGGGCTTTTATCGAGTTTAATTCCCCAAATTGTACCCCTAAATATATTTATTTATTTATTCGTTGTTTAACACGTTACAGATACAGCTGGAGAACGATAGATACGTGTTCAAGATGAACATGCCGAGAATATCTGAGAGGAGCGGCCCTATTTGTTGCTACAGGTAAATTCAGGTGTTGAGGAATATTACAAATTACAAAGAGGTAGTAAAGTTTGTGAGGTTGTAGGGGGTAATCTATGGATCTATTGAACTGATTTCGACCGATAGAAAGCCACGTTATTTGTGAGTGTCATAAGCTATCTTAACCCGAAATTTCCGCCTAAACTCCGAAATTACCGTCGTTGAAACCGCGGGAACAGCAGCTAGTACTACGTAATATTATAATACCATAGATCTATTTTGTTTTTTTTTTATTGTTACCTCTTCAGTTTTTTTGTGCTATTTTATGTCAACTTTAATTTTTTTCATTGTAAACTTGGTAAATCAATAAAAAAAAACACGCCCAGACTGGAAAGTGGTACCGTGTGTTCATCGCAAAAACTCCAACCCCACCCGGAACCTCTTGATTAGCGGGTGTGTTTGTGTGTGTGTCTGTGTTGAGAACTCCTTTTTGGTTATTTTTAATTTTTTATAAATATTTCTAAATTCGAACATTGACAATAGAACGTTTAAAATGAAACAAAGAAAGGGTAATGGGATTTCGAGAGACTTGTTGAGATTATTGATTTTATAGGAACACTACATTATTATATTATAACAATTATTAAACTTATTAAAGTATTGTTTTTCAGTTTGTTAGTTTTTCCTTTCAGTAATCGTACAGATTTCCCACAGTGTGTGTGTGTTGTGCGGGCGGACACATGTCAAAGTCAAATAATATTGTTCTGACTGTGGACACGATACAGGGTGTACATGATGCGGCTGCCCGCGCACACGCAGTGGAACCGCATGGCGCTGCCGGGCGACGTGCCCGTGCTGCGCTACGCGCGCGCGCACGCCGGCGCGCCGCTGCACGCCGCCTACATCACCGACGTCTTCTCCAAGTAACTTGTTTATTATAATTTTTTTTTTAATAATTCTCCCCTTTCGGGAAAGGCAAAGGATTCTAGATCCATACAGCCTGATCTGATGTGATTTGCATTTTCCTCTCTATAGGTTTTTCACGGTTTCCCCCCCCCAAGTCTGGTTTTGTATAAAACAATAATGTTACTTCCCCGAGTCTTTAACATTGATTGTCATTTCTAATATTTTGGCCCGAGCCATGTCAAATCCAGTTAATAATTATATCTGATACAGTGCCAATAATGAACTCGTAGATGGCTTTGTACGTCTGCTGGTTTTCCAGCAATTTGTTGACACAACGCGGGATAAGGTCGTTTTTTTTTTTCTTTTTTTAATGGAACTTGTTTTTGTAGTAATTTGTGTACGGAAAATAATTTTGATACTAAAATAATTTGAACGAAGCTGCAACATGCGAAAATATAGGAGGCTGTAATGTTCAATCTAAACTAATATGTATTATAAATGGGAACGATTAGATTTTTTGTTTGTTTGTGATGATTTGACTCAAACCTACTGGACCAATTTAAAAAAATCACCATTAGAATGCTGCATTATCCTTAGGACTCCGCATGACAATATAGCCTACATTGTCATTCGGAATTCACGCGGGAACTCTAAAATTAACCTGGGGAACAGCTATAGTCTTTTATATTCTCAATGGTACTATAATAGTAGTTATAAACCTAATAGCGAAAATAGTGAATATCGATAGTAATTTGAAACTTTTCATCGAACTCCCTTCGCCTCGAAGTTTATCAAATAAAAAAATACTGCAGAATCATAAATACATAGAACCTATTATTGCGTGTGTTTTAGCGCAAAGTTCCCAAACGAGTCGGACCTGATAATGGGCGACCAGCGGTCGCTGAACTTGGCGCCGGAGGACGAGCGGTGCGCGCGGTGCCGCCGCGTGCCGCGCCGGGGGGCGGCCGCGGCGCCCGGCCCGGAGCCCGCGGGGGCGGCGCCGGCGCCCTCCACCACCACCGCCGAGCCCGAGGACGACGACGGCATCAGAGAGAGGAGGTAGGTACTACCGGCCTGGGTTCTCCAGCACCGATTAGCTGATAGCCGGTTCTAAATTATTTATTTATGCATCCAAAATTTAAGCACATCATGGTACAAAGCCGGACTTAATGCCACAGCGGCATTCTTTACTAGCCAACCTTCAGGTAGTACAGAGAGCTCACTTGGCGGTGCATTCGGAGACCATTTTTTTTTTAAATAAATGCGATCATTAATGCCGTTCAATATTAAGTGTGCCTCACCTTCTATAAAAGTGAGCTACGGTACCTTGCGCTCATGGCGACTCTATGTATTCTAAGCAGTTTATAGACAAAAAGACGATTTGTATTCCAAAAATTTTGTTATTCATTTTTTATTCGAAATACAAAGTAAATTACAAAGTAAAGTACATTCTTTATCAGCTAGTTCGATAAAAAATTGGTGTAGTGTATGCAGTATGTCTATAGTCTACTTATTAGTACCTATTGGTTTCTTGCTTAGGTGAACGAAGATAGGAAATAAGTTAAATTATATTGTAATACTAGCTGTGGCCTGCAGTTTTAACCGCGTGAGTTTCGGAATTCCCGCAGGAACTCGAAAGTAACCTAACTTACTCCCTATAACATCAGCTAATTAGCAGTGAAAGTCCCGTCAAAATTGGTCCAATCGTTTCGGAGATTCACTCGCGTGAGGAACCTTTGCGGACGCAGGCAGACCAACCCGTCAAAGTTTCATCACAATCGGACCAATGGTTTAGAAACGCGTAGAGGACGAACATACAAACAATCATATTTATTCATAAAGATTTATATTTCTTCTCAGGGATACGACTGAATCGGACAGTGATTTTGAGCCTGAAGACGGAGAGCTTGATCCAAGCCACAATTACACTTTGTTTGTAGAATTAATACGTGAGTACATTCATGTTAAAAACAAATTCACAGTTCCATACAAATGTCCTTACAAAAAGACGTGTCGTCGATAGATAAAAACGAAAAATAAAACGAGTTGTATGATTGTTGGATGGTATAAGCAAAATTCATACTTATGCATACGACACAACGCTGATGTTCAAAGATACCAATATCATGCATAATATTCCAATTTTGCATGATATTTTGTACGGACACTTGCGTCTCTGACTGTGTAGCTTGGGTGTTTGGTATATCAAAGTGTGAGTATGATTTTCCATGATTTAAACGCTGAAGCTGACAAGTTTTGATTATCTCTTTTAATTTCATCATTCAATTTTATCACTAACTAGCTGTCCCCGCGGTTTCACCCGCGGTAATTTCGTAGCTTCTTATAAGTGAAAGAATTTTCAAAATCGGTGAAACTCACAATTCACAAACTTCACCTCTTTATGATATTAGTACAGATATCAGAGGTAAAACTACACATAGAGCGTTAGTTACGTTCGTAAATAAAACACAAAAATGAGCGGCACGTAATTTTCGTGCCGAGAAACGTAGTAAGCTGTTGCCACCACACTTGTAATTCCATGGCTGCGAGCGCTGAATGCGGTTCTATGCCTATTAATTCCGTGATTAATATTATTGATGTTCCTCTCCGGTTGCAGCGTGGCGCGAGTCGGACCCGCCCTTATTCAGCGACTACCTGAACGAGCTGATGGCCGCGCCCACCGCGCCGCCGCCGCGCCCCCTCACCGCGATCGAGCTCGCCCTGCAGGTCTCACACCGGGCACCTCACACCTCATACCTTACATGTGACACCTCACACCTGGCATCTCATACCTCATACCTTACATGTGACACCTCACACCTGGCATGTGATACCTCACACCTGGCATCTCACACCTAATACCTTACATGTGGCACCTCACACCTCATACATGTGACACCTCACACCTGCAATTCACACCTCATACCTTACATGTGACACCTAACACCCGCCACCTCACACTTGAGATCTGACTCCTCACACCTTACATCAGATACCTCACACCCGCTACCTGACAGCTCACGTCAAGCACAGATAGGTCATACCTGGAATATGGCACCTCACACATGACAGTTTACACCTGAAGATTCACACCTGACACCTCACGCCTCATACCTGACACCTGACGCCTCATACTTGACACCTGTAATCTGACAGCTGACACCTGTTCACACTTTACACCTCGCACTTGACACCGCACTTTAAGCGTTCGATATGTAATCATTTTTTAATTTTATTCACTCCTCTCCCGGGTAGACTTTATAGACTTACCTCATATTTGAATAGGTTCCTATGGAAGCTATTTCATAAAATGGGTAGACAGATAAAGCCCTTAAGATCTTTTGTACCATCATCCCCCTTTCCCGGGATCCTCTTTCTACACCCTAAAGGTTTCGGCACCGAAGTTAAGTTTTTGACTCAATCGGTGTCTATTCTTTTTTTTCTATTTAGTCCGTCAGTTAGATAATAAAAAAATAATAGAAACGTATATTTTGCTTTTTAAAGTTAATGAAAATATACTTGGATAAATTAAAATTTATTCGCTGAATTGCTGTATCGAAGTTTGTGAGTGGGGGCTCGTAACGTCATATACAGGTAAAAATGGCACCTGCTTGTGGCGTCGCGCGACATTTCGACTCAACGTATCTCCATTATTTTTGCTTACCGAAAAAAAAAAGAAAAAATACGTGTCTAATATTTTTTATGAATCCACCAGGACAGACTTGAAAATAAAAATGTAGTCAAATAGCGTATTGACATGTGTCAACGTGTGCGGTGCGCAGGTGACGTGCGGGCTGGCGGCGGGCGCGCTGCTGCTGGCGCTGGCGGTGTGCGCGGTGCAGGCGCGCCGCTCGCGCAAGGCGTCCGGCGCGCAGAACACGTTCCGGTGAGTGCGCCCGGCGCCGCCCGCTCGCCACTCACTCGGCACTCACTCGGCGCTCACTCTACACATTACTGCCCCCAGCTAGCGCGGTGACCCGTGGCCCGGGGCGGTAAAGCTAAATGAGCCCCCCCCAATGATAAGCTAAATGAGGCCCCCAGTTTAAGAAGTTGATATAATTGGACAAGCTTTGCATTCAGTTCACATTTCGTTAAAATTGAATTAAAAGAGGTAATTAAATTATTTTTTACTAAACCGAACTACCGCCAAATTAGCTCCATAAATGGTCCCAACATACCTACTATCAGAAAAGTGCCTAATTCGTAAACTGAATTGACATGGATGACCTTGTAAGTTGTGACCTATGAGGCTGAAATTCGGCACTTAGGTGGTTTACGGATAGTAGAAGTCCGCTAAGAATGGATTCCACGGAATTGCCGTGGAAAAAAATTAACGCGGGTGCAAAACCATGTGGTCTCGAGTGTGTATGTCTGTGTGTGTGGCAGATTCTTCCCGATCAGCTCCCGGCAGCCGGCGCGGCCCGAGATGCCGCCCATCGCCAAGGAGGACCTGCCCGCCGCGTACGCGGAGCGCCAAGCCGACTCCGACTACGGCTTCCAGCGAGAATTCGAGGTACATTACCCACCCTTACCTCACCTTGCTAAACACTTACCAGTAAAAACGCCATGTTCATTTTTTCTGTATGTGAGAGAGGGAAAGAAATTTCTAATATCGCTTAGACATCATCACACTGCACACAGCGTCGTCACCTGGGCCCTTTATATTCACTACTAGTTGTGCCCCGCGGTTTCACCCGCGTTAGTTTCACAGTTCCCGCGGGAATTCCGGGATAAAAAGTACCCTTTGTGTTAATCTGATGTATAAGCTATATTATTGTAAAGTTTCATTTAAATCCATCCAGTAGTTTATGCGTGAAAGAGTAACATCCATCCATACATACAAACTTTCGCATTTATAATATTCCTTGCCCATAACGCGCGTCCCAAAAACACATTCCCAAACGTTCCATGTGACAAAATATTAGAAATTGATATTTTATATGCCATTGAGAAACGTTGTAAATATGTTTATGGAAGTAAATATTTTTTTGAGAACGAGGGAAAAACATTTATTGTGGCGCATTATCTTATCGTGCCATGTTATGTTCATAGTAAATAAGGGCCCTGGTCTAAAACTAAGCGGGACTATGGGTACCAGAAAACTGATAATACTAGTATATTTTTTATATGTTAACTAGCTGTTCACCTGCGTAAATTTCAGAGTTCCCGCGGGAATTCTGTGACGAAAAGTACCCTATTTCCTTCTCTGTATCCCTGACAATGTGTATGCAAAATTTAATGATGATCCGTTGAGCCGTTGAGGCGTGAAACCATTTATAAATAACTATCTGTGCCCCGCGGTTTCACCAGCGGTAATTTCGGAGTTCCCGCGGGAATTCCGTGATAAAAAGTACCCTATGTCCTTCTCTGTACCCCTGACAACGTGCATGCCAAATTTCATCCAAATCCGTTCAGCCGTTTTTGCGTGATTGAGTAACAAACATCCACACTTTCACATTTATAATATTAGTAGGATAAGAATTCAGGGTGTAACCTATGTATTTTCGTATTTGTCGTCGTTTTTGTTTTGTTTGCATCCTCTTTTTTGTGCTAACACAATCCAACTAAGCTAGGCAGGCAGGTAGACGTCGCGTGACTAACCCAACCCAATGTGATGTGCGAACGGAGCGGCGCGGTGCCAACGTCGGCAAGCTGTTGCAGATGCTGCCGGACTGCTTCGCGGACCGCACCGCGCACGCGTCCGAGGCGCGCGAGAACCAGCCCAAGAACCGCTACCCGGACATCAAGGCGTACGACCAGACGCGCGTGCGGCTCGCGCCCGTCGACGGCGTCGCCGGCTCCGACTACATCAACGCCAACTACGTGGCCGGATATCAGGTGAGACGCGATCTCTCTTGTACACAGTAGGTAGAGGTACACACCATACGGATATTAGATGGAAATAATAGAAAATTATTTGCCAATACAATACCTATGTGTAACAAATACATGGCTAGAAAATAAAATACGACCAGCGGAGCTAGGATGCGCAACATGATAAAATTTTATCGACCCATTTTATCGATTCTCGTCGACATAATATATCTAGTCTTAACTCAATACCCCATACTGCACTTTTTTGCTTGGACGCCCACAAGTATTTGTCGTGTCGACAATTTTATCTTTCGTTCGATAAACATATCACGTTGCGCATCCTAGCTCCGCTGACGAAATTGACAAGATTATAGTTGCTGAACTACCCGATAGAGATAATGATCCGGCGTTGTTTGACATCGTGACCAAGATGCTTGATAAAAACATTATAGTTATATCTACATTACTAGTTGTCCTTCGCGGTAATTTTGGAGTTCCCGCGGGAATTTCGGGTTACAATATACCCTGTTACTCAGGGATAATGTAGCATTCTAATGGTGAAAGAGTTTTTGAAATCGGTTCAGTGCTTTTTGAGTTAAATCGTAACAACCTAACAAAAAATCAAATCGAAAAAAACTTTTTATAATATTAGTATAGATAGCATGATGGTTGACCAGCTGTTTTCCTTTAATGTATCTAATTTTTCTCTGTCTGTCTGTCTTCTGCTTGCTAAGGACCCTTCGGAGCCTAACAAGGTACCTCTCGCGTGAGCTTTCAACGCATGCGCTTACTTTCTATACTCACATAATATACTTATTGTATTTTATATTTTCTGTTACAATTCCCACTCAGCGGCTTTTTACCAGTACAAATACGATTTTAGGGGCTTAATGTGTGCGTCTGATTGTTGAAAAAGTGATTGCCAATGTTTATATAACCATAGAAAAAAGCAAAGACTCGCGGCAGCCCACAAAGAAGGCCAGTCTTGCTTACATAAAACATATAACCGCACCGTTCGTACGTCGATAAAGGTCTCGATTCGTATACCCCGTAGCGAAGACCGATCGACGTAATGCGAGTATAGAGGTCCGGTATATGTCGAGAAGCCCTTATCGAGACAAGAGTGGTGCAGCTGTGTGTTTTGGGTGAATTGATTCTTAGATATTGGGAGTCTACAATCAAAGTCTATGCTCATATTATGTTAACGTTATAACAACATTGTAATATACAAGCTTAACGTAGAAGAAAATCATCCTGCACGTGGATTAGAAGCAATTCATCATGTTTAAAAATGTCCACTGCACTTCAAAGGGTTCATGTGGTGAACTATTGCTGTTAATTTGCAGGAGCGCAAGAAGTTCATATGCGCGCAGGGCCCCACCGACACGACTGTGAACGACTTCTGGCGCATGATATGGGAGCACGGCCTGGAGCTGATCGTGATGCTGACCAACCTGGAGGAGTACTCCAAGGTCAAGTGCTCCAAGTACTGGCCCGACGAGGTGCGCGGCTCCCGGGCCTTCGGACACATCACCGTTCACCACGTCTCTGAGAAACGGTGAGATGCTCTCTCCTCTCTTCCCCCCTCTTGCTTCTCTCTCTATCCTCTCTCTCATCTTTCCCCTCTCTTTCCTTTGCTCTCTCTCTGACAATTATTCTAATATAACTATATAGAGTCAGCCCGGTGACATTCAATACAAATGAACTAATTCAAGTACTTTTTTTTTGGACTTCGCACATAGTGCATTTACCAGTGTCGTGTTTTTCGTTTTTATTAAAAACGGAGAAAATTCAAGTACTTTACAATAAGTAAAGACGGCCGGCTTGTACGTCCACGTGTTGTGCGTTTGTGCGTATCGTAATGCTACGTTCACACGCGCGCCGTGCAGCCCGGCGGGCTGCCTGGCGGGCTGCGCGGCATGCAGCCCGTCCCGGGCCGGCGGACATTCAAGCTGTTTACACGCACGCCGTCGTGTCAGTCAGTGCCAGAATGGCGAGCAGCGAGGATCTCGGTGTTGTTGCTGCCATATCCTTTGGCTTAACTTATTTTTATTGGAAAAAGGAACAAAATTATGAACGATTGTAATATCCGATCGTAGCGACTTTCTTAGCAACGTTGAATGAAGATCCACTCGTCGCGAAAGCGCGGGACAGACTGACTGCCCGCGCGCGTGTAAACAGTCACCGGGCGCCCGCACATTCATCCTTTGAACTTTGCCAAAAAACCGACACTTGCCCGATTCGCGGCATTCACGTTCACAGGCGCGTTCACGGGCTCGGGCGTACCGTTTACACGCTCGTGAATGTGAATGTGCACGTTGAATGTAGAGTTGAACGCACGCGTGTGAACTTACCATAAGGGTTGTCACCAAGCGAGCTGCCAGTAACTGTCAGCTGTCAGTGAATAATTGTCAGATGTAGATTCTACATATGCCAAACTTTTGCGTGGTATTGCTCGGTATGACGAGGCATGAAATTGTTGGGAGGCGGAGTGTGTCGCTTTTTTGTATGTTCTGTATTATTTGATAGGGTCGTGTAGATCGCGCACATACAAACATACTAGAGAAACAAATAACCCGTTTTTCTTTTAAAATATCTCTTAAAAACTCCTTTTCTTTTTGTTTTCAGATACTCTGACTACATAGTGAGAGAGCTTAAAATAACCAAGCAGCCGACGACGACCGAAGGACAGCCCATTGTGGAGAACAACGGCGTGGCCAAAAAGAATGGCGGTATGTATTGTTTAAATCGGAATTACTTTGGATTTTTTTGTATAGATATGAAAAGTACCACAATGTACCTACCAAGACCTAAATTCTTCACAATTGTATAACAAATAACTAGAGTTAAAGATATAAAATTTATACAACGTGTTAATTAATTAACTGAAAACTAGAAAGTAGTTTGCTCAGAATCAACTAGCGAATTGATTGCACTATGTTTTAATATAGGTTATATTTTTTAATTTTTACTAGCCCATTTCTAAATTATTTATAATACAATATTTGGCGCGTACGCCGCCCGCAGCGAAAAAATTCGAACCGGTAGGCGCGGGCGTAGCGCTTGGAATTTCGTAGATAGGTCACCTCCAAACTAATGTTGAATAACTTTTAAAGTATTAATTTTTTTTAAATAAAATATATTTTAATCATATTATTGTTATTTTTTTTAAATGGGGTGTATCAGGTTTTCAGTAATTCATTAACACGTTGTATAAAATTTCACCTCTGTTAATGTACGGAGTACCCTCGGTGATCCCGAGACAATAGGATTTCCTTCTCTTTACCCCTGACAATTTAGTAGTATGTAAAATTTAATGTGCTTTTTCCGACACTTCCAACAATTATATCGCGACAGACAAACGTAGCGGAGGACTTGGTTTTATAACATATACATACATATATATATATATATATATATTATAACATAGCAAATTTACGAAGTAAGCGTATAAATATGAGTGTGTGAGCAGATATCGTGGACGCGGAGCAGGGCTCGGCGCCGGGCTCGCCGCGGGAGGGCGCGCGCGCCGTGCGCCAGTACCACTTCCTGGCGTGGAACGACTTCGCCGCGCCCGAGAACCCGCACTCGCTGCTCAAGTTCATCAAGGTCAGTGGCCGGTGGCTGGGTGCTCGCTTAAACTATGTGATGCGTGCCGCTTATCCTTACTGATAATATAAAATATGTGAAAATTAGTTTGTTTGTTACAAGAACGGTGTATACTTTCAATCCTGTAAATATTTGCAGCTAATTTCACCACATCTTATATAAATCAAACTCCAATAATTCCGGTCGTTGATGTCTGATGATGATGAAGATATCGGTATGAGTGTTTGCGTGTGCGGTGTCGGCAGCGCGTGAACGAGGCGTGGGCCGGGCTGATGGGGCGGCCGGCGGTGGTGCACTGCTCGGCGGGCGTGGGCCGCACGGGCACGCTGGTGGCGCTGGACTGCCTGCTGGACCAGCTGCGCGACCAGGGCCAGGTGGCCATCTTCAACACCGTCGTCGAGCTGCGCCGCCAGAGGAACTTCCTGGTGCAGTCGCTGGTGCGTGCAACCCCTCTTGTTACACATTTGAGCGTCGGAAGTGAAACTTTCGCCAGCTGCTATAAAAAAAAGTTATAAAAGAGTATGTTCCGATATGCACTGCGAGCACTGTAAGTATGACGTCAATTTAGTATACTGCGAAGCGGTTTCTTTATAGTTATAGCTATACTGAGCTGTACTGGTTACTGTTTAAAACGGAACGCAGACCTGTATACTGTCATCCATGTCATTGTCATGTCACGCTGTCGACCACTCATGTAAACCGAGCTACGCAGTTGACCAATCATTGGTCCGAGGTTGATCACGTTATCAAACCACTGTGGGCACCTCACCTTGATAGCGCCATGGGGACGATTGTGACGTCATACTGCCTTTTTTATGTCATGGGAGGCAAACGGGCAAGTGGTACACCTGATGGTAAGTGATTACCACCGCCCATGGACATCTGCAACACCAGAAGGCATGCAGGTGCGTTGCCGACCTGGAATAGGGTTGGGAACTGGCTTTCAAGTGGGGCTGCCGGAACACACCGTTAGGTGCTTGGTGACAGATTTGCAACTTGAAGGTGCTAGCCAGTCGAGCACTAGAGAGCGCCCTACCACCATGCCTACCTTGCCACACTACGGTAGTATACTGTCCGCTATAACGGAACTAATTTCTCCTCGGTAAGACCACTGGGCAATGGGCAGTGGTCGCAGCTTATATCGGAACACACGCAGTATTGTTTGGTGGTATTGTTCGATACAGAAGCAGTACGTGTTCGTGTACCGCGCGCTGGTGGAGTTCGCGCACTACGGCGACACGGAGGTGCCGGCGGCGCGGCTCAAGGCGGCCGTGGACCGGCTGCGCAGCACGCCCGACGGCGCCGCCGCCTGCCTCATGGAGCACGAGTTCCAGGTGCACACACCGCCAATACATACACACGACACACACACACACACACACACACCAGCTATTGAACTAATTGGGTATTTTCCAGGGTAAGAAAATCAAAATTCTAATTTGTCCGGGCAGTTAGAAAATAAAAAAAATAGTAGACACGTATATTTTGCTTTTTCAAATTAATGCAAAATAAACGTAGATAAAGCGCATTAAAGTTTAGGGTGGGGGACTCGCGACGTCATTATTCAGTACTAGTTGTTTCCCGCGGTTTCACCCGCGTTAATTTCAGAGTTCCCGCGTGAATTCCGGGATAAAAGAAGAAGAATAAGTACCCTATGTGTTAATCTGATGTATAAGCTATATTATTGTAAAGTTTCATTTGAATCCATCCAGTAGTTTTTGCGTGAAAGATTAACAAACATCCATCCATACATACAAACTTTCGCGTTTATAATATTAGTAAGGAAAAACCGCGTACAAATGGCACCACCGGGTTGTGACGTCATGCGAAATTTCAACTCAATGTATCGCCGTTATTTTTTGATAAGAATAGAATAGTTTATCCTAGAATCCCCGCGAGTACTCTGAAATTACCGCGGGTGAAACTGCGGGGGTCAGCTAGTGGATTATAAAGAGCTAAAACTTGTGAGGTTGTACGATATACTGACGTGTGTATTGGTCCCCGTCAGAGGCTGGTGGAGGCGCCGGTGTGCGAGCCGCCCAAGCCGTGCACGAAGGCGGCCGCGGAGGAGGTGCGCGCGCGCAACCGCAGCGGGGACGCGCTGCCGTACGACGCCAACCGCGTCATCCTCGCGCCCGTGCCCGGCCGCGACGCGTCCACCTACATCAACGCGTCCTTCATCGAGGGTGAGTGGCGTTTCGGGGCGACTCTTGGCATTTCGGGGGAAACTGACCCTACTTATTATAAATGCGAAAGTGACTTTGTTCGTTTGTTAACGTTACATTGCTGATGACGATCTTCACATTTACATGACGTGTTTAATTGTAACATGTAAAATTAGCTGCACATATTTACAGGGATGAAAGTATACATTGTTATAAACATGTTCAAAAAATAAAGATAACATATTTTTTTTTCGAACAAAATAAATCAATCAAAAAGAAAACAACCTGTAGTCATGAATACGTATTTGCATATATGCAATGAAAAAAGGATGCTACTTTTTTATTATTAGATATTGAAGTTGAAGTTTTCAGCTCAGCTGGTCACTTGTGTGATAATGGTCCGAGCATTATTTCTGTTTTTAAACTTTTCCATAATATTGTATGTATGTGTTCAGTGACGCGAGCGTGTTGTTTGTTTGTCTGTTTGTCAGCGTACGACAACACGGAGGGGTTCATAATAACGCAGGACCCGCTGCCCACCACCGTGGCGGACTTCTGGCGGATGGTGTCCGAGCACAACGTCTCCACTATCGTCATGCTCAGCGAGGTAACGGAAACAGTTCAAAAATAATATAAATAAATAAAAAATCATACATACATAACGGACTAAAACCTTTCGTGCACTAGTTCCTAAGCTAGGATTCCCTGTGTAGAGCCTAGACTTATAAAGACTGGTCTATGATTCAATTATAATAAGTACAAAGTAAAGGCGTACTTATTAACTTTGTTTCTTTATTTCAGACACGTTAATTCATAGATTGGACATGTGTCCAAAAAAACATTTTTTGGGTTGGACCACCCTTGTCACTTAGGAGTGTGAAAAATAGTTTACTTCCTATTCTTAGACCTACCGAATATAGAAAAAAAATTTCATAAAAATCGGTCAAGTCGTTTCGGAGGAGTATGACAAACACTACGACACGAGATTTTTTACATATTAGATACATTATTGATATAGTATATATTGGTCCCGCAGCTGGGCGAAGGCAAGTGCCCGCGCTACTGGGAGGACGGCTGCGCCACGTACGAGCACATCTCGGTGCAGTACGAGGAGAGCGAGTCGTGCCCCTACTACACGCGCCGCCAGTTCCGCGTCACCAACAACAAGGTGCGTACCCGCCCGCCGCCCACCACCCATCGCCCACCGCCCGCACACTCAGGCACACCAACCACCTTGGTTGACACAATCTTTAATCCGTTGTAGAAAACAAAATTTTAACAACGAATTAAAAAAACAGATGGGTAAACGAACTAAATTAATGAACCGTTTCATGAAAATCCTACTTCCTACTAATATTATAAACGAGAAAGTTTGTATGTATGGATGGATGGATGGATGGATGGTTGTTTATTACTCTTTATTATTCTTGATGGTTTTTTACTCTTTCACGCAAAAACTACTGGATGGATTTAAATGAAACTTTACCATACTATAGCTTATACATCAGATTAACACATAGGGTACTTTTTATCCCGGAATTCCCGCGGGAACTGAAATTAACGCAGGTGAAACCGCGGGGCACAACTAGTTTTATACTAAAATATTCTCCAGAATGTAACAAATACTTTTCAGAAAACCGCATTAAAATCGGTTCAGCCAAACGCGAGATAATCGAGCACAAACATACATACAGGTCAAACTGAGAACCTAAAGTCGATTAAAAAGCGATTTAATCCAAATGACAAAAATATACATAAGATTATTATTGGTTTGTGCCAACTATTTACCGATCGGTTAGAAGTCGGTGCCAAGCCAGTTAAGTACGGGATATAATATTATCGACGTTGCTGTGTCGAGTTATCTAACGCCTCTTTGTAGATGTATTCCGGCAGCCCCATTTGAAAGCCAGTTCCCGTCCCCATTCCAGGTCGGCAACGCACCTGCACGCCTTCTGGTGTTGCAGATGTCCATGGGCGGCGGTAATCACTTACCATCAGGTGTACCACTTGCCCGTTTGCCTCTATGAGATAAAAAAAAGGTGGCTCGTAAAAGACGTGCTCGGGTCCTTTCAAGTCCGCATGCGTGTTGATTGTTACGTTCCCGTGTTCCCAGAACGGCGACGTGACGTCGGTGCGGCAGCTGCAGTACCAGGGCTGGCCGACGGCGCCCGGCCACGTGCCCGAGGTGACGCGCGGCCTCGCCGAGCTGGCCGACGCCGCGCTGCCGGCCGCGCCGCTCGCCGCGCCGCCCGCCGCGCTGCTCGCGCCCATGCTGGTGCACTGCCAGTGAGTAATGCAAGGGGGGCGGGTGGTGATGCCGGGGAGGGTCGGGTGGTGATGCTGGGGCGCTGCCGGGGAGGGGCGCGTGGTGATGCTAAGGCGCTCCTGGGGAGGGTCGAGTGGTGATGCTAGGGCGCTACCGGGGAGGGGTGCGTGGTGATGCTGGTGCGCTAAAATGGAGGGGCGCGTGGTGATGCTAAGGCGCTCCCGGGGAGCGGCGCGTGGTGATGTTAAGGTGCTCCTGGGGAGGGGCGCGTGATGATACTGGGGCCCTTCCGGGGAGGGGGCGAGTGGTGATGCTGGGGCGATACCGAGGCGGGACGCGTGGTGATACTGGGCCACTGCCAGGGTATACACGCCGAGGGTGAGGGAGAGCGAATGTCAGTAAATACTAGGGGGACAGGAGACCGATGGAGCTGTGGCGGACAAAATGCAATAGATTGTTCAAATATAGCAGACAAGCATGTCCTTGTCTGAAACATAGATTTATGAACCTCGTTGTCATGTTCAGGGTACGCTGGGTTCGAGTGTACTCTTACGATTGCCGGTTAGCTGTGACTTGTATAATTTTCTTAATTATTTCACATTTTAGGTGTTTGAAATCGTTATTAGTAAGCTATACAGTCCTAATGACAGTACGTATAGTGAGGTAGTCTCCCCCCCCGCCCCCCCCTGACCCCCGTGACCCCCGGCCCCCGCTCTGACCGCTCGCGGCGTGCGTGTGCGCGTGTCCGCAGGCTGGGCACGGAGCGCTCGTCGCTGTTCGTGGCGCTGTGCGTGCTCATCACGCAGCTGCGCGTCGAGCGGCGCGTCGACGTGGCCGCGGTGGCGCGCCGCGTGCGGCAGCAGCGCGCGCGCACCATCGACACCTTCGTGAGTACCACTGCATATCGTAACAAACGCGTACGCACACGTACACACACACGCACGTAAACATGTACACGCCCATATGAACACGTACACTCACACACCCACACACACCCACACACACACACACACACACACACACACACACACACACTCATACACTCCCCCCCTCCACACGCCGAACACACGCTCATACACTCATGTCGTTCGTAGTATATTTTTTTGGGAATATTTATTGAATTTTTCAACATGGGTATTATCTTTTTCCTAATAAATTTTGTGTACTTGGCAAGCTTTTTTGTCGATAAGAATATCGAAAGAAAATAATTTCCATGTCGTCGTTTTTATTTATTTATTCCAAACACTATGAAAAATCAATCGATTCGATATGAGTAAGTCGACATATTGTCACGACCGATACTGTATCGAGTAAAAGTATCGATACCTGGGTGGTATCGTTTTATATCTAATCATAACAATATTGCTCCGTTCCGCTACTTCCTGTCAACTTTCGCTGTTGCAATGGGCATGTAGACTAATTTCAATTTTTTAGTCCGTCTTGTAGATTATTAAAAAATATTGGACACGTGTTTTTTCTTTTTTTACGTAATCAAAAAATAACGGCGATATATTGAGTTGAAATTTCGCGTAACGTCACTATTCTGACAATTTCTATGGCCGTTTTGCGGTTAGTGACGTCACGACCTCCTCATCCTAAACTTTAATGCGCTTTATCTCTGTATATTTTAATTTATTTAAAAAAGCAAAAAATACGTGTCTATTGTTTTTTTACTTTCTAACTGACGGACTAATTAGAATTTTGATTTTCAATAGTAGTCAACATCCCTATTGGTTTTTTTTCCCGTTGCAGTTACAATACGAATTCCTATACCGTGCCATACTGAACTATGCGGAGCTGCACAATTTGCTGGAGGACCGCTAAGGAGCTCGTCGGAGCCGCTCGAAGCGTTAGTCACCCAATATATTATATTGTGTACAGAAAAACTCTTGACTTTTGTAAAAGAGCACCCTGTAGCACTGTTAAACAGCGCACCTGGGATGCGCACGCGCACCAGCCGAGATTAAGTGAGTTGAATTGCTGGATATAGTTCTGTTTTCAATGTTGATTTCTTTTTGATTGTTTTTAATTATTATTATTTTTTTTTTATATTCAAATTTACTGCCTCAATTACGCTATGTATTCGTATCGCTGGTTCGCAAGAATATCGACGCAACTAGAAATAAAAGGGCAACAAAAATGTGTGACAACAATTTGATACGAGTTTATAAATTGCACTCTGTCTTTCAGTGAAGACGTTCCTTCGATGTATAAACTACATCGTAAAAATCCATTAAAACATTGGTTTGAAAAAGTACTAGCCTCAAGTGTCCGTTTTTTGGCACTTTTTGTCTAAACTCTTTGATGCAAAGTTATCAAAAACCAGTATTACCATAGGTATTGCGTATAGAAGTTAATTCTCTCATTTGGTTGCGATGATGCTCTTGTCAACCAGCGATTTGTTTAATTAATAACTATTATTAATTGTTACTGATTGGTCTTGTGTAAATTTGCGAACTGTTCTCTCCCCAAATCACGATTGAATCAATGATCTCATATATATCACGATTCACGCTCATTATAACAGTAAAGAAATAAAAACAAACTAATTTCTATTGGCACAGTTACAAGCAATCGACCGGGCTTAAACCCGGCGCTTGGGTTTAAACCCGATAAACGCCCGTAAACGCCCAAGTGTTTACTGACCACCAAATCAGTAAAATTGGGCGTTTACGGGCCCAAGCACCGGGATAAAACCGAAAATTAATTGAGTTACAAATAAACACCCAAGTCTCACTGCTAAGTCTGTTTACTTTTAAGCTAGCTTATAAAATAGATATACATAATATTATAATAACGCTTTCTTCAACTAAAGGCTTGTACATATTAAGCGAACTGTAATTCGGGAAGAAAACAACGCGTGTATTTATACAATATAATATAATACTGTATTTTTATCTGTATATTATGCAGCGCGATCATTTCTTACTCACCGACGCTATCCTCGATAGGAATATTTGCTTAAGAAAACTCGACACTGATTTCTGCGCGAATCTCGACTGCATTACACATCAGATTTCTGTCCATTAAAAAAAACCTATATCACTTATTAAGTCCCAAAGCCGACTCAGATCTTAACCACCGACAAATAATTAAAATATAATTACGCGTCACATGACAAACCGACTGTTAATTTATAAGTTAGCCTAAGGACTTATTGAGTGATCTGTTATTTAAGGATAGAAACACAAAACTGTCATAAGAGTTGAATAAACTTATTCAATGGCAATAAGTTCTCTCTAGCTCTAGCTAGCTCTTTTTAATGAATCGAATAGGAAATGTCGTAAACACCAAAGTTTCCAAATCGATACAATCTCGAATGAAGCCACTAGAATTAGATTAATGATTTTATTACAATTAGATTATTATCTATTATCACATATTAATTAATACAACACAAGAGACTTGAATGATAAATAACTAATATAACTTGACATTTTGCTTGGCTAAACCCTCTTTTATTAGTCATATTTTTTTAAATCGTGATCCATTTTTTTTTTAGCAAATAAGTTGTACAAAACAATCGCCGATTGAGTCATGCATATTTCTGACGCATTTACGTACAAACTTGGACAATAGCATAAGATTTATAAGTTTTAACTGGACGTTTTATTCGCCATTTTGAATGTTAATAATAATTTATAAAAAATATTTCAAGACGCATAAGCACTTGGGCCGCATTTCCATCGTTAAAAAATAAGCAATGAAACAGTAACTCGAAGGGTTTGCACGTAGATTGCCTATTTCTTATAATGGCAGTCTTGAATGAACCGATTCTCGAATTTCTTCAGTTTCGCTATTGTTGAGGACTTTTAAATTTACGAATACTTATCTTTCGTTGACTTCATGATGAGATCTGAATAGTGATGTGACACAGAACAATCGACATCGTCGATAACCGCTCATCACTCGCCGCACTAGTGCTAAACCTTTCGCCTATTATCCTAATATTATAATTATTATTATAAATTGATATTGTTTAAGTTAGTGATTATTAATATCGAGTTGGCTGTAAAAAAACACCAAACTCGTTATCTTGTCCAAAGAGATGATCAGTGGGAGTCGAATATTTATATTTTCATTGCGTTAAGAATATAAATAATATAAGTTTTTATATGATATTTCATGATTGAATTAATTTTTTTGATTTTTATTTATTTGGACGACGTGGGAGATGGCAAAGTTCATGCATTTTTATCCGTACGTAACAACAAAAAGACTAATAATGTAAATCGATGTGTTGTATAAAATTGGTTTTGAACCGTTTATATTTTTTAAACGAATGAAAACTAGGATATCATCCCAAAAAGTGAAGCACAAACAGCACAACATTTACCAAGTAGAAAAAGTGTGCGTACCGCCACTAAAATATTTTTAATCTGTGTAAAAAATATATATCGGCCCCGCGTTTGTAAATAGAATGTTTTCTAAAAAATAAAAATAGGTATAAAATTTTAAATTAAGAACAGCGAATGTTTATACTTCCACGGTACGTGCACACTTGCACAGATCCCAACACTATCAGTAGTCAGGAACATTTTTTGATGTATTTATAACTATTGAAATTATAATGTTATTATTTTATTAATTTAATTTTTTATAATATATTATGATAAGTATAAATTAAATTAAGACGATAACACAAGACCACGCGCGTCCGTTGGTATTGTTACGATGTAATAATGACTGTCTAACGTATTTTGTATTGTAGTGATGTACGAGTAAGCTAAGCCATTAGATTTTGTATGAACTAAATGAAATTATACAATATGTTAAATATTTTTTAAAACGAAACGATGTCATTGGATTGTGATGTGCGAATGTGATTTTGATACCACTAGTACGGTTCGAATCCGCACCCTGCGTTAATACGGAATTTGTAGATATTAATAATTTATCGTATAGGAAAACACCCCGAGGCAGACATTGAAAACACTGAAATTGTTCACCAAACTTTTATAGGCTAATCGTGAATCTATCCCATTTGTCTACAAATAATTTGAATACTCATAATCTTACCAGAAGTGTAGGTATATAGAATCCCAAGTAAAAAAAATCATACGAACCGGTCGGGTAGTTTCTGAATAAGACGCGCACACACACCGGGAAACAATAAAGAAGCTTCCGTTTTTGAAGTCGGTTAAAAATCGAGCACATTTACTTTACATTTACATTTACTACGTTTCACTCGCAACAAGGAGCAAAGAATATTGAAACAATAATAATTAATTAATAATTGCTAGCTGCAAACTCTGCGTGCTTAGATTTCAAAATTGACAGTGTAGGATCATATAATATTATAATTAAAGAGATTAATGTGCGTCCCATTTATTGTTGAAAAACTTGCTCTCCAGTCAGACGTTCAGCCGCACTGTGTAGTATAGATTAATGAATCAGCATCAAAAATATGTAGAGTCTTTTTCAGTAGTTGAACTTTATTACCAATGCAATAAGATTCAACAACTCAAAAGTTAACACATATTTCGTCGTCACCGAATTTTTAACAACCAAAAAATACAAGACATCAATATCACATTCCACACTTGTCTTTGAGTTTGAAGTTATGAATGTTGGACGCTATACTTTTATGCTGTAATGATCTTTTTGGACAGAATTTTCAGACGAAAAACTCTGAGACTTAATTTTCTAACGTAATTTGGATTCCTACTATTTTAGCTCATTGGTTTTTTCTAATTTTCTCCTAAAATACTAATTTATTAAATAACTAAAAATGCAATATACAACGGGGCACGTAACACATTAAAAGATGTGTTCAACGTTTCAATTTTATACATAACGTGTTTAAGGTCGAAATTTCAGTGGACGTTAATGAACGAAGACACTGTTTTAAGAGATGGTGATAGGAAGGATCATTACAGCGGTAAGAGTCGCATTGCTTGCAGTTATGCTGTTGGGGGCTTGCGAAAGTTGTAAACATTTGGATTAAAATAGAATGAGCTATCCTTTTGAAGTTAGTTATGATGTATATTATTGGAAATGTTATTAAATGAAACATTTGTTATTGTAACGACTCGTCTCAATTGTTCGTCCGATTGGAGTTAAGTATAGACTGCGGTATTCTTATCCTAAATTAAGAATATAAATTAAATTGACAAGAATATAAAAAATAATCAAGGAACTACTGATTAAAGTTATCAAATCTAAATAAATAAATATCGAATTTGAGGATAATTCAATATTAAAACAAATATTGGAATACTTATATTTTCTTATTTTGTGTTCCATGCAAGCATGTGAAATGAGGAACCAAAAATCGTATTATTATTTTTTACTATACAAGGCTAGATTTATGTTTCAGAATGCCATCCAGATCGCTTCAGTATTCAGGATGCTTTAACTCCTATCGGAAAATAACAAAATACACATCATTATAATAGCAAATGTTCCATTTATTGAGATCTTTCTAATGATAAATATGTTTTATAACTTAGAGACAGCCCCATAATATGTTTGGACCTATTGGACGCAGATAAGCAATAACATGTTAACCCACAAAATTAAGTTATTGATACAGAACGCTTTATTGAGAGATATAGAACGTTTTTTAACTGTATGTTTACCTTATTACATTGTTTAAATACCAACAAAATGTTGAACATAAAAAAATATTCACAAAAATGAAGTTATAATTAAAAAAAACACGATTAAAGAAAAATTTCTCCAGTGTGGGTTAAAACACTTGCTTATCTATGCCCTATTGACCTTTAGGTAATTATGATAAAATTTTAACTTGATTTTAAGCTAAACACTAAACGACTTTGTTAAAAATCTTTAATATTTCGATCTCTTATTGTGTTCTTTACCTTAATCAATTTTTAATGTAATAAATAGGTTATCTTTATAACTTTGTTCTTTTTGTTGGTGATCGCGCAAAGTTTTTTAAAGATTTTCGATGAACGCAAGTCCCATAGAGTGATTGTTAACGCGTATTATCTAGCTTTTTATATTTTGTAATTTACTAAAGAGTAGGTTAGTTGAAATGTCTATCAAAAATATATTATCAAGATGTAATATATGGAAAATTCTTTTTGACGTATTACGAGAAGTCGCCACACTTATAATTTAGGTACATAATACATGCTTTTAAAGCACGTTATATCACCACGATTGTCAATCTTGTGTCCTATATTTCTTTAGTGCTCTAAATGGTTTTATACGTGTTTTCAATATTTCGGCACGGCTTTGGCTAGATTTTTTGATTTGGTGTAGACAATGACAGCCAGTGTGCGCTTAAGGCCCGCCGCCCATTGTGACTTTTTGTCGCCGTGACTTTCTGTCACTTAGTCAAGTGCAATGAAAACTATACTGAGTGCGCTCATTATGGTGACGTGACAATACGGTGACCTCAGTACATTTTTCATAAGTGACAGAAAGTCACGGTGACAAAAAGTCACAATGGGCGGCGGGCCTTAGTGTGCGCTGATTTGTGTGGCTGGGCGCGGTGAACGAAGCGAATCCTGGACCTACAAAATGAAATTAAGTTTGCTTATAATGTTTGTACAGTCAGCTGGCATCAGAAATATGTAATCACTTTTGACAGTCTTTGAATCTCATTGAAATAGTAATCAAAGTTCAACGAATTGTATCATATTTTCTGTCCCTTATGTTTTTATAATATACATAGAGCTTTTTGTAAGTCCGACGTGTCTTTATCTTAGGGATTACGACATCAACAAGTTAACTGATCATATTCTGGCCTACCAAACTTAAATCGTTCTTTGTAACTGTCCACTGTTTTCTCTAATTCACACTGGCATGCAAAGATAATATAATCACTACGTGGCATGAATAGTGCGCCTGCTTATCCAAGACGCCTGTTGCCACATTGAAACAAAGAAGAAGAAAACTCAACGACAGACGTGCGTTTACATATTTGTGATGCTGACTGTACAGGATATAGTTGACGTTGGGCCATATTCTAGTGCGAATCGCGAGTTCTGTGACTCTTCGTTCAGCTAGGCTCGTTCTTTAAAATAAAAATATGTTAAAATGATAATATATTATGTTTTTGATAGATGTTTTTGTATTAGGTTAGGTGAAATATTGGTGACAAATAACGGAATGGGACGGGAGCAGTGTGTATTTTTGGAAAGTACTAAAATAAAGACATTTGGACGTCACTTTTATCATTGCGATGTAGCTGTAGTAACCAAATGTTAATGACTTTACGAGACCTTCGGTTGTCACATTATAAGAGTCGCCGCCGTACAGTTTGTTTGTCATATTGTTTAGTATTTTTTCATCACAAAAATTTACAAAGTATTATTAGATAAATAATGTGCAATACGTATTCCTCCCGTCGCAACCCGAGAGATCTCCTTATTTGGAGGGCAAAATTAAACTAGTTGTAATTAAATATATAAATAAAAAAGGCTCAGATCGCTTCTAATATAAAATTGTTAATTTAGTTAAAGAAACGCGCTTTTTGTACTCAAGACTGTATGTTTATCATACGATAGATGGTTAGGTGACACTGGCAAAATACTACAAAAAGAAAACCACAGATAGTTAAAATATGTTTTTAATTTGAACTGTAAATTATTATTAAAAAAGAAAAACAGGATATTTATTTTACGTGTTTTCTCTTCATTACGACACAAAACTTATATTTAGTCATACCTACTATAGAGTCATCATAGAAATCAAACCGGATACTGCGCTTGAATTATTATTATTTTTTAAAATTAGATTCTAATGTCTAGATCACAGTGTTTAACCACAAGGAAACGCCATAGGCCAGTTTCCTAAATTTTAGTTTTTAGTCCGTCTTGTAGATTAATAAAAAATATTGGACACGTATTTTTTCATTTTTCACATAATTTAAGTCGAAATGTCGCGTGATGTCACGCCGTGCTACAGTTGATAGCACGTTGTGACGTCACGAACCCCCACGCCTAAACTTTCGGTGCGGTTTATACCTAAGTATTTTTTCCATTAATTTGAAAAACCAAAATATACGTGTCTATTATTTTTTTATTGTCTAACTGACGGACTAAATAGAATTTTGATTTTCACACCCCGGAAACTACCCTATTATGACATGGTACTAAAGCAATATAAAGTGTGTGTGTGCTTATTTTGCGCTATGTTCAACAATAGTTCCGTTGACGGTTGAAGCAATGGTTTTCAACAATGTGGTATTGTCAACAATGATCGACATTTGTTGCAGCAACAGGTTTCGGCAGATTTGTTTACATACGTCCTACATTTAGAAGATTTTTTGAAATATTTTGTTGAATGGAATAGAATCTGTGGATACAAAATCAACGGGTTTGTTTTTTTGAATGACTAATTCAACATGTGCAACTTTATTGCTTTCAACAAAATTGCTTGTCGTTGAACTAGCGTAAATGCACCTTTAGTTGTGGCCGATGACCCGGTGATACCATTCTCCCTAAACGCTTCTTACACACTTATTAATTTGTCAGACACCAATCTAGGATATCGGAAGGTGTAATCGAAGTTAGAACAGTTGGTTCCGATTTAGGATCAGTGAGTGAGAGAGACAGCGAGTGATCACACTATATTAAAATGTACCCTAGAGTAGTCGATATAGGTTATAATTTAGTGTAGTGTGATCACTCGCTCTCTCTCTCTCGCTCACTGATCTTAAATTGTATCCGATTTAGATACCCTAAATTGGAAGTAGTGTAACAAGCCCATTAATGTGATTGACTTTATTGTTAGGTACGTTGCGCCTATGGCGTCTCCCCTTAGTTAAATACTCCTAAGAGTTTTTTCTTGTCTAATTTTGTATACTTCAGTCGTATTAAGTTGGTACTTTGGTACGTACGCATATCACAAAGAGTAAAAGAGAAAATGAAACCTTTTTTGTAACAAAATTTAAAAACGTTTACGTACCTGTTTATTTTACGCCTACATAACTTTGTAAATATTCTTAGCAATGGTACCAGAGAGAGTAATTTGAAAATTTTGTATTTAATTACCTATAAATATTTAAGGTCTAAAGGTTTTTTTTTTAATAACTTTTATAAAGTATCTAAGCGTTGTCATTTGTATGCGACGGTATGTTTATGGTATGACTGAACAATTTAATTACCTACCTATTTGTAATATTATTTTTGTAAATAGATAATGCTGGCCATGTAATACAATATTTTTGAAAATATACCATTATTTAGAATATCGTTTTTCTTATTCAGAATTGCATCATCCGATCCAATTTCCCGACTAAGTAGATAGAAAACTTTGTGAAGTCTGTTTTTTTTTTAATAAGAACCTAATAAAAAAGAATTTAATGACGCATTTAGTCGATTTAAACTTTTTTTTTCTGAAAAAAGAAAAACTAAAAAGTCTCAACATATCTAATCTATCTAGTCTAGAAATTGAAGTGTCTGTTTGAATTTCAAATAGGGATGTTGACTACTATTGAAAATCAAAATTCTAATTAGTCCGTCAGTTAGAAAATAAAAAAACAATAGACACATATTTTTTGCTTTTTTAAATAAATTAAAATATACAGAGATAAAGCGCATTAAAGTTTAGGTCGTGACGTCACTAACCGCAAAACCGCCATACAAACTGTCAGAATAGTGACGTCACGCGAAATTTCAACTCAATATATCGCCGTTATTTTTTGATTACGTAAAAAAAGAAAAAATACGTGTCCATTATTTTTTAATAATCTACAAGACGGACTAAAAAATAAAAATTAGTCAACATGCCCATTAACAGCTTTTCACTAAATGCATACGAAAGCATATACGGTACCTCAGAGTAAATACGGTACTAACATCAAAAAACCAATTTTAAATTTTTTCTGTCTGTCTGTTTGTTCTGGGCATGGTTCTGGGTAATCTCTGAAACGGCTGGACTGATTTTAACGGGACTTTCACTGGCAGATAGCTGATGTTATAAGGAGTAACTTATGTTAATTTTTATCCCGGAATTCTCACCGCGGGATCTCTGAAATTAATGCGAGTGAAACCGCGGGGAACAGCTAGTCGAAAATAAAAATAAATATTATTTTACTTTATTAGTTACGTTTTATTATTACCTACTCGAAAGGCACACATATTTAGAAGAAGTCCACGTAGGTAGTCATAGTCTAACATATTATACGAATATGGTGCAATTACAGCAAAATTACGTACAGGTCAAAATGACCTCTTTTTTAAAGTCGGGAATATGCGATGTTCGCAAACTGCAGAATCTGGAAAATAGAACTAGAAATTTCGAGAATTAGAGCTTCAGCTCGCTTATTCAACTGTTTTCTTTTGACGTAATATTTTCTATTCGCCAAAAGATGGCAGCAGTACCATAACAATTTTATGCCCTGAATAGATGTTGGCCCCATTAACGAGGGTGAAGAGTTTGATGTTGATATCTTAATGTCCACGTTGCATAGTATTGGTAACATAAAAAGGTCTCAAAAGATCCAGCTCTTAAACGACCACAAAACCGAGTCACAAAAGTTTAAACCAAAATAACAAGACAGATCTTTCGAGACTTTGGACCTACATATTTTGAGACATGAACGTTTTTCATTACTTAGCTGTCGCATTGGTCTCATTTCGAATTTCGCTGAAGTGTAGCGCTCGATTTGTATTAATATGCTAGTACATTCTCGAAAAACGACCATCATCTATTAGCGGTATTACAAGGGGTATGTGATAAGGTTGTTATCTAGGCAGTTGTGTGTAGACACGTCAGTGTTTCAAGAAACTTCTACCAGCCGCTAGATGTCGGAACGAATATATAAACAGTCGAAAGTCGGCCGAAGCGAATAGTTGAATTTTGTATGCGAGCGATTACTTACAAGATCCGACAGAAGTGTTTTTTTTTTTCATTTCAATAACAATTAACAAAATATTAAGCCAAAATGAGAATAACAAATGGGATTTCTTTAACTACACTAGCTATTCTATTTTTTATCGGGATTCCACGTTCTATCGCTGACGAAGAATGTCCATCGGCTGCAAAAACGCGCGGAAACCGCCTCTTCGATCAAGACTTCGGCATAGCGCTCACTCCTGACGACTTTTTAACATCCATGATGACTCCCTGGATGTTCCGTGACTACTACCGACCTTGGAGACACCTGGCGACGCTAGCCAGAGATATCGGCTCCACGATCAAGACTGAAAAAGACAAGTTCCAGATAAATTTGGACGTTCAACATTTTTCGCCCGATGAGATTACAGTGAAGACCGCTGATGGCTATGTGGTGGTAGAGGGGAAACACGAAGAGAAGCAAGATGAGCATGGCTTCGTCTCGCGGCAGTTCGTGAGGAGGTACGCCTTACCCGAAGGAACGGAGCCGGACACGGTTGAGTCTAGACTGTCAAGCGACGGTGTGCTGGTGGTTACGGCGCCCAGAAAAGAGATTGAAGGGAAAGGCGAGAGGATAGTGCCCATCACCCAAACGGGACCAGTTCGAAAGGAGTCCAAAGAAAACCTTGAAGGTTCCTGTGAAAGTCAGACTTGTGAGAAACATTAACAGTTAAGCATTCATGATTGTTTGAAGATCTCTTGTTTTGATTCCCACCATGTTATTTAATGCAGTTTTTGTCTCATATTTCGTACTCATTATGTTTTAAAATTCAAAAGACTGAAATTTTTTAATAAATATGATATCTTAAAGTCGAGTTTTATTTTCGTTGCGAAAAAGACGATAATTTATTAGGTTAGTAAGTATTTGAAATGATGTTTACTCAGGCGCGGATCTAGGCTTTGGTTGAGGGGGGGCAATTTTGGTTGCTACACGAAATTTTTAGAATTTAAAGGGTCAGAAATTTTTGTATGGTCTGATAAAATGATTAAAGTACCTAATTTAGTCCTTACGGCCGCACTCAGAGTCGACTTTAATGATTACTTAGTTAAATTTTTAAAACAAAACTGCCGCAATCAGAAACGTTCAGTAAATTAATGTTAATTGGCATTTAACGAGATGTAACTTAATTAGTTAAATGCCAACTAACATTAATTTATTAAACTTGTCTGATTGCGGCAGTTTTGTTTTAAAAATCAATACACAATTAAATCATTAAAGTCTACTCTGAGTGCGGTGGTTAGGGGGCTTATGCACCCACTTCTCCCCGTAGATCCGCGCCTGTGTTTATTTATATACATATATTTATAGCTGTCCCCCGCGATTTTTATCCGCGGTAATTTCGGAGTTCCCGCGGTAATTTCGGGAAAAAAGTGCTGTAGTTTACGGTGATAAGCAGTTCCCCACATTAATTCCGGAGTTCCCGCGGGAATTCCGGGATAAAAACTATCCTATCTTTTAAGTTGGACCATATTATAAATGGTTACAAAATTTTATCAAAATCCGTTCAGTAGTTTCGGAGTCCATCGCGCACAAACAACGTGACACGTGATTTATACAACGTGTAAATGAATTAACTGAAAACCAGAAAGTAGTTTGCTCAGAATCAACTAGCGAATCGATCGCACTATGTTTTAATATAGGTTATATTTTTTCATTTTTACTAGCCCATGTCTAAATTATTTATAATACAATATTTGGCGCGTTCGCCGCCCGCAGCAAAAAAATCCGAACGGGTAGGGGTGGGCGTAGCGCTTGGAATTTCGTAGATAGCTCACCTCCGAACTAATGTTGAATAACATTTAAAGTATAAATTTTTTCGACATAAAATATATTTTTATCATATTATTGTTCATTTTTTTAAATGGGGTGTATCAGGTTTTCAGTTAATTCATTAACACGTTGTATATTATATTACTAGCTGTCCCCCGCGATTTCATCCGCGGTAATTTCAGAGTTCCCGCGGAGGTTGCGGGAAAAAAGTACTCTATGTCCTTCAGTTCCCGCAGGAATTCCGGGATAAAAACTATCCTATCTTTTAAGTTGGACCATATTATAAATGGTTGCAAAATTTTATCAAAATCCGTTCAGTAGTATCGGAGTCCATCGCGGACAAACAACGTGACACGTGATTTATATATATTAGATAAGATTTAATCTTTATCTTTCAACGTCTTTTGTTTATCTTATAAGTCAACATTGTTTAAGGGCATGTGGACTAAATTTTTTTCAGCCCGTCTTGTAGATTATTAAGAAATATTGGACATGTATTTTTTCTTTTTTACGAAATCAAAAAATAACGGCACAAATAATATAATACTATACGGAAACGGAAACGTCACTAACCGGTGCCTGTTTGTATCGCGGCTTATAGCGATTAGTGACGTCACGAGCCCCCACCCTAAACTTTAATGCGCTTTATCTCTGTATACTTTCATTAATTTGATAATAAAGCAAAAAAAAAAAAAAATCTAACTGACGGACTAATTAGAATTTTGATTTTCAAAAGTCGTCAACATCCCTGACCGCCGCACTCAGAGTCGACTTAATGATTACTTAGTTAAGTCTATAGATTTTTAACGGGTGAAAAGGGGAATATCGCACCAATGAACTTATAACAGCTAGCTAAAAACTCAGACCAAATAAAAATTAAAGACGGAACGCGTAGAACAAACAAGTGAAGCCAGGAAAAAGACACCATCGCCGTGCACGTACACAGAAACACGCACACAGTTACAAGAAAAAGATACCATAAATCCTAAGTAAACTTTGCAAATCCATACACTTTCCTAATCACCACATGCATACGCAACCGGCTTCACTTCTTTGTTCGAGACGTTCCGTCTTTAGTTTTTATTTGGTCTGAGAATAAAAAGGACATTCGAGATTTTTTTTTAATATTTCCGAATATTCTAGAATTTTCAAGAAACATTGAGATGCTCTGAAATTTTACTACGACGACGGTTTATTTTGTGGATAGAGGTCCTAGAAGGGATACCACCACCAATGGACTTCTTACGGGATGGATGTTAGGAAATACGTACATATTATTAAATTTTTGGAATTGATCCGGAATCCGAAATATTCCAGAGAGTTCTGAACTTTCCTGGAATATTCGGGCCACTATTCATGGAAAGGAGTGACCATTCATGTATTAACTAATGTGTATAATAAAATATATTAGTCTATTATGGTACTTAGTACGCTTTTGTTTATATGCTTACATATATTTTATGGGTGCTCCGCGCGACATTGACAGCGAAGCGATGTCATCGCACTTAAAACGTATACCTACCTAGTGGTACCTATTTAAATAATATGTAGAACAATCTATTCTAATATTACAAAAAAGGTACTTTTGTGTCTGGATCTGGATCATGTCTGGATGTAAGGGGAAATGTCTGAAACTATTACAATTACTTACATTAAACCGATTCTAAAAACTCTTTCACCGGTAAGATGCTACAGTTGAGAATTTTTATGTAAAGTTTCCGAGGGAGTCCCGAAATTAACGTGGGTGAAACCATGGGGGAACAGCTGGCATATATTTTTAAAAGAAAATAATACTCATCCAATAACTTACGACTATTTTTATTAAATCTTCACAGTGAATAATTTAAACAGAAATTAGGCAGCTATAGGTCATAGGCAGATCTAATAGCATTCTATTAGATATACCTACCTTAATAATGTTCCGTACCTCTAACTATTTTTAAGAATTATTTAAACAGAAAAACTTTCAGTCACACTGGTCGTACAGCATACTCGCAGGCCAATTAAGTTTAACGTGCACTTGAGACTTGAAAAGGAACAGTCTTTAATTGGGTACACAAACCGACACAACTCAAAAAACAATGAGGAGGCTAGCAAATTATTTTTGCGGTTCGTTTTCGTTAGCCTGCGAGGTCTGATCCTTGATCTCCTTACGGACGGGACCAGTCTGTGTGATGGGCACTGGACGCTCGTTCTTCAGCGCTGGCGCGACCTTCGGCGCCACCACTGTGAGGACACCGTCGGAAGACAGACGCGACTCCACCGTCTCAGGGTTGCAGCCTTCGGGCAGAGCGTAGCGCCGGGTGAACTGACGCATGACAAATCCGTGCTCGTCCTTCTTCTCCTCATGTTTACCTTCCACAACAATGAACCCGTCAGCGGTCTTGACTGAGATTTCTTCGGGCGCAAAATGCTGTACATCTAAGTTCACTTGGAATTTCTCTTTGTCCGATTTGATGGTAGAGCCGATGTCTCTCGCTGAAGTTGCCAGCTGTCTCCAAGGTCTGATGTAGTCTCGCGTAAGCATCGGTGTTACAGCAGCGGTGAGCAGGTCATCAGGAGTAATCGCCAAGCCGAAGTCCTGATCGAGCAGCCGGTGTGGGTGTTCATAGCCCATCAGTAAAGGTAGAAGAGACATTTTAATTGAAGACTTCACAAAACCCACAAAACCGAGTTAAACAATTAGGTAAGTACTTCACACTTCGCACTCGCACGGCGCACCGCAGTATTCGGTAGGTTTGCTTGTTTTGTTTTGACTTGCCGGCTCGCCGGTCCGCACGCTTTTATATAACCCGTCAGCGACATCTGGCATCAAGTAGAAAGTTCTCAAATTTTCGTAGTGTGTTGTAGACTTGGCATCGATGTGTGTTAAACTGGATACATGCTTATGTAAAATTCTATGAATGTGTGTAACATTATTGTAGTATAGGTTGCTCTTGGTATTGATTTTTCTACAGCCAACGAAGATTCAAGAATAAACTCGATTGTTTATTACTATTACACATATTTAGATCTATGTAGGTATATAGGTATTGAAATATTTCAGTAGGTACCTATCTACAATTTTTCTCCCACTTTGAACGTCTAGACAATTTGTTGAAAATTGGCTACAATATAATGCCTAATTGTGCCTAATGTTATAAATGTAGAATGTACCTATTGGTACTTATCGTGTTGTAGTTGTAATATACATACATGATGATATAATATTTGAGTAGGTATTAGTATATTTCATTGTAAGTGCGGAAAGCCTGTCATTGCAAAGAGTTCCGACAAATGTCGACCCGAGCCGAGGCGCAGCCGAAGGTGAGGGTTGACAGTCGGAACTAGTTGCAATGACGGTTCCGCACGTGTACTGAACAACTATTTTTAATACAGTTACGAAAAAATTAAGCAATTTAATAAAATATCAAAAACACAACAAACTCAACTAAGTTCCAACTGTGATCAAGAGATGGCGCTAGTCGTATTAGTAATGCGAAACCTACGTTTCGCAATGCAAAAAGTGTGTCAAAGTCGTGTCGCCATTTTGACAGTTGGCAAAGAGAACGCACGAGTTCGGGAAAGGTAAACAAAAAGCTCGAGTATGTAATAGCCCACATCCCGAACGCTAAACGTCCCTGCAATACGCCACTTTTTGAGCAACTGTATTAAAAAATATATAACGCACATAAAAGTCTAATGCAAAAAAGAAAACAAAATTTTAACAAAAAAAAAATGCACTAACTTATGTACCTATACTAAAACGTTAAAAATAACAAAATACCGATTTAAACAAAAATACACGTAATGTTTGGTTTGTGCTGCCACTGCAGATGGGTGTGAATTCGGCGCCAAGCCTTCTTGTGTCAGCCCACTTGGGTTGTTCTGCTCACAAGCTCGTGGCGGGAGTTGACTTAGCCCATCTACCCACTCCCTATTTGGGACTTCAAATCGATCAGTGGTAGTTCAATCAAACCAATAATAATATTACGTGTATTTTTGTCTTTTGGATCAAATCGGTATTTTGTTATTTTTAACTTTTTAGTGTAGAGCATTTTTGTGTTTTTTGAAGTCGGTTTAAGTTTTTGTTAAAATTTTGTTTATTTTTCGCTTTTAAGTGGGCTAGTTTATAATTTATGTCAACAGCTCAGCTCAACCTTTTACATAATATTGCTTTTCCCGATGCGGGGACGTTGATTGTTGAGGAGTTCTCAGCTGCTAATTCACCATCAGCTCCACTTCACCATATGCATTGTAAGACATAAATTGCTTAGCAAGCAAGATCTCATCAACAGATCCTGATTTCATGACAATAGGACCCCATGGGAAGCACCCGTTTTCAAATAATAAAGAATCATGAAAATCAGTTCACGTTCTGAGGTAACAAACATAAAAAAACATACGCGTCGAATTGAGAACCTCCTCCTTTTTTGAAGTCGATTAATAAGCAAATGATGTAAAATTTTGCTCAAACTGTTCATGAAAATAAAAATTTGAAGCTTCTAATTTTAATAAAAATATGATTTAGATTAATCAATCTAGGTATAATTATACTAGTTGTCATCAATATCCCGTTAAATGATAAAAATTAAATTATAA
The DNA here is from genome assembly GCA_907165275.2 of Zygaena filipendulae. Lineage (NCBI taxonomy): Eukaryota > Metazoa > Arthropoda > Insecta > Lepidoptera > Zygaenidae > Zygaena > Zygaena filipendulae. The sequence continues at coordinate 5,632,486 of OU015674.1, forward strand.
AGTTAAGAAATCTGAGCACTGCGTTTGTATACCGTGGTCACAGTTCTCCAGTTTAAGCAATAAGCAGTAGATATAAGCAATCCCACCAAAAACATATTCATTTAAAATGATGCTAAGACGAGTCCATAGGACGGGCACTGTCAAAAATCTGGTACCTAAGTTTTATGGGTTCAAAAAAACGACGAATCGCTTCGAGAAAAGATAGGGAGTGCTCCCGCTTCACTTGGCTCATCTTGGCGGGGGCACTACCGTACCCCCAGATAAATTATAAATTAATATAAAAATGTTCTATACTATACTAGAAGTGAAAGTCGCTATTCGATACTAGATGGCGCTTTTATTCAGAAGTTTGTTGTCTGAAAATTGTTGTTTGAAAAATGTCTGTTAATGTGAGTTGGTTTATTTATTGGTTACGCTTTCACATCTTAACAGCCCAATCGATCATCATGAAATTTTGCATACACTTTTTCGGGTACAGAAAAGGTTTAGATATGGAAACCCAGTTTTTTATTACTTTAAAGAGGCTTTGACTGGTATCCAAGCCAAAAAAAATTAAAAAAAATACAACATCGATCAAATTATGTCAAATATGTCACATCACTGTTGACTTGTGTTTTGTTTTAAGTCTTATTAATTTGTGTTGTCAATTGTCATCACAGTTTGTCGTTGCGAGTCTAGTTTTGGTGTTTACTATCGTAAAATCGCAAGTGATGGTGAATTATTGTTGTGTTAGCGGATGTGGCCGGAACAGTAGGCATAATAGCCATTTGAAATACTATAGTTTGCCCAAGGAGAAACATAGGTAAGTAGTTGTTAGCTGTACAGTGTACTTGTTCGACCAGCGAGAAGTGTCGAGTGATCATTATAACAGATAATAACACCTAAGACCTACATCGTACATGAAAATATTGAGTTCTATAGGGATTTGCTGCCAGAAATTTTTAAATTTGATACTAACAACAAGCCTGAATTTATTAAATTCACGGCTTTGTTGTACCATCTTAGAATTTAGATTAATTCTTTCTTGATACCACACCCAAATTTTCATAATGGATATCGTAAAAAAAAAAAACGACTGATGCATTGATTCAGTTGTCACCCTCACTACAACATTCTCTTTTTTTCTAGCCCTATGTTGGGCTCAACTGTACAATAAGCACCCGCGATTTAGAGCTTCATATTTTTTATGTGTGTGGGACTTTGCTTAATATAACTTCACATAAAATCCCTAATTACGGAAACTCATCGTTTTCGAGAAAAAAAATATTAAAGTTTCACAATTTCATACAAAACTCCGCGATGTGTCAACCATTTGCCATTGACTTTGTAAGAATTGTTTCGTTTTACATTCGGATAAAGTGATTATATTATTTATTATCTTTGATTATTATAATTTGCTAATGAAAATGAAAATTTGTTAAACTTGAGTTGGTTAGGTTAGGTTTGCACTGTTGACGAAGTCGCGCGAGCCGAGCGAGCGCAGCGAGCGTGCCGCGGTAGCGGCCGGCGAAGCGCCATAGTCAAAATATTATCGTAAATTGAGTAAGGTTTTTATTATTTTTTTTTCTCGAAAATTATGAATTTCCGTAATTTGCGGATTTGAGAAATACACTATAAACACACTTTTCTATCCAAAAAAAAATTGTAACTATTAAAAATCGAGGGTGCTTAATGTACAGTCCTTCCACAATGCTCTCTGGCTCCTGAGACATTCGAACCTAGAACCACTAGCGCTCAAGGTGTGCTCACTTAAGCAAGAATCAGTTTGATCATTTTAATATTACTACATAGTTGTTCCCTGTGAATTTACCCGTTTCAATATCATGATTAACTTAAGGAACTTGCTTCTGAAAAGTTTGCTAATCTATTGACCATGGTGTGACATATTTGTGCCATATTTCATCCAAATCCATTCAGTTGTTCAAGTGTGATTGAGTATACATTTTTTCATAGTAAAAGTTATGTACAGTAAAAACAACTGATACTACTATAAATGTGTATGCGAGTTTATATGTAATTTATGCTTTTACGCCTTAACAGCTTAACAGATTATCATGAAATTTTACATACACACTGTCAGAGGTACAGAAAAGGACATAGGGTACTTTTTACCCTGAAATTCCTGCATGCATGAAAAATAATGATGATCAGTCGAGTAGTTAAGGTGTGAAAGTGTAACAAACTAACAACTCACATATTTTATAATAAGAAAGTTACTGTATACTGTTATAATCTTATAATATTAGTAAGTTAAACCACCTCAACTGCACATCCCTTCAGACAGATACAATGGCTTAAAGCTGCCTGCAGGGAGGACTTGCTTGACAAGGACCTGGACAAACTGACAGTGTCATCATATAGATTCTGCTCACGCCACTTTGCACCATCTTGTGTGAAGAACAGGAATCTAGTTCCTGATGCTGTGCCTAACTTGTGCCTGCCAGGATCTAACAGTGAAGGTAATTTTTATTATTTCATCAGTTTACTAGCTGTTCCCTGCAGTTTCACCTGTATTAATGTCAATGTTCCCATGGGAATTATACTATCTGTGCTAACACTCTTTAGAATTTTACTTGATATGCCTGTCATTTTTTGTGATGATTTGTTTGTATAGATAAACTCATAAACTACTTAATCGATTTTATAAATTCTTTCACTCATAGGAAGCTAGTGTTCTTGAGTAACATAAATAAGTAACTACATAGTAAGAAACTAAAAATTTATCAAATTGAATAAATAAGATTTTGAACCTTCTATTGAATATGGATATCTTTTAATTACATAATTGATGTTTTTTAAAAAAAAGAACAATCCAATTTTCTATATTTATCTGTAACAGCCTTGAATTTTACAGATTTTTTTTTTGTTTATTAAGTGCAATAATTTGTTTCTGTTCCTTTTTCGACTTCCATGTCACCATAAATGTAATGTCTCATTAATTTGACGACCCGATTGGCGCAATGGTCACCATGCCTGCCTGCTAATCAAGAGGTTCCGGGTTCGATTCCCGGTGGAGGTGGACTTTGTGTGATGAACACAGGGTTCCATTTTCCAGTCTGGGTGTGTATATATATATCTATAGCATAATATATATGTAATAATATGTGTAGTATATACCACGATTGCTTGGTTTCCACGACACAAGCTTATAGATTAGTGTGGGATCAAGTAGATCTGTGTGTTGTGAAGTGGATAATTATTAAAAAAAAAAAATAAGTATCATTGAAATGAAACTAAAAACTAATATTATAAAGAGGTAAAGTTTGTGACGTTTTAGGGGGTAATCTCTGGATCTACTGAACCGATGTTGAAAATTCTTTCTTCAATAGAAAGTAACATTATTTGAATTTGAATTATTTGTGAGTGTCTTATCTATATTGTAACCCGGAACCGGTTGTTCCCGCGGAAACTCCGTAATCATCGCGGGGGTAACGCAGGAGAACAGCTATCTAATATATAACATTCTTGTGTCACAATGTTCGTTCACTCCTCCGAAACGGCTTGACCAATTCTCATGAAATTTTTTATGCATATTCAGTAGGTCTGAGAATCGGCTACTATCTATTTATCATCCCGGAATTCCCGCGGGAACTCCGAAACTCACGCGGGTGACACCGCGGGGCGCAGCTAGTAAAATATAAAATTTGTAAATAATAAAATTTGCCACTATCGAGCGTAGCCACAAATACTTCAGGATATCGTGTTTCGTGTGTGTTGTGTTAAACGTTTCAGACGATTTGTTATTTGTTAGCGGGCTGGTTTTTGCAACTCGACGTCTGAGCGCCTATTTTGCGTGTGGAATTTCCAGATGATTCAGACGTGGAGCCGGCTGCACACAAGGACATAGTGTGCAACGGCTGCGGCAACAGCATCCAGGGCTTCCGCTACAAGTGTGTCACATGCTCGGACTATGACCTCTGCCAGAAGTGCGAGATGGTCGAGACGCACTCACAGCACTACATGCTGAGGATGCCCAAACCGATGAAATATGTAAGTTCAGATTTAGGATGTTAAGGAGCTTCAACTCCAACTGTTACTCGTCTGAGTTAAAAAAATAAACAAACATCTTGTCAAATTTCAGAATCACACCGACAACCTCGTGAAGAAATGGAAGAAGTTGTTCAACGTCGCCCACGTCACCGCCGACGACGACAGCATCAACAGCGACGAGATAACCCTCGGCAGCTCCTCCAGCGAGAGCAGCGACGACGAGCCCATCAACAAGTATGTGAAAAACTATGACAGCGGAATCGACATGCCCGACGAGATTAAGACGAGCATACGCAAGGAGGTCGCCCGAGTTCTCACTTTGAACGACAGCGATGACAACAAAAAGAAGTCCTCCAAAAGGAGGCAGCCAGACAATATCAGCGGGGTGCCGAAGAAGCAGAAACTCGAAGTTGTATTGCTGGACTGCGACATGTCGCCGAGTGACAGCTGCATGCCCGAGGTGGCGTTCGCTGATGTCAATAATATGAAAGATCTGCCCATGCCCGAGGTGAAAACCGAGGTGGCACCACCGCTGGCCGTCGAGTTTGTGGAGTGATGTTATAATACTTTCATTCAAATATTTTACATGTAGTTTGGCTCAGTCAATTTAATTTGAAAGGTAAACATCTTTGTATCTTTGTCTTCTACTGTGACTGGCGCAGAGATTCCGCCAATGTCAAGCTATGGATGTAATATACAGGGGAGTTGTGGAAGTATCCGGTGTAATTTTGACGTCTATAGGCAAGATGTGATAAAAGTGTATTCTTTAAAAAACCTAATTATTGGAAAACCCCGTCACGACTATTTTATTTACAACATTTCGTAAACCATTTTATTATAATATGTTAACCGACAAAAGAGAATAGCAATGTGTATCTGTACCCTAAAAATATTAATGAGGAATGTATGAAGTGGAGTGGAGTGGAGTTAATAAGATGTATTTTTTATCGGAACAATGTAACATCACATTGTCATTGGCGTTTCCGCCATAATTAAAGAAGTTATTTATACTAAAACATTGTCTCATTTGCAAAATTAATGCGATAAATCGCGATGATTGCCCATAATTGAAGAAGGAGAAAAAGACTAACCTTGCATAATATTTTGAATTTTCTTCAAAAATCAACGTCAAAACTCAAAATTTCGTATATTATAGAAAATGGTCGAAGGTGTCATTTCGTTTTTATTACGTTCTCCTTTTCAATTTCGAAGAGACGTCAAAATGAAACTCGACTTTTAATCATTACCGCTCATACATTCATGCATTAATAGCGTAACGCGTAACCAATTATTTCTTACCGTATCCAAAAAAGATTCACTCTAGCATGATTACATTAGCATAATAATTATAAGTAAGCTCGTACTCGAGAGCCGACCGTCTTGCAAGATATTTTCTCGCTCATTGCGCTGGAAAATGAAGAAGACAAACATAGACTTGAAAGAGTAATTATATCCATTTTGTGCAGAGTTTATTTGAATCTCAGAAGAATAACTTATTGTTCTGAGATTTGAATAGTTCAGTCCTTTTGATTCTGTCAAAACGAATATTTTACCAAAGCAGCTATGAGTATTCCAGCTATTATGAAATTAGAATCGTCTCTTAGCAAATAGCAGCTGCCGAGAGCATGTTAAAGCAACATGGTTTGAAATATGTTCTATAACTCTCATTAAAGCGTTCTGTATCAACAACTTAATTTTGTGGGTTGACATGTTATTGCTTATCGACATCCATTTATCTACAGTACACACAGATTTAAAAAATCATTGCTACCTTTTTTTATATCCCTACGAAATGTTTACCTCTTAAAAAGTTGGTTGTGTCGTAATAACATTCATTATAAAATAAGCCTAATTGGATACTATGCATAATAAATGTTTCGATTCAAAAATTATGATTTTATTACGACTTCATGCGTGTAAAGTTGAACGAGAGACGTAGGTATGTATGGATAATAATAATAATTGATGTTTAGCATATTATATAACTATTGAAAATATAAAAAAAAATTACTTAAATCACAGAAAACTTCATGAACCTTTGCATATTTTGATTTGGCGAAGCGTCGGGTAATACAATGAAAGAAACGTTGATTGCCCTAAGATTTTTTTTATAGATATTTGTAGTAAGTAGGTAGTTGTAGAGATGTATAAATTGTCTTATGAATTTGTATTACTTTAAAGCGAGTTTACTCAGTACCATGGACCATGGACCAGTACCATGCTCAGTACTATCGCTGATATGGAGAGCTAGATGTTACATCGATCGATTATATAGATATTTATTCTATATTTTGCACTTTATATTGCTACTGAGGTGTACGTTTTACTCAAGAGCAAAATGTTGTTTCTTTTGCCTTTGAATCCCTCACTACGCTCAGGATTCTATTTTAGAGTCACTCGCTACGCTCATGATCATGAATCAAATATTCAAACTAGGATTCGAAACAAAAACAAACTGCTCTTCCGTTGAACCATATTAACATTTCAAGTCCGCTTACACTCACCATAAGCAAGAACTTTACAACAACGAGTAATGAAAACTATAATGAAATATTTTATTCGCGTAACATAACCTGAGTCTCGTATTTTACAGCGGTAACATCGTGTACTTTGGGACTCTTGCCGCGGAAGTAGTCTCCGATGTCGTGCAACGTGCGTTCTTTAGTCTCTGGCAAATCGTAATGCACATACACTAACACCGCACACATACACACTGCGAACACGGTGAACGTGCCGTGAACGCCTATGGTGTCTTTGAGTAACGGCAACACTTTTACGACGATAGTTAAAGTGAGCGAGTTCAACAACCCGATTATAATAGTGCCAACAGCCCTATGTTCGAGCGGAAGCAACTCCCCCATTAAAATAAACGACACAGCAAACGTTCCGCTGAATGATAGTAAGAAGTATACACCCAACAATGCTATTATAGCAAACATGATAACCCTACTCTGATAGTACTTTTCTCTAACGAACATCAGTGCAGACGCTATCAAAAGAATCGAAACGCAACAGCACCCAGATGCAAGTAAAAGTTTCCTTCTCTTGTATCTCTTGATGAAGTAAAATGATAGGAGAGACCCAACAATCGATATAGCATCTATGACAAACGTGTAGAAGAAGCCGCTCGTTTGTTCGCCAGTTATTTGTGCGACCAGCTCCAAAGAATAGGCGGGGAAGAAGTGTCTGCCTCCCAGCTCAGGTAGTAATATCGCGCAGAAAAGTAGCGCCACAGGTCTCCACAGCACTTTCGAACGCAAGTTGAATCTCACGGTGACACCCCGATGCGCCTTCTCAGTTTCGATCATCTTCTTTATCTCCCTCTCGGAGTCCTCTGTTCGTCCTCTGATTGAGAAGAATACAGTCTGAGCGTCCTCGAATTTCCCTCTAGACACCAACCAGTCGGGTGTCTCGGGCCAAAAGACGGTGATAAGCAACGTAATTGCGCACGTTACTATAGGTACTATCGCCAGTTGTCTCCAGGTTAAGTATTAGCCGAATAGATGGATAGCGCTTATTCCTAGTGAGACTGTAAGTATTTTGGAGTTGAGGAGCGCACATCTGGTGGCGGGGCTGGAGTATTCTCCGATAGAAGTAGATAGCACCGTTTCCCAGGCAGTGCATGAACCTGCCGACGAACAGCATCGGCAAGGACTGGGCCAGCACTGTGAGCAGCCAGCCCAGCAGGACGGGCAGCGTGAGGGCCAGGCTCGTGGTCCGGCGGCCGCAGTAGTGCATCAGGGGCCCCGCTGCCAGAACTGGAACTACGCCTCCTATGCCCGACAGCGATGCTAAAAACAAAAACGTACACAGTTAGTTTTTCTTCTCCAAGTACCTACATCCTTATCCTTACTAATATTATAAACGTGATAGTTTATATTCCAACGGAAACTGCAGAGATTGTGAGTTTGTGAGGTTGTAGGTTGTAGGTAATCTATGGATCTACTGAACCGATATTGAAAATTCTTTCACTTATAGATAGGAAGCTAAAGTGATCCTGAGTGACATAGGTTATTTTTTTATCCCGGAATTCCCGCAAGATCTCTGAAATTAACGCGGGTGAAACCGCGGGGACCAGCTAGTGTACCTACTATATCACTATTTGGTGTCCAGTGCATGAGAAATTTGAAGGTTGTAAACACCATCATGTGATCCCAGTGATGAGAAACTGAAATGGTGCGCGAGACTGCGCGTGCGCGGCGTATTCGTGTTTGTGTATACTCACCCTTATATTTCCATAAACTTTATGTATAATTTACCTAGCCAGGTGACCTGGTGTTTGTCAACTTCTAAGTCGCTGCTAGGAGCCAAGAGCGCTGGCGTTAGGATGGCCGGGTACCCGAACACCATTCCGAGGGTGACGCAATTGCACAGAGCGGCCGACGCATAAATCGTCTGAAACAAAAACCAATGCTGGCCTAGTTAAGCCAATTGGGAGAACATTCTGATATTTCATATTACTCGGCGTTATTTTTGAACCCACGACGCAAAAACGACGGGGTGTAATAAGTTTGACGTGTCTCTGTGTGCGTGTGTAAAAGATTCCGTTTTTGCGATTTAAGCGACGTAAACATTGATATACCACACCACCGCTAGTAGTAAATCAATGGACGTAAACCGGAAACCCCATATTACATTGGACTTTCCGATCCATAATTATAAGGATTGAATCTAACGTCAGTAATACGAGTATTTTTGTCTTTTTAACCGACTTCCAAAAAGGAGGAGGTTCTATGTTCGATTGTATGTATGTTTTTTTTTTTTTTTTTTTTTTTTTTTTTATGTATGTTCACCGATTACTCGAAGACGGTTGGACCGATTTCGAAAATTCTTTTTTTGTTTGAAAGGGTTTACTCCCAATTAGGTCCCATTGCCACCAAGTCGGAATCTGATGATGGGATCTTGGAGAAATCGAGGGAACTCTTCAAAAATTATAGGCACACCTACAGCGATTTCGGTATTTTTTATAGTAAATCGTTCATTTGCTTCTGGAAAGCAAAATTTGAAGAAGTGGAACTGATGATGAAGACCACAGATGGTCATCGGAACTACTCAACAATAATACGTATTTCACGGGTTCCGATTGCAGCGATTTCGAAAATTGGTTTTTTGTTTGATAGGGGATACTCCCAAATTGATTCCATTGTTACCAAGTCGAGATCTGATGATGGGATCTTGGAGTAATCGAGGGAACTCTTCAAAAATTATAGGTACACCTATAATGATTTTTGGATTTTTTATATTAAATTGTTTATTTGCTTTTGGAAAGTAAAATTTGAAGAAGTGGAACTGATGATGAAGACCACAGATGGTCATCAGAACTACTAAATAATAGGTATTTTACAGATTCCAATTCTTTTACTTTAATATGATTTCTAAACAATTTATGCTCGTCACAATGTATATGGTGAAGTGGAACTGATGATGATGTACCAGGAGAACTCCTCAATAATTAACGTCCCTGCGTCGGGAAAAGCAATATTTTGTAAAAGGTGATGAGCAGTTGACATTAGGCTATTGTAACTTAGAGAAATTACGAACTAAGTCACTTAAAAGCGAGAAATAAACAAAATTTTAACAAAAAAATTAAAACCGACTTCCAAAAACACAAAACTAAAAAACTAAAAATAAAAAGCTAAAAATAACAACATACCGATTTAATCCAAAAGACAAAAACACACGTAATATTCTTATTGATTTATGCTACCACTAATCGGTATGAAGTCGGTGACAAGCCAAATATGAAAGGGGTAGATGGACTAAGTCGACTCCCGCCACCAGCTCTTCGTGAGCAGGACAACCCAAGTGGCCAGACACCAGCGGGCTTGTCACCGAATTCAAACCGATTAGTGGTAGCATAAATCAATAAGAATATTACGTGTGTTTTTGTCTTTTGGATTAAATCGGTATGTTGTTATTTTTAGCTTTTTATTTTTATGTATTTTAAATTGGTATTTTATTTTGTTATTTTTAACTTTTTACTATAGTGCATTTTTGTGTTTTTGGAAGACGGCTTTATTTTTTTATTTCTTAATTTTGTTTATTTCTCGCTTTTGAGTGAGTCGGTTTGTATTTGTAATTTATCTAAGTTACCTGCCTAATGTCAACTGTTTATTTTCATCACCTTTTACAAATTATTGCTTTTCCCGATGCAGGGACGTTCATTGTTGAGGTGTTCTCCTCGTACCTACTTCACCATCAGTTTTACTTCGCCATAATATGCATTGTGACCAGCATAAATTGTTTAGAAACCATATTTAAGTTTACTAATCGAAACCCGTGAAATACGTATTATTGAGTAGTTCCAATGACCATCTGGGGACTTCATTATCAGTTCCACTTCTTAAAACTTTGCTTTCCGAAAGCAAATGAACGACTTTCTATAAAAAAACACCTAAATCGCCATAGGTATGCCTATGATATTGAAGAGTTCCCTTGATTTCTCCAAGTCCAAGATCCCATCATCAGATCCTGATTTCATGACAATGGGACCAAACGGAAAGCGCCAGCTGTCGAATAATAAATCAATCGGTTCACCCAGTCGCAAGTTATGACTTTATGAGGTAACAAACATAAAAAAAAATACATAGTACGCGTCTAATTGAGAACCTCCTCCTTTTTGGGAAGTCGGTTAATAAAAGGGCCAGAGACACAAAAAGAGCATACAAATAAATACAAGCTAGTTACCTGACCTATTTCATTGCTAATATCTAGACACTGTGAAATGTCGGTACCAAAATTCCACTCACTTGTTTTAATTTCGGCGTCACATTCATGGTTTTAAGTAAGACTAATCAAGTATTGGACACGACTAAACGGTGCAATGTTTAAAAGTCCTTAAAATAATTGTCTCAGTATGTTAACTTTATATAATGTAACCTACTTAGACAAACTTGCTTTACCTATGTAGTATTTATTTATTTATTTATTTATTTTGCACTATTCGGAAAACTTACAGCTAGATAATATACAAAAGTAGAATACAGAGAATAGTTAAGAATAAGGCCAATTACCAGCTTCCACATATTACAATTACAATTAGTATTACAATTAGTATGTAGGTACCTACTAGTTTTTTCTTTGTAGATTTTGTTTCATGTGTATGTGGGATGATCAGCTTCTGAAATAACACATTCGGTAGTTACTACGAAACTACTACTACTACTACTACCCCTACCTACTAAAACTAGCTGCTCCTCGTGCTTTTACCCGCGGTGATTTCGGAGCTACCGCGGGAATGAAAAGTACCCTATGTCCTTCTCTATACTCCTGACAATGTGTTTGCAAAATGTCATGATGATCTGAGGGGCTATTACGTAACTTTAGTTTCTATAATTTTTCGGTTGCAATAAAAAAATATGGCGGTTTTGCGATTACAATGTGCACGTTTTGACACCTACAATATCTAGCAATGGAAAATGGCAATTTTTTAATGACAAAATTGCCATTTTCCTGGTTGCAACTGAAATATGATAGAAACAAAAGTTACATAATTGCCATACAGTTCGCGTGAAAGCGTAACAAAAGTACCTACCTACTTTTTCCGATACTTCGATAATTCGTTCAGTAGTTTTTGAGTTTATTCCGAACAGACAGACAGACGCGGCAGAGGACTTTGTTTTATAAAGTAGTGATAACAAGCATAATATTTAAATTTTACGGGCAAAGATATTTTAAGCAAGTATGTATTAGGTTTATTGAGTGGAAATGTTTGTTTCTCTGACTGTGTAACTTATGCAGGTGTTTACATGGGTAAGTACTACCCACGGGTACGGTAGTATATGTATATAACTATATTTATATATTTTTTACGTATTTATATATTTTTCCTATATTTATAACTTACTAGTTGTGCCCCACGGTTTTACCCGCATTAATTTCAGAGTTCCCGCGGGAATTCCAGGATAATAAGTACGCTATGTGTTTATCTGATATTATTGTAAAGTTTCATTTAAATCCATCCAGTAGTTTTTGCGTGAAAGAGTAACAAACATCCATCCATCCATACATACTTACAAACTTTCGCGTTTATAATATTAGTAGGATTACCCTAAGCCAAGCAAAGCGTAGGCTATTTTCGACGCAGACTGTACTTTGAGTTTGATTATACGGCTTTCGTTTCGGCTGGAAAGATGACGCCTAGCTCGTATTGTGATCGCAACTCATAAATAATTATTAAATACAAATCTCATGTTCTATATAAAATCCATACTAATATTATAAATGCGAAAATAACTCTGTCTGTTACGCTTTTACGCTTTAACTACTCAACTGATCATCATAAAAAAATTCATATAGGTACCTAAGCGGCCTACTGAAAACAAAGTAAATGCAGCTGAATAAATTTTACAGGATAAAACCGGAAATCCCTTTATTTAAAACAAACCTTCCACAGTTTGACGATTTTCTTAAATTGTAATTTATCTACTTTTTGTTGGTTGTATGTAGCAACGTCTGTTATGAGTGAAAAGTGGCAGAAATAAAAAAAAAAACTCATTTCGAAAACAATTACAGTTGCTTTGTTTTTTTCGTAAAGCAGCCGTACGTTGTCAGGATAGTGATCCCGCTATACAACGACCTTCACCGAGATGCTTATTTAATGAGACGTATTTTTTATGTTATTAAATATGCCAATAAATATATCCTATATGGGTTGCCTAACAAATTTCAGTCCAGAGTATTTTTAATTAATAATTAAAAAAAAAAATTTTTTAAACATTGCACCGGTGTGATTATTAAATAAATTTGATACCAATCGAAAGTTTGAAGCCCTTAGAATATGCAAACGTTAGGTTGCCTATTTTTTTCCGGTCACAACCACGGGTTGCCAGGTGTAAACAGGTAAATCTATACCTACTAGCATTTTGCAACGGTCTGATTATTGAATCAAACTTAGATAAAATGAAAGATTATTTCATAAGGAACACGGTGGTATAGGGTTGCCTGCGAAAAATCAGTCCCGAATTACGGTTGTCGAATTTTAAATAATAAAATATCGCTGCGAGTGAATGTGTGTGAGAGAGAGGTCCCAGACCAACCATCCCATGCGGTAGAAAAGGACGCAGCGTAGCAGCTGTTTAAAGTCCGCCCATTTAAAGAAGGAGAGTGCGCATTCACTCGCAGCGATATTTTATTATTTAAAATTCGACAACCGTAATTCGGGACTGATTTTTCGCAGGCAACCCTATACCACCGTGTTCCTTATGAAATAATCTTTCATTTTATCTAAGTTTGATTCAATAATCAGACCGTTGCAAAATGCTAGTAGGTATAGATTTACCTGTTTACACCTGGCAACCCGTGGTTGTGACCGGAAAAAAATAGGCAACCTAACGTTTGCATATTCTAAGGGCTTCAAACTTTCGATTGGTATCAAATTTATTTAATAATCACACCGGTGCAATGTTTAAAAAAAAAATTTTTTTAAATTATTAATTAAAAATACTCTGGACTGAAATTTGTTAGGCAACCCATATAGGATATATTTATTGGCATATTTAATAACATAAAAAATACGTCTCATTAAATAAGCATCTCGGTGAAGGTCGTTGTATAGCGGGATCCTATACTAGGAGTACAGAGAAGGACATAAAGTAGTGTAAGGACATAAGGTAATGTTGTATGAAACTCCCAAGAGAGTAAAGTGATTTGAACTTGGAACGTTAAAATTTGTAGGAAAACTCTTAGCACTTTATTCTTTTTATGTGATCCGCGTGTGGTGGCCAGTTAGATTTTCGAATAAACCCTCTTTACAATGCCCGTTTAAAGAGGGTTTATGTCTAGCAGTAGGTATGAAAAGTAGAGTATGCACCTCGAGGATAAAGCCTGTCTTCGTCTCAGGACTCTACATAACTCCCTCGCTTCGCTCAAAAGTGAAAATTTTTATATTTTTATATTTTTAACTCTAGAGTCCGTTCAAGATGCCACCCGTGACGTAAGACACTGCTTTACTCCCTCGGTGCATAATCTACTATTTTATCCTGAAATTCCCGCGGAAACCCCGAAGTTACGGGGCCCGAGTGTAAACGTGGGTTTACTAGTCAACCACAGACGAAGAGAACATACTAGACAACTAAAATCTTTATAGGTACCTACTATATTGTATCATCTTTTTATTTGATACGAGTAAGACTGCAGTTGGTGTAAGTATGTAGTAGTGGAAGGTAACCGACGGCTACGGTGTTGCCGGTTCTATTCCGCATTTAATATGTGATCAAAATTGGTCTTACTGTTTACTCTTAGTTTGGTTATTTAATACTAGATATGCCCCGCGGTTTCACCCGCTTTACTTGGAGGAAAATCCTCCTAAAATATTATATTCCGCCGTCAAAACAATTATGCAGCGTATCGCGCCGTGCAACGAAAGCTCTCAAAGGGTATATTTTTTTTGCCGTTTTCGCAACATTTTCATTGATAGTTTTGAGTGGTGTTTGAGTTTATTCGTTACAAACGTATAAAATACAAAAATGGGTAGATACAAATCTTTTTTCTTTATAGTATGATTGTACCTAGATTTGTCTAGGTAGGTAGGTATATAGACACTGACTCTCGTCTAGCTGACCTATGCGCATTTACGAATGTCAATATCACATAAACAAAATAACACAATAAAATAAACAAAATACATAAGTTTACATCACTAGTCAACTAGGTACCGATCTACTTGCTACCAAAGAGTGAGTTATTAAAACAACATCTGACAGCGGCTGCGCTCGAAGGCATTAACCTTCTCTCTGCTCGAAGGATGACGCCTTTTTATTTCGTCTGAGGATGACACATAAAGATGAGATAAAATAATTTTCCCATTGGTAAGTGTTTTTGGTGGGAATCATGTGGGAATCAAAGATTTATTTCCGTCATATTTTATTTTTCTGTCGATAAAAAAATATAAGTAGGTATAGATATATGTTGTTTTTTGGTGCTGTAGATATAGAACAATAGTTTTCTCAGTGTTGGTTTTTATGTGCACAAGAAGATATAATCATGTTCTATTAGAGCTCCGATATTTTTTATAGCACCATGGTTCGCCATTTCAAACCATACAACCAAAGACATTAAACTTCGCGTATAACAATACCTTAACGATACCACAGATAATATAATACGACACCTACTAATATCGATCGATATACATTTATTTTACTTGAAATTGGCATTTATATACAAACAAATATTGAAGTGCATTATTAGGTATTATGCGAAAGTCCAAAGAAAGACGAACTATACCAGACTACCATGCAGTGAAGGAAAATAACTGCTCTAAATACCCGCGTTATTTGTCTCAAAAAAAAAAAACAAAACATTACAGTTCTAATTATGTATAGGTACGTCGATTTCAGATAGTTATTAAGTATCTACGCACAATCAAAACTCGACATTGTTTCTCTTAGTTTTAAGTTCGCACTAAAACAAGGTCGATGTAAGTATAGGTAGGTACGTGTATCAAACTCGTTCAAGTATCTGGAAACAATGGGTCATTTAACACGTCGTGCTAAAAGTGACTCATTTTAGCACGACGTGCGAGCTTTTCATGTTTCTTTGCGATGAAACAAATCATACATAAAAGGTTATCTACCTGCCTACTGTTTAACCCTTGCACCACCGGCGCCATTCCCGTAATATCACGATGTACGAGCCTGGGCCAGAAACGTAATATGAAATATTACGTTACTAACAAGCCTCTGCGCTGAATTTTGAATTTATAATGATAGATATATGTATACTTGTATAGCATTTCCAACACTAGGAGAAAAGCGTGTGGTCATGAGTTACAGCCGGTACAGGTACCACGGAGCAGATACAGCTGCAGTACCTACCTCCGTGGTACCTAGCTACCTACCTAATGGCCATGTTGTTGTAGCCCTAATTTATTAAGGCTACAAAACGTGGCCGTAAAAGGGTTCAACTCCGTTCAATTCCGTTCGGTGATTAAAAATAGCAATCTTCATGTCGCTAAACTTAAATAAGTTTGTGTGATGCCTACAAACAACCTACATAGTCAGCTTCAAACATTATGTTTATACTTTCGACAGTCACTGGAACTAATTACAACAGTAACAAAGTTTTACTGTTCTTCACAATCGGCGAAGATCGTTTTTAACCGACTTCCAAAAAGGAGGAGGTTCTATGTTCGATTTTATGTGTTTTTTTATGTATGTTCACCGATTACTCGAAGACGGTTGGACCGATTTGAATTATTTTTTTTGTTTGAAAGGGTATACTCCCAATTAGGTCCCATTGCCACCAAGTCCAGATCTGATGATGGGATCTTGGAGAAATCGAGGGAACTCAGGCACACCTATAGCGATTTGGGTATTTTTTATAGTAAATCGGTCATTTACGTTTGAAAAGCAAAATTTGAAGAAGTGGAACTGATGATGAAGACCACAGATGGTCATCGGAACTACTCAACAATAATACGTATTTCACGGATTCCGATTGGAGCGATTTCGAAAATTGTTTTTTTGTTTGAAAGGGGATACTCCCAAATTGATTCCATTGTCACCAAGTCTTGTGCTTTTTTAAAGCAAAATTTGAAGAAGTGAAACTGATGATGAAGACCACAGATGGTCATCGGAACTACTCAATAATAGGTATTTCACGAGTTCCAATTCGTTAACTTTAATATGATTCCTAAACAAATTATGCTCGTCACAACTCACAACATATATGGCAAAGTGGAACTGATAGTGATGTACCTACTTGAAGAACTCCTCAAAAATTAACGTCCGTGCATCGGGAAAAGCAATATTTTGTAAAAAGTGATGGGCAGTTGCCATTAGGCTATTGTTACTTAGATAAATTACAAACCCTTTCACTTAAAAGCACGAAATAAACAAAAAAATTTTAACAAAAAAATTAAAACCGACTAAAAACCGATTAAAACACAAAACTAAAAAGTTAAAAATAACAAAATACTGATTTAATCCAACAGAGAAAAATGCACGTAATATTATTGGTTTGTGCTACCACTTTTCGATTTGAAGTCGGTGACAAGCCAAGTATGGAGTAGGTAGATAGATGGGCTAAGTCCACTCCCGCCACGAGCTCTTCAAGCGTCGTCGTCGACTTGGCACCGAATTCAAATCGAAAAGTGGTAGCACAAACCAATCATATTACGTGTATTTTGGTCTGTTGTATTTTGTTTTTAATTTATTTATTCGTTTTTACAAAGCAAGAAATTTACAAAATAGTGTGAATAAACTTTCAAAAGTTTCTCCTCACACTAGATGATTCGAGTCGGTAGGCAACAGTTTAACAAAATATACTCACCGCCGCACTCAGAGTCGACTTTAATGATTACTTAGTTAAGTATAGATTTTTAAAACAAAACTGCCGCAATCAGACAAGTTTAATAAATTAATGTTAATTGGCATTTAACTAATTATGATACATCTCATTAAATGCCAATTAACATTAATTTATTAAACTTGTCTGATTGCGGCAGTTTTGTTTTAAAAATCTATACTTAACTAAGCAATCATTAAATTTGACTCTGAGTGCGGCCGTCAGACTTTTTATTTCGTCTGAGAAAATATATAGCTACAATGAACGGAGAATGACCAATCCGCCGGTGCACGACAGCAAAGTCAACGTATAGTACGTAGTATATTTACTCTGAGGCATAGGTATCCGAGACATAAATATCAACAACAGGTAGGTAGTTATTTATTTTTCAGATACAGTATGCTAACCATTCACATTTCTAGGTTTTTTTTTAAATATTGTATTTATTCCTTTTTTTTCTGTTGTTATTTATTAGTTTTAGGTTAGTGCGTGAGACTGTGTGGGGGAGGTATTAAATCGGTATTTTGTTATTTTTAACTTTTTAACCGACTTCCAAAAAGGAGGAGGTTCTATGTTCGATTGTATGTATGTTTTTAGTTTTGTGTTTTTTGGAAGTCGGTATTAGTTTTACATTGATAATATTGAACAAAATAGCGAGATCGGCCTCCTGATAAAGGCAAGGTAAATAAAACATATTTAAGTATAAGTAATAGAACGTACCTAGACACTTATTGTTAGCTGAACAGTATAGCTATAGTATTATATTATCTGTGGTTGAACACAATGCTGATTGTGAGCGCTATGTGTCTAGGCCGCAAGCGTAGCCTCAGCCTGTATTAATATTTGTACTAATATATTGAGTATTTTAACAATGCAACGCAACGCAACGAAAACAACGTGGCGTGGCTCAGAAATATGGTAACATGCCAATGGCACTGACTGAATGTAAATATCCATAAATACTTATAGAAAAGAAAAAAGATAAACTGATTGACCTAGATTTTGTTCACAGCATCTCTGTAATTCTTTTGGCCCGAGACAGCCGGCTGGTGTCCAGAGGGAAATACGAGGACGCTCAGACTGTATTCTTCTCAATCAGAGGACGAACAGAGGACTCCGAGAGGGAGATAAAGAAGATGATCAAAACTGAGACGGCGCATCGGGGTGTCCCCGTGAGATTCAACTTGTTGGAGTTCATGGTACGGATGCGTTCGAAAGTGCTGTGGAGACCTGTGGCGCTACTTTTCTGCGCGATATTACTACCTGAGCTGGGAGGCAGACACTTCTTTCCCGCCTATATTTTGTCATAACAGGCGAACAAACGAGCGGTTTCTTCTACACGTTTGTCAAAGTCATCGATTGTTGGGTCTCTCCTGCTATTTTACTTTGTCAAGAAAGACCTACAAGAGAAGGAAACTATTCTTTCATCTGGGTAATGGGTATATTGTTAGATATGTTTCGATCTGGGGGCACGGCAGTGCCCCCGCCAAGTCGAGCAACAAAAGCGGCACGGCCGTACTATCCTTTTCTCGAAGCAATTCAGGCCATTTTCGACCCCCTATAACTTCGTTGTGGATAAAACTAGAAGCCTGAATTTTTAGTAAACAAGCAGGTATTGTATAAAGACGGTATAATTTAAATTTCATTCGATTTGAACCAGTAGTTTAAGAATTATAACTAGTCAAAGTTTCTTAATTTTGTAGGTCACTCACTCACTCACTGACCGATCATCAAAACTCTAAGGCACTTCTAGCAGACATAGAAGTTTGAAATTTAGAATACAATTAGTGTTTATTGTATAAATCAAGGAAAAATTGAAATATTTTGCAATTTCGGTACAGTTTTCTAGATACACCAACTGCATAAATAACTTTGTAATCCCATATAAATGTATGGAATTACAAAGTTACATATGCAGTTATATGTACCAACTGCACAAAAAACTTTGTAATCCCATATAAATGTATGGAATTACAAAGTTATATATGCAGTTATATGTACCAACTGCACAAATAACTTTGTAATCCCATATAAATATATGAGACTAGCTGTTCCCTGCGGTTTCACCCGCGATAATTTCGGAGATCCCGCGGGAATTCAGAAATGCAAAGTAGTTAGTACCCTATATCCCTAGGTTTTCTTTACCCCTGACAACGTGCATGCAAAATGTCATGAGATTTCACCAGCGTTAATTTCGGAGATCCTTCGGGAATTCCGAGATAAAATTACCCTAATCTGAATGCTCCAACGATTTTCATGAAATTTTGTATACAGGGGATTTCGGGGGCCATAAATCGATCTAGCTAGGATTCATTTCTGGAATTCCCGCGCGAACTCTGATATCAACGCGGGTGAATTAATTATTGCATACTACACGTTGTCAAGGGTACAGGAAAGGTCATAGGGTAGTAAGTACTTTTATCTCAGAATACCCGCGGGATCTCCGAAATTAACGTGGGTTAAACCGCGGGGAACAGCTATTTAAGCCGAGCGAAGCTCGGTTGCCCAGATATTAATAAATAATAATAATAAGTGTAGCTAGTTACCTACCTAGATATAAAGTGTAGATACATAGTTACCTAGACATAATTATGTTCAAAGGTACAATGGTCAACGGAATGAAAAAGCAAGAAAAAATCTTTCAAGTTATTAAAATAGACTAAATTGCTCAAAGGAGGAAGACCATTTACAAAAAGAAATGAGATCCCATCAAAAACAAACTTGTAAAAAATCCAAGTCTCGCAACTCAGTTCTTCTACATTAAAAAGTTGTGAGATCAATGTAATACCAAGTCGGTTAATTTATTCAGTGCCTACTTAAGGGTCCTTCTGTCTAAAGTTATCATGTTATAAGCTAATCTAATAACATTTTATAGTGACCATATCAAATTTAAAAATCTTTTATGTTTTAAATAGATTGATTGGCTTGGCGATCACATGAAAACACAATGTATCTCACAAGTAATACATATTATAATTAAATTAGATTGTTTAGAACCATAATTATGTATTACATGTGAGATATATTGTGTTTTCACGTGATCGCCAAGCCAATCAATCTATCTAAAACATAAAAGATTTTTAAATTTGATATGGTCACTATAAAATGTTATTAGATTAGCTTATAACATGATAACTTTAGACAGAAGGACCCTTAAGTAGGCACTGAATAAATTAACCGACTTGGTATTACATTGATCTCACAACTTTTTAATGTAGAAGAACTGAGTTGCGAGACTTGGATTTTTTACAAGTTTGTTTTTGATGGGATTCTTTTGATCGCGTCTGGCACTGATGTTCGTTATTATGTATCAGGATTCGTAGTGGCAGGGTTATTATGTTTTTTATAATAGCACTGTTGGGTGTACCTTGGATTAGGGTGGATCGAATTTTTTTTTTGCTTTTTTGTGATCGAACTAAGAAAGAACTGTTGTTACCTACTAATTACATTAAGATTGGTATGATTCAAGTCGTAGACGGAGAGTTCATTGTCGGAGACATAGACGGAGATTCATTCTCCATCTACGATTCAAGTGATTAGTATATTTCAGGAAATACTGCCCCAGCCTCTCTGAACTTAATGTAAATACTGAAAAATAATGCTAATTTAGGCAATACATATATGCATTTTGTGTCAATAAAACAGCAAAATTGAAACTAAATCTACATACTTATCTACATGTACTTTAAAAAGAACTAAACTATAATAATTATGACTTAAAACGATTATAAAGGGCGGTAGATATCCCCTTTAAATAAAAAAAATATACTTACCATAAAATACGTAAATTAATCAAGTTTTAATCGTTTTTAAAAATTAAACACAGGCATTATTTTCCGTGATTCCAAGCGTGTTTTATAGACACATCTCTTCTAACAAACAGCAGCCGAGGCAGACAATTTTCACATCTTTCAGTAGCCTGAGTGACAAGAGTAGGTAGGTATCTTTTAAGAAAGGGTAAAATCGAAGACTTTATTTTCTTAGAAATCTTTACGAATTAGTTAATAGTCTTCAGCACTGAAATTTCAGCACTGATATTTCATTTTGAAACTCTAAACTACCTACCTTATATTTCTTGGTATCGTTCAGTGGAACGTTTGTAGTGTCGTTTATCATAATGGGAAGTTGCTTCCGCTCGAACACTGCTGGCACTAGGTAGGTAGGTACCTACTATAATCCGTATTGTTACTTTCGTAGTTAGCAAAAATTATTCCAACCCACACGTCATATGGACGCAGATAAGCAATAACATGTTAACCCACAACATGAAGTTATTGATACAGAACGCTATAGAACGTTTTTTAATATTTTTTACCTTATTACATTTTTTAAATACAAAAAAATTGTTGAACATAAAAAAATGTTGACACGAAATGGCGCCATAATTTTAAAACACAATTTACTGAAAATTTCTCCAGTGTGGGTTAACGCACTATTGCTTATCTATGTCCATATGACATTGAGATAAGTAGACTAATTTAGGTACCTACTTAGTTTGAAATCTTTTATTTTAGCATAACAGGAGGCCGATCGCGCTTTTTAGTAAAACTAAAAACAAACTATTCTCATTATGCACAAATTCGTATGGCGCTATTCATTTGTTACAGCAATGTTCCAACTCTTATTTGATAATTGTTTGCTGAAACCTCAGACGAAATAAGACTTTTTATTTCGTCTGAGGCTGAAACGTCACACCAAAAGCGTCAAAGGAATGAAGTTTGACAATTGTCGAAGTAAAACAAAAAACGAAAAGTACCTATAAAACTATTTTCAAATCGTAAAAAGTTAGCGCGATTGGCCTCCAGGACTTGCAATTTACAATGTTGTAAATGAATATTAAGCTTTGTTGTGAAGTTTGCTGGTAACGTTAGATATAATAATAGGTACCTACGAGGAAGCAGGCGGGAAGGGGGGGGTCACGGGGGACATGTCCATTTTTTTACATAATATGTGCTTACTGCACATAGATAGTAAACTGTGTTTGTGCAATATGGGTACCTAGTCTAATTTACTCGACATATTATGTTATTAGTGATTCCGCCCCAAAATTTCAGCCTGCGACCGCGCCTGAGTATAGGTACATATCTATAAACCTAAATAAAAATGAATCCCTATTTTCCTATGTTAGCCATCACGCGTAAACGGCTGGACCAATTTCGCTAATTGTTTTTTGTTGTGTTTGTTCTTGTATGGAAAAGGATAGGTACCTACTATGAAGGAAGCTTGGAGTTCCTGTGCGAAATCCGAAACTCACGCGGGTGAATTTCCGAAACGGTTTGACCGATTTTGTCGGGACTATAGTTAAATGCCAAATTGCCAATCAACATTAAGTAATTTTATAAACGTCTCTGAGTGCGGCAGTATTTTTTTAATCTTGTCTAATGCTGTCGGCGACTGCGCGGCCGTGTTACGATAGATATAAATACGTTAATAACTTTTTATTTCGTCTGAGGTTAATTCGCACTCCAATTTCAATTGAATTTTTTTTTAAATTTCACTGTACAGGAGAATATTATTTTGTCTGCCACATGTGTCTGGCACGCTCAATGTTTGTAGATATAAACGGACCTATGGGTCCATTTATATACACCCATGTATGTAGGTACGTGTCTGTGGCTACACATGATGAGCATCGAGCAGTGCGAATAGCTCAAATTAACTAGACTTATGGTGAATAGAGCATCGGACCCGTGCAGACGTCTTTTGTAAACAAACGGTGTCTGTTGGTTTCTGACCACATTTTTGCCCTGGGCCCTGGCACGTTGACTGGCAAGTGGCACGCTCACTGTCGAAGTCTGTAGATATAAACGGACCTTATAACTAGTAGTGCACTCAATCAGGGTTGCCAGAGGAAAAAATGGAAATTCATCTAAGAAATCACCAGAAATCATCAAAAAAATTTCCCATTTATTAACACAAAATTTTTGTAAAGACAATGAAGTTCAATTCCATGTATTAATATGGTCGCAAGGTTCAATACAAGGAAATTAAGTTGAGATAATTTTGATAAGAAATAAAATAAAAATAAATATTTGGGCCTGTGATTATATGTGGCAACGTTATAAGAGGCCTATAAGCTATAACCTATAGATACTACATCCAGAGATAACTGATAACTAAAATATTTTTGAGATTTAATCAGTTTTTTTTCCAATATTTTATGTTTCCCCCTAAAAATGTACTGATTCGAATATTTTTTCTCGAGAAAAAATAAAAAACAAATTAAATAAATATTTATTTTTCCAAGACCAAACCATAAATTAAAAAAAATCACGAATCAATATACTAAATGGGTTGATTACCCATCTGTACAAATCAGTAATAATCAGTAGTAGAATTCCTACTTAATAAATCTGTTATCGTTAGCAGAAAATAAACAAATAACAACATAGAATATTCCAGACAATAACAAAAGTTTTCTATATCTGTATTTTTATTTTTGTTATTTGTTTTTTTTTTATTATTTGTTTTATTATATGTTGCCATAAAGCAGCAGCGCTATTTCTCAGGGCAGGTAAATTGTCCAACGTCAACAAATGAGAATAGAAAAAATAATAAAGATTGTACTACCTACTTATTACATATAGGTACCTAGGAAATCACCAGTACCCCGAGCACGAATTTTTTCGCTCTCGTCCTTTGATCCTTTCGATATCGAGCGTTTTTTTGTGTGGAAAATGAACAACGCTATCTATCCAATGTAAAAAAAAAAACGCTTTCACATTACGACGATATCGAAAGACGAGAGCGAGAGCGAAATTCGTGCTCCCCCTCAGTTTTTGAAATATTCTAAAAGTTTTTCACTAAATCACCAGAAACACCTCCAATTCACCAGATCTGGTGAAAAATCATCAGCTATAGCAACACTGGGCCGTCAATCGTCAAGTCCATCTGAAACACAAGGCTTGGGGATTCCCCGTATTTATCTCTATTTAGTGAGCCAATAGCCAATAGAAACCTTGTACGTATTGCTCGTGAAGTTGATAGAAATTGAATTGACCAATCCGGTTCGCAGTTGACGAGCGCGTCCCTGAAGTGAGTGACAGACAATTGACAACTGACAAGTCTAGTTACAACGAAGTTATGAACTTACAGTGGGTACCAGAGAGTATTATTTTCTTTGGTAGGTACCTACTACACCCTACAGCCAGTACTCAACTGTACAGTGTACAGTGTAGGAGGTATTTACTCACTCAAGGAAGGTAGTTAGTTACCAATGAAGAGCCGAGTGAGCTCGGCGCAGTTTCATCTTTCAAGTTTGATTAAAAAATTAAAATAGTTAATCCTGCGATTCCTGCGGCGTCCAGCGGAGCGAGTGGGGTCGTGATGTATAAAAAGATTTCGTGGGATTAGTTATACTGGTAGTTGGTATATTATAGTCCAAGTGTATTAATGACACTTTCCAGATTAGGGACGTAGGTAATTAATTTATGTTATCCAATAAACAAAACAGCGATGGACGAGGATACAAAGCAGCCAGAGGCGGGTGAGTGATTATTACCTAAGTAAATACCTATATTAGGCTCCTACAGCTGCTCCTAGTAAAATAAGTATGATTTTTTTTTATAGTGTAATAACTCATTTTAATTCGGAATTCCTTCGGAAGCTCTAAAAAATTATGTCCTCTAAATAATCAATATGATGTGTATGGTGTAGGTTTAGTTAAGTAGGTAGGTACCTACCCACAGTGTGATGAAGCCTATTTCTGTGACATCGCCATATTATTACAGAAACCTATAGAATTTATGATTTAAAATGCTAAACTAGAACTCCCGTGTGTCAAATATGCTTAGTTATGGAAAAAAATATGTTCAAAGTTCAAGGAAAAAAAATCTGAAAAAGTGAAAAATAATTCTATATTCTATTGAACCATTTCCAACTTTCTATACAGCCAGCGCTATGTAAAATTGAAATAACGTAAAGTTTAAGTAGGTATTAATTAAAATAAAATTCACTCACTTTTTCTTAAGCTAATTCCTATTTTTATTTTGCCTTTCCTTGCATTCGTAATGAAAAGCACAGTGTTATCCTCGGGAGAAAGACTTATTTAGTCCCTCGATCTATTGGCGTCCTCGCTACGCTCGGGCGCCAAACCCCGTCTCGGGACTAAATAAGTTACTTTCACCCCTAGGATAACAATGTACTATTGCAGTTTGCACTGAGTGCCGCAGACTGCAGTGCAATGCACTCAGTCTGCGGCCGTCGCGGTCGTTGCATGAGCACGTATTTGTGCTACATTCTTTATAAAGGATGTTCTAATTGTAACTATCGGAGAATGGGTCTAATTATTGAACTACTTTTGGATATAATTGACAGCTCTTCAGAGGATGATTCCGAAGCTGACATTGATATGCGCGTTGTCTTGTCAGGCACAAAAAGTGTGGTCTACGCGGTAAAGCCTACCTATTATGGCCTGGGTGGTAAAGGTGAAGGGGAGCGGGCAGGGGCGCAGCGGGTATTATAATTTACTAGCTGACCCCCGCGGTTTCACCCGCGGTAATTTCGGAGTTCCTGCGGGAATTCTGGGATAAAAAGTACCTTACGTCACTCAGGATCACTGTAGCTTCGTATAAGTGAAATGATTTTCAAAATCGGTTTGGTTTAGTAGATCCAGAGATAGCTGTTCCCCCGTAGTTTTACCCGAGGGAAATTCGGAGTTCCTGCGGGAATTCCGAAATAAAACGTACTCTATGACACTCAGGATCACTGTAGCTTCCTATAAGTGACAGAATTTTCAAAATCGGTTCAGTAGATCCAGAGATTACCCTCTTACGCTACGTCACAAACTCACAAACTCACAAACCCACAAACTCACAAACTTTTGCTCTTTATAATATTATTATAGATGTTCACCGTGCACACAAATGATAGACGAAAAATTACATGCTGTATTTGTCAAAATATACGTTAATATGTCTTGCTGTACAAAAATATGTCGTGCTATACGAAAATATATCGTGCTATACAAAAATATATACCTACTTACTATATCGCTCGACATATTTTGGTGACGTAATGAAGCTATACTTTATAGCTGCGTCTGTGGTCACTCGTCGATTACTATAGAAAATATACCGTAATATACATTGCTATAATTTATATTGATATATATTATAGCTTCGTGTGTTGCGGGCTTTAGTCAAAATTAGGTACCTAATTAGGTACCTACCTACCTACCTCAGAATTTGAGATAGATACTTACCCAGCTATAAACTCATACAAACTTGTATTTTGACATCCTAAAAGTTGTATCAAAACCTACATAATTATTATTAGTGTAGGGTGTGTACCTACGCAACTATTAAAATCTAAGGTCAAAGGTCACAAAAATAAATTTTTGCACATTTTTTGCAAATATCTTGTTTCCTATGGCTTTTTCGCTATTTGTATTTATTATCAACTAGTTGTACCCCGCGGTTTCACCCGCGACAGTTTCGGAACTCCCACAGGAACTCCAAAGTAGCCTAATTTACTTCCTAAACATCAGCTAGGTAATTAGCAGTGAAAGTCCCGTCAAAATCGGTCCAAACGTTTCGGAGATTCACCCGCGTGAGTTTTAGAATTCCCGCAGGAACTCCAAATTTCATTCATATTCTTCTTCTCCTTACAACAAACAGGGACTCATTTTTTCATAATATACCTACCTAGAAATATCTAGGTAGGTATATTATAGGTAGTAGAGGATTAAACCTACAACATTTTTTCTACGTTGTATTGTTTTCGAGATAGAGGGCGGAGAGCGCGTGATTAGAGAATCATGTAAGGTCAACTGGTAGTCCCGGTCAAAAACACGCCATATAAAGTTAATTAATTATCTATACTAATACTAGCTGTGCCCCGTGGTTTCACCCGCGTGAGTTTCGGAATTCCCGCAGGAACTCCCTTTAGGGGGATGAAAAATAGATAGTAGCCGATTCTCAGACCTACTGAATATGCATATAAAATTTCATGAGAATCGGTCAAGCCGTTTCGGAGGAGTATGGGAACGAACATTGTGACACGAGAATTTTATATATTAGAAGATATTATAAAGAGCAAAAGTTTGTGAGTTTGTGGGTTTGTGAGTTTGTGACGTTGTAGGGGGTAATCTCTGAACCGATTCGGTTCTACTGAACCGATTTTGAAAATTCTTTCACTCAAAGGAAGCTGTAGTGATCCTGAGTGTTATAGGGTACTTTTTATTCCGGAATTCCCGTGGAAACTCTGAATTTCCCGCGGGTAAAATCACGGGGGAACAACTATCTCTAGATCTACGGAACCGATTTTGAAAATTCTTTCACTTATAGGAAGCTGCAGTGATCCTGAGTGTCATAGGGTACTTTTTATCTCGGGATTCCCGCGGGAACTCCGGAGTTGGTGAGGTTATAATCTCTGGATCTATTGAACTGATTTTGGAAATTCTTTCACTTATAGGAAGCTGCAGTGACCCAGAGTGATATAGGTAGGGTACACTTACGGTACTTACGGTAAATTTGTTTAATATAAAAATTATGTACAATTTTATTACATACCTATTTACAAATGCCAGTTTCATTAAAATAGGACCTAAAACAACTGAGATATATCTAATTTTGTGGCGCAAGAAGCAAGGTAATCTTATAGAACTGTATCGTTATAGTTATAGTTATCGTTATTATTATCGTTATCGTTATAGTTATCGTTATAGTTATCGTTACCTTTATCGTTATCTTTATAGTTATCGTTATCTTTATAGTTATCGTTATCTTTATAGTTATCGTTATCGTTTTAGTTATCGTTATAGTTATCGTAATCGCTATAGTTATCGTTATAGTTATAGTTATCGTTATAGTTATCGTTATAGTTATCGTTATCGTTTTAATTATCGTTTTAGTTATCGTTATAGTTATCGTAATCGCTATAGTTATCGTTATAGTTATCGTTATCGTCATCGTTATCGTCATCGTTATCGTCATCGTTATCGTTACCTTTATCGTTATCGTCATCGTTATCGTTACCTTTATCGTTATCGTCATCGTTATCGTTATCTTTATAGTTATCGTTATAGTTATCGTTATCTTTGAAAGTAGCTGCGGAGCTATTGTCGACATGACAAATATTTGTGGGCGTCCAACCAAAAAAGTGCATTAGTGTGGTATTGAGTTAAGACTAATATCGGTTAAACATTTTTTGCTGCCATGTTACCACTGGTAGACAAAACGATATACTATAGGTCGACGATAATCGATAAAATGGCTCGATAAAATTTTATCGTGTTGCGCATCTTAGCTCCGCTGGAGAGGCCATAGTCATAAACAATTAAGCGCTTATTACACTTTATAATTTGTCAGACACCAATTTAGGAAATCGGAAGGGGTAATCGAAGTTAGAACAGTTGGTTCCGATTTAGGATCAGTGAGTGAGAGAGAGAGCGGAGCGAGTGATCACACCATTAAAATGTACCCTAGAGTAGTCGATTTAGGGTGCAATTTAGTGTAATGTGATCACTCGCTGTCTCTCTCTCTCTCTCTCTCTCACACTCACTGATCCTAAATTGTATCCGATTTAGATTCCCTAAATTGGAAATAGTTTAACAAGCCCATTATGAATATCATTGTTAATAAACGTAATAAATGCGAGGTATGGGCAGGCTATAATTGGGGCAAAGAGTGGAGGCCTGTGGGAGAGCTTCCTTATGCGTGTAGGTTCGGAAGGGTTCGGATCAAACCCTCGATCGAATCTTAACCTGAGTCGGAGACATTTGACTAAGCTCTTCCTAGTTGTTCGTACCAAAGCAGAGGAATGACGATCGGGTGACATTGGGAAGGAGATGCCTTCTGCCAGTGTTTAATAACTACTTACCCAAAACTATGTAGGTATTATCTGAACCAATTGGCTACTTGACTAAATTTATTTTCAGTCCGTCGTGTGGATTAATTAAAAATATTGGACACTTGTTTTTTTCTTTTTTTACGTAATCAAAAAATAACGGCAATACGTTGAGTTGAAATTTCGCGTGACGTCACAACCCGGTGCAGTTTGTACGGGGCTAATCTAATACTGAGTAATGACGTCACGAGTCCCCCACCATAAACTTTAATGCGCTTTATCTACATTTATTTTCATTAATATGAAAAAGCAAAAAATACGCGTTAATAATTTATTTTGTTTCTAACTGACGGATTACCTAATTAGAATTGTGATTTTCATACCCTGGAAAATACCCAAAAAGATAACCAACAGCTAGCAAGAGATCAGAAACATAATATTCGTCAAATACAGTATGAGAAGCAGATATAAAATTCCCTCATACGATTTGTCGGTAACCTAGGCAAAATAAACCGTGACGACATGACTGTGTAGTTATAGAATTTATACTTAAATTATAATTAAAATGTAATTTATATTAATAACTTCGTAAATAAATAAAAAAATAAAAAAAAATCTTAATTAATGTCGAATGTTATTTTACTTTGGGGCAATTAAGGCATAATTAGGTAATAGGTAATTGATAGTAATTCAATTGTGTTTTACTCCTTATTAAAGTACATTTTACTAGTTAGGGATCATGCAAACGTGCCCTTTTGAGAATAAGTACATACCTATTTTGCGAATATAACGTGGAACTTATGATGAAGACCCCAGATGGTCATCGGAACTACTCAACAATAATACGTATTTTACGGGTTCCGATTGGAGCTATTTCGAAAATTGTTTTTTTGTTTGAAAGGGGATACTCCCAAAATGATTCCAAAAACTATTTTCGTGTAGCTGAAACGTTAGTTCCCCTGACCCGGCCCCTGCTGAAAACTTCCACTGTTTTAGTGTAAAGTTTCCCCCATTTTTCATCACTACTTCTAAGTGATTATTTGCACAGCGTCCACTACGGAGTCCTTCACTATGTGTGGTCCAACACGCACTTGGTCAAGATTATTTTATCTTGTTTTAAGTATAAGTACAAATAAATAAGTACAGCTGATGATTTTTGCAGGGCCGTCAAATGTGAATCCTCCCGTTGTGAAAGATAAACAAAATGCAAGTGGCAGTTCTCAAAGGAGGTTTTCAGTACAGCCAAAGTTGAATGCTCTTCGGCATAATCAGAAATCTCATGTAGCTCAAATACAGGCTGAGAAACCGAACATAAATAATAATTGGAGGCTGAGGAATGATACTGATAAAGTTAAGGAATATCGTTTAAGAGACGGACGCACGAAACAATCAGCCAAACCGAGATTCGATGATACAGGACGGTATAGAAATAAAAGAGGTAAGTAACTATATTATAATATACTAGCTGTGCCTCGCGGTTTCACCCGCGGTAATTTCGGAGTTCCCGTGGGAGTTCCGGGATAAAAAGTACCCTTGTGTCCTTCTGTAAATAAATGTCCTTCTCTGTACCCCTGAAAATGTGCATGCCAAATTTCGTCCAAATCCGTTCAGCCGTTTTTGCTTGATCGAGTAACAAACATCCAAACATCCACACTTTCACATTCGTAATATTAGTAAGATGACTAGCATTGTTTTTTTAATATCTCGAGTTCCAGATGGAATTTCAAAAAAGTCGAAACATGAGTATCTAAGTTAGACCCTTAGCAATTCAACAAAAATAACCGCATTCAATTTGGTGCAGCAGTTTTTGCGTAGCACGAATACAAACATACAGACAGACAGACCGACAAAAATTGTAAAAACGGTATTTTTGGCTTCTATATCACTCATAGAGTCGCCTAAATTTATTTTTTCTTATTTATCTCCCATGTACAACAGACATCGACCTGTTACAATTTTATTATACGTATAGATTTGTCTACACTAATATTAATAATAATCTGTCCCCGCGGTTTCAGCCACAAAAATTTCGGAGATCCCGCGGGAATTCCGCGGTATAGAGTACCTACTCTATATCCTATAAGTACTCCTGACAACGTACCTATGCAAAATTTCTGATCGGTTGAGTAGGTACTTAAGGTGTAAAAGCGTAACAAACAAAGGAATCCTGACATCTTTTTCAATGAATGATATTTTGAAGTAAAGAGATGGATTATAACGTACCTGCGGGGATAAGATGCGCAACGCGATAAAATTTTATCGAGCCATTTTATCGTTTCTCGTCGACAAAACAATATAATATGTCGACGAGAATCGACAAAATGACTTGATAAAATTTTATCGTGTTGCGCATCTTAGCCCCGCTGGTCTACCTAATGCTTGAGCCAAATTCTATTCAGAATTCGATGTAGGTAGGAAGGAAAGTACCTTACCAGTATTTACTTAGTATAAATATTAAATAGTTGTTTGTAAATATTAATTTTTTTCAGTTATTCCAGCGAGTTCTAATTTTATGGACTTTCTGCTTGGACTTCGAAGAAGTTCAAATACAGATGTTTTAAATGTTATTTACAAACGTGCAATCTTCGTAAACAAATGTTTGGAGCAAGCAACCAATGACCCTGATGCGATTGTATTATTTGTGAAAATAATATCTAGTCTAAAAAACAGTTTTTTTAAAGAAACGTGCAAATTTGTCTTGGCTAAACTGGATTTAAACACGTTTCTGGAAGTATTAACTGGATACATTATGGATTTGCCACTTGTAGAGGAAAATGATAAATCCAAAAACGAATTATTTTGGGAGGAACCAGAACAGTTTTGGACAAACATTATTTCTTTTTGTTTTTGTATTAAAAATACTAATTCATCGATGACCTTGAAACTGAGAATGCTTGTTGAGGCATCTATAACGTGTTGTCATCAATTAAAAGAAAATCATAAATTTAATTCAAGTGACCACTTTATGAATGAGTTTATCACACTTCGAGACAGCTTCAAAAGAGAAAAGGTAAGCTGTAATAATTTTTACAAAAGTTTGAAAATAAAAATAACAAAATTTTAATTCGAAAGACAGAAATGCACGCAATACGATTGGTAGTAGGTACTTATGATCTATGTGCTACCTTCATCGTATTGAAGTTGGTGCCAGGCCCGGACTGCCCGCTTGGGTATGTTTGTTCACGACGAAACGCAATGCGGCGGACTCTAGTACATCTATCTACTGCTTATTTGACTTGGCATCAATTTCGAACCCATCAGTAGGTAGGAAATACCAATCATAATAGGTAGTACGTGCATTTTTTAATACACCCCGACTATTTCGGAAGGAATTTGACTGTGCCCCGCGGTAGTTTCGGAGTTCCCGTGAAAATTTCGGGATAAAAAGTACCCTTTGTCACTCAGGACTACGATAGTTTCCTATAGGTGAAAGAATTTTGAAAATTGGTTTAGTAGATCCAGAGATAAACTCACAAACTCTATCTCTTAATAATATCACAAACTTTAATCCTCTTTATAATATCACAAACTTCAAACCTCTTTATAATCCTACTAATATTATAAATGTGAAAGTGTGGATGTTTGGATGTTTGTTACTCAATCACGCAAAAACGGCTGAACGGATTTGGCATGTTATTGTTATGTTATTTGGCATGCACGTTGTCAGGGGTACAGAGAAGGACATAGGGTACTTTTTATCCCGGAATTCCCGCGGGAACTCCAAAATTACCGCGGGTGAAACCGCGGGGCAAAGCTAGTATTAGTATAAATATGGCGTTGGAACTCCTTTGGGATGATGGAAATCCTTTCTTAGCTGACCGACGTTTAATTTTAATTTTCATAAGACCAGGTGTAAATTTTTGAAAACTCTTCCTTGTTGCATGCCTACTATTTTTATGAACTCATTGTGTTCAATTTCAATTTCAAGTTAGGGTTCTGTACACTTACTTCCTTGTCCGTCCGTTTGTCCGTTTGTCGGTCTATCTGTCAAGCAAGATTGTAGTGATATTTATTTATTTATTCATTCTTTACTGCACAAAACAGTACAATTGGCGAACTTAATGCCTTGCGGTATTTTCTACCAGTTAACCATATGTAAGTAGTGCCTATGTACCTACCACGTATTGCTTGATTTCCACGATACAAGCTTATAACTTGTGAAGTGTTATTATTATTACATGACTGGTCAGTTCAGGTGGACAGCTGCTTAAGATAAAATCCCCAGCTAGATAAAATCCCCCTAGATAAAATCCCCAGCTACATCAATGCATGTTACAGGAGCTAAGTATGGAGCAGACAGTTAGCGTGACCGGGGAAGACGGCCAGCCGCGGGAGAACTTCCGCAGTTTGAGCGTCGTCCCGGGACGAGGGGACCTGGTGAGGCGCAGGCCGTTCGTGAGGCCGAACATAGTCGAGGGCAGGTACGAGAGCGTCGAACACTACCTGGACGTTCAGTTCCGACTCCTGCGAGAGGACTGCTTCGGGCCACTGCGCGACGGCTTGAGTAAGGCTTATTATAGTACACAGACACACATAAGTTTAACGTTTAGAATAGACATGTTGCTGGGGTGTGAAAATGGAAATTCTATTCAGCCTGTCAGTTGTAGGTATAATAAACAATTAATGGACACGTATCACAAATTCATGAAAATAATACACTTAGATAAAGTAGTTGAATTAGTAACAAAATTAAAAAAAATCCAATAATAATTTTGTTTGCTTAAACAGAAAAAGAAAATAAAATATAACGGTACACATAAAAATAACTACTGACTTCTGAAAGTAAAAAACTGCGACTTAATGTTTTTACAATAATTTAATTTCAAATGTTTTTAAGTGTATAAGAATAACTAATGGGGTTGGGATGTTTTTCCAGCATTTGATCGCTGCATATATTATTATGTTGTCATTCATTTATCTGTTAAAATTAATACTTAATTAATATTTACTATCTATTTCAGTACAATATATGAATGATCCCGAAAAATCTAAATATGACAACATACGGTGAGTATGTAATTAGAGATAATTAGAAATTACTCACTTAATTTCGGCTATTATTTTTGATTTGGTAAATAATAGAAAATACACCATTTACAAATGTTCCTTCCACAACTGTAATTTGGCGGTCTTGCTACCGTAATCAACAAATAGGAAAGTTATCTGTCCAATATTTTACTTGTAAAAATATGAATGTGTTGGTTACAACACAACCTTTTTGAACAAGTACCTATACTTGTTTTGTTGCGAGTGTTGAGTTTGTTTTGAAGTTCTTGAACACTCCTTACACCCGCTCAAATCGAGCATAGTGAGTGATTTAGCCTAAGGCCACACTACAAATAGCTTCACTTATTGCTAAGAGCTAAGCTACTCGCCGAGTGACTAATCCTAGTGAACAGACATATTGCATACTATCGCAGCTGGCCACACTGGCATCGCATGGTGATTATAGTTGGGCGGATTAAAGATCAACCCCCCTAGACAATTATTGATGTAATCCAAATATAATAATAGTTTCCTATAGCGATAACGATTGTAAATTGTCAACTTAGCTAAGGGGGCTGCAGTTGCAACAAATTTAATTACATTTCAATTAAAAGTCACTAGTTAGGTACCATCCAAGTACTATCCATAGATCACCTTTAGACCTTAAGAGTTAAGCCAATTTAATAAACAATGCATTATAGTTTATACATATGTATTTAATTATAAATATTAATTTAATAAATAAAATTTTCAGTGTGTACAAAAATGTGAAATTCGTCGAGACGTATATATCGAGCAATGCCATTGGTCTCACTGTGCAACTCGCTACCAACACAGTCAAGCGGCTGCAAATAATCAATTTGGCGAGCAGTAAACGTTTCATATTTGGTTCTTTACTGCTTTTCACAAAAGACAATTGCAAGACTTTCGTGGTGGCTACTGTGATCGACCGCGACGTTCAACGCTTACGGCACGGACAGGTGGGGGGTGCATAGATATATTTTTTGATCATAATAATATTATCTACCTACTCTGAAATCTAAATAACTAGATCTATCTTTCTTCTATCTATACTACATATAATAAAAGAGTAGAATCCGCGATTCTGTACATTGAATATTTATAACAAAAATTGACAGGCGAAAGATGAGTAACCAACCACAAAAAAGGTTTTTAAAATTCTATTCTGTCTGTCTGTTCGAGTTATTCGTCAACTCGCACGTATCAAACTCGTGAGTGCACGCGAGTTGGCACCTGCCGTTTTTACCTACTTTTTTGTCGTCAACTCGCTTGTACATGTAAACCTACAATCAAATAAAGCTTGAAACTAAAAACTATAAAATATATTGTCCACGCTGGCCGCTGGCTGATTCGGATGAGTAGGTTCGGTAATAATTTATATAATAATAAGCGAAATGCTGCAATCACATATTGTGATATTATTCTTATGTGTAGTTATTTGCTTAGAATATATTATAGAGATTAGACAGTTTAACATAAAAAAAAACTAAAAAAAACACACTTTTCATAGAAAACCAAACGAAAAAGTAGAAAATAAATTTTAATAAATTTGAATTAAGAATAGTGTATAAAAAATTTAAAAATATATACTAATAATAGTGTAAATAAAAAAAAAATGTATTTTATCGTTTACTTATTCATTATTATTTTACACTATTATGGGTTAACTACTTAAATTATATGTCACTTTTTCTAAATGTCACTGTCAGTGTCAATGCGATAATTACGTGAAATACGTAGGTAGGTCATTGATATGCCACATTGAATATTGATATAGGGACATAGATAATAATGATAGATAAGGGATTAACCCACACTGTAGAAATTTTGAGTAAATCGTGTTTTTAAAGTAGGAGCGCCACTTGGTGTCAACATTTTTTATGTTCAATATTTAGTTACATATTTAGCAATATAAGGTAAACACATAATTAATTAACAAAAAAATTAAAACCGACTTCCAAAAACACAAAACTAAAAAACTATAAATAAAAAGCTAAAAATAACCAAATACCGATTTAATCCAAAAGACACAAAGACACGTAATATTATTATTGGTTTGAGCTACCACTGATCGGTTTTAATTCGGTGACAAGCCCGCTGGTGTCTGCCCACTTGGGTTGTTCTGCTCACGAAGAGCTGGTGGCGGGAGTCGACTTAGCCCATCTTCCCCCTCTATATTTGGCTTGTCACCGACTTCATACCGATCAGTGGTAGCTCAAACCAATAATAATATTACGTGTCTTTTTGTCTTTTGGATTAAATCGGTATTTGGTTATTTTTAGCTTTTTATTTATAGTTTTTTAGTTTTGTGTTTTTGGAAGTCGGTTTTAATTTTTTTGTTAAAATTTTGTTTATTTCTCGCTTTTAAGTAACTTAATTCGTAATTTACAATAGCCTAATGTCAACTGCTCATCACCTTTTACAAAATATTGCTTTTCCCGACGCAGGGACGTTAATTGTTGACGAGTTCTCCTAGTACATCACCATCAGTTACACTTCACCATATACATTGTGACAAGCATAAATTGTTCAGAAACCATATTAAAGTTAACGATTCGGAACCAGTGAAATACCCATTATTGACTAGTTCCGATGACCATCTGTGGTCTTCATCATCAGTTCCTCTTCTTCAAATTTTGCTTTCCGAAAGCAAAGAAACGTTTTACTATAAAAAATACAAAAATCGCTATAAGTGTTCTCATAATTTTTGAAGAGTTCCCTCGATTACTCAAGATCCCATCATCAGATCTCGACTTGGTGACAATGGAACCAATTTGGGAGTATCCCCTTTCAAACAAAAAAACAATTTTCGAAATCGCTTCAATCGGAACCCGTGAAATACGTATTATTTTTGAGTTGTTCCGATGACCACCTGTGGTCTTCATCATCAGTTCCACTTCTTCAAATTTTGCTTTCCGAAAGCAAATGAACGATTTACTATCAAAAATACCCAAATCGCTATAGGTGTGCCTATAATTTTTGAAGAGTTCCCTCGATTTCTCCAAGATCCCATCATCAGATCCCAACTTGGTGGCAATGGGACCTAATTGGGAGTATACCCTTTCAAACAAAAAAAGAATTTTTCAAATCGGTCCAACCGTCTTCGAGTAATCGATGAACATACATAATAAAAAAAAAAAAAAAAAAAAAAACATACATACAATCGAACATAGAACCTCCTCCTTTTTGGAAGTCGGTTAAAAAACGTTCCCTAACTCTCAATAAATCATTCTGAATCAATAACTTAATTTTGTGGGCTAACATGTTATTGCTTATCTGCGTCCATAGGTACACCATTGATATACCATATACCACACACATACATCTAGTACTAGTAGTAGTAAATCAATGAGGTAGGTACCTCAGGTAGGTACATTGGCAGAATTAAATGCGATCAGAGAGAATGTAATCACTACATTTTAAATGCGATAAATCACGATAGATTGCCATAGTTTAAGAAGAAGAAGAAGTAGTAATCACTGGGAATCTATACATCTGTACTCTATAGGTACATTTAAATAAAATTTATGTGAAAGTGAAAGTAATTCAAGCGATCCAAAAATACAGTAGGTACCTATAATAAGCGATTCACTGACCAAAACATACCTATGTTATAGATATAATATGTTGCTGTTGCATAAATATTATTCATTGATCGTAGATTCCGGTGAATATAATTGATGGAGATGCCAGGAGTCTCACAGAAAGTGGTGACGTGTATGTGATGATCGAGAGCGAAGTGTACTTCGAGCCTTACCACCATGTCATGAAAGTCCTGCAGGAACCCAACTTGGTTAACCAGCTAGCAATGAAAAAATATATTGTGCACGTTGATGTAAGTCATTGATTCCCAAAGTGGTCTAGGTGGACCCCCAGGGGTCCACGGTAGCCCGACAGGGGTCTACGCTTGCGTGGAAAAAAAATGGGGGTCCACAACTTGTTAACGGGGGTCTATAAAAATGTATTAGGTGACCCGACTTGACTTCTCCATGTATAAGTTAAGGTTTAAATAAGTTTAAGTTTAAGTCATTGATTATAATTAAAAGTGTAGTAATTTTTGTGTTTGAATAGTTACAAAAAAGAAAATATTTATTTTTACTTTTTACCACTCCGAAGTGGGAGCTTATTGGTTTCTTGTACTGTGAGTCAATCTTAGAATATAAAAAAGTAAAGTCGGAATTCAACTGTTGGATGAAGACGCTTTTTAATTTAATAAAAAAGCAATATAAATTCTCACCTTTTTTCGAAAACTTTTAACTCATAGTTGATTGAAAAATAGCCACAACACAGATTGCCATAGACATATACTTTTTTCGGGTTTCGGAAGTAAGTTAGTAAATGTAATAGCTGCAGGGGGTCCACCAGATCCAGCAAAATGTTTAAAGTTTTATATACTTATAGTATGTATAATGTGCAAAAGCCCTCCCCCCCCGGCCCAGAACCTGGGTACGCCCATGAATACCTATTATGATTACCATTTTCAGACCACGCCTGCACCTCCCAGCTATCTTGAAGAAACCACTCCATATGTAATAAGAAGAGGACTTGCACTTACTGAATCTCGTTTACCGGTAATGAGGTTACCTGACCATAACGAGGAAGACGAAAAAGACAAAGACGAGGAACCCGAAACGAAATTTTTTACAGTTTTGGATAAGACGACATGGCCGTCGCCCGACTATTTGGGATTGAACCTAAGTCAGCACGAAGCTTACCACTTGGCGCTCACCAACGAGTTCGCAGTTATACAAGGCCCACCGGGGACTGGGAAAACGTACCTCGGGGTTAAAGTAGCTCAAACGCTATTATCGAATCTCAAGAAACCAACTATCGGACCAAAATTATTGATCGTATGCTATACGAATCACGCGTTAGATCAATTTTTGGAGGCTATAATACCAATAAATGAATCAATAGTTCGTATCGGTGGTCAGTCACGCAATAAAGCCCTGGATGAATTTAATATAGGTAAATTAAGATCTAAACGACATTTAGACACGAAGCCTGTATATTATGATACAAAAAATAGTCTATCACGTATAGTGTATGCGATGAAAATGCAAAACGACGAAACAAATAAACTGCAGACTTCCATACTGCCTTACGAAACTGTTATTAAATATGTTCCGGAAATAAAAATATTACAATATTTTTACCGCAATACCAATTATATGACAGATCCGATGAATAGTTGGCTCTTTGAAAACATGGTATCATACGATATAGAGTGGATACTTGCAAACAATGTTCTTAAAATGAAAAAACCCGAAGACGATGATAACAAAAGATACGACGTTAACATCAATGAATACTTCGACGAACAGGAGTATAACAAATATCTTGATGTTAAAAAAATAACAAAAGTATTTTTTTCGCTGGAATATGAGAAACTTAAGTTAATGAATATGATCACAGAGTTTAGGAATGCTAAAAATAAAAAAAATATAAATCGTTTGCAAGATGACATAGTAAAACAAAATTCTATGATAGAACATTACAAGGTAAGCAGAATTGGCAATCTGTCACTTTATGTAGAGCCAGTAGCAAAACTAGCAGTAGCGGGAGCACGAATTTTTTCGCTCTCGTCTTTCGATATCGTCGTAATGTCAAAGCGTTTTTTTTGTATGGAAAATGAACAACACTGGAGAGATGGCGCTGTTCATTCTCCATACAAAAAAACGATCGATATCGAAAGGACGAGAGCGAAAAAATTTGTGCTCCCCCTACGGAACTTTAAACAATAATATTTAATGTAAATGATGGAATGATCCCTACTAATTTTGTGTATACCTACCTAGATGCGAAAGTAACTCCCGTCAGTCTGTCTGTTACGCTTTCACGCCTTAACGACTCACCGATCATCATGAAATTCTGTAAGTACCAGTGGCGAAGGTATCATACAAGCCGATTCCCACCGGCTTCCCTTCAGAAGTTGGGAACACAACCACTCTCTCTACCGTAATTTAGAAATGGCACAATCAGTAATTTTTTGTAGTAAGTATTTCAGTAGAATCTACTGAAATACTACAAAAATTATCTCTACTGAGTAGAAAACATTACAAAACGCCTAAACTATCAACAAAATTTGCTCTTCAACAACAAATTGTTATAAAACAAGCCGCTGGCGCGATCGGCTTTTTGGCAGTTGAACTTCCATACAAAATAATGCCATGACGTCACATCAAGGTCGCAGGCAGCCGGCTAAAATAGCTACTTTGGTAAGCCGCTACAAATCGAGTTACTCTCTCCATTTCACTCACGCGCACGCATTTTCTATTACTGTCTCAACAAATATCCTTATTGGTCCTAGAAATTCGAAACGAAGCGGACATTCTGAGATGACTGTTGACAGACAACTTGAGTTTATGACGAAAGAATTGAAAATTTGAATTTGTTAGTTAGTGTCACGTATTAGAATTTATTTCTTGGTATTAAATAGTGATTAGTATTAAAGTTGGACTTTTTTTTTGTTGTGTGTAGTGATAGTGAAAGCAGTTACGCAGACGTACGTTGAAATTAGGTACCTATTTGCGGTAAGTAGATAGTTTAATAAGTTGAAATTACGTATATATAGTAGGTACCAAATAGATTTCCGGCTTGCCTCTCTCAATATTTCACCCTTCGCCACTGGTAAGTACACATATTGTCAGAGGTACAGAAAATCCGCAGGATCTCAGAAATTTCCGCGGGTGAAACCGCATGGAATAGCTAGGTACTAATATGTATATAAAGCGAAATACCTACCACTAATACACTGATATAAAATTATTACGAAATCTTGAAAACTACTCGGCCCAACAAGTCGAAGAAGTTCCAAAGGGAATCTCAAAATTCATATGGGTAACAACTACTTGAGAGTTCAGTAACTTTTAGTAATCGGGTACTTGCATGTTTATAATAAGAAATTGTCAATATTTCAAAAATAGAGCCTTAGAAAAGCATTAATCGTGAAAGATTTACTAAACAAATTATCAATAGTTTCCAAAATATTTAACTTTTAATTTTGTGAAACGGAACGTTGCAACGAAACAGCAATCACAGCCACGCTTAAAGCTGGGTCCACACCTTGGTGTAGCACCTTGACGTATCATGATCAGCGTATCGTATCGAGTATTTGTATCATAAATATAGACGCTCATTTTGTCCATATCGTATCATTAAGGCGTATTTCGTAAAAAACGCGTCCATACTTAGTAAATGCTGTATCATGTTTGTGTATCGGCTTTAACTTTACAAATACGGACGCTTCATTTTTCTTCCGATCTTCGTTTCCTTTTTAATGTTTACTCCCCTATCACAACAAACCACGAAATGGCGTGTAGAACACTAGAAATGATCGCGTATCAAATGCATTTACGTCCAAACTTGTTCGATACGACATGTATCCCCTTTGATTGCCGCCAAAAAACCGACACAGGATGGTTCGCGGTGTATCACATATACAGTATCGTGATACAGTAAAATACGTCCATACTAGCGATCGTGATACGCGTATCGGATACGAGGTGTATCAAGATACGCGTTTAGTATGGATCGGGAAGTATCAGATACGGCGTGTATCATTAACGGGTATCATTTTGTGTCCAAACTAGCGATCATGATACGCGCTGAGGCCACGCAACGGAGATAATAAAGAGAAATGCTACAAATGTGGACTCAGCTTAACATATTACGTCACTTTTATTTTTTAGGAAACATTATTTTTTTCAGGGAAGGCAAAAGAATCTAAGTGCAGTATGCACTTAGATTCAACACATAATTTTCTTTTTTCTGAAGTATTTACTTTAAAATGCATCGGTAAGATGCATTTAGATTTTTTACTGGAACTTAAGTAACTCGAAGTTATCTGTCTGTCAGTGTCACATGACCACAGTGACATCTCTATTACAGATTAATAAGGCGTAATTTTTAACTAGTGACGTCATTCCGCGTTTCGGCGGTAAAGTCAAAAGTAGGAACTTTGAAACGCTCTATTTAATTAATTTATGCATATATATTTTTTTCTTTTTCTTGCTTTGTTTAAGTAGGCCATATACCTATCTTCAAAATAGACGGGAAAAAAAATCATGCAACTACCCTATTACGTACCTACCTGTATAACTGTGAGTCTGAAACGGTCACTTAGCAAAATTCTAAAAGCAATCTCAATTACTGACTGATAATTTCATCCTTTCAGTTTATGTGCAAATATCGGGGGCAGAAATCTGAAATAGATCTAAAGAGAGTAAGCGATCCGCGCCGAATACCAGTGGCAGAGCGTTGGAAGTTATATTTTGAATGGTCAGATTTAGTTGTAAACGATTTAAAGGAGAAAGCTAAACCTTTGCAGAAACAGTTCGAGGTAAGATTATGTGAAAAAGTAGCGATTCCATCCCCCTCATACCGTTCTAAAAACAGCCATATCGACAGACAGAGATAGACAGACACCCCCTCCCCTCTCTAGTTGTCAGTAATTCATAAATATGGCTTTTGCATACGGTCAAAAGACTGTAAAAGCCAAATCTGATATAGTCGTAATGAAAATGGCGGCGATTTTAAAAATAGATTTCAAAATCTTAATGTTATTTTGAATATTTCAATACTTTCTACAACCTTGTGAATTTATTTACGTTTTGTCATGCGATGAGAAATTTATTAATAGGCAAGGAAGTCAACTGTACGTACTTTGGTCGCTTTGCGGCTAGCTACATTTGATCTCTAGGGGAGGAGGGGTGCACGCCCCCCCTGCCCCCTTGGCGACGCCCTTGCCTAGTGCTATGGCTGAAGCACGCTGTCTGTTTAAAGTTAATATATTATATTAGTAATAATAATAATTCAATTAGCAATCAATTATGTGAGAACAATAAGCCGAAACCCGCAATACAGACTACAGATACATTAGGAGTTAAACTAGGATTATCTAATATCTATAATAGTAGACAAGACAATATGACCACTTTGACCAGTACCAACTGACAGCACCCGTTCACGAGTATGACGTGCTCGTAAGCCCCGCCCCGCTCAACCATATTAGAGGGAACCGAGCGACCCGACTCACACGCCACCGCCTGTGCAGCGGTA
The DNA here is from genome assembly GCA_907165275.2 of Zygaena filipendulae. NCBI lineage: Eukaryota > Metazoa > Arthropoda > Insecta > Lepidoptera > Zygaenidae > Zygaena > Zygaena filipendulae. Next base: position 5,675,617 of record OU015674.1, read on the forward strand.
CATTTGAGTGAGCATGACATACAACGGAAAGTTAAAAAACTAATTTGACTCATTATTTGTCATTATTAATACGGCGCTGACCGTGTGACGCCAAAAGTTAGTGCAAAACTAAAGATTTCCCTAGAGGATATCGACTACCTACGTAACAAAACCTAAGCACTCCCCCTCTATGACCACGCGTCACGTGTGGTATTTGAAACCCCCCTGAACAGGTCACGTAGTATGGGTACGTTCTCAAATCATGTATCATTTATCAGAACTCTATTCACATGGCGAGGGTACTGCACGACGAGGCGAGGATGATGTTGGACGCGGAAGTGTTGCGAGGATGTGACGTCATCGGAATGACCACCACGGGGGCGGCACGTCAGCGTTACCTGCTGGGTGAAGTTAACCCACCCATTGGTAGGAAATCTCTTCATCTCTTGCAAGATTATCCAGTATAAATGTTTATATACTAGTTTTTAACCGACTTCCAAAAAGGAGGAGGTTCTATGTTCGATTGTATGTATGTTTTTTTTTTATATGTATGTTCACCGATTACTCGAAGACGGTTGGACCGATTTGGAAAATTCTTTTTTTGTTTGAAAGTGTTTACTCCCAATTAGGTCCCATTGCCACCAAGTCGGGATCTGATGATGGGATTTTGGAGAAATCGAGGGAACTCTTCAAAAATTATAGGCACACCTATAGCGATTTGGGTATTTTTTATAGTAAATCGTTCATTTGCTTTTGGAAAGTAAATTTGAGGAAGTGGAACTGATGGTCATCGAAACCACTCAATAATAGGTTTTTCTATCTGGGGTAGGTTCTGAATCGTCAACTTTAATATAGTTTCTAAACAATTTATGCCCGTCACAATGTATATGGTGAAGTGATGGTGATGCACTAGGAGAACTCCTCAACAATTAACTTCCCAGCGTCGGGAAAATCAATATTTTGTAAAAGGTGATGAGCAGTTGACATTAGGCTATTGTAACTCGGAGAAATTACGAACTAAGTCACTTAAAAGCAAAAAATAAACAAAATTTTAACAAAAAAATTAAAACCGACTTCCAAAAACACAAAACTGTAAAGCTAAAAATAAAATAATACCGATTTAATCCAAAAGACAAAAACACACGTAATATTATTATTGGTTTGTGCTACCACTGATCGGTGTGAAGTCGGTGACAAGCCAAATATGGAGGGGGTAGATGGGCTAAGTCGACTCCCGCAACCAGCTCTCCGTGAGCAGAACTACCCATGTGGGCAGACACCAGCGGGCTTGTCACCGAATTCAAACCGATCAGTGGTAGCACAAACCAATAATAATATTACGTGTGTTTTTGTCTTTTGGATTAAATCGGTATTATTTTATTTTTAGCTTTACAGTTTTGTGTTTTTGGAAGTCGGTTTTAATTTTTTTGTTAAAATTTTGTTCTATTAATCTATTTACTAAAAATAAAGAGTTGAATTTGAATTGAATGAAACTTTATAAAGCTTAATTACAAATTAATGTGGAAGTGACTAGGTACTCGATAGCTACTAGATTGATACTAGATAGCTATTTTCTAGATAGACTGCTGAATCATATTTGAACATTTCTTTTCCTAACAGTGATCATAGAAGAAGCGGCCGAGGTCATGGAGTCCCACATCGTCACCGCGCTGCCACCGAAATGCAAACATCTCATATTGATTGGTAAATAACCAAATAATTTTCAGTAGGTAAATAGTAGTTTATGCAACTGTCATATAATGAAGTTCTACTCGACTCGTTACTATTATGAAACTCGCTGCGCTCGTTAAACCAAAAAACTACCTCCGTAACATCCCTAGTCGAATGTAAAGTGTGTACCGACGGCGGTGACACTCTACACAGATGAACTGATTCAAGTATATACTTTACCACAAGCTCAGAGTAAATATACTACGTAACAAGTACGCCACAAGTAAACACGGCCGGCTTGAACGTGCACGTGTTGTACGTGCGTTAGTGCAATGTGCGTATCGCGATCGTAAAGTTGACAGGTTATCCTCGAAATTACCAAGAAACTATCGCGGGGTATGAGGAGTTATGAAATGGGGATGTTGACTACTTTTCAAAATCAAAGTTCTATTAATTAGTCCGGTTAGAAAATAAAAAAAAATAATAGACACGTATTTTTTGCTTTCTCAAATTAATGAAAATATACAGTGATAAACCGCATTAAAGTTTAGGGTGGGGGCTCGTGACGTCACTAACCGCTATAAGCCGCCATACAAACTGCACCGGTCAGTGGCGTCACGCGAAGTTTCAACTCAATATATCGCCGTTACTTTTTGATTAGTACGTAGAAAAAGAAAAAATACGTGTCCAATATTTTTTTTAATCTACAAGACGGGCTAAAAAAAATAATCAACTTTGGTGAGAGGCGGAGACTGCCGCTTCTTTATAAGTTTGTATTCTTTGTCACAGGCGACCACCAGCAGTTGCGACCGTCGGCCGCCTCGGCGCGCCTCGCCCGCCACTTCAACATCGAGATATCCTTGTTCGAACGCATGATCATGAACAAGGTGCACAGCTGCCAGCTGACCACGCAGCACAGGATGCGGCCCGAGATAGCTGCCCTCATCGTCCCGCACATATACGAGGTTCGAAAATATATTTTGCAGCCTCCGGAACGCTGCCCAGCCGAGCTGGATTCGTCGATTGACCTCTTTTTCTAAGTTGGACTTACAAAGTTGCACTGTTTGTCCCACCCTGGGTCTGATTTGTTCGCCGATGAGTGGATGGAACTATTGTCTGTGTGTCTGAAGATGTGTGAAGAGTTGTATGCAAAGCCTACTAGTATTTGTTATCCATTGTAATTGGTCCTGTACCGTATGTGTTAACAATAAATAAATAAATAAATAAATAAATAAATAAATAAATAAATGTATTGTCGACTTGGCTAAGGCTGTTTCTCAAATTTCGCCTCTAAAAAGACAAGACCTCTGTTAGGAATAGAAGAAATGTTAAGATACTTAAAAAAAAATCCTTTTTTTTATTTTTCAGGATCTCACCAACCACCCGTCAGTGACAGAGTTTCCAAATGTCCGGGGAATGTCGAAGAATTTATTTTTCTTCACACATGACTACCCGGAAACGGTTAGAAGAATCTTATTAGCATTATATTATCTGTGCTTGTAGTAACTCACTTTTATGTTTGTCCCACTGCTGTAGTTTTGAAAAAATTTAGGAAACTAGCATAGGCTAGTTTCCTAAATTTTTTTTAGTCCGTTTTGTAGATTATTAAAAAATATTGGACACGTATTTTTTTTTTTATATAACCAAAAAATAACGGAGATATGTATATCAAGTCGAAATTTCACATGACATCACGCCTCGCTACAGTTTGTTCGCACGTTATAGCGAGCTGTGACGTCACGAGTCTCCCACCCTAAACTTTAATGCGCTTTATCTATGCATATTTACATTATTTTAAAAAGCAAAAAATACGTGTCTTTTATTTTTTTATTATCTAACTGACGGACTAAATAGAATTTTGATTTTTTTACCCAGGAAACTAGCCTATTGTTGAAACTGTTGAGGAGTCACAACAGTTTCAACAATTCCTCGATTTTTAAAAGTACCTATCTATGTCCCGTTTTTTCCTTCCGGTCCTTAAATAAATATTTGAATACTTATTTGAATTTTATTCGTAAATCTTATGGACACTAACAAGAATAAAATTCAAATTGTTAGGTTAACGAAGTGATTGGGAAGAATAGGAATAGGTACACCCGACTTTACTTATTTTTCTATCACAATCGTGTTGATTAGTGATTACTGATTACGTATTTATGTTTTGCTTAAAATCATGATGCGCGATGACACTTATTATTCCGATATCGATTGGACTATGGTAGATACACTAGGTATATACAACGTGTTAATGAATTAACTAAAAACCTGATACACCCCATTTAAAAAAATTAACAATATTATGATAAAAATATATTTTATGTCGAAAAAATTTATACTTTAAAAGTTATTCAACATTAGTTTGGAGGTGACCTATCTACGAAATTCCAAGCGCTACGGCGCGCCTACCGGTTCGATTTTTTTTTGCTGCGGACGGCGTACGCGCTAAATATTGTATTATAAATAATTTAGACATGGGCTAGTAAAAATGAAAAAATATAACCTATTTTAAAACATAGTGCGATCGATTCGCTAGTTGATTCTGAGCAAACTACTTTCTAGTTTTCAGTTAATTCATTAACACGTTGTAGATACAACTGTATAACAGATGGTTTCTTCAAATTTTCAAACTGCCCGTAGGATATGGATGAAGGCTCTAGCCGTGCTAACCACAAGGAAGCTGACATGGTGTTAGCCTTGGCAAATTACCTGATCAATAATAGGTACAAACCTGAAGATGTGACAATACTCGCCGCATATTCAGGACAAATGTTTTACTTGAGAAGTGTGAGTTGTTCTATGATCTATCTCAATTTCTCAATTACCTAGCTAGCGCTTGGCAACTTTAAACTTGCATCTATTGACTATACCTACTGCCTTTGCTAATATTAATTATTATTTATTTTAAACCTTGCAAAAGTTACCCTTGATAAAGTCAAAAAGTATTCTAAACTGCTTTGAAATCAATTACGATTTATGACTTAGCACAACTTAAAATATGAATTAGGTACCCACGTTAAATTACATAGTTACTGAGATAGTTACATGAACTTTATTTTCTATCCTTCACAGCAACGCAATACTTACACGCGTTTGTTGGACGTGAAAATTACCGTAGTTGATAACTACCAAGGGGAAGAGTCCAAAATAATCCTGCTCTCCTTGGTGAGGAACAACGATGTGGACAAAATCGGCTTCTTGAGGATCAAGAATAGAGTGTGCGTCGCTTTATCCAGAGCCAGAGAAGGTACCGCGAAGCGCACTACAGCGTGCTTTAAAAACAATAATATTGACAAATCTGACTTATGCAACACGCAAAACCGCAAGAATGGATTATTATTTATCAGATAAATATTTTAATCATTGTCTGACTGTTATATCTACGTTTTAAAATATTCTGTTCCAGGCTTATATATATTCGGAAATATTGATCTGTTACGGAAAAATTCTGATCTCTGGAGCGAAGTGGCAACAGTATTGGAGCAAAATGAGTCTTTGGGTACAACAATTTCACTTCAATGTAATCAGCATGCTGAGATAACGACGACAGTAAGTATAACAAAAAAAATTAAAACCGACTTCCAAAAACACAAAATTGAAAAGCTAAAAATAAAATGCTAAAATTAACAAAATACCGATTTAATCCAAAAGACAAAAACACACATAATATTATTATTGGTTTGTGCTACCACTGATCGGTTTGAATTCGGTGACAAGCCCGCTGGTGTCTGCCCACTTGGGTTGTCCTGCTCACGAAGAGCTGGTGGCGGGAGTCGACTTAGCCCATCTACCCCCTCCATATTTGGCTTGTCACCGACTTCATACCGATCAGTGGTAGCACAAACCAATAATAATATTACGTGTGTTTTTGTCTTTTGGATTAAATCGGTATTTTGTTAATTTTAGCATTTTATTTTTAGCTTTTCAGTTTTGTGTTTTTGGAAGTCGGTTTTAATTTTTTTGTTAAAAATTTTTGTTTATTTTTCGCTTTTAAGTGACTTAGTTGGTAATTTCTCTAAGTTACAATAGCCTAATGTCAACTGCTCATCACCTTTTACAAAATATTACTTTTCCCGACGCAGGGACGTTAATTGTTGAGGAGTTCTCCTAGTGCTTCACCATCAGTTCCACTTCACCATATACATTGTGACTGGCATAAATTGTTTAGAAACCATATTAAAGTGAACGATTCAGAACCCGTGAAATACCTATTATTGAGTAGTTCCGATGACCATCTGTGGTCTTCATCATCAGTTCCACTTCTTCAAATTTTGCTTTCCGAAAGCAAATAAACGATTTACTTTAAAAAATACAAAAATCGCTATAGGTGAACCGATAATTTTTGAAGAGTTCCCTCGATTACTCCAAGATCTCATCATCAGATCTCAATTGGTGACAATGGAATCGATTTGGGAGTATCCCCTTTCAAACAAAAAAACAATTTTTGAAATCGCTCCAATCGGAACCCATGAAATAGGTATTATTGTTAAGTAGTTCTGATGACCATCCGTGGTCTTCATCATCAGTTCCACTTCTTCAAATTTTGCTTTTCATCAGCAAATGAACGATTTACTATAAAAAATACCCAAATCGCTATAGGTGTGCCTATAATTTTCGAAGAGTTCCCTCGATTTCTCCAAGATCCCATCATCAGATCCCGACTTGGTGGCAATGGGACCTAATTGGGAGTAAACCCTTTCAAACAAAAAAAGAATTTTCGAAATCGGTCCAACCGTCTTCGAGTAATCGGTGAACATACATAAAAAAAAAAAAAAAAACCAACATACAATCGAACATAGAACCTCCTCCTTTTTGGAAGTCGGTTAAAAATATAGATAGGAAGTTAGGAACTTACATAAGAGCCGGCTCCCCACTGAAGATCTTTTCTATTATTATGATGTCTATCATTGATACAGAGTGAAGAAGACAAACTGTCTTAGTTTTTTGAAGAACAGTGTGCAATGTTCAAAGTGTCTGTATGGTACATAAGAAAGGGTCTGCGTCCCGGAGTGAAGGAGGGATTCCTAAATTCCCGGAAGTGAAACCTCGGGGAGAAGCTAGTTAGTTGGAAATAATTGACTGAATATATTCGCTCCGTTTAAATAATAATAAAAATTCACAGAATAAATTGAAGAGTATATTTGACAATCATGACCTTTTGTTTTTTTTTGTTCTATCTATTATTATATGGACGTTAAATACTATACAAATAAATTAAAAGGGAAATTTCAAAAATTCTCTCATAAGACATAGGGTAGGTACATATATTAACGGTCTATGGTCTTACGGTTATAACAGAGAGTAACTAAAATGAAATGATTTTATTACGGAAATGGAAAAGTTCGTTTTAACCAAAAAATTGGTTATGAAATCTTAGTTACGAACTAGCTGTCCCGCGCGGTTTCACCTGCGATAATTTCGGAGTTCCCGCGGAACTGCTCCACACAAACTTTGCGACCCCTTTTCACCCTCTTAGGGGTTGAATTTTCAAAAATACTTTCTTATCGGATGCCTACGTCATACAAAGAACACGCCCTCTAAGTTTCAGGTCTCTACGATCAGCGGTTTAGGCTGTGCGTTGATCGATCAGTCATTCAGGACAAAGGGTTTTAGATATATAGATTGAAGCCTTTTTTGTAGATCTTTTGAATACCATCATCTTTGTAATACATAGTTTTGGTGTATGATCAACCTATGCGTGGATAAGAGCTCGAAAGCGCATTTTCATACGACTTGCTTCAAATTTATCGTCACTGCTCAGCTCCTATGTGTCTTAGCGTTATGTTATATAGCCTATAACCTGCCCAGGAGTATGGATTAAAATCGTACCAAGTTTGGTTAAAATCCCTTCAGTAGTTTTTGATTCATGCGTGCATATACAGACAGACAGACAGACAAAAAAATTTACTGATTGCATTTTTGGCATCAGTATCGATCAGCATTCATCCTCCAATATTAATTTTGAATATATATATTCAACATATAGAATTGACCTCTCTACAGTTTTATTATAAGTATAGATATGACTGAAGCGGTGAAAGCTACTATAGGTCGTGTGGTACCAAGCGTTAAACAATGGTGTCTTTCCATTTCAGATTGAGAACGTGGAAGATTTTCGGAAAGTACGTGAAGGCGGTTGTCAGCTGAATTGTAACACCGAACTGCTTTGTGGTCACCAGTGTCCGCTGCTCTGCCACGGATACGACCGGGAGCACAAGTCTATTACGTGCCATAAGCCCTGTGCAAGGTATAAAGATCTATAAACTATCTTAGGGACTATTTCATCTTGTGAACTAACTCCTTTATCGTTGAAGAATTTTAATAAGCACATATTTTCATCAACGATAACTTAATTTTTTTAAATTGACTGCCGGATTGGCACATTAGGTCACCATGCCAACCCGTTAGTCAAGAGGTTCCGGGTTCGAATCCCGGTGGGAGTGGACTTTGTTTGAGAACACAGAGCTGCCCTGGTTTCCACTACACCAGCTTATAGCTTAGTGTGGGATCACTAGCAGATCAGTGTCATCAGTGTGTTGTGAAGTGCTACCATTAGTTACCAAAGTCATTATAATCTTCATGACATCCAACGATACCCGACACGCATATACGCATAATTATATACGGATATTTTAAATTTCACTCAATACACCAATGTCTTTTAAATTTCATTAATAGTATAGTGCCAAAAGTCTCCGAGTGAAATGACACCGACAGACGAACGAACATCGAAAAAAAACATATTTTTTTTACCATTATCCTTTAGAACAAGGGTCACCTGTCACCTTTTTTCGGAGGAAAAATACAATACAAAACACTTAAAAAAATATAGGTATTACTTTTGGGGATATTCAGAAAATAATAGATATACATAATATCTACTATCTTTAAACAAGCAATTCTTGTTTATATATTATATAATCTGAATCTCGGAAACGGCTTCAACGATTTTTAAGAAATTTAGTATGCAGGGGGTAGTGCAGGGGTCTGTGCAGGGGGTTTCGGGGGCGATTAATCGATGTAGCTAGGTTTCATTTTTAGGAAACGTCGTTCTATCCGTGTTTTCAGTCAATGAAAAATGAGTGTTTGTTTTTCTACTTAACAACAGATGGCGCTATACACAACGAGCGAAGCACGGCGACCCAGATATTATTATTATTTATTTTCCCACGTTTTAAAACTCCCTATGCTGCGGTTGCGGGGGCGTTCGCGTTTAAATCACAGTTAATATAAAAAAATTCGCAATATATTACATATTTTTTATAACACCTATATAGCACAGTTGACTACGATATAGTAAAATGGACTATAATATAGTAGGATACTATAATCATAATATAGTACGTGTCGCCTATTTAGAACCCTAATAAGAAGCAGTACTGTTACATTCTGTGCGACAGAGAGTCGGTCGCAGCAATTACAATGCAATTCCTTATTTTTAATTTTTAAATTACTTGCATTTATTGACACCAATTGATGCCAAATAAAGATCTAAAATCCTATAAAAACATGCAAGTTTTGGTGTTACAGTGTGCGACGAAAATATTTGTTTCAGATTATTATGCTCAGATGGTCATCCGTGCCCAAAACAATGTAAAGATGTTTGTCCAGATTGCTGTGTTAAAGTTGAGAAGTTGTTGCCGTGCGGACACACGCAAAAGGCAAGATGTCATGTAAAACCAGAGAATATTAAATGCTTGACAGAGGTCACCGCTGTCCTACCCGACTGTGGTCACCAGGTACTTGTTATCGTTATTTGAAGGTAAAATAGTAAATATCATCGACAGATTCATTTATACTATTATCGTTAAACGTAGCTATCGTAACTAATATGGCTGCTCCCCACAGACATACATAATCCTACTAATATTATAAATGTGAAAGTGTGGATGTTTGTTACACAATCACGCAAAAACGGCCGAACAGATTTGGATGAAATTTGGCGTGCATGTAGCCTTTGACATGGAAAAGAACATAGGCTACCTTTTATCCCGGAATTCCCGCGGGATCTCCGAAATTAACGCAGGTGAAATAGAATTAATTATTGCATACTACACGTTGTCAGAGGTACAGAAAAGGACATAGGGTACTTTTTATTTATTTATTTAACAATTAATGCACACAAGGATAACATAAAAGGAAAGAAAGTATAAAAGTAATCATCCCGGAATTCCCGCGGGATCTCCGACATCAACGCGGGTGAAACAGCTAGTTATAATATATAACAGGTCCGTGGTCTCACCACATAAAACATAACCATATTATATTCTAATTTGTGCTGCTATTTTAGTCATCCCATCCCATTACAGGCGAAGAAGTTGTGCTCTTTGGAAATGGATAAGGTGAAATGCCCCGTACCATGTGAATACCGGGTGGAGAAATGTGGCCATGCATGCACTCACACTTGTCACGTTAAAGATGACCCAGATCACGAAGAGGTGAGATCAGTTTCCGTTCCAGGTCTACCCTTGACTCCCTACGAGCCTACCGATTTAACAGCCACTGCTACTCAGGCGGGCGCCTTGTGTGTAGCGTACCGGCAACTGATTATTTTAATTTTTATTATTCATACTTCTAAATGTCTATTTATTGTAAATCAATGTTAGAAATACCATCATTACCAGACTTACCACTATGCGACATTAAATAGGCAAACTGATTTAACACCCGACCATAGATGGGCAATCTTCCCGGACATTGGGAATAAACCCGATAAAAGGTTTAAACCCAAAAATGGCAGGGTTTATCAGGTTTATTTCAAATATCCGGGAAGATTACCCATCTATATGCCGACCATGAAAGCCGGCTTATCCACATGCATTTTGTGTGGGCGAGCTATCCTTATATCTACAGACATTGAGCGTACCAGACACGTTCCGTAACAGACACGCGCTAAGAAAACAATGTGGGAAAACACCAACATACACCGTTTTTTTTTACAAGAGACGTCTACACGGTTCCAATGCTCTATTCACAATTTCACACTGCTCGATATGTAGCAACAGACACGTACAGAAATGAACTGCGAGACAAAATATTCTTTCCGCGAATACTGGCCCGTGTCTGTCGGCGTCTGCGCGGCCGTGGTAATTCCCCGTATTAATTCCGGAGTTCCCGCGAGAATTTCCGGATAAAAACTATCCTATCTTTTAAGTTGGACCATATTATGTATCTGCGAACGTCTGATCCTGACTGCTACTCCAGTTGCGAGTCGATCCCCGCATCAGGGACAACATTTTATGAACATGTGTTTACACTGAGTTTGCATGTTTACTATGTAACTTATATTAAGTAGAGATGAAACGGATATCTGGTAACTATCCGGTGTCCGGCCTATCCCGCCCGAATATTTCCGATCTCGTTCACCGCGCCTATATTCAAATCAAACTGATCGCGTCATGTAACGCGATAGAGGGCCGAATATCCGGTAGCCGGATATCCGATGCTCCGGCCTCGTAGCTTGGCGAATATCCGGTATATGGTATCCTGCCAAACCACTATCCGTTTCATCTCTAATATTAAGTATCAATGGTACCTACCCATAGTGCAAGTTACCAGCACTGTGTGAAAATATCCAAGCATTAATTGGACGCAGATAAGCAATAACATGTTAACCCACAAAATTAAGTTACCTATTCAGAACGATTTCTTGAGAGTTAGGGAACCTTTTTTTAATTATGTGTTTACCTTATTACATTGTTTAAGTATGTAATTAAAAATTGAACATAAAAAATGTAGACAGAAAATGGCGCTATAATTTTAAAACACGATTTACTCAAAATTTTTCCAGTGTGGGTTAACACACTATTGCTCATCTATGTCCAATTATTATTATTATATCTGTATTTTTAGTACACATGCCAAAAGCCTTGCGCGCGGACCAATAAAAATTGTTCTGCGGAATTGGAACAAGACTTCGGCGAGCACCAGTGCTTGAAGAAGTGTTACGAGATCTGCGACCCTTGCACAGTGCCAGTAAGTCATGACCACAAAGAAAATAAATTAACTAGAGATGACATGTAGGCGGGGCAGGCGCGCCACGGATGCAAATGCTGCGGAGATGCGGAACTTAGAGCAAATGCTCTAACTTGCCCAAAACCTCTTTTGCTAGTATCCCAAGTATATTTCCCGCAATATTCAGTGACTAAATAAAAACGTAGCCAGAGATCGTTTAGTACATTTCTTTACGTTAATGAATGTTTTAGTGCGTGTGATGAACAGTTTTGTGTGCGAAAATCACCGGTCACGCTGGTTTTCACCTGTTTTCATACTAAACTATGTTGATGTCCCTTCTATCAGTTATTTTCTGTTCTGTGGTCATGCCCACATAATTTAAGAAAAGAAGAAACTTTTTTTTCTTATGTGACGAATCACATAAGAAAAAAAAATAAGCAAAAATTTTTTTCTGTAAATGACAGAAAACATCGCATCAAAATATGTTGCGACACTGTTTATACCGTTATATTATTTGTTAGTGATTTTTAGTAGATATACCATATAGTTTTATAGGTATTACTAAATACTAATATTTTTATCACAATATAAGTATTCTAATGGACATGATGACTAAATTTTAATTTTTAGTCCGTCTTCGGTTCAGTGAATTCTAGTTGCAGTTTGTTTTTAATTTTCTAAGATAACTCGTCATGTATTGCAATTTTTTTAATCATTGGGCACCTACTATTAATTTTGATACCTACTCAATAAAGTGTTTTGATTAATTTTTGGTAAATAATTTTGATTGAAAAGTTTGATTAATTCATTTTTTTTATTATATAGGTTGTAAAGAAGAGATCGAATTGTAAGCATTCACTTAAAGTGCCGTGCAGTACCGACGTGGATGAGTTAATTTGTAAGAACAAGTGTGCGCGCGCGATGTCCTGCGGGCACTTCTGCAAGAAAAAATGTTTTGAGGAATGTGAATGTTTCCAAGAGGTCAGTATTATTACCATATTCATGATGTCACACTAACAATTTGCACGCCAATACGGCGAATATAAGGTTCACTATCTAATTTGGCGTCTCATTGTATCATATTTATTTTTACTTTTAAGTTCTGTGTTTCTTGAATTATCATCCAAATTGTTATAATTTTGTGTACATACTGCTAAATTCTGTAAGTACTTTATATAAGGGTAACTATTATTGGCTCATAGTGTAATCTTGTAACCTAAATCTATTATATGTTCTTGTAGCTGTTGTTGTCCTGAATAAACGAAAATAAAATAAAATAAAAATAAAATATTCTTGCAAATAAATGGATTTGAATTTAAAGAACGATAGTCCCTATAACAGATTATTGATACATATTTGGTCTTTGTGTGTAGTCAGATGATAATGGTTTCAATTTTATCTTTTTTAGCTGCCTAAAAAAATCTTGTTATCGTATTGTTGTTATTGTAACTAATTGATTTGTATTTGATTGACGACGAGATTGGCGCAGTAGGTCATCATGCCTCCACGCTAATCAAAGGTTCCGGGTTCGATTCCCGGCCGGGGGTGAAATTTGTGATGACCACAAGGTTCCACTTTCCTGTCAAGGCGTGTTTATATATCTATATTAAATATGATAAATATGTAGTATTTATCACGTATTGCATGGTTTCCACGACACAAGCTTATAAGTTATAGCTTAGTGTGGGATTAAGTGAATCTTTGTGTTGTGATAAGTGTTATTATTATAATCATTCGTACGTAATTGACATCATAATTTTCACCCGACGCAATTTATGTGATTTCGAGCGGATTGATATTCCTGGCAGTGACCCGACAGGAGGTGCCACGACGGTTGGCACTGGTGGATAAAAATCCGCTTATCATTGGTCGGTTGGTCCTTCGTACTACGAAAAACTACCTGTAGACATTAAGATCGAAATCTCGGACGAAGCATTTCAGCGCCGACTGAAAAACTTTTTATTGGATAAATCATTGTTCTCTGTAAAAGAGTATCCATGACATTATTTACTAAGGTGACATTTTATTGAAAATAAATTGTTACCTGGCATAGATAATATATATAATACCTAAGTGCCAACCCACACGATGCGGTGCGGCGCCGCAGCACAAGCCATTTATCACACGGGCAGCGCGGCGCCGCAGCGGCGACAAAAAAAGTAGGCATGCCCATCGCTACGTGACAAAGCAGGACAAACAACAGCGAGCCGCTTACTCCCCTCCCCGCCTCGTCTCGACTCCGAAGTGAGTGCGGCGCGGCGCCGGAGCGCGCCGCAAGGTGCCGTGTGGCCACAACGCATTTTTGTATGAAATATACCGCAGCGGCGCCGCTCAGGCGCCTGACCTTAGCCGCACCGCACCGTGTGGGTTGGTTCTAAGGTGTTTCCACTTGACATTTTCTGTTATATTATTATTTAATTATTAATAGTTTTAATCATAATTATGGACAATCGCTTTAGTGAATTTATTTAATTTTGATATAAAATATAAATGTAATTTTTAAAGAGAGAATTAAATATCTAGACACGCGGTCAGCGTGTCAAGTCAAGTTCAAGCAGACAGAACTGACAAGCAGCACCGTGTGTAATATTACACGAACCATTTGGAGCCACTTTTCACCCGCTCATAATTCCAAAACTATTTTACATAAACATGTCTAATTTGGCTCATGTATTAAGACTCGCGAGATAAATATGTGCTCCAAATTTCATAAGCACAGCTCCAACGGTTATTTAGATATTAACGTCGAAAAATCGTGATTTTTATCACTGACTGACCTATAGACCAAAATTATAACGCACTTCCAGATGACTTAGGAACTTGATATTTGGCATTAAGGTAGGCTTTTAGGCGTAAACAAAGGGAAAAATCTGAAAACTGGAAAAACTTAAAAAAAAATATATAATTATTAATAATTAAAGTTTTTAGATTTTTCCTATCAAGAAGGTAATATAACAAAGTTAAGTATTTTAGTATGCAACTGGCTAATCAGAATTTCGAAATATTCTTAAATGATGTATTTTACGTCACTCAATTAAACTGAGTCAAATACATTCGTTGTCAGCGCGAATTTTCCTATTTTCACTGGTTTATACCTATAAAACTAGTTATTCTCAAGTTAAAAGTGAATCAGAGTTTGTTTTACGTAGAATATAATTAATGAATATCTGTGAATATTTTCATCAGTTTACGGAAACATCCATTACATATTATTGATATTTGACATAGAAAGTTGTAAAAAAGATGAATAATTCTTTTTCAAGTATAAAACCACTTGTGGATAGAGACGGTTCGGTATGGAATCAAACTCCGTATGTAACTATCGTCGGATATCATATAGGTGACGACATATCTGCTGAGAAGAAATCTCGTAATGATCAAAAGGCGTTGTCGAAAATATGTCTCCCAGTAGAGGGCATGTCACAGACTCACAGTTATCCACTCATGTAAGGTCAGCCATGCAGGCTTAGGATGCTTCTTCTTCTTCTTCTGCTTGGGATGCTCTTTCGTCCGCTTACGAACGAGACGTACAAGCCTCGAACAGTAACTGTACAGGTACTGCATAGCTTTCTTTAGACATAAGTCTAGTTAATTTGTGCTGCATAGATGATTTTGATTCCAATATAGAGACATACATAAAGGCGCGTTCCGAAATGGGGGGGGGGGGGGGGGGGGGTCACAGAGGGGACATGACCCCTCCCCCCAATCAACCTTGTCAACCTCAAGATACACACGTACAACACGTGTATGTACAAGCCGGCTGTCTTGTTGAAAAGTAATTGAAACAGTTAATTTGTAAAGAGTGTCAATGGATGATTTTACCTAAAGAGGAAAGATTTGTATTTTTGTCTATTTATAACGAGTAAACTCAAAAACTACTAGACTGATTTCAGAAATTCTTTCACATATAAGAAGCTGCGGTTGTCCTGAGTGACATTAGGGTAGGGTAGGGGTTTTTATCCGGGAATTACTACGGGAACTCCAAAATTTGCGTGGGTAAAACCGCGGGCAACCGTTAGTCTTTAGTAAAATTGTGTATTGTGCAATAAAGTCTAATTTACTTGACAATTGCCAATTGCTGTTGGTGTGACAATAAATAAATAAATAAACAATTTTGTTATTAAAGCCCCCTTCAAACTTTCAGGCTGTGACCGCGCCTGCATACGTCATAAATAGCCGACATATGCAAATTTATTGAAGATGCATCAATAACTGCGATTCTTCTAGGAAGTTTAAGTCCTCAATATGCACCTTAGACGTTAATTTGGAGCCACTTTTGACCCCCTCATAACTCAAAAATTATTTCACATATTATACATGTCAATACTAATCATGAACTCTCAAATAGGGAAATACAGTAGATTAACAAAAACCATTTGGTATTAATTTTATAATGAATAAGTACCTACTAATAGTTTCTGTACAAAAAGCAGTGATATCCCATCAAAAACATAAATGTGAAAGTGGAAGTCAAGTTCAGTATTAAGCTTAAGCTTAGTTGTCGACTTCACCGACAAAAGAATTGATATCTAAATAGGTGTCAAGTTCTGTAGATAATCCTGAAATATATTCAAAGGAGCATACAACTTGACTAGTTTTCACATTCAAGTTATCTTTAACTAGTCAAATTATGTATCTTCTTTATATTATTATGAGCAAGTTACTGTTTTTATACTGTAAGGTCAATAGATATTACCCCTTTAATATTTCGTTTGCTGGTAAAAACAAGGCAATATCAAAAATTTATCCTATAGTTTGTAGCCAAATATAAGATAACTTGTGTATGAAAACTAGTCGAGTTGTATGCTCCTTTGAATATATTTCAGGATTATCTACAGAACTTGACACCTATTTAGATATCAATTCTTTTGTCGGTGAAGTCGACAACTAAGCTTAAGCTTAATACTGAACTTGACTTCCACTTTCACATTTATGTTTTTGATGGGATCTATCTATCTATCTATCATTCGTTCAGGTGAAAAAGAAAATACCCGGATGCGGTCATGAAATGTCGATGGCATGCAATTTGGAACCTAAGCCGGAATATTGTATGTCGCAATGCGAGAGGACTTTGCCGTGCGGACACCCTTGCCGGCAGCTGTGCCACGAGCCCTGCGACCCTAAGAAATGCTTCCACAAAGTTGACCAGCATTATGATACCCCATGCGGCCATAAAGTGCAACTGCCCTGTAACATATACGAGGCGATCAAGTCGGGTGAGTTCACCAGCCGATGTACTCTTCAACTGAAATATTTATATGTCACCGTAAAATTGTAAGAACCGTTAGATTATAAACGGATAGTATAGCCGAAATAGGTATACATAACAAAATTTTAACAAAAAAATTAAAACCGACTTCACAACACAAAAAAAATCCACGACACTAAAAAGTTAATTAGTCGAAATTCGAAAAAAGGAAACGAAGACAAGTGTATTTTCGTTTGCACTGTCAACTATCGCACTAATTAGGTGAGTCGTGCGACACGCAAGATCAAATAGCAAGAGGTGCGGATAAGATGGGAGAAAGTGCGTAAATCATCAATAGTTTTTTGCGTTACATGGGGCCAAAACAAATATTTTTTCTCCGAGGGTGTGCTTTTGAATTTCGAGCAAAGCGAAGGATTCTAAAGTAGAATCCTGAGCGTAGCGAGGAATTCAATATACGCCACCCGAGAACAAAATATTTTGGCCCCCAGTGACACACACTATTTTTCATCACACATGTGAAAAAAGTACGAGTACCTACATAAAAAGTACTTACAAAATAATATACGTAAAACAAAACCTTCAAGCGAGCGACTACAACCTAACTATCTACAGAAGCATGAACGCGGACCATTCAGGAAGGAGAAACTAAAAGTCCTTTGGGGACAAATATTTATTTTTCATTACTCATACTCGGAAAGTAGGTCTGAAGTTGCCTGAGAAGCGGGTTGAAAGTAACCCTTTTCAGCCCTAGGGAGAATCGCTTTCAACTGACAGCTGGATACTGCAGAAACTCAAGTTTTTTTTTTATGTCATAGGGGGCATACTTACTGGCCAGTAGCACACCTAATGGTTGATTTATGTAAAATAAAATTCATTCATTTTTTTCTTTAACTAATTCCTATTTTTAT
The DNA here is from genome assembly GCA_907165275.2 of Zygaena filipendulae. Taxonomy (NCBI): domain Eukaryota; kingdom Metazoa; phylum Arthropoda; class Insecta; order Lepidoptera; family Zygaenidae; genus Zygaena; species Zygaena filipendulae. Next base: position 5,693,335 of record OU015674.1, read on the forward strand.
TTTGACTTTCCTTGCATTCGTAATGAAAAGCACAGTGTTACCCTCGGGAGAAAGACTTATTTAGTTAATAAGTTACTTTCACCCCTAGGATAACAATGTACTATTAAGTAGGTATCTACAACAAGTTTAGTTCGAAAATTGGTCGTAATGTTGTGGTGGTGGTCGGTGTTTAAAGTCGATGAATATCGTCGTCATCGCTCCGCTGTTTCAGGGAGTGCGGACGGCGCGAGCTCTGTGAAGTTCTGCACGTCGCCGTGCGGGGCGGAGCTGGCGTGCGGCCACCCGTGCCAGGGCACGTGCGTGCAGTGCCGCGCCGGCGCCCTGCACGCGCCCTGCAAGCTGGCCTGCCGCCGGCTCAACATATGCGGACACTAGTCAGATAATCATACGAAACTTTCGTCAAAGATTAATTCCTACTAATATTATTAATGCAAAAGTAACTCTAGACAAGGGTTGCCACCCGTATTATATTATACCTACTAGTTGTGCCCCGCGGTTTCACCCGCGTCAATTTCAGAGTTCCCGCAGGAATTCCGGGATAAAAAGTACCCTACGTGTTAATCTGATGTATAAGCTATATTAATGTAAAGTTTCATTTAAATCCATCCAATAGTTTTTGCGTGAAAGAGTAACAAACATCCATCCATCCATCCATCTATCCATCCATCCATCCATCCATCCATCCATCCATCCATCCATCCATCCATCCATCCATCCATCCATCCATCCATCCATCCATCCATCCATCCATCCATCCATCCATCCATCCATCCATCCATCCATCCATCCATCCATCCATACACGTAGATACTATATTTAAGTCAATTTTATTATTTTCTATTATAGAAAAATAATATCTAGTAGGTACGAAAATCACTACCTAAATTTTTATCTCTAATTCAACTGACGCGCTTTTATATATTTAAATTTCAGAACGAAACGCATACTCGGTAACAATACGTCAACTGTCAATCTAGCAATAATTTGTAGGTGAATGCTAGCCGGTTCATTATTTATGATTAAAATAGATATGTACTATTGTTTTCCCTTCATTTCCCAGAAGTACTATATTTTTGCATCTTTTTTCCGAAAAATACTATATTTTACCAAAAAAAGGGGGCAACCCTACTCTAGCTGTCTGTCTTCATAGACAGCTCAACCGATCATCATGAAATTTTGCATCCACGTTGTCAGGGGTACAGACAAGGGCATAGGGTACTTAATACTTATCCCGTAATACCCGCGGGAACTCCGAAATTAACGCGGGAACAACTAATCAACGCAGCGGTTGGAACTTGGAATCATTTTGACGGGAGTTTTACATTTACTGCCAATTAGCTGATGTTTTAAGGAGTAACTTAAGCTATTGTTGTCATTATTAGAGTTCCGGCGGGAATTCCATAACTCACGGGGGTGAATCTCCGAAATGGTTTACCCGTTTTTGACGGGACTCTCACTGCTAATTAACTGGAGTTATCAAAAGTAAATTAGCCTGGTATCATTTATAGGTATATTATACATCTGCCTAGGTTATATTGGTCGATGTCTGCGGATATCGTTATTTTATAAGACCCGGTTACCTACCTGTAGAATCTGTAGGTACATCCTGTAACCTCATCTCATACTCCAGCTCGTTTTCTTCTTGTACATATATTACATGGACCAATTAAACTAGATTTAATTGGTCCATGATATATTATAAGTATTATAACCTCGTCTAAATTCCTCAGTTTTTTTCCCCGCATTTCCTTTCTATCCCAGTAAAATGTGTGCGAGTGTCAAAGGTTCAGCAATTAAATAATGTAAATGCATGCAGTTGCCAGGAGGCGTGCAGTGCGCTGTGCCCGCCCTGCGGTGCTCGTTGCGAGGCGCGCTGCCCTCACTCGCGGTGCAACCAGAAGTGCGGAGTGCCGTGCTTGCCCTGCAAGGTATCCGACTGCCTTCATTATGTTACCTTACATTACTACCTACTACGATTATGTTATATTATTGTAAAAAAAAAACGTTGCTTTGTGAAAGGTTGGCATTGGCGAGATATTAACGTGCACCCAGACACATTAGGGTTAGGGAACGTACGCATTCTACGTGACCCGTTTATATACGACGATGTTTATTTACATCTGAGCGTGCCAACTAGTTCCGTGGCAGACGCTGACCGACACCGCACCGTTTATTTACAAAAGATGTCTGCACGGTACCGATGCTCTACCACAGACACGTACAGACATGAATCGTGCAGACAAAATATTCTTTCCGCGAATACCGGCCGGGTGCGGGCGTTTTGGTCCGCGTCTGCGCGGCCATGCTACGATAGATGTGAGTACGTTCATACGCACTGTATTGGAGAATATTATTATGTCTGCGACGGAACGTGTAAGACACGCTCAATGTCTGTAGATATAAATGGACCTTAAGGGTGGCGCCACAGTCTTTGCGGCGGCGGTGGCATAAACAAATGGTAGACAACATACGGAGTAGACCACAGCTCGCGCCGCTGATAGCTGTGGCCAACTTGGTATGTTGTCTACCATTTGTTTTTGCCGCCGCCGCGCTGCCGCCGCGCCGCCGCCGCCAACGCCACCGCAAAGACTGTGGCCGAGGGGTAAGGGCGGCGCCACAGTCTCGGCGGCGGTGGTGGCGGCGGCGGCAGCAGCAAAAACCAATAGTAGACAACATAAGAAGTAGGCCACAGCTCGCGCCGCTGATAGCTGTGGCCTACTTCGTATGTTGTCTACCATTTGTTTTTGCTGCCGTCGCGCGTCGCCGAGACTGTGGCCATGGGGTAATACGTATTAGCGCGCATCACTCACACACGTCACACGTGGTATCGCAGGAGCAGTGCCAGCGCCGCTGCGCGCACGCCCGCTGCTCGCGCCGCTGCGGCGAGCCGTGCGACGTGCCGCCGTGCGGCGAGCCGTGCGCGCGGGCGCTGCGGTGCGGGCACGCGTGCGCCGGCCTCTGCGGGGAGCCGTGCCTGCCGCGCTGCCGCACGTGCGCGCCCGACGCGTTCAAAGACTTCCTCGGCGAAGATTACGATGACGACGCCAGGTCTCCTTTTATTTAACTACTAGCTGACCCGCGCGGTTTCACCCGCGGTATTTTCAGAGTTCCTGCGGGAATTCCAGGAAATAGGTAGTTATAAACCTTCCTCATATGACCAAATTAATATTTTTCATTACTCATACTCGGAAAGTAGGTCTGAAGTTGCCTGAGAAGCGGGTTGAAAGTAACACTTTTCAGCCCTAGGGAGAATCGCCTTCAACTGACAGCTGGATACTGCAGAAACTCAAGTTTTTTTATGTCATAGGGGGCATACTTACTGGCCAGTAGCACACCTAATGGTTGATTTGTGTAAAATAAAATTCACTAATTTTTTTCTTTAGCTAATTCCTATTTTTATTTTGACTTTCCTTGCATTCGTAATGAAAAGCACAGTGTTACCCTCGGGAGAAAGACTTATTTAGTTACTTTCACCCCTAGGATAACAATGTACTATTATTTTGCCATAAGCACGTTGTAATCGTAATTTTTTGAAGTGAAACTTCTTTGAGCGCGAGAGACGTACCATTTATGCGGCGCGTTATCTCGCGTTGTGTTATGGTCACAGTGATTATGGGCCCTGTACCCCGTGGGGTGGTGTACCCTCTTTAATAAGCAAGATTGAAATTGAAAATCAAAATTCTATATAGTCCGTCAGATAATACAAAAGAATAGACACGTATATTTCGCTTTTTTAAATTAATGAAAAAATATTTAAATAAAACGCATTGAAGATTAGAAGTGAGGGCTCGTGACGTCATAAATAGCTAGTAGTTATAGTTATCTATGCATGTAACAATTAAATAAATAAATAAATAAGTAGAAACGTATACCTAAAGTGTACTAAAGCGAGACGTCACGCAAAATTTGGACTCGACATTAAAAAAAACGTACAGTCGACCAGAGAACCTCCTCCCTTTTTGGAAGTCTGTAAAAAAGGAAAAATACGTATCCAATATTTTTTTAAATCTACCTATACGACGGACTGAAAACTAAAATTTAATCAACTAAGTACGTAAAGCTTAATAGGGAGAATAATAAAATTATGATTCGATAGGTCACTTGTGTTTTTCTTACTCATTCAAGGTTCATTCTGTTGGAGGATTGCTCTCACATTTTGGAAATGGAAACACTGGAGATGATGATGGCGAGTGAGAGGGAAGAGGTGGTGTTGCCAGCGTGCCCGTTCTGCCGCAAGCCGATACTCAACACGCAGAGATACAAGAGCCTCGTCAACAGCATAGTAAAAAATGAGATCAATCCAATAAAGACCAAAGTGTTTGGAAGTCAGAAAGTCATAAAGAAAAGGCGAGCCGAGCTGGAAGCGGAGATTAAAGAAGTTTCCAACTACACAGAAATAGCAAAAGGTGATTTTGAGTGATTCTGGTTGGCGGTACACAGACAGGGCCCTAGCTTTGGTTAATGTACTGTAATATAAACAACACACTATTTCGCGACGCACAACATTACTTACCTACCCATAACGCGCGAATCTGTTAAGAACTCATTCCCAAACGCTCTAGAGCAGAGATTCTCAAACTTATTGCTTTTGCGGGCGACCCCTTTGAAAATCAATTATTTCTCAGCGCCCCCAATTTTTTATGCACTCCTAAAACTAAAAAAAAAACACAAATTCATTACCTTGATTAATTTAGTTGTGTGCAATATTAGTCGGTTCTGGTGATTAAGTTGACATTCTAAACTACACATTTTTACCAGTGATAGCAATCAAAACACAACTTTATAATATTAAGAATTTATTATAATCAAATTAAAAGAAACAATATAGATAGGTAATAAATATAAACTAATTATTTGATATTGAGTAATAGGTAGGTTTTAATTTTAGTGAATTTTAAAATATAAAGTACCTAAATAAAATCACAAATCAACCATCGCCCCCTAAACCACGCCAATGCCCCCCATTTTTATCTGGGACCCTTAACGCCCCCCTGTAGGTCTCCAACGCCCACAGGGGCGTTATCGTCCACTTTGAGAAAGACTGCTCTATAGAGTTTAGATGGAAAAAAATCACAAATTAGTTTATTAACTAATTTGGCTTAGAACCGAATTTAACCCACGCATGGTGGTGGTGATACCACCTTACCTTACAATTATAGATGGGCAATCAACCCAGTGCTTGGCTTTAAATGTCGATTGTACTCGTATCAAAATTTCCTTGGAATTTTCAAGAAATTTTGCTGGGTATGAGAAGACATGACATTGGCGGGAGGCGGAGAGTGTCGCTTCTTTATAATGTATTCTGTATTCTTTGGTATTATTTTGTTTGTGCAATTATCAGACTTCACGCGACGTCTATGTAACAAATTTTCTCTCCACATTTTGCAGACAACCTCGCGTGGAAGAAAGCTTTGACTACTCTGCAATCTATTCACATAAAATCTAAGAAGAAAACATGTCTGGTGGACATCGACATGAGATCAGTGTATGTAAATATATTGGATATACTCGGTGACTATTACAGTACTTACGCAAAGCAGAAAACGAAACAGCTAGACGATGTGATTCACGTACACATAAGACAATTATGCGACGTACTCGTAAATAATAAACACAAAATAAGTCAACAACAACAGATCGATTTAAAGAACGAACTGAAGCGCATTTACCATATCGTTCAACTGTCGGAGTGCATTTGCCAAGACGTCGTTACAAAAGCGCCAGATCTGGTTGAACATATCGATGCGGCCACAAGAGCTGTCACCGTGTGGGGGAGATTCGACGAAGACGTCGCTTCGAAGTGTGTAAAAATACTGCGGCAGAAAATTAAAACGTCAGAAACAATACAAGCGGAACGCCAGATGGTTATTAAAGCGATTAATTTGAAAGCCGGCCATTGGTACAAGTGTCCGAATGGACACTTCTACTGCATCGGCGAGTGCGGTGGCGCTACTGAGATCGGCAAATGCATAGAGTGCGGGACGGCCGTCGGTGGAATCAGTCATGCGCTGCTTCGCGACAATACGCACGCGCCGGAGATAGACGGCTCGCGCTTCCCCGCTTGGTCGCAAGAGTATAACAATATGGCCAATTTTCAATTGAATCTCTAACTTTGCTTTTGTATACTTCTATATATTTTTTTGTTGAAATCTGTCCAAAAGTAGTCCACTTTGACGACGGTGTCCAATCCGAAAGTATGAAAATAGTGAGTTACTTTGTCCAAGGTCAAAGCAGCTTAACTATTTTTATTTGTATGCTTATTGTGTTAATTTTCTGTGCCTATATCTCGTATACGTATTTAAATTTTTCTTTTACAGCGCTTAACTCTAAGAGTAAAACTATACAGTATATTAGCCATTTTCCAAAGAACTTTATTAAGCTTTTCCCCTCTTACCTATGCAAGTAGAAATGACTCTATCTGAACTGTAAAAAATAATATCTTCTTAGACAATAACTCCCAAAGTTGCCTGGACCGCGACCGAACGACCGACCGACCTCTTGGTTTTCATGAAGAAAAAAAGAAGAGTAAGTAACTTACATACAAGGAGTACTAAGCGTCTCTCAGCGTCGGCTTCGGTCAGTATAGGTATAAGTCATCCGTCCTTTTAATCGGGGCGTTCGTATCGTCTTGTTTTTCATCCATTTCTATCTAATATTCGCTTTAAATTTGTCCTTTCCTGCCTAAAATTTGCTTTCGTCTTTTCTCACCTAACGCCTAATAAGTATTCGTTTTCGTTTTCTCATCTAACATTCGGCCGCGAGTCAAGAGTCATACTTTGAGAACTACTGTCCTAAGATATTAATTTAAAAATCGATAACAGTATAAAATAGGGCTAAATAGGTAGTAATTTTTTTGATGATAACTCTGAAATAGATAATGCAACATAACACTTTTATATCTACTTTTATAATTTTTACTATACTTACCTACAATTTAAGTTTAATTCGTCAAATGTACCACCGTTTTGTGCACTTTGTTTCAATTTTTTGGCACCAAGTTTAATTGCTACGCAGAATTGTCGTCACAACTTAAATATAGGTATATATCGTATTTTCCATAACTATTATTCTATCGATTGATATCGATTTTTTGGAGATTTTATCTGGGGGCACGGCAGTGCCCCCGCCAAGTCGAGCAACAAAAGCGGCACGGCCGTACTATCCTTTTCTCGAAGCAATTCAGGCCATTTTCGACCCCCTATAACTTCGTTGTGGATAAAACTAGAAGCCTGAATTTTTAGTAAACAAGCAGGTATTGTATAAAGACGGTATAATTTAAATTTCATTCGATTTGAACCAGTAGTTTAAGAATTATAACTAGTCAAAGTTTCTTAATTTTGTAGGTCACTCACTCACTCACTGACCGATCATCAAAACTCTAAGGCACTTCTAGCAGACATAGAAGTTTGAAATTTAGAATACAATTAGTGTTTATTGTATAAATCAAGGAAAAATTGAAATATTTTGCAATTTCGGTACAGTTTTCTAGATACACCAACTGCATAAATAACTTTGTAATCCCATATAAATGTATGGAATTACAAAGTTACATATGCAGTTATATGTACCAACTGCACAAATAACTTTGTAATCCCATATAAATGTATGGAATTACAAAGTTATATATGCAGTTATATGTACCAACTGCACAAATAACTTTGTAATCCCATATAAATATATGAGACTAGCTGTTCCCTGCGGTTTCACCCGCGATAATTTCGGAGATCCCGCGGGAATTCAGAAATGCAAAGTAGTTAGTACCCTATATCCCTAGGTTTTCTTTACCCCTGACAACGTGCATGCAAAATGTCATGAGATTTCACCAGCGTTAATTTCGGAGATCCTTCGGGAATTCCGAGATAAAATTACCCTAATCTGAATGCTCCAACGATTTTCATGAAATTTTGTATACAGGGGATTTCGGGGGCCATAAATCGATCTAGCTAGGATTCATTTCTGGAATTCCCGCGCGAACTCTGATATCAACGCGGGTGAATTAATTATTGCATACTACACGTTGTCAAGGGTACAGGAAAGGTCATAGGGTAGTAAGTACTTTTATCTCAGAATACCCGCGGGATCTCCGAAATTAACGTGGGTTAAACCGCGGGGAACAGCTATTTAAGCCGAGCGAAGCTCGGTTGCCCAGATATTAATAAATAATAATAATAAGTGTAGCTAGTTACCTACCTAGATATAAAGTGTAGATACATAGTTACCTAGACATAATTATGTTCAAAGGTACAATGGTCAACGGAATGAAAAAGCAAGAAAAAATCTTTCAAGTTATTAAAATAGACTAAATTGCTCAAAGGAGGAAGACCATTTACAAAAAGAAATGAGATCCCATCAAAAACAAACTTGTAAAAAATCCAAGTCTCGCAACTCAGTTCTTCGACAGTAAAAAGTTGTGAGATCAATGTAATACCAAGTCGGTTAATTTATTCAGTGCCTACTTAAGGGTCCTTCTGTCTAAAGTTATCATGTTATAAGCTAATCTAATAACATTTTATAGTGACCATATCAAATTTAAAAATCTTTTATGTTTTAAATAGATTGATTGGCTTGGCGATCACATGAAAACACAATGTATCTCACAAGTAATACATATTATAATTAAATTAGATTGTTTAGAACCATAATTATGTATTACATGTGAGATATATTGTGTTTTCACGTGATCGCCAAGCCAATCAATCTATCTAAAACATAAAAGATTTTTAAATTTGATATGGTCACTATAAAATGTTATTAGATTAGCTTATAACATGATAACTTTAGACAGAAGGACCCTTAAGTAGGCACTGAATAAATTAACCGACTTGGTATTACATTGATCTCACAACTTTTTAATGTAGAAGAACTGAGTTGCGAGACTTGGATTTTTTACAAGTTTGTTTTTGATGGGATTTTTTATAGCGGATAGGTAGTGTAGTTTGACTCCTGTCCGAAAAATAAAACAGCGTTCCAATTTTTAAGTTCTTTTTACGTTGTTACAGCGTTATTTAGCGTTAATTTAAGCATTAATTGTAATTTACTACTTTTATTATAATTACTAATGATTACAATTTAAATTTTTAACCACCTACTTAGTTTGTAATTTTGATCATAGGCAATATTTTAATATAAACTGTTTTCAATTTAATGATTTTTAGATGCTTTATATACCCACTCAAATGGAGATATTATGTTTAAATTAATACTATATTATTATTGATAATTTGTATTGTCCTTTAGACTTACAATTTGACTGACGGTAATTATGTGTAAGTTCCTACAGTCCACTAATGGCAAGCATGCAACTTAGTTCACTGTCACCCATTTGAAAATTAAAAAACCAAATGTTGCAGTCATTTTGAGGTGATTTTCTCTGGGTGGTGACGTCACAAGTTTACATTTGTAAGTTACAACACACTCCCATTTGCGAATAAGTATTTTCCGCAATGTTGTTGCTTCCTCTGCTTGCTTAGTGGGTTAGCTATAAGTTATAATTTTTTATCCTTTAGTTCTAGCAACATGACGCATCAAAATGTTATCAGCCCCCCTAGCCATAATATTGACATGCCACAATCATTAACGCATAGAAGATTAATCGTCATGTCGCATTTGGTCGAACTCTATAATTTTCACTTGGTCTCGCAAAACTATTTGATTAACAAACCTTTGATTGACTGACCATGACACTGATATGAGTGAATTCGTTAAGTTTTCTATGCGTTAACGATTGTACAATGTGTGAATTTGGCTAGGGGGGCAAGTTTTTTAAAACGAATTTTTGAACGAATTTATTGAAACAGATGTTACTATTAATCAAACAATAAAATATTATTCTATCATTAAAGAACTTCAAAGTTTTATTTATTAGCTGTTCTTCGTTTCACCCAGAGGCGTCTTTAGCTATGGTGCAGGGTGTGCGTGGGCACGCGTGGGCTTTGCACATGGGCACAGCGGTCCCAAGGGGCGCCGAGCGCCGCTCGCTACGGAGCCGCACTCTGCGCACGCGTTGGCCATTCGCGGCACTTTCAATGACCAACGTAATAAGAGCTCCGCTTTGCATACATTTTGTACAGGATCTGGAGCTCTTCTATTTGTCGAATTACAGCAAAGCAAGGCGCGCCACGAGCGGCTTTTACAATATTATAAACTTTTTTTTTTTCAACAAATAAACTACATGGGCTAGAGACGCCTCTGGTTTCACCCACGATAACTTCGGAGTTCCCACGGGTATTCCGAGATAAAAGTAGGTAGAGCTTATCTAAACTAAAATGACACTCCCCACTAAATAAGCAGTTTTAGATGTGCGGTATCATGTATTGATACTATTAATCTATTGTGAGTGCGGCGACACTATGCGGCAACTAAGGACAAATGGCAAGACCAGATTTATATGTGTCGTATCGATATTTTAACGGTTGTGCGTGTGCGTATGCCCGATGGAGGGGCGCGTCATTTTAGCTTAGATAAGCTCTACCATAATAAGTCCTATGTACCCAACAACGTTACATGCAAAATTTGAAGATGAGAGCTTGGGCCGTTAGGTAAGACGTGAAAGCGTAAAAAACATACTTTCGCATTTATAGTAAGGATTTTTATTGCGGAGTTTCCGCGGAAATTCTGGATTCCGGTGGGTATATCCTATGTCATTCTGTTCCCCTGAAAAATACTCCGTCAGTAAGAAAATAATAGACAGGTATTTTTTGCTTTTTCAAAATAATGAAAATAATAAACATAGATTTAAGAGCATTGGGGTTTAGGGTGGGAGACTCATGACGTCATTATTCAGTATCAATACTGTATAAATTAAGCCCTGTACAAACTGCACCGTGTTGTGACGTCACGCGAAATTTCAACTCAATGTATGTATCGCCGTTATTATTTGATTGCTTAAAAAAAGAAAAAAGAAAAGAAATACGTGTCCAATGTTTTTCATTAATCTACACGACGGACTAAAAAAAATTAGTCAAGTAGCTAATAGGGTACTTGCATGATTTTTTTTTTTCAGTCTATTTTAAAGATATATGGCCTACTTAAACAAAGTAAGAAAAAGAAAAAAAATATATGCATAAATTAATTAAATAGAGCGTTTCAAAGTTCCTACTTTAGACCTTACCGCCGAAACGCGGAATGACGTCACTTGTTCATAATTACGCCTTATTAATCTGTGATAGAAATGTCACTGTCGTATTGACAGAGTCATGTGACACTGACAGACAGATAACTTCAATATCCAAAAGCGAAATTAAGGTTGAAGTGTGTCGATTTACTTCCAAAAGTTCCAGTAAAGAATCGAAATGCATCTTACCGATGCATTTTAAAGTAAAAAACTTCAGGAAATGGAAAATATGCGTTGACTGTATGCACTTAGTTTCTTTTGCCTTCTCTGAAAGAGGTAAATGTTTCCTAAAAAAATAAAAGTGACGTCATGTGTCAAGCTTGGCTGTGATTGGTGTTTCGTTGCAACGTTCCGTTTCACAAAATTAAAAGTTGAATTTTCGGAAACTATTGAAATTTTTTTATTAAATCTTTCACGATAACGCTTTTATAAGGCTCTATTTTTGAAATATTGACACAATTTCTTATTATAAATTTCATGCAAGTACCCTATTGCCTACCTACTTTATTTGGACGCAGATAAGCAATAACATGTTAACCCACAAAACGAAGTTATTGATTCAGAACGATTTATTGAGATTTAGAGAACGTTTTTTAATTATGTGTTTACCTCATTACATTCTTTAAATATGTAACTAAATATTGAACATAAAAATTCTTGACACAAAATAATAATTTTAAAACTTTAATTTACTCAAAATTTCTCCAGTGTGGGTTAACACACTATTGCTTATCTATGTCCATTTAGACATTAGAAAAATCTTTGCGAGCTTGCGTCTAAACATCATTTTTCAAACACTAATTAAAAAGAAATAATTATCATTTTCGAAACTGCAAAAAATCGCTTAAAATAAATGAGCTCAATATACCTCTCATATTATGAGCCGCTAAATTCTACTAATGGACGTCACTTCTGTGACTACCTGTTAAAAAAAGTGGTGCAACTAACTTTTTTTTTGAACATAAATACATAACCATTAGCCAAGCTAAGTAGACATTTTTAGGTAAAAAAAATGGTGGTGGCACTTGACAGTTGACAGGAAACATCAAGATGTCAAGTCAATTGTCAATTGAGCAATTTTGTCAGGTTTTAGACGTTTTAGTTTGTATGTATAATTTGTTTTTTACTTTTTAGATTACAAATCTTGGATTAATATTCATGATATTCAATCCGAATAAACAAAAATAGCAATGATTCTAGTATCTTTAAAAAAAAAATAGGTCATAGTGAGCATAAATACAAAATATAAACAGTCGTGCTAAATGCTAACCTAGCTTTTTATAGCTATGGACAAACCACTAAAACCGCAGATCCAAGCAAAATCATCTGATTCTGGGGAACCGGCGCCCCCAGGAACCTCGGATTATTTCAACAGCAAGGTAAAACAAATATTAAAACATACTAACGTGATTACTTTTGCAATCTATACATATAATGTTGGTTTCTGTTAGTCGTCCATTCTTTGAACAATTTGTCCGATTGAAGTCTTTGAATTCAGTCGACAACTACAATTCAGTTAGTTGTAACATATAATTTGTGTATAAAACTTATTTAATTATGACGTGTTGATCTTACAGAAGATGAGTGGCCAATCTAGTTCACCGAAGTTTACCATGGTGTCTAATGTAAACTCTCCAAGTCAGCAGCAAACACCAAAAGCAACTGAAAAAATCCAGAGGCTCCGGGCTTTTTCCATACAGAAAAAGATACCAATTACATCTGTTACTATACCAAAACTGGCTGGTTCTGGTAGTAAGTATAATAAGTAATATGACTTCCTAAACTTATTTTTTAATTTTTATTTTATTTTTATTTATTTATTTAGAACACAAAACAGATTACAGTCTTAACGATCATAAAACAGAAGTGTTAATAAAACAGAAGTCCGACTACAATCTTATTACTTGTGTCCCTAGCATGCTTAAAATTAAAACCGCTAATTAAAACATGTAAATTAATTATAAACAGGTAGGTATAAATTTAAGAAAAAGTAAATAACTAAGAATAGTGACATTGCTGCTTTAGATATAAACATAGTAATTATTTATTATAGTAAAGTTCAGCTGTTAAAAGACTGAATTGGCCGGAAGACATCCAAGATCAGCCGTCTAAAAGTATTTAAACGTGAATCAAAAATGTCCACCGCGTCCGTTTCACTTACGAGATCATTATACTGGCGACACATGCGCACTATGGGGTTATAGAAGGAGGTGTTATTGCGAAAGGTTTTAAGAACAAAAGTGGATGGTTTACGCGATCTACAATGAGTATTTAAATTTACTAACGATAAAAGTGGGGGGGAGTTAATCTCAGAGTGCAAAATTTTGTGTAGGATAATGAAGTCAGCAACCTTTCGTCTAAGCTCGAGACTATATTATACCTAATATAAGTAGAATGTGGTTTGAGAACAAGTTTATCATTGATATGATTTCATAATGCAAAACTTAGATTGTTTACGAAAGTTACCTATGTTGTTCAAACTGAAATGACATGGAGTTTGCTACATTGTTAAACTCAAATTTAATTTTGTTTGATAGTTTATATTTTACTTTTGTGTAAAATTTTAATTATTATTATCTTTAAAATTATTTCAATAAAATATTAAGCATCACTTGCAATATATCTGATCAGCGGTAAAGGGCCTGAAGCAGGGTTGAGAAGACAACTATACATTTGCCACCTGCATAATATGTAACATGGATCTCTGTGAGAGTTGTATTTCGTTGGGGATAGTGCAAATCCGCTTAACTAGCATTGGGTAAATCTGCGTATGTGACAAATCCTTTAGGTCGAAAATGCAATGTTGCCAATTTATAATACCACGAGTGCCAACCATAGACTGCGACCGTACAGTACTGACTTAATAAATAATATTAAAATATTAGATAGATTGTTAACAATACACAGAACAGATAAATTATATTATTATTGCACGATCTGTATAAATAAAAAAATGCTAAGTTTTAACCTTCTCCTGTAACCTTATCTGTAGTGCAGATGTGCGCTACCTACCTGTAGTAGATTCCGACAATTTGCTATTTGCATCAAAATTTAATTGCCATTTTCCATTCAGATAACACAGTTTTAATCGGTAAGCTGAGCAGTGTGAAAGTGACTCCAAAACCAACTGCCACCGATGATGACCCAAAGAAGCCACCAAGACCACCAAAGCCTGGCACTAGCAAAAAGCCAGGTTGCCCAGGTAAATGCAATATTTTGATGTTTTTATATTTATCTTGGCATATACTTAGATCGAAGACTAACATGGAGAAAGCACATATTTACAAAACGCAAAGCTCTTGGACAAAAACTTCGTAACTTGTACTGGCTCATAGGGAGGAAGTCTCAAATGTCACTAGAAACTAAACTTCTACTATATAAGTGTGTCTTGAAACCAGTCTGGAGCTATGGTATACAACTGTGGGGAACAGCTGCCAATTCTAATATAGAAATTTTACAAAGGTTCCAGTCAAAAACTCTAAAAGGGAAAACACATTTACATTTGAAAGACTCAAAAGGAAAGTACCCAAAGACCTTATGGATAATTAAAATTGGGATGAGACACTGGTCTCGGTCCTTGCATGCCTGGATAACCTGCCCATGAAGATACAAAAATATTGCTGAATGTCAAAGACAGACAGATTGCAATAAAAAATGGAGAGAAAAAATAATTTTTTTTTTTTTATTAGTCTTCGTATTCCGGAATTCATTTTATCTTGGAATTCCGCAGGAACTCTAAAATTATTAACAAGTAGAACTGCAAGGAACAGCTAAATAAAATCTATATCTTTCATCACAGCTGGAGTCCTTGTCCTCTTAACATAATAGGCTATTTGACTATTTTTTTTAGTCCGTCTTGTAGATTAATAAAAAATATTGGACACGTATTTTTTCTTTTTATTACGTAAACAAAAAATAACAGCGATACATTGAGTTGAAATTTCGCGTGACGTCACTAACTAGTGCAGTTTGTATGGCGGCTTGTAGCGGTAAGTGACGTCACGAGCCCCCACCCTAAACTTTAATACACTTTATCTCTTTGTATTTTCATTTATTTGAAAAATAAAAAAGTACGTGTCTAATGATTTTTAATTTTCTAAAAGACAGACTAATTAAAATTTAGCCTTTCAAAAGTTGTCAACATCCCTATTATTTGTGTTCTGTTATTTTTCAGACTCCTACAGTGACCTACAGAAAAAAACACTGTCTGAAATAGAGGACATGAAACGTAAGATGGAACTGGTTGAGCTTGGCATCCCGTTGGGTTTGATATGTCCAACATCCAATAGTGAGAAAGCCATGCCCACTAAAGCAATGCCACCGATCAAGTCCTTCTTAGGTATGCTGTACTTTATTCACTGTTGTTTCCATATTATTCTTAGTGTTTATGAGCTTAATTTCAACACAAATTGTTTTTTTTTTTAGTTTCTAAACTAACTTTTAAGTATTAAGGCTTTTACAAAGGTAAAACTGGTGCCTCACACTTTAAAAAATCATATTTAAAAAAAAAAAAAAATGAGAATTTGTAAATGGGAAAACACTAGTTTGTGAACCAGAACTGTAACCAAAAACTAGTATTATCCCTTTTTAAATAATATATCTTAGATCTTAGAAGTTTTAATAGCAGGTGACACTAGTTAGATCTTGTAAGGGCCCTAATAATTGTACAGCTCTTTTACACCAAGAAAGAGATAATATGTCTACAAAGATATAGAATAGTCTAGATCAGTGTTTTTCAACCTTTTTCATGACACACCCCCTTTAGTATGAAATAATATCTCTGTATTTCATTATGTTACAAATATTCATCCATACAACAACTGTATTGTTTTTTTTATTGAGGTAGTTTTTTTGACATCTTGCAACTCAGGGGGTCGCGACCCACACGTTCAAAGACACTGGTTTAGATAATTTGAGTTCTTAATTCTTATTGAATTTAGTTCCAAAGTGTGATGTGATAATGATAATAATTATGTTCTCATAACTTGTGAATTGTGATGAAACATGCATGACTATTTTTCTTTCTGTCTATCATACACCAAATATTTGCCCTGTTTGCTTGCTGCACTATGGTTTATCAGTGGTTTTCTATTTAAATTTAAATTGCCTATTTCACAGTTTTGCGATTGATAGTATTATATTATCTGTGGCGATTGTTTTGCCATCTATTTTGATACTGTAGCAGGTATCACATGCACCCTTAGCATGTTATAGGCGGCTGTAGTAAACCAAATCTTATAGATTTTTAAATTTTAATTATAATAATTCATAATTAAAATTTAAAAATCTATTATTCAATATAGTCGCGCTGCAGGTGGCTGCTGTAAAACAAAGTAAAGCTGATACTACATATGTGTACTGGACGACTAATATATTACTTTTTTTTTGTTATAACTAAATTTTCACACTCAATTTAATTAAAATCCATCACGTAAATGTTGCTAGGACACCAGGATTGAACCTGCGATACCTGACGTAGCAGTCAGCTTCGCTAATCACTAGACCAACGCGTTCGGCCTGTTAAATATAAAAAAATGGTTTATTTAAATAAATTTGCGTTCTGTTTTAAAAAATTCGTTGTTTAACTGAATCCATCATAAGACTGTGAGATAGTTCACTGTAAAATAAATAAGCAGTGTGTGTGAAACACATTACTACTATATGCCTATTTATATGCCTACTATGTAAATAAAACAGTGGAATTTACTGGTCCAAAAACAGTTAAGGCTACAGCCATAATGTTGTAACACACCATATTATGGACAAGGAATTTTATGAATTCTTTTTCGTTTAAGATCCTTTTTAATCAAGCGCCAATTTCTATAAAAACTATATTACTAACTAGCTGCGCCCCGCGGTTTCATCCGCGGTAATTTCGGAGTTCCCTCGGGAATTCCGGGATAAAAAGTACCCTATGTCCTTCTCTGTACCCCTGACAACGTGCATGCCAAATTTCATCCAAATCCGTTCCGCCGTTTTTGCGTGATTGAGTAAACGTAATTGACCTCTCTACAGTTTTATTATAAGTATAGATAGATATCAATTAAAAGGAAATTGATAATAGAATTTTATGCAAAATACGGTAGATACTAATTTTTGATGATAATGGTGGTTTTAGTGGCGTGGCACACGTGGTTTTTACTTCTTACTTGCTTACTTACTTATGATGGATGTGTAAATTGGCCTGTATTGCAAGTAATGCAAGTTGTAACGTAATAAATATGAAAAAAAAAACAAATTCATTCTACTAAAAGTGACCTTTTTTGATATCAAGTTTGTCACAACACAATACAATACAATACATAAGTCTTAAGGGTACGATCTTTTATTGTGAGGGTTTGGTGTCAGTCGTAGGAATCTTTCCTGTGATACAGATATAATGAAAATTAGTTTATATCCTATTTTAGATATTCTATGGATTCCTTTCTGAATGGAATATCTTAGAAGAATACCAGTAACTTTTACTCATACCAATAGCATTTTGGAGAGCAGTTTAATTCACTGTTTATTTGTTGCCCTGCATATTTTCATTTTCACTATTGCATTTTGGTGATTATAAAAGTAGGGTTCCCTCGACATTGATTCTTAAATGAAGTGCAGACGCCTCACAAACGACATACGGCGAAACCTCATATAAAGTAAGTCCGAGTAACGTAAAGTCGAGGGAACTCCGCTTGAATGAATTTCCTTTCCGTTGCTAACACTCCCCCGCTCGCTTGGTGCTTGTTCCCGACGTTTTCTGTTGCTTGTGTGCATGAAGCGAGCAACTTTCGGGTGTGCGCTCTCGAGGAACGCAAACTCGCCTCTGCTGAAAGAACACAGCGGAGGCGCAAGCGCGCCGCTTCGCACTGTAAGTTGGCACACTTTTATGAGAACTACCTTCAACGGACAGACTTAGATACTGGCTTGGCTAGGCTGGCCCGTCAATCGTCTAGCACGGTGGCACGCTCCCAGAATGCACTGTTAACAGAAAATGCTATATGCAATGATAACAAATGATATCTAGTAATTGAATTATTATGGTATGGTTATTTTATATTTGGCGTTATTTTTGTAACGCCAGTTTTGCGTCGCCGATTGTGTATCTGAGTTTTTATTTTAGTACCAGCTATCCTCCGCGATAATCCCGCGGGAATTACAGAAGAAACTATACGTAAAAACTTTCACTCTATCTATTGGTGAAACCGTTCAGTAGTTTTTGAGTTTACCGCGAACAGACAGACAGACAGAGCGGTTGAGGACTTTGTTTTATAATATGTAAGGATATCAATAGAAAATACTATGGTTTTATTATCTCGGTAGTATTAACCAGTTACCCCCGTTCTCCCAGCGAGTGACCGGGAACCCAGGACCACCTACATACACAATACTAGCTGCGCCATTGGAATTCTCATACTTCCGGTTTTTAGAACCCTGAAGAGATGATATACTTCATGTTACACATTTGGTTTTGGTATAATTTAAAGAATTTCATATTTATTTTCCCCTTCACACCTACTAAGTTGTAAATGAGGGTTAAGTCATCTTCTCCAGTTAGCAACTTTATCGATAATTACTTAAGAAAGTTTTTCGAAACAGGAAATCGTGCGCTGTGCGTATTTTTATCTAGTTGTTTGTTTGTATACTTTATAGAGCATAACAAAATTTATTGATAAATTTTATATTTTCGTATTCTTATGCAAATAAAAAAAAATGTAGCGACGTGGCTCGAAGGTTTGTAGATAAAAAATATTTACTTTTGCTACTTTTTATTTTAATACTAATGATTATTTTCCAGATCCGTCTAAAGTGGACGAATTGATACGCGAGGCGAAAAAAGCAAAGGCCGAGGGCAAAGAGTTCAAGTTTGACTATCAAAAGCTTTTGCCCGATTACGACAACCCGTTCCAACGCAGGCGGGAAGACAACACCGCTCCAGAGAAGAAGAGCAGCGACGAGTCTGAGTACCACAGCAGGAGTGGCAAGAAAGATAGGAGACGAAGTGATCGATACGAAGGCAGTCGAAAACATCAAGACTACAGGAAAGAAGAAGACAGGTATCAAAAAGAGCGATCGAAAGAGAAACAAGAGAGGACCAAAGATAAAAGGGATAGTGAAAGAAACACCGACAACGAGACCGATGTTAATTTGAGTGATTACTTAGTCTGTGATAGTTGGTCGTTGGATGAGAAAAACAACTCGTCCAGTCCACAAGTGGAGGAGACTGCCAAGGCAGCAGCAGACAAAATATCAACCCCGCAGCCATCGACCTCCACCGTAGCTGAGAAGCCAACGAAACCAGAACCAACAGACAATCTAAGGCAGGCCATGTTCAGAAAGAACACTCCCGAAAGAATCGACACCACCAGTCCAATGCTGAAACCCAACAAGAAAATACAAAAACTCCAACCGGTCATCGATTCGTTCAAATACGAAATAGATCCGAACGACGACGAAATATTGGATATGTTCGATGAGAATTCCGATCTAGAGAAATACTCGAAGGTTAGGAAGAGTTACGACTCCTCACAGGACAGCAGATCGGTCGACTACGACCTGGATAGGTGCAAGGAGGTGTCTCTGGACGGGATGAACGATGACAACTTTTTGGAGTCCGTCATAAATGAGATAAAACAGGAAGACGACATGACCGATGACGACGCCAGCAAAGGTCTGGTGGAGTACGACTTCTCACCGATCAAAGACGAGGACAATGTGGAGGGCGCTGTCGGTTCGGTGACGCCGGAGCTGGACGAACGGATGCAGCGGTCGTTCCGTAGCGATTACTCCGACAGTTTGAGGTCCACTGACAGCGATTACAAGACGAGCGAGAGCGGCTACAAGTCCGTCGACAGTTGCCTCTCGATCGACAGCTTCCGGTCTGAGGGTAAATACGAGCTGAACATGTCCAATTCGACCGTCTCCTCGCTGGAGATGTGGAGCTTCGTACTGAAGATATGCCAACCGCTGCTGTTCAGGCACGATAGGAACAAGTGTTACAAGTGAGTACGATGAATTTTTACAAGTTGATATGAGTATATTAGGTTTTATTTGTTCACCCCACGATTTCAATTGACTTTTATTTCGGAGTTCCCGTGGGGATTCTGGGATAAAAAGCACCCTGTAACTCCCAGGATCACTGTAGCTTCCTACAAGTAAAAGAATTTCTTAGATCGGTTAAGTAGTTTTTGAGTTTAATTTAAACTCTGCAATGAATTATTTGTGCTCGAACAACTCCTTTTATTTTTAAATACTACATAAAGATTTGAGTCGATTGTACTAAAAACAAATTTTAATTATGCAACTGCATAGAATTTCGATGTTTCTTATGTAAATCTATATTAATATTATAAAGAGGTAAAGATTGTGAGGTTGTAGGGATAAAACGCGAAAGTTTGTAAGAATGTATGGATGGATGGATGGATGGATGGCTGGATGGATGTTTGTTACTCTTTCATGCAAAAACTACTAAATGGATTTAAATGAAACTTTACAATAATATAGCTTATACATCAGACTAACACATAGGGTACTTTTTATCCCAGAATTCCCGCGGGAACTCCGATTTTACCGCGGGTGAAACCGCGGGGCACAGCTAGTAGACTATATATAATGACCGCGGGTGAAACCGCGGAGGATCAGCTAGTCATATATAGATATTATGTGATTTATGATTTCAGGGAAACGCAAACCGCCCCTAAGCTGTGGTACTTCGAGAACCCAAAGGTGTGCAACTGCGTCAAGGACCGCTCCGTGGTCTACAAGGAGCTGGAGATCTGCAAGCTGGACCACGTCAACCAGATCTATGAAAGCTGCAAGTAAGTTCTATTTGTCTGAATTTCTTCAGCCTTGGCAGGGGAAAAATATCATTGTCTGTTGCGGCTTACTTATTTACCTATGTACCTATATTTTTTTCAATTTATTTATTGACATCACCGTTGGTGTTTTGGTGAAGTGAACTAAGCCCGGTGACCCAAGTGTGTCGGGTTCGATGCCCTCATAACATTTATGTAAGTGTTTAAGGTGGGTCTAAAGGTCTAGTTTTCATACAAACTGCCGTAGCTATATTAAAGGCATTCCGCCTGTTTTTATTTATTAGACTTTATTTAATAAAATACTACTACTTGTTACGATAACGCACAGCCCAAAATCTTTGCATATAGTGAAGAAATAACATAATTACAATCATTTCAAAATGAATTAAATTTCGGTCGAACCTTTGCTTGTGTGAGAGAACGAATACACTATAAGTGTACGAAAATGGCGGCCCGGTCTATAAACAGCTGTAGTTTGGCTGTAGACTGACAAGTCCCCCGAATGCAGTAGTTTGTAGTGAATTCCAAAAAGATCACAAGGTGGCGCGGCGTTGAACCGTGAGTTTTGACAATTTTACCTAACAAGATAATTTAGAATTGTATTTGAAAATATACCTATTACTGATGTAGTAGGTAGTAGGTACCTATTAGTAGCCGAAGCGAATACAAATAACTTGTGGAAAGTTGGAAAAGACGTTTTGGTTCTGAGGTATAACTTACGGGTACAAGTATTTTTACATTTTTGTGTTGAATAAATTCTTGCTATCTCTTTCTTGTTTTCACGATGAGTAAAAGAGAGAGACCATATTTTCGAAAGGTTGTAACTCACCACGGCCCGGGGTGATAAAATTCAGCGTTTATCTCCAAATTCTCCGATGCAATGAAAAGAATATTTTTATTGTGTCTTATGTGACCACGTGATGCAATTTTTTCATACCTTCAATTTTTTTTTTGTAAAGCTTATATCTCGGAACTACAAGTTACAGACCCATCGTGTTGGTACTCAAACTTCATGTTTTCGTGATATCTATGTGATCACGTGATCAAATATTCGATAGGCTATATCTCGGAAACTACAAGTTACAGACCCATCGTGTTGGTACTCAAACTTCATGTTTTCGTCATATCTATGTGATCACGTGATCAAATTTTCGATAGGCTATATCTCGGAAACTACAAGTTACAGACCCATCGTGTTGGTACTCAAACTTCATGTTTTCGTGATATCTATGTGCTCACGTGATCAAATATTCGATAGGCTATATCTCGGAAACTACAAATTACAGACCCATCGTGTTGGTACTCAAACTTCATGTTTTCGTGATATCTATGTGCTCACGTGATCAAATTTTCGATAGCCTATATCTCGGAAACTACAAGTTACAGACCCATCGTGTTGGTACTCAAACTTCATGTTTTCGTCATATCTATGTGATCACGTGATCAAATATTCGATAGGCTATATCTCGGAAACTACAAGTTACAGACCCATCGTGTTGGTACTCAAACTTCATGTTTTCGTCATATCTATGTGATCACGTGATCAAATATTCGATAGGCTATATCTCGGAAACTACAAGTTACAGACCCATCGTGTTGGTACTCAAACTTCATGTTTTCGTGATATCTATGTGCTCACGTGATCAAATATTCGATAGGCTATATCTCGGAAACTACAAATTACAGACCCATCGTGTTGGTACTCAAACTTCATGTTTTCGTGATATCTATGTGCTCACGTGATCAAATTTTCGATAGCCTATATCTCGGAAACTACAAGTTACAGACCCATCGTGTTGGTACTCAAACTTCATGTTTTCGTGATATCTATGTGCTCACGTGATCAAATATTCGATAGGCTATATCTCGGAAACTACAAATTACAGACCCATCGTGTTGGTACTCAAACTTCATGTTTTCGTCATATCTATGTGATCACGTGATCAAATATTCGATAGGCTATATCTCGGAAACTACAAGTTACAGACCCATCGTGTTGGTACTCAAACTTCATGTTTTCGTCATATCTATGTGATCACGTGATCAAATATTCGATAGGCTATATCTCGGAAACTACAAGTTACAGACCCATCGTGTTGGTACTCAAACTTCATGTTTTCGTCATATCTATGTGATCACGTGATCAAATTTTCGATAGGCTATATCTCGGAAACTACAAGTTACAGACCCATCGTGTTGGTACTCAAACTTCATGTTTTCGTGATATCTATGTGCTCACGTGATCAAATATTCGATAGGCTATATCTCGGAAACTACAAATTACAGACCCATCGTGTTGGTACTCAAACTTCATGTTTTCGTGATATCTATGTGCTCACGTGATCAAATTTTCGATAGCCTATATCTCGGAAACTACAAGTTACAGACCCATCGTGTTGGTACTCAAACTTCATGTTTTCGTCATATCTATGTGATCACGTGATCAAATATTCGATAGGCTATATCTCGGAAACTACAAGTTACAGACCCATCGTGTTGGTACTCAAACTTCATGTTTTCGTCATATCTATGTGATCACGTGATCAAATTTTCGATAGGCTATATCTCGGAAACTACAAGTTACAGACCCATCGTGTTGGTACTCAAACTTCATGTTTTCGTGATATCTATGTGCTCACGTGATCAAATATTCGATAGGCTATATCTCGGAAACTACAAGTTACAGACCCATCGTGTTGGTACTCAAACTTCATGTTTTCGTCATATCTATCTGATCACGTGATCAAATATTCGATAGGCTATATCTCGGAAACTACAAGTTACAGACCCATCGTGTTGGTACTCAAACTTCATGTTTTCGTCATATCTATGTGATCACGTGATCAAATATTCGATAGGCTATATCTCGGAAACTACAAGTTACAGACCCATCGTGTTGGTACTCAAACTTCATGTTTTCGTGATATCTATGTGCTCACGTGATCAAATATTCGATAGGCTATATCTCGGAAACTACAAATTACAGACCCATCGTGTTGGTACTCAAACTTCATGTTTTCGTGATATCTATGTGCTCACGTGATCAAATTTTCGATAGCCTATATCTCGGAAACTACAAGTTACAGACCCATCGTGTTGGTACTCAAACTTCATGTTTTCGTCATATCTATGTGATCACGTGATCAAATATTCGATAGGCTATATCTCGGAAACTACAAGTTACAGACCCATCGTGTTGGTACTCAAACTTCATGTTTTCGTGATATCTATGTGCTCACGTGATCAAATATTCGATAGGCTATATCTCGGAAACTACAAATTACAGACCCATCGTGTTGGTACTCAAACTTCATGTTTTCGTGATATCTATGTGCTCACGTGATCAAATTTTCGATAGCCTATATCTCGGAAACTACAAGTTACAGACCCATCGTGTTGGTACTCAAACTTCATGTTTTCGTCATATCTATGTGATCACGTGATCAAATATTCGATAGGCTATATCTCGGAAACTACAAGTTACAGACCCATCGTGTTGGTACTCAAACTTCATGTTTTCGTCATATCTATGTGATCACGTGATCAAATATTCGATAGGCTATATCTCGGAAACTACAAGTTACAGACCCATCGTGTTGGTACTCAAACTTCATGTTTTCGTCATATCTATGTGATCACGTGATCAAATATTCGATAGGCTATATCTCGGAAACTACAAGTTACAGACCCATCGTGTTGGTACTCAAACTTCATGTTTTCGTCATATCTATGTGATCACGTGATCAAATATTCGATAGGCTATATCTCGGAAACTACAAGTTACAGACCCATCGTGTTGGTACTCAAACTTCATGTTTTCGTCATATATATGTGATCACGTGATCAAATTTTCGATAGGCTATATCTCGGAAACTACAAGTTACAGACCCATCGTGTTGGTACTCAAACTTCATGTTTTCGTGATATCTATGTGCTCACGTGATCAAATATTCGATAGGCTATATCTCGGAAACTACAAA
Source organism: Zygaena filipendulae (assembly GCA_907165275.2). Taxonomy (NCBI): domain Eukaryota; kingdom Metazoa; phylum Arthropoda; class Insecta; order Lepidoptera; family Zygaenidae; genus Zygaena; species Zygaena filipendulae. The sequence continues at coordinate 5,718,222 of OU015674.1, forward strand.
TTACAGACCCATCGTGTTGGTACTCAAACTTCATGTTTTCGTCATATCTATGTGATCACGTGATCAAATATTCGATAGGCTATATCTCGGAAACTACAAGTTACAGACCCATCGTGTTGGTACTCAAACTTCATGTTTTCGTCATATCTATGTGATCACGTGATCAAATATTCGATAGGCTATATCTCGGAAACTACAAGTTACAGACCCATCGTGTTGGTACTCAAACTTCATGTTTTCGTGATATCTATGTGCTCACGTGATCAAATATTCGATAGGCTATATCTCGGAAACTACAAGTTACAGACCCATCGTGTTGGTACTCAAACTTCATGTTTTCGTGATATCTATGTGCTCACGTGATCAAATTTTCGATAGCCTATATCTCGGAAACTACAAGTTACAGACCCATCGTGTTGGTACTCAAACTTCATGTTTTCGTCATATCTATGTGATCACGTGATCAAATATTCGATAGGCTATATCTCGGAAACTACAAGTTACAGACCCATCGTGTTGGTACTCAAACTTCATGTTTTCGTGATATCTATGTGCTCACGTGATCAAATATTCGATAGGCTATATCTCGGAAACTACAAATTACAGACCCATCGTGTTGGTACTCAAACTTCATGTTTTCGTGATATCTATGTGCTCACGTGATCAAATTTTCGATAGCCTATATCTCGGAAACTACAAGTTACAGACCCATCGTGTTGGTACTCAAACTTCATGTTTTCGTCATATCTATGTGATCACGTGATCAAATATTCGATAGGCTATATCTCGGAAACTAAAAGTTACAGACCCATCGTGTTGGTACTCAAACTTCATGTTTTCGTCATATCTATGTGATCACGTGATCAAATATTCGATAGGCTATATCTCGGAAACTACAAGTTACAGACCCATCGTGTTGGTACTCAAACTTCATGTTTTCGTCATATCTATGTGATCACGTGATCAAATATTCGATAGGCTATATCTCGGAAACTACAAGTTACAGACCCATCGTGTTGGTACTCAAACTTCATGTTTTCGTCATATCTATGTGATCACGTGATCAAATATTCGATAGGCTATATCTCGGAAACTACAAGTTACAGACCCATCGTGTTGGTACTCAAACTTCATGTTTTCGTGATATCTATGTGCTCACGTGATCAAATATTCGATAGGCTATATCTCGGAAACTACAAATTACAGACCCATCGTGTTGGTACTCAAACTTCATGTTTTCGTGATATCTATGTGCTCACGTGATCAAATTTTCGATAGCCTATATCTCGGAAACTACAAGTTACAGACCCATCGTGTTGGTACTCAAACTTCATGTTTTCGTCATATCTATGTGATCACGTGATCAAATATTCGATAGGCTATATCTCGGAAACTACAAGTTACAGACCCATCGTGTTGGTACTCAAACTTCATGTTTTCGTCATATCTATGTGATCACGTGATCAAATATTCGATAGGCTATATCTCGGAAACTACAAGTTACAGACCCATCGTGTTGGTACTCAAACTTCATGTTTTCGTCATATCTATGTGATCACGTGATCAAATATTCGATAGGCTATATCTCGGAAACTACAAGTTACAGACCCATCGTGTTGGTACTCAAACTTCATGTTTTCGTGATATCTATGTGCTCACGTGATCAAATATTCGATAGGCTATATCTCGGAAACTACAAGTTACAGACCCATCGTGTTGGTACTCAAACTTCATGTTTTCGTGATATCTATGTGCTCACGTGGTCAAATTTTCGGAAGTTTATTTTTTTCAGACAATAATCTAATACTGAATGCCATTTTACAAAAAAATACCCTCCGTTACACCCTGTATAAGATAGATTTTACTATTGTAATTTTTTCCAAATGATGTAATGGTTCACTCATCGCTATTTACAAGCTGACCCCCGCGGTTTCATCCACGGTAATTTCGGAGCACTCGCGGGAATTCCGGGATAAAAAATAGGTACCCTTTGTCACTCAGGATCACTTTAGACTCCTATAAAAGAATTTTGTAAATCGGTTTAGTAGATCCAGAGATTATAACCTCACAAACTCTGGAGTTCCCGCGGGAATTCCGGGATAAAAAGTACCCTATGTCACTTAAGATCACTGCAGCTTTTAATTATGAAAGAATTTTTAGAATCAGTTCAGTAGATCCAGAGATTACCTACTACAATCTCACAAACTCACGTACTCACAAACTTCGGAGTCCCCGAGGGATTTCCGGGATAAAAAGTACCCTGTATCACTCTGGATCACTGTAGCTTCCTATAAGTGAAAGAATTTTCAAAATCGGTTAAGTAGATCTAGAGATTATCCCCTACAAACGTCACAAACTCACAAACCCACAAACTCATAAACTTTTGCTCTTTATAATACTAGTATACATTATCTCCTTGATACTGAAGTCAAAGAAATACAATAAATAAAATTGATGCAGGCAAACCCGCAGCAGGATCAACTGCTAGTAAAATCCTACTAATATTATCAACGCGAAAGTTTGTAAGTATGTATAGATGGATGGATGGATGTTTGTTAATCTTTCACGCAAAAACTACTGGATGGATTTAAATGAAACTTTACAATAATATAGCTTATACATCAGATTAACACATAGGGTACTTTATATCCCGGAATTCCCGCGGGTACTCTGAAATTAACGCGGGTGAAACCGCGAGGCACAACTAGTACATTAAGTATAATTTATTACAAACTGAGACTGAGATTCGCTCGCACTCGCGTGAGTTTCGGAATTCCCGCAGGAACTCTAAACTTCTTTTATTCTTCTTCTTACAATAACAAACATAATAAAAAAAGAATTAGCGAAATTGATCGAGCCGTTCACGCGTGATGCTGTGCCCGTAACCAAGTGAAATAGGGATTAATTTTTTATATATATACCTATTCATATATTATAGCTAGCTGTTCATCGCGGTTTCACCCTTGGTAATTTCGGAGATTCCGCAGGTATTCCGAGATAAAAATATCTACTACCTACCATATATTTGTTTCTCTACCTAAGTAACTACTTTTCACGTGTAGTATACAAAATTTCATACAGTTTGACCCGCGTTAATTTCGGAGTTTCCGCGGGAATTCCGAGATAAAAAGTACCCTATGTCCTCTGTACCCCAGACAACGTGTATACAAAATTTCATGATGATCCGTTGAGTCGTTGAGGCGTGAAAGCGTAACAAACAAACAAACAAACTCACTTTCGCGTTTATAATATTTATTTATGTTTTGGCAACAAACAGTCATATATACATCTTAATTTTTACAATATTTCGTATTACTATGTTACAGACCTACAGTGCCGATACATGATAATAAATATACAGTACAAATGAGAGATGGCACATAAGTTGTCATCAATATCAGTAAGGATAGATAATACCTAAATAGATTACTAGCTATACCGCGTGGTTTCACCCGCGTGAGTTACGGAATTCCCGCATGAACTCCAAGTAATCTAATTTACGCCTTATAACATCACCTAATTAGCTGTGAAAGTCCCGTCAAAATTGATCTAACCATTTCGGAGATTCACCCGCGTTAATTTCGGAATTCCCGCAGGAACTCCGAAGTAGCCTAATTTACTCCTAATAACATTAGCTAATTAGCAGTGAGAGTCTCGTCAAAATTGGTCCAACCATTTCGGAGATTCACCCGCGTTAATTTCGGAACTCTGCAGGAACTCCAAAGTAGTCCAATGTAAACCTTATAACATTAGTTAATTAGCAGTGAAAGTCCCGTCCAAATCGGTTCAACCCTTTCGGAGATTCACACGCGTGAGTTCCGGAACTTCCGCAGGAACTCCAACCTGGTCCTGACAATAACGAACACAAAGGAAATAATTTCCCAGTTTGGTGCAGTCGTTTGGAAGTTACGCGCTTAGCAATACATTGAGCGATTCATTTTTATTTATATAGATTTCAGAGTTCCCGTGGGAATTCCGGGTAAAAATATAGCCTATGTTACTCAGGAATAACGTAGCATTCTAATGGTGAAAGAATTTTTAAATCGATTCAGTAGTTTTTGAGTTAAATCGTAACAAACTACAAAACAAACAAACAAAAAATCAAATCTTCCCTTTTTATAATAATAATAATTATTGTCAACTTCCCAACGCACTGACGAACTAAATAAAAGAAGATCAATATGAAATAGAATGACGTACGACGGCTGAATGTATAGAAGTTTTTCGACAGGAGGATCTATGCGGTAATGGTTTAGTGGCTAGAACAACGGGTAGCGAAGACGTAGTAGTTTTGTAAGGCCCCTGTTCAAATCTCAGCCCCCACTGTTTATACTATGATGTTTTTTTTTGTTATCTGTCATTTTTTATTGCAATGTTTACGATTTGAAATCTATACTGTTTTTTCTGTAGATTATTATTCACACTTCTAGACAAACCTATTATTAGAAATGTGAGTTTGTTTGTTTGTTTGGTACGCTTTCACGGCTTGATTACCTAACCGATTATTAACAAACTTTGCATACACGTTATTAGGGGCACAGAGAAGAACACAGGGTAGTTTTAATCCAGGAACTCCCGCAGGAACTCCGAAAAACCCGCGCTATAATTTCTATATTGTATAGCTAATAATATTATGAAGTAGTAAAGAACCAGTTTAAAAAAAATATTTTACTCATAGGAAACTACAGTATCCCTGAGTGATATAATAGATAACAACTTGACAAAGTATCCCATGTTAGTAGTCGCAAAACTCGAAAACGATCTATCGCGATGGATTGACTTGAAATTTTGACTGGACTTGAAGTTTTGATTAGACGGGACCTGGTTTTTTTTCCAATACCTGTATATTTTTATAGCTGTTCCCCGCGGTTTCACCAGTAATAAGATAGAAGTTCCCGTGGGAATTTCGGGATAAAAGTACCCTTTGTCCTTCTCTGTATCTCTGACAACGTGTGTGCAAAGTTTCATGATGATCCGCAGAGCTGTTGAGGCGTGAAAGCGTAACAAACAAACAAACTTACTTTCACATTTATAGTGAGGTTATCCTACTAATATTATAAACTAGCTGTGCCCCGCGGTTTCACCCGCGTGAGTTTCGGGATGCCCGCAGGAACTCTAATGCAGTCTAATTTACTCCTTATAACAACAGCTAATTAGCAGTGAATCCCGTCAATATCGGTCCAACCGTTTTGGAGATTCACCCGCGTGAATTTCGGAATTCCCGCAGGAACTCCAAAATTCTTTTATATAAACCTTGTCCTGAGAATAACGAACTCAAAAAAAAATCAATTTTCCAATTTGGTGCAGTCGTTTGTAAGTTATGCGCTTACCAACACATTTGATGATTCATTTTTATTATATAGATGTGAAAGTGTGGATCTTTATTACTCAATCACGCAAAAACGGCTGAACTGAGTTGGATGAAATTTTGCATGCACGGAATTCCCGCGGGAACTCCAAAATTACCGCGGGTGAAACCGCGGGGCACAGCTAGTGTTAAATATTTTTACCAAAATAAAAGAAGAGTAACCAACTAAAAAAAAAGTTTAAAATAATTTTAAGTCGTTTTCACAGATAGATTAAGCTTAGCCTGGAGCTACATATGTATATATAGGCTTTGTTTCATTGAAATCGGATGTCGGAAAAAAAGTTGTTGTATAAAAACCTTTCGCGCGGGTGAAACCGCGGGGCACAGCTAGTCTTAAATATTGTTGTTCTATACCCTAGAATTTTTTTTCATTACAGTTTAAAATCCTAGAAAGAACGAAAAATAAATCGTTTATAAATAAGTGTGTATAAATAAGTTTGACAAAATAGTTACAAAAAGTGGAATATAAATCTAAGGTTTGAACACAAGATTTTCACGATTCATAGTTTACAAAAAGAGACGCATTACACCACAGCGCCACCGAGACTCTTGTTGAAATGGCCAAATTACGAATTTTATTCGTCTAGTATTAATCGATTTGCATGTGTGTGTGACTACGTTTCGGCCGGTTATTCGATATTTTCGTGTAGTTAAAGGATAATAATGCGCGTAAAGCCATATAAAAATTTTAAATCAAAGATGTATTAAACACTCATCCTCTCGCACCCATCATCAAAATCTATTTTTTAACCTTGTGATTCTCTGTAAATTGAGAAAACTCTTTTATGGCGCCGTCCGCGGCCTCTATCGGAATGGAGCTGCGTCATATGGTAGAGCGCACCCTTAATATATTATTGACGACCCGATTGGCGCAATAGGTCACATGCCTCCCCGCTAATCAAGGGGTTCCGGGTTCGATTCCGGTGGGGGTGGACTTTGTGTGATGAACACAGGGTTCCATTTTTCAGTCTGGGCGTGTATTTATAGCCTTTTCTGCGTTGATATAACTAAGGTAGACCCTAAAAAATTGCATGTACATTGTACAGGGCGTCGGAGGCGCCGGCGGGGGCGGGCGGGGTGGCGGCGCGCGCCTGGTACCCCCGCGCCGCGCTGTGCCTCACGGAGGCCGAGGCGGAGGCCGAGGCCGAGGCCGGGCCGGGCGCGGCGGGCGGCGCCCCGTGGGAGGCGGAGCGCCGCGCCACGCCGCCCGCCGACGAGATCTCGCTCGACAGGGAGTACCAGAGGTAACCGGAATGGGCGCGTAAAGTAAATTTTAGTTTTCACTCCGTCATGTGGGTAGATAAATAAAAACTGGACACTTTTATTTATTATTTTTTACGCAATCCAAAACTAACGGAGATACGTTGAGTCGTGCTACGGTTTATAGCACGTTGTGACGTCACGGGCCCCAGCTCCCTAAACTTTCATTATTCCTTTTATTATCTAACTGTCGTACTAAATAGAATTTAGATTTCCATACCCTCCTGAAATTGGGGGCAGTTGCGTTTTTGAATAAAAATAGTTTTATGTCTCAAATGAGAGGATCATCTTCACTAATATTATATAAGAAGTAATTATATAAGAGGTAAAGTTTGTGTATTTGTAATTTTGGATGTACGGGGTAATTTCTGCAACTATTACCTCCTTAGTCATGTTGACAATCTATATCATTACGTATAGTCGTGTCATGCGGTCACGTAAAATCTTCCAATGAAAAGTCTTGTTTTTAGTAGTATCCCTGATAATTTTTAGGGTTCCCGAGGGAGTCCCGTGTAAACAGCAATTTTTTTAAATAAAGATTATGGTCTTTATGGCTATCTTATTTTGGATAAATAAGTAGGTATGTATATAATTTCTAGGTTCATGGACGCGGTGTGGCCCGAAGTGGTAGATGTGAAACAGGAGACAGCGCGCAGCACGACTCCCGTGCGGCAGAAAAGCAGGAAAAAGAAGTTGGCAGAAGAAGCAGAGGAGAAGAAGAGGTCCAAGAAGATCAAGCTCAGCAGCGAGGGGTGGAGCCAGGAGTCCGACGTTGAGGAAGAACCGGAAAAGAAGTAACGTTACCTTAATTCTCTTAATAGCTCACTATACTCGCAAAAAACAAAGACATATCTTCTAAGATCTTCCGTTTAAAAAGAAATTAATGAAGATTGATAGGATATAACAATTTTTTAAACAATATGCATATGCATTTAAACTTGGGAACAAAAACTAGATATCAAAACTGCCAAAGACCTTTTTTTGCTAAGTATGTAGTGTTTCTTATTTTATCTATTTACTTAGCATTAATTTCGGAGTTCCCGCGAGAATTTCAGGTTAAAAAGTACCTTATTTCCTTCTCTGTACCTCTGAAAACGTATATGCAAAATTCTATGATGATCGGTTGAGACTTGAGCCTTTACGGCGTGAAAGCGTAACAAACAAACTGACATTCGCATTTATAATATAAGTTAAGACTTTCCAGTTTAGAAACACTACAAATTAAAGCTCCACAGTGCAATACAATCCTTCTCAAGTTTTTTCGCGCACCGAAAGATCCGTCGTTACTCGATCTTGTTGATCAATTTGTTATTTCTATTTACCATTACAGCAAGAAGATAAAAGTGGAAAAGGAGAAGGAGAAGAAGCGCCGCAAGCGCAAGCACTCCACCTCCACGTCGACGTTCTCTTCGCTGTCGGAGAGCGAGCCGGACTCCAAGAGGAGGAAGAAGGCTAACGGCAAGGTGAGACTGGGTTGGTGCTGTGGTCCCGCTACTCAGGAGGTCCAGCCCCCCTAGCCAAATTGATATTCTAATTTAACGCATAGAAAACTAAGTAACCAATCGTCTGTCTGTACGATTGTTTCCGATAAACTCAAAAACTACTGAATAAATTTTCACGCGGTTTTCACAAATAGATAGAGTGATTCAAGAGGAAGGTTTATACGTATAGTTTATCCTGGATTCCCGCGGGAACTCAGAAATTTGAGTAATTAACGGGGGTAAAACCGCGGGGGACAGCTAGTGTATTTAAACCATATTAAGAAGACCATTTATAAATGTTTATATGATATAAATTTTCGTAAACTTGAGCAAAGTTGCCTGGAACTTGGTAAAATGCACTATTTTCCACAGTAAAAAGATAACTCATGCTCCGAATAAAAATAATTCTGCCCTTATATCGCTCGTGGTTACTACTGTACTGTTGAATACTTTTAATTTTATCTTATTAATATAAATCCACTTTTCAAGGCTAACAAAAAGTTGAAATCGAAGATGGCGAAGCGCAAGAAAATGGACAAGAAGAAATTAAAGAAACTAAGAGAGAAACAGAAGAAACGCAAGAAGATGAGCAAAGAAGTGAAGATGGAGGAAGGCTCTGAGGATGATTTTGATGGTATATTGTGTTTCTTTCTACACTTTATTTAATAATAATATTGCTTGGACATTATCACACAGCAGCAGCTGTCCCAAACTGACCAAAGCTTACTATAGGTACCAAACAACTGATAGGTATAATGGTTACGTACTTTTTTTTTAACTACGTAATTTTAATACTTACAGCTCAGGCTTAAGATAAACACAAATTTTCCTAAAATAAATGTTTATCGTAAGATAGGGATCGAACCCGTTTCACTTGGCGTAGCACTCAGATTAGCTAACTATTATAGTTAAAATATATGTAAATTTAAACAAATTTACAGAAAATCGAAAAAGAGAGCACAAGAAATCAAAAAAGAAACAGCAAAAACTCAAAAGGAAAAATATGAAGAGAAAAGCGAAGTCTTCCAGCAGTTCCGAGTCCTCGTCATCCAGTAGCAGCGACTCGGATAGCTCTGACTCTGATTCAGATGACAGAAGAACGAAGAAGGCGAAAAGAAAAGAAGAGAAAGCGAGAAAGAAGATGGAGAAACAATCGAGAACACAGAAAAAGAAGAGAAAATCCTCGAGCGAAGAATTGTTCGACGTCAATATTCTGAATAACATCAAAAAAGAGCGGGTCGAAGATGATAACAATCGAAAGAAACTCTTAGAGCAAGAGTTTTCGCCACGAAGACAGCAGTTGAAACGAATAGAGATTATTAACGTGAAAGAGTTGCAAGACGACTTTGTTGGTAACAACAATATACACATAAAGCAGGAAACAGTCGAGGACACAGAGAGAGGCGAACAGAAAAGTGCAGTTGAAGCAAATAAGACTGTATGTGAAGTTAAGGATGTAAGTGAAGTGAAAAATGTGAGAGAAATGAAAGATGTTAGTGAAGAAAGGGATGTGAGTGAAGAGAAAGATGTAAAAGAAGTGAATATTGTGAGTGAAGAGAAATATTTAGTAAAGAATTTGAGTGAAGTGGACGATGTGAGTGAAGTGAAGAATTTAGAAGAAGTGAAGAATATGAGCGAAGAGAAAGATGTTAAAGAAGTGACGAATATGAGTGGAACGGGAGATGCGAGAGAAGTAATGGATGTGAAAGAAGCAAGGGATATGAGAGAAGCAAAGGATATGATTGAAGTGAGAAATGAAAGCGAAGTGAAAGTCGTGAGTGAAGTGAAACCTTTGAAAGAAGTTAAAGTTGTGGAGGAGGTGCAGCCGGTATGTGAAGTAAAGGACCAGAATAACGTGTATAGTTTTAACTTGAGCGATATATGTATGCCGCAAGAGAAGGAGACGAACACCAAGATTGAAGACGTCAAGGTTGGTCGATGTTTAATCAATCCTTATTAATATTATAAATGCGAAAGTGAGTTTGTTTGTTATGCTTTCACGTCTAAACGGCTCAACCGGTCATCATGAAATTTTGCAAGCACGTTGTCAAGGGTACAGATAAGGACGTGGGTACTTCTTATTCCGGAACTCCCGTGGAAACTCTGAAATTACCGCGAATGAAACCGTGGGCAGCAATTTGTGATTTAACTAAATATCGTAAAGAAAAAATTTTTGGTGTTTGTTTATATTTGTAATGGCTAAACTTAAATTTATTTGCTATCTGAAGCTGCATTTCTATTCCGGAGTTCCCACGGGAGCTCCGTAATAACAACGCGAATAAAACTTAATTCCCAGGAGTCCCCCCGCTCCACGCCGCAGTTCGATCGAGCGACAGAGAGCCAGCCCTCCCGAGAGTCGGTGCCCGGTCTCAAAGACCACCCGACGTACGTCAAAGACGACAGCCGCCTCCGGCCGCCGTCGCCGAACTCCCCCTACAATTTCACCGACGCGAGCCAAACTGACCCGTACGGCAAGGACGCAGCGTCGAGTATCGAATGCGACGACAAATTCTCGGAGGGCTACGAGCCCGAGAACTACGAGCTGTACGAGCGGCTCGCGATGGCGTACCAGAACGACGTCGCGACGGCGGCGGGGGGGGCGGACGTGCTGGGCGGGGGCGGCGCTGGGGGCGGCGACGGGGGCGGTGGGGGCGGCTCGCGGCGCATCGAGACGGTGGTGCGCGCGCGCCCCCGCGGCGAGATCAAGTGCGACTGGCGCGCCGGGGAGCCGCCCAAGGGGCCGCCGCCCGACGCGCGCGCCGACCACCGGCCCTCGCGCTGGGGTGAGTGCGCATGAAAAGCATGACATGAAAAGCTTAAAAATTATGGTCGTCTCTAAAATATTTAGTATTTTAAAATTTGTAGTGTTAAAAAGCAGTTTGTTAAAAAGTAATGTTAGTTTTAAATACCCTTATCAAAACCAAAATACTAAAATATTTAGTATTCTAGTTTTAAAAAGCAGTCTTGGTCGGACGCTGAGATCCGACCATATGCAGCTTTCATGTCCAGAACTATAGTATAAATTACTAGCTGTTTCATGCGCGTTAATCTCGGAGATCCCGCGGAAATTCCTGGAATAAAAAACACCCTATGCGTTATTTTGATAAGCTATATCATTTTAAATTTTAATTAAAATTTATTCAGTAGTTTTTAGTGAAAGAGTAACAAATATACATCCATAGATACAAATTTCACGTTTATAATATTAGTATGGACTTTCTATTCTAGAATTCCCACAATTATATTCTGTGAATAAAAGTTCACGCAGATAATTGTGACCGCGGGAAACAGTTAGTATCCAAATATAATCGAAGTGAAGTGAATCTGAGCTTGTTTGTTACTCTTTTACGCCTTAAATACTCGATTTATCATCATGAAATTTTGCGTACACGTCAGGGATACAGAGAAGAGCATAGGGTACTTTTTATCCCGGAATTCCCGCGGGAACTCTGAAATTACCGCGGGGAACAGCAAGTGTTCAATGTATATGAACTGATCGTGCGCAGGGCTGAAGCCGAGCGAGGTGAACATAGTGCTGACGGGCGGCGGCGCGGAGGCGGAGCCCCCGCAGTACCCGGCCGGCGCGCCGCCCGAGCCCGAGGTGTTCCAGATACAGAGCATCGCCAACAGAAACGACAGCGCCTCCAACGCGACCGGGTGAGCCGCCTGTACCGCGGAAATATATATATAATATATATATATATATATAATTTTTTAATTTATTAATTTATTTACATTGTAACAACTTGTCAGTGCTTTATAAACCTTTTTAGGTTTTTCCGCGCACCGACATGCGGCATATCTGTCGTTATTCGTACATCTATGCTTTTAGTTTTTATCCGGGAGTTCTCGCGGGAGAAAGCGCGGGGAGCAGCTAATAATAATCTATTATCATTAACGTATTAGCTTTATTCGTTGTGTTCCTCTATTTCTATAGTTCGTTGTAGTAGTATTGGATGTATATATTCAAATGTAATATGTATACATATATTATTGTTGATATAATATGTGAACAAATAATTAATCAAACAACTAGAATAATCTCGTAAATTCACTATTTATTACTAAATAGGTATGTACTATTTTTTAATTATTTATTTATAAGGTACAAAACATACTGCCTACTTAACAAATACGAATCATAACAAGGTATCTGAAGGTTGACTGGCAGAGAATGTCACCGCGGCATTAAGTCCGCCTTTTGTGCCGTGATGAACCTAAAGTTTAAATGAACAAACAAATGCTTAGATACGACGAGGCGTACATGGACATGTACGGCGCGGCCGACCGGCTGCAGTACGGCGACTGCTTCGCGGAGGAGGCGGCGCGGCCGGGCGCGGGCCCCGCCGACCCGCGCTGGGCCTCGCTCGACCTGAGGATCGACCACGCGCTGCGGCACAGCGGTGAGCGCCACACCACACCACACCACACCACACCACACCGCACCACACCACCCCACACGACACCACCCCACACGACACCACACCGCACCACACCACCCCACACGACACCACACCACACCACACCGCACCACACCACCCCACACGACACCACCCCACACGACACCACACCGCACCACACCACCCCACACGACACCACACCACACCACACCACACCACACCACCCCACACGACACCAAACCACACCACACCACACCACACCGCACCACACCACCCCACACGACACCACACCGCACCACACCACACCACACGACACCACAACACACCACACCACCCCACACGACACCACACCATACCACACCACACCACACCGCACCACACCACCCCACACGACACCACACCGCACCACACCACCCCACACGACACCACACCACACCACACCACCCCACACGACACCACACCATACCACACCACACCACACCGCACCACACCACCCCACACGACACCACACCACACCACACCACCCCACACGACACCACACCACACCACACCACCCTACACGACACCACACCATACCACACCACACCACACCGTACCACACCACCCCACACGACACCACACCACACCACACCACTCTTAATCTTCTCTTTTTAAATAGCTAGTTCCCCCGCGGTGATTTCGGAGTCGGGAACGCGGGAATTCCGGGACAAGAAGTAGGTACCCTATGATACTCAGGAACACTGTAGCATTCTATTGGTACAAGATCGGTTCAGTAGACCCAGAGATTACCCCCTACAACGTCACAAACTCACAAACCCATAAACTCACAAACTTTTACTCTTTATAATATTAGTATAGATAAGTTTAGATAATAAAATTAGTGCCTGCACCGTTGGTGCAGTGGTAAGGTAACTGACTGCAATGCCAGAAGTCACGGGTTCCATCCCCGCATCAGCTGGTGTAATGAACGTTGAGTGTTGAATCTGGGTGTTAGATATGTATAATCCTTATTTTTAGAAATGCAAAAATGAGTTTGTTTGTTACTTTTTCACTACTCCACCGATCATATGAAATAAGCAGTATCATAGAAAAAATGTATACTAATTTCTGTAACTGAAGTAACTATATAATTCCATCAAAACCCGTTCAGCCGTTCCGAACTTATAAAAAGTGGTTATGTAAGTTTTAATATTATTTTTAATAAAATATAATATTTATTTCATTCATAATAATGATAAAACCGTATTCTTCTGTTTTCTCCCTAACTTTATTTTACTATAGGACTACAAATATCTGCCTCTGCCGTGTTCCTATGATTTATTTACATAAATTTATATAAAAATTGGGAACATTGTAAATAACTAAAATTTTAGTTTAGTGATTTACAATGTGCCCAGTTACTCCGCCGTTATAATACTCAGGAAACAAATAATGAACATAAAAAATAAAAGAGAAACATACAGGCATAATCATTATTATGTAATTATTGAAAACAAGAAAAAAAAATATCAGTGCAGTTTTGGTGGAGAAAATAGGAGGAGAATAGGTAGAGAATACGGGAAAGATTTCTTCGATTTTACATGGGATTTATCAGTCCAAGCTTCAGTTGTCTCTCTCGCGCTCTATCCATAGAGATTGGAGGGAGGGCGACAGCAATAGATCTGATAAATAAAAATTCTTCAAATGTCTCGTAGCCCGCATTTCCTTTTGTTTATTTCAACGATCGTTCAATTTAATTCTCAGTTCTCGGTGAAGTTGCGATGGAACCAGAAAGTATGGACGCAGACAAAGATGGCCCTGAAAGAGGTATTTCACAGGCGTAAGTATTGTTTAATAATAATTATTAGCTTTTAAATTGGGTACAGAATATAAGATCGGATGACCTCTCCAATGATAAACTCGGAAATGTAATCGATTTGTAATTAGAAAGAAGAAAGAAACAAGTTTATTTGACAACACAATATGTGACAACAGCTTAATTATTGAAAAATTGTTGACGTAATGGTCCCGGTTTAGTATAATGCTACCTCACTTAATTTATGATATTTTTGTACTATTTATTAATAACCAATAAATATTCAATTATAAAGCTTCACGGCTATAGATAATATTATATTTAAAAATTCAATCACAATTCAAAATTTGACTAATCTAATTTTTTTTTATCAACATAATATGTATACATCATAATTATATTTTGTAACGGTTTGTAACCAATTATTTTTGAGAATTTAATCCTATTGCCGTCGTGTTTTTATTCTTATCGTATCCTGTTAACAGCAAGGCGGGCCGGGTGACGAAGCGAGTGAGCTTCGCGGACGGATACAAGCCAGGACAGGACTCAGATGCGGAAGAGCCGCCGCCCATCAAGGTAATGGCTTATTTATATTGTATAATACCATGCCGGTGGACACTCCATACAAATGAACTAATTCAAGTACTTTCCAACAAGCAAAGACGGGCGGCTTGTACGTGCACACGTTGTGCGTGTGTGCGTATCGTAATATTAACATCGTATCGTAAACTGACAGTAACTGTCAGCTGTCAGTGAATAATAGGATACTTGCATGAATTTTTTTTTTCAGTCTATTTTAAAGATATATAGCCTACTTAAACAAAGCAAGAAAAAGAAAAGAAATAAATGCATGAATTAATTAAATAGAGCGTTTCAAAGTTCCTACTTTAGACTTTACCGCCGAAACGCGGCATGACGTCACCAGTTCAAAATTACGCCTTAATAATCTGTGATAGAAATGTCACTGTCGTATTGACAGGGTCATGTGACACTGACAGACAGATAACTTCAATATCCAAAAGCGAAATTAAGGTTAAACTGTGTCGAGTTACTTTCAAAAGTTCCAGTAAAGAATCGAAATGCATCTTACCGATGCATTTTAAAGTAAAAAACTTCAGAAAATGGAAAATATGCGTTGACTGTATGCACTTAGTTTATTTTGCCTTCTCTCTCTGTTTCCTAAAAAAATAAAAATGACGTCATGTGTCAAGCTTGACTGTGATTGGTGTTCGTTGCAACGTTCCGTTTCACAAAATTAAAAGTCGAATATTTTGGAAACTACTCAAAGTTTTTTAGTAAATCTTTCACGATAACGCTTTTCTAAGGCTCTATTTTTGAAATATTGACACAATTTCTCATAATAAATTTCATGCAAGTACCCTATTGTCACAGAATCTACATAGATTATACACGTGTCAAACTTCCTCGGTTTACCAAGGTCATTTTCGCGGGGTATGAGGAGGCATGAAATTGGTGGGAGGCGGAGAGTGTTGCTTCTTTATAATTATAATCTCTATTCTTTGATAATACTAGTTTGAGGCGGAAAGTGTAATTCTTGTAATCTCTATTCTTTGATAAATAATATTAGCTGTTCCGCACGGTTACACCGTGGTACACGCGTTAATTTTAGAGTTCGCGCGCGAGTGTCGAGATAAAAAGTACCCTATGTCCTTCTTTGTACCTCTGGCAACGTGTATGCAAAATGTCATAATTATCGGTTGAGTCGTTACGGCGTGAAAGCTTAACAAACAAACAAACAAACTCACCTTCGCATTTATACTATTAGTAAGCATTGCAAAGTGTTTGTAGGGTGGTGTACAGTCAGCAGCAGCAATGTGTAAACACTGTTCAGTGTTTGAACTTTATTGGTGTTGCAATAAGATTCTTATTGGCATATCGCTAACGTTACACTGTCCCCGCCAGCCGCGGCGGCGCTCGCGTCGCGTGGGCTGCGCGTGGCCGTGCCCCGCGTCGCACCCCGACCACGTGCCGCTGTGGGACGCGCTGCCGCCCCCCCCGCCGCCGCCCGGCTCGCCGCCCCCGCCGCCGCCCGCCCCCGCCCCCGGCCCCGCGCGCCGCCCGCCCGCGCCGCCCGCCGGGGGCGCGCCGCCCGTGCCGCTCGCCCTCAAGACCGGTGAGTTGGACGTTTTTTTTTTTGTTCAAACTACCCCACACACGCGCAACGGATTACGGAATAGAAAATGATCCAAGGGGTCGTCCATTAATCACGTAAGGGTACCCATACCCATTACATACATATTTTTTTACAATATTTGACCCCCCCCATTGGTGTCCCGTAGCATATGCCAATCCCCCCTTATTTATCACAGTAATTTATAAATATTGTTTCGCAAACAGAAAGGTAATTTGGCTCATATTTATCTTAATAATATGGCGCTTACCGCATGACGCTAAGAGTGAGTGCAGCATTTCGAATATAGCTCAAAAAAGTATCCCTAGTGGATAGTAATTACGTGACGAGACTTAAGGTCCTCCCTTCCCCCCGTGACCGAGCGTGGTCATTTTGGAGACCCATTCCCCTGAATCGGTCACGTAACACGTTGTATGGGTAAGTTCCTTGACGTTTTTGCAACTTTTTGATCTTTTAGTTGTTTGAATTATTTGTTATTTGGAGTATGCAGAACCAAACATAGTATTTGTTACACCAGGGACCTATGTAATAATTTGTATTATTATTTCATCATTTATGATGTTCAATAAAGAGGTAATCTATCTTAACTCAAAATTATTTATAGGTATCATTTACTTGTGATAACCCTAGCCCTTAGAATTTATATTTTAAGTTAAAAACACGCCGGGTGATATATATGAAACATGCATTTCCTTTATTTCGGAATCCTTGTCAATTGGGGACTTGTTTATTTTTTTACTTTTTTGACTTTACATAAAAAAATATGGCCAGGAAAAATAACACCTATTAAAATAAAAAAAGAGCAAAAAAATGCTAGATTCACTTTCCCACAAACGTCTGACAGGAATTTTTTTTTATTTGACGAACCTATATTGATTAAGTTTTTTCAATTTCAATTCAATTTACATTTACGTTTCTATACATACCTATACTATGTGTATGAGAGTGTAGTAAGTACCTACTAAATAATTAAAATACCTACATACTTTTACTACATGTAGTACGTACTACGTTCTTTTACTATATTTGTATTGGAGACAAGTTTTGGAATCGATACTTACTAGGTTTTATTGTTGACAGATCCGAGCGCCCCGTTGCCGACCATCCTGCCTCCGGAACTTCCACCTGGCCTCATTACATTCACCTAGATTGGGACCTAGGTGATGTAGAAATTGGGCCTATACGTTCCCCTAGCAGGACTAAGTTCCTGAAAATGGGGCCTAGATGTTTTGAGAGTGAAGCCTAGATAATCCTGTGAGTGGGTAATCATGGTCATGAGAGTGGGTGCTAGAAGTTCTTGGAAATGAGTCCTGAAAGCTCCTCGGGACTGAGGTGAGACTTCGAAATCCCTAGGTACTGAATATGAAACATGACTTTGTTTTTTTTTTTAATTCCTGACCTACAATTTCGCTCGTCTAATTTTGTGATACAAGAAAGCTAATATTCAATAGAATTTCTTGACACCAACATTAGTGTCGCAAATGTGATTTTTTAAATATAAAATTTCAAGTTCCTTGACGAGAACACGTGTATGTTAGTTACTTTTAAGTAGGTATAGTTTTAAGTATTAATACATGTATGATAACAAGAAAGCTAATATTCAATAAAATTGAATTTAATATTGTATATTATTCCTTGACAAAGTACATTATAGTCTCTAAATATTGTGATTTTTTTAAATGTTAGTTACTTTTAAGTACATTAAATATTACATTTTAAGTATTATATGTAAATACTGAGTAATTATTAAACGATTTTTAAAAATACTATAATTTTATTTTTAACTGCATGAAAACAATCAGAAAATACTCATTAGGAGGGAAAGAAGTTAAATTAAATAAAAGTAGACGTTTTCGAAAGCTTTTCTCAACTTTTATATATTGGACTGTTTTTGTGTCGTGTCATGTACATTACATTATTCCTATATACAATTTCCATGTACTTTATCCATTAAACATATAAAAGGTACAAACGCAAATGAAACTACGGTTGTTTTTTTTTTTTTTTTTTTAAAAACAATAAAATAGATTTTCATTTATTGTGAGACGAAAAATACAACAATGGGACTTATCACCTAGGATGGTTAGTGGCAGACTGTCGTCGTGTCGGAACAATGTCGTGCCGGGTCCGGGGCGCGGCGGGCGGCCGCTGTGGCAGTATGGGCGGACGCTGCAGCCCACGCGGGGGCGGCGTCGCGGGGGCCGCCGCCCGCCGAGCCCCCCTCCCTCCCACTCTACAGTATAGACTCCTAATTTATGTCTTTCATTGGGAAAACTCGTGGTACATAACGTAAATATATCAAAGACAAAATAAATAAATAAACATTACAAATATAATTTATATAATACACAAAACGTTACCGTGACCACTCTATTCAATTTAAATCATAACTAATATGGTAATTTTATTTTATTACTTAAAACATAATGTTGTGTGTAAGTTTTCAATAGCTTTTTTTTTTCCATATTTTTTTGTAACTAATTATTAAAAAGGCTTTATCGATTCGAAGCTAATACTTAATTACTTACAAGATTGTCTCGACAGCCGGCGCGGGCGCTGCAGCCCGGCCGGCTTCAGCGCGAAACGTAACAATCAGTATTCAGTACCGCTACATTGAAACGTTCTATACAAAAATTGAACATTGCCGATCCACTAAATCGTTTTTCTTTTTTTTTTAATCACTAAAACAAGTGTGGTCGCGCACTGTCGCGGCCCGCGGGTCGACTCGTCACTAGGTCATTAAGTACATGTCTTACGTTATAAGTTGAAAATGCCACTGCTGCGGATGCGACCCTACGTCGCCTATGTCGGTCGGGAGGCGCCGGCGGCCGGCGGCGAAGCCCCGCGCGCTCCGCCGCCGGCCGCCGCGAGCGACCCTCTATTGCTCAAAGATAAGAAATTCCAAAACAAATTCGTTATATCGTAGACTATATTTTTGTTTAATAAACTTGAAGTATTTTTTTATCAATAATCAATAAGTACATTATATAATAATTGAATGATTAGTATTTGTTCATAAGAGACTAGCATTACAAATAAATACCTTCTGCTATACAAGTTTTTTTTTTAAATGTTTATTTTCTATTTAAACATTTCGAAGATGTTTAAGGACTACGTCGGTTTATACACAAGAATGGATAGGTCGGTTCTTGTATAGAAACTTTTGTTCAGTTGATGCGTCTACGCGTCGAGATATGACTTAAATGTATATGTACTTAGATTAAGGGGAGAAAGTCGTAAAAACAAAAAGAAAAGTTATTTGAAATTTTTATAACAAACGCCTTAACTAATACTTTTTAATATAATATGTAATAATAATTTAGTTGAAGTAGGTATATAAGGCGCGGGCGGCGGCGAGGCGGGGCCCGCCGCTAATATCAGTCGGCGCTGCGCCCGCAGGCGGAGCCCCGGCGCCGCGGCCGACGGAACCGTTCTGTACAAAGGAGAGTCGAGGCGGCCGCGGGGCCCCGCCCCCCCACCCCTCTCACACACTACAACACGTCTTCGACAAAAGCAATATAAAACGTTTCATTCCGTGTAAGAGATGACACGATGGTTGCGAACATTACTATTTAGTTTTATTATTATTATTTTCACCAAAACAATAAAGAACACACTCCATTCGCTCCTCGATCTTGCGCTTAAATCTAAAATTAATAATTAGACAATATTTTTTTTCATTTATGTTCAACAGACGCGCGCGCGGCACGACGCGCACGTATAATAATAATAAAAATATTTTTTTTTTCAAAAACAATCGAATAATTAAACACACTAGTTAACAATATAACTTATGCTCAAATACACCGGTGGATGCGGTACATGCCTCGGGCTCGCGCCTCCAAAACGAATTCTAATAAACATGAACATCGTCGTATGTTAAAAAATTATTTATACACAACATTGCCGCTTCAGCGCGTTCCGTTCTATCATGTATTGTATACTGTATAATAATATAATGGTTAACGTTATTGTTAGAGCGATGGCAGCGTCGTCGTCGGGTGGTCGGTGCGGTGCGCGCGGCGCGGCGCGGGCGCGGGGGCGGGCGCGGGGGCGGGGGTGTGGCAGCGGGCGCGTGTTACACCGCCGTCTCGGTGTGACTGTGGCTGGAGAGGCGCTCCACGTCGATGTCGTGCGGCGCGAGCGTGTCGCGCGCCGCGTCCGCGTAGTCCACGCTCGACGAGTGCGAGTACCGCTTGGAGAGCGCCGTCTGCTTGCGCAGCGCCTCCGCTAGCGCCGCGTCCGCGAGCGAGCCGCGCGAGTCGAGCCCCTGCCGGAACGCGTTCACGACGCGTATCTGCGCGCGCGACGCGGGTCCGCTCAGTGACAGGCGAGCGGCGCAGGCGCAGTGCGCACGCGCATCACCCGATACCCACTCGGCAAGCTCGCGCGGTCGTTCACGACTACCGTGAAACGCTATAACTACCTTTTATATGCATAGCAGATCGTACACAAGATCCCAACGGTTGAAATACCGATTGCCTACCAATTGCTTAAAATAAGATAGCAGATCGTGCCTACGTAAGATAAGAGTCGAAGTACCGATTATCTGTGCATCGTTTAAGACAGCAGATCGTACCTACAGATCCCAAAAGTCGAAATACCGAATCCCTACCCATTGCTTAAGATAGCAGATCGTATACCTAAAAATTTCGTACAATTTAAAAATTCTCCGTTCCCCGGCTGTAATTCTGGACATGACACAAATATTCCAATATAATACATAGTAAATATATTATAGTATTGAAATTTATAATGGATTCATCAAAAGGTAAACGGTTGAGAGAACCTCGTTTTGGAGTTGAAAAGACTTCACATTATAAATAATAATAATATTCAGTGACGTTCGACGAGATCTTAGAATATTTTGTGAATTATTCACATCTAAATCTGCTATGCTATAACAGGTAGTATACCATTGCAATAAAAGCTAGATTACCAGAAAATGGAACTGACCATAGTATCTAATAAAATCAAAAACGGAGCGTCGCGAGTGAGTATTGTCGGTGATCGACCCCGCGATTCGTCAACACTGTTTTCTCGGAAAATTATATAGGTAAATTGTTATTACATAACTATACAGTACCTCAACTTCGATTCAATATTACAAACGCACGATTTGGCGTACAAACAAACACATCAAGCCGTAGCAAGACCTCCGAGCGAGTTTCCATAACGCCATAATACCAACCGAGTTCACTCGTAGACTCGTCACGGCTCTTTTCTATTCTTTGTGTACGTAGAACCGATCATTTACAAATGTTGAGACACCGTCTAGCTACCGTTCATTAAATATTTGATAGATACACAATCACATAAAAATCATATCATCATCAATTCTAGAAACCGTAGCCTAATGACATAATTACGTTATGATGGCCAAACATTATATTTCGAGTATCTTTTGGATTTTTTCCACTAAATATGTAGTCGAAGAGACACGAAGCATTATGTACGAGAATGTGCATCTATAAAATATTCATGAATTTGATCTGTAATCAGATGTGTGCCGGCCGCGGTAGCGTTGACGAACCCGAGGTGCACACACGCAATGAACAGTATAACCAAATGAACATAAAGAGAAGCACACCGAGCCATAAAAAGGAGGCGAGAAAGCGGTATAGGTAATCAAAGTTCCAGTCACAGATCGCCATGCAATGGTCAAAATGATCTGTGTGAGAGACGGACCTCGGCCCACGGTCGCACTGGCGTCCCGCCTCGCTCTATTATCTATGCTCTGAGGACAGACATCATTGTCGTTGCCTTGTTAGTGCCGGTGTGGGGGTAACGCGTGCGCATGCAATCTGTGGCCACGGTCGCCACTTCGTGTTGACATTCCTGCGTGGCTACTCGCGTTACAAGCGCTATAGTACTGTTTATTATACATTTATTACATTTTGTTCTAGTTTTGACATGATCGAAAGCAAACATCGACGCCTCTCGCTTTTGTACACAGTAATTAAAAAAAAAAAATAACCTATCATCAGTATCCGTAAGCGAATTGGAAGCTGGCAACACTTAAATACTGTTACGCTTAAAAACAATGATGACTTTGATATCCCGCAAATTGTGTATGAGAAAGCAATTTTCACTAGAAAAACTAAATGTTTTTTCTGCTATAAAAGCTATTAATGTTGATATTTTTTTTTTAAATTGAGAAAAGGTGATAACGATAAAAACATATTATGCTAAGTCCAGTTATGTTTTTTGATTGGATGGTATTTCAAGCGGTCACGGCGAAACCCTGGCGGTTCATGAGTCTACAGAAACCCGAACCCAACGGAAATTAATACCAATTTTATTTATATAATGTGCATGGTGTATCGCAAAATATAAATGACTTCTAGAAGGCCATGATATATGAATGCAAACTATAGATAGAGGCTACGTAATGTTCGATTATACCTTTCTATATTAAAACTCTAGGTGTTATATCTCCGGTAATTTTGTTCAATATATTTCTCAAAGTAATTTATTACGATTTCAATTATGGCTGTTTAATGTTGCGCGAAATAAATGTTAAAGGTATATTAATTTCGAAAACATAAATGTTTTATATTAAAAAATTTACTACAGGTATTTAAGTTATGTATTTAAAACTTTTTTTCGTAATCTTTTATTAGTAAAAATAGTTTATTTGTCAGTATTATTAATCAAGGCGTTAAAAAGACCTAACTATCATGTTATCAAGTTTTAATTCAAGCATTGCTGTGATGTGTTTTAGATTTGATGCCTTTGCTACATATAGATACCTATTTTATCGCATAAAAGTAGGCAGGTCACACCTGTTTCTGCTCATTTTGATCAAACAATGCGATCAAGAACCTATCGCAACATCAAAAGGGAGGCACTAAATAACATTAAACACGGAGTTGTACACCTTAGTCTTAATTTTGGATTTTAAAAAGTAGGTAGCGCATATCAGTGTCATGCACATTGACAAAAAAAAACATGCGAGTCGCCACACTGACTTAGAATTATATAATTACATAATGACATTGTAAAATTTTCAATTTTTTGTAGGTAATCCAAATGACACTTGTAAAAATATGTATTATAATGGAAAGTCAGAGCAACGACTTCAGCAACCAGAGACAAGTGGGATGATAGTAACATACATAATGTATATAGCTGTAAGTATAGATAGACAGTACAGTATCGAAAGTGGAACGTATCAAAGTCAACAAAAAATAGATATAAACGAAAAACTGTTAACATAAAATAGATAAACAAACAAACAAAGAGACGGTGAGTGAAACAGCAGGCTTTCCTTCACATATGTTTGATTGGATAATAATCTTACAGCTTGGTCGGTGGACGTCTTGCTATACGGGACCGGTATCAACCGCTCTTGTAACTCGCCACCTATGACCTTCCATGTGCAATGGGGTTTTCATGGAAAAGAAAATAAAAAGGAGAACATGAAGTAAAAAGATCACGACACGAAGAGATACGAGGCAGAAACAGAACGCCGACAGGCGTCCGCTCACAAGAAATAAGTTTACATACAATATACATAATATAAGTAAAAGTAAATATACGTCAATGCTGGGGATCGAACGATATCAACTGGAAACAAGTTGAATTTAAACAAACAGTATTGCGACATAACTACAATTTAAGTTAATTTATAATATAGGGAGTTATATAAAAATATCGTTCGATCCACTTGCAGTGATATTACTTTACAAAGTGTTATATATAAGGAAGGTATAGAAGATTTTCGGGGTCTTAACGAAGCGGTGCGCCTCGCGAAGCGATGATTAGAATGTAGGTACAAGGAACATATCAAACAAATATAGAGTATGTGTAATCGAATACTAAACGCAGGGTTCGTTGTTGTATATCAAGAAGCACATTCATGGGCTTGTGCACTTAATACTATACTTATTCATTTTAAATATATCACACAACATTCTTATTACGTTCCAGGGCTCCGTTACGTCACGTCACTTTATCGCTCCGTCGATTCAGTTAATGTTCCCTCAACGGAAAATTGAAAAAAAAAAGTGGATATAAAACAAAAAATTAAACACACTGATCCATAAATAATATAATATACACCAAACATTAAATATTTCTGTTGTGGCTAAGTTTGTGAAGCCATTCATGTACATCGATCCAACGAATGGTTTTCATCGAGTGTCTGTTTATGTGCAAACGTGTGTTTTGTGTGTGTTGTCGGAGGGGAGGACCCCACTTGTGTTTCATCCGCTGTCGGTTTGTCCCATGCGAACTAATGAAGCACACATATTGTAACAAGTATATTAATAAATCGGTCCATCAACGGAGTTGCTCACATATCAGATGTATACCTAGATGATATTATACGTTCTGCCTACGAATAAAATAAATACAAGCATCTAAGATTTATATTAAATAATAATAAGCGATACTGAGTGATTTAGCAAATCAATTTTTGGCTCTCTTATTATCAGGTTTTCCATAGTTCTCTAAATAGATAGTTTTGTGATTGATCTAAGATTCGTGCATTATCTAGTTCACGGTTAGCAACCAAGTCCGTTTTTTACTTATGTAGACTAATTTGACAAATGTCCAATTTACAAAATTTACATACACATTCATCTAACTACAAGAGTCTATGAAATTAAAAAAAACGAACTGTAGATCTATAGTGATACAGTTTAAAGCATTATTTTAGCTTTAAACCCCCTGGTGCATACAGGATGATTTTTGATAGCGCACACACACACACACACACACACAATAAAAACCAGCATGTGTGCACCAGAGTGAGATAGCAGAAAGCCACTAAAGTTGCTATCTGCTGTCCGGAGTGTCCTAACCTATATAATATAATACAGGAGGGGTGTAAGCGTAAGCGAGTTCTAACATCCAATCTAGATTACGACACACATTCCTGGCCGAGGTCGGCTGGGCCAACAACAAATATTCGGACCAACAACGACACAACCAACATCAGCTCTGCGGCCGGTTACCTTATGAATGCAGCTCTCCGCGACGTGGCAGATTGGTGAAATGAAAGTAACTTTGGAGTATAGGTACTTTATTATAATAGTTTAATAGGAGACATGAAAGCGTTAGAAATTGTGATTGTTTTAAACAGTTTTAGTACCCGTCTAGTTATACTAAGTAGACATTAGTTATAGCAGCTGATACATGCTATATGCTTTACTGTTTTTGTTTTTCATAGATATATATCAAAGTTTTGTTGTATAAGGTTCTTTAAAACCGATCGTACGCAATTTATATTAATCCAAAGGCAAAGAATAAAGTTTTAACTTTTCACTAATTTTCTTCAACATTTTCGGTGTAAATTACACAGATATACGAATTTATTAATTTTTTAGTTTAATCTATTATTATGAAGGATTTTTATGTTTTTTTTTTATTATAAATATATGTATCTAAATGATTAAGAGAGCAGTCAATTAAACTCACTAGTGAATAAGAAGTGCATTATTAAAGATAGAAATTTAGTACCTAACTATGTATTGAAAGTGAGGATAGATGTTCCATATAAGGAAACACTTATAACACAGTAACCTATAATACTATAATAAACTCACAAAAACTTCCTGATAGTTAAATTTGCTTGTGTTTTATATATCGTATACAAACCTATATTGATTCATAGCTATATAAAATACTAAAATCAGTGTAAACAAAAACGAAAAAAAAAAAACAAATAAGAATAGGTAGTACCTAATTGGAAGACTGTGTAGTAGTGTGTTAGTGAAAATCATAATTTTTTCAAAGTGGCAAATACATACGCACCTTATCAAATAATGTTCACGGAAATATTTCCGCACAATGAAAGTTTTAACTGCCATGAATAAAAAAATAAATCGTACCTACCATTAGTTATTGTCATAATACAATTAAAAACTTGTTAAATTCGTTAGTTTTATGAATCAGCAAGTGTCATGCAAAGTAAAAAAAACAAAACAGACAACAAATAAAACAGTTTATATCGATAACCATGCTTAGCAAATTTGCTAAGGTTATATGGCTAAGGCTATATTTGATTATGGGGTTGAATATTAAATCACACTTACTACGATGTAGGTTGAAATGTCAATAAAAAAAACGTGTTCATGATCATACTGTACATATATAACTAGGACAATCTGATGACATATACGAGCTCTCTATGTAATACATACATAAGAACTAACATTTATATATAAAAATAAACATTCCTTGCACATCACTCTGAACACATTTATCAAATACTAAAAAAATAATTTATTTTTTAAAACAACAACAAAAAACAAGCAAATTTAAATATCATAAACGTTTGAAACGTCTATATAAAAGCACTTGAATAGCACGTCTGTCGTTCCATTTTAATATATAAAATAGGTAAACGGCACATATGATTTTACCGTAATAATGTCATATAATTTTTTTTTTTTTTTCCTCGACTACAACTTAATATATATTTTTTAATATTTGTTATTTAAAAAGAAAACGCGAAACAATTTTTTATTTACATAAAATAGTTAGTACCTACTACGAAACGATTTAAATTTTATTTGTTTATGTATCAAGTATTTTTATATATAACTCTAATATACACAATAAACAGTAGTGCATCGTAATAACTGACATCTAAATTTATTCAAATATAATAATATTTTGCGATCTCACTAGTAGTGTTATTTGTATTAGGTTTTTTAATTACCTATAACTACTTAATAATTTTAAACATTAGAAACTTACACCTAAGGCATTTACATTGTAAGTAAATTTATAAAATTCTCCTTTTCTTATGTGAATTGATTATTCATTTATTATTTATTTATTACACAGCTATTTAATCATCGAAAAATTCTATTTTTAATAAACGCTAATATAATATTTTCAGAGTATTTTTTAATGTGTTTTATAATTTTTTTTCTTCGATGGCAGTTATTTATTGATCGAATCGACCCGAAAGTAAGAAACATGAACTCATTTATTAGGTGGGTAGTTCGGTATACGAGTATATATTGCGAACCAACTATATTTAGGTACCTATTTATATAAAACTTGCACTTGTGTCTCGGTTATATTGTTAATTAGTTATTATTGGGTGGGGGCATGTTTTAGTTTTAATCATCACTTTGATGTGATACGGGGCTGAGGGCGGGCAAGGAGCTCCCTCCGGATTGTACGCTGATCCTCCGGTGCTCTGCCAAATAATTATTCACAAAAATCCTGCGACCGGCCAATATGTCCGCCTTTTGCTGGAAAACAACATCACGGGCGTCAGTGGACCCGTCCGCGAGCAAAATGCACCGGCGGTGCTCTAGTGGCCGGGCTATGCGACACGCTGACACTATAGCCGACTAACCAAACTGCTTTACTACGATCTTAGCTAAAGCTCCTCCCACACAGGCGCATGTAACGCACGATATTATCGTACGTGTCACTGCGGTAGTGCGTCCCGCGTTCTTTACACACCGCTGCGATTCACCATAGCATAATGTTTCCAACAGACTCCCGCCCGCATCACACTACTCATACAATAGACCAAGTGTATAAAATTGTATACTACGTCTATGACTCGTAGAGAAATGATACTTTTACTAATTTATATTGTTGCGTCTATCTGTATAACCTAAATGAGTGTTTTTACGCGGGTGAATGTAAAATTGCACGCTTCTTTAATATAAAATTTACGAAGATATTTATCGCATTATCGCAATACGAGAAGACGTCAATGTCCCCGTTTTATCGCATCGTTTACTGCAACAGTGTGAGTATACGTGTTAATATTGAATATACAGAAAACAAATGTCGCAATAATCACGGAAAACAGTAAAAGAAGAAAAACACTCTTTTCATCCCGTGGCGATAATGCAAGCGATAATATCTAGTGGTAATATAGCGCCTGTGTGGGGGAGCCTTTATTTATACTCTAACAAGAGAAATTCCAAAACCAATATCTAAAGAGATTGCATTAATAAAAAAGTGTGTAATATCTATTTTGGCTTTAGAACCTCAATTCTATAACTACAAGAAGTGATTTTAGAATCAAGTAGAATGGAAGTAATAAAAAGTAGTTTAGTTAAGTTGATTTGCCTATAAGAAGGGGGCATTCACACTAGCTGGGAGGGGGCAATCGAGGGCATCCAATAGCAAACACTAATTTAAGTATAGGAAATATTGAAAATAATAAATATACTAGGAAAACCGTGTTTTAAGCTACTACCTAATATGTAGTACCTATACGCATAAAAATATAATTTCTGTATGTGAGCTACTCCGCGATGTGTCCATTATAAAAAAAAATTGTGATTGTTTTACGATATTTCGCTCAAGGTTTGTTGTATTTTTTTAATAAATAAAATATGTTTCGTAAATTTCAAATACACTTTTATTTAAAATAAATTTCGTTTTTAACTGTACCTACCTAGTATCTTAAAAATATGATCTCTCAAAGTGCCGGTTTACGATAAGTAATGTTTTTATTTCGTTTAACAATAAAAATAATAACATTTACATAAAAAAATTAAGAGAAAATAAATTAAAAGGGTTATATAACTTACGAAATAAGTACATACACAACCAATAAAAAAAATTAAGTGAAATTGAAAAAAAAAGTGTTTATTTTTTATGTTTAATTATTCTTTTTTATATTCGTGTTCGAAAATTTATTACGGATTTTTTATTTTTTTATAGTTCCCTATAATTTTTTTCCTTTATTTATTTTATTTATTGGCTTAAATACTACTACGTATAGGTGTAAGATGTTTGGTAAAAGTCATTGTGATGTACTTACCAAACAACTCTTTATAGATTTTATAAAAAAAAAAACAAAAAATTGGCACATTAAAAAAAATATCAGGAGAGAAAATTCGGTTACATTTTACATACACATCGATCGAGAATCTGATAATACGTATTAATATTAATAAAAAAAAAAGATATTTTCAACGTTTTTTTTTTAATATTGTCAGAATCTCGTGATATACAAACGAGTTACATTATTTATATTAAAAAAAAGAACAATAATAGAATGCCTGTACAGACACTCGCATACTCACACGCGATACGTCAACATGCAGTAAACACTGTAACATTAAGCACGACACACACAATATGCGAAGCAAAAAATATTATCAAAGAAACAACATTTCGTATCAAAAACAAAGTGATTGTAGAAAAAGGAAAAAAAAACCAGTATCTACAGTAATCTACACATCTCTTCAGTATTATGAATAGTGTATACAAACTCAATTACTTACTACTATCTATAAATAGTATAGAGTTGTAGCCGCCTTCGTAAAAAATGCCGCACTCTATATTAAATACTTATTTCCCTTTCATCCGTGTTTTTTACATGTTCTTTAAAAATTATTAAAAAATTATGTGGGGTATTATAGTTAGCTAATATATTTTATTGTTTACTAACGGTATTTTTTTGGTTGGAAATTTGATTTAAAAGAGAAATTTTTAAATAACAATTACAGGGATTCCTAACGATTTAAAATCTGGCACGATCATATAATCCTGTATTTACTACTGGGAAATGTCAAAACCCAAGTTTCTTATATTATAATTATGTATTTTCTAACCTCCATAGACCAAAACATTTTTAGTACATTTTTTTCTTGTTTTCCCGTTAATTTTCATTTCAACATAAGCACTACATTAAGCTGTAAAAATTACTCAGTAAATGGTGACTTTGAAAAATAATGTTCTTAAAAGTAGTGTTTTGCTTAACTGGAGTTTAGGTCGAGAATAAAAGCTTGATTATAAAAATATCTCGCCATCCTAGGGCTATCCGAGTCCGATTGTGCTATACTAAAATATCGAGTAGAAAAAAAAAACCATAAGCCATTTTAAAATATTAAAGTATATGCTATATACCGAAGAAGAAGTTGTTTTTGAATACAGAAATACATAACATGCTTCTACCTATATAAAGAGACGGCACAATTAATTATTATTAAGGGGTTTATGTAAAAAAAATTTAAATACAATAATAATGCAGGCATTTTAACCCCTAGTTAAGTAGTTATATTATACTTACAACGTGCCACAGCCTAGCGTTCGAGTCCAACCTAAACTTACCGTCAACATCTGAAATGCACAGAGCGATTTTGCTACAACTCGGCTCAATACAAGCCCCACCGTTTCTATATACTATCATCATCTACTCTGTGGCAGCGGTCAAATTAAAAATGCTATGGAATTTGTTTGAAAATTTATTTTTTAAATCAATATTAAGTAAATAGATCTGGTAACATTTTTTTTTTTTGCAAAAGTTTTTGTTATTTTTTCGACTTTTTTTTTCAATAAATATTTTTAAAGCTATACTTTTTTTTTGTTATTCAATTTGAGAAGCACGAGGTTCATTCATACTAAACTTTAGGTTAGAATATATTATATTAACAAGAACGTAATAGTTACATTGTTTATCATTTTATTGTACGTACCTACTATTTAAAGATTAACTACATTTCGGAAAAAATTGCAATTAGATAAGCGTTTATAAATAGTCCCAGTTTTTACTTTTCCAGTTAGAATTGGGTTAAGAGTGGTCCCAAAATTTACTATGAAACAATACACACGCGGTTTTCTAATTTAAAATTAAATGATTTTTTTTTAAATGTTTAATTAATAATTTAGCCCTCGTAACAAACTACACTACCTAATCGATACACAAGAAGCTAATGAGAGATGAAAAATTTATAAAGATTCTTTTAAAAATATTAAATTATTATCTAAGAAGAAAATTTTTATTAAAGTCATAAGATTAAAAGTTTTACATCGATCGCTCCCAAAAGTAGTTTGTTCACTCGAGTCACCTTCCGATTACAATAGCTATAATAAAATATCACTGCCCCGATGTACATAAAGACGTTCAACGGTATTCAACATATTTACATATATAGTTTTCGTCTCTAAAATAGCAGTGTGTCCGTTCATTAATTATTTATCAACGACTGGCAGAGAGATGTACAAATATTCGATTACAGATTTACTATAGATAGGTAACTATACTCTATACAAAAGTTCAATATAAAGGAGGGGTCCCGTGATAAGATATGCGCAATCGTCAACTATTCCCATAATCGAACACCGTTTTCTATCGCATCGTTCAACATTTACAAATATTATATGCATTGACAAATGTACAGGCGCGCGTTTTACTTTTTTAAAAGTAGCTACGGGCGCAGAGGCACATCACGGCATACCGTCGGATCTCGACTCTCGAAACTTTATGATAGTGTTTATTGCTATCATATCTACTTAGCACACTAAAAAAGTTTCAACGTTCTTTAATAATGTTCGTGATAAAAAAAAAACAAAAAACCTATCGCACTAAGTTATCATAAAGTACATTATGAATGGTACAATATTATAAGTTTAAAGCATATATTATATGCGTTTGGTAGCGTGTACGCGATGTACGTGACCGGCGAACTCGGTCGGGAAGTTTAAGTAACGGCCGTCGTCGGTCGGTCGTGTCGGTCGGTCGGGAACCAAAATATACGGAAATATAACGAACAAACGAAAACGTGCGGCCAGTGTTATACAGGGTGTAATTTTAAACGAGGGACATATTCGAGCCTTCGATAACCATCGAACTCATCAGTTAGATGTAACTGATTAAAATATACATTTATTAAAAAAAAACATGCGACGTAGATTAACGCGGGTGAATCACTTATACATTTTTGTAGGCGCGTCATCAGCGGCAATACAAAGGAAAAGGGGCGTACGTTACGACACGACGTCGGCAAATTGCGTGCTCGATTTTTTTTTCTTATTTTTCAGATATCTGAGACGAGAATCGAATACCGGACCGTTCTTCGCCGATACGTCGCTCGTTTAACCTTCCACCGTGTATATGTGTGTGCGCGCGGCGGTCGGGCGGCCGGCGGCCGGTGGGCGGCGTGCGGGGGGCGCGGGGCGATTAGAATATGGTGGTCTCAGTGCGCGCGGCGGCGGGCACGTCGTCCGCGTCGATGTAAGCGATGTCCGCGGGCGGCGCGCGCAGCCGCGACCGCAGCGTGGCCGCCGAGTGCGCGGACAGCTTCTCCTCGAGGTCCTCCAGCGTAGACTTGAACGCGCGCACCACGCGCAGCTGCAACCAACACAACAGCCCGGCGCGCTGCCGCACTCACACTGCCGCACGCGCACCGCACCGCGGCCCGCCCCGTATACATCCCCACCCCGCCCCGCTCACTCCGAGAGCGCCTGCACGCCACCGATACCTTGACGCTACCTGAGTGTGGTGTGGATGGATGATGTACCGTTCGCGCGCGCGCGTTTCGCCGCGGTCCGAGCGAGATAGCGAGTGTCGCGCCGGAGCATGCAACCGGGCGGGCGCCGGCGAGCGACCGTGACCTTGACGGTTGGATGACGAGACGAATGCACTAGGACAGAACCGGTGCTCAAGGATATAGAGAGAGATGGACGCCATGCGCGCGCAGCTAAGAGGAACGAACAGATTACAAAAAAATTGAAAACAAAAAAAGTACACTAAAACAGCTAAGAGTGAGCTAGCGAAAACTGCTATGATGATAATAAATTAGGTATTATAAAGACAGAAAAACATCCAGTGATCGAAGTGACCGCCCGGCCCGGGGTGCGACCGATGTGACGTCACGGGGCGAGACGGGTCGCTGTCGGGTAGAGGGCGAGTGCTCGACGGTATCGGTCGGGGATAGATCGTCGAGGGGTGGGGTGCGAGACGGTGCTGTAGATGATGGGGGGAAGACGAGATCTACGGCCGGCAAATACGATGGATGCATTACAGACGAATAAACAATACACTATGACGGAGCGAGCGCACCCGGAAAGTCATTGGCGTGAAGAAAACTCGCGAGTACACGACTAAAGTAAGACTCGGGAATCGATCGATCCATCGAATCGAGCTGCAGAGAAGTTATACAACACAGCTTCGATTAAAAAAATGTTCATTCAAATGTGGGTCTAAGCGCGTGCTGTGTAGGTACATTTCACTTTAGTGTGTGTGAGTAGTTACGCCTCTCAACCCAAATTTAAATGTAATGCTGTAACGCTTGCGCTGGCTGACAAGCAGAGACCACAACAGATACGTTCCGTCATGTTCCGTCACGTCACACGTAAGCAGCGACTTTCGTTGCTTTCCGTCGTCTCTATGACACTTTTGCTAGTCGTTGAATTTTATTACTATTTCAATAAGACTCAAAAAGACTATCAAAAGTGATCACACATGACTGTATATAGGAATTTATGGCGAACAAAGCTACCGGTGACGTGACGTGACGTGACGTATGCGGTGAGTGCTCGCCGCGTTAGGTTTGGACACGTCGACTTTCCGCGAGCGTCAGCCTCTCGCCGTCTATAGATTGGGGGCGGGCGGGGGGTCGAGGGGTCTGAGGGTCTGGGGGGGGCTATGTGTGGGGGAGTACAGGCGGCTAGTGGTGGTGTGGCGCTAGAGGGGTGTGCGTGTACCGTGAGCTTCCGTCGCACGCAGCGCGCCGCCAGCCGCCGCCGCCGCCACTACACCTCGGTCTCGAGCACCGCCCGCGGCTGCGCCCAACAACACCGCTCTACGGCGCGCGCGTCGCCGCCCCACTCGACACCGTCCTACGCGGGGGGAGGAGAGGGGGGCCGGGGGCGTAGGGCGGGGTGGGGGGGGGGGGAGGGCGCCTAGCTTAACAACGCGCACGCTACGCAGCTACGGGGCGGACGGCGCTACCGAAGAGAATATAACCTGCACTACGTACGTGTCGACCACAGCATAGTAACGTCCATTCGAAATTCAAACAAACACACACACAAGGCGAGAGGGAAGACTGGCATATAAGATGTTGAAATTTTACTATCGTGGTTGGGCCAGAGCGAAGTCCTTTGAAAAACTGGCTAATCTTTATAGGGCATCAGGATATCTCTCGGAGGAATCAATGTACGATACAGTACATTTTTTTTAATATTAATCGGAAAATTCGATTCAAGTACCCGATCGATGACGTCCCGTTAAAAAAAAAAAAACCGTTCACGCCCCGTATCTGTCGTAGCGGCAAGCACGCCAAACACGACAAGAGAGAAACTAAGAAAGAAATTTAAAAAAAATATTACAAAACCCTTTTTTTTCTATTCTTGTTGAGAGATACACATTTATAAAAAAAAAAAACAAAATATAACAAACAATATTATCGGAACAGAAATCGTGTAAGTATCGTGTCAATTGATGCCGTGTAGTAGTAATGCGGACCGCTGTACTGGCCAGTGTCGAGTGATACGAATATGACTCGAGGGAGAGTGCCAACCGAGCTGGTGAAACGAAATCAATCAAAAAAAAAACAACAAAAATAAAAACACTGGAATGTAAAGATGAATAAAAAAAAAAAACAAACGAAAACATGACAATGGCGGTCGATCCGAGGCCTCGTCTACCCTGGAAAACAAATCTAGACTACACCTAGTACCTACGCAACGCAGATCACACCTAAACATGATTCGGGATAGGGACCAGGGTACTCTACTTATGGTGACCATTTTAGATTCGTCGAATTATTTAAATAATCGTTTTACAGGTTTTAAATTTAAATGTCAGGATCTATTTTTTTTATTGCATTTCTAAAAGATAGTAAATTGCATACACGTGGACGGCGGTGGCTCGATTTTGTTTTAGCTCTAATTAATTTATTTATTTAGGTTGTTTTTAACGGATTCGACATAACCAGGAGGTATGCATTTAACTATATATTTCTACCATGCTTGTGTTGACAGATGTAAGAAAATATGGAGAGCCAAGAACGCTAGGGGATTTTTTTATTTATAATTTGAACGTTTACAATTGTGAAACAAA
The DNA here is from genome assembly GCA_907165275.2 of Zygaena filipendulae. Classification (NCBI taxonomy): domain Eukaryota; kingdom Metazoa; phylum Arthropoda; class Insecta; order Lepidoptera; family Zygaenidae; genus Zygaena; species Zygaena filipendulae. Next base: position 5,753,459 of record OU015674.1, read on the forward strand.
AAATATAATACATTTTAGAAAAACATGTTTATATTTTGTTCTTATTATAATATTCTAATTTTAGTCTTGCACAATTGTATCGTCAAATAAAAAGTAGGTGTTAGAAAGCTTTTACGACATCACGTATTTCTGTTACTGTTGCCGGCATTTTAGATTTACAAAAATGAAAATTAGTATTTTAAAACAAAACGGAAAAATGTTATTTCTTCTACACACATAGTTTACTTACGTACCGTCGCTGCAGCGGCATTGTATCGACTAGTTCAATAATTTATTTACACTCACAATATGGACACTACATACAAGCCTAACATAAACGCAAAATAATACAATTATAGGCATCAACATCTACGCAAAGGCAACAACTACTGATGATGACCAATCTCGATGACCCAGTTTGACGCTTGCATAAATCCATTTTACTGACAAACACACCCTCCGACGTAAATTACCAGGATAACATTCACAACAAAAAAAAAATAACAAAAACAATACAAAAAAAAAACAAAAAATTAAAATTCACCAATACATTGACAAACAACACAACGGCAAAGGAAAAAAGGGTAATAATCGGGTTCAATACAGTGTTAGTACCGCGAGCATTCTCGGCATGCTCTCGCTAATCGATAATAATAATCAAAAATATCTTCAATTCATAAGAAAAATCCACTCCACACTCAAATAAACGTTCAGCAGTAACTGAATAGTATATTATGAAGAAAAAAAAATATAGTGATAACAGGAAAAAAATAATTTTTATTTATTTAAAATATATAATAATATTCTAGATATGTTGAAAATTATAATTTTTCCATTGGGTTACTGCTATGTAAGATATCGGTAACGCGTGTTAGTGCGTACGCCGCACGGCTCTGTGGCAGACACAGGCGGGCGTACGTGATACTATATTCAACGGACAGTACAACAGCATACCATTCACTGTGAAACAGAGCTCGGGTTGCTTTGGATCAGTAGCGAGGATGTATCGGGTTGGCGTATCACAAGCAAAATAACACTATTCTTCAAAAAAAAGTAATCAAAAAAAAAACAATTAAAAACATACATCAAATCAAAAACAGACGACAAATTAATAATAAAAAAAAATAACATTAAAATAATAAAATAAAATAGAACCAATCAAACAGTCAGTATGACTCGATAGTAAACATAAAGATAGATATAGAGAAAGAGAGTCATATTCATACCTCGATGTGGTTTTTATATGTTGAGAGTGAGATAATATAATTTAAAATAATTATTACTAATAAATAATTAATATAATAAAGAATTATGTCTTCATTACATCTCTACGATAGTCATCGTAACTGTTTGAAGGATCAGAGGAATAAGTAACATAGTCACAGCCTTAGGTACAAAGAGCATGCCAATTCGGGTAGTTCGGAGGGAGAGGGGGCGCAGTCAAAAAGAGGGTATAATAAAACTGTATAAAAAGAGGGTATAAATCGTAAAATTTAACGGAAAGCGTCAGACTGATTTCGGTACTGCGTTTCATGCATCTCTCGATGGATAATTAGTTATCGCGCATGTATTTCTATCTAGTGTAGCGTTTTACTGGACGCTTCCATGACAATCATAAACGGTATAAGGCAGAGGGAGACAGATACAAGTGTGAATAGACACGCAATACAGTTATGCTACATGTGTCCGATGTTAACAGAAGCTAACAAGATATTATTATGAATGTCATGAAATCGTTTTCTAATAGGATTAATAATGAAAAATAGAATATACTTTTTTTTTTAATAAAAACAAAATTTCTAATTAAAAGCTTTTGTTTGGTTGCAATTTTTTTCTCTATACACCTTTTTTTTTATTTATCACTTAAAAAAAATTTTTTTTTTTTATTTTTTTTTTGTAGCAAAAATTTGCAACCCAACAAATGTTTGTTTCAAGTTAATAATAATGGGCCAAAAAAGTAATGTAGCGTAACTACTTTAATTAATACAGTTTGTAAAGTGTTTCTCTGTGTAGGTATACAAATTAAAATGTCTAACAAGAACAGAAGTATTAAGGAGAGAGAAATTAACGAAAAAATAAAAAACGAAACAGTAATAAAATAAAAAACAAATATTCTTTTAAAATATTATGTTTAAAAGTTAAATTTCAAAATCGGAAAGGATTAATCTTTATTTAGTTGTTAATTGAACTAAACTTAGTTGCTCTGTTTGTTTGATTGTATAATTCAAGTTAGTGAAAATCATTTCAAAATGTGTACGAAAAAATTAACCAAACGTAATCTATGACGAAGTTGTATGTTTTTTTGCTATATTTGAAAGTAGATCTATAAAAATATGGATGCATTTAGTTGTATATTTAAAAAAAAAAATTATAGTGTAAAAATTCGATTTGTATGCGATATAATATAGTAAAAAAAGGTATAATAATATAAATGTTTAATAGAAACGATTTGACTTAGCGCAATAGGATGCCCAAAGTATCTGCTCTTGTAGACCCGTTGACATTTTTGCTGTTAATTTTTGTTTTTACAAAGACAGCTGTAAACTCAAAACTTATCCCTCGTTCGTATTAAAGCATATAATATAGGACACATTTGAACAATTTCTGCCACTCCTATTATATAAATTACCAATTATATTTTTTTTTATTTCGATTTGAATTGTTTTGTTGTTGTATGTATAAGACTCACTATAAATTACTTATAGTGGACTCATACAGCAACTTTCATTATTCATTATTACATTAGAATGAAATCAAGGGATGCCGTCGTGAAATTAATTAATTAAAATATTTAGATCAGTCTTCTTACACACAGCCTTTAGTCATTTCACGATGACATTTTTTGATTTGGACGAGCTTGAATGTCGTTTGCAAAAAAGTAAAATATTTGTACTAAAAGCACAATATAATCAATGCACCAAGTAATCGCTAAGCTATTTATATTCGTTTATATTCCAGGCATCTGATAAAGGAAAATATAAGCTAATTCTTTTTTATGGCAAACGACCATCAAGTAGGTATGTGAAAAATTGTCAACATAATGAGGAATTTATTTATGAAGCTATCGATATCATGTCAAATAACTATTGACAAATTTTCACATTAAAATAAATTTGAATACGCATTCACATAATATTATTTTACTTCAGAAATTAGGTTGAGATACTTTAATTGATTAGATTCAGATATTTAGGAACACATATTCAAATTCGAATTGTATCATTTCGTCCATTTTGTTTGAGTAGTAACTCAGCAACGATACGAGTGCTCATACCGATGCTGAATGAGTAGACAACAAAAACCCACAATTTATAATATGAATGATCCCTCCATATGAGTTCCCATTTCAATTCAACAAATATCATTATGTACAACATAAAGTAACAAAAAGACATTTGAAATGTTAGTTAAATATTGTAATTTTTTTCTTCAATTTGTTGAATTGTTTTTTTTTATTTGGCTTTGGACTAATTAGTTGTTACTTATAACGTATAATATCTTTACTTAACGTCTACGAAAAAAAAAAGTGTAAAAAAATCACAACAAAAAATCAAATCCATATGGGTTACAAATTGTGTAGGTACTTTTTTAAGTATGCAGTCTAATCATTGAGATATTGCCTTGGATGTAGAAGGCGTTATGACAACACGCGGTTGTGAATATTAATAAATATACCAGGTATTTTAAACGCGGAATGAAAAAAAAAAATTAAGTTTTTTTTTTTTTTTTTCAACTAATTGTTCCATCCGCCCCCCGTTTCCCCCGGCGGCGTGGCGCGGGCGCGGGCGGCGCGCGCCCCTTGCGTACCTGTGTCTGCAGGCGCGTCAGGCCGCGGATCCAGAGGATCTGGCCGGCGCGCGGCTTCTTGTCGAGGTCCGCGTCGTAGTCGGGGCCCGGCTGCATCGTCTGGTTGTCGGGCTGGCCGCGGCCCCAGCTGGGGTGGCGCGGGCGAAAAGGTAACCGGTTTTTTTTTTTATTTCATTTTTTTAATAATTTACTACATACAATACAGCCTATGTTACTCAGGGATAACGTAGCATTCTAATGGTGAAAGAATTTTTTTTAAATTGTCCCAGCAGGTTTTGAGTTAAAACGTTAAGTCAAAATATCTTTCCTCTTTAAAATATTGGTATAGGTAGTATAATATATATTATGAAGTATATTATACACGTGTTGCTTGGTTTCCGCGGCGCAAGCTTATCTTATTGGTGGGATCAATGTGATTTGTTATTGTTGCAAGTGGTGTACTAACGAGAGCGTCTTAGGTATCTTCCTGGTGGGCACGGAGGTGACGAGCTGGCCCCACACGAGGGTGCCCGCCCCGAAGAACAAGCACCACAGCCACTGGTCTATCGTCAGCCCCGCCGTGCTGAACGCCAGGCCGCCGAACTGGATAATTATCACCTGGAACACCACACGAACACAAGCGTAATATACAATATATACAAAGCTGACCTCTTTTTTGCTGTTGGTAAAATTTACTCCCTTCGGGGAAGGCGAAGGAAACTAAGTCCGTACAGTCAAGTCAGATGTATTTTTTTCTCCATTATTTACATTGAAATAAAAGCATTAGAAGATGCTTTTGGATAATATAGGCAACTACTAAGGAAGGATTTTTGGAAGTTCTTCACCTAAAGGGAGAAAAGGAGGGTGAAGGTTTTTGTGTGTGTAAATATCGTTAGTATTGAAGTAAGAGCTTGTTATACGTTTCATAACTATATACAGCGTGTATAAAAATTATTTGCTGTATATACAGCGTGTAACAAAAACAGTCTCGATTCGTATCGACAGAACGGCAGCGTACCTGCGAGAGCGCGGTGCCGATCCATATGGAATAGAATATGGGGTTGGTGAACAGTCCCTGGAACACGTTCCGCTGGCCGTGTATCTTGCGCGCGTTGATCTCGTTGAAGAGCGTCATCATCACGAACGTGTTGAAGATGATCGTGAAGTGCTGCGTGGGCTCCGCGCCGATCGCCTGCCCGCGCCCCGCCGGGATGTTCAGCATGCGGTCGCCTGCACGCACGCAAAATTATATACTGGGTGTAAATTATAACACCATGTATATTATTTAGTAGAAAATAAATCTAAAGAGAAAAAGAGAAAGAAAGAAAAAAAAACCACAAAGATTTCAAAAATTATTTCACTTATAGAAAGCTACGGTATTCCTCAAAGACATAGAGATTGAACGTTTGTTGTTGACAACGTGTAGAATGCAAAATTTAATACAGTTTCACCTGCATTAATTTCGCGGTTCCCGCGGGATTTACGGGAGAAAAAGTACCCTATGTCCTTTTCTGTACCCCGGACAAAGTGTATGCAAAGTTTCATGGTGATCGGTTGAGCCGTTAAGAGGCGTGAAAGCATATCAAACAAACAAACTAACTTTCGCATTTATAGTACGAGTAGCAAGGATAGTAAGGACATTTTCATGTCTAGATGGACATCAAAAGCATAAATAATATGGTCGGATCTCAATATCCGACCGAACTACTTTTTAACACTAAAATACGAAAATATTTAGTTAGTTAACAAGTAGATTTATTGTTAAAAACCATAACATACTTTTTAACACTAAAATGCTAAATATTATAGTATTTTAGTGTTAAAAAATAATTTGGTGGGATGTTGAAATCCGAACGTATGCCTTTCATGTCCAGAAATACTGACCGACAAACAGCAGTGAGAATATGATGAACAGCTGATAGATGGCCTGGCCGAGGATGTTCTTCATCATGGTGCGGCTGATGAGCGGCTTGGTGCGGCCGTACGGCTTGCGCTGCAGCAGGTCCGGCGTGGGCATCTCCGTCGCCAGCGCCAGCGACGCGAGCGTGTCCATTATCAGGTTCACCCACAGCATTTGCACCGCCTGCGGTCGGTTTCGCAATGGGCATGTTGACTAATTTTTTTTCAGTCCGTCTTGTAGATTAATAAAAAATATTGGACACGTATTTTTTAGTTTTTTACGTAATCAAAAAAACGCCGATACACTGAGTTGAAATTTCGCGTGACGTCACTTGACGGACAGTTTGTATGGCGGTTTTAGCGGTTAGTGACGTCAAGACCCCCTCGGCCCTCACCCTAAAATTTAATGCGCTTTATCTCTGTATATTTTAATTTATTTGAAAAAGCAAAAAATACGTGTCTATTGTTTTTTTACCGTACAACGAAGCATTTTAATAGAAAATACATGTCCTAATTAATTTTACTTGAAATTGGCTAAATGCATTATATTATGCGAAAGTCCATAAAAAAGAAGAAAGAAAGAATTTTATTTGTTAAGGCGGCTCTACACTCGCGCCGCGGCAGCCCGGGAAGTCGCGAACCGCGAGTGTGGCTGCTTTCGCGGCATTGCGGTCGCGCTTTACTTGTATCTTTTTGATGTGGACGGATAAATTCAAATTCATAGAGGAGCGGTCGGCGCCGACCTTGAGCGGGCTGTCCTGTATCGCGCAGGCGCCGATGAACGCGACGATGACGGCGACCACGTTGACGGTGAGCTGGAACTGCAGGAACTTGGCGATGGAGTCGTACACGTTGCGGCCCCACATCACCGCCTTCACGATCGACGAGAAGTTGTCGTCCGTCAGGATGATGTCGGACGCCTCTTTCGCCACGTCCGTGCCGGCGATGCCCTGCCGCAGACAATGCGATACGGTCAGACTAACTATTCCCCGCGGTAATTTCGGAGTTCCCGTGGGAATTCCAGGATAAATATACGTGTAAACTTTCCTCTTAAATAATTCTATCTATTGCTAAAAACCGCATGAAAATCCGTTCAGTAGTTTTTGAATTTATCCCGAACGGATAGATAATTATGTAAGGATATAAAAGAGTAGAATCCGCGATTTTGTACATTGAATATATTTTTACGAAAAATCGGAAAGGACCGATAAGATACTCGGGTGTACTTTGTATACTCGGATGTACTCGGTACTCGGGTGTATACTTAGTATACTCAAGTGTACTCAGTACTCGGGTGTACTCAGTACTCGGGTGTACTCGGTACTCGGGTGTATACTTAGTATACTCAAGTGTACTCAGTACTCGGGTGTACTCAGTACTCGGGTGTACTCGATACTCGGGTGTAATCAGTACTCGGGTATACCCACCATGGCGAAGCCGACGTCCGCCTTCTTGAGCGCGGGCCCGTCGTTGGTGCCGTCCCCGGTGACGGCGACCACCTCGCGCGTGTCGAACGCCTTCGACTCGATCATGCCCTTCACCAGCGTGTACTTGTCGGTGGGCGACGAGCGCGCCAGCACGCGCAGCTTCGGCCACACCTTGTCCACCAAATGCTGTTGGACCTGTGGGTGCACGATCCATTTAGACGCCTAACAATAAACGCACAGCACAGAAGGGACACTAAACTTAGTTTAGTGTGAAAATTGATGAAAACCAGTGTCACCGGGTGATTTTCACACACAAAACTATTCATCACTCACTCAAGCATTCATTAACGTAAAGAAATGTATCAAACGTGTTATTCTGATGTATAAGCAATGTTATTGTAAAGTTTCATTAAAATCCACTCCGTAGTTTTTGCGTGCAAAGAGCAACCAACATCCGTACATCCAAACTTTAGCGTTTACAATATTGAGTAAGGATCTCTATTCTTCGCCTTCACAATGCATACCTCCCCGTTGGCGTCCCGGATCCGCCTGTTGAACTCCTTGCCCTCGAGGATGAGGAAGTCGTCGGTGGGCTTGATGATGCCGCACTTGACGGCGATGGAGCGCGCCGTGTTCACGTTGTCGCCGGTCACCATGCGCACCGTGATGCCCGCCTTCTGGCACTTGCGGATCGCCTCCGGCACCTGCGCGTCCCCGGCATATAATTTATTTATTTATTTATTTATAATTCAGGCAGGCAGTTAATGCAACTGATAGGTGCCTGTATCCATTTATACACTATTTCTTATCTTTTAATTGTATCAAATATTTATCCAATCTGTTTTTAAATATGTTGATGTTTGTGTAATGTGTAGGTGGGCCATCAACCCGGTGCTTCGGTTTCAAACCCGACAAAATAATAATAATAATTCACTTCACAACACACATATCTACTTGATCCCACACTAAGCTATAAGCTTGTATCGTGGAAACCAAGCGAACGTGGTATATACTACACATATTATTACATATATATTATAGTATAGATATATATATACACACCCAGACTGGAAAATGGAACCCTGTGTTCATCACACAAAGTCCACCCCCACCGCGAACCCGGAACCTCTTGATTAGCGGGCAGGCATGGTGACCATTGCGCCAATCGGGTCATCAAAAAAGCCCGCCATTTGCGGGCTCAAACACGATAAAATACCGTAAAAGGCTAGTTTTTATCGGATGTAGAACCCAAGCACCGGATTGATGGTTGGATTGGTTTATGACTACAGATCTATAGTCATAAACCAATTAACCAACCGTAATAGAGGTAAAACTGAAGAAATAAACTGCCAAGGAGAGGGAGTCCTGATCCAACCAACTTATGGCCATGGAGTTTAACAGGGCTAAGATTATGTAACTTTTATTGCTATTATTTCTTGGTTGCAATCGATTTTGCAATTACAATATACAGATTTTGACACTTACAATCTCTAGCCAAATTAAAAAAAAAAAGAAAAACAATATATTTCATAAGTTGTAGCTATCTTTTAGAAATAAGATTAATTAGTGACAAAACCGCCACGTTGTGGATTGTAATCGCAAAATGAAAGTAACAAAAGTAACACAATCGCCCTAAAGAGACCCATCAAAGTCGAAATTCGAGCACGAAAACAAAATAATGACGAGGTCAGCTGTTTTCACCACACACAGACGGGCAGTCTTGTAGTAGACGGTGGAGTGAGGGAACCCAACAATAATTTCATATTTATGTCCTTGTAGTTTTCATATTTATGTATAGTAGTGTTTATAAGTTTATACTAAACTAAATACTCAAGATACACAGTCAGAGATGTAAAAATGTCCTCACAGAAAAACCACAGTCTGGCATGCGTTTTTCCACTTTTTGTAAGGACATATTTGTATAAAACTGTAACATTTGTTGCTATCATATTTCAGTTTCAATCAGAAACGTAGCGATTTTGTGATTAATTTATAATGTTTAGACAGCTTCAACTTTTGAAGTGTTTATTTTGGTCGATCGCTTGTAGTGTATTGTAGGTGTCAAAACGTGCATATTGTAATCGCAAAACCGCCATGTTTTCGATTGCAACCGTAAAATGATAGCAACAAAAGTTACATAATGTAACTGATGTAAAACCCTGTTTCGGGGCGTGTCGTGGAGCGCTCACCTCGGGCCGCACCGGGTCCTCGATGCCCACGACGCACAGGCACGTCAGGTTGTTCACGATGTTGTCTTCGTCGTCCCAATTTGGCTCCTGGTCTATGTGCACCTGTCAAATAAGGGCACGTGCACCCACCCGTATGTAAGCAAGTACCATATTATACCATATTATATACAGGAATATTTTTTATTCAGTGCGCAAACTTTTACAAATTAAACTTAAAGGAGTTTTTTTAAACACCTTTTTTATTTTGATAAGTCTTAGTACAAAAAAGTAAAGTTATCGTGAACGAAAGATGTATATTTTGCAATTCATTTAATGGCTACTCTATTCGCCGCCGCCACGGCTGCGCGCGAAGCACTCGTCCGGCTAGGTATTTACGTAGGTTACAACGTACCGACAGCTGATCGAGGTCGTTCACCCCCGCTGCAGCACCCCCGCGTACGCCGCAGGCCGCGCGCATTCTTCGATATTATTACGAATAGATAGTGTCCATATTTTGGTAATTTAAAGCCGGATAAAAAAATGTAAAAAAGTTTTTAACAAATAATGGAAATGTGTACTATTACTGATACTGAACCACCACAATTTTTTTGCGCATTGCCTAAAAACATATTCCTGTATAATATGTTGTGGTCAGCGCTATCTTACACAATAACTATTGGTATTTATTGACGTACTGGATTTTCATTGGCAACTCGACGTCTATCTCTCTAAGCCAAGTTGACAATCTATAAACGTTTTAAATTAGGAAATTAAGGAGGGCATCATCATGTCACGTGGTCACGTGAGATCGTCCAACCAAAAGTTCAGTTTTGCGTGACCACGTTACATAACGGTTCCGTCCCTTAGCTTGCTATGCGTTAACGATTATTTATAGATTGTCAACTTGGCTAAGGGGGCGGGACGCCTATTTTGCTTAAGGTGGGCGTTTTACTGATTGCCATCCTGATTCCTCTACAAAGCCCAGCGAACCCTTAACGTCGCCGAAATCTTCTGAGATCACTCTGGGCAATCTTAGGAGCTTGGCCTGGATCATTATTCACTATGACCAACAACATTCCAAAAACGCATTTTCAAACGTTATGGATTGCAAGATATTAGAAATTATTATTCCTTTGCCATAAGAAACGTTGTAAATGATTTTTTTTTGCAGTAAAACTTCGTTGATTACAAGGGAACGACAGTTTTTGCGGCGTCTTGTCTTAGCGCGGCGTGTTCTGGTCATAGTGAATAAGGGCTCTGGTACCGCACCCGCGACCCTCTATACAAGCGAACCGATGAGGGGAAGGTGCGAAGTCGGTGAGGGAGCGGTGTTGGATATGTGGCTAATCTGGTGGTGTTGTTTGTATCGATTGTTTGTACCTGGTTGATCTCCGCCTTCCCGGGCACGAAGTCCCGGTACGCGACGGATATGGTCCGCAGGCCGTCGCACGCCATCGGCTCGATCACCTGCCGCACGAGCCGCTCCTGCATGTCGCGGGTGAACTTCTCCAGGCGGCCCTCGTGGCCGTAGATGAACGCGCACCTGTTGCAGGCAATGGATACGATGGGCATGTTAGCTAAATTTTTTTAGGCCGTCTTGTAGGCTAATAAAAAATATTGGACACGCTTTTTTTTCTTTTTTTATGTAATCAAAAAATAACGGCGATACAATGAGTTGAAATTTCGCGTGACGTTACTATCCGGACAGTTTGTATGGTGGTTTTTGCGGTTAGTGACGTCACGACCCCCTCACCCTAAACTTTAATGCGCTTTATCTCTGTATATTTTAATTTATTTGAAAAAGCAAAAAATACGTGTCTATTGGTTTTTTATTTTTTAACTGACGGGCTAATTAGAATTTTGAGTTTCAAAATTAGTCAAGATCCCCATTAGAGCGCTTGTACACGTCCGTTTTTTACACCGGATGACGGACCGTCAATAAACGGATATCCTTGTGTACTCGTAATTTTTTTGCCGGACGTGAATCCGGTAAAAAACACGATCCGTCGTCCGATGTAAAAAACGGACGTATGCAAGAGCTCTTATTGTTAACAAATAACAACGTTAATATAATACTGAGTCCTTAAGATGATATATACGCATATTATAATAGAGCAATAAGCAGCAACCCGTCTTTCGGGGGTGGAACTTCATGGGAACAACTTCAACCGATAATCATGAAATTTTCCATACACGTTGTCGTCCTGGAAGGCATTAAGTTCGCCATTTGTACATGCTGTGCAATAAAGAATAAATAGATAAATAAATAAATATCCCCTGTGTGTGTGTGTGAGTGTGTGTGTAAGTAGGAAACGTGTCTCACTTCTTCAGCACGATCTCGGAGGCGCCCTTGGTGTAGAGCCGGTAGCCGCCCTTGTACGGGATGACGGTGGACATGCTCTTGCGCACCGAGTTGAACGTGTACACCTTGGTGAGCGACTCCTCCGGGTGCCGCTCGCGCACCGCGTCGTAGCTCTGCCCGAGCGCGACCACGAACCCGAGCAGCGCGCACTCCGTCTTGTTGCCCACCTGCATCGGCGGGCCCGTCGGGTCCTGGGACGGCTGCCGGGGGGGAAATAGACGGATCCTTCCTTACTATCTATATTTAATACTAGCTGTGCCCAGCGGTTGCACCCGCGGTAATTTCCGGAGTTCCCGGCTGGAATTCCGGTATAAAAAGTACCCTATGTCCTTCTCTATACCCCTGACAATGTGCATGCCAAATTACATCCAAATCCGTTCAGCCGTTTTTGCGCGATTGAGTTTTTGTTTCGTTTTTTTGTTAGGATTTAACTCAAAACTACAGAACCGATTCCAAAAATTCTTTCACCATTAGAAAGCTCGATATCTTTGAGTAACATAGGCTATATTGTAATCCGGAATTCCCGAGGGAACTCCGAAATTAACGCGGGTGAAACCGCGGGAAACAGCTAGTTTATTATAAATGCGAAAGTAAGTTTGTTAGTTTGTATGCTATGATTAGCTATTAATAATAATAATCCACTTCACAACACACATATCTACTTGATCCTACACTAAGCTATAAACTTGTGTTAGAGAAACCAAGTAAGCTTGGTACATATACTACATATTATTACATATAAATTATACTTTAGGTGTATAAATAAACACACCGAGACTGGAAAGTGAAACCCTGTGTTCATTACACAAAGCCCAGTCCCACCGGGAACTTCTTGATTAGCGGGTAACTATGATGACTTACTGCGCCAATCGGGTCGTCATCATTGATCATTATCATGTCCTTTCCTTAACGATCTTTCAAAATACATATCTACTAAAAACAACCTTGTAATTTGAACACTATCTTCAGCAGACGTTTTTGATCCTTTCTTTTATGTATACCTACCGAGCGTTCCGAACGCCACTCACCATGATCCTGGACGTGAACGCGCTGTTCACGGAGACACCCTCGATGATGGTCTCGCCCACCTCGGCGGGTATGTCGCGGAAGTTGGGCGTCACCTTCACAGAACAGATAGAAAAGGGGCATGAACTAAGTTTACTAAGTATGAAAACAAATCTACAGTCCCTACGTACAATCACCGAAGTGGTACATAAGTACGGGATTTGCAGGTTTTTGCTTTTTGATGTACATGGGCCGGTTTACACCCGATAAAAGCCCGTAAACGCCCAGGTTTAAATCGGGTTTAAACCCAAGTACCGGGTTGATTGTCCATCTATACTTTCTGACAATGAAATAGACTACTTATATTTCTTTATTTATAAATATTAGATAATTTCTATTATACTGCCTCATAAACAAGAAAAATAATAAACTAATAGTAAAAAAAATGTGTGAGCCAACTTTCTTATTTGATTGATTGTCAGACACGGGATTTATTTATTTATTTATTTGTTTATTTAAACTTTATGCACATCATGGTACAAAAGGCGGACTTAATGCCACAGTGGCATTCTCTGCCAGTCAACTTGTACCTGGGAGACCATCGAAATGAAAACCAGTGTCGCTGGGTGATTATTGTACACCAAACTATTTTGGTCACGCACGAAAACATTTACAAACGTAACGAACCGCCATTCGGTTACGTTTGCACTTAGTCACTGTTTTCGAAATTCAGTTTTGGGAATGTAGTCGAAAAAAAAAATATACATTCAATAAACCAGTAAAAAAGTTTCGGGAAAGTTAGAGCTTTAATGGACGCAGATAAGCAATAACATGTTAACCCACAAAATCAAGTTATTGATTCAGAACGATTTATCGAGAGTTGGGGAACGTTTTTAATTATTTGTTTACCTTATTACATTGCTTAAATATGTAAATAAACATTGAACATAAAAAATGTTGACAAAAAATGGCGCTACACTTTTAAAACATGATTTACTCAAAATTTCTCCAGTGTGGGTTAACACACTATTGCTTATTTATTTATATGGCGAACTTAAGGCCTTGCGGCATTCTCTGACAGTTAACCATTGGGTTGACAGAGAGATAAAAGGCTTATCTATGTCCATTTGATCAAACATTACGACCGTACCGCGCCTCACACGGCCTCTCTAGTGAACATTACTGTCTCCGTGGTGAGTGGTCACCTTGCAGAGCTTCTCGCATATGTAGGACTGCACGACGGTCATCCGGTTGGTGGTGAGCGTGCCGGTCTTGTCCGAGCATATGGCGGTGGCGTTGCCCATCGTCTCGCACGCGTCCAGGTGCCGCACCAGGTTGTTGTCCTTCATCATTTTCTGTGGCACACGAGGGGGGGAGTCGAGTTAGCGTTTGGATTTTGTCGGATGATGGATTTTATAATCTACTGGCTGACTTCCCGCGGCTTAACCTGTGTTAACTTCAAAATTCTAGCAGGAACTCTTTATATCAGGATGAAAGTACGTTATCTCCTATTCCAAGACCTATATTACCCGAACTATACACCAAATAGTTGTTCCCCTTGCGTATTCCGTATTCCCAAGGGAAATCTGAAATACTGTTGCTTAAGCTTAAGAAAATTCTTACTAATTATTATGTATTAGTTAAAAATTTCTTTAGACACTAGCGCGCCCAAACTGGGGCCTTCAATTGTCCCTAAATTAGGGGCTTCGCTTTGAATCGTTAGCAGATACGGAATTATGGATACAGAAATTATGGAATGTTGACTACTTTTGAAAATCAAAATTCTAATTAGTACGTCAGTTAGAAAATAAAAAAAAAAACAATAGACACGCATTTTTTGCTTTTTCAAATAAATTTAAATATACAGAGATAAAGCGCATTAAAGTTTAGGGTGAGGGGGTCGTGACGTCACTAACCGTTAAAACCACCATACAAACTGTCCGAATAGTGACGTCACGCGAAATTTCAACTCAATATATCGCCGTTATTTTTTGATTACATAAAAAAAATCAAAAATACGTGTTCAATATTTTTTATTAATCTACAAGACGAACTAAAAAAAAATAATAGTCAACATGCCCATTATTGCTCGATTGAAGATAGTAGATTGGGGGCTGGTCAGCTACCGTCTCACCTTGACGGAGTAAGCGAGCGACAGCGTCACGGCGAGCGGCAGCCCCTCCGGCACGGCCACCACCAGCACGGTGACACCGATGATGAGATGCTTCACCAGGTTGTTGATGTAGCTCGCGTGCCACTCGTTCTTGTTCACCACGAACGTTTGCACGCAGAACTGGATCACGAGGATGATCACCGTCAGCACGGCGATCGTCGAGCCCGCGTAGCCGATCTGGCGGACGGACACAAAGAACACGTCACAACCGATAGAAAAACAGTCGGTGCTAGCGCCATCTGTTATTCAAAGATTGCAAAACAAACGAACTCGTTACAAATTGCAAACTTACAACCTATATAATTGAACAATATTCAGTAGTGGCGCCATCTGTTATGCAAAGATTGCGAAACAAACGAACACGTTACAACCAATAGAGTTATGGAACTAGAGAGTCCACCATCGCCGGGAATCGAACCCAGAACGATTGGCGGGGAGGCATGCTGACCACTGCGCCGACCCGGTCGTCAATGTCTCGCCTCGATGAGTTTAGCACATGGACTGCTCTTGCTGTTTTACAATCAGTCGAAACTACAGATAAAGCTATCACTCTCGATTCGTGGAGCGAGACAGCGCAAGAGATTCAAGTTTAAAACCTACATATTATATTTCGAACGCCTCGGTCTCTCGACCCATACATACCTGTATAGCCAGCTTGGTGAGTTTAGCTTGCAGCACAGACTTCTCTTTCTTGTGGCTGTGCTCGGCCGCCGGTTTATCGGTGGCAGGGGCCGGCACGTGGTTGTCGTCGGGTCGCGCGTGATTGGCGCCGTGGCTGTTGGTCGCCGCCGGTAGGGCGTCCTCGTCGCCTGCTATCAGCGACCGTAACGGGTGACAGAGAGAGATATAGAGATGAGAGACCGTCGTCGAACTCAAGCTACGATTGACGCGCTATCAAGGGATGTGTGCCCACGCGTCGCGCGAAAACTACTAACTGGGCGAATTTTGAATCCAACACGGTGTAAATAGATAGATAGATCTTTATTGTACACCAAACTAAAAAAAAAGTGTTTACAAATTTTTATACATTTAACTTAAAGGTATACAAAAGGCGGCCTTATCGCTTAAAGCGATCTCTCCCAGGCAACCTTTGAGTGGTATATGTTTTTTTTTTTCAGGTTCAACATCGAAAATCTTAGAATATTATGTAAATGTAGAAGGTCTGTTTAAAGCATTACTAGCCGAATCTAAAGAAATTAATTTTCCTGATCTTACCTTGAGTAATTTTTTTTATTGGCGTAGGCCAATTTTCACGATACCGTACCAAGGTAACCTTGTGTCTAAAGTATTGAAAACTACAATACATTAAAAAAGACGTTTCTTCCAGCAGCGGTAATGTTGGCTAAACATGTCGCCGTCACGTGTTGCGCGAAAATCGTAGCATAATAAACACGAGGACCCAAGTTATAAAGTTCTCTGGTGTCGCGTCGCCGTCGTGTCTTTGATCTCGTGGTAAACGAGTGGTGCCAACAGTTTCGATTAGGTTCAGTAGAGGCCAGTTACCGGATCCCACTTATGTTATGTTCAATATAGCAATATTGGTAACGCCATTGCTTGGTACGAAGGAATTTAAAAACAGTTTTTTTTTATAGGTGCTACTGGTTCATGAATCTCTCAGGTTGTTTTTCTTCAAATATACGTATATAAGATCATTTCCCGTATCAAGTAAAAGACAGTAACCAAAATACACTTGAAAACAAAAATACTGCTGAGAAATTTTAGTAGGTTTTATTATAACACCAAATAAAAAAGTGCATGAAAATGTTATTCAATATTACAAAGTATGAGATAGGTACTTTGAAGTTAACTCAAATATTACTATGTACTACCTATATAAAAAGTTCAAATTCTCTACTAAGAAGTTTTTACTTCATTTTCATTATCAAGCTATTTCAGTTATGTTCGATTTTTTTTTTCCTATGTAATTATACTTTAGGCGCTATGGATAGATTAAATAAATTGAAAAACATAATTGAAAGTCTACAAATATAGTTTCTACATTAAAATAATGCAATGAAAATTGGCAATATATCTCACTAGTTTTGTGTTAATTGTTTAAACTATTTGAATCAGGAAATTATGCATTAATAAAAGTGCTTTATTGCTATTCACTACAAGGGAATACTACTTCTTTACTTTACTAAATATACCTACACCACAAACTATCTTTTATGGAACTTTAAGTATCATGTGTCATTAGTTTTTATTAAAAGTACACTTAAGGACAGATGAATTTAATTAACATAAAAAATACGTTACACGTTTGTAATATTTTAAGCTAAAAGCCGATCGAGCAAAACCAATTTAAGCAAAAAATATTGCAATATTTCTCCGGCCCTAAGTGTACAGTGTTTTTTTTTTTTGGTGAAAGCGGAATAGGAAAGGGGATTACTTACCGGTCAAACTTTTGCGTTGTGTTCCTTTTCGCTGCTTTTTAGCTTCTAATCATTTTCCAATTTTATTCCATATCCAATTTGTTTTGTACAAGCATACACATCATGACAACGAGGTTTGGGACATTGTAAAGTAATGTTTTTTATACATCATGCAGTCAACACGACAGTTACACGATGCAGTTGTTCAATGTGTATGTTTTGTTTTTTGTTTTAAATTTTCATCGTCGGCATGGATGTAGTCGTGCAGCAGGCCAGGGTCGGGGTGGAGGGAACAAAAAAAAATTTGGATGTCATTGAACGGATCACACTATTTACGGTTGTGGTTTTATTGCTAAGAGGGGTTTTTTATATCATTGACGGTTCAAGAACTTGAGTTGTTAAATTCGTGTTCGATTTGCGATAAATTTTTTTTGTCGACCACTTTTACTGTCCTCAAGTGCTTGAACTTCAGCGTTCGCATTTACATGTAGGTGGGTATAGGTTTCTGTTTTAAAGGGTTCGATATAAATCTTAAAATTTAAATGTTCTTTTTTAAATTGGATTATTGAGATTATTCTTTTTATAGCGGATAAAGTACATAACACTAAAAAAATATCGATATTAATTCATACAAAACGATGAACAATTTGACAATGTTTCACAATATATAATATCAAACATGATTCCAACGTCCATGCTCAAATAGGTATAGAATGTAACAAGCAATTAGTAAACAACATACATTGACAATGTGACGTAAACTGGAAAAACAAATGGTTTTTATACCTACGTTAAACAAATGTGTTAAAATTATGAGTCGAACCGTCCGTCATG
This sequence comes from Zygaena filipendulae, assembly GCA_907165275.2. NCBI lineage: Eukaryota > Metazoa > Arthropoda > Insecta > Lepidoptera > Zygaenidae > Zygaena > Zygaena filipendulae. The sequence goes on from OU015674.1 coordinate 5,771,467, forward strand.
TAAACACCTATTTAAGTAATCTATACATATAAATAAAATTGAAGTATCTGTCTGTAACATCGAGATCACAGATATATATACATTTTAACGGTGAGAACTCAATTGTTTTATAATCTTAAAATGTAGATAGATAATAATTAATTATTAGTTGGTATAAAAATAAAGCAGTTTTTCGTGTCTGTTGTTTGATCGCTTATTTTTTCTAAATGACGGAATGAGTTTTGATGCGATTTTTAATTTCAATTATAGAATATGTTCCCCAAAAATAGTTCCCCAAGGAATTTTGTTTATGCGAATGAAACCAAAGTTAACAACAGCTAGTCTATCATAAATAAAACATAATAAATCTGAGTCAAGGTCATCTTTTGGACATTACTATCGCGATAGAGAGAAAACTTAGAATTTTTTTCGTTTTCTAATAGGTAACTTACGAATTTTACATGAATTGAAAAAGTAAGTTGAAATTGCTAATTTTCTTATTTCATGTATTTAATAGAATATTGTATTAAAATACATTACGTCACGTCACGACACTTTTTTAATGTTTACCATCAATAAATAAAATAATCTCAAGTGTGGTAGATAATGTTTATATGAAATGATATCCAAGGGCACAGAAAGGTAAGTCTCACAAGGTAAAAAAAAGAAATTCTCCGTTCTAAAAGAACAAAACTTGTCAATCTTTTGACTGAAGACTTCAGTTCAGAACTTAAGCCTTTAATACCTCAGTTCTTTATGTAAGTATCTACCACACTTTAAAACTTGGAGTGCAGTGGTATAGAGGGGCAGGGGCGGGACTCAAAACTCAAAAATACATCACCAGGATAATCTAGGGAATGAACTTCGCCCAAAGCAAAGTAGATTTAACTTATTTTCTTTAAGGAATAAGAGCTGTTCTTCATTCTCTCTCTCATTGATTAACTTGAGTAAAATTTAGTTTAATTCAATTTCGAATTTTATGCTTAAAAGTTAAAACATAAAGGCAAAATAGAAAGTTACTATAACTCGGAAGCACTTCTAGTTTGCTTGTTGCTTGTAGATCGAGGGCCATCATAACGTATGCAATGAAGCATAAACGACAACTATGCTCATTTAGACTAAAGCTCAGCGCTCGATAGCGAACCTTAATGCATTGCAATACCTTCTTACTTTACGTTTTGCTATTGAAGCACTATTTTCATTTTAGCAAAGCAGTAGGTACAAAAGCTTATTTCCTCCTGGGACGGCTAAATGAGCAAAGTATTAATGGTTTTTTTTCTCAATGGGGAATACTATAAAGGGTTTCACTAACACGGGCGACACTTTTACGATTCTCATTTCAAAACGGCTGAAGGACAAGTTAAATAGTTAAAGTGGCATAAATTAAGGAAAAAAAAAATTCATTTCAAACAAAAAACTAAAGAAATTTTAATCCCGCAAATATTGGACAGTAAATGAATCATATAAGTGTCCCGCTCTCAAATGCAAAGAAGGATTCAGGAGGAGGGGAAATCTTTCTAGTGCTACCGCAACCTTACAATGACAACACGCAAGAGACAACTGACCTTTCTTCATCTGCTTGATTTCCTTCTCCTGGCTGTCCACCGCCGCGCCTAATAGCGTGAAGATAATTCCCGCCTGGGAGTTGACACCTACAGCCGTCACCAGCATCTTGCCGGATCCTAGAATGTTTGAGATGATGCTTTGAAAGAGATAAATCGCTCATCTAGAAAATATGTACTAAAATTAAAAAGGAAAACTGTGACTCGCGCAACAAGGTACATACAGAGACAGAAAGTAAAGTATAGTCCTTTTGGATATTGTTTGTGATATAATATCTATATACCTACGTATATATACTGAATACGTATATATATGGTCGGTTGAATGAGGAATTTATTTAATTCGATGATAATTCATGCTTAAATTATAAAAATAAACACTGATAAATATAGAAAACCTTAACAATAAACACGGGTTTACACGGGTGAATAACCTTTAGAGGTATGACCCGTTGACGTTGGCAATCCAAAATGGACGGTGAATGAACTTCAGTAGGGGGAGCACAAATTTTTTCGCTCTCGTCCTTTCGATATCGAACATTTTGACATTACAACGATATCGAAAAGACGAGAGCGAAAAAAATCGTGCTACCCCTCCTACAGGGCTTTTATTCACTATGACCATAACACGCCGCGTTAAGATAAGACGCCGCAAAAACTGTCTTTCTCTCGTAATCAAAGAAGTTTCACTCCAAAAAAATACATTTACAACCTCTCTACAATAATAATTTCTAATATTTTGGCATCTAGAACGTTTGGAAATGCGTTTTTGGGACACGCGTTATGGGCAAGTACCTCGTTTAGCATACAATAACACCCTATAATAATAACCACCCTCATACAAACTTTATAAAAAAAGGGCCATCAAGTTATTTTTTCAACTTTCAACCATCTCCCATTTCAAAACCACGAATACACGAGTATATACATATTTTTCTCATAAACAAAAGTTTATTCATGTATCCCAAAATTTTCATTTAGAAAATTTTCCACTATAGTTATCAAAAGCATTATCAAATTTTGCTCGCGCACTCCTACATACAGCATGAGGTCTTACCTTCCATAACGTGTGTACCGGATAGCACCATGGGATCAAAAGATTCACCCTTTTTGACGTGGTCCGATTCGCCGGTGAGCGATGATTCGTCGATCTGGAACACAATAGGTACAAACGTTTTAGTGTATTTTGCCTTAACTCTTTATGACACATAAAAACAATTGATTTGGGATTTAAAAAACAAATTCGTGGGCATAGAGAGAGTACGAGGTAAGTGTGTGCTCATCCTTACTATTAAATGCGAAAGTAAGTTTGTTTGTTTGTTACGCTACGTCTTAACGGCTCAACCGATCATCATGAAATTTTGAATACACGTTGTCTGTAACTCGGAAATCCATCGTGTATGCAAAATATTATGATGATCGGTTGAGCCGTTAAGACGTAGCGTTAAGTTACTTTCGCATTTATGATATTAGTATGGATAAGGATGAAAACCTAACTTCCCTTCCGGTTAATAAGAAAATTAAGTAGGTAGATATGTAAGAGCATAGTCGCTTGCGTAGTGGATTAGGTACAGGAAAACCGCATTGAAGCAACTTTCCCTTATCAAATTGCTTCATTGCTATCTTGTTCTGCATAAACATGTGATATGTAATAAAGTTGTCTAGCAGTATGTGTTTGCTTGCCGCCGTGTATGACGTACATCGCGGAGACCTTGCAATGTACTCAGGGAGACATGCATCAATAAAATTAATACACAATTTTTGTTGCTTTGAAAACATCTTGGATAAAAGCTATCGTTCCACCTTAGTTTAATTGAAATGACAGCTCTACATGAGTAGTTGAGCCTAATCAATACAATTTATTGATTAAGTGCCGCACTCAGAGTCGTTTTATTAAAAAAAAAACTGCCGCACTCGGGGGCGTTCATTATATTAATGTTAATTGACATTTACTTAATTACTAATCAACGTCTCTGAGTGTGGCATTTTGTTTTAAAATCTTAACTTAAAATTAAGTAATCATTAAAACGACTCAGAGTTTGGCCGTTAATGTTTACTTAATCTACAAAATATTACTAACACAACTATGGAAACAGTTAATAAATAATATTTAAGTAAATGTTTGTGACTTTTGTTAATGTTTTTTTTACGCTGAGTCAATAAATAACCAGTTTGGGCATAAAAAGGTTGTTTATTATGGTTCTATCAAGTTCTTTATTATTGTAATTGCTTTTTCTTGTCAAAATAATATCTATATACTATTCTCTATTGTTTGTATCTGTTTGTTTTCTGTTGGATGTGTCATTTACCTAAAAAAACGTTATTTTCTTCGGCTTCTCGTTAATATATTACCCATTTTAATCAGATCCAACGTTAAAACCTCTTTTGTCTGTTCGTCTGGAATTGTTAAACTCAACAGTAACAACGTGATAGATATGCGAAACTTCCAAATTGGTATATGGACAAGACAACGCGCAAAAGACTTTAATGCAGATTGGTCAAGACCACTTTTTATACTTATTGTTAGTATTAAAAACCGTTGATGAGAGTTAAAAGAAATCAAATTCAAATAAAAAATGAGATCGTAATGATGTAACGCGTTATCGGTTCGTTGTCGTTGGTATTGGTTTTTCAGGGAGTCTTGGATTAAAACAGAAAACGATTTGCCCTAAAAATGTGACACTTGACATTTAATTAAAAAACCCGCCCGCCAAAATGTTATATAACGGTCGAAAATATGCGATATTATCCATACGATAACCCAATAATGGTTGCTTATCACTTCGACATACCTATAGCATCGATAAGCGACCATCAGATTATAAATAGCATATTATGCTATGCACCATATTATGTGTGACGCACGGAATGTGAAGTTTGATATTATCGGCTATCACCAAGAGTCTGATAACGGGGTCAATATTGAAAAACAAACTACTGCCACCTGTCTTTTTAATTAAATAACAACAACACCACTAGTTCATTGTAAAATGATCACATTTTTTTATCTATAATACATATCTGGACATAGATAAGCAATAGTGTGTTAACCCACACTGGAGAAATTTTGAGTAAATCGTGTTTTAAAATTATAGCGCCATTTTGTGTCAACATTTTTTATGTTCAATATTTAGTTACATATTTAAACAATGTAATAAGGTAAACACATAATTAAAAAACGTTCTCTAACTTTCCATAAATCGTTCTGAATCAATAACTTAATTTTGTGGGTTAACATGTTATTGCTTAAATGCGCCCATCTGTGCACGGGACTTGTGAGATCGCTCTCGTCTAGTCGATATCGTCGTAATGTCAAAGCGTTTTTTTGTATGGAAAAAGAACGACACTGGATAGATGGCGCTGTTCATTTTCCATACAAAAAAAATGCTCGATATCGACTAGACGAGAGCGAAAAAATTCGTGCTCCCTACACGGATACAAGTCCTGAAATGCAACATTAAGCAATTTAGGACTTGTAGGTAACCGTTCTCACTTGACCCATAGATACATACTTACCTAAAGTTAATCTATGTAAAATTGAGCAGAAGGATTTTTTGATACAGCATTGCCTACTACGTAGGGATCAATCTGTTACCATTCACGCCAAAACCGCTGAACAAATTTCGATAAAATTTGTCAGGGAGAAAAACTGCATCCTGAAGAAGGATTTTTTTTGCTTATTACTTACATTTTTAAGTTAATAATGTAGGTAATTACTCAATGTTAATTAAATTATCGTTCTCGCTTTTACGGACGTCAGGTACTTCATTTAATGCCGATAACGAATGCTAAATTAAAAAAAATCCAGAACCAAAAATGTTATTTACACCGTTTAATTTTACCGACTTCACCACGCGCGGGCAACACTAATTAACGCAGTATACATGCGATCCAATGAGTGGGGACAGCTCACCCCAGTAAACCGCAAAACGTTGGATTTATTCCAGTACACTCGAGAGTTTTAACTAAAAAAATTGGCTAGAATTATAATAAGTGAGCAGTATATTTTTAGTTTGCTGAACTTAATGTAAGCAAAATTATAATTATTTTTATATAGATAATTTTCGACATTGAAATGTTCATAGCGAAGAAGATGTAATGTCTGTCTGAAAAATACTGCCTGTGCTTTGGTTGGGTGAACTCGGACGGTCTCACCTTGAGGTCATTGCTCTGCAGCAGTATGCCGTCGGCGGGCAGCAGGTCTCCGTACTTGATCTGGCAGACGTCGCCGACGACGATCTCGCTGATGGGTATCTGGCTGACCTCAGCGCCCCGGATCACGGCGAACTTGTGCTCGCCTTCTATCCGAGATTGGAGCCCTCTAGAATAACGCAGAGAGAGCAAGCAATTAGGGATTTTATCTATACAACGTTAACGGAGATTTTTGTTCAATTTCTATTAGTAATGAAAGGTACAACATGTATACGATATTTCATAAGGCGTGAAAGCATAACAAACAAACACACATTCGCATTTATAATAATAGTAAGGATTGTACCAAACTAGCTGTCTCCCACGGCCCTGCACGCGTCGTGGATAAACAAAAATACCGCTTGTGCCTTACTAAATGCCTTACTAAATCAGCATCTTTTTATTATATTTTAACATCGGCTATTGGCCCATTGGCTATTCCCGTATTGAATTCACTAAAGGTCTCTGCATACCTAACGAGATAATACCACAGACGGGACGTGAACGGGATGAAGACGACGCGACGTGACCGTCTCGTTCAAAACGGGAACGTAGTATAAATGCATACGTACACACTCGAATAGTTTTGCATCGTCCATTTTTGACACTTGCATTATCAAAGCGTCACTGCTTCTCTCTACCATACGAACGAACTCTCTGCATACGTTATATCTGTATAGTTCTTCTTCTTCTTCTTCTAGCAGCTACACGGACGGGCCGGGGCCCGCGCGGGAAGGGACGTGCTTCTACATCGTGGGCGACAATATTTTTCCCACTCCGTGAGTGCCACGTTCCCGTCCCGTCCTATCCTTGTCTCCATGACATATAAATATACTAGCTGTCCCCCGCGATTTCATCCGCGGTAATTTCGGAGTTCCCGCGGAGGTTGCGGGAAAAAAGTACTCTATGTCCTTCAGTTCCCGAGGGAATTCCGGGATAAAAACTATCCTATCTTTTAAGTTGGACCATTTTGTGAATGGTTACAAAATTTTATCAAAATCTGTTCAGTAGTTTCGGAGTCCATCGCGGACAAACAACGTGACACGTGATTTATATATATTAGATAGATAGATTGATGATAAGATTAGGGTTTTTCATATAAATTTTGTATGATACGATAATTCCGAAACATCCCATCCCGTCCCGTCCGTATAAAACGGACGTCGTTCGTCACGTATGCAGCGGCCATAAGGTTAAAGTTAATGAGTTTGTTGTGTCGCGGGTTCGATCCTCGCGTTCGAGTAAACATGTGACGTACCTACTAGGTTTGTGTTTACCTCGTGTATTAACGTTTCGTGTGTAGTATAATAAGTTTTTGTTTTTAAGTACCTGAATTGTCTCTCTTTCGTGTAATCGTTGAACGCTGTTACGATGACGACAACTATAACAGATATTAAGATCGCCAGACCCTCGATCCATTGGTAGTGGCCCTCCTCCTCGTCCAAATGTCCTGGAAAACACAATAGAAACACGTTCAATCGCAAAGAAAACGCACTATGATTTCACATTGGGAGATTAACTATCGAACCTTAGTGTTAATCGCGCAAAAATTTTCAAATGCTTCAACTAAAACAGTGTTTTGTCTCGTCCTTGCAACTTATATTCGTCGATTTTAGAAAGAGATCGCTTGGTTTAAAAAAATTTAATGAAAGGGTTATTAATTAAGTAATATTTAACGACCGCACTCAGAGTCGTTTTAATGATTACTTAATTTAAATTAAAACAAAACAAAACTGCCGCACTCAGAGACGTCCATTAAATTAATGTTAATTGGCATTCAACTAATTAAGTTAAATGACAATTAACATTGATTTAAATTAACGTCTCGAGCGCGGCAGTTTTGTTTTTATTAAAATATTTACTTAAAATCAAGTAATTATTAAAACGAATCGTGAGTGCGGCCGTAAGACCTAAAGTTACAATAGAAAGAAGAGCAGAGTCAGCCAATAGCATTCTTAAAAGTCAATATAATAGCACTCCTAAAATGACGAATTATAATTTATTCTTGGGGTTGCCAGTTGCGCTCTGCTTCTTCCCTCTATGATTACCCCCATGGATATAACGTACTAAAGGTTGGAAGTCGATACACACAAAGATAGAAGAAAACATAAGTACATACGTGTACTTAACATTTCGTGCATAAACAAACTACTTTGTACGTGTTGTGCATTAGACATAATATATGATAATTTATGTTTCGGGTTTTTTAATTTTATAGATTTAAGAGTTATTGCGGTTTTTGAGAGTATTGTTTACCATTTATCATTTTCATCTTGTAAAATACGTCGTTCTAGATATTCCTTTCCACTACTTAGTCGGTAAATTTTTAAAACTCGCCTAACACACTTCTTATACATCTAGGTATTTTTTTTCTGTAATCTTTATCCTCTTCACTTAAGAATGCAACATTAGGCAAAACAGGCTTTTGGGCTTGTATGGAAGGAACGCCACTGTTCAGGGGTTACCCCCTAAGTCACAAATTTAACTGAAAAACTTTTACTTCTTTATACCTAATATTAGTATAGCTAGATAACGCAACAAAAAGTGTTTCTTTAAATTTTTATATCAACAGAAAACGTTTTAACACGTTTGTTACTTGTAAATAAGTCAATATGTAGTTCCGACACTCGCCATATAATGACTAGAAAAAAACCTCTACACCATGTAGTTTAGTATTCGCGACAATGTAACTTCTTCGTATGTTATTCGCGAGTTCTTTTCTAGCGTGTACTACTGCAAGTTCTACATTTCTTCATTCACCGATTTCAATTTTCGACTGTTTTATTACGCAATAACACCTAAAATACCGTTGAACAAGCAAACGCGAAACTCGCACTTCGCGCCAGAAAATGACTTTGCTTGCTTACCACACCACCGACGTGGGAGACGCCAAGGGGTTTGCACAATGGAGCTACAAACAGCGATCGCAACACTTGTGTGACGACTAACTCGCGATTAACCGACCATCTCGCGATTCGAGTGTGTGCAAGTCCTCCAAAGATTCTATGCACTTCGCAAACATCTTTGAGACTTTCTGAACTGCATTCAGTACCTATAGTGTCTCTTAAGACCGAAATGAAATTTATCGTATTTAAATAGAAATTTAATTGTAAATTTTAATTTAAAGTTTATTAGTTGAGGTAGGTACTAGAATAACATAAGCAAACACACATTAAATAGGTCACACTGAGAGTGAGAGAGAGACAGTGTCAGGGTCGCATACTCTACTACCAGGGTACGCATAAGCTATCTAACAAACTAATTGCATGCCCTGATGTAAGTACCATGGTTCAATGACCTTCAAAAACGTTTCTTTACAGAGAAATGAACTAGTTACTAGGATTTTCAATCAAAATCTAAAACACTAACGGCCGCACTCAGAGTCGATTTTAATGATTACTTAGTTAAGTATAGATTTTTAAAACTAAACTGCCGCAATCAGAGACGTTTAGTAAATTAATGTTAATTGGCATTTAATGAGATGTAACTTAATTAGTTAAATGCTAATTAACATTAATTTACTAAACTCTAGTCTCTGACTGCGGCAGTTTTGTTTTTAAAATCTATACTTAACTAAGTAATCATTAAAGTCGACTCTGAGTACGGCGGTAAGCATTGCATATTCATATAACCTATTTTGAGTACAATAGAAGTCGGATATTGTTATTATTTTTTCCCGTTTACCACAAAACCATGGTACAATCTCGTGGAAGGAAAAAGGAGACACATCTAAGTCTATGATAACACAGTCGTTATTGTACGATTTTCATATGAGATTAATACTTAAGTTCTAGCTCGGGTACATTTAACACTTTCTAGGACATATCCATGGGTAGTGAATAAATAAAAAAAACTATCAGTTTCACAATGTTCTTACCAAATTCGTCTAAGATCCAATTGAAAAAGAAAAATGACACTCGTTATTATTAAAAAAACAATAAAAGTGAAACTTGAGCGACTTGAGCGTTAACGGTAACAAAAAAATCTGAATAATTAAATCGGTAGGTATGCTAAAGTTTATGTACTTCCAAATTACTATACAACCATATAAAACTCATACATAATAATCGAAATCAAAATGACCAAAGAATAAAGTAATTTGAGCAAAGGCTATATCAAAATTTTGTATTTAACACAATGTATGATCAAAATAAGCAATTTATCTGGACATAGATAAGCAATAGTGTGTTAACCCACACTGGTGAAATTTTGAGTAAATCGTGTTTTAAAATTATAGCGCCATTTTCTGTCAAAATTTTTTATGTTCAATATTTAGTTACATACTTTAACAATGTAATAAGGTAAACACATAGTTAAAAAACGTTCCTTAACTCTCAATAAATCGTTCTGAATAGGTAACTTATTTTGTGGGTTAACATGTTATTGCTTATCTGCGTCCATCTAACGTTAGTACATAAGCGGACCGTTAGGTTAAAAAAAAGGACAACTTTATTATGATTTCCAAAGTCTTTCTCCGGTGGGAGACCACCCGGCCTCGCTCGAGAGTCGGACAAACAAAACAGAGAACGTACCTGTATTACTAGGGTCCTCGGGCGGTTTGTAAAAACTCAAAACTAGCGACACAACAGCGGCGACTTCGAGTATGATCAGCGTGACGTCCTGCAAAGCCTCCCACACCAGGGTAAGGAACGTCTTCGGCGGCTTGGGCGGGATCAGGTTCGACCCGAACACCTCGCGCCTGTGCTGCAAGTCCGCCTTCGAACCGCTAAGACCTGTGGACAAAGACGCGACAAGCACAATTAGTTACTACAATTAGTTAATAAGTGTTTCCGTTACTTCTAAGTAGGTGTTCGTTTCTCAGCCGAAGGATGGAGTCAGCCCACAGATCTGTTCGGCCGGCGGCGTCTGTCCGTCGGTTGAGAAGCGAACCCTCAATACTTGTTATATATTATGTTTAGTCGTTCTATATGCATGTTGTAAATCTTTGTGTTGTGTCAAATAAAGTTTATCAATTCAATTCAATTTACTATAGCTGTCGTGGTCGACTGTGGGACGGTGGGGGACCAGACGCAAAATTAGATCTAACTGTCCAAAGTTTCACGCAAAAGTGCTCACCGCGTGAGAATCACTTTACCTCATGGCCATCTACAATCATAACTACGTTCATTACGCTTACACGCCCTAACTACTCAGCCGATCGTCCTGAAACTTTGTGTCAAGGATACAGAAAAGGACAAAGGATTCTTTTTGTTCTAGGATTCTCGCGGGAACTCCGAAATTAACGCTGGTGAAACTGCGGGGAACAGCCTGTAAAGTTCTTAGGGAAATTCCGAAATTGTCGCGGGTGAAACCGCGGTGGGCGGGGGGGGAGGGGGCAGCTATAGTTAATTACATTATCAGAGCTATGTTGTTGTTTAATGTAAGTAAATTTACTTGGCACTAATGACTGCAATATACATTGCGAAACACGAAACAGCCATCAAAGTTTCTGTTTAACTACTTATCCTACTAATATTATAAATGTGAAAGTGTGGATGTTTGGATGTTTGTTACTCAATCACGCAAAAACGGCTGAACGGATTTGAATGAAATTTGGCATGCACGTTGTCAGGGATACAGAGAAGGACATAGGGCATTTTTTATCTCGGAATTCCTACGGGAACTACGGGTGAAACCGCGGCGCACAGCTAGTATTAAATATACGAAACTCCATTTTGTAGTTAACCGAATAGAAAATTCGTATGATTATAATTATTCAAGTGGGTATAATTCAGTACCTACATGTAAGCGATTTCATATATTTAATCATGCAGTGGTATTGTGTGAGTGTAGTAGCCAGTTGGTAAGTGTATTTACTTCACATGTCCGAAACCATTAGAGCTGAATTGTAATTATCACTTAGGGTTATTGTCTTTCACGATATCTACAGTAGTAATCTACAAACAGTAATTATTTAAGTAGATTACTACGTAGGTTCCCGAACTGTGTCTATTAAATGTTATATGCGTACTATACTTAATTACCTACACTAACAATCACCTAAGTGAAGCTCGAAGTATTTAAAGTTTTCTAAACTAATTTATAAATACTGTTTATTATAAAACATTTATTCCTTTAGGTAATATCAAAGGACTTTACTCAAGGGCCCTGAGGGCCATAACACCGAAGCTATGTACGTATTTGTGAGTACAGTTACAGACTGAAAAACTCAATGTATCATGACTGTGCATGGGTTTAAACTCGGGTTTAAAACCGAAAATGACCGGCTTTTATCTGGTTTAATCCCAAGCACCGGGTTGATTGCCCATCTATAATCATGACCACTTGAATCATGAGTGCGCGTGTATGTGTTTGTTGTTGTGTTTTGTTTTTCACGCAGTCAAGAAAATTTACATTTAGTTACTTCAGATACAGTCAACGTAAGGTACAACCTTCCATTCCGGAAATGTATAGGTCCCGAGGGAAATTCAAACGGCTGAGAAGAGTTGATGATGACATTTTTTTATCCCAATAAATTGTCCGAAGAAACGCGGGGGTGAAACCGTCACAATAATATGGGATGCTCTTTAGGCAATCAAAAGAAATGATACCGTTTCCCTAATTTTTAATCGACCGTAAACTTTCAAATATTCTCTTTTCTATTCATACAAACGGTAGTTTTGGTCGCCGTCTGTGACCATAAACTATAAACCGCAAAACAAAATACACGAAATACGTTCCATTCCATTCATAATGGATGAGCATGAACGAACCGGTGATATAATAATACGCAACCAACCGTGGCACGGAACGGCGCACAATAAAATTTAAGTGTAACTCCGTGGAACAGTGATCGGGATACGACGTATCTTGAGTTTATATTATCTTTGGTTTATAAAATTCATGGCTTTTTCTTGTCTTGTACGAGTTTTCATTTGATAGGTCATATTTATTTTATTACTTACCCGCATGTTCTTCTCGGTACCCCTGAAAACGTACATGCTAAATTTCATCCAAATCCGTTCAGCCGTTTTTGCGTGACTGAGTAACAAACATCCACACTTTCACATTTATAATGTAAGTAGGATATTAAGTGCCTAATACCTTCTAGATATGTAATAATTTAGACTTTACAAAGAGACATTATATTTACATAGGAATTTTCGCACAAAAATATCCCTCACAACGTGTATGCCCTATGTCCTAAAACTAACCTTTACTTACTTACTTTTTGTACTACTGACATCGTGTATGAATTTGGATGTTCGGTTGAGTAAGTAGTAAAGGCGCGAAAGGTAACAGACAGACAGAGTTTTTTTTTTTTTTTTTTTTTTTTTTTATTTAAAAACGTTTACAGAATATGACTTAATCTAATAGCAACCCAAAAATCACCAAGATTTGTCCGGGATGCTAGACAAAAGTTGAGTTTCGTTAAAAAATATAGAAGTAACGACATCACACATGAGCACACACAGCAAACATACACAATATTATCTAATTACAACATAATTCCAATTCCAATTTCCATTCGCATTTATATATTATTAAGCATGGAATAGTATGCGTCGATGCATAATATATTCTTCTTACTAGCTTTGCCCCGCGGTTTCACCCGCGGTAAAATCGGAGTTCCCGCGGGAACTACGGCATAAAAAGTACCCTATGTGTTAATCTGATGTATAAGCTATATTATTGTAAAGTTTCATTTAAATCCGTTCAGTAGTTTTTGCGTGAAAGAGTAACAAACATCCATCCATCCATACATACTTACAAACTTTCGCGTTTATAATACATACTAGTAGGATGTTTGCCTCATACAGTCTGACATCGTCGTCGATATTACCTATGCGTATTTTTACCGCAGTGAAAAGCAATTTAAACAGTCCCCCTCAGAATTGAAACAATACTGTATATAAGGTATAGGTACTATAATATGTTAGCAAAGCAAAAAGTCGTTAATTTGTCAGTCTTTGCTGTCCCCTTTCATGAATATTCATTACACATTGTAGGAAAAACTTTTAGTCGCTGAAGTTAAACACTTCCGGGAAAATATTGAATGAGCTCTTTATATTAGAACCAGCCGTTCCACGCGGTTTCACTCGCGTCAATTTCGGAGTTCCAGCGAGGATTCCGGGAAAAATTGTCTTTCAAACATGTCCTAATACAATAGAAAATAATTCAGCCATATCAGTGGAGCCGTTCCATAGTTATTTATCAATTATGTGTCAATGGATTTTTATTTATATACTGTAGACTAGCTGTTCCGCGCGGTTTCACCCGTGATAATTTCGAAGTTCCCGCGGAATTGTTCCATACAAACTTTGTAACCCCTTTTCATTCCCTTAGGGGTTGAATTTTCAAAAATCCTTTCTTATCGGATGCCTACGTCATACAAAGAAAACACCCTTCAAGTTTCAGGTCTCTACGATCAGCGGTTTAGGCTGTGCGTTGATCCATCAGTCATTCAGGACAAAGCATTTTATATGTATAGATAGATATAAGTATAATAGACTGTATAAAAAACTTATACGTGCTTTAAAAGTGACAGTATTAAAACTTCGTCCTCGTGTCCAAAGAAGTCTCGCTCCAGAAAAGTTCTTAGGTATGTTAAGTAGGTCGAGTGAGTCATCATTTAAGTCATACAATCGTGTATAAAACATGACTGACCCCGACTTCAATAGGTAGAAGTTTCAGTTACATATTATAATATACGTAACGCCCGCTGGGTTCGCAAAAGATACATATTAATATGTTATGAACCGTTGGTTTATAAGAAATCTAATGAGATTGGATACTAACGATAGATTATGAACACAAAAGTTTGCTATCTGGATATATCTGCATCTAGTCGGCACATTGTGAACGAATAGTATATCATTTTCACCGTATAAAATTGTAACTGTGTAATGCTGAGCATAGAAATTGCATTGCGGTGGGTGCTCACACATGAGAAATTAGGTACCATGTGACTGTTTTGTGGTCACAGACCACAGTTCGAACCTACAACCTTAAGCGTGTCGGGGTGAGTGCAAATACCTCGGCAATGCCAACCGTTTGTTTACTAATATGCCTATACTATATAATGTATATAATGTACCGTGTACCTAGTACCCACTACCACCCACAACACAGGATTTTTCTAGTGTGGGCACCAACGGATATATCTTATTATTATTTTCTTTTTGGTAATATACATTTTTGATTTTTCTTTTCATTTATTAATGCAAATGGGCATTCATTTGTATGTTTGTTTGTTACGCTTTCACGCCTTAACGACTCAACCGATGATCATGAAATTTTGCATGCACGTTGTGAGAAGTATAGAGGACATAGAGTACTTTTATCCCGGAATTACTCAAGAAATCAGAAGTCGACGCGGGCGAAACTGCGAGGAAGTATTATAGAAGTATAAGTATGGATAGCACTAAAAATTCCATGTACTTATAATGTTATAAACATAATATGATATATTGTAATGTGCACGATTCGTGTGCAATAAATTTCTACATTTGGTGTAACTATTTGCGACGTGCTCACATTGAAGTTGGAAGATGGCTAACGGCGCATTGGTTCAATATTGATTTTTACAGTCATGAATAAAGTCGTATAGGTACCTGTCTAGGTACCTATATCGAATCACAAAAGCACTTCGCCCCTCTGTATCCTCAATCTTATAAACTATTCAAAGCTGAAACCGTTTTCACCATTTTCACATCGGATTGGAAGCATGATATACATATTTTCTCAGAAGTTCGTACCACAATTAGGATATGTTGGACATGTTATAACATGGACAATATGTTATTTTTTTATACATATGTGTTACAGCTCATAATTATGTGCCCAGGCGTTCGTTAACTGCGCATCCTTATACTATTTATAAATTCGAACCTGAGTATATTGATTTGTTTGTTTGTTCCGTTTTCACGCCTTAACGGCTCAACCAATCATCATGATGTATCACGATGAAGCATACACGTTATCAGCAATACAGAGATGGACATAGGGTACTTTTTGTTTTGGAATGCCCGCGGGAACTCCGAAATTAACGCGGCAGAAACAGCGGGAAACAGCTAGTATTCTAATAAACAAAATACCACATGTATACAGTCGGCGTACAGATTTATTTAAAGAATTATTTATTAATGAGTGTAAACCAGAACACACTTTGGTACGAAGCAGTGATTTTAATCAGTTTATTGTCAATAAATTGGTGTAACGGCCGTCCCCCACAGCCTCAAGCTGAACACACACGAAAACAAAACGCGTGCGATATAAAATTGCGTACCTACCTACTACCTACGTGCAATAAAATTTAAAATACGCACCGAAACTCGTCATAAAATCTATCCGGAGTCGAACTTGGATGCCGCCGTAAAATAGTTTATTGGCGCCAATATTTTAAAGATGTACATTGTACGAACGAAACAATATAAATTCTTGCGTCATAGTGAAACAAACTGTACGTGAGGCGAGCGCTCAATCACTGTACAGACAACAGCAGCAATATTTGTACTTTATTACTATTGAAATAAGATTCAATAACTTTCAAAGTGTTTGTACATATTTCATATTTCTGCTGCTCACTGTACAGAACAGATTTGTTTCATGTTAAAAACATATTTGAAATCAATGCCATTTTATTGTTAGAAAAGAAAAAAGACAAGATATTAGATTGAAAGAGTATTTATCAAAATAGTAGTCATCGATAAAATATACTAGCCGTTCCCCGCGGTTTCGCCCGCGGTAATTTCAGAGTTCCCGCTGGAAATCCGGGATAAAAAGTACCCTATGTCCTTCTCTGTACCTCTGATAACGTGTCTGCGAAATTTCAGGATGATCGGCTGAGCCGTTTAGGCGTGAAAGCTTTACAAACAAACAATCTCACTTCACTTACAATATTAGTAAAGGATACCAAATACCCAAGACACGCAGTCAGAGACGTAAAAATGTCCAGCATACAAAATAATGTAAGAGCGGGTTTTTTTATTAGTATAGTTTTCATGTGATAGCAAACAGTTAACTACTAAAAACGACGAAGTCTTTTTAAGAGTTGTAAAAATAACAACGCGCAACGTTATGTCGTTTTTTATGGAAATGTTTGAGTAGAACGCAATTTTTTTTATATCAATAAGTTTTTGGCATAAAACTATAATAAATAGACCGTGTCCACTGTCCACACTGGATTAGGGCCTATATCGTTAGTCTCAATATGTGTGGTGAAACAGTCGGCGGCGCAAAAACTTTCTCGATAAAAAACCCACAAAATAGATATTATTTTGTGTAAAGAACCTGTATTTTTCAGACTAAAAATTTTTTTAAACAGCTTAATGTCGTAAGTTTCTATGTACGAGTTAGTTTTTATTCAATCAAAAGTGACAGTTTGTTTTCGACGCCACTTTTTGTAACGACATTTGTATGGAATCGTGAGTCTGGGTAGAAAGTTAATATTTTATTTTTACATGACTGGCATACCTCGAGATTTTTGGCAACGAATTTGCTGAGTATTGATCGAGACTGGGGGCGGTGGAGGCGCGGGAAAAGGACGCATACGAAAACGGGCTCAAGAGCGACTTCGAGTTTTGGCTACATACTACAGTTACAGAAAATGCTAACAATATACCTATTGAAAGTACAGGGAAATGAACTTGCAAGAGCAACAAAACCCAATTTCAGAATCCAGAGAAAAATAGAGGAAGATTGACCAAATGGTACCGATGTCTCTACATAATATAGAGTATACACAATTTTATTATTGCAATAGTGGTATGGTGGTCAATTTCGGAACTGCCACTTCTATTTATATTTCAAGATCTAATTTACCCATAACTATACACCAAGTAGCTTCTGTGGCCAAGGTTTTACCCGCATAAATTTCGGTATTCCCGCGGGAACACATTGTTCGGAGACAAAAGAAGCCAGTAACTATCAGTGAAAGACTGTTTATAATCGATTCATTACCTAGTTTCAGATATTAGTCCATGCATCTAAACTTACAAACACAAGAACAAACTGTAGATACTGTTCCCCGCGGTTTTACCCGCGTTAATTTCAAAATTCCCGCGGGAATTCCGATACAAAAAATGCCATATGTACTTTTTTATGCCCTTGACAACGTGTATCATGATGATCGTTAGAGTCGTTACGGCGTGAAAGCGTAACAAACAAACAAACCCACATTTGCATTTATAGTAGTAGTCGAATTAGTGTACATACCTACAATCTACATGTATTATGTAGGTATATGAGCAAATGCGTAAAACTAAAGAGGAATCGTCCTCGATATCTCGGTCACGTGAAGGTTTGACCTCTATCGAGAACAATAGTCGTATATTTCTGTTGCACTATTTTTCTGCTGTTTGGAAGTCGAAATTAAAAAATGTAGGTACGCTTTTCAACTATGTTTAATCGACATTGGAGACCTGGTTTTTTTTTTTAAGATGAATTAATAGAGAAACGTACTATTTATTATTTTGACTTAAATATAATTATATTATTTAGCTATACACTAAATAATTTTTGTACTAGGTACTGAAAAAAATACCTACCTGATATATGAAAAATTCACTGTGAAATGTATGACTTGTATTATTATCAACCATTATTATCAATAAATAGATTATAGAGTATAAAGTATTCAATGCCGATTAAAATAACGGTGATTTCGCTGCTAGATTTAAAGCCGGCATCGAATATAAAATAGTGGTTACGGAAACGGCTTTGCGTTATACGCTGTGCACAATTGTCACATTTCACGGTTGCATTTCCAAGAGCTCCAAAAAACCAGACTGTTATCAATGCATTTCAGGTATTCATAGCCAGTTCGAATATTGATTCCAACTGGAGGCTTTTAAAGATAATAAATACTTAATAAAGCTTCGCATTATCACTCAGAGCCACTCCTAGTCCCAAATTAACCAGATTTTGTTTTATCCCCACCGCTAGATAAATAGTTGTAGGTAAATAATACAAAAGATGTCGGTCTGTTTCTTAAATTTTAAATAGGTACGTATTTTAACTATAATAATTACAACACTAGTTAACTACCGCGACTTAATCTACGTGACTTTTGGAGTTCTCTCAGAAGTACGAGACAAAAAGCCTTGATTTTAAAGTATTAACGAACTAAATTTCATTAAAAAATAATTAAAATTAGCCGCCTGCCAATAAACCGATGTCTAAATTCTTTTTGTAAATCAACACGTATCGAAGTTCGAAGACGGCCGTCACATGATCATCGTCGGCGGCTCGCGACAACGGTGCGTCCGCGTCGATATTATATCTGACGCAGCGTCACAGAGCCGCAGGCGCAGCTGTCTGGGCGTGCGCGGATGGAAATAGACGGCGACGTCGCGTCGTGTCGATCGCCGCCGCCTCGCCTGCCGAATGGGAAAGGACAAGGCACGCGCCTTGCGACGGACGGGCGGTCGTCGGTGTGGAATTTTCATTATATTCAATCGTAATAGGGTTAACAAACAGTGTTGAACTCTTTTTTCGCTCGGTAATACGACTACTTCAGCTTTCACAGAAAGAGTGTTTTCCAACATGGATGCAACGTGACGGGAGGACAGAAATATAGTAGAGCTTCTTCTATTGATTCGTTAAAAAAATATCTTCCCATTTATTGTAATATCAATTTAAATTGTGGAGAGGCTTACGATTATTTCAAAAATGATATTAAATTGTTAAATTGTGCAAGAAGCTCCAAAAAATGTTTTTTAAACGTCAAAAACAAAATACAGTTTTTTTTTTTTCTAAAATACTGGTAATTTTATTTCACCGACTTTTATATGGGTGCTTTATTTCTCGTAGGTACAAAAAGTTGGGAACCCTAATCATGATCGACGGCCGGTGAGGAAGGGCCAACAAGACAATGGGGCTTTTTCATTAAACATCACAACATAGCAGCGGTGTTTTTACACAAAAAATATTGTAGGACAAATTAAAATTAGGAAATCGGAATTTGGATAGCAATTTTAATACACGCGTGACCTTTTCTTGTCTTTAATACACACAACATATAACTGTGACGGGTCTTTCTATCTACACACACATCACGCGGAAACTACTTAACAGATTTAGATGAAGATAAGGTAATTTACGTACACACTTGTAACTTGAGCGTTGGATTAACATTTACACAATATCATAATATCATAACACAATATCATAATTTTTTATCGTCTCGATAACGTTTGATATCTGTTAATGTAGCAGAGGATGAAGAAACAAAATGTATATTTTTTTCCCCGGCACAATAAGACATTTTCACCGGTGGAATCACAACAGCTATAGTCCATAGTCCATACTAATATTATAAAGAGAAAAATATTTTTCATTACTCATACTCGGAAAGTAGGTCTGAAGTTGCCTGAGAAGCGGGTTGAAAGTAACCCTTTTCAGCCCTAGGGAGAATCGCTTTCAACTGACAAGTGTCAAATTATTAAAAAAAAACTAGGTCTATTTTCACATTTCTATTGAACCATGTTTCAACTTTCTATACAGCCAGCGCGATGTAAAATTGAAATAACGTAAAGTTTAAGTAGGTATTAATTAAAATAAAATTCACTCACTTTGTTTTAAGCTAATTCCTATTTATATTTTTTTATTTTCTTTAATGAATACTTAATAATTAAAGAAAATATTTTTTTTGGGTCGCCACAATGTAAATAAAAAATACTGGCTGAATAGCTAGCCGGCCAAAGAAAAAGAAATAGGTGGGAAAGTGTCAAGCGACTATCCGATCTTCACTCATTTTTTCTTTAGCTAATTCCTATTTTTATTTTGACTTTCCTTACATTCGTAATGAAAAGCACATTGTTATCCTAGGGGTGAAAGTAACTTATTTAGTCCCGAGATCGATCGAGATATTTTACCGACAAGAAGTTGGACTGATTCTAAAAAACGTTTCTTTCAGCTGTAGTTATTGTCTGTCCCTAAGGAATTCACGAAAGGAATTCCCGGTTCCAAGGGAATCACGAAATTTGGACGAATGAAACCACGGGCATCAGCTAGTACACAATAAATTTAGTTAAACACTGTATAAACGACATAATTATACATTAAAAATGTAACTTGAAAAGAAGCAACCACGTACTCAAAACCCTATTATGAGAATAGGATCGGGCACAATCGAATGTCCAGAAAAGTTCGTCGATTTGTAACCGGACATAAAACTTTCCTGCAAAGAACGCTAACATCGGCAGTAGTAAAAGTCGAAACTTGATGTCCCATTGGGGAAATAAAAGAAAATCTTATACCTAGTAAACCCCCGCAAAGCTAACGGCGAAATATGCAATTACCTTTATTTTAATCGCAGAAAGAAAATCTATAGGTACTATAATAAAAGAGTAGAATCCGCGATTCTGTACATTGAATATTTTTACCTAAAATTGAGAGGGGTGATAAAAGAAGAGTAACCAAGCCCAAAAAAGTTTTTAAAATTCTTTTCTGTCTGTCTGTTCGCGATAATCTCCGCATCTACTGAACCGATTGTCATGCGGTTTTCACAGTTAGATTAAGCTTAGCCTGGAGCTACATATAGGCTTTGTTTCATTGAAATCGGATGTCGGGAAAAAAAGTTGTTGTAAAAAACCTTTCATGCGGGTGAAACCGCGGGACACAGCTAGTACGAAATATGAATATTATTCGGTAGCACACTTGTCATCTTGTATTGACATTATCGCAAAGTAATTCTTGGAACTCATCGATATGAAGTCAGAGGGTACGAAAACCCGTATACTTAATGCCATAACAACAGCGAACAAACCTGCCAAACAATAACCATGAGGAGGCTTCATCGATTTCCCGTGCCGCAACAAATATTTGTACAAGTCGAGTGTTTGCGTAGGGCACTGCAGGGGTCTCTGGGTGAAATTTTGTCTGTTCCGATATAGTATTTCACCCTCCACAATATTAGGTACGGGGGTTTTACATATTACCTATATGCTGTTCGCTCGTGTTATTGTTTCTATAATTTTTATAATACCATAGTCTTTGGAACTACTGAAACGATTCTGAAATTTCTTTCACTGTTAAAAAAAGCTGCGGTATCCCCGAAGGACACAGGTTACCTGAATAAAAACAGTGGAAATGAACACATCAAGGCATGTTATCGATGGAATTCAGAAATGCACACGGATGCAACCATAAAAAGTAGGTAATAACAAAGTTCGCGAATATTAAACCGCCAGTTGTTCCCCTTGTAGCACGCGAGTCAACAGTCTCAGAACTCCCTCGGGAACTATTCATATCAAAATGAAAAGGATCCTGGTACATCAGGATCTCAGGTAACTACCTACTTGGTAAAAATGAAAGAATTTTTAGCATTGGTGCAGTAGCACTAGAGAATATTATCTCATACAAACAAATTTTACCTCTTTATAATATTAGCACCTATAGAATATAGATTGAGCATATTTGAAACGTAGCGTAGGTAGGTACTTCATTTATGCATATTTTATACAACCAATTTCAGACTGCAAAGTTAAATCCTTTGCGAGGTGACATCCTCGCTTCCAGTGCACACTGCACCGTGAACTGCAGCGTCAGAGCCGATCGGAGCTATTCCCCCGTCGAAAAAATATATCCGGTCATTGACTTCCACTTTCG
The DNA here is from genome assembly GCA_907165275.2 of Zygaena filipendulae. Lineage (NCBI taxonomy): Eukaryota > Metazoa > Arthropoda > Insecta > Lepidoptera > Zygaenidae > Zygaena > Zygaena filipendulae. The sequence continues at coordinate 5,793,750 of OU015674.1, forward strand.
CACAAACGCTCTTCTCCAGCCCATCGTCGAACGTTTACGTACACGCCGTGATGACTCAATACAAACAAACGTTGCTACTTGTTAGCAACATGTTGTACATTATATATACATAAATAAACAAATCATAATTTGTGTACACTGAAAAAACTCCTTTCGCCACGCACACTTGCAAACTTTCTCAAACTCATAATATTTACGCCGATGCGCGACGACCAGACGAAAGGACAATAAAAATTAAATACGATAAATTACAATCTATATCTATACTTATAATAAAACTGTAGAGAGGTCAATTCTGTACCTACATTGAATATATAATAACATTTACGAAGAAATCTGTAATTGGTCTTACTGCTGTGAATTTCTATGTATTATATTTATACTCATCTGTATCACTGTTTGATTTCTTAATAAAATAAAATAAATAAAATAAATATTCAAAATTAATATTGGAGGATGAATGGTGATCGATACTGATGCCAAAAATGCAATCAGTAAATTTTTTGTCTCTCTGTCTGTATGTGCATGCATGGATCAAAAAGTACTGAAGGGATTTTAACGCAACTTGGTACGATTGTAGTCCATACTCCTGGGCAGGTTTATAGGCTATATAACATAACGGTAAGACACATAGGAGCTGAGCAGTGACGATAAATTTGAAGCAAGTCGGATGAAAATGCGCTTTCGAGCTCTTATCCTCGCATACGTTTACTCAATCACGCAAAAACGGCTGAACTGATTAGAATGAAATTTGGCATGCACGTTGTCATGTCAGGGGTACAGAGAAGGACATAGGGTACTTTTTAACCCGGAATTCCCGCGGGAACTTCGAAACTACCGCGGGTGAAACCGCGGGGCACAGCTAGTAAAAAATAAAATGAGTGAACTTTGTACCTGGGTAATAGATTTTTATAAATCTGTACAAAGAGACAATTAAAGATGAAAGATTTTTTAATTGATACCTAAACATGAAATAAATAAGAAATGAGAAGTATAATTAAATTAATTAATCAATATGAATAATGAAGAATAAATAAGTGTCGAAAATTAAGACTCTTGTATGTAAACTATGAGATATTAATAAATAAACGGTTTTTATGTTCTAAGAAAACATTGAAAATATTATAAATAAAATTGTTATTCATGATAGAATAAGATGATAGTAAGAGCACTTAAAATACTTTCCTATTTACATAAATACATCAGTAACTCAATACCATAGATGAGAGAGCATAATGTATATTATATTTAGACAGACATCTGCAGCTTTCAGCTTCCGTGATTCTTAATGTGATGAATATATAGAAACCTGTGCCTTATTTATATATAGGATAAGAATCATTTTAGCCTGTTGTAAATTAAGAGCGAGGATTATATTCGATATCGATTAAGTATGAAGCATTTGTATTAAAATAGAATGTTATTTGTGGATTGTGTTCAAAAACATCTAGTATTTACGCGGAACTCAATAATAAAATTATATCCTGAATTAAAAAAAAAAACTGATTCCATGATAGAATCTTAAACCTTCCTTAAATTTTAAAACCACATATATGTAGTATACTAGTTAGTTTTATTCTAATAACTTGAAATAAAAGTAAGTATAATGTATAATTATAAATATATAATATGTATTATGTACATAAATAAGTGACGAGAATCGAACGCTGAGGTAACATTTATAAGAAAACTGAAAGAGATTTCTTTCTTTTCTAATTTCTATACGTTTTAATATTAAGTCACATGTACCTATTATTCTTTTAGTGCAAGAAGAAGTCGAAGAAGAAACATAAGTTTTCGTATTTTCTTACACTTCTCAAAAGAAAAATGACGCAGTAATGGCGGAAACTGCTGTAAATATTCTTTAAGAAACTCTAATACTTTAAAGAGTTTCGGAAAATAAATCCAGGGTTTTGAGCTGAAAATTTTTAAGCTTGAATTTAAATTTCGCCTCATCTTACTGTGAAGTTTAAAGCAATGCAACGGTCGCCTGAGATAGGTACTTTCGTTCGAGATAGAAATTCAAAAGTGCCATTCAATTTCACTTTTGAAGCTAACATTGAAATTTTAAATTTTAAGCAAAGATATTTGGAATCAAAGCGATATTGAAATTTATTTTATGCACAGTAAACTTTATTAAAAAAAAAAACTAAGAAATTATCAAATACATGCCACAGCTATTTGGAGCCGCAAATATTGCAAGTTGTTAGAGATTCTTAAAACATATCAAGGCGTGTCACAAGTTAAGTACACGAGAGAAAAATGTACCTGTTTTGCAATACAAACTTCAATCTATACATATAATAAATTTGTAACAGGTTGATATCTGTAGGTACATGGGAGATAAATTAAAAAAAAAAATAGGCGACTCTATGAGTGATATAGAAGCCAAAAATACCGTTATTAATTGAATGCGGTTTTTTGTTGTATTGCTAAGGGTCTAACTTAGATACTCATGTTTAGATTTTTTCGAAATTCTATCTGGAACTCGAGATATTAAAAAAAAATGCTGTTCATCCTACTAATATTATAAATGTGAAAGTGTGGATGTTTGTTACTCAATCATGCAAAAACGTCTGATCGGATTTGGATGAAATTTGGCATGCACGTTGTAAGGGGTACAGAGAAGGACATAGGGCACTCTTTATCCCGGAATTCCCGCGGGAACTCCGAAATTACCGCGGGTGAAACCGCGGGGCACAGCTAGTATGTAATACATATACGAAAAACCACCTCCGAGATTATAAAGTCGTACGTCGCGCCTTTTCAGTCTGATCTCTATTGGCGTCACATACCACATGCATATTATGTGTTACCTCTACTAGCATTTTGACAGTTCTCCTTTATAAGCTTCACGTCTTTGAATCTGCTGACGTCATCTTGATCACATTGACGTCACCCGACGTGGAAATAGAACGTCACGAGTTGACGGCTGAATCAAGAATTTCCTAAATTTATTTTAGTCCGTCTTGTAGATTAATCAAAAATATTGGACACGTATTTTTTTTTTTACGTAATCAAAAAATAACAGCGATACATTGAGTTGAAATTTCACGTGACGTCACTAACTAGTGCAGTTTGTATGGTGGCTTGTAGCGGTAAGTGACGTCACGAGCCCCTACCCTAAACTTTAATGCGCTTTATCTCTGTATTTTCTAAAAGCGGACTAATTAAAATTTTGATTTTCAAAAGTTGTCAACATCCCTATTAGGTACATACGTACTTAATTATACATAATATATTGCACGGTATTTTTAATAATCACGTGAACGACTAACTGAAATCGCTTTTGAATATAGTACAAATTTTATCAGTCGATTCAAATGTTGATAACGTCTACATTTTATTTATCGACATATAATAATTCTTTATCGTTATAATAGGACAGGTACGATTCTTGACATGTTATCAATTAAAATTGATATAATACTGATTTATTGACATATCTATAACGGAACAGAGGAATATTAGAATTTAAATTTATATTTCACTGATTTAATTGAAAAAATGTATCATCTAAAAAAACATACATACAGTCGAATGCATAACCTCCTCCTTTTTGGAAGTCGGTTAAACATTCTAAACTCACAGTAAGTGGATTTACAAACAGAAAAATTTATTAATACCGAGAAGGAAGATGGGATGGGGAATAAAGGCATCTCAATGGTAGTTGCTCCAGGTAAATTGTCTTTAGAGACAATATTTTACGTCCAAATTCATGGTAATATAGGGTGTATGTACGGAGAAAAATGCACTTTAAAAAAAACCATCGTGTCTTATATCACCCCCGCGGTAATTTCGGAGTTCCCGCGGGAATTCCAGGATAAACTATATGTATATTATACATACCTTCCTCTATCTATTAAAAAAAACCACATCAAAATCCATTGCGCGGTTTTAAAGATCTAAGCATACATATGGACAGACAGATAGCGGGAAGCGACTTTGTTTTATACTATGTAGTGATAAAGATCAAATTGCTCTAAGGGACCAACTCAAAATACACGTTAGGAATCGCGAAACACTTTAGGTCGCAGTTTCTCGTATAAACACAAAACATACTACACGTACAAAAAAAAACGTAAACATCACCGGGCCCTTATTCACTATGACCATAACACGCCGCGCTAAGATATGACGCCGCAAAAACTGTCTTTTTAATACAGTTGCTCAAAAAGTGGCGTATTGCAGGGATGTATATTAGTGTTCGGGATGTGGGCTATTACATACTCGAGCTTTTTCTTTACCTTTCCCGAACTCGTGCGTTTTCTTTCCCAACTGTCAAAAATGGCGACACGACTTTGACACACTTGCATTGCGAAACGTAGGTTTCGCATTACTAATACGACTAGCGCCATCTCTTGATCACAGTTGGAACTTGGTTGAGTTTATTGGGTTTTTATTATTTTATTAAATTGCTTCATTTTTTCGCAACTTTATTAAAAATAGTTGTTCAGTACACGTGCGGAACCGTCATTGCAAAGAGTTCCGACTGTCAACCCTCACCTTCGGCTGCGCCTCGGCTCGGGTAGACATTTGTAGGAACTCTTTGCAATGACAGGCTTTCCGCACTTGTAATGAAATATACTATTCCCTCGTAATCAAAGAAGTTTGCAAAATAATACATTTACAACGTTTCTTATGGCATAAATAATAATAATTTCTAACATCTTGGCATTTAGAACGTTTGGAAATGCGTTTTGAGACGCGCGTTATGGGCAAGGAATGTTGTTAGTCATAGTGAATAAGGACCCTGGACACTTGATTGATGAAACACGCATATTATCTTCAAACCACAGCACAAAAAAAAAACCTTTACAATCCGACCGACATAAAACCGTCTATATAAATACAATCAACCATAAAACCGTTTATTACGCTAACTTCAACCCTTACGTGATATCGTGCGGTCGTACCGAGGGCGACCTAATTAACTAGGATATATACGAGTACGCATACCTACATCACTAATTGCTTGGCCGATCAATGAGGAACAGTCACTTTGCGTTAACAGCTGGGTTTTAATACTCGAATGTGTTAGAAGATGGAAATTGTCGATTCAAAAAAAAAAAAAAAACAAATTGAAAACGATCAATAAATCTGGACGTGCAATTTTATAAGTGCAGATATGATAAAATATCGAATATACACAATTTATGCGTTCCAAATAGTGTAATAAATAGCAAAAGAAACGGAAAGTACAATAAAATATCTATCGTGACAGCCAGACGTATGCGTGAGGTGCATGCAAATATAATGTGGCTACGGTTGAACATCCTCCTTTGTCTCTTTCAGTACCACGAACCAAAGCCAAAAGTATAAGGGGTCTATGTGAACTGGTCTAGAAGTACTGACAGCGGCGCCTGCAGCCAAAGTGCCAATGGCTGGCGTGGCTCCCGATCTGCGACATATGTAGGTATACTAGATCTACTAGTGTGATACTTGAAAGAACTGAAGCTTGGCAACGGTGTGTGTGTGAGCGACGGTTCAAGTGGAAATTTACGTTTCTCTGAAAGCATTCGAACACAACTAAAGCGTATGAAGAGACCGTATGGGGACACAATAATTAAACTTTAGTAAGCGGAATAAAAATTATAATGATAGTGCGACAGTATGAAAACAAAAACATTTAAAAAATAAACACTCCTCACGGTGATGCCGAGTGAGTTTATAATTAATTAATTGGAATAAAACTGTATAATAAATAATTACTTATCAGTAATTATTCACACTAACGATGTAAGTGACAAAAATAGACAATGATAACTATTTCTTTAAAATATAACTTTTGGGGCAAAGTTTATCTAAACATATTTGCGACATTTTAAGCAAAGGTTTATCGCAAATTTACAAACACGATGCAGTCCTAAAACATTTCACATTTATATAATTGAAGGTGACAATCAGCACTACTTTCCAAAGAATCTTGAAATTGATGCAATTACTTTTCACAACGACTACAGTATGTATTTACACGTTAGGTATAGAGATTGATTACAATAAGATACTCAAGTTTAAAGACAAAATGTTTCTGCTTATAATATCTAAAGTGCAAAATATCATTAATATTATTGTGACAGCAGGTCACGTCCTAAGTTGACCTTACTAAGGACAACGACCCAGAAAGTGCCAACCAATATCGATCGCATAATTGAAATAAATAAAAATAAACTATAATAACAACACATACAACACAGTCATTAGTAGGTAAAATAACCTAGTCATAAAGTAGTAAACGACATAATATTACGGTACAGAAGTGAATGGAAAACTGCTCTCACGAAAACTTAAACAAAGATAATAATAATAAATAGAAATGCAATAATCGTTGAAGTAGAAATATAGAAAATAGGCAGCGAAAAGTGGTCAGTACAACGTTTTGTTGGCAGGCAACGTATATCATTTAGAGAAAGCACCCTTGGGTAATGTTAGAACATAAAGAAGTTATCAGACAAATGGTCGGCTTGGGATGACCAATCTCTGAGCTCCCGTTTCAGTATCTACGTATACATTATATAAGTATTGCCTACAAAGTTGAAAACACAAAGTTAATAGCAAAAATAAGTTAAATAGACATAATAAATCGAACCAATGGCGACCAAAATCAAGGGCAAAGGGCAACATCAATTTCATTTACAAAGGCTATAAACAAACCCAATTATTTGGAGTTCTTTATATCGTCGAAGAAATTAGTATGGGACGGCAATTACGGCGAGGAGCGAAAGCTAGAAACTAAATTGCATCCATTAGAGTTCGGTGCCGGCATTCTAATTTGACAAGGAGTAAGTGATCTAGATCGCAATTTGTTACATTACAAAGATATATTGTATAGTTATAAATATATAATAAGTTGAGTCGTTTGCGGCAGATGGAGAATCATTTCTACGTAACCGGTTTGGCAGAAAGAGGTCTTAATGTACACACAAAACACACAAAACAAACGATTGGCAAAATGAAATTTTACTTTAAAAACTATCAGTCCAATCGGCTAACGGATATTCGGCAGTGACCTCGCCGTAGCGTTCGATAGAATGCACAGTTTGTTTCAGACTTTGCCGTCCTATTTCAGTCCGCCGGTCAACGGAGCTTCGCTCTGAAACAATGAACTGAATGTACAAGAACAGGAAAGGCATATGTCTATGTCGTAAGTAAGAGCGGGATATATTTTGGAGCCGGCATCACACAGGGAGCTCGCATAGTATCCGCTGTGTTCTATTTTCGACCGTCGCGAAACATGTCTCGGAATTCGTTTCTGTAAGTCTGGTAACATAAGAGTTCACGCGACTAATGATCCGTAGGTTATAAGAATGACGAATGAGAAAAACATATTCCGAAGTTAATTTTCACACGTTCGCCGTGGATCGTACGAGCGAGATTTCAATAAATTGTGGTACAAAAACGGCGAGCGTATTTAATATAAGCGTGAAAGAAGCGCGTGCGATGTGTTGTGACATGACATAAGATGATAATGAATGGATATAAGTGACATCACACTGTTGCGTGACTGAGTGATATTTTTATAATATTTATCGTACGCCAAATTGAATAAGTACGTATACACTCTCTGATCAATGATAGCATCGTCAGGAGATCACAAAAACGAAAGAGGTGGTAGATTTATATACATAATGAGAAATGAATTAAATTAATAAAGATTTATGAAAGGTTTATTAATTTTTATCTTAGACGGTCAATTGATAGCACTTATCATATTATTGTGTGTGATATCACGTTTTAAAGATTATAAAAACTACTTATATATGTGTTACTTAGTTATATTAAGTGGGAATAAGTCGAAAATAGCTAGATCATTTCAAAGTTAAACATATTTCACCCTGTAAACGAAGTAAATAATGATAATCATGTAGTGCCTAAATAACCGGGCTTGTATAACCTTTTGGTGTACAGTCGGCAGCTGGAATATGTAAACTCTTTTGACAGTCATTGAATCTTATCGCAACGGCAATAAGGTTCAAATTTGGACTGACCACAATGCCGACAGGAGACACATTGCTGCCGTTAACTGTACAATCTGGTTATTTGTTGTTGGCGTTGGGTTAGTAACTAGCTCGTCCATCTTTCGTTAGGCAAAGGTTTATTTTAATCGTAACATTAATATGAATAGATACAAAAATACCTGAGCGCGTTTAATCATAAGCCGCGTACCTGGTTTGTTTCTGCGCGTGATTCTCGACTGTATCTACCACTACACAATGTATTTTAGTATGTTATGCTGTAGTTAGTTTTGCTTTCATCTCTAATGGATTTGAACGTTGCAACAGAAGAAAACAGTCCCTGATTAGAAGTAACATGGCAAAGTTGAAACAGTGGGTATTTCAAATATCAAAAATATCAAAATATTTATCAAATATCAAAATATTGGGGGTATTGCATTGTGGGTATTTGAACTGATCGATACAATTTCTACTAAATAACTGACCGCTGAAAACAAAAACGATAAATATTCCGCCGCTGATAAACGAGTGACATTATTGAGGTGCGTAACTGGATTTTTTAAAACAACAAAAAAATATTATTTCCAGTTCCCTCCAAGAGTTATTTCGAATGAAATTGTAACCGTTGATAGACGGGTATCTCCATTTTATAAGCGTCTTTAACAGAATTAGAATAACCAAACGCCTTTGAAATCCCTTCTTGATTGATCGTATAAACATTGATACATTTCGATAGACAAATAGAATATACAGTTATGTTTCAGAACGTACATAAAAAAATATTAGGTACAAGAAACGAAGCAAAAGTTATAAATTACATCAGGAAGCGTGACAATTAAAAACGCCCTTCATCTATTTTAAAACGACCGGTGCTGTAAATATTTCTTTATATCTTTCACTCATGACCTAGTACAAAAATATGATTTGTCATTTGTTAACGAGCGTTCGAGTAGCAAAAATCTACAAAAAAAAAATAATTCGGATGGAGATATTGTGCACAAAACTTATTGTCAACACACCGCACAGTATAGAAACTTACGTAAAGAAAAGACATTGATGTCGTATGAAACGGAAATTGATGTACATCCATTTCTAGGGCAAGAAAGGGATGGGATGAGGGTGAGGTGGCGAGTTGCGTAACAGTGAAAATTGATTCGATAGCGAAAAACGAAGCCGCAAACCCCGCAACCGCAACAAAGCCGAAGCTGAGACCACCGACTTTAGTGTAAATTATAGGTTTATTTGTATGATCCAATGAAGATCATATTTTACAGTTCAATATTTTGTTTTTAGTAATAATAAATTGAATATTTTTATGAGTCAAATACCTCAGCTTTCGACCAATACAACCTTGGTGAAGATTATAAAAACAGTAGTTGCATATAAACCAATCTAAATCAGTTTTAGTTTTTCATAGGTTGTTAATTTTGTTCTGTTATAACAAATCAATACCATAAATAATCACGAAACTATTTTTAGGCCTAATTAAACTTTTTAATTAAAAACGATACACCACTAAGATGAACACTCGGTAATAAAATCTGATAGATCATTACATTCATTAACAGTCGGCTATCATGTCATCGCTATTGAGTATCAAAGCAAGCGAGCGATGAATGAGTAACTGTTATATTTATAAACAAAACGTCGGCAACTGAGATAATTAGTATGACGTCTTTACTGGCTCAAGATGGCGAAGCTTGACGAATCGGTCACCACACTGCAGATTAATTGAATCACCGATGACGTTATGTTTCAGAATGTAGAAGAAGAAACGAACGTTTGGAAAGAGAAATGATAATTTTAGGCAGGATTCAGCTGTAGATAAGTTGATGTTGAAGATTTTAAATATCAAGACCCAAACTACGATATTTGTTTTGTGAATATTGGTGAATGCAAACTAAACATTTTGTGCGAAATGAAAGGTAAATAATAAATAATTAGCAACAGCACAAAACTAAGGTAGAAGTTAGAGGACAACAATGACATTTTTACTGAAAAAACTCCCTCGATAGACTTAATTCACCTGGAGTAAATCACCTGGGTGCATTAAGTGCTACGTACGGTAGACTTTGTGCACCTGGGTGAACTAAGCACAGATTCCAATAAAGCCCTCGGTATACTTAATTCACCTGATGTGGAAGAAGTGAAATATATTCAGGACATGACACTTAAGATCTTTCAGTTTTTGCCAAATCTATAATTTCAACTTGAACTTAAACTCGTGATGTTGAAAATACTATGATAGCAATTTCAATTTAATACATGAAATCGACCCACGGACTGCCTAAAACAATATGCGACTTAAATAAGTACAACCTTATTATGTGTTTAGCGTAGCGACGTGACAGACATCCGGTTAGTGACAGTTAAGTCATTCATGACATGTACATATAATAAAACTATGGGAAAAAAATTACGACGCTGCGCGGACTGAGTAGGTATATACTTCGGTTATTAGTGGACTTTACATCCTTATTATAGTGTGATCATTACAATAGTTGAATTTACCAAACACTGTGGATTACAGTGCAAATAACAAATATTACCTACTCGATTTTAGTTAAGTACCAGTGTTTAACCACAAAATTACAGTATTTTGTTAACGTAGGTAGATTTGAAGTTAGTGCAAAAAAAAAATGACCAAAAGAAAACCTTTTGCAGCTGACGTAAACGCAAGTGATGACGGTGATGACGATCCATGACGGTAGTTTGGCAGCTACCATAATATATCGTACCACGTGATCAAGTGGTTAATTTATTAATAACATTAGTTACAGATCAGGTTTTTTATAAATTGTATACATATAACTAGTTAATAATCGTACAAGTATAAATTGGCACCAGAATAATATTTCTTTTAAAATGAATTGCTGTTCGTTTGTCTCGATAAAATTCGAGAATGGCTCGACCGATGTGAAAAATTCTTTTTTTGTTGGGTTCGTAATTATTTTATTTTTTATTTTTATTTTATTAAGAAATCAAACAGTGATACAGAAGGAGAAGGTTATCAGGAGAAGGTTTGTTTTAAAGAAAATTGGGAGTTCCTGCGGGAATTCCGAAACCGCGGGTGAAACCGCGGGGCACAGCTAGTATGATATAAAAAGTTAATTATAATACTACGGCGATTTTCATTTACAAAACTTATTGAAACTATAAAAATATTACACATTAGATTCATTGCATTACATAACATTTATATAGAAAAGAATATGACATTCGTGAAAACAATAATAAGTGAATCGGAAGTAAAGGAACGGTTATTAATTATTGCTGATCATCATATGTGTATAAGCTGTCAAGGCAAGGAAAATCGTGAGGACAGAATGAGAGGACGATGAGTGATGACGTAACACAATCGAGCGACGGCGCCTCGCCCACTTTTCACATGCTCACTTAACCTTCGACCACAACACACGTATAATCGACCCCTGGGTTATCACTAATGCGATTTGACTCTCCTTGATGCATATAGCCCCTTTACACAAAGTTGTAATTAAAATTAACCGTATGAGTGAAAAATGTATTAAGATGCATACCACCGCCGAGCCACCAAGCGCCACCCAATGAGCCACCCAATGATATTGTAATACTTATAATATCATTGGAGCCACCCGCTATAAAAATCATGATTGTGTTCTAAGATTCATTTCAAAAGAAATCGATGGTAGAATATGTCGAATGGAGTATGAATATGAATGGTGTATGAAATGAGTAGAATATGTAGAATATTCCGAACTGACGGTAATTTATAGTTCTAAGAACCTGCTGACGATTACAAGTGATTGTAACCAATCCTAAGTAATAAATAGCTTTTGAATTTTGATTTTTTTTTTAATTTTGGAGTAAATACAGTTTTTTTATTACAATAATGCAGCGTTTAATTTCAATGGTAGGTACAATACTGAAGAATCATCATCAACTTTTTTTTGTCCCCCGCCTTAATTCGAAGTTCTCGCAGGAATTCAAAGATAATATATACCTATAAACCCTCCTCTGGAATCACCCTATCTATTGGTGAATGCCGCAAGAAATTCGGTTCAGTATTTTTTGAGTTTATCGCAAACATAGGGACAGTCTCAAATATGTAAAGTTTAGAATAAGACGAATGTCCTATTCTACGTATTCTACGATCGATTTCTTTTTAAATGAAATATGAACAAAAATATATTCAACATAGCGGGTGTTGCTTTTTACACACCGGTATGCCTCTTAATCATGGACGATTTGACGATCGTATGTCAAGTCTTCATTCATCCTCATAACAGCAATTCTCATTGCAATTGTGGCACAAGGTTCGCAGTCAGTACGTGACGGCATCGTGTGGATTTTATTAATGCAAGACAGAAAGCCATTAACATTCTCAGAACGGAGGTGGTTTGAGTCACTTCATAAGTGTTCTAGACAATATGAAGTCATTGACAAAGATAATCACAAGCGTCACGTCGAGGTCAATACGCTGATCCACTGATAATATTAACAGTGTGCATAGTTTACTAATTGAGAGGGTATCACTAATGAGCTGAATACTAGATATTATTATTATATATATCATCATATTATATATATTATTACATATATCATCTATACTTATATCATAAAAAGGTAAAGTTTGCAAGTTTGTGACGTTGTCTATGGATCTTCTGAACTGATTTTGAAAATTCTTTCACTTAGGAAGCTACGGTAGTCCTGAGTGAAACAAGAGTACTTTTTATACCGAAATTCCCACGGAAACTCCGAAATTACCGCGGGTTAAACCGCGGAGGACAGCTAGTTGAATATAAAGATGAAATTAAATTTATTTACAGTACATTTGATTCATAATTAGAATAGGCTATTTGACTAATTTTTTTTAGTCCGCCTTGTAGATTAATAAAAAATATTGGACACGCATTTTTCTTTTTTTACGTAATCAATAAATAACGTCGACAATGTAGCTGTAAGTGACGTCACGAGCCCCCACCCTAAACTTTAATGCGCTTTATCTCTGTGTATTTTCATTTATTTGAAAAATAAAAAATACGTGTCTAATGATTTTTAATTTTCTAACTGATATTATATCTGAATATCTATATAACTGAATAATTAATATAATTTTGATTTTCAAAAGTTGTCAACATCCCTATTGTCTAATTATAAGAAAGAAAAACGAAATTAATGCTTTTTACATGTGGATGGGAAAGCGAATGTGTCAACTTGTATGTGTATCCAAATTTAACCATAAGCATTTTTATGAAAAACAGGTAATTAATATTATGAAATAAAAATAAATATTATATACAGGCTTGTAAGGTAGGGACATATTTATTTTTATTTCCTGAAGATTAACATTATATCTATCAATGTTTTTTATTTATATTTGTATTAGCTACATTTTAGCCTAAATTATTTTATATGAGATTGAATACATGTCTTGTTTAACCTTACACTCTGTACCATTTATTCAGCGTTAGATAAAGATACTGTTCCGGTGAGAAAGCAACGAAGACATTTTTTTGTGATGTCACAAAAGATTCGCGACAGAAACGATCTATCAACAGCAAACAACGTTCACAGATACGTGGAACAAATTTAGCTCTTATGCTATAAGAAACATAAGAGAAAATTTCACCCAGCCGACTCTAGTTGCATCGACTAAACATTTTAAGACAAAAAACCCCCAAGCGCTTACATTTTTCCTTGCTTTACTCACTGAGAGACTAAAGAAACATCCTATTAATATTATGTGAAAGTGTGGATGTTTGGATGTTTGTTACTCAATCACGCAAGAACGGCTGAACGGATTTGGATGAAATTTGGCATGCACGTTGTCAGGGGTACAGAGAAGGACATAGGGTACTTATTATCCCGGAATTCCCAGCGAACTCCGAAATTACTGCGTGCGAAACCGCGGAGCACGGCTAGTGAGGAATAAAGGATCTTTGTCTTTGGATTACTCTCCATTTCGAACTCCGTTGTCGATGTATTAGTAGGTATTATTACTGCAGGCAACAGCGGTTAATAAAAAGTAGTAAAGAGAGTACTAATTGCCAATCAGGGGCTGCTGACACGACTGTCAATATGTCAATTCAATGGCATTTACCGATCGATGGTTATTGGATTTTATATTTTTAATCGAATATTTTCAATAACTACGAGTACATAGTATAAAACAAAGTCGCTTCCCGTTGTCTGTCTGTCCCTATGTAGTATTATGTATCTAACGGAACGAATTTTTATGTGGTTTTCACATGAACATCCGTTGCGTTCAAAAATATTCACTTAAAATTAAGTAATCATTAAAACGACTCGGAGTGCGGCCGTAAAACTTTTAGTCTACAATCGTAATTGTGTAATGATTTTGATGTTTAAATTGAAACAAAGAATATTCACATAGAAGTAGGTAGCATTAAGGAATTGTAGGAGCTACTGAGACTCCACGCTGGGAATCAGTTTTCCAGCTCAGCTCTGATGGAACTGCACGAGGACAGCATCGATCAATGGTTAGCCTAATCCCATAATGGATGGCGTCTGGCCGATGATGATAAGGGGGAACTGTGTTGCCAACTGATTATGACATAAAATAGGTGACGAAATCGGTAAGTAAACGACGAACCTGACTGAATCGCTATTTTTAGTCGGCGCTAATTACTTTTTGATGGATATGACTGTGCTGTGACAAAGCTATTAGTTATTAGACGGTTGTACCTATTAAAAAAAAAGTAATTTCTTAGAATTGTTTAAAATTTAAAATATTAACATAAAACTTAAGACGATCGTGTGCGTGCAAATTTTCATACAAAAAGCCAAACCGTTTATCTCCCCTTAAACATAGACCAATTTTGATGATTTTTTTACATGTTATTGATGTATTGGATAACTAGGGCTGTACGTTTTGATTTTAAAGAAATATTGCTTATAACAAAAGTTATTAGCATCTCAATATCCATATTTTTTACAAAAAATCTTCCTCGAGTTTTTTAATTTATTAAAGTTAAACTAAACTGAATTACTAAATTAGAAAAACGTACAGCCCTAGATTAAGGTGTACTGAATCGAATGACACCAAAATTGTCTCATTTAGTGAAGGTTTAGGGGGGTAGAAAAGGTTTGGCCCGAAACAATATTTCAGAAGGAAAAATTAGGCACTCGCCTCTAGTCTCTCTATCGCACGCATCGCACGGTAGCAGAGCGGCATGAAACAGATAGACTTTTTGCAAATACCTACTCGCGACGCGTCTCGGATCGGAGTGATTCTCTTAAGCGAATTAAGAAGTTGAAACAATGTGAAAGAGATTTAATTGAGTAGCTCTACAAAATGTCACTTGACCGCTATGAATAAATGTAAATTAATCACAAGAACACAAACAACCAGTTTAGAAATTCTTATTCCGCCTCACCCCGGGAGGCATTCCTCAGAATTGTCTTCAACTCGTTCCGCATCACAAATTTTCATTCAGACATATTTGCTTTAGCAAACTTCTGACCTCGGTAGTATTCATTTTGTTTTAAAATTGATTGTTACAATTGAGAAGTTCCCAATTGGGGTTAATTTAAATTTGTTATAAAAGTTTTTTTTTTTTTTTTAAAGAGATGAGCAATGATTCATCTAGAGTTAGTAAGCACAACTGCAATATGATCTACAGCTTATTTATATCCTCATAATTATCTGTTCACAAAATATTATCCGTGGCGAGTAGTATGCAGCCTGACAATCACTAAAGGCCGCACTCAGAGTCGTTTTAATGATTGTTAATTTCAAGTAAAGATTTTTAAAACAAAATTGCCGCAATCAGAGACGTTCGTTAAATTAATATTCAACATATAAATTGTACGTATATTCTTGTGAAGTTTACGCGTTTGTATACTTTGGATAACATAAAAATCATTACAGGAACAAAACAAAATTTCATAAATCAATTTATAAAAATTAACTATTTCTATTGTATATTGCAGTATTAATTCATACTTAAAATAGTACTAGGTAATTAAAATTAATTAATTATTCATTAATACTGCCGTACACATTGTTCCTCGTGATTTTAAGTTTATAATTAATGTTTCTATATCACATTTCCATTCTCACCTTCAATAATTATAATTGTTGGATCGCTAACTGGCATTTCAATTACCGAGCTCTAGAAACATCAGTATAGATGCATTTACTGCATTTATTCTGTAGAAGCACTTCATCATGACACTATAGATAGAGATATAACAGATTGAGCACAACGCGACGTGAACTAATGAACTAAATAAGCACTATGCGTTGCAGATCTAGTTTCTAGGCAGATAGGTATACCGTGACATTTCCACCGGACCCACTGCCGATGTTACTGCGATAGCGTCACCCCACGATCGACATCTATAGGCGTCTCTATGGTACGGTATGATTTATCTATCATCACCAACCTTTTCCCCCGATTTAACCCTGTTTTATCAGCATGGAATTCCAATATTTTACAAATTTTATTAAAAATCTCGAGACCTCGACGGGTATGATTTTTTGAAAGAGGCTTTCTTATCGTAAGGTTTTATCATATTTTATTTAAAACCCACACTGCTGGGACAGTTTACCTTTACGGTGTCGGCGTGTGGGTGGGTTAAGTTCCCTACGGGGATCCAGAAAGGATTGGTGGAATTCACCCATAATTTAGTATTTGTTTGTACACATGACGTGTGCAGGTTTTCTTTCGATGTAATTCCTGCAACAAGCTCATCGCTTTGAGCTGGTTTATACTGCCGGGCTTAGTGGGCAGATAAAATGAACTTTAAAAATATTGAATATGAAAGGATACATGCATCTAAAGTCGTAATAACAGTGGCGGCTGAGGTGATCCAGGTGAATTACCCCACGAATAGAAATGTCAGGCACGTGCGAAGCACTGCCTCCCTGAAGATTTACCCACGTCACTCCCAACACTGCCTACGATTGCGGCGGCTACCTTATCCGATTTTAGTAAATTTGGGTCATGCAAAAAATATATACGGTGTCAGTGGGTACGACTCCAATGTGTGATATGTTGCTCTAGATATTTATTATGTCACCCTAATAATATAAACAATTTTGTTGTGATTTATCAGTTTATACCGTTGTTTGTAGGTACGTATACGTATGAGACGTGGATTGAAGATAATTTTCGTAACTAACGTAAGAGTAAAAATCATTTTCCTTTTTGCTCTCCTGAAGATAAACGCAATTATGCCATCGAGCCTGTGTCGGCGTTTGTGAACTGAGCTAAAACGTGTTAATACACCAAAGAAAATTGAGTTCTGCAAGAGTTTACGTGGGTTGACCGCTTGAGTATGAGAAATGTAATTCGAGCGTTATTTGATTTATAATAACGTTGCCGGAGAGAAAATTCTATACAATTTCGTTACAATTCAGGCAGAGAATTCTTTTTCACGACTGGGTCTTCGCTAGAAGTGGTCACCATGCTTCTCCGCCAATCAAGAAGTGTCAGGTTCGATTCCAGGTGCGGGTGGACTTTGGCCTTTGTGTGATGAACACATAGTTTCGTTTTCCAATTTCAGCGGGTTTAAAATACGTTATAGTATCAATCATATGTGAAATAATCCTACTATCCTACTAATATTATAAATGTGAAAGTGTGGATGTTTGGATGTTTAGATGTTTGGATGTTTGTTACTTAATCACGCAAAAACGGCTGGACGGATTTGGATGAAATTTAGCATGCACGTTGTCTGGGGTACAGAGAAAGACATTGGGTACTTTTTATCCTGGAATTCTCGCGGGAACTCCGAAATTACCGCGGGTGAAACCGCGGAGCACAGCTAGTAGGTTTTTAGGTTTAAGAAGGTATAAAACACATTTGCTTGGTTTCCAGTTTCCACGACACAGGCTTATATCTTATTATTATGTTGGCGGCGTAATATCTAGTTAAATTGAGTCTCTTCGATGTTTATTTCGTACTATTTCTTGTCTGTAACACAACAAAGTCGTCGTGCAGCGAAGAGCGTTACACGTATATTGTGTAAACACCTCAGAGATTTACTGTAACAACATTTTCGGGAACAATAGTAGGTAAATCCTACTAATATTATAAATGTGAAAGTGTGGATATTTGGATGTTTAGATATTTGGATGTTTGTTACTCAATCAGACAAAAACGGCAGAACGGATTTGGATGAAATTTGGCATGCACGTTGTCAGGGGGACAGAGGGTACCTTATATCCCGGAATTCCCGCGGGAACTCCGAAATTACCGCGGCTGAAAACGCGGGGCACAGCTTATATATAATATATACAAAATACAACAGGATAATCTAGCTCGACTTCAAATTAATTGATCCCTGGAATATCATTGTGACGTTTGTAACTGACGAAATTTATTGAAAATCTTAAACAATTGTGTAGAAAAGCGAAATATACTATGACCAGAGAAAAATATAATTAGTTATATAACTTTAATTGACAACACAATACTAATCAATAATTTTTATCATAGTCCCACATACATGTCACATAAGTTTACCTTCAAATATTTAAACATTACGTAATAACTATTGATCCAATTTCACGGAACAATTCAACAAAAGTATTGCTTAGAATTTTTTTTTATTTCGTCAAACTAGTTATCGAGTTGGAGTTATTTTTTTCGATCGATGACAAAAGTACGTTCACTTTCTATTTTAATATTTGTTATTAGATCGACAATTGATTGAAACTTTTGATTATCCTATTTGAATTCTTGTACCTTATATTTAAAACACCTTCACAGGCTAAAATATTATCACGTTAAAAGACACACCGAAAGTTTCACCTGACATAACTATATCAATGACTCCAATGCTCCCAAGAACAATCTATTGACTGCCAATTCAATTATTTGAAAATTTAATTAAAGATGTGTGTGTTTTTTTACACTGTTTCGGACTTTTATTGGCTATAGACGCTGCAGGTAGGCAGTTAGTCAAGTTGACAGTCTATAATCGATATCGCTAAAGAAAACTAAGGAACGTATCGTGACGTCACGTGGTCAGGAAAAAATTTACTTTTGTTTGGACGATGAAACTTGGCTAAAGGGGCTGGCACCTTTGAGCAACCCACCTCCAACCCAGGGTCCTTCCAACCAATCTTGGTTATACGAACCGAAAAGCGGGCAGGAAAGCCCCCGTCACGCAGGACGCACCTTACCCTACAGCAGGGGGATTTTCACGCGGTGCTACTAAACGTGTGACTTACCATCTGTGGGTGATGTGTATAGCTTTTTGCATATGTCCTGCGGCCCGCCGAGCGCGTTGATCTTGGCCATCCCCTCCGCACCGCGAGTCTCCATCAGCTCGCGCAGCTGCCGCAGCGAGACGCCATACTGCGCCGGCCGCCCCTCCACCGTAGCCATGGTGACGGGCCCGCGGCCGCCGCCCGCACCACGCCCGACAACCCTCTAGCTCTGAAACCAATGATAAAACGTAACAGATTAGTCTCAGTTAGTACATTGCGACTGTACTCACTAATATGGGCATATAGGGACCAGGGTCTGAGCAAAAAAAGAATGTGTTGAGTTAGGTGTGTACCGGGCGACTGGTGTGCACCTTCCCATGGGAAGCTTTCGGTCCTTATAACAAAGATCGGTTGGCAAGAAAATACCGCACGATAAGGTCGAGACGAGTCGAGAAGATGGGAAAATTTAAGAAAAATCCCGTAATTTAATGAGTGAACACGAACAGTCACTAATTTGGACCAGTCACATCTAACCATAGTCTGAAATATCTGTCAGTGAGGATTGTCGCTGTATAGTGGAAAGACAAAAGCGTTGAATTTTTCTGAGTCTCGCGAAATATGTGAATTTTTAACCAGTAAACCAGGGATTTGAAAACATGGGCGACGCCTAAAATGGCATTCGGAAGTAATATCCGATAAGGTTTAATATTTCAGAAAATGTCAATACATTTCTACTCTCTAGAACTAGGCTAGCAGTGAAGTATGTAGATTGTAGGTATACCAAATACGCTGAAAAAATATCAGTTTATTTTAATTAGAGGCCTTAAAATAAATAATAGGTAAGTATTGTTGAAATCCGGAAATTAAAACTTGTGATAACTGAAAATTGTTGGCAGATCTTTGGATTTGAACCGTTTGAAAAAACTGGTAGACATCCTTTGTGGATATATGCGTATATGACATATTAACCATAAGCTCTTCTTATAATTATGTACCTATGTAGGTATATTCCACAGCCCAAAGGTGACCCTTTTCATATTTCTCCAACTTCACGTGACACTAGGATTACGAACAGAATTTACGCGACCGACACAGTACGCACTAGGTACGGAGCATAAATTATTAAGAGGTTTAAGCTCGACGTTGTTTTTAAGATTCAGAGAAATTTGCATTGCACCGCGGATGTCAAGATAACCAAGACAAACGAAGTAATGTAAGAAAACAGACAAGACGAAGCGGTGCAATTAATGAACTGAATATTAAGATGACGACAAAGTAAGAAATGCGGGGGACGTGAACGTGAATGTAGAACGGGGAACATTGATTGATCGTTTGATAGAAGATCTATTTGGGTAAAAACTATCGACTTGATTAGAAAGAAAGAAGAAGAAGAAAATACATTCATTTCAGCACAACATACAAGAAAAAGAAACAAACATCAACAGTGCCTAATCTAAAGAGACATAGAAAATATCTCTTGCATGCTCTGCCGAAAGGGTCTGGTGACTCAGCATTAGCTAGGTGCGGGAACACCTAGCGCTGGTTTTCAGTTGACAGCCCGCTGTCACGCACGGACGGGGGTAACAAAAAAAGAGGCAAAAACATGATACTCATACATATAAATACAAATACACCAACTAAACAAAAAAATATAAAAGGTGAATAATATAAAAAATACAAGTAAATAATTCTTACTGAAATAAACATTACATACAAAGTACTTAAACAATATAAATACTGTAAGATCTGATTACGTTGAAAGAATGAAGGGTCATTAAGTTGTAAGCACAATTTAATATTATGTAACAATCTGATCGGAAATGTACACTTGGTTGCAATAAATATTTGATTGATTGATTGATTGACCTTGGTGATATTGCTGATACTTATGATACTAGAGGTATAATATTAGGTGTGGTACGGGCATAAGTTAGTATAGATGATTAAATACAATACTGAATGAAAATAAGCGCTACGACTGCCTGCAAAACGATGAGAGACTGACCGTTTTGTCATGGCGTTTCTGTATTGAGTGAGTATTTTATGAGTATTGAGAGTATTATATGAGTATTGAGTAGTCATAACTTTCTTTTTCGTTAAAAAGTTCTAATATGTTAGTTTTGACTGTAATTGTGTTGTCTCTATCTTGAAATAAATACTTTTGCCTTCTTCTTTTTTGTTTCTTATACTACTCCAACTCGCATCTTGGTTCTATTACCGCAAAACCTAGGTTTAGCCGTGGCAACCGGTAAGAATTTGCTAAAAAATAAGAGAGGTAAACGATAAGAGATTAACGATTTTACTACCAATGCACATAAAAAATACAATGGTGTAACATGAAAAGACAAATAAATGTTTTATTTAAGCTAACATTATTACTGAGCTTCGTAGATAAATACTGAAAGGCGCGGGTGGTGCTATTTACGGCACTATAAAACTTCCGACAGGTTGCACTTTACTGCTGCCTAGTGCATAATTAAACAGCTATGGCACGGAGGAGGAAGTCCTTGTTAGGTAGCTACTTACTTTTCACGCTGTAATCCATATGGAAGGAAATAAACGCGCTGTAAACCGCATTTACAATAAATAACCTATAATGCGAGTGAGCATCGTCAAACATAATGTATCGCGGTTTTTGTCGACTTTTTGTACAAAAATCTATAATATATAAAATTTAATACCGATTTCCCTTGGTCACGGCTCACGCGTGAACGGCTGGACCAATTTTGCTAATTCTTTTTTTATTCTTTGTTATTGTAAAGAGAAGAAGAATAAAGGATTTTGAGTTTCTGAGGAAATTCTGGAAACTCACGCGGGTGAAACCGCGGGGCACAGCTAGTATAATATAACTATGTTTTGTGAAGGTCGTTCAGAATAAACCCAAACAATAGAAGAGTAAAGACTGAATGAAAAAAGAAAGAAGTTTAGACTGTTTAGATCACTTTACCTACTATTATCTACATATTTTACAGTAAGTGCCTAGTAAAAAAAAAACAGTGCCGTTCGATCATGTCACATTTAAATCTAAATATAAAAAAAAAGATAACTAAAAATAAATCTTAGGCTCGTTTATGCCCCAATAAACTCTCTTCCACTTAACTGAATTCAAAACATCAATAATTCGAACCATCATCAAGAGGCATAAAGTAAATAAAACATGTCCTCAATCATTAGATACTAAATTACGAACATCAACGTAATACGATAATGTCTTCGACGGAAGATCGAATTCGTGTTTTAGCAATCACCAAATATTTTGTGTTCAAGACGTGGACCATTTTATTGGTCCATGGTTCAAGATGTGATAACCACTGTGACACCGTAAAAATAATGTATTTACTAGATACGCACATTTAGAATTCATGAGTGATAGCCAAAAGGACAGAGTACAACACCATAAAAACAACGTAAAGAACTATAATGGAATGTTTTTTTTCGATTTCACTTAGTCCATACCGTGTATTGCGAACTTCTGACGGTAAGTCTTTCTGTAGCTTCACATTCACAATTCTATAACAGATATTACATCCACTTTGAACACAACAATAACCGGGTAAGCACTAGAGTTTTAAATCAAGCAATGCCATAAACACAAGGCGAACGCGTCGTGTCGTTCAACTTTGTGCAAGCAGACTGCGTCCATACTTTACACAAGGCTGGCATAGAGCGCGGAGCGTTTGCCAAAACATAAGGGTTAAGTACCTCATAAAGTGTACAGAAGGAAGCCAAGGGGTTGCATATATGTATACAATACATATCTTCAACATTTTGTGGGCAACGTTCAACCATCTCGGAGGCAAATCACGCTTGCCATGTGACCTTAATACAATCGGATCTGTTTTGCTCATTCGAGGCACTAAGCTAGGATTTCGTTTATTTTAAAAAATATTGTCAACATTTTTGGATAAAACAAATTTCTGTTAAGAGAGCAGTCAGCTCTTCAATAATAATTTAAGCTATTATTACTAAGTTATTTAGTTTTCGTACAAGTAGTAATTAATTACCTACTCGAGAATAATCGTCACCAAGTACGGATTTCTAGATAAATTCAAGACTTGAAAAAGTCAATAATAAATATCTCAAGTTAGAGGAGTGTGAGGGGTGAGTACAGGAGTGTAACCCTCCCCTCCCCCCCTTCCAATGACGGGTGCCAACAGCATCCGGGTTGAGTGTCATTGAACAGTCAGCAATTGGGTCGGCGGACTAGATCTTTGTGGATTCAGCACGTATGCTGTGACGATAGATTTTCTAAGAATTTTTCCCATATCAAAGAAAAATAAATAATCCACTCCCTCTATAATCGTTGGTGGTGCAAAATACAACAGCGCAATTATTTGCTATTACAACGGTCTCAACTTCAAAGTTGGCAAAGGCCAGGGATATTTTGCGGGCATTCCTATCGTAATGGAACTTCGCCGGAGGCGCTGGGTGCCTTCGGGCTGCATTTATTCTATTCTATTCAATTCACATCACAACAAGTGGGTCAAGCTACAGCGTTTCAGCCGCAAACTTGGCACAGCTAGGCAAACAATCTTGATTGAAAGTGCCCCTAATCGACCACCGGGAGCTGGATTAATCGATGTGTGCTGAGAATCGCGTACGTAATAGCGGATTGATTAATAGTGCTGGAAGCGACGGCGGCGGTGGCGGGCGGTGTGAAATATTACCGCTGAATTTCTCCGACACAAGTAATTAACATGACAGCGAATTGGATTGTGTGTGCCATAACGAAAGTTGGCAAGGTCACGTTTGACGTCCAATAGTTATTTACTTCATCCAAGAACCTATCTAATCTATTTAGGGCCCAAACTCAATAAGAATTTTTCATTATAGCATATTAAGTTAATTTATTAAGGCTGTAAACCAGATTGTTTACATATTACACGTCTGGTAGGCCATACAAAACTTATTCCATTACTACAATTTTCAGGTTGGCACATAACTGAGGATCGAAAAATCAGCTTTTAAAGCAAAGAACTCATTGTTGAGGTTTTCGGTTTCTGAACTGGGACGCATAGTCGCATAATAAATAATATGAAGAAAAAAAAATATATGATATACAAATTAGTCTTGTGTTCTGTCAGTCATAAAGTTTCTTTATTTTGACAGCTATATACAATACTTATTGAATTACTAGCTGTTCCCCGCGGTTTCACCCGCATTAGTTTCAAAGATTCCGCCGGTATTCCGAGATAAAAGTACTTTAACTACGCTTTTTTGACAACGTGTGGGAAGGAAGTATGCAAAATTTAATTTAGTTTCTTCTGTTAATTTCCAAGTTCCCGTAGGAATTCAGGGATAAAAGGTGGCCTATGTCCTTCTCTGTAGTCCTGACAACGTGCATGCAAAATTTCGTGGTGATCGGTTGAGCCGTTTAGCCGTGAAAGCGTAACAAAAAAAAACAAACAAACTCACTTTTGCATTTATAATATTAGTAAGGATAGTGAAAGTGTGTAAGATTGTTAAGTCAGTGTATTTTTTTTTGTCTGTTTACAATAAATCATAGTGGAGCACTGGCGAGAAGTGTTTAAAAGACGTAGCACTTCAGGGCCGAACACTGAACAGTAGTATCCATAGTGGCGAAACACCTAGATTCCACGGGAACGGCTCTAATACAGTATACACTGTGATGTACGATAGTTTCGCGTGACTTAACAGGTTTATCATTTCAGCAATGCCGGAGATTATCAAAGCGGGCTAGTCAAAACGGTTGTGTGGTTCCATCGTTTTGCCGGCAATGTTTTATACAATAGAAAGACGGGCGAGGTTATTTACGACTTTTTCATTGCTACAAGCTAACTTAATTTCTTCGCATTCATAAATTTTGTGATCATAATTTATTAAGGCTACACCGACCGGAAGAATTTCATACACTTTTCGATGTTTTTTTAAGGGTGTATTTATATTTTTATACTTAGGTACTATACATCGTGTTAATGAATTAACTGAAAACTAGAAAGTAGTTTGTTCAGAATTGATTTCCGAATCGATCGCACCATGTTTTAATATTGGTTATATTTTTTTCATTTTTACTAGCCCTTGTCTAAATTATTTATAATACAATATTTGGCGCGTACGCCGCCCTTAGCAAAAAAATTGAATCGGTCATTGACACGTAGGTGCAGGCGTAGCGCTTGAAACGTAGATAGGTCACCTAAAAATTAAGAAATGTTGAATAACTTTTAGACTGTTAATTTTTTCGACATAATTTGTTTTTGGTCAATTCATTAACACGTATATAAGTGTAATAATATGTAGCATATACATAAATACCACGTTTACTTGGTTACCACGAGTCCAGGACACCAGCTTGGTATGGAATCAAGTAGATTTTGTGTGTTGTGAAGTGGATTATTATTATTAGTATACGGGTTCAGATCCTATGCATAAGTGCATACACGAACTCACGCCCGTCCCCTGGATGGGGTAGGCAGAGAATGAACTAGCACTTTGGAAAATAGTTGCAGATGTTTGGTGATACCTTTAATATGATACTAGCTGTGCTCCGAGATTTCACCCGCGTGAGTTTCGGAATTCCCACGGAAACTCCCAATTTCCTTTATACAAACTTTCTCCTGATAATTAGGGACCCAACAAAAAAAGATTTGTTAACATCGGTCGAGCCATTCTCGAGTTTTAGCGAGACAAACGAACAGAAATATATTTTTATGTATATAAGACATAAGATGAGTTAAAATAAACAAATAACATTGCTCGCTCCGGTGATCTTTTTCACAATCTCCACATTCGAGCAACGTAACGTGTCCTGCGCCCGAAAGTGCATTTATCTTGCCGGAGCCTTCCGAGCGGGCAGACAATCACGTCGAGTGGCAATATCTTAAACTTCACGACGAGCTCCTATTGTTCTGTGATAATGTTGAAACGTTTCCTAGATCTCACGGTCGGCAGACTTCTAACATAAACCTTGGTATAAACGTTAAACTATAACAAAGCAAGATATAACGATAGCTCTGGCATTGAGCGGAGCGATGCGTTTAACTATAAAAGGTTTCTTTTTATATGAAACTTCTTTGTTACGCATTAAGTGAAAAGATATATTATAGGGGAAAAAATCGATACGCGTTAGGTACACTCTGTATACCTATATTTACATGTATAAAGAATATTTATATGTACATAAAATGTAAATATTAAATTCCTGCAGTAGGTATTGATACAGGCACCCGTTTCTTATATTATAGGTACCAACGCGACGGTTCGTTTCGTTTATTTTTTAACCTTTTAGAGGAATAAACTTCAAAAACCTTCCTTGACTCCCTAGCAATTTGCAATAGAAAGCCATTTGCAAGTTAGCAAACCAGTCAGTCTGCAGGTTTTTTTTTTATATTCAAATAACCAGTTAGAGGCCAACCCTGTTCGTCATTCAATAACTACTTTTTATAACTCTGTATTTGCAGGAGAAGAAATCAACTTTTCCATTTAAAAGTCAATATGGATTAGATGTATTCATTAAGCATTCGAGATTTTTTTACGCTTGCCTACTTTGCGCCCAATAAAAGTTCTACAGAATGAATATATATTATAATAATATTAATTATTGTTCTGTTTGCACACCCCATCTTCTATATCTCTCTGTCTACCCAATGGTTAACTGGTAGAGAATGCCGAAAGGCATTAAGTTCGCCATTTGTACACATTGTGCAATAAAGAATAAATAAATAAATAAATAAGCCAATTTGCATTTTGCCCCCTAACCGATTGTATAAGCATATATGTAATTACGTGATGTGTGTGTAAAAAACAACATGTAAATACATATAAGGTAGAGTACCTATGTCGTTAGATAATCTAAAAATAGATATATATTGAACAAAGATGAAGGAAAGGAATCAAATACATACGAAGTCGTGAAGATACTCTTATAGTTAATAAATAACAATGTTAACGTAATCCTGATTCCTTACGATAATATATACGTATAAGCATCGATCTCCATTAGCGCGGAGAGCAACCCGGCTGGCGGGGGTGGAGCTGCACCCGATTAAACAATCCTAATTTATAAATTCTAATGTAAGTTTTTTTGTTACGCTTTCACGCCTTCACTACTCAAGCAATCATCATAAAACTAAAACTTTGAATACACGTTGTCATGGGTACAGAGAAGACCATAGGATACTCTCATACCGGAATTCCCGTGAGCCCCAAAGTAAACCGTTAACGCGAAAAGCTAGAATTCGAATAAATATTGTGACGCGAGTTTAAGATATTTCAGAGTTTTTATTCACCATGACCACAATACGGCGCGTTAAGATAACACGCCACAAAAATTGTCTTTCCCTCACAATCAAAGAAGTTTCATTCCAAGAAAATTCATTTACAACGGTTCCTTGGGGCATAATTATTGCTGATAATATTTTGTCATCTGGAACGTTTGGGAATGCGTTTTTTGAATAAGGGCCCTGGTGATACAGTATCTTACAATCTATATAGGTAGGTATATAATCTACTAGCTGTAACCCGCGGTTTACCCGCGGTAATTTCGGAGTTGCCGCGGGAATTCCGGGATAAAAAGTACCCTATGTCCTTCTCTGTACCCCTGATAACGTGCATGCCAAATTTCATCCAAATCCGTTCAGCCGCTTTTGCGTGATTGAGTAACAAACATCCAAACATCCACACTTTCACATTTATAATATTAGTAGGATATAAAAATGAATTCTTATTTCCCTTGGTCACGGCATCACGATTGACCGGCTGGACCAATTTTGCTAATTCTTTTTTGTTGTGTTTGTTATTGTAAGGAGAAAGAATATATAAAAGAAGTTTGGAGTACCTCCGGGAATTTCAAAACTCACGCGGGCGAATCTCCGAAACGGTTGGACGGATCTTGACGGGACTTTCACTGCTAATTAGCTGATGCTATAAAGGCTACTTTGGTCTTCCTGCGGGATATCCGAAACTCATACGGGTGAAACCGCGGGGCACAGCTAGTGTTCATTAAAAGTTAACGCAACCACATAGCTCAATGTCAGGAAAAGAACACGCGCAAAAAGCGAAACTTGGTGTGTTACATTACAACGCCCGCGGCCCCTGTTGTCAACCGAGCGAATTAATTTAATGGATAACTCGCAACTGTTACTGGTTTTTTCTAATTGTTAACTATACTATGTACAAGTTGTGGTATCATATTTGTTACTAGCTGTTCCCCGCGGTTCACCCGCGTTAAATTCGGACAATTACGCCGATTAGGTAGTAAAAGCCAGTTTTTCGTGACCACATGACATACCGATTCGTTCCTGAAGTTTTCTATGTGTAAACGATTATAGATGGTCAACTTGTCTAAGGGGGCTTTTCCGCCTTGCTAAGGCTCTCTTCGCATACTCGCATTAAGCCGATCAGTCGTCGCGCAGAGGGAGGACCCTTATCGATGGAGAAGCTGTGTGGTGTTGCGTGAGCAGAATTAACCCTCCGATCAAAATGGAGTCGCTTCTAATCCTTATTCCTTCGTAGATAATAGACTATATTAAATTGTAATTTGTATGTATGCTTTGTGAAGACTCTCTCTCTCTCTCTTTTTAACACGATTTCATTAGCTTCACTTGTAACCAACAAACAATTTAATAAAATCTTATAACTTCTTTTTTAACACGCTTTTATTAGCTTCACTTGTAACCAACAAACAATTTAATAAAATCTTGTAACTTTTAACTACTGTCGTATCGAAATTAAACGTTGTAGGTATGCGCACATGTAGTTGCATTATGAGGTAGAGCTGATCGAACATTGCCATGGATCAAATGGTAATTAAAACATGCACTCCAATCGTGTTGACGCTCGTTTGATTTATTATAGTCCTGGCAAGGAATATGGTCCTAGACTAGGGTTGCCACCACCAAATATAGAAAACCAGGATTAGGTACAAGGTGGAAATACCAGGACACTACGGCTTAAAAACAGGATGCCGAAGAAGTAATGTGATATTTACGCAATAGCAACGAACGGAGTAAATGAAACTCAAATAATAGCAGTGAAAATTGTTTATGAAAGTATCTTCAGTTAAATTATACCTAGCTTACCGACAAAATATACGATTGGAGGCAGTAATGGAGCGTGAATTTTAAAACCAGGACGCTTTAAAAACCCCAGGACACTGCTTCAAAAGTCAGGACCGCACCCCAAAAATCAGGGCACGTCCTGGAAAACAGGACGGTTAGCAACTCTATCCTAGGATAGGTAGTTTTTAGTTCCGTTTACTTTTAAAGCGTTGTTTTTAGTTTTTGAACAATTCGAACTCTTTTGTTCTCTTAGACTTTTTGGCTGACGGTACAGTCACGTGTTATATTGGGCCTATATCTGCTTTATTATAAAAACCGATGTAATAGTTTTTTTACGGTGGTTTATTTCAAGCCTAGGTATATCGTTGATGGGCGCGAGGTGTTTATTGAAAAACAAGTTACGATATTTATCTTGGTAGTGGTTTTTAATTTTAATCTTGATCGTAATCTTTTTAATTTTAATCTAGATCACAGAGAATGATAAAATTACTGATAACTATAATTTTTAACGCTCTTTGGTACTCGGATATGAGAAAATAAATTGTATATCTCATTTCCCTGTTTGATAATATGCTTAATATTAATAAATAACATATGTATAGTATCTTAGTAATACAGTATCTATAGTAATTCCATTATTAGGTACAATCTGAGAAAAAGGACTGCGTTTATTAATAATAATAATAATTAGATAACGTTTTAAAGCTAAATTTAAAGTTTCTACCTATATCTGTCTTAGAAAGCGAGTGAATGTTAAAAAAAAAAATCATTTTATTCCATACCCTTACTTAACCCTTCGTGGTCATATGGGGTCCAGCAGACCCCACGCAGAAAAAAAACATCAATTTACTGAGGTCAATGTGGCGCGAAACTTTAATTTAAGATTACCTGTAATGAATCCAACGGATTTCTTTTTTTGTCAAGATATAGAAATAGCTGTGAAGGGTGGATATTTTATGGGTGCTGTCATAATAAATGTAACTTTATTGACGTCAAAAAGAGCCTCATTATGGGCCAAATTTGAATAAATTATTGACTTTACTAAATTATTAAAAAACAATGGGAAAAAACTCGCAAATTTAGATTCTTTTATTTAAAAAAATCATGTAAATTTTATCATTTGGCAACGAAGGGTTAAGTTTAAACTCGCTGCGCTAAGACTAAGGTTAAGTGTAGTTATTACAATTTTAAACCGTATCTAAGCAAAAAAAAAAGGAACGCAAACGTGAGAACATTATGTTTGAATTCGGAACACGGACTACGCCAACCCTTTGTGCTTATAGAGCGTTTCATATTAAAACTAAGAGTAGGTATGCAAAACTTGCCAAAGAGCAAGCATGGAGGGTTCCCTGGGGTGATTTTGTTTTTACAAAAATAAAATTTAATATTTAAAATTTGACAATAAATGAAGCAATAAACTAAAATCTTTAACATCTTTTCCGGATTTAGAACTATGGTGGTAAAAAGTTTTAATACACATTGATTATTCAAGCATAAAAGTAAAAAAAAAAGTCTTAATTTTTTTAATGAAAACTGCACACTTGATTAGTCAAATAGGCTAGGTTTGTTGGTACAAAAAGGAAATCTCAGGATAAATATACCTAAAGTATCATTTCCCCACATTATGAACGGGTTCTTACTGTCCCATTTAAACAAGAAAAATAATGTAACTATATTGAATAAATAATGATGTGTCTTTGGCGTTATAAAATTCGTTAGCGGTACCCTAAAAAGACGAGTCGAACTTCATCGCGAGTTCGCTCCACTTATATTAAAAGTTATAAGTGTACCCATTAGTCCAATTACGACGAACTAACATAATAAGTATAACTTTTCAAAGTGTATGTGAAGTTTGACTCGTAAAAAAGTTGGGAAACTAATTGTTGGAATGCAGATGCGAATAAACTGTGTAGTATTTTCATTATGGTTCATGTTGCACATTTTTCAAATTCTCCCCGCGTCGCCTCACTGGGCAACAAGGGTGAATTTTAATTTTAACTGGCTTCTATAAATACAGAGGAAGGTTTTAGTACACATACTATAAATATGAAGGGTATCGCGATCGGGTTATTTTTGGAAAATAATTGGAAAATCCATCTGCCATCTGTCATACAGTAAGGCGAAGGGACAAACAATATATTTACCATATCCAATATAGGGTAATTATTCATATTAAAGTAGTACCTATTTACATTAAATTAATTATCGATCGAAAGATACTTTTTAGGTGACAATAATAACCCTTGGATAATAGACAGCGCCCCCTGGTTCCAAAGTACAAATTAAGCACATCTCGACGTACGTAAATACTGTACCTATATGCGGTATCAAATAGATCCGTGTTTTGTAATGTTCTCCCCACTAAAATTTATAAATTTATACATTCGTTGCGCTATAAAGCCTTAACTATTCAACCGATCAGCATAAAATTTCGCAGCCTACGTTTTCAGGGGTACAGAAAAGGACATAGGACACAACCTTTGCTCCAAAAAAAGTACTGTTTCCAAGGTATATTGATTGACATGCGGCTTATACACGAGCACAGAATAAAAAGCATGGAAACGCATTAAACTTACTCAGACTCATGGAATTTGAAGTGTGGTGGAAACAGCTTACCACGTCTTAGTGCGAAAGTAATCGTCATAAAATCTATTGGTTTTGTGCTTCTGTTTCAAACGTATAGTTATAGGTCTATCTATCTATCACTAGCATTTTATTTCCACGTCATGTCCCCGGCGATAAAACGCGTAAAAACCGTAAAGGCGCCGCGGCGCGCGCCGGTGACAGTTCCGATTCGTCGAATTAACCCGCGATCGTAGTTCTGTTATCGCCGCCATTACAATTCAGGCCGCGTCGGGCTACCGGGCGCGATCCAATCGGGAGTTGCGTCGGCGATCGAGCCTAAACACTCCTACAGCTAGTATAACAGGAAGTTGTTTAATACTTTACCATTAGAAAATTCTATTTGCTTCGAGTGTATCGGTTGTTGATTAAGTAGAGAGATTATGGGATATTTTTTATCAACTTATTAGTTTTTATCACGCATAAATTACGGGATTCTCTTGTGAAGCTCTTTTGTACCAGCTGCAGCATAAAAGTATCTTGTATCCTACGTATAGAGCTGAGTTGCAACTTTATCACTAAATTTCACGAAAACCTATTCGGCCATTGCATGATTATTCATGTTTTAGTAGCTTGCAATATGCAAATAACCCTCTGAACTCAATAGAAGGCATTTAACTAATAATGGAAACTATTGGTTATTTGAACATAGATAAGCAATAGTGTGTTAACCCACACTAGAGAAATTTTGAGTAAATCGTGTTTTAAAATTATAGCGTCATTTTCTGTCAACATTTTTTATGTTCAATATTTAGTTACATAATTAAACAATGTAATAAGGTAAATACATAGTTAAAAAACGTTCCCTAACTCTCAATAAATCGTTCTGAATAAGTAACTTCATTTTGTGGGTTAAAATGTTATTGCTTATCTGCGTCCATTTATTGTAATTTTTTACGTTTTTTTAATGCAAATTTTAATTTATTTGTTTTATCTTCACAAATAAAAATGAATGTTTGTATGTCTGTCCTCTATGCATTTCGAAACCATTGGTCCGATTGAGATGAAACTTTGGCGGGTAGTTCTGCCTGCGTCCGCAAAGGTTCCTGATTCCAAAACTCACGCGGGTGAAACCGTGGGGCACAGCTAGTTGGCGATAACATCCACTACGTATAAAATGCCACGAGAAACAAAACTTTTAGCTGATTACATTATCCACAAATCTTCAAAGCCTTCAGAAACTGGTAGGTAATAAAGTAATAACTGACTAATAAGAAAAAAATTAAAACAATTCTCCCAAAAAAAAAAAACAATCGTTAAGTTTAACAAACAACCGCAAGGAGTGTTTCGACATCCCGTCCATAACAACCAGCCCGCACGGCCTGCCGATTGGATTGCGATTTGCGTCGGATCGAAAGCGTTCAATTTGCCGCTACGTCATCGGTCGAGCGATTGACGTGTGCCCTAGCTTCCGAATGTAGTTCGAGCCATAACCTAGGTAAACTCAGCGCAAATAAAAGCTGAATCAAAACTGTCCACAAACAAACATACGCCTAAACTGAACACGGTCAAAGATATGTAGAATTACTAGCTGTGCCCCGCGGTTTCACCCGCGGTAATTTCGGAGCTCCCGCGGGAATTCCGGAATAAAAAGTACCTTATGTCCTTCTCTGTACCCCTCACGACGTGCATGGCAAATTTCATCCAAATCCGTTCAGCCGTTTTTGCGTGATTGAGCAACAAACTGCCAAACATCCAAACATCTACACTTTCATATTTATAATATTAGTAGGACTAGCTGCACCCCGCGGTTTCACCAAAAATATTTTAAATAGAATTTAGTTTGTCCGTTACAGCCAAAAGTTAACTTATAATAGAAGAAATCAATGTAAAGTTTGTGTTATCTGTGTAGGTATGAATTTTCTTAGTTGTGAGCGGGAGCGGCACAAGCAGCGCTAGATTTTCTAAGTTCAGAATAATCCAATAACACAACACACGCTTATATCGGGGCCAACTGTACCGTCGAACCGTTTAGAGCAATTGTCGAATGTGAACAAATTGCAACGCGCGTCGTGTTTGTATCAACAAAACGTTTCTGTAAGCTTCGCACGATCAATTCATTGCTTCATTACGTCTGACATCATACGGCGGGGTCGCCTTGAGAAATGTGTACGGCACTGTACGGTAGCAATAATAACTATTACTACGTGTAAAGAAGCGACACTGTCCGCCTGCCGCCAACGGCGTGCCTCGCCGCGCCCCGCACAACTTAACGGCAAGCAACGGCGGCAAGGTGAAAGCAATGTAGGCTTTTGCTGTCGGACGATCCATATGTCTCCACTATATTATCGGCGAGTACAGACGATTGGTTATACGCGAGCACGATAGTGTAGAAGGCATACTCGTCTGTACTCGGGCATGCGACCCGTGAATTGTCCGTTTTTGGGCACGCATCAAAGGAATAATCGCCTGTGGTTGCGTTGAGGTGCCCACATTATCGCCGATCACACGATCAACGATCATCGGCGATAATGTAGTGCAGGCATTACATATTATTATTAAACAAAGTCCTCCGCCGCGTCTGTCTGTCTGTCTGTTCGGGAAAAACTCTAAGACTACTGAACGGATTTTCATGCGATTTTCACCAATAGATGAAAGGATTCAAGAGGAAGGTTTATACGCATAGTTTATCCCGGAATTCCCGCGGGAACACCGAAATTATCGCTGGTGAAACCACGGGGGACAGCTAGTATTTTTTAACTTGAGTTTCGAACTCAAACTCCATCGCTCGCCGCGTCCCGGCGCTTATGTTTTTATAGATTTTGAAAAAACCTAAACCAACCTGTACCATACTTTATTAGCGAAACACATTTTTTTTTTCAGAATCCTTGTTTTAAAATCGGTTTACAAACGAGGGCACTATCGCTAAACCTTCTCTTTTTTAAGTCGGTTACAAAGCAGTCTTGATTAGCTAGCTGTACGTTGTTTAAAGTAGCTGTTTAGATAATGAGCGCTAAAGCGTTACTGCTTAGGTGTGGTTTTGATGAGAGAGGTGTAGCTTTAAAACTAAGTAAACATTAAATTGCAATCAATTTAAGACTTTCAAGGATCTCCACGGTCTAGCGCTTAGACACTAATAAAATATTGGATTGGTAAATAAAAACGATCCATAGAGTAATGGATTAAAAAAAATAGTCTCACGAATTTTTTTTACGTCCTACCAGTATCAGTGAAATGACTCAAAATACTTCATGATTCTACAACATGACTCTACAATATTTTATTTCTTACAAAAACCTACGGTCTCCAAAAGATTTTTTAAAATCATTTAGTATATGAATGTAAGATTATCTCCTACCTAGAATCCTAAAATCAAAATTTTTCCTTTTGTACCTCTTTTATGTAAAGAAATCGACTTGGAGCATCGACCTTAACCAGTGTTCCGTATCAAAAATGTACCAACGACGACGGTATACACAGTATAATATAATTGTTTTTTTTTTCTTTCCTCTACTTTGACTCGGGTAACAAAAGAAATCAATTTAGTTTTTTACAGCACACTTTACTTCAATGCACGCAAGGTATTGCTGGTAACGTTCATAGACATAATTATTAATCTGACATCGGTGCATAATCACCCGCATGAAAGGTTTTTAAACAACTTTTTTTTTCCCGACATCCGATTTCAATGAAACTAAGCCTATATGTAGCTCCAGGCTAAGCTTAATCTACCTGTGAAAACCGCATGACAATCGGTTCAGTAGATGCGGAGATTATCGCGAACAGACAGAAAGACAGTCAATAAAGAATTAAAAACTTTTTTTTTGTGGTTGGTTACTCTTCTTTTATTGACCCCTGTCAATTTTTGTTAAAAATATTCAATGTACAGAATCGCGGATTCTACTCTTTTATTATAATAAAATTCTATATAGATAAGAAAAATCGTAGCTTTTCCATCGAAAAGGTATACGATCTAGAATGCTAAGTACTAAGTTACCATGACAACTAGGGGTTACCAATATCGCAATACGATTACAATGCTATATTACAAATACCACGTTTTATGCTTCATAGTTTTGGCATAACGGCCGAGGTGAATCAATTATTTAGTTCATCTATTTTCTATACAAAATATATTATTATATAAAATTACTTGGCCCAACTAACAGTTTCATCAAACCAAACCTCTAGAAACGTGAAATTTTGCCCCGAACCTACCCTTCATAATGTGGGCAAGCACTATGAAAGGGTTTTCCGAGACTCAACCCCCAAGGATGAAAAAAAGGGTGAAAGTTATTATAAAAATATAGTTTTGAAGTAACAGAAATCAAAATTTGGTAATTTCTTCCCAAATAAAGAAGAAACACATGATATATTATAATGGTTTTTGATAATTCAACCCCTAATGTAAAAACGATGAAACTGCGGAAATCAGCTAGTCATGAAATTAACTCGGATTGGTAAGTTCTTTTTGGCATCAGTATCGATCACCATTCATCCTCCAATATTAGTTTTGAATATATATTCAATGTACAGAATTGACCTCTCTACAGTTTTATTATAAGTATAGATTTTTACACATGCCTACTACGTTTTAACCAGCATCAAGTTTAACAATTCTCTCGCTGATAGGAATACAATCTCCCTGAGTATTCTTTGTATTCCGGATTAAAGAGTTCCCGAGGGAGTTGCGAGAGTATCGAGACCCCATTTCTTACTTATATTTGTGAATTTTTTTAATGGAACTGCGGAGAACAGCTGTTTCGTATATATATATATATATAGTTAAGAGTAGAACATAGAGTACCTACATTTCTTCAAACTCGCAAAGGGTTGTTGACAGGCGAAAGCCGTACTGAAAGCACACGTGTCACGTTTATTTCAGTCACCTTTCAGCATCTATTTTGAACTCTAAGCAAGAAACTGGTTTCCGAGAGAACCATGTTTTAACTTGGGGATCAATCTATCATTGTCTTTGACGTTTCGCTATTATCGAAGAAATAAAAGAAAAGATTTTTAATACTCACCATAAGAAACATTGTCATTGGCAGAATTAATATTAATTATTATAGATGGCATTATTATTAAAGAAGAAGAACACGCAAAGAGTTCCGGTTGCAAGAAACGGAATTATACTGTAGGTAAGGAAGTTATAAATTCATAGATTTGAATATCATATCAAAAGGGATGTCGCAAATCCAGAGATCTAATTTCAAGCAAGTGGGAGCGGCCAGCGACGTCTGGGGTATTCTAATGCAATTTTATGGGCAATTTCAGCCCGACAGTGAGGTAATTTTGTTTCGAATAAGGTAACATTATCTGATATGGAATCATCAAATTCACTTTAACAGACTGAATTTTTTTTTGTCAAAATATTGTGATGCAAATTTGTCATCTTTTTTAAACGACTTCCTAAAAAGTAGGAGGTTCTCAATTCAACGCGTATGTTTTTTGGTCAATAAATTATTTCATGCTCAAGTGCTTCTCTCAATTTTCCTTTTTTTCACTTGTATTGACAGTATAAATAATAATAATAAACACTCCTCAACAGCTTTAACATAATAATTTGCGGTTTTTAATCTAACAAAACATATTGCTTTCAAACTTTTCTATACTTCAAACTGTAAGATCGATATTAGTATAACACTATTGCAGAGAGCGGAATGCCGAAGTGCTGAAGTGCATTATTCGCAAATTCTACTCTTTTATTATACTAGGCAGTAGGTATACTATGTAGATATCTAAAACGGGCCGAAGTCAACCGTCAAGTCAAGAGAGTCAACGGCAGAAGTCAAGTGAACGGCGGCGAGCCGTTCTCTCGTTCTAACGAAGGTGGTGCCTGCACAGAAACAATCCTAAACGAGACTGTGTAATTCGATTGGAGTGGAGTACCTACTTTTGGGTGCCGACCGAGGAGGTAGGGACGCGGACGTGACCGGCATCGAGTGGGTGTTCACTGTTCAGCTCGGGCTTACGTGAGCTGTACAAATGGGTAGTTGTAGGTTAGTTGGCGAACACGGTCAGAATTTAATTTTACGGTTCCGTAGACGAATGATAGAATACGGAACTCATATTGATTTCCTCATGTCCGTATACTCATTGTTTATATGTCGCGGCAATTTCACTCAAGACTGTATTAGGTACTCGTACAATAGGTACGTCGCAGCCAAATTGTATCCCCGCTGAGTTTCTTGTCAGCTCTTCTCAGTAGAGGGCACGATCCGAACTGACAGTAATTTCATCTTAAGTTTTAAGAACTTGCTGAAGATTGCAGGTGATTTGTACCAACCGATTCTAAGTAATAAAGAATGATTGAATTTTTATTTCCCCGTGTACGTTTGGCCAGGGCTAATAATTATAATAATCTTTATTTCTCTTAGGCTTACAATTAGACTTATCTACATAATGTATCCTTATATTCTAATTTTTTATTTTAATTTTATAGTTGGTACTTTAAACTGGGAATACCTCTTACTGGGGTACTTAAAATTCTATTTAGTCTGTCAGTTAAATAATAAAAAAATTATAGACACGTATAATTTTTTTATAAACTAATGAAAATCTACTCAAATATAAAGCAAGAGTCGGGGCTCTAGACGTCATGACTCCGTATAAATTGTACAGGATCGTGTCGTCACGCGACAATTCTACTCAATATAACGCCGTTATTTTTTAATTACGTAAACAGAAAAAAGTACGTGTCCAGTATTTTTTATTAATCCACACGACCGACTAAAAACTTCAATAAATTTTTCACTTCAAACTTCAAACAATTTTTAATAAGTCACGATTTCAATAAATTTTTTGAGTGTAAGTTTTGAAATAAATAAATGTGTAATGGGATACGTACCACGAGTGCGTGTCGCACCCGTCTTCCCGCCGCGGCGTATGGCTCCCTATTATGCTGTAGGTGGCGACCTGGAACAAAAAAAACTCTTTCAAATGATCTCTTTCTTAGAAACATCGGATTCGGACCGACCGACCGGCCGGCGAGCGCAAAGGCGCACGAACGTGGACCAAGTGAAATGTTTAATAATATCCAGGAAAGTGATCCGTTATTACGCGCACTAAATAATATGGTACCGTCTACCGTCGAGCTACGAGTGTCAATTTGAAAAAGCACACCAACAGACAAAAACTCTGCTGCGGCAGCGATGTTTTCCGATGATTTATTGATAAAAACATGAATCCTGTGCTTTTACTGATAGCTGGAAAGTAGGTCATGTGTTACCAGTTTTTAAGTCTGGTAACTCAAGCAACTGTCAGAATATACCTTCTTCTCATTAGTCAACATTGTCAATGGTATTTTATTGTCTAAGTGCGTGTCATACCATAATAGTGTCCCATAACCCTACTTAGCTTAAAAAAAAGCATAAAAATTTGTTGTGTAATTTTTGAACCTCTTTAGGCTGACTAAAAAGGCATTTGTCTTCTTCAATCAACTTTAATATTACGGCAGAGGCAAATAACTGAAATGGTTATATTTTATGGCCAAACGGTCAAACTTTGTAGTTTTAACTCTCTTACTATCTCACTCTTACGGGAATAGAATGAGCAAGTCAACAAGCTACGTATAATATAAATATACAAACTACCCATCTCAGACCAAATAAAAACTAAAGACGGAACGCGTAGAACAAAGAAGTGAAGCCAGGAAAAAGACACCATCGCCGTGCACGTACACACAAACACGCACACACTTACAAGAAAAAGACACCATAAATCACTTATCACCAGTAAGTAAATTTTGCAAATCCATACACTTTCCTAATCACCACATGCATACGCAACCGGCTTCACTTCGTTGTTCGAGACGTTCCGTCTTTAGTTTTTATTTGGTCTGAGATACATATCCAAAGAGCTGGAAGTGGAAAGTTGAAATATATCACCTAGAAACAAAGTTAACAAAGCTAAAATTGGAACACATTAGTGACCAAATACAGGATGTATTTATAAGTTGCCGGGAATTGAGTGCATTCGACGAGATTCCGTTGAAGCATTGTGAACGCGAGGCGGAGATGAAACGCCTCAGTTAAATTATTATTATTATTCCGCTATTTCAACTACCTACCATTCACTTTGGTAAGATTTTAAACCTAACCTAACCTAGCACGTCTGGATTCTCACCAAAAACAAAACAGCGGCATTTTTTTGCCGAATTGTAAGTACAAAAGGTAACCATGTGTAAACGAAAGAATTTATAGTTTTCCTGCGACGTGTGTATACATACACATCGTTCATTTATTTGCCAAATACTAAATTGATCGTAAACTTAGAGTCTTCTTGTTGCAGAATTTTTTTTTTAGTCCATTGTAGATACATAATATACTGTAGGTACCTAAATAAAATTTTACAGTTTAACTGAATTAATTATTATCCATACGGGACCCGAACCGTAGAGTTTAGAAACTTGAACATTTACCCAAGTCGTTTATCTATAACTGGTTGTGCCACGCGGTTTCACTCGCGGTAATTTCGGAGTTCCCGCGGGTATGCCGGGATACAAAGTATCCTATATATGTCACTCAAGATCACTGTAGCTTTTTCTATAAGTAAAAGAATGTTCAAATTCGGTTCAGGAGATCCAGAGATTACCTCATACAACCTCACAAACTCACAAATCTCTTTCTAACATAAATAAAGACAAGGGTTTTTTCTCCCCATGGCCACAGTCACACATTCAGTACATATAATTTATATGTACGAGTACAACTTAAGTTACACTACTATACAAGCCCACGTTAAACGTAGGGCGAGCGTGGGTTCGACTACTTTAATGACCTTATAGTATATTACTTTGCCTCAGTCGAATTTTCCCAGAATTAATGGAACTAACCAAAAGGACCTATTCCAAATATAGATCATTTTATAAACACGAATAGAAGTCAATAGAGAATATAATACAAGATAGGTAACTTATTCTTGGCCGTTTCGTTACTGCAAGAACCTTTGTATAACAGAAAAGTAATTAACAGTGGATAAATTTTTCACCTTACGCTCATGTGAATGGAGCGAAATGGCCAAGCCACACATTCTGACTAAGGTGTAGAGTTTGAGAAGTTAGGCCTTGTAGAGTTAGGGTGTGTAGAGTTATAAGCTTGGCTCTACATGAGATCTGATAACTTTTTGACAGTGCCCGTCATATGGCCTCGTCTTGGCATCATTTTACATGAAAATGTTTTTGGTGGGATAAAATATTCTAAATAATATGTACACAATATACATATTACCTTATCAAGTGTAAATAATCTCATAAGAGGTGTATCGTATTATCATTTCCTTTTTTGTCGAATAGTATTCGGAATATGGTGTTGGTGGTTCTACAATTTTAAGCTCTAACAAAACTCAATTACGAGTATGTTACGAGTACAATAGATGGTTTCTCTAAGTAAGGTTAAGTCTACATACACTGAGGGATTACGTGTAACGTATAGATCTGCTGCATTCGAGCCTTGTACAATGTACAGTTTAATATTGTGCTCTATAACTTGCTGCTCTATAAACTATACAGTGGTCGAGGGATGAGAACGGAGCAGCCTCGTGTAAGACTTAGGCTTAATCTATTTTATGGGTTAGCCGTTAGGTGACCAATTAGATTGGTCGATAAATAAGTGTAAGACTAGGTAAATTTTAATTAACGCATGCTCAGAAAACCACAAAAACTCTTATCTGCAAAAATATTCCTTTTTTTTTCGATGAAAAAATAAAACAGCAAAATTTTTCAATCGTTCACCAATGAAGTTGAACTTATTCTAAATATTATTATTGAAAATATTTTGGGAATAACTAGTCTTTATGTAAAATATATTAGCCGGTTGCTCGGTCAGGCTGAAAAGATGAACAGTTTCAAATAAAACTTAAAACTTGATTTAGCACTGTGTCAATTTGTAACACGCTACTTGTAAGTTGTAACTATAAACAATGTGATAAAATCTTAGAAGTCAATAAAATTTTAACCTACTTCTAATTGTCGTATCGAAATGAAACTTTTATATTTAGTTCGGATGACAATGCAGTATTATTATGCCATGCAGCTGATCTGATGATGGAGCCGGAATATGGGCCCGGGGTACTCTGTAAATAAACGATGCAACCCCATCGATTTGGGGCTCGTTTGATTGTTCTTGAAAAGTACTCTGGTCCTAGATGATTACTTTTAGTTCAATTTACTCTTTAAGTGTGTTTTTAGGTTTTTTTAAACTAAGTATTTGAACTTATTATAATGGTAAATGAGTTAACTGTCGAGAGAATAACGTTTTTTAGCAACATAGAATCTCTTCATCCAACTTAATTCACTAATATAAAAAAATTACATAAAAACCATTGCTATCTCAGCCGCTGTGTTTGTTCAAACCCGGTAATGCTACATGAGACGGGGCTTCATTCTTTGTTTGATTTGACTGTTTAACAATTAGTTGAAATAAAGGCATCAACTCCGAGCTAGGCTCATCGAGTTTCGCCACTTATCACAGTTATCGTATATTTTATCAGCAAGCTT
The DNA here is from genome assembly GCA_907165275.2 of Zygaena filipendulae. Lineage (NCBI taxonomy): Eukaryota > Metazoa > Arthropoda > Insecta > Lepidoptera > Zygaenidae > Zygaena > Zygaena filipendulae. Next base: position 5,835,945 of record OU015674.1, read on the forward strand.
ACTTGCTCCTGACCTCGAAAAATTGACAGAACAAACAAACCTCTTTGTAGCTTCTATAAATTATTATGTAACCAGAAAATTTACTGCAATGGAAAGTTATTAGACTTACAGTCGACTACTTTTAAATATGTCAATAACGAAGACATTAAAACTTGCCAATTGGGTAGGAATACAACCTTTGTATTATAGCAAAACTATTTTGCCAACGAAGAGATATTATGATGTAAAAAAAAATCGGTTTAGCCTTAAAGCAAACCTTTTTTTTATACATAATATTATTAATAGCCTGTCAAAAATCCTGTCCTACCGAGCTTAGATCCATTTAAGCTAGCATCATGCAATTAAAGTAGGTAGTTTCCTAAGTTCCAAAAATATTAGTATATATGTATATACACGAATATTGTGAAACATCTATGAACACTGGTGAAATGGTGGTTAATAGCTAGTATAGGTATATGTATAAGCACATAAATTAATTAAGGAAACTTGGCAGGGGGTCGAGCAAACGAAAATGTTTTGTGAGCGTCGTGCGGCGAAACATCCTCCGGCTATACCGCTCAGTTTATTATAGAGATATAAACGTATTTTTAATGCTGACTCAAGTCAATCTCCGCCTAATAGGGGGTAGTTTCGTATTTCCCATCGATCGAATCAACATAAATATACATAAGCTCACATTTCCCAGAACTTTCATTTCATTATTTACAGAACAAACGAATAACGAACTACGTCACGCAATTTTTTTTGGGCTAACTTTCACATTTGTAATCTACAAGAAGTAAATACGTACCTATATGTACCTACCTATAACGATGTAAAATATTATAGATTTTTGTATAGAGAGTAATACATATATGCAACTACTGAACGTATTCTAAATATTGTTTCACTAATAAAAGCTACACTAATTCTAAGTAATAAGGGCTACTTTGCTTTATGACAATTTGAAATTTGTGAAGTAACGAGCGCGCCACTGAAGTCAAACACCACGCGAGCCGAGTTGAGGGCATCAGCTAGTCGTAGCCGAGTTGGGGGCATCAGCTAGTCGTCTATAAATATGCACAAAGTGAAAACAGACTTGCGAGTAATTTGGTAATTATAATTTAATTAGTGTACATAATAAATCACGGTCGTTATTAAAAATAAACAAATGTTTATCGCAAGAAGTTTGGGTTTTACATAATTACTAATTAGTTAAGAACGTACGAGTTTATAAAAGGACAATGGACGAGCAATGCTCGGAGTTCCCTTACGAGATCAAATCAAGAGTTAGGAGATTAGTACTTTTAATGATAACTAGCTGTTCCCCGCGGTTTCACCCGCGTTAATTTTGTATTTCCTGCGGGAATTCCGGGGTAGAAAGTACCCTATGTCCTTTTCTGTATCTCTGAAATGTGTACATGCAAAATTTCGTGAAGATCGGTTGAGCCGTTTGGCGTGAAAGCAGTAAGAGACAGACAGACAAAGTTACTTTCGCATAATTTATAATATTAGTAGGGATTATAGCTGAAACTCATTGAAGTGAACTACATAGTTCATAAAGTTCTTTATAAGACACTTGCTGTCCCTCGCGGTTTCACCTCCGTTAATTTCACAAATTTCGGAGTTCCCGCAGTAATTCTAGGATAAACTATACATTATCTTATCTTATCTAGATAGATATCTATATATAAATCACGTGTCACGTTGTTTGTCCGTGATGGACTCCGAAACTACTGAACGGATTTTGATAAAATTTTGTAACCATTCATAAAATGGTCCAACTTAAAAGATAGGATAGTTTTTATCCCGGAATTCCCTCGGGAACTGAAGGACATAGAGTACTTTTTTCCCGCAACCTCCGCGGGAACTCCGAAATTACCGCGGATGAAATCGCGGGGGACAGCTAGTATGTATATAAAGCTTCGTCTTGGATCCATCTATCTATTGGTCAAAACCGTATGAAAATCCGTTCTGTAGTTTTTAATTTATCCCGAACAGACAGAGAGACGCAGCGGAGAACTCTGTTTTATAAAATACTTAAGGAAGTGTCAGTGTTACGAGTGAACCAACAAAGCGTGACATAAACCTTGAATGTCAAATCATTAGATTTTAACCAACTTAAATTATTAGCGAACGCAAATATATAATTATAAAATTACTCAAATCTGGGGCCTCTAAAATAGTAACGTTAAAGAATATTTACACAATTTATCAAGACGCCAGCGACCGTCGTAAGATATTAACGATGGACAAATATTTTAGCAGAGACGTACCTCCACTAACTGTTTGTATTCTTAATGGCATAAGATTGTTTTATGTATTTATTATTTAATGTACCAGTTATGTATATTATATAACGTCATTAAAAATGGAATAACAGAATGGAATAAATTCATTATTTTGTTGTTTCTGAAACGGCCCCCAAGTACGTAATTGTTGTGTAATGTGTGCCTGGTAATAAATAAATTTTCATTTTCATTATTCATTTTCATATCATAATCGTTTCTTTATTTCTGTTTTTTCTAATAGAAGGGAGCTTTGAAAGCGCCGGGATGACAAACACCCAAAAACACATTTATATACAACGTGTTAATAATTAACTGAAAACTAGAAAGTAGTTTGCTCAGAATTAACTACATAGGTCAATCTCGTAGATAGGTCACCTAGGTTTAAAGTATAAATTTTTTCGACATAAAATATATTTTAATCATATTATTGTTGATTTTTTTAATTAAATTATTAAATTATTGTTTATAAATAAATAAATGGGGTCTATCAGGTTTTCAGGTAATTCATTAACACGTTGTATATGCTCGACTAACTAGCCGCTCTGGTAAAATATATTTTTGGCCACCAATCGCAACAGAGACAAGAAGGAGAGTGAGTTACAAGACAATCTAATTCAACCGCAATGTAGACCGGAAAGCAAGTAATTACCGACTGTGAAAAGTTAAAACATTGTATACGCCATTACCAAGACATTCTTTTAAAACAATGCACAACGAAATGCAAACAACGCCGAGGCGCAAATCACAAATAAACACAAAATGTATGTATGTATGACTCGCGAAGAGGAAATGATTCACCAGCGTGATAATTCTGTAGCAACACCGTGACTTGGTGATGACTTCATCGTTTCACCGGCCTGTCCTGTCCCGCATAATATAATTATGTATCCCGCTGTATAAAAATGCCATTTAGACATAAAGTACCGACGTGAATACAAATCAAGCGGTGCTCGATGAGATCTTGTAGTAAATATCTAGGGAAGTGTGCGACATTAAACTAAAGTATTATGTATATACATATCTACTTACCTACTGAATATGTAGGTACTCTATGCTATAATCTAATATATAAAATTCTCGTGTCACAATGTTCGTTCCCATACTCCTCCGAAACGGCTTGACCGATTCTCATGAAATTTTATATGCATATTCAGTAAGCCTGAGAATCGGCTACTATCTATTTTTCATCCCCCTAAAGGGAGTTCCTACGGGAATTCCGAAACTCACGCGGGTGAAACCGCGGGGCGCAGCTAGTAATATTATAAAGCTGAAGAGTTTGCTTGAACGCGTCAATCTCAGGAACTACTGGTCCTATTTGAAAAAATATTTCAGTGTTAGATAACCCTTTTATCGAGGAAGGCTATAAGGCTATCATCACGTTAAGACCAATAGGAGCGGAGCAGCCATAAAGAGTGTTGCAAAAACGGTAAAAAATATTCCTTTTGAGAGCTTCCACTGGGTAAGTGGAAGGTTTATACGTATAGCTTAACCTGGAATTCCCGTGGAAACTCTGAAATAATCGCGAGCGAAACCGCGCGGGACAACTAGTTAGTAATATTATGAAGAGAAAAATCTTATGAATCTAATGAAGAATATTTTGTCGGCCAAAAAATGTACCGGTAGATCGCTCCCCTTCTTTACAACTCCCCTTCTTTGCAACACCCAACTGGGTCAGGGAGTGGATTATAGCAGCATCGAAATTAAATTATTATTGTTGTAAATATTTGTACATGTTCATGTAATGGCATTTATGAAGCAATAAATGTATTGAGCTTGAGTTGTAATTAGATTATTACATCTTATCCAACGGGCGGGAGTTCAATTCCAGGGATGCACGTGTTGGTTTTTTCAGATTCATGTTTATTTTAATATCGACTGTCACAAGTGTGAAGGAAAATATCTCGAGAAAATCTGCAATGGTAATAGACGCAACTCGAAAGCTTGTACATCAATTCGCATTAAGGGAATGGAAATGGTGGCATGTCACCCTGTTTTCATGATCTATCATCGAAAAGTTCGATTTTTACCATAGTAATAGGGGTATTAAAAGGCAGATTATGCTAGTAGAATTTATTACCCTACCAATTTATGTTTAATTACGATGACCTATATTATTGGTTCAATTTAAAGTATCGTTAGACACAATATTATAAATGCGAAAGTGTGTTTGTTTGTAACACTTTCACGGCTCAACCGATCCCCACGAAATTTTGCATACACGTTGTCAATACATAGCTACTTTTTAACCCGGAACTCTCAAGGGAATTTCGAAATTAACGCGGGAGAAACTACCTACATTAAATTTTGCATACTACCTACACGTTGTCAGGGGTAGGTACAGAAAAAAATATAGGGTATTAAGTCCACGATGCTAACGCGGGTGAAACCGCTAGAAACAGCTAGTACCTCCCGAAGAATCCGATAGTTAGGTATATCATGTCGGGCTGTTGACGATCAACCGTATAGATATTACGACGACCCGATTGGCGCAGAGGTCACCATGCCTACCCGCTAATCAAGGGGTTCCGGGTTCGATTCCCGGTGGGGGTGGACTTTGTGTGATGAACAAAGAGTTCCATTTCCAGTCTGGGTGTGTTTATATAAATATATATGGTATAATATATAAGTAATTCTATGTAGTATATACCACGTTTGCTTGGTTTCCACGACACAAGCTAATAATAGCTTACTGTGGGATCAAGTAGATCTGTGTGTTGTGATGTGGATTATTATTATTATTATTAGTGTTAATATTTAACTTTTTAGTACCTACTGAATTTTAGTATCTTGGTGTTTCGTAACATTGATTATAGTAAATTACTGGAGCAAAAGCTAGCTAGTAAAAATTTGTCACAAATCGTAAAAGTCATTAGTGAAAATATTAATTCTATTACAAGTTAATACATGATATGTATACCTAATGACATTCATCTATACATATATATAAAAATGAATCCCTATTTCCCTTGGCCACGGCCCACGGCATCACGCGTGATTCGTGAACGGCTAGACCAATTTCCCTAATTCTTTTTTGTTGTGTTTGTTTATAGTAAGGAGAAGAAGAATATGAAATATTAATAAATAAAATAAAAATAATTTTGGAGTCCCTGCGGGAATTCCGAAACTCACGCGGGTGAAACCGCGGGGTACAGCTAGTATTTAATTAAAAAAGAAAAAATCCGCCATTAAAAATATGCACTAAATTATTCGCTCTTGTTCCTGGGTTATGTTTTCACAGAAGTAGGTACACGTTTCCAAGCATAATGATGTACCGAGACTCATTCATTCGGTGCAGAAAAAGTTACGACTTTCCATTTGAAATTGTGACGTAAATATTAGATTTCAATGAGAATGGTTGGAAGAGTGTTTCGTGCGGACGTCATAGAAGAATTATGCTAAGTGGTTTACCGATCGATGGTTGTAGCTATAGCAGCACTGGTTCAACCAAAGGCGTTATTAGTAATTGACTGATGGAGTTATTAGTTCGGTAATTCAATAAAAAACTTACAGTATTTTATTGAAAGTGCTTTGGTGCCGATAAATAATAACTTAGTTATAGATTTGCCATTAAGATACTCTGTCACGGTAGGGAGAATTCCTTACCTATAGAATACCAAGTTGAAGACAGCAAAGTTTGTTAAACATTCAGCAGAAACTCGTAGATTGAGAAATTCATGTAAAGCAATTACAGTAGTGAAAATAGCCCAAGTATCATCTTTATTATCATCAGTCAAGAAAGATCAACGTAATTTTTACTGAATACGTAAAATAGGTACGAGTCTGGAATCGCACTCCAGCTCTCTGAATTCGGCGCGAGAATTCTACGACTGGGCTGTCACAGTTTTCCTGTATTTTTAGAATATTTTTATTCTAAAAATACACATGGTCACAGGCTTCATCATGGAGGAGAAAATGGTAAGGAAATCTGCACAAGTGTCAATATATTGATTCAAAAGTACATAATGTGTGTGAAGTAAAGTAGTGGTGAGCGGAGACCTTAAAAGGCTAATTATTTATTTATTTATTTATTCAACAAAATTCCACAGCACATGACAACAATTTCAGCCAATTTCATAAAACCATATTTAGGCCATTAGAGAATTAAGGAATTAGATGCAGTGCTCACGATAAAAACACATTTGAAGAAAACAATTCTTCAGCTATAAAGTAATCAAATAATCAGGTCCAATGCCGCATCTGTATCAACAATTAGCCACAAACGTAGGCGTTTTATCTGACAATGTGTTTGGATCGGTTCCGCAAATTACAACCGCGCACATCGCTATGGTTACGACTCTGATATTGGGATTGGTACGTAAGACTGCGAGCGATGGAGTATTAATAAACTGGTTATGCGGAGACGTGAATCATGTACAATGTCTAATAGGGGGGGAGAGGGGGGGTGTCACGTGATGTCATAATGGTGACATCATCGAGGGCGTTAAGATTATAGTTGCGTGACAAAGTGATCTGACTGGCTCGTTACTTTAAATCAAAGCGCGGTTTTGGTACTTGAGTCAATTATGGGGGAGACTACGTTTGCTACAGATTAGCAATCATATGAGGAAAAGAGTAGATATAACTCCAGGCGATTTCATGATTTGTTTTGTTTTAAATGCGATGAGTTACTTAATCATGACAGCGCATAGTTATTTTCAATTTAAAAGAGAGCTGCAATTGATTTTTCTAAAGACAAAAACACTCACCCGCATCCGACACTGTAGATATATGTATTGGTCGCACGCGAAAACCTTCTCGAGTAGCAAAGATTGTTTCAAGAGTAACACTTAAGTTCGCATCCAATGGCAAACAATAGTTGGTAAGGTTGGTATTAGATTACTCTCTGACCTCGGTAAATAGACGGGAGCGATCGATGTCAGAGACGAATTCGGTGAGTCACATCTTCAGAATATCCAACCCCTGTTGGCTCGACGTGCCGTACGTCTATGAGCGTAATGTGTCTAGACTCCTGGCGACAGCAAGGCGACGTCCATGGAAACATAATGATGTTGGAATTTATACTCTACGTTTCTTGGATAAAATTACAAATTTCATACAATATGTTATGATTCTAACCACGCATATACCTAAATGTGCGTTAGTCTTACGAAAAATCGAAAATGGCTCGACCGATTTGAATTTTTTTCGTGTTCTGTTCGTAATTGTCTGGACAATTAATGAAATCGCACGTGGGTGAAACCGCAGGCACAGCTAGTCAAGGACGAAATAAAAACGAACGGCTTTGTTTTAATATAAATGATAAAATTTTAGTCATAAATTAAAGGCTCTTTATAGTTACATAACTTGAAAATGCAGAGTTCTGTTTCGTTTTTCTAGGTACGTTTGGAAAGAGAGTTGTAGGAGGTATGCATAATAATGTTTGATTGGAAATAAGTAAAACTGAGTGGGCTTAAAATGTAGGTATACATAAATATAATAATAATTGAAAATAACACTGTGAATACTACAAGGATTTAATAATAATATTAACGTTACCTGAAGTTATCGCAAGAGCAGTAAGAAGGCGAGGCGATTCGCAGGACGGAAGATCTGAAGAGGTTAGTGCTTTCAGAAGCGCTGCTTATCTCCATGTCACTTTAACATGGGCATACAATTGTTCTTGGGAGCTGAGCTCGCACATCGCTAAAAGCGACATCGAAATTCCTTTCATGCATCAAATTTGTCACCTAATTTATCAGGCACTTGACTCATAATTGGTTGTGAATTTTCGCGCGACACCAAGGGGGCACACATTATATGAAATTGTAACGGAGACACGTGCTCTCGCGGCAGAGAGGGACGGATTCACTGAACGTCCTTGGCGAGGGGGCGCGCGGGGCGCTTGCGGCATCAGACGTTTCAATCATCCCCAGCGAGAGCGGGACGAGGGATACACCCTCGTGTGGTGTGCGAGGGGGATGCGCGGCGCCGTGCTATTGACCGGCTCCCGGACCACGCCTACCCGGGCGAAACACGGGCGCGCTGTTCCAAGTGAAAATCGAACTCGGGCCCGGGCAGACGCGAGCGCGGGCGGCCGGCTGAGCTGCACAATCAAGGTTACCACTATGTAGGTAGGTTGATATAGGTAGGCACTTCAAACTTCTGCATTCCTCACACTCAACCGTAGTAACGCCTTAAAACTCTCGGCTCTTACCGCTTACGCAACTATCATAGTAATCCCATTTGCAGCGCGGCATGTGGAAATCTATAAAGCTTGTCATCGTAACACGATTAAATATGCAGAGAGTTGGCTCGCCATTCGCTAACAATATAGGTTGCCAGAGTGGGATGTCAGATGATGCGAAAGAGAGGAACTGCAAAGAACATCTAAAGTATTTCGACGGTACAAGAGATTAGTGGTTATTTTTTTATCAGAATATAACGTGAATGTAGAACGGGTAGCGAAATCTTACGGTTTACAAATTCCGTACGAGGCATACAATAAATTACTAGGCTAACGCTTACAAGAAGTGACGTAACCTTTTACCCCGGTAACAACCGCAGACTTTCATCAATAAAACAAACGCCGTTCGTAATGCATGCATCTACATAATCACTTTGGCATGAAGGTTCAGCGATGCGGTATAGTACTTCTGGTATAAGCTTATGATTTATTTCGGTAACCGTTTAGATTTGACGTCATAATAATGGATCGAAAGAATCGTTAAAATCATTACAAATCGCTAGTTTTGTTTTATGTAACAATGAGCGAGTTTACACGATAAATATAGAAGTAGCGGAAATACAAAAAGACAGTTTTCCGGTAGTTGTTTCTTGAAGTACCTAGATGAAAACATTTAGGGTGTATTTTTCAATCAAATGGAATAAGTTTTGTATGGACTGCTATCCGATTGTTTGTTCATCTATTCGTTGAAAAATCGGCTCTTATTCAGGTGTTGTCCTTTTAAAGAGCTAACAAGTGAGCTGGTTACAGAAAATAACATACATTGGCCATAACTAGTAAGCCTAAGAAAGTTGTGTTTCGGAGTTCCCGCGGGAATTCAAAATAAATGGATTATGTTATCTTGCAGTTATCTAAAATTAGTGCATATTTTCTATCGCAAGGTAAAATCTATTCTTTTTTATAGGACCTTAATCCTTGAAAAAAAAAAAACGTTTAACAATTACTTTTTTTGGATTATGGAAAGAAATATTTTTTTACAATATTATTTTATCCATGTAGTGGTAGTATTTTAAATTATACTCCCAGTGCAAACTATAAAACCAGTTTAAGAGTAAGTTACAAATTCAGATAGAATTGCAAACATATCATTGAAACCGTCGCCGACCCCGCAAACGGATTATCTCTAACGTTACCTCTTATACATAGTCTTAAATAAATAAACATTTAAATAAGTAAAAATATGTTCCACTTGAGAGAATTCAGGACATACAATATTTCAGTTGCCTGCGCACGAAATCTCTCTCGAGTCAACCTAACTACGAGTATATAAACTAAAAATCTTTTCGTGTATTTTTAATACAAACTTCTATTTTACATCCTTATGAAAAGGAATATTCCTTGACGGCTATTACGAGTAGGTTTGGCGTATCTTTTACAATTTTATTTTTCGTGTAGCTTTTATGTGATATGGGGTCAAATACATCCCATTTGGCACATGAAAAGGTTACATTCAACATGCTAAGGCTGTAAGCACATTATTTTTGCAATCCTTAGGTACTTTATATATATTATATATAATGTTAAACTCATATGTACATAATATCTTTTCAACTACCTTCCTTACCGTTTCAATACTTATAATAATATTTACGAAGAAATCTGTAATTGGTCTTACTGCTGTGAATTTCTATGTTTTATATTTATACTCATCTGTATCACTGTTTGATCTCTTAATAAAATAAAATAAAATAAAAAAATATTATATAAAAGAAAGTCGTGTTAGTTACACTATTTATAACTCAAGAACGGCTAAACCGATTTGGCTGAAAATTGGTGGGGAGGTAGCTTAGAACCAAGAAACGGACATAGGATACTTTTTATCCCGGAATTCCCGCAGGAATCCGGTGAAATCTTATGAAATTTTGCATACTTAGGTACACATTGTCAGGGGTACAGAGAAGGACATAGGGTAGGTACTTTGAATTCCGGAATTCCTACGGGATCTCCGAAATTTCCGCGGGTGAAACCGCGGGGAACAGCTAGTATATTATAAAACGCGAGTTTGTATGGAGTTTGTTACTCTTTCACGCAAAAACTACTGAATGGATTTTAATGAAACTTTACAATAATGTATTTTATACTTCAGAATAACACATAGGGTACTTTTTACCCCGGGATTCCGCGGGATCTCCGTAATTAACGCGGGTGAAAAAGCGGGGAACAGTCAGTTCCTCGCAAAACAAACTAAATGGTGGCATCGAAAATGTTAAATATGAAGATTATAACTAATGGGCAATAATAATTGTTCAATAGACACTAATGTAATGTGCACAATGCAGACTTCATGTCGGTCGCAGATATTCTTTTAAGACAGATGTTTGGCTTATTGCCGTCGTGAGGGTAATGGATTGTTTTCTCTAAAATTAGAATAAAGAAAAACTAATAAGAAATGTAAGAACATTGAAATTTATTGGCACCCAAACACAAGTACAATCACAAATTACGAAGAAATCTAATATTATACTGAATTTAATAATCGGAACAAGTTTTTTTATATATGTATAGATAAAGTCAATAGACAAAGGTCCATGTCTTGGGCCCTTATTCACTATGACCATTTACAAAAACTGAAAGGGGACGGCAAAAACTTCTTAGGTATGGCCATAATATGTACAATTTCCACCGGGAGTCAAAATCTTGAACTGTATGGAGATGTTCAGACCGTTCATGTAGTACAACTATTAAAATTTCTGAAAATCACAATATCAGAATTTTGTATGAATCTCTCTGTCCACAAATGTCTACCAAATTTAGCAAAAGCCGAAATTATACAGGCAAAAAATTGTTGTAAAGAAGCTGCAGCGAACACAGTCACACCTATGCCTCAACTGTATGAAGAAGCTTTTCAAGCGACCAAGGATGAGGGTTACGAATTATAACGAAATTTTTGAACATATCACGATCACTTTACAATGCGAGGAACTTTGCATTAAACGTGCCCAAAATATATTTTTCAAGATGTGAAGATGTCATAATTCCAGAAAAATATATTAACATATCTTTTTGTTATTTGATGATAACAGTGAGTCTAAAAACGGAATATAGCTTTCTGCACTGAGACTGCTCAGTGCAGAAAGCTATATTCCACCATAAAAATAAACCACGTTTTTATTTTACTTATTGTTTAATTTTTCTGCTATCCGTACGAAAAAAAGAATGTGCCGAATTTACAACTACCAAAATTAATATATTATTAGAAAAAAATAGAACTGTGACGAATTTCCACATACTTTTTCTCGTGACCAATTTGCTATGTGACGAATTTACAACCACCCCCATAATTCACTATGACCAACAAAAAGGAGATGGGGTACTCCTATCCCGGAATTCCTGCGGGAACTGAGAAAACGGAAGGCGAACAGCTTAGTATCACGACATAGTATAAAACAAAGTCGCTTCTCGCTGTCTGTCCCTATGTATGCTTAGATCTTTAAAACTACGCAACGGATTTTCATGCTGTTTTCACTAATAGGTAGTGATTCATGAGCAAAGTTTATATCTATATTTTATCCTGGAATTCCCGCGGGAACTACGAAATTACCTTGGCTCGTATATAATATACGAGCATTAAATCATAAAATTTACACAATACACGTATACTTATATAACATTCTGTCCTGATTGTTTTGCATGTGAAATAATATTATTATTGTTTATGACGCAAAATGTACGGTAGCTTTCATGTTTCAAGATACGTTCCGCGAAATCGGGGCCAGCGAAGTGTAAAATAAGACGTTGCGCGACTCCTGCTAAGATAAGTGCTCTCGACTGTAAACGTTAATGCGTGTATTCGAATCTGCTGGCTTCTTTTATCACAGAACACGTTCCATTAAATTACTGTTTTACAAAAAGCAATTTTTTTTTTGTCGTTGGTCCATTTTGTAATTTTCAAATGTCGAACCCACCTAAGTTACCTACCCGAGGATATTAAGCAGGATACTGTCGCTCGTTTCTTAATCACGATTGTGTTTTGGCGGGACTCGGAACAGAAATGGACGTCAATTTTATTTCTTTGTTTTACAAATTTGTTTACTGTTGTATAAATGTGGTGGAATTTGCATAATAGTCATCCGGATGAAGTAAGGTGTGCGGAAACAGTGTGATAAGATCAAATGGAGTGTTCGCTGAAGGGTCTTCTTTTTACTACTAATAGTATAATACATATAATTATGTATTACTAGCTGTGCCCCGCGGTTTCACCCGCGGTAATTTCAGAGTTCCCGCGGGAATTCCGGGATAAAAAGTACCCCATGTCCTTCTCTGTACCCCTGACAACGTGCATGCCAAATTTCATCCAAATCCGTTCAGCCATTTTTGCGTGATTGAGTAACAAACATCCAAACATCCACACTTTCACATTTATAATATTAGTACTTAGGATTATACAACCTCCTACAGAGTACAGAGTGTCTTAAATTCAAAGTGTGATTTGCTTTTCCATTTAAGCGCTAAAATGCATCTCACCAATGCATTTCAATGTAAATATGACTGTATGTTCGAAAAACAAAAAATATCTGATGTTATTGTATGGATTTAGTAGATTCCTTTGCCTTCTTCAATAGACATATAAATAAAATAAATCGATGACGTATGTATTCGTTGTTCGCGTCTTTGCTAAATATAGAAAAAATTACACACATTTAAGTCATTTTTCTATTCATCGTTCATCGTCCATTAAAGGCCTATATTGAACCATTAATTAAGGTCAACCCCTTTTTAACAGCGTGTCGAAAGTTTTGATCGAATATTCGAGACAATAGATACGGCCGGGGCGACCGAAATCTTTACATAGAAATCTTAATTAACACTTTTGGCGGCCCAAGTTAGTGGTATGTAATGAGAATAGTTTGTACGCAGTTCCGTTTGGTTAGGACAGCTTGATCAATTAATCGAAGTCTGCCGCTAATAAGGATGGAAATGTTGGTTCAAGATAAACTCAGACCAGGATTTATATTGCCATCTCTTAACAGTCCTATTGTAACCTTAAATCGAAATTTGAGACACTGTAATCTCGACTTTACAGTTTACAGAGGTTGAAATTTCAATGAAAAGTTAAAATCCTGAATTACTATCATCGACAATTCACTTCGCAAATTATTTAATTCGGTTCGGTATACTGTGGGTGGAGACACAAGAAATCAGCAATAGTTGGTTTAAACACGGAAATATCTCTGCTTACTTTTACTCCTGTGAAGATACCAGAACAACCAGTCAACATCTACCACTTGTCATATAAAGTAGTAGGCGAAACCACACCGAAAATAATATATTAACTATAAAGAGATAACGTAGGCGAAGTTGGAATGCCACGGTTACAAGAGAATTTAGAGCAAATGCTCTAAGTTTCCCAAGTCTCAATCTCATGTATAATTTAGCACAATAGTTTTTCAAGAACCATGTTCCAGGACTATGATTTTTGTACAATGACTAAGAAAAGACGTAACTAAGTAGATACGTATAAGAAAATCACCCGGCGACACTAGTTTTCCTCCTTTAATGCTAAACTGGGTTGTTGTCCCTCTTATCTGTTCTGTGGACGAAACATATCGATATTATAAACCTTCAATACCGCTAACTGAATCTGAATAGACGCCGAGTGGCTTGCGTTGTCGTCATATTGAATAGTGTGACACGCGCGCTCGCACTCCCGTGCAGTGTGTACCCACATATACCTATATAATAGCCAGTTAGTCGCTTACAGTTGGTTCTATTTGTCTGTTTGTGCATTGTCTGTCGTTATAGCATTGCCAAGTGCCAACTTTAACTAGGCTGCGTTCCTTCACCAGTGAATTGCAGCGATGCAATTCACGTTATCTATACTAATATTATAAAGAGGTAGTTTGTCAGTTTGTGACGTTGTAGGGGCCAGGAGGTAATCTCTGGATCTACTGAATTGGTTTTGAAATTTTTTTCACTATAGGAAGCAAAGGTAGTCCTGAGTGAAATAGGATACTTTATATCCCGACATTCCCACGGGAACTCTGAAATTTCCGCGGGTGAAACCGCGGGGGACAGCTTGTTGGGTAATTAAAAGCCTGTTCATCATTTATAGAGGATTATCTAATGTTCCCACGTCTGAGGCACAAGCCTATCATAACGAGTAAAGCATGTGTGGATAGATAGACCACCAAGCGAGCCCACAGCGCAGACTGCTGGACTTCACACACGCTTCACGAATTTTAAAACTACGTTCATAAAAGCGCTGTAAACAATGTCGGCGGTTTCTGCCGACAGGTGCATTAGACCATGTCGTAAATCCGTGGCCCGACCCATTTAAAACATAAGAAACAATGTAAAGCGAGGTCTTAGGTAGCTGTTACAAATTAACTTCTTCATACATAATAATATTATGTCTATATATTAACAACTGGCTGTTCCCCGCGGTAATTGTGGAGTTCCCGCGGGAATTCCGGATTACAATATACCCTAAGTGTTATTCTGATGTATAAGCCATATTATTGTAGTTGTAGTTGCGTGCAAGAGTAACAAACAACCATACATACAAACTTTTGCGTTTATAATATTATAGTAAGGATAAAGTAAAGATAAAACGATGAAAGCTTAATTTAAAATGGGTTTAGTGTCTTCCTCTCTCTCTCTCTCTCTCTCTGTACTGCCTGTTGTAGGCAAATTGTAAACAGGCAGATTATACAAAATGTCGACGACATATTATCTAAGAGAACGATATTTTGTTATCAGCAAAAATAAAAACGTGGTAAGAATTTTTTTTACTAAAATATGAAACTTTTATGTTTTTAAAACATATTTAAAGACATACCTAGATCTAGTTTGTGAGTACCTAATAATTATAAAAAGATTTTATCTATTATATTTATTTTAATCCTTGCTTCCGAGTGTAGTGAGCAGCATCCTGAAAATTAGAGCATAAACAAGAATAGACAACCAGGAAAACAAGACTACAATGAGGAAAACTTATTATACTTGAACGTTTTATTTACAATTTAGTTTATGGAATGAAAACCTTCAATTGGACGTGGGAGGTAAATTATTAAATAAACAATGTCATCAATAATAATAAAATATAAGAATACGTAAACAAATATCTTATTGTGACATAGTAAGTTGTTATTTCGAGATCGGACCCAGAGGTGGTGCCGTTAAAAAGTTAACTCAGAATGACAATATTTCAGATTCGAATAACCGAAGCGTGTGCGTCAGACACTCGATCAGCTGAAAATAACCGGCCGAGGGCAGTCGCAGACGCAAAACGCAGACACATCGCCGCGCTTTTTATAAGTGTGTGCGGCGAGTAATGGACGAGTATGGCACGCGTCGTTGTGCTTTTTAATAACTTCATTTATGGTCTTATTTGTTTTTTGATTTTATACAAATTACGCAAATGTTCTAGTGAACACTGAAGCAGTAACTGAATCGGTTTTAACACACGGAAAAACAGGATTCAGAATTGTTTTCAAGTGAAGTGAAGTTTTATTATTTTTCGATTCTCAGATAAGACCTGACCTGAGATTAACATCAAAATTGTAACAAGTTTTAAATTGAATATATAACTATATCAGACGAATGATCAATCTGACTATAGTATGGAAAGCCCATAAAACATTTTCGAGACTCAAGGAATTTCTGTGATGCACGTCATAATTCACAATACAAATATATAATATTACTAGCTGTTCCCCGCGATTTCATCGGCGGTAATTGCGGAGTTCCCGCGGAGGTTGCGAGAAAAAAGTATTCTATGTCCTTCGTTGTACCCCGACAGTATAGTTAGTTTACGGTTATTAGCTGTTCCCCGCATTTAATGCCAGAGTTCTCGCGGAAATTCCTGGATAAAAACTATCCTATCTTTTAAGTTGAACCATATTATAAATGGTTACAAAATTTTGTCAAAATCCGTTCAGTAGTTTCGGAGTCCATCGCGGACAAACAACGTGACACGTGATCTATATATATTAAGATTAAAGATTATAATGTTTATCATCAAATTCAGCTAGATTGATTTAGCGTTTCCACCTTTTTTTATACATGAAGAGTACCACTGCTAATCTAAATCTAAAATATCTTTAACTTTAATCTTTGTCACATTATTTACATCCAGTGTCCGCACAGGCATGACACGAGACTGCATTAGCTCGCGAGCTCCGCTGATATTCGCATTGGCTAGGTAATTTTCAACGTCTATAATAATATAACTTGTTTTAACCGGCGCACTTGTTTGGACAAGTGAACTTGTTTCAAGAGCTAAAAGCTAGATATTTTAATAAAATATACAAACATTATCAATCACATTATTTCTATATTTTTACATTGTCAAATCATTTCAAACATTCGTTCTATTTTTAAACTATATTATGTAGGTACCTATGTACGTTCAAGGAGTCTGTAACAATACTCCCCCTCGTTTACCTACTCCTACTGGGGTGGCAGACTCACAAGCAGAACCACTTTATTTACAGGCCTACGTAATATACCACCTTTGATTGCTATTGCAACCATGCGCACGTGTCCATCACGTCCAGGGATGACCTCTACTATTCTACCCCTAGGCCAGATATTTCTCGGAGCACTCCTATCTACAATAAGCACTACATCGCCGACTTTAATTGAACCTCCTGCGTCCGACGTCCAACGATGACGTACTTGCAGGTTTGGAATGTACTCTCGCAGCCAGCGGGACCAGAATTTATCAGCTAACCGTTGTGAGAGCCTCCATTGTTTTCGTGTATGCAAGTCGTCATCTGAAAACTCTCCAGGCCGCGGTGAGGCATCCGAACTTCCTATCAAAAAATGGTTCGGAGTAAGTGCTTCTTCATCATCAATATCTAATGATACATGAGTAAGTGGACGACTATTTACAATATTTTCCGCTTCTAATAATAAAGTGTGAAGAACTTCCTCTTTTGGAGATATTGTTAACAACGTTGAGGATAAAGCCGTCTTCACAGATCTAACTAATCTCTCCCAAACTCCACCCATATGTGCAGCGTCAGGCGGATTAAATGTCCATCTTACACCTTGCTCATTCACCTTCTGAGCCATATCACTAGACGACAACATCTCTTGAACAGCTTTTCGTAATTCTTTATCTGCACTCCGAAAATTTGTGCCATTATCAGAGTGAATTTGTCTAGGAAAACCACGACGAGCTGCCATTCTTCGGATAGCTAAAATAGTCGAATCAGTTGATAAAGAAGATGCCAGTTCAATATGTACTGCACGAATGCTAAAACATGTAAAAATTACACCCCAACGTTTTTCTTTTCGACGACCAATAGTAACCATCATTGGACCAAAAAGATCGATACCACAGTAAGTGAAGGGTCTACAGTGATGTTGGAGTCTGTTCTCGGGAAGAGGTGCCATCATCGGCTGCACTGGTCGACTCCTCTTAGCTTTACAGACGACACATTTATTAATCATGTTCTTTACCGTAGTCCTAAGTCGAAAAATATAATAACGTTGACGTAACTCATTCACTAGTGTTTCTGCGTTATTGTGACCTAGTCTCTTATGAAAATGGTTAATAATCAATTTTGTTATCTTATGTTTGGCATCTAAAATGATTGGTCGCCTCAGATGTAAAGGAAGATCTTTACTCGAATCTAAACGACTATTAGCTATAAGTAAACCATCTGTATTTAATTCAGGGTTCAATCCGAGTAATTTACTGCATGACTTTAAATCTTCAAGTTTCTTGAGGGCAGTAATCTCAGCTTCAAACATTTCAGACTGTGCTTGCCTTAATATAATTTTTTCAGCTCGTTCTTCATAGTCAGGAGAAATAAGCAATATCACTGACTTTTTTAAACAGAATCTATCTACAAATAATAAAACATATGACATACTTCTTACAAGGCGGCGCCAATTAGAAAAACGCGTATCAAGTTTTCGTGGTTCTTTAGAATTTGATATTGAGAAAATGCTCTCAATTTCGGGTTCTGGATTCATCTGGGGCCATTTTTCTTCCGGGAGGCACAACAATTCAGGACCACTAAACCACTTGTCGTTTATATTATCCTTATATCTAGTAGCTTCATCGGCAACATTAAGGGTCCTGGGTAACCATCTCCACTCCTGAGGTTTGGTTAATTCATCTATTTCTGCTAAACGATTTGAAACAAACACTCCATCCTTTTTAGGGTTTTTATTTATCCAAAACCAAACAGTCTTTGAGTCAGTCCAAAAATACCTTTTACTAATGACAAGAGACTGTTCTTTTATAACAGTTTGTCCAAGTCTTGCCCTTAAAAGTGCTGCTTGAAGTTCAAACCTGGGTATCGTTGCTGATTTCAACGGCGCTACGCGACTCCTTGCCGCAATGAAATCAACTTGTTCGTACCTACGCGAATACACCACGCAGGCATAGGCTTCTTCGAAGGCAGTCATAGGGTACATTTTATAAATACGAGGTGGAATCTTCCTGTTCATACGCCATAGGAAACATTTATCATTCTGGTCTTGCTTAATATTCTTCACCTGCATAAACATCTCACGAACAATAAATCGCAGAATACCCGGTTTATTGGGATTTCTTACGCCCAGCAAGCCTGTCTCCCTCGTATTTCCTCTCTTCCTAAACTTAGTGCCAAAAATATCTACAGCACGAAGTTCATCAGGAGCGTATTTTTTATCAGCTTGATATAGGCTATGACAGTTGTCGTCACTATGTTGCAAATAACAAGACACAAATGTATTTTCCATCAGGGATGTTGAGAGACCATGTAAAACCCATCCTAGCAGCGTTCTGGATGCTACGGGCTCATTCTTCTTGCCTTCTCTTATTTCGCGACTTACTATTAGATGGCAATTATCCTGACCTATCAATAGGGATGGCTTACCGTCAAACGTAGTCAAAGGAATCCCCTTAAGATGTTCAAAACAAAGCTGATCTTTAGTGACAGTATAATCAGGTAATGTCAAACTATTTACAGTACGAACTTTATCAAGTTGATGAGTTCCCTCATTCGTTCGTATTGTCAATGTTACTATTCGACTAGGCATGTCATTACTGCCACTTACAGCACCCTTAAGGTTCAGCACAGTTTCAGGTCCAGTAGCTCCAATTTGATCTGCCACTCCTTTTTCAACTAAAGTAACAGTTGAACCTTCATCTAAAAGAGCGTATGTATTTACACTACCTGCAGGACCTTCTACACAAACTGGAATAACTTTTAAATAAACCGTCTTTTTTGTAGACCATACATTCGCAGCCGTCTCTCTTTCTTCTCTCTTATCATCATCTGCTTTTTCTTCTGTCTTGGATCTGTCCTTATGTAAGAGAGTGTGATGACCTGTCATTTTGCAATTCGAACATTTCTTTTTAGATCTACATCTGTCACGCCGATGAGTAGAACTAAGACACCTAAAACATAAGCGTCGCTTTACGACCCACTCCCAGCGCTTATCTATATGCTCAGTCTTAAATTTAGGGCAAGTCTTAATCGTGTGACTCACCTCCGAGCAAAATATACAACCCGTCTCTTCGTTTTTGGAAGAAGATACCACTTTAATCGTGTCATGTGCAGTGTCGTTACTTGTCATGAATACACTGTCACTTGGGCTTTCTTCCTCCACCGCATTAGTCGTATGAAGAGTACGCGATTTACTTGTCGAGTAACCGACCTTCATGAACTTTTGCGGCGGCTCAATCGCGCCGCGCTTACAAATTTCCTGAGCTTCCGACATAAGATACTTAGCGAACAGCGGTAACTGTGGCTCACTTGTACTCGTACCTTTAGTGTAATCTAACCAACGATAAAATAAAGGCTCAATCAATTTTTTCAAAATTTCACTAATTAATTCTGGACTGTATAAATAACCTAAATTTCCAGTTGACTGTATAGCGGCTACACAATTATCTACTTTAGTCGCAAGTAGTATTACCTCAGATCGCATACCAGTCAATTTAGGCACTCTCCTCATTTCTGCTATTAACCTACCTAGCACTAAGTCGGGTCTACCAAACCGCATTTCGAGAATCCTCATGACGTCGGACGCAGAAGTAGTCGCAATCAATCGGGCAGCAACAGCCTCCCACGCCTCGCCTTGAAGACACGTTTGAAGTCGGGCAAGGTTCTCCTCGTCCGAATAGCGGCCAACCCTAGACGTGATATCGTACGCATTTTTGAAACGCAACCAATCGAGTGCATCGCCTGAAAAGGTAGGTAAGCTTTTACTTGTGAGTCTGCCTATAAGTTTATCATTGTTACTGTGAGATACAATTAAAGCATTAGATAAAGAGTTAGTTAGATTTTCAAGACGCCGTCGATCGTCGCCGCGGTAGTCGACCCGCGCACCGCTGCTGTCCACTACATCACGTGGCTCGTCGTGCATGTCGCGCTGCGCTGAATCATCACCCTTCAGTTTGTCGTGATCGACGGGTACATCAACAGGAACTTCACTGTAGGGGCGGGATTCCTCCACCCAGATTTCAGTTGTCTTCTGCGATCTCGATCGCGTCGAGCTCCTGCTGTGTAGACTTGCTAACTCTTCGTCATGTCTGGCTTTGATCAATGCCTTTTCTGCTTCAATTTCCTTTTTTTTGAGTTCAGCTTCCTTTCTCTTAAGTTCAGCTTCAATTTCTTTTTTCTTAAGTTCAGCTTCAACCCGAACCTCTCGGAGCTGAATTTCGGCAAGCTCCCTAGATGTACGGGCTTCTAATCTTTGCCGTTCGGAAGTCGCTGAACTCACTCGTGACATTTTCGTCGAAGATTTTCCTAAATTTTTCAATGCAATTCTTTTACTTCGACGCAATGACATATCACACAGAAACAATATTCACAAATTTTTCCTTTCACCGACCGCTGTACATATTTTATAATCTAATAAATTGCAGTACGGCTCGAAGACCACATTGTTTCAAGAGCTAAAAGCTAGATATTTTAATAAAATATACAAACATTATCAATCACATTATTTCTATATTTTTACATTGTCAAATCATTTCAAACATTCGTTCTATTTTTAAACTATATTATGTAGGTACCTATGTACGTTCAAGGAGTCTGTAACAGAACTAATGTTGAACGTTAGAGCTTTTGAAATGTTTACGCGTTTTAACATCGTCTATGTGGAACAGTGAGGCGGTGGACGATTATCGAATTAAGATTTTTTTTAATAATATCTATTGCATATAATAACATTAACAATTACTATTAACTTTTCATCCGCGTTAGTTTCGGAATTTCCGCAGGAACTCCAAAGTAACCTAACTTACTCCTTATAACATCAGATATACCTAATTAGCAGTGAAAGTCCCCTTCAAAATCGGTCCAACCGTTTCGAAGATTCACCCGCGCGAGTTTCGGAATTCCCGCAGGAACTTCAAACTTCTTTTTTTCTCCTTCTCCTTACAATAACTCAACAAAAAAAGAATTAGCGAAATCGGTCCAGCCGTTCACGCGTGATGCCATGACCAAGGGAAATAGGGATTCATTTTTATGTAAGTAAATATAGACAGATTTAATTTGAAATTAAACTTGGTAAAGTAAAAGCGCAAAGAATGTTTATTTTTGATAATTTTCGTGAAAAAAAAAGTTAGTTTGGAATACCGGTATTAAAAAAAACGATTCGTTTTTAAATCTGAATCAACCATCGCATTTAGTTATAAGATTTTTTAGTTTAGAATGTGAACTGCAAACAGAAGTTACATTTCTTGTGAAAGAATCTTTTAAAGGCAAAGAAGAAAATGTGAAAGGCATTCATTCCGAGCACTATGCAATTGGATTCGATTGCAGAGATGCAGTAAATCATGCGACTTTAGTGCAATTTCTTCGGAAATGGCCGCCAGAACTGTGTCAGGGAGTTTTTCTTATTAAAATTTTACGACAATCTACAAAAAGTTCTCAAGCCGGAAAATTTATATTCTTTACCCTATTTTCATGAATACTGATACTGTTTTCCTTAGAGGATAATATTAATAGTGGGAAAGCTCAAAGATTCTAATATGTATTTATAAAGTGTGACCTAAATAAAAAAATTTTTTGTTGCTTAGCTGTTACTTTTGTTTTAGAAATGACCTGTTGTTGAGTTTAGAAAGGTGTTAGAATGTGAATTAGAACACACAAAACTCAAAGACTCTTTTTAGTTATTGTTAGACATAATAAGAATATTGATGTTAAAAAAAAATACGTTGTACATGTGAATTAAGAAAATCGTGCTGGTTAACCTGGGACATCGCATATCGATCACCGATAGTAACATACCTGTAAACAAAAACAAATAACGGGTTAATAAATTATCGTTAGATGGTAAAGTAATTATATAACCACAAATATATTTAGAACAATAAGTTATCAAGGTCATCAGAAGCATCAAGCAGCAAAATCGATGCATATAAGTATAATATAAAAGGCGATACAAAGCGACATTTTAAGGCACCAAGTGCTCGACTTGAAACGATACAAAACGTTTTAGACTTCCAGCGAAGTGATTTCATATAAAGCGGAGGCAACACTTGGTAGCGATCGAAAATGTTGAGATAGCATATTTGCTTAAGTATGCAAACAAAATAGAAGAATACGAGTTCGGCGCAAAAGGGAACGGCTATTCTGCATCCTGTATGTCACGAAACATAACAAAACGGAATCTCTATAAGTGCCCCTAAGTCACCCTTTTGACATTCTCCTTTCTTCACCATTCACGAACAGACTTTAGCAAATCCAAAAAAGTTAATTCCAATTTTACAACACCAAGCGTTCTGAAAAACGCTTTTTTTAACCGACTTCCCAAAAAGGAGGTTTTTAATTCGTCTGAATGTTGTTTTTTTTTTGTTGTGTGTGAGAAATCGAGAGAACTCTTCAAAAATTATAGGTACACCTATAGCAATTTGGGTATTGACAGCCAACCCACTGAAAAGCGAGAAATAAACAAAATTTTAACAAAAAAATAAAAACCGACTTCCAAAAATACAAAACTAAAAAGCTAAAAATAACAAAATACCGATTTAATCCAAAAGACAAAAATACATGTAATAATATTATTGGTTTGTGCTACCACTGATTGGTTTGAAGTCGGTGACAAGCCAAATATGGAGTAGATGTGTAAATGGGGTAAGTCCACTCCCGCCACGAGCTCGTCGTGAGAAGAGCAACCCGAGTGGGCAGACACACGCGGGCTTGGCACCGATATTACGTAATATATTACGAATAATATTACGTGTATTTTTGTCTTTTGGATTAAATCGGTATTTTATTATTATTAGCTTTTTAGTTTTGTGTTTTTGGAAGTCGGTTTTTATTATTTTGTTAAAATTTTGTTTATTGCAAATATGATTCAAACAATATCTCTGATAATATGTATTTTAGTCAGTCAACTCAACTATGGGAATGAGGTGTGAATTTTAAGACAATATGGGATTCAAAAGATTATATAATTGACCTTAGAGTTAATTGATTGAACCGAGTACGAGAGGCTTAAGCGCAATAAATACCTCGCAATGATGTAACACCGCCGGTTGACCTCGACGGGCCTCGGTGTAAAACCGCGTGGGACACCTATCGCTGGCGAGACAAGAATTTACAAGACACGTCATTCGCACGCTAAAGAATTGTAATAAAACAGTGTTAAAACTATGTTTCTTCTCTTGCGTCACATAGCGTCTGTATCTATTGACGAATACCACAATTATGTGCTGCTATAGTCATTTGTACATCTCATTGTGCATCGAATCCTATGACATCAAATTGACATATGTATGTTAAGATTAAACTGTGTTGTGATTTGAACCTCGTCTAAACGAAGAAGTGAATGGATGTTTCATTGGAAGACGTGAAGTTCATTTCAACACTTTCCATCAGGGGAAGCCATGGACAGACCAATGGGTTTTTTTTATGAAATTGTTACTAATATTTACTGATTTCGGTCATACCGCGACTACAGCGCTGATTACCATAAAAATGCTGTGAAAGCTGACTGCGTCTGCAATTTATGTCATTACTTGATCAATTTGGTGGTTTATAAATCATCACCCATGTTTACATCAAAAAATCATTTCTAATATTTATTTATCGATTCCTTACTATCCTTCATAGCGAATATGATTGCATTCGCTTCATAATCGTTCGAAGGATCAGGCTGGCTAATTTGTCATTCCTCTTGTTTTTCAATCTGACCAATAGGTACTTTTTCGTTACAAGGCTACAAAAAAATCAAATTGGGAAGTTGGCCTTTCATTATTTCAAAACCATTTTTAAAGTATATAAACATCAGAACTATTTTCAATAGTATAACTATGTGAGACTAGAACTCTGATTGACTAGAACTCACTTTTTTTATCTTGACATTGCGGGGCTAACTTTACATGCGTAAAAATGATTTGTTTTCTGAAACTACTCGTTCGTCAAGACCATTGTTGTAAAATTGTTTTTAGAGTAAGTATTTAGTATCGATGGTCAGGACAGATTTATTTAACCTGTTTTTAAAGAATTGAGAAGGCACGAACAAAAGCTAATTAAGTAATAATTAGTTGATCCAATGCTTACCGCTACTCAATTAAGTCAAACTTGGTTGATCTATAAAGTAAATATCACTTTTACATATACGCTTTCTATCAAGATCAAGTACAAATCATTCTACCAATCTTAGTAGGCACTGGCCTCGCTATAACTAGCGTAAGTCATTGCTTAGGTAATTGCTTTGGTTAAAGAGATTAATATCTCTGCTTAGGTCGAAGGTTGCTTGCGCTGTCGTCCTCTGTTATGGCTAAAGTTATCACCACCGAGAATAGTGTCACAACTAACAATCGTTCAAGTTTTACTTATCAAGACTTCGCATACGTAACTTCTAGTTTAATCACACGAAACAGAAAACGCTTCCAAAAAGGATAACTAAAAATGGTTCTAGTTAAAAACTTGAATCATAATTTCTAAACTACATAAAAAATTCTGAAGTTTCCTCAATTGTAAAATAATGACTCTAACGGACGGCAGGCAAAGAGTTATAATAATTACATTACGTTAATGCTGGGAGGATCTGTTAAGGAGATGTATTATAGGCAAATTTTTAAAGCCAGTTCCCACTACCAATACTTATGTGTAAATGAAGGTATCCCTGACACGCATCGTACATCTTGGCTCATCATAGATTCAAACTGTAACTTTGAATTGTATAAAACAAATGGTTCCCACCCAGAATTCTATGAATTAGCTGTTTCAACCACGTTTCATCCATAGGGGTGGAATAAGTTGATACCTCCCGGCTCTTCCCCCCATTTAACATCCCTTCAAGGGTTAAATTTCTAAAACCAACTTCATAATGGTTGCTTCCATTATAAAAGAAAAACTTGTGCTTCAAGTTGCTAGACCCGGTCACCCAGGTTTAGGTTGTGAGATTATTAATCCGTCGGTCAGGACATAATTTAACCATTGAAAACTAAACAGTCACCATTTTGAAATTAGGATTCGAATATAACGTTTCATATCAAACTGCCCACCCACGTAAATAAGAACTAATAATCGCTTATCTCCTCGTGCGAGAGAGACAGTCTGACTGGTGTTTTGTATGAGCACAAACCAGACAAGTTGCGAAAAGGTACGGTTTTACGGTTTATCATTTCGTGCATAAATTTTGATGTGATGTCAATACCGGCCGGTGAGTCTGGGTGCGTAGGAGTGCTCAAACTGTTGTTGCATGACTCACGCTCGCAGATATGGGCGCTTGACAATAGAAATTATCTGCGGCGGACACGACGGTAGAACGCGAACCGATCGCTGCGATTGAATTGAAGTGTTGATTGAAAAAAACTTAGGAATTTATATCTATGAATCTGAATAATACAAATTTGTTGTCTATTTGTAATTTCGAAATAATACTTTAGGTACTTTTTATTATAGGTATGCATCTGAAAGTATGTAAAAAAAGGAACTAACAATTATTATTATATACCTACGTCTGTTTGTTCCGTTTTAAATCTCCAAAACAGTTGAACCGATTTGGACGGGACCTTGACTGGCAGATAGCTATTGTTATAAGGAGTAACATAAGCTACTTTTAAAAAAGTTCCCGCGGGAATTCAGAAACATAAATTAGGATGTACACATCTCCGACAACGTTATGTGTGCTATTAAAATTAAATCGTAGTTGAGGCATCATGTCCAAAAACCATAATTAAAATATGTTACAAACAATAAACATTTTAATATGTTATTAGTGCGCAAAGTAACGAGCTATTTCAATCATGAGTACCATAATCAAGATTCTTATTTGGATTACCAATGGTAGGTATTACTATGAAAATGTGGATCATTGGCATTTTAAAAGTGGTTTAAATGTACCGTTTAGAAATTCGATTAACTAGTTTATCTAGATTTAGCTGAACGTTAGCGGGGTTCACTGACGATGATGGTGCGCGTGCGGAGCTCACCAAATACGAAAATAATAATTTAATTTGTATTAAAATAAAAATTGTGGAATATCTATAATTGGTTGACTTGACAAAATTTACGTACGTTACGTGACACGTATTTTCTCTTTTTTTACGTGATCAAAAAATAACGGCGATACATTTAGTTGAAATTTCGCATGACGTCACAACACAGTGCAGTTTGTATGGGGCTTATACTAAATATTGACGCTAAACTACCCTAAACTTTAATGCGCTTTATCTGTGTTTATTTTAATTAATTTTAATTAATTTTCAAATACGAGTCTATTATTTTTTTATTTTCTAACTGACGGACTAATTAGAATTTTGATTTTCATACACTGGAGAATACCCAATTCGTTTAAGTTGTTTATGACTTCACATTCGGATAGCCAGTCCACCTTTTTCTGTCGTAACATCATAAACGCACTCACACACACACGCACAAGACATTGATCCAGCAGCGTCATCCTCGCGCCGACTCTTCTATTCGCGTCGCAAAGTGACGCACGCGCCTATGACGCAGCCATCGCTAGTTGTCAGCGAACGCGCTTGGAATACATTCCAGTCGCAACCTCTTCCAAACAGTCGCGTAACAACAAGCATCTGGATTTTCGTCACGACAGGGTAACGGCCGTCTAGTCGCCATATTTCAGGCGAATTTGGCATCGCACCCTCCCCCCTTTCTCCCCACCTTCCCTCTCTCCATGTCCCTCCACTTGCTTTAGGTTGCATTTGGGAGTATGCATCGATTGCCTGGCCAAGCAATGTTGGTTAAGAATTCTTGGTTCAATATCTCCATTCAAATTTTTCTTTTTCTACTGAGATTAAAAATAATAACATTACCTATAAAGCATATTTCAACGACAATATGTCTGGGGTTCCCTTGTCACAATCTTTATTTTTTCAAGCCAAAGAAAGAATTGGGCTGTGCACTGTGCTTCATCCAGAATGTCGCCTAGTTTATGTACAATGTAGAAAAGATTTATAGCCACCGATGAATACCTAATTTGTACTGCAAACTCAGCTTCCATGTTATGTAGGACCAACATTCTGGCATTTCTCCAGGAGAAATAACAATAAAAGTATATAGAACACCATTTAATGTACTTTTCAGTACACAATTTCATCTATTCTGTTTTATAATTGTGTAGTTACTTAGGTATAAAACTTACATTAAGACTTACATTTACTTACATTTGTCAATTTGTTTACTTAACTAGATTTTTATTTTTTGTGTCAGATGTTAATTTCTATAGGTAAAAAAATTAGAACCGATTTTTGTTTTCTATTTTACTCTGAAATTGTTACTTAGATAAAAGTTCAATATAATAACATAGGTACATACACAACATTGAAAATTTTAAATTTTTGTCTAACAATACAAACAATACAAGAATAGGTATAGTTAATTCATCAATCATGTTATTTTATGAATTGGTAGTGAATAACTCTATTAATATATTTATATACATCTAAACATCATCTATAGATACATATAAATAAAATTGAATTGTCTGTTTTTAATTTCAAAGCTGCTAGCTTCTCACTAAATGCATATGAAACTTACATAATTTTTTTTTTCATTTTTGTCTGTCTGTCTGTTTTTCCAGCTAGTCTCTGAAACGACTGGACGGATTATAATGGGACTTTCACTGGCAGATATTTAGCTGATGTTATAAGGAGTAACTTACGCTACTTTTATATTAGAAAAAAAAAAATAGTTCCTGTGGGATTTCCAAAACTGACACGGACGGAAGATAATGCATAACCTAGGTCCTAGGATACATGGTATTCTCCACCACATGAACATGTTCTCAGTCAAGAGTCATGACTGACTTATAATAGCCACTAATAACAGCAAAGTGGACCAAGGAAATAAACTGCTTCTAAGCAGTACATTCTTAACACACTACTAATTAAGTATAATAATAATTAATTATCCTTTTGAGAAAAATAAAACTGAGCCAGACTCATCTCTATGTTAAGAATTTAGATAAAATTATCTAGACACTTCTATACTAATACTATAAAGAGGAAAGATTTGATTTTTAGTTTGTTTGTTTGTTACAATTTAACTGAAAAACTACTGGACTATTTTCAAAAATTCTTTCATCATTAGAATGCTACATTAGTCTTGAGTAACATAGGGTATATGGTAACAAGGAATTCCTGGGGGAACTTCAAAATTACTGCGGGTGAAATCACAGGAAACAACTATGTTTTATAAGTAGTTGTTCTGAAAGTAATGGCAAGTAACATGGCATGGCAATGGTATGATTGAAGTTTGCTTCTGGTCTTAGGGAAAAGATCACCAACCATTAAATAAATAAAATAGGTTCTACCTTGTTTCCCAAATGTTTGCATACCTATTTGTTTTTTTTTTCTGAAACTAGACAATTGCTTTTACTAAGGTAATCTTCTTTATAAATAAAAATTAATGTGTTTATGTCTGTCCGATTGGTCCGATTGTGATGAAACTTTGGTAGGTTGTTCTTCCTGCATCCACAAAGGTTCCTGATCCCAAAACTCACACGGGTGAAACTGCGGGACACAGCTAGTCATAAATAAACATGAATAAGACAAGACTATTTTAGTATAAATACAAATTTATTCCCCCAACAAATTGCTTTTTGATATGATGTCAATTTGAAACCAATTTTGGTTGTAAAAAAGATTACAAATCATCCAACAAAAATGTAATGTAAAGTCAGTATCAGAAATTTTAATAATCACTTTAGAAGACCTTGTTGAATCTTATCGCAAAAGTTATAAAGTTCAAAAACTGAAAAAAGTGTTCTGGGGGTAGGAAAATTACCCTTTGCCTGTTATTTATGACTTAAGTAGATAGTTTTTTATTCATAATATTTTATTTAAACAGAAGTAAAACATGTTTCTAAGGTTATCTATTTTGCAATAAGTACATGATATTTCTACACAACATCTCATTTTTAAAATCTTCTTCTAATTTCTAATATAATTTTTTTTTTCTATTTTTTTCAACAAACATGGTGTTTAACTTCACAATCATTCAAATTCTACATGATACAGTCGAGAAATCCTTGAATCAAAACAAAAGTTCACATCAAACAGTAAGTTTAACTGAACTTTTGGTTAGTTAACAAAATGGTCCGAGTTCCAAATGATGAGCTTGTGTCAAAACACATTTCATTGAACTTCAGCTATGAAAAGTTAAAATCTCTGATCAAATATCTGCTAATCATTATTCTAAATACATGTGGTCAATATGCTACATTTATTTTATCATTTATAACCAATAATTTTATTTATACCTAATAGAATTTTGTAATAATCATCTTAATGTAAATGCCTGAAATTAAAAATTATGCTATATCTACCTGATGTAGGTAGATGTGAACACAATACAAGCACAATATATCCTAATGCTACTGCTCCACCTGTGTGTTAACGCGTAAATTAGTGCGCTAATTTAGATGTGGCCAACATTTTAATGCGTTAACTTACTAACATTACCACATTAGACATTAACATCAACGTTAACATTAACGCAGGTGGAGCAGTAGCATAACAAATATCTCAGCTTTTCATAATTGGATAAATTGATGAAAAAAAAGTGATAACCTAAAAATAAACTGGTAGATGTCACAATAATTGTAAATTAGTCGTCAAATAATTGGTATTAACGTGTTGTCCTCAACAAAGACAATTTGTCTAGCCGCCGATAATGTTCGCAAGTACCTACCTAAGGATTTATTTTTACCCGTTACGTGTCCACGCACGGCCGCTGTCTGCAACTCAGGCAACCTCGGAGCCCGGCCACCGATTCTCAATAATATCACTACAAGAACGAAGAAATCTCTTTACAAAGCATCACCGCTACGCAAAAATACCAGTTCAACCTGTTTATTATTACAAATAAATCTACTGGGTGTCCCAAAATAGTTACCGACCAAAATCGTTAAAATTTAAGCTTCTAAACCCCACAATATTTTGGTTTGATTATTGCTTACCTGTGCCACTCTTTTTAGGAGATATAGTAAGTCCACAAAACTATTTTCCGAAGAGTAATCACGTACTATAATTTTTTGCACTCAAACACGGCGAGTGTACACAGGGCGAACGATCACTCAACTCACAGCCGTTTCGGAAAATTCACAAATGACTAGTTGTGCACTAGATATTCATAGAAAAACACAAATTACACTAACTTAAA
The DNA here is from genome assembly GCA_907165275.2 of Zygaena filipendulae. Lineage (NCBI taxonomy): Eukaryota > Metazoa > Arthropoda > Insecta > Lepidoptera > Zygaenidae > Zygaena > Zygaena filipendulae. Next base: position 5,866,934 of record OU015674.1, read on the forward strand.
TCTATGTTCTCCACAAAAATATCTAATATAAACTGAAAAACGCGCCAACTGTCAAACTAAAAAACTACAAGCACCGACGCGCGACGCGACCGCGCGGTTCGAGTCCGTTTTTCGACTGAACTAGGGGCCACTACACACGGTCCCAAATTATATACTCTATATCCGCCATCCAATATCCATGCGTACTCCGGCAGAAGACAACCAACTACCTTATAGTGTCGAGATTTATATTTCATTTATTTTATAGTAATCACACTTTCGTATTATTTAACTAAATATACTAGCATCGACGTTATCTAAATCGCGATGCGACAAAATGAGATAAACGTTCCAGTGTGAATTCTGACGATACAGTAAGGCGACCGAATTAAATTGATCACAGTCTATGAGCTAGAAGAAATGTTAACCGATTTTCAACCCTATGTGTATGAATTCAACGTACCATAGCAAAAGCGCAAGCGCGATCCGATCTGCGGGCACTACGTCAGTGAATGACACTAGCGCGGCTTGTATTAACCGATCGATTTCGAAAGAAATGTGGCACTCGCACTCCGATACCAACTTAGCTTGGCGGTAGGTTTTGGCTCAACTCAAGTTATGACTTTTTCACACTTCTTTCGCTGTGGTAGAGTGGACCCATATTAAAAAAAGGAATATTTTACAACTAACAAAATGGTTATGGTGTTAATGATTTTGTGGGTGTGGAAAATCTTTATTCCGGGATGAAAGTATACGATTTCAGTCAGGGATACAACCTACTGTAAGAGAAATCGTAGGCTATGCTAGTGTTTTCAATGAAAGAATTTTTAGAATCAGTTGAGTTTTGAGTATAACTATACTTTATTAGAAAAAAATATTAACCGTACAGGGTATGTTCTGTTAATACTGAGAGCACTGTAAGGTATGATGTCAATTTAGTAAATCTACTGCGAAGCCGTTCCTTGCCACGCTGTCGACCACTCATTGACGACCAACCTATGCGGTTGACCAATCATTGGTCCGAGGTTGGTCATGTGATGAAACCACTGAGAGTACCATACCTCTAAAACGCCAGTGCTCACAATACAAAAATGGCGATGATACTGCGGCAGTATACTGTCCGATATAACGGAACAAATTTCTCCTCAGTAAGACCACTGGTCAGTGGTTGCAACTCGCAGCTATATCGGAACATACACTTAACCTTACAAACTTTACTTCTTTTAAATATTTAGTACTAGCTGTTCCCCGTGGTTTCACTCGCAGTAATTTTGGAGGATCATGGAGGTTAAAGCTAAAAAATGTCCCCGAAATAAATAGAAAAGTGAGGCGCGGCAGCGATCGCTAAGTTGTCTCAATAAAAAGCAGGCTGTTTAAAATGACCTATCAAAGTACTTCACGGATACCATTTACTGACGCCGGCGCAGCTAGTGACTAAAAAGTGAACTACTATAAATTATACAATTTTATGAGACAGGTGGGCTAATGCTTTAATAGGCAGCGTAACTGCGTAACGCAGCGATCCTTCTCCGGTCTCTAACCTCCATGGTTAGGATACAAAGATGCATTGTGTACCAGATCCTTTGCTGTCAAGTGTCACTTTACTCACTTTGACATTTTGGAAAAATGACTTAACCTTTGGGGGCGTGAATCAAAAGTGTCGTAATCGTCAGAGAGAAGGTAATCACTATGTGGTAATCGTAAAAAAAATGTCGTTTGCGAAATGAAAGTAATTTTTTTTGTTTTCATTCGCGGTGTCAATTAATAAATTAATAAAATTAATAACCGTGTAAAAAGCAAATTTTTATTCATTCTTTATGAAATCATAATATTATTTAACTTTGACTACTTTGTAATGAAAAATTTGTAAAGTTAAAATTGTTACAACAGCTAACAGGCTGAGCAACTTTTAGCTGTTTTAAGTAGATATTTAAACAAAAAAGTGTGAATTGATAGGTAGGATAAACTAGTGCTGACAAAGATTTAGTAGTTTAAGTATCTATAAACTGCAATTTGAAACGACAAGAAAGTGCCTACCTATATTAATACATATTAAATCGGTGGTGCCATAGTACAAGCTCTGCTTAGTTGGAGACCAGTACATGTGGCGTTGTGTGATAATGTCCAGGTGTTTTATAATTATCATTATGTTATTTAAATGATTTTTAAAGTGATTTAAAACACGCTCAAGATTGATTATGCCCATAAAACTTGGCATTGTGCTCTTTGATAGATTTAAATTAGCTTGGTCGTAACGTAGGTAGGTAGGTAGGTACCTTTTTTCCCTGGTAATTTAGAAAACCAAATACCTATATAAATCACGTGTCACGTTGTTTGTCCGCGATGGACTCCGAAAGTACTGAATGGATTTTGATAAAATTTCGTAACCATTTATAATATGGTCCAACTTAAAAGATAGGATAGTTTTTACCCCGGAACTCCCGTGGGAACTCCGGAATTATTGCGGGAACAGCTAATCACCGTAAACTACTGGCAGGGGTACAAAGAAGGACATTGAGCTTTCTTCCCGGAATTCCCGCGGGAACTCCGAAATTACCGCGGATGAAATCGCGCGGGACAGCTAGTAGGTATGTAAAATGAAACAGTAATTTTCCATAAAAACTCGTTTCGCTGATTTTATTATTACCGTTATTTAATTTCAGTCTACCACTTTCTTATCATTTATCAAAAAGTGATGTGTGTAACGTAAACCAGTACAAACACATGTGAATTTTAGTTGAAACATTGTTTTGTTAGCGCATGAATGAGTACAGTCGCCTTCAGAATTTTTTGCACCACCATTCAAAATTACTTGCTTTGCAATTTCGACCTGTCAGTTGTCACCCTACCTACTTTTCTTTAAGTCAAAGTTACAGGGTCGAAATGTAAGACCTGGTAGTAGTGGAGAAATTATTTCTTACAAACACTACAAAGGGTACCTATACTATGTATAAGGACAATGGGTACTTTTTGTTCCGGAATTGCCGCGGAAAGTCCGTTATTACCGCGGATGAAACCGTGGGGAACAGCTAGTAAATAAAAATACAAAACCAATTCTTAATTGATTTTGATACTAAATACCAATATCAAGTAGGTTTTTGTTATCCTTGGACCTTGAGATGACTCCGAGATTGAAGATAGTGTGGACTGTCGACGTATTTTCGCTGCGACTGTACTCGTTAAACGGAAAGCCAGCCGTCGCATAATCTCCCCATACTAACGTGGAAGCCTTGAGATGATTACTTACCGATCAAATATTCTTATCAGTGAACAATTTGTGTCACCTTGCGAGACATGATAAAGATCTATTATTATATTTAATTTAATATTTAGGCAATAAATTACTTACTTACCTACATAAGTATAGTGATGGTGCTGTTGTGTTGTACCTATTTTTGTGTGAAAAAGTTGTAAATTGTATAAAATGTGTGTATAACTGTAATGTAGGTACTCCGAACAGTAAAAAACATAGTACAAACCTGATTCAAAACCTACTCGGTCCTTGTTGGTCCAAGTTGCAAAGGGCTATTTTCTAAACGCATTCTCATCACTCAATTTTAGATTCAGATTCACAGTCTTCACCCTGCACAACATCCTCAGGATCCACGTTACTACAGTCCTCGTCCGGCATATCTTCCTCATCTGACACCTCTTGTTGAAACAATCCTTACTTTAAGCTTTCATGGCTAAACGGCTTAAGCGATCACGATGAAATATTGCATAGGTACACGTTAAAAATAATATAATAATAAACTCTTTATTGAAAACCACTTAAAATAAACAATAACAAAAACAATTTTACTATAGAGTGTAAAAAAAGAGGGATGAGTTAACTAAAGAGCCGACACATAGATAGAAAAGTAGGTACCTAATTAAAAAATTATAATGCCACTTAGACCAAAAACGAAAATTTAATGTTTGGGGTAAGATAAAAACCGGAAAATGCAAGATGGCGACCCTCGCTTCGTATAGGTAGGTACTGGTGATATATATAATCGCTATCTAGTTTGTTTATGTATTAGAAGCGATGTTAATGTTTGTAAGTATATCTACCTATGCTGTATAAAATTTAAGTATTTTAAAATGTTTACAATGTATCATAATTAATAAAACGTTACTTCACCTGAATGTTATGTAACAAGATGGCGGAGTAATTAAAATGGCCTACCAACGTACAAGTACAACGGCGATGCTGAATTTATCGTAAACGATCTAAGTTTAATGTCACGCTCGATATTTAACACGTAAATTTATGTATTTATATTCATTGTCCACCAATCGTTGTGTCGGTTGCGGTGATTTAAGCAGATAAGAGAAAAAACTACTACCAATGCCTGTCTACTTACTGAAGGAATCAGAATAGATTTCTTGCATTTTAATTTAAATGATTGATAGACTTCAATTCAAACAATATTCAGACTAAACAACGTCAACAGAATCTGCAATACCTACACGATCATTTTCTAGACATGTTTATTTTCAATCAACTCAAAGGTCTCCATTACGATTTATATTGTTTTTATTTACGCCTTTATTTATTCTATCTAAATACACTCGCGAGCAAAACTATGGAATCGCAGACTTGTAATTTGCTATGAGCTTTTTAAAAAACTAAATGACTAATGAATATGAATGAAAATGGTACCATTTGAAAGGCTACACTATAAACTTTGAATTAATACCATATTCATTAAAACTGTACCCGTATATCAGAAGAAATCTTGATTTTAGTGGAGGAAAAAGAAAAAACACAATATCAATTTTCGAATCATGGCGCGCATTGATGCACTATAAAAGCACATGTTATCACAATTTTCTTATCAGTCGCCTATTACACGTAGTCCAGTACATATCTCGTCCCGTGACTGGACCATAATGGATACCACACCAACGGAAGCTGCACAAATTGTTACCCTACTGCAACAAGGACATAGCCAGCGAGTTGTCGCACGGCAGCTCCACATAAGCCAGTCTTGTGTCTCGAAAGTTTACAAACGCTTTCGGGAGACTGGAGGCTTCATTCTGAAACCAAGATCTGGACGGCGCCGGTGCACTTCGAACAGAGATGATCGTTTTATCGTGACAACTTCACTTCGAAATCGTCATTTGAGTGGTTTCGACGTTCAGTAGGAGCTCAGACAAGTTCGTGGGGTGGCTGTCAGTGAGTGGACAATTCGTCGAAGACTCAAGCAAGTGAACTTGACTTCAAAAAAGCCTGCCACAGGCCCAAAACTAACGGCAGGTCGCCGACAAGAACGCCTTCAATTTGCTCGCGCCCATATTGATTAAAAAGTTAGGCAATTGGGGCGAGTTCTATTCTCAGACGAGTGCAGAATGTGCTTGCATGGTAGCGACCGAAGGAACCGGGTCTACAGGCAGCCTGGAGAGCGATTCGCTTAATGTTTTTTGGCTGAAACAGTAGCCTATGGGGGTGGTTCCTGTATGATGTGTGCCGGCATTTCATTTGACGGGAAAACGAAGCTTGTTTTCGTGCCTGGTGGGGAACGAGGAGGTGGCCTGACATCAGAACGATACTTCGCCGATATTCTGCTGGAACATGTCGTTCCTTATGCGGGATATTTGGGTGATAACCTCTTCTTGATGCACGATAACGCCCGTTGCCACACCTCACGTGCCACAGCTAAGTTCCTAAGTGAAGTCGGTATCGCCATATTGAACTGGCTAGCGCTCATCTCCGACATGGACCCTATCGAGCACTTGTGGGATGAGCTGAAAAAGAAAGTTCGTTCCAGAAATCCGGCTCATTCAAGTGTTGATAAGCTGAAATCGGCTTAGAAAAGTGGGAAGGTATCTCACAAAATTCCATCAAAAAGCTGATTAAGTCCATGAGGAATCGTCTTCGTGCTGTAATTAGGGCTAGGGGAGGCAACACAAAATATTGATACTGAATATTCAAGACCAAATAAAGGTTATTCTCTAAAGTTTTGTTTGAACTTTTTCCTTTCTCCTTCATTCAAACCAGGACAGCTCCTGAAATACGGGTACAATTTTAAATTAATATGGTATTAATTCAAAGTTTACAGTATAGCTTTCAAATGGTACCATTTTCATTCATCTTCATTAGTCATTTAGTTTTTAAAATCGCTCGTAGCAAATTACAAGTCAGCGATTCCATAGTTTTGCTCGCAAGTGTAGAATGTTGATTTTCGTACCTCGTCATCATGTCTATTGGAAAAAAAACTATGTGAGTTGAGTCATGCGAGTCGAGAGATGGAACAAAAAACGAATCAATCACAAGTCGAGAATCTCTGGCATAGCAAATTTCAGTTTCAGTTTCCAGCTACTGATAAACACGTAAAACTTGGCTGTCAACTAAATACGTGCTCGTTAGTCGTTACATGCAACTTAATAATTTTTTTACTCGTATCTAATCAATCTATCAGCAGAGGTGGCGCCGATTGTGTAATTACTTATGTTATACCAAGTTAGATTAAAAAAAAAACTAATAAGAGTAGGTAAATAAGACAAGACCTTAAAAACTGATAAGTAGTGATTTTTAGTTTATAATGCAGGCCATACACCATCCTTCCTTATATCATCCAATAGGCATGATGCTATCAATTGGACAGTTAAAACTGATCATGTGTGGTGTATAGGGACGAACTGCAGATTGGATCAAGCCCGCAGCGTCGTCGTGCCGATTAGAAGATAGAAATTATGGTATATGGCCTGCATAACGTGTATTGTTTCTAGTATTCAAGTATTTATCGCCTTCTAAGTCAGCGCCCTCATTCAGTATGACCAATTAATTACATTCCGTGTCCGTAACGCGCTTCCCAAAAATCCAATCCCAAACGTTTCTGGTGCCAAAATAATATTAGAAATTAATATTCTGTATGCCATAAGAATCATCAGGTGTACCACTTGCCCGTTTGCCCCCTATGACATAAATAAAAAGAAATGTAAATGTGTTTTTTTGAAGTGAAACTTTATTGAGAACGAGGGAACGACAATTTTTGTGGCGCGTTATGGTCGTAGTGAATAAGGGCCCAGTTTGTCAGTTTGTTTGTTTGTGTGTTTGTTTGTTTGTTACGCTTTTACGCCTTGACTACTCAGCCGATCATCATGTAATTTTGCATACACGTTATCAGGAGTACCTACAGAAAGGACATAAAATACTTTTTATCTCGAAATTGCCGCGGGACCTCCGAAATTAACCTGGGTAAACGGCGGGGAACAGCTAGCAATTTAGTAAGGAGGGTCTTACATAAATATCAATACAATAAATAAATAAATACCAATATAATACTTAGTTACCTTTAACAAATGTAGCAACAAAATTAAGACTCATAGCACTAAAAGATAGTAGATAGTTATTGGTCTTCGGATTACAGGGAAACTTGAATCCAAACTAACAGCACTTATTGTTAATCATCGTTTACTTTGTCGTATAGTTTTTTTATTATTCCGGTAAATACGGTACCTAAGTATTTAACGGAACAATATTATACCCGAATTATCGTATCGAGCTAGCGAGATAAGTCGTCCAGCTCAAGGGATATGACGTGACGTGCGGTATATCTATAATATCTACTTGTAAACTGTGACAGAGACGTGAGACGATTATGGTAGGTAATATTGATTTTGGATCAAATAATTACACGAGGATTGGTATTGAATATTAAAAGCGATTTTTCTGGGGTGGCCAAAGAAGTTTGTAGGGCGGTCATTGCCTTCCCGTTTCCCCCCTAGCTACGCCTATGATAAGGGTTGCGGAGCCAAAAACACAAAAGTCGGATCCGGCGCTTCATTTGGCCGGATATTTTACTCTAGAAACCGGACATACTTTTTTAATAGCTAATCGTAGCTTTTTAAGGCCGGATATAATTTTTTCTAAAAGTCACACAATATTTCATAATAAAAAAATATCTAATAATAAAAAAGTAAAAAGCCAAACATCTCCGGATAAAGTCGGAGATCTGGCAAATGGCAACCCTACCTATGAGTAACTAATACCTATTGTTTAATCCCTGAAGAACATCTGTAGGTATCTACGTATAAATAGCGAATAATAGTTACGTAGTTTAAAAGAACTAAGAGGACAGATAGACAGTCAGACGCGTGCCGACTTTGTTTTATACTATATAAGACTAATATTACAAATAGCCGAAACGAAGCAGCAAAACGTTTTCCATAGGTCGAAAGGGGATTTATTCTTCATTCGGCCCGCCAAGTTTCGGCCCACATAAAAAATTCCTGGTTCGTCCCAAACAATATGCTTTCTTCGTCCCAAAATATAATTTTGATTATTTTATTCTCGCTTCGTCCTATTTTATATTCCTTCTACGGCCCATATTTTTTTTGTATATGCCAAACTTGCTTTTTTGTACCATCAGCAAAAGAGTTACGTATTATTAAATATTCTAACATCTATCAACCACACATTTAAAACAACCGCTCCTCCCAGTCTTCTCTGCGAGAGAAGATTTACTCCTATTATTATAAGAACACTCTTTAGCCACTGAGCGACTTTCACCAATGTGCTAAACGTATTTAGCGCTCAAAAACAGAATGGGGCCCATGTTGACTAAATTTTTTTTTAGTCCGTCTTGTAAATTAATTAAAAATATTGGACACGCATTTTTTCTTTTTTTACTTATTCAAAAAATAACGGCGATACATTGAGTTGAAATTTCGCGCGACGTCACTAACCGAACAGTTTATATGGCAGCTTATAGCGGTTAGTGACGTCACGACCCCCCACCCTAAACTTTTATGCGCTTTATCTCTGTATATTTTCATTTATTTGAGGAGTAAAAAATACGTGTCCATTGTTTTTTTTTTCTAACTGAGGGACTAATTAGAATTTTGATTTTCAAAAGTAGTCAACATAAACCAATCAGAAACAACAAGAACTTGCTTTATAAGATTGCAAAATTTCCACATGGACTGCACATGTGAGAATAATTTCACCAGGTGGTAAGGTAATAATGCAGAACTGTACAGAAATCGCAAGGGATATTTTTCAATAAATACACAATGTGTGGCTGCTGCTGACCTCTCATTCATCGATGTTGTTGCTCGTTGGCATGGACCTGCACGGCTGCACTCCAATATTTGGGACATTTGCGTTTTGTAGAGTGTTTTTGCAGTGTTTCTCTTTTTTTGACTGTACCTTTAAAGTACTTGTAAATTTGGGACGAAGCGAGACATCAATAGTGATATGGGACGAACCAAGAATTTTTTGGAATGTGGGACAAAACTTTGGGACGAACGAAGAATAAACCCGAAAGGGACTTCTAGGACTGTCCTCCTGACGGTACCTAGATTTCCGTTCATATTAATTACTAACTTACCCTGCGGTTTCATTCGAGTTAATTTCGGAGATTTCGCGGGTATTCCAAGGTAAAATACTAACCTATATTTTTTTAGCGGTGGGGTATGAAAAATTTTATCTAGTTTCACCCGCGTTAATTTCGGACTCCCAGTGTGAATTCCGGGATAAAAATGTACACTATGTCCTCTGTACTCCAGAAAACGTGTACCTATGCAACATTTCATGATGATCGGTTGAGCCGCTAAGGCGTGAAAGCGTAACAAACAAACTCACTTTCGCATTTATAACAGTAAGGATAGTAACTATGTGCATCAATGTTAAAAACGATGATAGCATAATCTTGAAGCAGAATCAAATAATTCCTAATGATAACAAAGATAACACTACAGTAATTAATGCGTCAAAAGCCAAATTTGTTACTGAAAATTGATAACTTACCTACATTCTTAAGTAGGTACTTACGTATGTGTAGTTTTATGATTACCTATTACACTGAAAATGTCGCATTGTATTGACGCATTTTGATAATAAGTCGTTTTGTTGAGTTGTTGAGAGTTGAGATCAGTCGTGCTGACATAGGTGTATTAGGAAGTGTTTGCTGTAGACACGAAAAGTGGTTGATTGATCCTAGCCCAATAGTTACATTAAACCGCTCATTTCTTCTTACTTTCCAGTTTCTCATTTAATATCTGGTTTATTTAAGAACTGGTTCATTTCGGAAACCCTAAATCCAAATTAAGTAAAAGATATTTTGTTGATAACTATGTATCAGCGGATAAGAAGTAGGATAAGCTGAAATAAAATGTTGTTTTTTTTTTTCAAAAAAGTATGGTTTAAAGTGAAGTAAGTTAAGTTATTGAAATCAAGTCATTATTTATCAACTGATTGAATTCATTATAAAAAATACGTTTAATCAAATTGCAACCCATACAACCTATTCTACGCGAACCCAGCTACTATAGGTATAAACAAAATCTTGTAAAAAATAACGAGAAGGTTATTCATATTGTATTCGAAATAGGTACATAAATCCTCCTTATGAAGGTCTACATTTTTAGAAAACGTCAGTTAGGTACCTACTTAGTTTTCGATTCTTGATAGTAGCTAATATTTTAGCGACGAAACGGTAAACAACTTAGTTTAAAATCGTACTTGTAGTTTTTACACCGAAATACCCTAAATATAATTATAGCCATAAAATTATTCCGGGCGACTTATTTTCTCATTAAGTGTAGGAAAAGAGCTAATTAAATCTGTTTTTTTTTTTTTAAGACGGAACGAAATTTTATCAAACGAAATGAACTAAAAGTAGGAAATGGGGCATTAAATTTTATTATTTTGCGAAATTATCCAACACTGACGTTTGCGAGGCAATGGCTGGCCCGCCCGGAGACGATGACGTCACAGTGTGCGCGCGCAATCGGACATCGATCCGAACCACCCCGATCTAGCGCTGAAACGAACTACCCAATACAACTAGGATCCTATACGCTCGCCTTCAAGCGTGGTAAAGCGCTCGAAAAGCTTATTCTCACCGAGACCGAATTCAACACGAAAATGTCATAAGCCTCATTTATTTACACTGTAATATGAACCGTATTTACATTGCTTATAAGAAATGGAATCTCGAAAATAACAATGCGTTTATAAGTAATGGTGAAGACAAGAAAACATGATTATAGGTATTATTCACCGCTTTAAAGAGAGGCGTTCTCGCGATCCGCGTTAAAAGAGGCTTTTAACAATTAATGTTTTGTGTAGGCAAGCAAGTAGTTATATAGATATACAGTCCGATCGGGACTATCGCGGGTAAATTAGTGTTGGATAAACCTTGATGAATGTAATTCAATATGACTTGATCTTTGTAATCTAAAAAACATAGCTATAAGATACTTTTCTGAAGTCAAACTTCTTTGGGCACGATAGAACAACAAAACCTTATGCTACGATATGCGTTACATAATATGGGCTAGATGACAAAAAAATTATTTTTAGTCCGCATTTAGTCCGTCTTACTCTTTTAGATATTACCTATAAATAAAAAATATTGGATTTGTACACTTATATTTTTCTTTTTTTTATGTAATCAAAAGATAACGGCGATACCTATCTACATTGAGTTGAAATTCTGGGTGAAGTCACACCTAGGCACCGACACTTTGTATCTACTTATTGTTAGTTATGACGTCACGAGCTTCCACTCCTAAACTTTAACGCGTTTTGTCTAAGTATTTTTTTTAATAATTTGTAAAAGCAGAAAATACGTGTCTATTATTTTTATTACCAACTGACGGACTAAATAGAATTTTGGTTTTTATACCCGGTCATCACGCCCATTTCACTTCTTGTTAGTACTATGTACAGTGTAGCGATAGACGCACCTGATTTTATAAGCTGTTCCTCGCATTTTCACTTACCTTAATTTCGGAGTCCGCGGGAATTTCTTTTCCTGTACCCCTGATAGCGTGCATGCAAAATTTTATTACGATCGGTTGAGCCGTTAGGACGTGAAAGCATACAAACAAACACACATTAGCATTTATGAATTATGTTAGTTATTAATGTGCTTTCACAAAAACTATTGTAATATCTACCGTTTCGTATGTTGGTATTTACCGGCTTTCACAACAGGTACAGGTAGGTATAGCCTGAAGGTTGGAACTGCTGTATGAATATAAAAAGAGAGGACGCAAGCCGCCCGAACCATATACCCTATACAATATACAATGTACAACAAAAGGAAATGTACACAGTATAATGTGAACAAAAAGTTCTCCCATTTTTAGTCTTCGCCTGACAGGAGCCTTAATAGCAGAGCCTTTGCCTCCATTTATTTTTGTTGAGCCACTGTGTTAAAATGCTTGTGTTACTATTTATATACTTCCTGGATAAAGGAATCGAGCCATCGTGTGTGTATTTTTAGGTTTGGTGTAAGTAAATACTATTTTTTTTTTATATAAAAAATATCTGTTCCCCGTGGTTTCACCTGCTCTAATATCGGAAATCCCGCGGGAATTCAGGACTAAAAGTACTCTATATTCTTTTCTGTACCCCTACCAACGTGTACATAGCAAAATTTTAGCAGCGGGGGGGCAGCCGTCCAGCTCTGAACTAATAGCCACAGTTATGTAATGCACTTCATTATGGTAAACAGGAGGGTTCCTGTTTACCATAATATGACCTCTTTCATCATCATTGACCTCATTGTCCACCCTGCCCCGAAGGCGCCAGCTATGCATATTAGGGACTTACCTTAACAGTTTCGTCAGACAAGCGCGCTCGGCTGCTCCTCACGTAGCCTGTGGATGCGCCGCCGCCGCATCACACAGATCTCATCCACGAACAAACACACGCGCACCGCACCCTTTATAGTTATTGTAACCGACGCCTACCACTACAATTTATACGGAACACAGTCGCGCAAGGTTCTTTAATAAACAATCAAACACATTGTTTAAAACAGTAGGTAATTAAGTTAAGGCAAGTCCGTCTCATAAAGCACCTAAAAGTCAATGGCAGTTAGGCGTTGTGAAGAAAGTCTGCACGCGGCTTTAGGCGTTCCAATTTTGAAAATGGGTTGAAGTTTGTGTGTTTATAATCTATAGTTTCATTTTTTTTTTTTTCAAATTCTGTATTTAATTTACAAGCTATTCAGCCCCGTGCTATTACCTAGTCTCTCGATTTTTATGTGGCTTGTTACGCGGCGTAGCTCGCGCTGTATACCCGTCTCGCTCCATATAAAGTGATTTTTACGGCGTTCCCGGTTCGTTCGGTCTACCTCACACGCCACTCGCCATGTGGCACATTAACCTGCAACAAGAAAAGGTTTGATTAGCACATGGTTTGGTTTCCAAGGCAACGTTAAGTATGATTTCTACATTTAAGTAACAGATAATTTCATTTTCTTTAGGAATTTTAACAGATCGTAATAAAATATTTATAAAATAAGTAAAATCAGGTATTTTTTGTAAACACAGGTGAGTTCTACTCTTAGTTAGGGAGCTGGTGGCAATTTAGGTATATGATTTCATCGTCGTTGATACCGAGATGTAATGTAGTCTGGACTTATTTTAACTCGAAAAAATAGGTGGCGAGTTAAGGTAGCTCTGATTTTTTTTTTATTTTGAAATCTTAACTAAAAAAAAACATATTTAAATTATATTATCATTTCTGTTATCAATTATATCTTATTAAATACGTTTCATAGATAGTGAAATTAAAGCTGGCAGAAGTCAGGATGGAGTCAGGATGGTGGAACTCGCCACCTATTTTTTCGAGTTAATATAAGTCCAGACTACATTACGTCTTGGTATCAACGACGATGAAATCATATACCTAAATTGCCACCAGCTCCCTAGCTATCTGATATTTCTCTTGTCTATTTCTTAGATGAGTATTTATGTGCTTTTAGTCTGGTAAATAAAATCCAGAAAAGGATTTCGTAGTCGCGCTACGTCACGTAGGCAATACGCGGCGTAGACCTCTCGTAGATGCCCGTAGCAATATTTTAGGGCACTACGTCGCGTCGCTACGTGTTATTTTATTCTTGTTCTAAATATTACTGTTTCAACAATGTCAGGGTACCTACCTATGTTGTTTTGGTTTTAACTTTTTAGCTGTAAAGTTAAAACCAAAACAATATTTTTTGTTCAATTAACTGGTTTGTTTTGAGTTACAGAGATGTTTGGTTGATGAGTGATACAAAATTTCATGTCTGTGCTGTTGAACGTCGAAGGATTCCATTATCTGGAGTTGGATGTCAGTTGTTGTGCTTATTAAAATGCATTTCCATCGGAACTAAACCAACAATAACCTAACTCCTTAGGATGAGAGGGATTCATTCTGATTCAGCTTGCAAGATTTGAGTTGAAAATATACACAAACATTAAAAGCTTAAAACTCTTTAGCATCCAATAAAAAAAGGTTTTTAGTGAAATTAAAAAAATAACAGTAAAATCAATCATTTCCTTTTTTTTAATCGCCAAAAAGGGTGGTCGGCCTTCTACAGCAGTGGTGTCGAGATAACTCTAGAGGTCAATGCATACCGTTTTTTTTTTTAAGTTTTTGATGTTTTGAACACGCAAGGTAGACTGAGTGTTAGTAGAGAACTTGTGGCGTCGGTGGTTGTTGCTCAGCCCACCGAAGACTGATACCCTGTGTAGAATCAGACCACCCACGTTCACAGTATAGCGTATCGGTATTCGCAGTGAACGCGCGCGAAAACTTCGTTAGCGCGTTGCAGGAGCATAGCAACTATTCTGAAACTTTTTGAATTGGATACATTTTAACGTTGGTATAATATCTCGCATGAGGGACTCAGAACTAGAACATCACTTCCGGGACGCTCACTGTCAACTTTTTTAACGAAGGATATTTCGATTTCCGACCACCTAACTAATTTAATCTAATGTATATAAATCACGTGTCACGTTGTTTGTCCGCGATGGACTCCGAAACTACTGAACGGATTTTGATAAAATTTTGTAACCATTCATAATATGGCCCAACTTAAAAGATAGGATAGTTTTATCCCGGAATTCCCGCGGGAACTCCGGAATTAATGCGGGGAACTGCTTATCACCGTAAACTACAGCACTTTTTCCCGGAATTACCCCGGGAACTCCGAAATTACCGCATATGAAATCGCGGGGGACAGCTATTTACTTATATATTTTTATATGTTTTAATTATATATATTTTATATATTTTAATTGGTGGCCATTTGGGTGTAAGCGGTATAACAAGTATTCACACCCTACTAATATTATAAATGTGAAAGTGTGGATGTTTGGATGTTTGTTACTCAATCACACAAAAACGGCTGAACGGATTTGGATGAAATTTGGCATGCACGTTGTCAGGGTTACAGAGAAGGACATAGAGTACTTTTTACCCCGGAATTCCCGCGGGAACTCCAAAATTACCGCGGATGAAACCGCGGGGCACAGCTAGTATCTAAATAATTATCCGATTGTGAAGCGACATAAACCCTCAACTTTGGACATGGCGTAAACTAAACTTGTCCATTTCATTTTTATGAATAAAACATGTGAAACAACAATGTGAATAGCGTATTTTATTGTAATACGTTTTGTCTAGATTTAAAAACTATTAGAGCGGGCTGTAACTGCCGTCTTGATACTCGACCGATCGTACTGGACCTACCCCTCCCCTTTCATTCAATACGAATCCTATACAATCGGCGGAACGTACCGTCTATTCACATGGGTCACTTTAGAATGGTCGTGTAGTGTACATGCGTTATTGAATAGCGGCCAAAACTGTGTAGTTACGAAGTAAGCAAGCCAACACAAACAAACGCACAGCAATTATTATGTATTAGACATGTAGAGGTACACACGTTCTCGCGTTGAATAGTGGACTTTATTCGATTGTAATAAAGGTCATTATAGAACTGTACCTTTGGTAGTTTGTGAGCTATCGTAAAATGCAATTGATTTATCCTTTAAATTGTAGATAATAAAAGCCTATACATACTGACTGATTTTCTTTTTCTTTTTCCTAGAGTAACTCCTTTTAGCCGACTTCAAATATAAAAGTAGATTCTAATCGAACACAAATTACTTAAATATTCTTTGTGATCACACAAATAAGCAGTTATAAATAGGTAAAGCTGGTCCCCAATCTTTTTTTTTCGTCCTCATAATAGGCAGGTATATCCAATACAAAATCGGTCCACTACGATTTTATTTTCAAACCCTCTATTCCCCTTCTAAATCGCTTTTGACTGACCTTTGTTTTTTTTTTCTATTTTTTTTTTATTCGATATCTTTTTTAAAACCTTTCGTAGTTGTTCACTTTATCTGTCAGCTGTCATCGGCGGAGACCTCGGTGTAACCTCCTTCAATATCATGGGTGTTCGTGCAAACAGCTTAAGCTGTGACCCTGCCCTTGCTCCAGAAGTGCGATAGAAGCTTTTCGATTCGTTCGTCGGCGGATTGCGTAACGAATTTTAGGGTGTGTCAGGGACTCCCACAACGCCTTGGAAGCTTGACAGTGATGGTTATGTTGAAACTTGCGATGAGCTTTAACGCTAGGTATATATAGTGGGTACCTACATAATATATCTATTTACTCAAAATGTTTGTCTATCTACTTTCATACTGTAACTACTCAACTAATCATCATCAAGTCAGACAGACACTTTTTATCCTGGAATTCCCGCGAGAATTCCGAAGTAAACGCTGGTATGAAAATAAAACTGTAACAGGGCCGCGTCTGTAACTAAAAATTATGAAAATTTCGACCTCTATTTTGGGGACGGCAGGAAGAAGAAGTTGGTTGCGTCAAGCTGTGTATGTGCTAGGTAGGTAGGTATGCATAAATATATCAGGGTGAATGTATGTAGTTTTATGAATAAAATATTCTGTTTTTTTAGTTTGTAATATCGAGTCTAAATAACTTCTTTTGGAAGGTTTATCTCTTTCATTTTTATGAATGCAGTTCTCGAGGGAATTTCAAAAGCCACGTATATGAAACCTAAACTTGAATCTGAAATTCAGTAGGCAATAAAAATTAAATAGGTAATGCTTGGTATGGTATCTTTAAGTAGGTAGTCTAGATTTCTAGACTCAACAGCTTATCAGGATTTTATACGTACAGATAATATTTTGTAATGTTAAAATTGACACGAGCTGAACAAAAAGAGTGTGTGTATAAATAAACAACAAAAAGTTTTTAGAGAAACCGTGATTCGAACCGGTATTCAAGCCGTATGTGTAACCAATACCACTCATTCGACCAAGCTACCGTTATGAAAAAAAAAAAACTAATAACCAAGAACCTACGTATTTTACGATTGACGCAAACGTGAAACTTCGTTTTCCCCTTCTCAATGAAATTTCAGCTCCTTAAATTTTTAAGAGCATTAGGTAAGTATTTGAAAATGGAATAAAAGAAATCCGCATTGTAGATATTGACATTTGTTCGATTGATCAGTCGATATAAATATATACAAAACAAAAGCCTAAAGATAAAACATATATTATGTATATTGTATATATTGGAGCGACTTCCCGGCGGCACGATGACCCTGACCGCTTTCGTTTCACTCCACGAACACTCCCACATACTCCCCCTTCTCCCCCGGCACAAGGGATGACCTAAGACCCTCGTAGTAAGGAATACCGACGCCCTTTCGCTAATACTAGTAATATCCTAGTTAGAATATGTAAAGCGAAATGCTTTGTCCGTTAAGATTTATGGTATAACTTGAATTAAATAATGATACAGCCTGAATTTTTACCGATTTATATTGTGTACTAGCTGTCCCACGCGGTTTCACCTGCGATAATTTCGAAGTTCCCGCGGACTTGTTCCATACAACCTTTTCAACCCCTTTTCATCTCCTTAGGGGTTGAATTTTCAAAAATCCTTTCTTACCGGATGCCTACGTCATACAAAGCACACACCCTCCAATTTTCAGGTCTCTACGATCAGCGATTTAGGCTGTGCGTTGATCCATCAGTCATTCAGCACAAACATTTTATATGTATAGATATATAATTATATATGGATATATAAATATAAATAGGTATACCTAAGTATATACGTTTGTATTGTTCATGACCCAACTAACAATTGCAAGTTTGTTATCATTGAGTTTGTACGATTTATGATCCGTATAATAAATACATTGAATATGAAAATAACTAACCGTTCATTGCGGTTTCACCCGTTATAGGTTTTCGACATTTCTGAGAAACTGTTTGTATTAGTGATGGGCCGAGTACCAGATTTACCGAGTAACCGAATACCGAGTATTATTCGGTTTTAAATTTTTCAAACCGAGTACTCGGCCGAATAACTCGGTTCAGTCTTTAGCAGATAGCCAGTTTATTGGCGCAAAAATTCTTCTTGTTCTTTCTGATAGTTTACGACAGTTATAACTTTTACTTCAAACCCTATTTAAAACTGATCGAACAGAATGAAAAGTAGTGGACAGTCATCCAATACATATTAGAGGTACAATACATTTTACGAGTTACTACGAGTATACTGTTTCAATACTTATAAAAGTGATCCTATTTAGAAATTAAAATTATTTCGAGTTGACTTTCTAAAACAATAGGTAGGATTGCTTTCAATTTAAATGTTGATTTCACTATGAGTCTAACCTAACTCTAACACTTTACTGAAAACTAATACTCGGCAATTAAACAGAGTTATTTGGCCGAGTACGAGTATTAAAAAAAACGCCGAATACACCGAGTACCGAGTGTTAGGTAACCGAGTACTCCGCGCATCTATACTTTGCATCGGGGTAGAAGGCAGTTACCTAATATTATGTGCCGTTAATCACAAACATTCTACACAAACGGTGCCCACGGGTTTACCACGTGAGTTTCTAAATTCCCGTAGGATTTCCATACTTTGTTTAACACAAAATCTGTCCTGAATTTTAGCAAGCCTATAAAGCACAACAGCTGAATGCTGATTTTTAAATGTCAGATGTGTGAATGGTTAAAAGTAATTAACAAACGTCTTCGTCATCTTTCTCTCAAGTCACAGATAATATAAGTAATGTTTTTATTTGTTAAATTTGGGCACAAAATAATATGGGTATTTTCTTCGAGACAAAATCAGATTGGTACGAAAAGGTCATGGTCACGGAATAACATGTCAAAAACAAATGTTGTCACATTTAAAACAACAATCAAGAATCTTTGTTATATAACCTTTGATATTTGGTATTAGACTGAAGGAGGTCAACAAGGAAATATATCCGGGGACCGGGAATACTACTAGACCAGGCTCACATGAAAGCCTCATGTAAATAAATTGAAATCCAAACATTCACTCCTATTGAGTTCATTTCACTGTGAAGCAAAACATCTCCAATACCTGATAATAGTATGGATTAATGTGTTTAGTTTATACGACGATTGCTTGCTTCCTTAATTTCCATGACAAGCTTGATGTGCCATCGAGTAAATCTGTGTACTAAAAAATGTTAAAATAATAACAATATCTAATTGAGCAACTAACAACACTATTTGTCTAAGTACATTTTCCCAAGATACGTCGTGATATCCAACACTTTGTTTGATCCGTGGTTAGCTGAACTAAAATGGACGGGAAGTTGTTAAAGTGTTCCCCCAAGGGGCGCCTTGAGAGCAGCGGGGCGCGGTGCATTCCCCGAAGCGCATATAAGTGCATATTTACACCAGTCGCCCTCAACGTTAATGACGATAGTGCAAAAGCAGTTTCCCACTTAGATGCTCGTCTGGTCTTTAATTACGTCACTTAGCCTCTTTCGCACCAGGAATGTGTTATGAAGCATATAAGATATACGTACATAAGGCGCTATGTCGAAAAATATTTAAACTGTAAAGAGATAGTGTTCATGTACATGCTGCAAATACTGCAAGCGAGAGATAGTGATGGAACAAAAAACTATTTGACTAAGATGAAATTTATGGACATAGATTCCAAAGCTCCCAGACATACTAACTTATTTTTAGCACAGTTTAAATTTTGAGAATCACTGTTCAATACACAGTAAGCTTGCTAAGTTACTTGGTGTGTTGTGCTGTGGTGCTGAAAAGGGCGCTGTCTCAGCTTAATACCGAGGTGGACGACCTCAAAGCAGTGCCCAGACAAGCTATTGTCCAACTTTCTAAACGTTGTGTGACCAGTGCCAAAACACTGGGTTTAAATTTTGCAAAAGCTAACTTTTATAACTTTCAAGGAAGAAAATGTGTCGGATACTGCGCCAAAACTTACCTTATTGCGTGCGATACGAGTCACGAGGTCTATAAGACCCCTCATTTTCTTTCACCTACAGATTCTAAATAAACCAACCCGCTGATGTACGCTTTAAGATTCAGGTCAATCAGCGCATAATTGATAAGAATAGTATACCAAAAATTACTACATGTTTTTTTTTATCTAGTCAAAAAAAGCTTTTAGTTTCTTAAACATTACGGGATCTAATAAGCCTCTTACCGTCATAATGATAGTTTTCAAACGAGGTCTTAAACGCCCCGTACCGCAGGAATGGAAATAATATAAAAATGTGAGCGTCCAAGCAAAAAGAAGCCAGTTCTCGGTATTTAGTTTCATCCAAATTTTGTAAAGTTGGATGAAAAAATATTTTTTTTTATTGATTTATTTTTAATAAATGGTCAATTATCTACACTTTCATACATCTCAATCTACAAGAATAAATGAAAAACATGTAACAAGCAAGTAGAAGTATGTTTTTTTTTTCACTCAAAATTTGAAAATGCTTTTTCTCAATCCAGAATTTCAACTTTAAATGTCTGATAAAAAAGAAAGTGCCAGTTTTTAACCGACTTCCAAAAAGGAGGAGGTTCTATGTTCGATTGTATGTATGTTTTTTTTTTTTTTATGTATGTTCACCGATTACTCGAAGACGGTTGGACCGATTTCGAAAATTCTTTTTTTGTTTGAAAGGGTATACTCCCAATTAGGTCCCATTGCAACCAAGTCGGGATC
Organism: Zygaena filipendulae; assembly: GCA_907165275.2. NCBI lineage: Eukaryota > Metazoa > Arthropoda > Insecta > Lepidoptera > Zygaenidae > Zygaena > Zygaena filipendulae. Next base: position 5,887,692 of record OU015674.1, read on the forward strand.
TGATGATGGGATCTTGGAGAAATCGAGGGAACTCTTCAAAAATTATAGGCACACCTATAGCGATTTGGGTATTTTTTATAGTAAATCGTTCATTTGCTTTTGGAAAGCAAAATTTGAAGAAGTGGAACTGATGATGAAGACCACAGGTGGTCATCGGAACTACTCAACAATAATACGTATTTCACGGGTTCCGATTGGAGCGATTTCGAAAATAGCTTTTTTGTTTGAAACGGGATACCTACTCCCAAATTGATTCCATTATCACCAAGTCGAGATCTGATGATGGGATCTTGGAGTAATCGAGGGAACTCTTCAAAAATTATAGGTACACCTATAGCGATTTTTATTTTTTTAAAGTAAATCGTTTATTTGCTTTTGGTAAGCAAAATTTGAAGAAGTGGAACTGATGATGAAGACCACAGATGGTCATCGGAACTACTAAATAATAGACCTATTTCATAGATTCCGATTCGTTAACTTTAATGTGGTTTCTAAACAATTTATGTTCGTCACAATGTACATGGTGAAGTGGAACTGATGGTGGTGTACCAGCAGATCTCCTCAAAAATTAACGTCCCTGAATCGGGAAAAGCAATATTTTGTATAAAGTTATGAGCAGTTGACATTAGGCTATTGTAACTTAGATAAATTACAAACCGACTCACTAAAAAGCAAGAAATAAACAAATTTTTAACAAAAAAATTAAAACCGACTTCCAAAAACACAAAACTAATAAAAAGCTAAAAATAAAAAGCTAAAAATAACAAAATATCGAATTAATCCAAATGACAAAAACACGCGTAATATTATTATTGGTTTGTGCTACCACTGATCGGTATGAAGTCGGTTTCAAGCCAAATATGGAGGGTAGATGGGCTAAGTCGATTCCCGCCACCAGCTCTTCGTGAGCACACTGCACAACCCAAGTGGACAGACACCAGCGGGCTTGTCACCGAATTCAAACCGATCAGTGGTCGAACAAACCAATAATAATATTACGCGTGTTTTTGTCATTTGGATTAATTCGATATTTTGTTATTTTTAGCTTTTTATTTTTAGCTTTTTATTAGTTTTGTGTTTTTTGAATATTTTTTCAATCTTTTATGCTTGGGCGCCCACAACACAAATGCTGTCAACGTGTTAAATGTTAAATATAATCGTTAAGTATTAAACATAATCGTTATCCACTTATCCACGTTTGTGAGTCCGTTTTTTTTTTCTCATAAACTTTACCATGGATTTTAATACGTGTATAATTCCGTTTGGAAGGTTTAACTTGTATGTGTTCTTGGGGATATCCGGAAATTCACAGCTGGTCAATACTTAAAATAAAATGAGAAAAGATTTGATGAAACGCGAGTGAGGCACAGCTAGCTTATAATAAAAACGGTAAAGGTACCTACTATTAGTATTCCTATTATAATATGGTATAGGGCCAGTCACGTCACACGTGTCGACGTAATGAATATGTGGTGTGGCCACAGGAAGGAGGCAATTGCTGGATTACCGGGCGCGCGCGTTTCCTGTAAGCTATATACAGCATATACTATGTACACGTGTACATATATACATGCACGTACTATTAACATACTCGTAGTGAATAACTGCATACGTTCGCATTCGCGTTGCTCCGTATTAACCCACATGTTATGTGTATTAATGCCATGCGTTCAATTATAAAAGATAGCTGTCCTGCGCGGTTTCACCCGCGATAATTTCGGAGTTCCCGCGAGAATTCCGGATTACAATATAGCCTATGTTACTCAGGGATAACGTGGCTTTCTAATGGTGAAAGAATTTTTGAAATAGGTCCAGTAGTTTTTGAGTTAAATCGTAACAAACAAAGAAACAAAAAATCAAATCTTTCCTTTTTATAATACAAGTACAATCAGTTGAACTGTTACAACGGGATTATCTCGGAAATGCACCGCCAAGTGAGGTCTTTGTACTACCTGAAGGTTTACTGGCAGAGAATGCCACTGTGGCATCAAGTCCTCCTTTTGTACCACGATGTGCATACAGTTTAAATAAAAAAAAAATAATAATAATAATAAACTGTTAATTGAACTACTGAGAATAGATCGCATTAGCTGTTTGCATTTAGGAAGAGGAAGAGATTATAATGTGTGCGTCGTTGGCGTGTAGGTATAATAATACTAGCTGTTCCCCGTGGTTTCACTCGCATTAATTTCGGAGATTCCCCGGGAATTCCGGGATAAAAGTACCCTATATCCTTTTATGTACCCCTGAGAACGTGTGGTATCCAAAATTTAATGCAGTTTCACCCCCGTTAATTTTGGAGTTCCCGCGGGAATCAGCATATAAGTAGGTACCTTATGTCTTTTTCTGTCTGCTCAGCGGGGCTAGCCAAGTTGATATTCTACAATCGTTAACGCATTTGCTTGGTATCCACGACACAAGCTTATAGCTTAGTGTGGGATCAAGTAGATCTGTGTGTTGTGAAGTGGATTATTATTATTATTATTATTATAGAAAACGTAAGTGACGAATCGTCATGTCACTTGGTCTAGTTTTGATTTGGTGACCAGGGGTAAACTAGAGTTTTGATTTGCTGACCAGGGGAAAACTAGAGTTTTGATTTGCTGACCAGGGGAAAACTAGAGTTTTGATTTGCTGACCAGGGGAAAACTAGTTTTAATTTGCTTACCAGGGGAAAACTAGAGTTTTGATTTGCTGACCAGGTGACATGACGATTCGTCACATAAGTAAGTTCTCTATGCGTTAACGATCGTAGAATGTCAACTTGGCTAACCCCGTAGGGTACAAAATAGATGCTAAAAGGTGACTGAAATAACGAAGACTTGACTCGCGTGTGTTCAGTACGGTTTTTACCTGTCAACAACCTCTATGCTGCTTACAACCTATACAGAGATTTTTGAGCACGTTTCAATGAACATGTCAATTCCAACGAATCTCCCTAAATACTTTGATGAGGTCATATCGACAGTTATTTAGGATAATGGGCGGCATTTTATGACGCGGAAGTATTAATTTGATGGCAGCCATCGACGGAGGTCGTAAATTTACGAGAAACAATTAACTGGATTGCTAAATGTGCGGTACACATGAACGCCTGGGTTGTTGGAAAATATCGACGCGTTAGGTATACGTATAATATGGATTGGACATAAAGACATTCTGTCTAGACTAAATTAAAAAACGATATATGAACTTTTTCTCTTGGGTAAAAAAGTCTTTAAAAAAAAAAAAAAAAAAAGAGTAAATATCTAGACAATTTGGGTATGCTAATTGTAAACCTATTTAGGTATAGTATGGATTAGACATTTTGTGTTTAGACAAAATATATAATTAAAATAACTATGTAAGTAATAAGTTAATACTTTTTAGTGAATAAATAGAAAATTAGAATAAAACCACCCGCATCTGGTTTCTACCTACAGCTCTCGGTCACTTAAGGTTGCCTTGAAAAGATTGCCTCTAGCAATAAGGCCGCCTTTTGCTCTGTCTTTTATTTTTATTTTATGTGGGGAGTAATTATGTTTTTGGTACCTGTACTCGTAAAATGGGTAACGAGTAATTAAAGTCTTGGTATAGGAACTTAGTTCAGTTTATAGTTCTTTAAAAAATTCCGCAATTAAGTGAAACTTTAGCTATCTAGTTTTAATGTTAAACGTCTTTTCAGTCGGAAACTACTGAATATTTTCGTAATCACGTATCGAATAGTCAAGTACATAGATATAGTCCAAAGGTTATTGAAACCGGAACAGGTCGAGTGTAAGTGTCGCGGCGCCGCGCGCCGTCTTGTCCGCTTCCGGTTGCCATGTTTCGACTGCTCTGATACGAATTGCGATTGCCTTCCACTTTGTTTTCATTCACGATTGTGGAACTATTGAAATGTAAGCGAAAAAAATAACAGGGGGTCGATTTTTGAATCGCTCGAATTACTATTCGCACACGGAATTGCAAGATTCACGCTGCTGAATGCTTAAAAAATGTATGAGGATTCGCACGTGAATTCGCAATTCCGTGCGTGAAAGTAATTCGAGCGATTCAAAAATCGACCCCCATAACTATCCTGTTATTGTTATGAATTACTAGCGCGATGGGTGGATTATGGTGGTGATGGATGACCAGTTGAATAGTTAAGGTTTTATAATGATAGGAATAGGTACCTACTATTACCGAGTCTGACATCATTTCTCTCAGTCGTGAGATTACAGTTTCGTATAATTACATACCTATCGAGTCTGTTTGACATCCAGCTCCTTTTCAGTGAAAGAATTTTTCGAATAGGTTCATTCGTTCCGGAGATGACCCTCCACAAACAAACAATTTTTTTGTTCACAAAGACGAATAATTTAAACAAATTATTCCTCTCTAAATAAACAACGTTCAAAGGAAAAATTGTTCGACACCGAGCGATTCTTTGAGCTATGTTGGTTATATTGTACCTACTTTGGTTCTCCTAATACGGATCACCTCATTATTTTAATTACTTTCTCATATGCATTAATTTCGGATACACTAAGATTGCTCTCTTCATCCCTTTCGTCATCCTTTAATATACTTAGTAAATTTTATAAATATTTAAATTTGATACGCGCATGAATCTTTTTAACCGACTTAAAAAAGATGCATACCTACGTGTTAATAGGAGGTTACTTGTCAGAATTGCAGTTTCTCTTAGTATGTATGTATGTTTACTTATTACTAGCTGTGCCCCGCAGTTTCTCCCGCGTGATTTTCAGAATTCCCGTATAAACTATTTTTTTCTAAAGTAAAAGTAGCCTAAGTTACCTACTCCTTATAACATCAGCTATCTGCCAGTGAAAGTCCCTAGAAATCGGTCCATCCGTTTCAGAGATTAGCCGGAACAAACAGACAGACAGACAGATAGACAGACAGACAGAAAAAATAAAAATAAATGATTTTTTTATATAAGTACCGTATATACTTTCATAATATGCATTTAGTGAAAAGATGTTAATTTGGAATTACAAACAGACACTTCAATTTTTATTTAAGTATATGACGTATATATATACTATATATGTACATATATATAAAGATGTATAGATTGTTGATGCAAGTCGAGTTAATGTATCAAAAGAGTTCCGACCTAAGCCGTTTAACGTCGTGTTCCTGAGAGCGGCACAGTAAAATTCGTACTGACAGAAATCCCTTCATTCGTATATAGTTAATTATTAAGCGACCGAGGCGTGGCGTCCTTTGTGAATGTTTCAGATGGTAATTAGACGTTTTATCCACGAAGCGTGGGAGCCACGAGAATTCCTAGTTAATTTTTTAGAAGAAAAAATCAAGCAGGTAATCATTTCAGACTGCGAGATTAATTTAAGTGGGTGAATTTGCAAATTCTGTTCGAGAGTAAATTAGCTACCGGGAAGACTAACTAAGGATACCTACAAACTCAATGGCATATGTTTTAAACAATCCCATAAAAGATGAGAGATGGGCAACCAACACGGTGCTTGGGTTTAAACCCGATAAAAGCCTGCCGTTTTCGGGTTAAACTCGATAAAAGACCGTAAACTGCTGGCTTTCATCTATATATAACACTGATTTTATTGCATTTTTGAGTTTTTCTTTCTTCAGTAAGTAAGTACTGTGGCAAACTTTCTCGCAAAAGCTCGATAAATAATTAGTGTCTCCCACATCCATCGATACTAGTGCGTGAAAAGATTGAAATTTAATTTTTAGCTATCTAAGCCTTTTTTAAAAATGAGTCCTTACGCTTTATATTTATACTAGCTGTTCCCGGGGTTTCACCGGCGACAATTTCGAACTTCCCGCGAGACGTCCGGTGTAAAAAGTAGATAGGACTTATGTGCCTTTCGGTACCTCTGACAATATTGTGTATACAAAAATAATGATCGGTTGAGTTGTTAAGGCGTAACAGCGTAACAAATAAACAAACAAACATTTATTTTAGGACACAGGAGTATAATTATGATACTCTTATGGCGACAAATAATATTTGAACATCTACTTAAACAAAAATACACGTTAGCTGATTAGTTATTACTAGCACATTTCTAGTATAACCTCTAGTCTATCGTCTACCTATTCATATCTAGTACCCGATAATGAAACGATCTTTATATTATATTCTTTAACGATCGACCTCAGATGGTTGATGGACAACATGATAATATGTAATAACTATAATAATAATAGGGTTAGTTCCAACCAGCCTGCAACGTCACCTGCGGCGGTTGGATGTCCGTGCTGGACCGGTTGCGGCGGTCTTGCTTGACAATGCCCGAATTGTCCGTCGGTTTCTCAATCTACCGACCTAATAACCCTCAGCGTTTGTTCTGGTCGCGCTGAGGAGTCATCCATTTCACAACACACAGATCTACTTGATCCCACAGTAAGCAAATAATACATAATTGGACATAGATAAGCAATAGTGTGTTAACCCACATTAGAGAAATTTTGAGTAAATCGTGTTTTAAAAGTATAGCGCCATTTTGTGTCAACATTTTTTATGTTCAATATTTAGTTACATATTTAGGCAATGTAATAAGGTAAACACATAATTAAAAAATGTTCCCCAATTCTCAATAAATTGTTCTAAATCAATAACTTAATTTTGTGGGTTAACATGTTATTGCTTATCTGCGTCCAATTATCTATTTAGTCACAAACTTAAGGCTACGATTTATTGTGAGAGATTGGTGTCTGTCCTGTCACCACCAGATCCACCAGATCCAGATCACCAGCCCCCCCCTCCCGCGTATTCAGTAAATTCACCACAGTAGAGGAATAAATTAAATAAGTCTCGATGGAAAAATATTTTTTAAAAACTTTCTTATCCATCAATAACAAGCTTTTATTCAAATGCGCTAAAAAGAATAAACCATGCACTAAGCTGTCATCCAAACTAAACGTGTAGATATATACAAAACAGCTCAATCGGTTGAAAATAAAGATATCTGCTTCAAAATTGTCTAGGGCTGTACGTTTTTCTAATTTAGTAATTCGGTTTAGTTTAACTTTAATAAATTAAAACGCTCGAGGAAGATTTTTTGTAAAAAATATGGATATTGAGATGCTAATAACTTTTGTTATAAGCAATATTTCTTTAAAATCAAAACGTACAGCCCTAGTTATCCAATACATCAATAACATGTAAAAAAATCATCAAAATTGGTCTATGTTTAAGGGGAGATAAACGGTTTGGTTTTTTGTATGAAAATTTGCACACTCAGACTTAAGATTCCACCCGTACAAATATAGTTACATACATGGGTATGTACATTGCATGTTAAATTTTTTCTTGTGATCGTGAGAATTTATCAAATTAAAATCATCAAAATTTTGTCCTCGACCATTATAATGTCGATAATGTACAGCTATCACAAATAATCACGGAAAGGTTTCCATCACCTTGACTCAGTGTTACAGTTTTTTTTTTCTTTTCTCGTGTCAATCTTTCGTCACTGGCAAACTATTCACGAAAACACGGCACGGAGGTACAGTCACGAGCATTATCTGCTAAATATTTATCGGATCCGCACATAACTCGAGTCTATTTCTGTAACAATAGGCGTCTCCGGACTCTGGACAATATCGTCGGGTTTTATAATCGCGGCGTACAAACCTGACAGGGGCGAGGCGGTTTATCACGGAGATCTGGGGGCAATGATATCATCAATGGATCGATCCATTAAAAAAAAAAACGCGCTAGCCAGTATCAGGGGGTCGATTGGTGAGAAGTGAAACTTCAAAGTTGTGAGAATACTAGAAGTTCCCCGAGGTAATTTCGGAGTTGCCGAGGAAATCCCGGTGTAAAAGTACCCTATGTCCTTCTCTGTATCCCTCATAACGTGTATGTAAAATCCCATCAAAAACATAAATGTGAAAGTGGAAGCCAAGTTCAGTATTAAGCATAATAATTATGCTTGCCAAGGTTGTAGATAATAATCCTGAAATTTATTTAAAGGAGCATACAACTTGGCTAGTTTTGTGTGAGTGATAGTCAAGTGATCGTAACTTTGGCTAAAAACTAGTACCTATTAATTTACTACTTATATTATTAGAAAATATTTTAGTTTTTACCAATTTATGTTGACCTTACAATGCAAAAACAGTGACTCGCTTATAAACTAGCCAAAGATAACTTGAACGTAAAAACTAGCCAAGTTGTATGCTCTTTAAAATAAATTTCTGGATTATCTAAAGAACTTGGCATCTGTTTAGATCTCAATTTTTTTAATGGCGAAGTTGAAAACCAAGCTTTTAGGGTAAATTTCCGGCCAAGTTAAGCACAGAGTCCAGTTTTTGTCTTTTTGCACCTGTCAACCCAAACCGAACGACCGCACAACCGCGTGACGCAGCATCGTTCTTGCTTCCAATGAAACGTAACTAGCTACATATACAGGATGATGTAAAGCTACGACACGCCAATACTCGGTAGGGTAGGAGGATCACGTGCAATTCGGCGGCGACGCGTAGCGACTCAACGCAACGCGTGAGCCCCTACTATGAGTTGTAAAACAAGCAAGGTTATTTTTTCAAGCTTGTAAGCTGGCAAGTAACTCTGACTTTTATTGGGTACAGTAGGGGGAGCACGAATTTTTTCGCTCTCGTCTAGTCGATATAGTCGTAATGTCAAAGCGTTTTTTTGTATGGAAAATGAACAACACTGGATAGGTGGCGCTGTTCATTTTCCATACAAAAAAATGCTCGATATCGACTAGACAAGAGCGAAAAAATTCGTGCTCCCCCCCCTACAGAACCTTAAAATTTGACCAAAAGAGAGAATTATTCACAATTTTATTTATTTGTACTTTTAAATTTACCTATGTTTATGGGTGGTCTCCGTCAGTTGTTTTCAACAATAAAATAATAGGAAGGTTTTCACGTGATGTGCGCACAGACATGTGACAACTGACCGATAAAAAATCTGATATACTAATCAATATAATTGTTCAGGATCCAATTAATAATGGTAAATTATTTGAATCCAGCATAAATTTCTTTATATCTCTGATTAACTACTACCCATCCCAGCTACGCATGGCAATATCTTTATAATAATCGTCATATTTCAACAATTAACACAAAACAATATTAAACTAACATATAAACCTTCCTCTTGAATCACTCTATCCATCGGTAAAAACCGCATTAAAATCCGTTGCGTAGTTTAAAGGATTTAAGCATACAGAACGACAGTCAGCGGGAAGCGACTTCGATCCGTAAACAATATTGAATAAATTTATTGTAACTCTTAATGAGCTTACATCAAAAAGAACTCGTGGTGGGGGCTATGCGCGCACGCAGCAAGCACGGCTAGACTGAAGACACCAGAGATGGCCGCTCCCCTGGCAGCCCGCCAGCTCTCGTACCCGCACAAGAATAGAATTAGCGACATTACCCATGTGTTTTTTAATTGCCCTTATATTCGTTACTAAGTTTTAATAATGACTTTTTTATTTTGCAATTAAATTTGGTTTTTATAACGGTGGTGACGCTGAGCGCCCTTTTTTTTGGGATAGAGCGGAAAGTCACATTAGAGGAAAGAATGCCTACGTACAGACACATTGATATCGCTTCACAAATCTAATGTATCATACATCACACTTCAATTTTATTTATTGTACCTACGATTTATTGCAATATAAAAAATATAACAAAGGTTGATAAAAAAAATACAGAGTAAGTTTATGTACAAAGGCGATGTTATCCTGAAAAGAGATTTCTTCCAAATATCGCGCCGCCGCAAAAACTATAGCAAACAACCCTTCATTCAAAAAATGTGTTTATTTTTGTACCTATGTGCAAATATGCCTCAATAAATCCTAAAACAAGTATATACCTATCAGGTATTAATGGGAATTTGAATTGGTTTGTAACGCTTTGACGCCTTAACTACCCAACTGAACTACACGTTGTTAGGGTTACAGAAAAGGACATAGGGTAGTATTTATATAGCGGAATTCCCACGGGATTTCCGAAATTAGCTGCAGTTAGTAAATACAAATAAATTAACCAGCTTTCCTGCGGTTTCGTTGGTGTTAATTTCGGAGTTCCCAAATTTTGAATGAACGGTTTTAAACGACAACTTTCGGAGATTATTTCAGTAGTTAAGGCGTGAAAACGTAACAGACAGAGTTACTTTAACATTTATTTTATTTTATTTTATTTTATTTTATTTATTAGGTTTGCCAACAGGTACAATACTATACCATAGGTAAAAATTTATACAACAGGTATTTAACATGTTAGAGTAATAATTTACAATATTAATAGACATGGAGTGTGAATATTCACCTGTGGGTTTTGTATACTCCGTGATATATATCTGCAGCACTTACCTGAAAAATAGATAAATCTTATGGTCATACTTCGGTACAAAAATAACGTACCTACAATGGGGTTTCTGTAATAAATACTTCATCATCATCATCACCAATTTGCAAAGTCATAAGGTCGAAGGTCCTTGAGTATCCCATCATATCTACACCGATTGTTATCGGGTATCATTGCGTTTGAAAAAACAGTAAGAGGACAGTAGTTGAATGCGGATCGGCTTGAATTGTGAGAAATATCATCGCCTTCTTGTTTTAAATTCTAAAAGTGGAAAAAATATTATTTAAAAAAAAAATTCAACGGAATATGGAAAATATGCACTTGTAGCTAAAACTTAGACACGAGTATTATTCTCTGTCACACTGCAGGGAGATTTTTTTTGAAGAAATCTATAACTATATCTATATTTTACTATAATAAAAGAGTAGAATCCGCGATTCTGTACATTAAAATTTTTTTAACAAAAATTTACAAGGGGCGATAAAAGAAGAGTACCTAACCAAACCCAAAAAAAGTTTTTAAAATTCTCTTCTGTCCGTCTGTCTGTTTGTTTGCAATAATCTCCGCATCTACCGAACGGATTGTCATGCAGTTTTCAGTAGTAGATTAAGTTTAGTCTGGAGATACATATAGGCTTTGTTTCATCGGATTAATAGGACATAGGAGAAAAAAGTTGTTTTATAAAAACGTTTCACGCGGGTGAAACCGCGGGGCACAGCTAGTCTCCTAATATAGGACGAAAATCAATGTTCTGTTAAATTCCTATAGTTTTTCCCTGTATGCACCTACAAACTATACTATACGTTTCTCAGACATACATTCACGTTTGTGTATTCAAAAGGGGTATTGCAAAAATTTGACTTCCATTTGACTTTCTAAAAAATACCAAACAATATTATTGAACGTTCAACACACCTCAGTTTCAGTTACGCTAGAAATTAACAGGAAGTAAAACTAGATGGCGCTAGAGCGCGATAAAGTTCTCATTGTTCGAACTAACCAACGCAATATGATCTTTTTGTAGGAAACAAAGTAGACGTAAACGTACAGAGAAGAGAGGTTGAGTTAAGCTGGTTAGTTGTTTCCATCGAATAGCTTTTGCCGATAACACCCTACACCAATATGATGTCAATATCTACGTCAACATTATGATGAGAGGTCATGTTTTCATACAAATCTATACTATAATAAAAGAGTAGAATCCGCGATTCTGTAAATTGAATATTTTTAACAAAAATTAACAGGGGACGATAAACGAAAAGTAACCAACCACAAAAAAACGGTTTTTAAAAATCTTTTCTGTCTGTCTGTCTGTTCGCGATAATCTCTGAATCTACTGAATGGATTGTCATACGGTTTTCACAGGTAGATTAAGCTTAGCTTGGAGCTACATATAGGCTTGTTTATACCACAAAAGGTTTGTTTATACCACAAACATAATTTATGATTGGATCTTAATAAATTAAATACCTATTCACAGCCAAGTTCGTTTTCGTTGCAACTTGCGAGTGCTGAGTTTGAATGCTGAGAAAGCGAAGGATTCTTCATCGAGTACCTGCCCTGAGAGAAAAATATTGGCTTGTTCAGTAAAGTTCGCGTCCGAAAAGTTCCCTATCGAAGATGGTCAACAGTACATATTTCTGCTAACGGTGTTCGGCTGGGCACCATATTCGGTCAGGATATTCTCCGGTAGTTTGCACATTATTGACACCGTGCAGGGTCGGTCACTGTGCCTGCTCACTGATATTTTGTCGCCAACAAAATATCCTTCGGGCAACGAAGGACGATCGAAACCTCTTTGAAACAAAAATACCTGTATATTATAAATGCTCTCAGGTGGCACATGCATGCAACTTTTCACAATACGAGCGAGAAGTAATATTATAGTATTATGTTCCAATTTAAATAATATCTATGATTCCAGATTTCCCTGTACTCCTGCACTTAAAAAAACATCTCTGTTGTATTATGTAAAGCAAGATCCTTTTTACGCTCTTAATCATACTTAAGAGGCCCCTAGAGCTCTCGTAAACTCGTAAACTTCGGACGGGATTATATCTATAGAGGGGCGGAGGGACGATAGCGGGCGCCAGCAATTCGAGAATAGGCCCAATTCAAGAAAGGAAAGCCGTACCAATCTCACCTCGATAAGGGCATCTCCACATATCTACATAATAAATTGATACCAATAGCATACTTGCATTATGCTGACCGAACGTGGGGTAGTTTTCGGAGTATGATATCAAAATTCTATTTAGTCCGTCAGTTAGATAATACAAAAAATAATAAACACGTACGTTACCTATATTTTGATTTTTCAAATGATTGCAAAAAATACTTACATATATAGAGCGCATCGAAAGTTTAGGAGTGGGAGCTCGTGACGTCATAACGTCGTTTAAACTGTAGAACAGCGTGACGTCACACGACATTTCAACTTATATGTATAATGTAGCTCCGTAATTTTTTGATTACGTAAAAAATGAAAAATACGTGTCCAATATTTTTTATTCATCTACATGACGAAAGAAAAAATAAAATTTAGTTTAAATTTTAGTTTTAGTTTTTAGTTGTCCCCCGCCGCTCTCATGAACTACTTTTTATTAGCGCTCTTCGCTATGTACCTATTTTGTTTTGCGCGAGCAAAGTTGACTGCAGTAGTGGTCTGAACCCTTCCGTACAAAAAAGTTCATTAGGCAGTTAGAACCATTTTGGAATTTTTGTTCTGATTGTGCGTTTGATTGTCCATCACATCGTGATTGATGAGTAATGAGCTCCAATACCTACATAATATATATTATTGTTTTTGCAAAAATGAATACCTTCATTTTCTGTGCAATAAAGAAGTCATTACGTTTAACCCAGATATCCAAAAATCTAGGCTACTTTATTTCGTCTGAGACTGAACCAATCTAGGCCAGACTCAGATCCGGAACAATCACTCCATTGTATCCACAGCCAAAGGAGTTATTAACAAACAGGACGAGTCTATACTCTATAACTACATAGTTAGTTTTCATTGTGAAAAAAGATGCGGCAGTCTGCGACCTAAATCTTTATTGGCATGTTTAAAAAAAAAAAACGGTCGATCCCTTTATTCATCATAGCGGAAATATGAACAAAAAACTAAAACGTTGAACGTTCACCTGTTTTTACACCGACTACAAGAAAGAAAACCCTTTATATAATACTAGCTGTTCCCCGCGGTTTCACCTGCGATAAGTTCTGAGGTCTCTCGGGAATGCCTGGATCAAAGTACCTACCCTATGTCCTTCTATGTACCTACCCCTGACCCCTATTAATTCCATGACCCTATTAATTAAATAATTTATTATATGCTTTTAAGATAAATTAAGTAAAAAAAAATATAAATATTTGTCGAATGGTTCCTGAAAAAAAAAACGCATACATACATACATACACACTAAATCCTTACCAGTATTATATTATCTGTGTCCTTACTAATAATAATTATTATAAATGCGAAAGTAAGTTTGTTTGTTTGTTTATTACATTGGGTACTTTTATACCGGAATTCCCGCGGGAACTCCGAAATTACCGATGTGAAACCGCGGGGAACAGCTAGTAATAACGATAAAAAAAAATATTTTACCATAAACCTATCTAGATACATAAAATACTAAGTATTCATAATTATTTTTAAATTAATTTACATTATAAATATTTAATGAGAGTAAAACTTTACCGATGCTTTTCACAAGTTTTCCTCTGAACGGTTGGTGACCTCTGACCCAGCAAAATGTCAGAGGTTGACTCCGAGCTACCTGTCCACGTTTACAACTTCATTTCATTTATCACCGAGTAATATCACCGTTTTAAGATTACGAAAGCGACTTTTATTGTTCATCAAGTTTTATACACTTGCTGTTTCCCGCAGTTGCGCTCGTGTTAATTTCGGAATGCTTTTGGAAAATTACTAGATAATATTCCGAGATGAAAGTAGGTACCTATTTTAAATATTGGGTAATTTAAATATAACTAGACTAGGTTTGATAGAAGGCTGCTATCTAACTGTATATTACAGACAGACACTTAAATTTTATTCACACCTATAGATACTTTATGATAATAGAATATAATACTCTTAATTGTACACAAAAATAATGTTACATTGTGTTTACAAAAAAAAGACAGTCTTATCGATTTACTAGCGATCTCTTCCAGACAACCTCATATATGAATGTCAATATGTGAAGGTTCAAAGTTTCTATGGAAATCAAGATTCAAAGATATATACGTATATAGTATACCCAAGAATTTGATCACTTCTAGACCGGGCATCGTCAGTCCCCTACGCTTAAAGTATTTTAAGGTCAGTTCGAAAAACCTTTAAATTGAATTTCAATTTGTGAACCACACCACCAAACTCGTTGCGTGCTCCGTGCTCCAAAGTTTTAACTACATTTATGAACTTTTATTGAGAACACAACTAGGTGCATGAAATCAATTTATTAACTAGGAGCTTTTATGGTTTATATCATAACAACTCTCTTTTCAACTACGGCCACAGCAAGGGTTAAGGCTTTATCTAATTTTTACTTCACTTCTTTATATTGGTAATTTTTAATATAAAAATAAAATTTTGAAGAGGTAAAGTTTGTGTGTGAGTTTGTGAATTGTGAGTTTGTGACGTTGTAGGCGGTAATCTCTGGATCTACTGAACCGATTTTTTAAATTCTTTCACTTATAGGAAGCTACGGAAGTACCTACTGAGTGATATGATATAGGGTACTTTTTATCCTGAAATTCCCACGGGAACTCCGAAATTACCGCGGGGGACAGCTAGTGAAAAATAATTCAGGGAGCAATGTTAGTTGTAGATAACAACAGCAGTTTTTAAAAGTGTCTGTCTGCACGGGAAAGCCCCTAAACGGATTTGGTTCGGGCTTTTTATTATCTATCGCATGTAGCAACAAAACTGAAACGGTGTACTCGTAAAAATATTTACAGACAAACAGAATTAACTTAAACAGTGTACGAAAATGTTTTGTTTTGAATCCGCGTCTTCCAGAAATGAAAGGTTCTGTATTTGTAGGTATGCTAGCTGTTCTTTTATTTTTTCAGGAACATAAAATACACAACCGATTTTTATGATGCTTTATTAAAGGTAAATAAAATAATGAGTAGGTACGGAAGTCGGTTATTTTATTTAGAACTTATCGCTAAAAGTCAAAGGTTACGAACACAATAGGTGCTACCAAACGGAAAAGTCAATACGAAGAGCGACATCTGTAGTGGAAATGGGAAAACTCAAACTCGTGTTAGGTTAGACCGATAAAATATAATAATCGACATAATATAGCTGTAACAATTAATTTTTCGTGCGATGTTTCAATATTTTCATGCAGATTACACGTTTTCACATTTTGTAATAATTATAAATATTGCTACTTAATTGAGCGTCAAAATGATTAATTTTTCAAAGCTTGATATTTCGCTATTTCTTAGCTAAGTAGGTATAAAATAAACAATATCAGGTGCAGATGTAGTTATAGGTAGGAAATCGATGAGCAATCGAATGAATTCGATTAAGTTATTTTTGTATTTAATTATTAGATCGATATACCTTCATATAGTGACAAACTAGGGGTTGTTCTTGACAACGTATCGAACTATAGTTTTAATAAAAGAAAGGAAAATGTCGAGATTTAATGGACATAAGATGTATCTAGGTAATAATAATTATTATTGTGATGAGACATATTTTGAGCCGTGATGGTTTTAGGTCGTGAGTGGTGTGTACACTGAGATTTGCGTACTTACTGACGGATTACTGATATCCATAGACACTCCCAAGGTAAAGTACACCTAAAACCGAACGTTAACGCTGAAACTTTCCGTTAACACAGCAACACTAAAACCTAATCGATGACGAACCAAGAAACGATAGAACATATATATAGTATAGAAACATATATAAAGTATAAAGCATTGTGCTTTTTATATAGATTTCTTTCCGATTCTCAGAGCAACAATAACCAACGGTTCTTACATAATTCCCGTCCACCATTACAACGGGCGCAGCAAGCGATCATAGCACCTAAACACAACGTACATAAAGTGCATATTCTCCATTCCCCGTTACGCACGATAGCTCTATTTCGGAGCTGCGCCGGCGACGTCGGCAACCTTGAATTCGGAACGCACCTTTAATTTTAGCCGGTTAACCTAGATACGGTACCATTTCGTGTGTGGAGGATCGATAGTCGCATGCGCGTCGTCTCCGGCGTGTTTTTAAAATAGTAACACAGTGCGGGTGTGGTGTGTGAGTCGGGGCGGTGGTGTGCCGGGCCAGGTACCAGGTACGACGGTGCCCAGCGCTCGCGGAGGACTGCCGCCGCAGAGGGCGGGCGGCGGCGCGCACGCGCTCTCCCGCCCGCCCTAACGATCGCGACACGAGCGCCGCGCCGCCCCGCGCCGGGCGCCCGCCCGCCTCGCGCCGTGCACTGCACACACGACACCCTGCCGACACTACACAGTACACACCTCGCACGCCTTCCGGTCCACGATGCTGAGAGGAATTTGGCCAAGTTCACATTTAGACCACAGGGTATTTCTTATTTTAAGAAATCTCCAAATACTATCTTCCGCACGCTAATTTCGGAGTTTCCGCGGGAATTCCGGGATAACATGTATCCTGTATCCTCATCTGTATCTCTGACGTGTATGCAAAATTTCATGTTGATTTGTTCAGTAGTTAAGACGTAAAAGCATAATAAACAAACAAACTCAAATTAACATTAATATTAGGACTAACTGTTCCCGCGGTTTCACTCGCATTAGTTTCGGAGTTGCCGCGGGAGTCCCGGGATAAAAGTACCCGACGTCCTGTGTGAAAGCGTAGCACACAAACAAATAAAAAAACAAACTTATATTCGCATTAGTAATCCTTACTAATAATATAAATGAGAAAGTGAGTTTGTTTGTTTGTTGTTGTTTTGATTGATTGTTTGTTTGTTTGTTTATTACGGTTTCACGCCTCAACGGTTCAACATATCATCATGTTTTGCATGCACGT
Organism: Zygaena filipendulae; assembly: GCA_907165275.2. Taxonomy (NCBI): domain Eukaryota; kingdom Metazoa; phylum Arthropoda; class Insecta; order Lepidoptera; family Zygaenidae; genus Zygaena; species Zygaena filipendulae. Next base: position 5,905,051 of record OU015674.1, read on the forward strand.
TGTCAGGGATATAGAGAAGGACATATGGTACTTTTTATCCCGAAATTCTTGTGGGAACCCCGAAATTACTGCGGGTGAAACCGCGGGGAATAGCTAGTGTTTAGATAACTTTCAAGTACCTAATAATGTGTAACGTGGAAAAGCTTACCTAATCAATTAAAATAACTAGAAAAACTTATTCGCATCAAGTTTACTTACAGAAAGTGGTGCCAAGTTGCGGTGGAAAATTGAACTATTTCTGAAAGCTCCGCGCATTACGGAATGATAGTAAAAAGTTGTGAAATAAATGTTTCTACGAAAAAAGCTTTTTCGGATTTTTTTTTTATTTATTGTTTACTAGCTGTTCCCGCAGTTCTCGCCGGAATTCCGAGACAAAAGTATCCTATGTCCTTCTCTGTACTCCTGACAACATGTGTGCAAAATTTTGTGATGATCGGTTGAGCCGTTAAGGCGTGAAAGCGTAACGAACAAACAAACTCACTTTCGCATTTATAATATTAGTTTAGTAGTAAGATTATTTCAATTCAAAAAGGCCTACAACTCTTACGAGGTTCCTGGTTTAATTTTCCGGAATAGTGATGCATTGTGAAGTGAATGTTACTGTAACCTATTTGCCGCACAACTAATTCACTTTATTAATCACTTTAATAATGAATAGCTACTCGAACCTACCTACTTAATAAGTTATTATTAGTACATTGTTATCCTAGGGGTGAAAGTAACTTATTTAGTCCCAAGACGGATCGAGATCTATCGAGGTACTAAATAGATCGAGGGACTAAATAAGTCTTTCTCCCGAGGATAACACTGTGCTTTTCATTACGAATGCAAGGAAAGCCAAAATAAAAATAGGAATTAGCTAAAGAAAAAAATGAGTGAATTTTATTTTACATAAATCAACTATTAGGTGTGCTACTGGCCAGTAAGTATGCCCCCTATGACATAAAAAAAAAAAACTTGAGTTTCTGCAGTATCCAGCTGTCAGTTGAAAGCGATTCTCCCTAGGGCTGAAAAGTGTTACTTTCAACCCGCTTCTCAGGCAACTTCAGACCTACTTTCCGAGTATGAGTAATGGAATAGTACATTGTTATCCTAGAGGTGAAAGTAACTTATTTAGTCCCGAGACGGGGTTTGGCGCCCGAGCATAGCGAGGGCGCCTATAGATCGAGGGACTAAATAAGTCTTTCTCCCGAGGATAACACTGTGCTTTTCATTACGAATGCAAGGAAAGTCAAAATAAAAATAGGAATTAGCTAAAGAAAAAATGAGTGAAGATCGGATAGTCGCTTGACACTTTCCCACCTATTTCTTTTTCTTTGGCCAGCTAGCTATTCAGCCAGTATTTTTTATTTACATTGTGGCGACCTAAAAAAAATATTATCTTTAATTATTAAGTATTAACTAAAGAAAATAAAAAAATATAAATAGGAATTAGCTTAAGAAAAAGTGAGTGAATTTTATTTTAATTAATACCTACTTAAACTTTACGTTATTTCAATTTTACATCGCGCTGGCTGTATAGAAAGTTGAAACATGGTTCAATAGAAATGTGAAAATAGACCTAGTTTTTATGTATATATGAGTATGTAGTATGAGTAATGAAAAAGTATTTTTCATTACTCATACTCGGAAAGTAGGTCTGAAGTTGCCTGAGAAGCGGGTTGAAAGTAACCCTTTTCAGCCCTAGGGAGAATCGCTTTCAACTGACAACTGTCAAATTATTAAAAAAAAACTAGGTCTATTTTCACATTTCCATTGAACCATGTTTCAACTTTCTATACAGCCAGCGCGATGTAAAATTGAAATAACGTAAAGTTTAAGTAGGTATTAATTAAAATAAAATTCACTCACTTTTTCTTAAGCTAATTCCTATTTATATTTTTTTATTTTCTTTAATTAATACTTAATAATTAAAGAAAATATTTTTTTTAGGTCGCCACAATGTAAATAAAAAATACTGGCTGAATAGCTAGCCGGCCAAAGAAAAAGAAATAGGTGGGAAAGTGTCAAGCGACTATCCGATCTTCACTCATTTTTTCTTTAGCTAATTCCTATTTTTATTTTGACTTTCCTTGCATTCGTAATGAAAAGCACAGTGTTACCCTCGGGAGAAAGACTTATTTAGTCCCGAGACGGGGTTTGGCGCCCGAGCGTAGCGAGGGCGCTAATAGATCGAGGGACTAAATAAGTCTCACTTTCACCCCTAGGATAACAATGTACTATTACCTACCGCTCAGTACTTCTTGTTATAATTAATATGTTCGTATACTCTCATGTGAGTGATTATATTAATTTTTTGAGGATAATAAAGATTCTTAAACCATTATTTCAATTCAAAAAGGCCTACTTGCGAGGTTCCTGGTTCAATAAATCAATTTTGTATAATCGTTGCCTCTGAGGTCTGCTCTCTGCTCACTCTTCTACGTGATTAAAAAAGCCGGCGATAGATGGGATACCCATCAGCTGATTGATGATTGTGCCTTTTATAACTTGTATGACAAGGATGGATTGGACACAAATTTTTTTATGACAACATATTTAAGCATGCCAACTACAATACCTAGTCATGCACGATGACGTAATTTTTGGAAAATCATTCTTCACTTTACAAACTACTAGGTGCTAGTGGGTGACGAAGCGAAACAAAAGAGCCAGGCTGGGGAAGTAAAGGAAAACTAAGGAGGAGATTAAAACTTACTTTAGGAGGATGATTAAAAACGGTTTTTACGCAACTAAAACTCATCATCTATATAATACTATAAAGAGGTAAAGTTTTTGAGTTTGTCATAGGGTACTTCTTATCCTGGAATTTCAGCGAGAACTCTGAAATTGCCGCGGGTGAAACCGCGGGGCTTCAGCTAGTTGTATCATAATTTCTCTAAATGTATCTATTAATTAATTATTTGTGAAACTCTTTGGAGACTGTTTGTTTGTGTATTTGTTCTGTTTAAGTGCATTAATATAGCTGTATGTTTCCTGAATAAATAAATAAATAAAAGTTAACAAGTTGCAAAGAGCTAAACGCAAACCATTGCTAAGGCGTCATGCATTTTTGCAAGATTTCTGGCGCCTTTGTCGCGCTATGGTCCGTACTTGCTGCGTACTGGGCTTTATTCACTATGGCCAATAACATTCCTTGCCCATAACGGGCGCCCCAAAAACGGAATCCCAAACGTTCTAGATGCCAAAATATTAGAAATAATTATTCTGTATGCCATAAGCAACGTTTTCTATGTTTCTTTTTACAAGTAAAACTTCTTTGATTACGAGAGAAAGACAATTTTTGTGGCGCGTTTTTTTTAACGCGCCGTGCTATGGTCGTAGTGAATGATGAGTTCAAGTTCCAACTCATCAGAACTTTTCAATGGGGCCTTGTGCTTATCTTTTAAATTGAACTATAATCAAAATAGCTGCGAAAACTCAATTTTATTCTTACGTAGGTACTTTGGTTTTTATAAACAAATTTTTAACAAAAAAATTAAAACCGACTTCCAATAACACAAATCTAAAAAAGCTAAAAATAAATAGCTAAAAATAAAAAAATACCGATTTAATCCAAAAGACAAAAACACACGTAATATTATTATTGGTTTGTGCTACCACTTATCGGTTTGAATTCGGTAAATTGTTTTGCTCACGAAGAGCTGGTGGCAGGAGTCGACTTAGCCCATCTAACCCCTCCATATTTGGCTTGTCACCGACTTCATACCGATCAGTTGTAGCACAAACCAATAATAATATTACGTGTGTTTTTGTCTTTTGGATTAAATCGGTATTTTGTTATTTTGGAAGTCGGTTTTAATTTTTTTGTTAAAAATTTAAAAGGAGTTCCAATCCTATAAGGTTTTGGCCACTTATGACAAGTAAAAAAAAACCGTCAAATTGGACGACGAGTGTGGACAAATCGTGGAGTGCGAAATTTCGTTTTGTCTCACTATTTATTTCGTAATTTTGTTATTGAGCACATTATAAACAAAATATAAGTAAGTCTTACTTATCATTTGAAACCAATTAATTATAATAATTAGATATTATTTATTTTCTTGTTCACATTCAATAGGTACCTACAACTTTGAACTTCGTTGAACTTACTATCCTTAACTATGATCAGGTTTTGTACCTAAGTGTTGAATGGCGTTGAAGCCTACAACCTGCAAAGAGGCAATAGCTCGGTGGGAGAAGGAGAAAGAGCAGAACTCTACAGAAGCAACGGTCATCGAACTGCAGTTCCAATGGCCGCCAATAGAGAAAATGGACGGAGCCCTCTCCACTCTTGTTGCATGCGAGTACGCAAAAAGAGAATATATTTTCTTCTCTTACGGAGCTCTTTATTTACTACTAGCTGTTCCTCGCGGTTTCACTCTCGGTAATTTCGGAGTTCCCGCGGGAATCCCGGGATAAAAAGTACCCTATGTCACTCAGTATCACTGTAGCTTCTTATAAGTGAAAGAATTTTCAAAATCGGTTCAGTAGATCCAGAGATAGCTGTTCCCCCGTGGTTTTACCCGCGGGAAATTCGAAGTTCCCGAGGGAATTCCGAAATAAAAAGTATCCTATGACACTCAGGACCACTGTAGCTTTCTATAAGTGAAAGAATTATTAAAATCGGTATTGTAGATCCAGATATTACCCCCAACAACGACACAAACTCACAAACTCCCAAACTTTTGCTCTTTAAAATATTATTAGTATATTAGTATTAGTATAGACTAGCTGTTCCCCGCGGTTTCGCCTTTTAATTTAGGTGTCCCCTGGGAATTCAGAGGCAAAACTTACCCTATGTCCTGTTCTGTACCTCTGACAAGTGTATGCAAAATTTAATGAGTTGGTTGAGTCGTTCGTGCATGCGTGACAAAAAAAACTCGCATTAGCTTTTATTACATCTAGTACCTAAGGATTATTATCTATACCTGTAACTATACTATCTATAGTTAGTCATGTTTTGACCTTGTGAGTTTGTGACGTCGTAGGGGATAAACTCTGGATGCACTGAAACGATTTTAAAAATTCTTTCATTGTCACTCAGGACTACCGTATCCCGATAATCTCACGGGAACCCCGAAAAGACTGCGGGTGAAACCGCGTGGGACATCAGCTAGTTTATTATAATAGATGATTTTGAAATCATATCAACATATAATGCACGGTGACGATTAGGGTACTTGCATGAAATTCATAATAAGAAATTGTGTCAATATTTCAAAAATAGAGCCTTAGAAAAGCGTTATCGTGAAAGATTTACTAAATAATTTTCAGAAGTTTCCAAAATATTCAACTTTTAATTTTGTGAAACGGAACGTTGCAACGAAACACCAATCACAGCCAAGCTTGACATATGACGTCACTTTTATTTTTTTAGGAAACATTTACCTCTTTCAGAGAAGGCAAAAGAAACTAAGTGCATACAGTCAACGCATATTTTCCATTTTCTGAAGTTTTTTGCAATGCAATGCATCGGTAAGATGCATTTCGATTCTTTACTGGAACTTTTGGAAGTAAATCGACACAGTTCTGTCAGTGTCACATGAGCCTGTCAATACGACAGTGACATTTCTATCACAGATTAATAAGGCGTAATTTTGAACAAGTGACGTCATTCCGCGTTTCGGCGGTAAAGTCTAAAGTAGAAACTTTGAAACGCTCTATTTAATTAATTTATGCATATTTTTTTTTCTTTTTCGTGCTTTGTTTAAGTAGTTTTTAAAGATATATATCTTTAAAATAGACTGAAAAAAAAATTCATGCAAGTGCCCTATTATGCGATTAGCAGGCTACTAATCATGCCATTATCGTTATTTGTAGCTAATTACTAATAATGCTATTATTATTTTTAGTTATACGGTTTTATGTTATGATCATTATTAAGTAAGTAAGCAGTTACTTATCTTGTCATTAGGTTCATTAGTAAAAAAAATAGGTCACATCACTGGTGCAGAAGGGGTTATCTGAAAAACAGCGTTTTCTGTTAGTTATAACAGGAAACACGGTATGCAGAAACTCACTTCATCATACTAAATCTTCATTAGTCCCTTGTCCATCCTGAAAATGTGGGCTGTTTATGTTGAAATGAAGAGAGTAAAATAAAATAGACTATTTTTATAATATTTTTTCGAAGTTCCCGCGGGAATTCCACGATAAACTATAGATATAAACCTTCCTCATGAATCACTCTATCCACTGGTGAAAACCACACGGAAATCCCGTTCAGTAGTTTTTGAATTTATCGCAAACAGACAGCGAAAGCGATTTCATTTTATACTAGGAATGTAAAGATGATGATGATTATCATAAATCATTCTAGAATGGTAATACTTACTCTTTCGTCTTTCAGAAAACTAAGCCTTTCCTCTAACATGATCGACAAGGTAGCTGGCATAGCTGGCATGCGAAGCCTCAAGATATTATCCTTGGGTAGAAACTACATCAAATCTTTCGCCGGCATTGTAAGTTAAGAATTATGGATTTTTTTTTACGTAATCAAAAAATAACGGCGATACATTGAGTTGAAATTTCGCGTGACGTCACAACCCGGTGCAGTTTGTATGGGGCTTATACTGAATAATGAATATTGACGTCACGAGTCCCCCACCCTAAACTTTAATGCGCTTTATCTATGTTTATTTTCATTAATCTGAAAAAGCAAAAAATACGTGTCTATAATTTTTTTTGTTTTCTATCTAATGGACTAATTGGAATTTTGATTTTCACACCCAGGAGAATTCCCAATTAAATTCGCACTTAAATTAAGTTAAAATGAAAATTAACAATCGATAGCAAACATAACTGTACCAATAATGACAAAGAGATAAAATATGTACAATAATGGAGGATCTTATTTAAATTTTATAAAAAACCAAATTAATACAATTTGTAGACTTATAATATTTATGTATAGTAAATAAACAAGGTAGGTAAATAGATTTATTAAAAAAAAACAAAATCCTTTTTATTTTTATAATTTACTAAAGCAAACACATTACAATTTATTTCATACTTTTTATCAAACAATTCAAATAGACTAGGTACCTCAGAGTAAATATACTACGTACTCCTAAGTACTAAATTAAGATAAATACGGTCGGTTCTTCTATGGAATAAAAGGAACCGACATTTAAGCATACATTTTCAAGATTAGAATATTTTGATTTCAGTGTTAATGTGCCGAGAATATTGAGTGTTACAGGTAAAATAAAATTATATACCCTACAGTTAAAGTTATACAAAATATTACACTAAATATTTTCCAAGAATAACATTATCATCTTCTTTCAAAGGGTTACCATAAAACATAATATTTTCAAGTTCACAGTGCTCTCTAAGCAAGTGGCCGGTTCCAAATGCCATATTTTCTGCTGTTTTGCATTCTTCTGTCGTATTCGTTGACTTCGCGAACCTTCTCGCCTTTTCTCATATCTCTCTTACGGGCACGTCCTCTTTCACTAACTGCCTTGGGTAGTTCTTCACAGGACTTGTTATTCGAGAGGGACTTATGGTTTTCCATTTTGAATACGATTTATCGAGATAATTATACTATTAGAGAAAAGTTTCACTTTAGGCTTTTAGGTGAGCACTTCTGAAGACTGATCGTGCGAATGATTTAAACGCGATGCAACCAAGTTTTTATATTGGTATTCCACTGTTCCAAATGGGGTGTTAAACATTAATTATTTAATTAGGTGTCATTTTTTGTAATTATTATCATTTACAATCCTCATTACCTTGTAATTATCATTAGTAACATCTAAATTATCGATATCACGTTTTTATAAAAATAGTTCCTTTTTTCCATAGGTGAATGAGATGGTGCTATGCTAAAGAATATGTTTAAATAAAATTACTGTGGATTTCTCATCGTATATCAAATATATAGTAGGTATATAGGTTATTTGTATAAGTAGCTCGTCTTTTTACAAATGGTCGGCATTTTTATGAAGGTTTCCACCAGGAGTTACAACCGCTCCTGGGAGGAGTTTATTCTGATCAAGTTTACAATAGTTGAAAACCATGCTACGGGCGTTTCGATAGATTTTGTATAATTTTCATCGAGTCAAAAATTTGCTCGCAAATCGAACCTCATACCATAGCAAGGGGCTAGCAAACACGTATTCAAAACGGCGCAGGAGCGTAAGTTTCTAAGACGGATTATATCTGCAGATTGCGCTAATGACGCTGTTTGTTAACGAACCAATTATACAAATGGGGATGTTGACTACTTTTGAATTCAAAATTCTAATTAGTCCGTCAGTTAGAAAATAAAAAAACAATAGACACGTATTTTTTGCTTTTTCAAATAAATTAATATATACAGAGATAAAGTGCATTCAAGTTTAGGGTGAGGGGGTCGTGACGTCACTAACCGCTAAAACCGCCATACAAACTGTCAGAATAGTGACGTCACGCGAAATTTCAACTCAATATATCGCCGTTATTTATTGATTACGTAAAAAAAGAAAAAATACGTGTCCAATATTTTTTTATAATCTACAAGACGGACTAAAAATTAAAAATTAGTCAACATGCCTATTACCTTCGATACTCCACCATTACTGTCTTATTCTTTGACATGGCTAAACCGAAACATATTGCCTTTTATTAAAATGAATGATGATCATGAGTTTGATCATCTATAGATTCTTACTAATATTATAAGAGGGAAAAGTTTGTTTGTTTGTATGTATGTCCCGGTTTCCTCGCCATATCCTTTGTATTGGGTATTATTTGATATCCTATTTTGATAGTGAGTGTGTTGATTAAGGAAATGTCGGTGACCCAGAAAGTATGTTTAAAACTGGAATCATATATTTACTGTCAACAGGAAACGGTTGCCGACACGTTGGAAGAACTGTGGATCAGTTACAATCCCATTGACAAACTGAAGGGTGTAGGATCCCTGAAGAATTTAAGAGTGCTCTATATGTCCAATAATGCTATCAAAGAATGGGTGGAGTTTAACAGATTACAAGTAAGCAAATTTTACATTATTAATTTACTATTTTTCTAATGTCTCCTCTCCTCGAGTTTATTGTACAATTGATGACAATTCGTACGTTAAAATATGTGTTTATTATAGTATATACAGGCCGTCCCACGGATATGCCACATGGAGGGAAAGTACCTTGAATATTGTAGATGGAACATTTTACTGAAAGAAGACATTATTTGAATTAAAAAAACAATTTAAACTGCATTCATAGATATTTATATAATTACATGGTTGAACCGGGAATCGAACCCGTTACATGAGAAAAATAATCACCTGTAGCTTTATCATTTTTATCATGTTCCATCTACAATATTCAAGGTACTTTCGCTGCATGTGGCATATCCGTGGGACGGCCTGTACCTATATAACGGTTACGTTTACTTCCAAACACCATCAAGTTTATGATTTGAGGTTCACATCAAGATACAGTTCGTCTAGAGACTTCAACACATGTGATGTCCATAAAGACGAGTTGCAAGTTCGGATAGCAACCGGTGTCTATCTATGAAGAATATGGAAAATTACAAAAATGTTTCTTGTCCCAAGGAGTGTCCTGCTCTTCGGGATTTGGTGTTCACGGGAAACCCGATATGTGACAATCAACCGGACGTGGACACGTGGCGCACTCAGGCGTCCAACAGACTGCAGCAGATAACGAAATTAGACGGGATACCTATCATCAGAGACTGATATCGTGATAAGAGTTTTTTAATTGTTTATTACAGTCCCATTCCGCCTGCGTTAATTACAGAGTTTCCGTAGGTATTCTGGGATGAAATGTATCCTATGTCATTCATGAATCGATTGATTTTTTGAGTTTATCTATTACAAACATACAAAATAGTCAAATCTTTTCTTTTTATAATGTCGTTTCTATACTCGCATCCGGAGGACAAGGCGAAATGAAAAAATCTTTATTTCTTTAACAAGTTACAGTTATTTACCTGAGTTTGGAGTCCCCCTTTAAGCAGCAATTGCTTGTGTTGGGAGACTCCTTTCCTCGATATCCGATAGTAAAATAAAATAATTTTAATTCTAAATACATACAGGTTTGTATACCTCTACATAGGTTCACACATACATACATGTAAGCTTGGGTGTGTGCGTCAATATGTATTTTTGAGTGAGTTTCTGTGTTGTGGTTGTAATGAAGTAAAATAGATGCCACTGCTGCTATAGCGGCGTCAACTCTCGCCCAGGCGATCCAATGAATCCATAGGACTCCACGCTGTGAATGTTTGAACTGATTCCCCAGGATTCCTCATTGCCTATCCTGGGAATGCTTGAGAAAGATCTGGAATGTTTATGAAACGTTCGATAATTTTCTTGAATTTTCTAGAATTTTTGGATCCCAATTCGCGGAATGACGATTTATGATAACTGTAACTAAAGTGTGTAGTGTTCTACTATCTATGGACGCGATAGCGCCACTCTCAAACGTCAAGTGAGCGGAGCCGCGGGCAGGAAGCTAGTTATTAATAAAAATGGTTCTAAATTATGATAAACAGGAACTAGAGTATACTTAATGCTTTTCTAGCTAGCGCACTATAGAAGGCTAAATGTGAGTTTCGTTCAAGTAGAACCGATTGGAAGTTTTGTTCCAAGTGGTACCATTTGAAGAACTATCTATCTATGGAACTGTTTTTTTTTTTAAATGTTGTAGGGGGCAAACGGGTAGGTTGTTACCTGATGGCACAGATACTATTGGTATACCATACCTATACTTACTATACTGATGGTAAGTGATTACCGCCACCCATAGACATCTGGACATCTGTAACACCCGAAGGCATGCAGGTGCGTTGCCGGCCTGGAATGGGAACTGGCTTTCGAGTGAGGCTGCCGGAACATACCGTTAGGTGCTTGATGACAGATCTACAACTTGAAGGTGATAGCTAGCCAGCCGGGCCCTAGAGAGTGCCCTACCAACATGCTATATGGTTTCCTCACGATGTTTCCCTCCACCGATAGCTCAAGCTCATTGTTAGGGTTTGAACCTACGCCTTGTGGCGTTTGATCCGAACGCACCAACCACTGAGCTATCATAACCTCGATGATTTAACTGTTTGGACATTAATATTCCAATTTATTATACCGGATACTTATAATATCAATAATGGTAATGATGATGAGGTACAGACACTCAGCCAGTCATTAGGTATGTTATACGGTGTGTTTCTATGTCTGACAAATTTTAAGTAGGTAAGTAATAATAAGAGTTAATACGACAATTGATGAAATATAATATATCAAATTAAATTTGCCTTATTCGTAAAACGTAACTCGTAAATCGGATTGGTGGACGTCACACACTCCGACGACTTCCAAAAAGGAGGAGGTTGTATGTTCGATTGTTTGTATGTTTTTCGGATACATAGTTCAAATTCAACCTAGGATATAATAGAAATGCTTCAGATAAATACCAACTTAGGTTAGAAATACTTAGGTTGGTGATTGATCCTGTATTTTTAATAATATCTTGATAAAGTTTAATTAGGTACCTATATAATTTAAACTACGCTCGTTTAAACTGAATACGAAAATAAAATATGTATGCAATTATGCTTAAAGGTCCGTTTATATCTACAGACATTGAGCGTGCCAGACACGTCCCGTAACAGACAAAATAATATTCTTCTATACAGTGCGTATTAAATTTACATCTATTGTAACCTGGCCGCGCAGACGCCGACAGACACGGGCGGTAACAATATTTTATCTCGCGGTTCATTTCTGTACGTGACTGTGGCTATATGTCGAGCAGTGCAGTGAATAGAGCATCGGAACCGTGCAGACGTCTTTTGTAAATAAACGGTGTCTGTCGGTTTCTGCCCACATTTCGGCACGTGTCTGGCACGGAACGTATCTGGCACGCTCAATGTCTGTGAATTATAAACGGACCTTAATACGTGTCAACTCACTTCCGTCGCACAATGAGTGATTGAATGATACAGACTGTTGCATCGACATCGTTCTATTAGATTTCTTTACGCATTTCAAGTTATCTTTGCTAACATTGCGAGCGTTGAATAATGAGACTAATTCTTTTATTATTTATCAATCTTCTTGCTTTTGCTCACCAGTCGTCCACGAAACGGAAGGCTCAATATAAAATAACTATACTCGGTATAAAAGAGTGTTCGACTCCAACGCCGCCGTACGAAAAGGACAGATCGCAAATATTGTTTTTGAATTCGCAAAAAACGGATAACGGCACCGTAATTTTTGGAAATATGAGGGTGTTGAAGGAGGTAGAACATTTCAAGTTGACCCTCGCGATGACCAATGACTTTTCGCATGTAGCAACAGTCTGGCAGTACAGAGTCGATGTGGACTGCAAGAGTTACGTTTTCAGGATAATTTATAACATGGCCGGTCTGCCGATGAAGCCGGGATACAATTGTCGTTTGCCGAAAGGTTTTTATAAATTACGGAAGAATAATGTTGAGAATGTGGACCGGGCGTTCAGCATGATGCCGGTGAGGACGCTCGGAAGGGTGCGCGGCATGATCGCGGCGCACAACGGCAATGGTACTATTTACTGTTACATATCGGATGCGGAATACGAAAAAAATTGAGATGATCTTTGGCAATCATATTATTGGTTGATTTTAGAGCGATAAGGTTTTTTTTTTTCTTCATATTTTATGTAGTAGATACCTGGATGTTTAAAAAGATCATATTTGCTCATATTTGATCATATTGTAATTCTGATGAAATTTCTGCTGCAAATAATTGCTGTTGTAAATATATATCTACCTACTATGCAAATCTATACCTACATTTATATCTACATATTATTTATATCTACATAGTGTCTGTTTGTGATTCCAAATTAACAGCTTTTTACTAAATGCATACCTATGACATTTACATGATACTAACATAAAAAAACTAACTTTAAAAATTTTTCTGTCTGTTTATTCCGGCTAATCTCTGGAACGGCTGGACCGATTTTGACGGGCTTTGCACTGGCAGATAGCTAATATTATAAGCAGTAACTAGGCTACTTTATATCCCGGAATTCTCGCGGGAACTCCGACAATAACGCGGGTGAAACCGCGGGAACAGCTAGTTCTAAATAGGTTTCTTTCTAATTTGTGTATAAATAAACCCCTGTTTCGATTAGCTAATGGAATGGAAAACAAATGGAATAGATCGTCAGGGGTAGTTTCACAAGAATATCAATTAAAATAATATTGATTATTATACAATACATAATATTTTCTCGCACTAAGTAGGTATGGTTGCTTAGGTAGTCACGGAAACCGATAGTTTCGTTCAAAATTCCGTTCAAAATTGAACCGCAACCTTGAAAGGTCACAGGTTACGATACCTACTTTTATTCCGAGGGATTCGAGTGAATTCACGCAGGCGAAGCCGCAGGACACAGCTAATGAAAATAAAATTTCAAATAACATTGTAATCATTGTTTATTTTGACAAAAAAATAATAGGTACATTTACTAACGCCATTGCGGCCATGTAAGTATGACCATATAACATACATCATACCGTACATAATAAATAAAGACAATGCTATATCACAGAATTTGTAGTTTTTAATTTTCTATCGTAAAAAGCTGCCTACAATTTAATATAGGGAATGTGAATTCAAAACATACCGCTTTTCTCTCCCTGGGGTTTTTGTACCTACTTAAATATTTAACAAGTGAACTAGTTACTATAGTCTGGCCTCAAATTTATTGATAAAAGCAAGTCGGTCATGATAACATTGGCAAATTTCTACTTTTAGTAAAACCAATTATTTATACTTAGATAGGTATGGTAAATTAAAGTAATAGGACAGAATTTTTGAAATCACCTATAGCTTTTCCAGACATTAAAATAAATTGGATTTGCATTATATAAAGTCGTTTACAATTTTAATTTATTTTAATTAAACAATTTTTTTAATTCGAAGGAACATACCATAACACAAATAAACGTAAACATAAGATTATTATACAATAGAAGAAAACATGAGATTGCCACTGAAAGAAACTTTTTTTAAATAAGTTGAAGTTTAATATCTAAATTTTAGAACTGTAATAACTGTACGATTGCCTGGAAGAAATTGCTTTTTAGCAATAAGGTCGTCCTTTGTTACGTACTTTAGTTATTTTTCTATGTATTTTATTATCATGGTAACAATAAAGAATATTTGATTTGATTTGAATTCACATCAAATCAAGAAAATATACAAATATGATCAATATATAGAAAAATTAGAAAAAATCAAGGAAGCGGTCAACAATATTTGTTAATAATTTGTTATACTGAAATAAAAATAATAATCGGAAAAGATATAGGCATATAATTTTAAACTTACAAATTCTTCAATTTGAAATTGAATAATATGTGTATTATCATGAAAGTAAAAGACAAGTTTTATTGAAAATAAATAAATAAATAAAAAATATCAGTTAAATAATTATTTTTTTGTCAACTTTTATTTTCATTATAATTAAATTTTCAAATGCAAATGTTTTTGAGGAACCTTAATTATTTTAAAATATTTATTCTTACATGCAATAAAAAATTAAAATACGACAAACTAATTATGTATATATTTTGCTTTTTAATAAGTAGGTACCTACCTAAATAAATAAATTACTCCATCAGTAACTAATTAAGGTTTACTATTGCCTGGTACAGTTAAAGTTTGGAATGCGCTAGTTGACTAAATTTTTTTTAGTCCAGTTTGTAGATTATTAAAAAGTATTGGACACGCATTTTTTCTTTTTTACGTAGGTAATCAAAAAATAACGGCGATTCATTGAGGTAACGTCACTAGCCGGTAAAGTTTGTATGGAGGCTTATAACGGATAATGACGTCACGAGCCCCCACCCTAAACTTCAATCCTATGTATATTTTCATTAATTATAAACAGCAAAAAATACGTATCCATTATTTTTTTATTTCCTAACTGACGGACTAATTAGAATTTCTATTTTCAAAAGTCGGCAACATCCCTATTACGTAGTTCCACAGATAGTCCAGTCTTAATGGCATTGTCGATTTTTAAATCCATTATTACATTTTCAAAATATACAAAACTACATGATATTATTGGTAACATATAAATGTCCACCTACATACTACATAACAATATTATTTTAAAATCTCATTTGTATCACATCATTCACACTAAAATATACTCTACCACTATACATATACAGTCACTTTTACAATAGGTTTGTGAATCGGATCTTTTTTAGGTGCAGATGCATTTAAATAAAAAAAAACTGGTACGCCATTTAACCACAGATAATAACAGAAACCAGTAATTTTATAACTTTTCAAAGTGGGTGTTATTCGTTGGTACTTTTGATGGAGTGTTATAAAAATAATACTTTTTACATACACAAAATATATGTCTTATGGCATTTCATTTATTCGGAGGTAGTTTCTAAGCTAACGGGTCAATCAATAGACGGGGTTCTAACGTGGTCTTGAATTTTCGTTTATCAAAATTGGAATGCTCATAAAAAAAATGAGACCAAGCTACAATCGCCGCCATTATTAATATTACAAACTTCTCATACTTAGGCGATCTAATTTTTTATCCATATATTATATATAAAGTTATGGGTAAGTATGTACTAAAAGCGCCTTTAATTTTTTTTTATTGTATATCAATAAAATTAGCTTAATATTTAGTTCTATAAAAATAAACGAAGCTCTATTAAAATAAATACCCAGTAGGTAAGGTAAGTATACATTTTAAGTAAGGTATTAACTGCTACTTGACTAAAGCGTTTTGAAATAGGACGTTCCATCAAGAAATATTAATTTTTCTAAAAATCTTTTCAAATAAACATAAAAACAACATTCAATTTTCCGTTTGATTTGAAAAAAAAATATTATACATTAAATAATTATATTATTGTTACCTACGTTATTTGTTCGAATAAATTGCTTTATTGTAAGCTAGAACGAAAAAGTTCAAGGATAATGGGCATGTTGACTAAATTTTTTTTTAAATGCCATCTTGTACATAGATTATTATGAAAAAATATTGGACACGTACTTTTTCTTTTTTTACGTAATCAAATAATAAAGGCGATACCTACATTGAGTTGAAATTTCTTGTGACGTCACTTACCAGTGCAGTTTGTATGGCGACTTATAGCGGTTAATGACGTCGAGAGCCCCCACCCTAAACTTTAATGCGCTATAGATAAAATAATGAGAATATACATAGATATGTATATTTTCATTAATAAGATACAGAGAAAATAAATGTCCATTATTTTTTTATTTGATACTGACGGACTAATTAGAATTTTGATTTTGAAAAGTCGTAAACATCCCTATTTGTGAAACAGACAGATAGTTCGGTTGTTGAAATATTAAAATACACCTCATTTCAAGATTTTTAGTTTTTTTTAATCATTTGAAACAGGTAAGTAGGTATAGGTCATAAATTCAACAACAATACCGACGTGGTCGTTTTCACTGAACTAAACATTACGTTCAATATCGCAGCTCATTCTATTTCTAACTAGACTTAAATATAACAAATTAAAACTATGTATTTTCATATTGTGATGAAGCAACCTACCAAATTACACGAACTATGCAGATTTTTAAATTATATTTATTATACACGCATTTCTTTGGTTATGCATTAAAATTAACCACCAAATTATTTCACACTAGCTGTGCCCCGCGGTTTCACCCGCGGTAATTTCGGAGTTCCCGTAGGAATTCCGGGATAAAAGTACCCTATGTCCTTTTCTGTACCCCTGACAACGTGCATGCCAAATTTCATCAAAATCCGTTCAGCCGTTTTTGCGTGATTCAGTAACAAACATCCAAACATCTAAACATCCACACTTTCACATTTATAATATTAGTAGGATAGCTACTTCCAAATAAAAAATAAAAAAATAAATTATCTCCATTATTTCAACTTTGCCCACAAAAGAAATTCGTTTATTAACGTCATAATTATTTGAAAAAGATATTTTAAGTTTAATGTGGTAACGTATTATGAAATAAACCTAAATAATAAAGATCTTTTTGTAGATAAAAATGAATTGCTGTTCTTTATCTCGCTAAAACTCGAGAACGGCTGGACCGATTTGGCTAATTTTGATCTTGAAATATTTGTGGAAGTTCAGGGAAGTTTTAAGTAAATTAGGCTACTTTGGAGTTCTTGCGGGAATTCTAAAACTCGCGCGGATAATACCGCGGGGTACAGCTATTCAGTAAATAAAATTGCAGCCATCTCAAAAATTAAATCACTTCTTTGAAAAAATACTTAAGTTATATGAAATATAAACGTAAAGGAGCGCCTAATAAAGTTAAAGTAAATGCATAACTAAAAATTCACGATATAATAGCAAAAAAAGATACATAGCTGACAGACGACATGTATAAAGATGTTCTATCTATGTACTCCTATTTTTTCTAACAAGAATCTGAATAATTTTACAGTTATACCACCTTCCTCTAATTGTAAGACCAGTATTTTCCAAGCATTGATGCCTTATTGAACTCCAGATTATAGTACAGCTTTTGGATACAACAAAGGAAATGAACCTAGATAACTTGTATGCGTGAAACTAATGCACCATTACCATACTAGGATTAAGCGCGATGATTATATTTATTGGCGATGTTATTCCACCTACGGAATCAACAAATCAACAAAGTTGTCGATCTTGCATGCCGTTTGTCTTTTGTAAGTACTTTTTCGTCTTTAGTGTATAGCAACTAAATTATTGTTAATTTTTTTTTGTTAAGTTAGGTATTCTGAGCAATCTACTTTGGATATTAAAATAATAAAATAAAATATCATACTTATTATATAGCACTTTTGTAATAAGATTTTATATGTCAAAAGTGTAACGTTACTTCCGATGCCAACTGTACTACTCGGGACAGATAATTCATTAATAGTTGGAATACTTACATGCAAACTGGTACGATTTTAGGTATTTGGATATTAAAATATATTTTATATTTACATCTTATGGTTAGATTTAAATATTTTAATACTTACATTATAAACGATATGGCTCCTTATTTAATGTCTGTCACAACAGTTTTAACACCTAATTAAAGAAATAAGAGATTGTAGTTTATTAGAATTAAAAATGTACGTAATGACAATAAGAAATGTAGCAAAGGTAGCATAATTTAGCCTCTCTAATCCTACACCTACTGCTAAGACACAGGCTTATACTTTAGGTTAAAGTTATCCTAAAGCTAAGTTTGCATGTGCAACAGTGTGGATTAATGAATTCACACACGATTTTGAATTACTTTAAGTGCAAATTTCCTTGAAGTCTGTGGTAATATTTTTTATGCGTATAGAGACTAGCAAAAACCCATAGGTACAGACCTGGACCTTGACGCCTATGAATCCAACCCCCAATAGATTATAACGGCTCAAAGCTGGCTACTACATTTTTAGGTGAGACTATGAATCCCTGATCCTAAACAATGACGTCACATGTTAAGAAAGTGTTACATGTTTAAATATGGTATAGGAAGAAACACCAACAACAGGTGGCTTAATTTGCATAATATTTAATGAACAAAAATTATCTGACAAATAAACAGCCATATCGCGGATTTGCAGTCATGATTTCTTATAATTGT
Source organism: Zygaena filipendulae (assembly GCA_907165275.2). Taxonomy (NCBI): domain Eukaryota; kingdom Metazoa; phylum Arthropoda; class Insecta; order Lepidoptera; family Zygaenidae; genus Zygaena; species Zygaena filipendulae. The sequence goes on from OU015674.1 coordinate 5,923,649, forward strand.
CTTACGGCGTACATTAAAAGGCTAAAAACCGTATTTTATTGTCCTTAGAAATAATTCCATTAAGTATAATAATGTCGACATAACTCGTGAAAAAGCAACGAGATATCTATAATTAATAGTTCTAATTTGTAATCATAAGCGAATAACGCAATCTCCAAATAATGAACAGTGCGTCTCTAAGTTTATTACATTCATGTCAATACCTTTATATTACATAATTGGCAAGTCATCATTGCGAAGACACGATTCTAATATGAATCAAAATCGGTAAAAAATAACAATGTTCAATTATATTCTAAAAAAAAAAACGATCAGCAAAATTTATTTTCCTTACCAATTGACCTTATTAATACGTCATCTAGATAAAAATAATTGGCACTGAAGCAATTTATTGGATATACACGTTTCTATTTATACAAGATGCAAGTGAAATGACTTTGTAAAAACTGTTTTTTTTTTTAATAATTACATGTACATATACCTAATTCATTCGTAATAAACAATACCTAAAAATATTAATACATAAATTTGCTAATAACCATCATCCAAATTGATGTGGTAAAGATGCTTCATGTCACTCGTAAATTTTTTATTTAATTTAGATATTTCATTTTATGACTTCAATCTAGGCACGCTATAATGTCACTTAAATCTTAAGTATATCCATATCGTATCCTTATTCATATCGCCGATCTTAAATTATTCGTACCAACTTTATTTACTCCGTTAGGGCTTGTTCCCCAAATATCGCTTAAAGCAATATATATCTTTGCCATCTCGATAAAAAATAGTGCGTTTTTATTTCATAACCGAATATCTTCACTCGACGTTATTTCCATACTCCATGCCGAAAAGTGATAGAATCACGAAAGCGAGTCCCAAGAAAACTGACCCGAGGAGGTCTCCCAAAGCAGTAAGGTAAGGGATGGCTGCGTTGTCTGGATCCTTCTTGCGCTTCCACATGAAGTGGATGAGGATGTAGGCGAGGTATAGCAATACCATGAGCTGTAAAAGTTTTACAGAAATTAAATATTTTTTATTAAAAATCACAAAAACGTAAATAATATTTAAATGGTAGGTTCAGTAAACTTCATACACAAATTTCATCCATCATTATCATCAGCAATATCAGCCTTTTTATCCCCATTAACTTGAGCACAGTCTTATATGTAAAATATGTTAAGCATGTTGGTGCGATAGTCCACCTCACGAACTAAGTGCAAAGCAGTGAACTTCACACATGCTTTAGATTGCTTCTAACACGTGTACAGGTGTCCTTACGACCACCTTCGTCCTTTACCTTTAGAAATCGATTCGATTACATAGATAAAAAAATAGGACAAGTATCTTTAAATTTTTTTAATAAGAGGTCCGATTTCTACCACTATGTTGTTACAATATGTAGGTACGTTTATGATATGAATTAATAACAATTTTTAACTTACCTGTAAGATCGAACACAGTAAATATGTCAGTCCAAACGCAAACTGGAGCGTTACAACTCCTTGATAAACGAAGTCCGCAACCACCATGAATATGATTTGGCCAAACACAGCAAGGATCATCAGCATGCGAGCAACCTTGGCAGCTTTAGCTAAAACAAAATACAACATGTAAATGAATATATTCTTTGTCACTGCTGAAAATCTAAAATTTCAATAGCCTATCACACAATCCATAAGTCATCTTGATCCCGCAACAAGCAATAAATGTGTATCGTGTGTTGATTACTTATACGGATAGAATGGTGTACCGTCTCCGAAATCTGAACCAAAATGGTCGCTGTTGGACTTACTTCCGAAGAACAGCGTCCTCCACGGCCATTCAATGAGCCTGGTGTTTTCTGGCAGCTCTCCTGGGATCGCCGTTTGGTGGAGATGCGTTGCGAGACGAGATGATTGCACGCACACCAAGTTCCCTCCGATTCCGTTAACGATTGGCTGGAATACTTCGTATCCTCGGTATTGATCAACGGCTTGGTCGAGAACGATACCACCAATACTGTAAATAATAATTCATTATAAAATAATTGGCAAAAATTTACTGCCTTTATTTTAAAATTTATTAGCTACTAGCTGTTCCTCGTAGAAATTCCGAGATAAAAGTACCCTACGTTTATGCAAAATTTCATGATGATCGATTGAGTAGTTAAGGTGTAAGTGTAAAGCTTATCAAACAAATAAACACACATCTTCATTTATGGTGAGAATTACAGCGAAAAAGTAGGTTCATTTTACCCGAGCTTTGCCCATTTCACGCAAAAATGACAAATTGAACATACCCACTAATGAAGAGAGCAGAAATGACCGGCGTCCATCCGGAGGTAAGAACTTTCTTAGTATATCTGTTCCTGTAGACTATGAACACCCAGACTGGCAACATTGAGTAGTAAACACACATAAGCACTATCGGCTGCCATAGCGATACACCTGCAACACACCAAAGAAATACACGGTATGAATACAGAATAATAAGCAGTTATTGAAAATAACTCATTTGGGCAAGTGAGTAAATTCTCGCGTCATAATATGTTGGAGTATTTTTATAATCAGTGAAATCGTGAGCTGATGATCATTGGGTCATAGTCATGATTTTTTTATATTGACATCGTTTTTCACAAATAAAACTACAAATAGTTAAACGAAAAAACAAGGGCAAGGAGGAGCGGGATCTGGCAGACATAATTAACCTCATAAAATCTGCAGAACCCGACGTTCTACCAATTTTTGTAGCCAGGCAGTTGGACAAATTGCCGCCGGTTTTGATGGACCATTTGGACTGCTTGAAGCTTTTAAAAGATCTTTTAGTAATGAAATCCGAAATTGAAAGTATTAAGTCGACCTATGCTACGCTTGAAGTTGTGCAACAGTTATCGACTGAAATTCATCGAGTCAGAAATGACTCCTTGCTACCAATGTCGGCGTTCAAAGTAAACACTAAGCGGGGCGCTTGGTTGGACAGTGGCCCCATGGGACTCTCACATGATGGCCAAATGTGTTCGAATGAATCTGTGAATGATAATGTGTCATCGAATATAGGATCACCTCACTTTAGAGAAGTGAGGGTAGAAATAGAAAATATAGTGGAACAGAAATCGAGTGAGCGACAAACGTCGGTTGAATGTAGGCAGGTTAATACGAACGCCGGTGGAGGCGCGGGAGTCGCACGTGCGGTGACTCAGAACGAAGCGACCGATATTGGTGTGGCGAGCTCGGCTGTGACGTCGGAGACATCCGATTCGCCGGTTCGAGTGAAACGGCTGACATTCTCCGTTAGGGGCGACTGTGATGGCAATAAAACAAACGGTGATAACGAAAAATGGCAGAGAGTGACGCGCCGTAAAGGGCAAGCGAAATATCGTTTTCTGGGCAAGTCAGGTGTAGCCAGAGACTTACCGCCGCACTCAGAGTCGACTTTAATGATTACTTAGTTAAGTATAGATTTTTAAAACAAAACTGCCGCAATTAGAGACGTTCAGTAAATTAATTTTATTTGGCATTTAATGAGATGTAACTTAATTAGTTAAATGCCAATTAACATTAATTTATTAAACTTGTCTGATTGCGGCAGTTTTGTTTTAAAAATCTATACTTAACTAAGTAATCATTAAAGTCGACTCTGAGTGCGGCGGTTAGAGTGTACCTTTAGGGCGGCAGAAAGGAAGATACCTATGTTTATTACGAATATACATAGTGCCACAACTGAAAGCGATATAGTAAAGTACATTCAAAATAAGACACAGGAGATAGTGTCATTGGAGAAAATAAATATGAAATTTAATAAGGGTCACAAAGCGTATAAGTTTCTGATATCCGAGAGTAACCTATCTATGTATCTGGATGAAAACTTATGGCCTAAGGGCGTAATATTTCGACGATTTGTACATTTTAGACGTAAGGAAGCGGTGACTTCTGTTGACGGCTCAAAAAGACCAAATAATGAATAGTCGGTCTTATCGTTTAGCTAGTTTCAATTGTAAAAATATAAAACGCTCTGTCGATGGCATTAGAGATCTGTGCCGCATATGTGACGTGATATGCCTTCAGGAGACATGGCTATTGCCTCATGACATACCGTTCGTTAGCACAATTGATAGCGGTTTCGGATACACTGCGACGTCTGCGATGGATGAGACACGTATCGTCTGCGGCCGCCCTTATGGTGGTGTAGCCTTATTGTATCGATATAACGCGTTTAAGCGGGTGTCTGTGCTGCAATGTGATAATCCTCGTATATGTGCGATTAAAATTGCAACCTGTGATAGTGACGTAGTCATAATGTGTGTTTACCTACCAACTAACTCTACTGCTAATTTACCAGAGTTTACTGACTGTTTAAGTACAATGTGCGCAATTATTGACGAGTGTGGTACTGAAAATGTATTTATCTTGGGCGACTTTAATGCTGATCCGGGTGAGTTGTTTTACAGTGAACTTATAAATCTATGTCGTGAGCAGAAATGGTCATGTATTGACGTGGACATGCTAGGTTTGTACTCAGGTACTTTTACTTTTATTAGTGAGGTATACGGAACCGTTAGCTGGTTGGATCACTGTATTGCTACTCCCTCGGTGAAGCAGACTGTTGTTGACGTGTATGTAAAGTATGATACCCTATGGTCTGACCATTACCCAATTATTATGGAGTGTAATTTTAACATATTAGCACCCAAAATTCAACCAAAGATTATTTTGAATAACGATGTAGTATGGGGCGTAAGAAGTAAGGAACAAGTTATTTTATATACGAAAGAGTGCCACAGGAACTTAAAATTAATTGACTTTCCTTCAGAATTTGTAAATTGTGCCGATTGTTTTTGCGGTGACTTGTGCCACAGGCGTATTTTAGATAAGCTTTATTCTGACATTCTGACCGCTCTTCGGGATGCCGCGGTGATGAGTCGGGGTGGCATCAAAAAAAGAGGGGGTGGCCCGCGTGTTACTGGGTGGAATAAATATGTCAGCGAAGCTCACGGGGTGGCCAGGTCCAGTTTTGGGCAATGGGTGTCATGCGGCAGGCCTAAGTCTGGTCATGTATATGAGAAAATGTGTGAAAGTAGAAGAGTGTTCAAGTCTCGATTAAAGTGGTGCCAAAATCATCATGACCAAGTTAAAATGGACGCTCTTGTAGAAAAACATTCCAAAGGTGACTTTCGCGGCTTTTGGCAGGGTACGAACAAATTAAATGTGCGGCCTGGCCTTCCTGTGTGCGTTGATGGTGTCAATGACCCTACGGAGATTGCAAATGTGTTTAAAAATCACTTCTCAGTAAAATCTCCGCTAGGTGCGGCGAGTGGGGTGCTTGGTGCTGATATGGCCAATAAAATCGTTGGAACGGCTTTTCTTGCGAAAGACGTAACTAAAGCTATAAAACTAATTGCAAGAGGAAAATCCCCAGGCCATGATGGACTCAGCATTGAGCACCTGCAGCACGCCGGCCCGCATATCTCTAGGGTCTTGGCTATGTTCTACTCGCTATGTGTGAGCCACTCATACCTGCCCGCGGATTTCATGAAAACTGTGGTAGTGCCTGTAGTGAAAAATAAAACAGCTGACCTTACTGATAAAAGTAACTACAGGCCTATTTCTCTTGCTACAGTAACGGCTAAAGTGTTTGACGGTTTGCTTAATGCGCAGCTAAGTAGATACGTATCACTGCATGATAACCAGTTTGGGTTTCGTTCTCGTTTATCTACTGAAAGTGCAATACTGTGCCTTAAGAGTACCGTTAAATACTATACAGATCGTAAGACTCCCGTTTACGCCTGCTTCCTCGATCTTTCCAAGGCCTTTGATCTGGTGTCGTATGATCTTTTGTGGGACAAACTAAGGAGCGTTGACTTCCCACATGAACTTATCAGCATGTTTCAATATTGGTATGCGAATCAGACCAACAGTGTCCGTTGGGACGGCGCAGTGTCGGATCCGTATCGGCTCGAATGTGGAGTCAGGCAGGGCGGCTTAACATCTCCGACATTGTTTAATTTGTATATAAATGGGTTAATTGTCGAGCTCAGTAGTCAGCATGTCGGTTGCCATATTGACGGGGTGTGTGTCAACAATTTAAGTTACGCAGACGACATGGTGCTGCTGAGTGCGTCCGTCTGTGGCTTGAGGAGGCTGATACGGATCTGCGAAGAATACGCCTGTGGCCATGGACTAAAATATAATGTGACGAAGAGTCAGTGCATGGCATTCGAGTCCAGTAGTGCAAAATGCCCCCAGAGCATACCACCTGCTCGGCTTTATGGCGTTCCCCTCGAAAGGGTAGAACAATTTAAATACTTGGGGCATATTCTCACGGCTGATCTCAGAGACCATGCAGACATGGAAAGGGAGCGGAGGGCGCTATCAATGAGAGCAAATATGATAGCCCGTAGGTTTATGAGGTGCTCTAGGGAGGTGAAGGCCACGCTATTTAGAGCGTACTGCACTTCACTTTACACGTGCAGCTTGTGGGCTAGTTATACCGAAAAGAGTTATAGCGCCTTCCGCGTCCAATATAATAACGCATTCAGGGCGGTGATGGGGCTGCCCCGCTCCTGCAGCGCCTCGGGCATGTTCGCGGAGGCGCGAGTCGACTGTTTCCACGCGACCATGCGCAAGCGAGGCGCCTCTCTAGTGCGCAGGGTGCGGGCCAGCTCCAACACCGTCTTGGCCATGATTGCCTCCAGGCTGGACTGTCCTTACATTCGGCACAGTTGCTATAGGCATGTGACAGTACCTGTGCCGAATAGAAGGTACTAGGTAAATAGGTAGGTACTTATTATTATTGTATGTTTTTGTTGGACTTTTACCTATAGATTTTAAAGAAGTTTTATTTATTTAATGTGATTTATTTTATTTAATTTATTCAATGAAATTTTTATTTATTCTAGTTAAGCTTATTGAATTTAATTTTAATCTTATTTTAATTTTATTTTAATTTTATTTTAATTTTATTTTAATTTCATTTTAATTTTATTTTAATTTCATTTTAATTTTATTATAATTTCATTTTAATTTTATTTTATTTTAATTTCAATTTTATTTTAATTTATTTGATGAATTATTTATATGGGTTATTTTACCTGAAATAAATGAATTATTATTATTATTAAATAACTAATGCTGTAGAGGCTAGAGCTAAGGCTAAGCGACGTTAGGATTTTTTTCAGGACTCGTGTGCTTGTGAACGGATGTGTATAAAAATTATCCAACACTTACGTATCTGTTCGTACATATACTGCGCGGTGACAGCGAGCACGGAGTTGCTGACGATGTCGCCGATCGAAGCGGCGAGTGGGGTCGCCACGTTGTCGGGGTTCACCTTGAACTTGTGGGAGCCGTATATCACCAGCACCATCACGAAATCTGCAAGGTATCGTAGAAAATTAATCTATAACAATACCAAGAAGAGATTTTTTTTGTTCCAATCATAAAAACTCTTCGCCTGTTGGGAAACTATAACTTCTGAGTGAAATAAGAATATTTTACCCCAAACCTTAGACCTTGAGTAGTTTCGAAATTCACACGTTTAAAACAGTGGGAAACTGTTAATTGGTGTAGGTATTTTGTCTGATGGGAAGCTACAGCAATCCCTGAGTGAAATAATATACTTTTTCCCCAACTACTAGTACAGTATTATATTATCTGTGCCCCTACCAAAGAGCTCTTGAAATAGTTTCAAAATTCACGCGGTTGGAACAGCGAAAAACAGTTAATTGGTGTAGGTACAAGTTTAGATCTTGAAATAGAAGACAAGGTAAGTACTTTTTATTCAGTGATAAATTAGTCGTTGAAGGGATACCGGGATTGATCCGGACGGAATCGCGGATGGAACTGCTGGTTCTATATAAATAAACGTGGATTGGACACCTACCGAGTATGAAACATGTGGTGGTGGCGGTGAACACTGCGCACGCGATGAGCAGCAGCACGTAGGAGCCGTTGACTTGTCTGTCAGTGATGGCGTTCACCACGATAGCGAATATGGCGACGATGGTCGCCGCAACTATCGCTTGCACCTGATGAATTTGGTGAACAAAGAAATAAGCCAATATTAGGATAGAATAATCAGTCTTTTTGTCACAGGTCACGTTATGATAATGTGCCACAAAAATAAACATGCCCAAAGAAATTTTACTTAAAAAAACAAAACACCCAAACAAATAGATAATATAAAGTTTGAGTGTATTCTCTAATAGGTTTGATTGTCAGTACGTGAACCATTGCTATATGGTTCATGCTCTCTGACAAACAAACAAATGTCTTTAAGTAAAAATAAATTGATTTAATTTGTATTACTAACAATAGTTGATAAGAAATGATGTTACTAACAAAATTGATCCGTGGTTGGTTGAAATAAAGGAAATTGTTATTATTTTTATTATTATTTGACATCTAGACCGTTTGGAATTAGATAATATACGAATTTGTCGGTTTCTGACATCAAGACCGCTTGGAATTATGTTACAGGCACGCGCATTATAGAAAAGCAATACTGACGGCCATATTGAATCGGGGCCCTGATGAAAATTTAAAGACACTGGATTTTTCGGTTGCACCAGTGATTGTTTAATTCTGTATTATTATGGATATCATCTAACCTGCACTAACGATATGTTTCCCACGACCATAGAGATCACTTCTTTCCATGTCTCCATGTTCCCGAGGTTAGCCTGAGTCGACAGTCGAGACGCCAAACACATGTCCAAGTTACCTGTGAACAGAGACAATAAATCATAAATTATTATATAGCAAAACCAATATAATATTAGTGTTAATAAGTAAAGAAGCCGCACTCCCGGGAGCTAACTTTGGGCCCCCCCAAACATAGCGGTAGAGGCGGTAGGTAAGTTGAGCGGTGACAGCAGTGTGTTACTGAATATCAACTTGAATTTCGAACTCGAACTTGTCATTTCAGACTAGTAAAGGTGCGTACAGACTATGCAACATGGTAGATAACTTGTGTTATATAAAACGTCCACATTAAGTAACCTTGTTTATTCAACATTGCAACATAAAACAATACCGTAAGTACACATTAGAATAACAATGCAATATAACAATATTATATAACAATTGGACGCAGATAAGCAATAACATGTTAACCGACAATATTAAGTTATTGATTCAGAGCGCTTTATTGAGAGCTATAGAACGATTTTTAACTATATGTTTACCTTTTTACATTGTTTTAATACCAAAAAAATTTTAAACATAAAAAAATGCTGAATCAAAATGACGCTATAATTTTAAAACACGATTTACCCAAAATTTCTCCAATGTTGGTTAACACACTATTGCTTATCTATGTCCAATTGTCGTTTCTCGTTCTTCAGTGCTATGTTATCCACAATGTCGTCGCTGAGAGCACGTTTTACGGACGCACGTAACCAACAGAAGAAGAAAAAACTAACGTGACTGTATTATATAACATTCAGTGTCTAGATTATCTGAAACATGTTATATAACAATGTTGTAGGTATAGCATCCTATGTTATATAGGCTCTACGCACCGTCACGAAATCTTGAAATTACTTGAAACTGTGGCACGTAAAAGTTTATGGCGCTTAGACGTGAAAAATAGTGTGTAAACCTAACCTAACAGCTGAATAGCTTGTCGAAACCTTGACCTTTGTAAAATTTTATGTCGTCCCAATGGTAACGCAACTATAATACCTTCTCGACTAAAAATTCTTAAAAATCGCAAAACTTGGCTCAATACCTAGAGATTTTTTTGTTTTCAAACGATTAGCTTCGGTCACATTTGAAAGCGTAGAACTACCAACGAGTAATTGACGTGAAAGAGGTAATTGCGACGCTTCGGAGTACATACCTAATATAAATTATAATACTCTTATAATACCTTAGTACTCATACAAGCTTAGCCATAAAGCTGAAAATGTATGAAAATGTCTAGGATAATGAATAAATAAATGTTGACAAAATCTTCCCAAAAGTTAATAATTTACGTCTACAAAAAAGAAAATACGCTTTTTGGACCATATGTGCTAATTTTGTGCGTGTGTTTACATTCGAGGTCATTGTATGTGGTCAGGGATGTTGTCTTTAAAGCTGTATTCCAATTCATGAAGTCACCACTAGCTAGGCGTACTACAGGGCTCAATATTGGGACCTACGACTTTTTTTAACTCTCATATTTTTTCTTTCAAAGTATCAAAAAAAGAAACTTCGTCCAAAAAAAAACTCTAGCGATTCTTAACACGAGTAAACTTGTATATTGATGCTTTCATTACCACATTGTTTTGTTAATGGGTCGGCAAAATCAAAGACCCATATCAGTTAAAATACGTATTATATTATCATGATATATTATATTTCGATTAGGAAAACCCGTGATATGACTGCGATATTTCGATCAGTCGTAAATATCATCTAGACGAGCGGTAGGTTTTTGAGTTTCAGTTACCTACTGTTTCTATTGCGTAAATTATCATATTAACTTTTATAAATAAATAACTTTATTCTTCTGCTTTCTGTTTTTAAGCCGTAGTGTCCTGGACCCTTATTCACTATGACCATAACAGGGCTTGTTAAGATAACGCGCCACAAAAATTGTGTTTCCCTCATTCTCAAAGAAGTTGCTCTTCAAAAAAACCTATTTACAATATTTCTAATGCCATACAGAATAATAATTTTTAATATTTGGGCACCTACAACGTTTTGGATTGCGTTTTTGGGACGCGCGTTATGGGCAACGAATGTTGTTGGTCATAGTGAATAAGGGCACTGGTATTTCCACCTTATAATCCTTGGTTTTCTATATTTGGGGGCGGCAATCCTAATATAAGTATCTAATATAACTGAAATTCATGGGCCGAATAGGCATGACGTGTTTTTAGGGTGACTAGTATTCATATACAAATTAGGTTAGTTAACATTTGAATTGCACTGCTACTAAAATTAATACAGCAAATGTGTGTGAAAATATTAATTACATAAGTATATTTAAATTGTAATTCTCGCGTAGGTACCTAAATGATTAATGCAGGTGGTTGACCTTATCTAAGTTTTGAACATTATATTCAATGTGACATCCAATTTTGCTATCACAGCGCTAAATATTTATTTTTTCTGTGAATGATCGTAAAACTGGTTTTAAAATAGGTAAGTATACTTATAATATTTACTCTGAATATTCGATAATTTCAACGAAAATCTGATAAACTTTTTAAAAGTGCGGAGTAAAATGTAATTAATCTTATTCGACTAATATGAATTGTAAATGTGAGTTTTGATGTTTGGAAGCTTGTGAACACGATCACCTACTAAACACACGAATGGATTTGGAATTATGCGCACAGATAGAATAAAATTATCTATAGGTACTTCTATTATAAACAGAAAAGATTTATTTTTTTGCATTTTGGTTTCTTTTTTTGTAATGGATAAACTCAATATATAAGTCATATTGTATAATCTTACCGTCTTCCCCGTAATATCATGATGTACTAAAGACGTGCTCCTGGAGCCAAAAACGTAATAGGTAGGTATGACGTTATTAACAAACTACGGTTCTGACTTTCATATTTATGAGGTTACTAGCTGTGCCCCGCGGTTTCACCCGCGGTAATTTTGGAGTTCCCGCGGGAATTCCGGGATAAAAAGTACTCTATGTCCTTCTCTGTACCCCTGACAACGTGCATGCCAAATTTCATCCAAATCTGTTCAGCCTTTTCTGCGTGATTGAGTAACAAACATCCAAATATCCAAACATCCACACTTTCACATTTATAATATTAGTAGGATTATAGATTCAGAACTAGGAGAAATCATATCTAAAGCGTGCGTCTGGAGATGTAGCCTTAACTATTAAGGCTACAGAAACGTGGTGGTGAAAGGGTTAACGGCCGCACTCAGAGTCGACTTTAATGATTACTTAGTTAAGTATAGATTTTTAAAACAAAACTTCCGCAATCAGAGACGTTCAGTAAATTAATGTTAATTGGCATTTAATGAGATGTAACATAATTAGTTAAATGCCAACTAACATTAATTTATTAAACTTGTCTGATTGCGGCAGTTTTGTTTTAAAAATCTATACTTAACTAAGTAATCATTAAAGTCGACTCTGAGTGCGGCGGTAAGCTCCTTATGTAAACAAAGTAGTGCCCACCCGCTATAAAAACATATATTTTATCTACTGTAATGGTTCAGATAATGTTTCCGTATTTATTTTGATTACATCAAAAACTTCTGACAAAATCTCCCAAAATCGGCCACTTGTGGTGTTTATTCGGATTTAAAATTACCATAATTATTGGAACCGAATTGTTACCTACAATCGTAGCTTTATTCAGAACTTCGTGTTAGGTATATGAAGATTTCACAAACAACTAGTTATTTAAAATTGTTTGTTACTTGTGATATATGATACAGGATGGCCAAATACTCGAAACTATACAACATAAATAAAATATAATAATTCTACACTAAACTAGCTGTTGCCCCGCGGTTTCACCCGCGGTAATTTCGGAGTTACCGCGGGACCTTCGGGATAAAAAGCGATCGGGATGTCAATCGGGACTACCGTAGCTTCCTATAAAAGAAAGAATTTTCAAAATCGGTTCAGCAGATTACACCCTACAATTTCACAAACTCACAACACAATATAATATTCATTAAAAATTCCGTTCTTAATTGAAGCATAAAAACTAATATGTATGTAGAAACTAGTAAAAGCTGGTTCCACCACCTGTGAAGTTGCATCACTCTGCTTGCGCTTAATGCGGTTCTATGCCTATTAATTCTATGCCATATGCATATTTTGAAAAAAAAAAAAGCTTTATTTAGGCTTTGGACGTCATAACATATAAAATTATCCAAATTTCCGCTCCTAGATTAATCATAAATGCAATATTTTTTTATTAAATTTTAGAAAACTTCTGGGAGTATACTACTGATACTGTGTTGAAGTAAGCAAGATTCAAGCTCAGCAATGTCTACTCAGAGGGGCTATTATGTAACTTTTATTTTTATCATTTTTCGGTTGCAATCAAAAATATGGCGGTTTTGCGTTTACAATATGCACATTTTGACACCAACAATATCTAGCAATCAACCAAAATAAACACACTTCAAGTTAGTTGAAGATCTCCATCCATGACTAATTAATCACAAAATCGCTATTTTTCTATTCTATTGTTCTATTGAAACTGAAATATGATGGCAACAAAAGTTACATAATTGACCTGCAGGTAACTTTGTTAAAAATGCGTAAAATAGGACACAATTTTTGCAGCTTTACAGAGAAGTGTTTTGCGTAGGAAGTTTTGATTAAATCAATTTGCTTCATCTACACCAAATATGACAATATCTGTTAGTAAATTGTTAATAGGCTGTCAAAATTAGGGCTAAAACGAAAAGGCGGCAAAAAAATTGTAAACTTCTACGTTGGCCACCCTGTATTCATTTTCTCAAGTCATTTTTTTTTAATGAGGAATTCTTTTTTCCCAGAAAAAAGAATTCGTAGATGATGAGGTATATAATATACTTGTTTAACGGCATAATTTATCAATAAACGACTCTTATCATTAAAAAGACATCATCAACGCAATACAAAATGGCTTTTTTTATAATGCGTCATTTGTTTAGAAATAAATATTACCGGTGGATTCACAGAAATTCACTGTGGGTCCATCGATACTACACATTATTATTCAAATTGACAAAACACGTATCGTGGGCAAAAATTAAAAAGTTCCGAATATTTACATATTATTTGTTTCACAATTCACATTTACAACGATACCAAATGAAGGGTTAAAAGTTTATACACGTAATAGGTATAATAAAACAGTAGAATCCATCCGCGTGTCTGTCTGTACATTAAGTATATTTATACCGAAATTTGAGGTGACGACTACAGAGTTTCAATTTATCGTCCGTTTGATCGTAAAGCGTGGAACGAAAAATTTGTTAAAGAAAACAACACGAAAGGGTTTCATGTTTTTTTTTACCAGATTTTCACCGTTTAGTTGGCATTTAACTAAAAACTTGAATAGTTAAATACCAATTAACAATAATTTAATGAACGTATCTGAGTGCGGCAGTTTTGTTTTTAAAATCTTTACTTAAAATTTAGTAATCAATAAAACGAGTTAGTGCAGTCGTAAGACAATACGCACACAAGTAACACAAACTATATACCAACCAACACACGGCCAAGTATTGGCATAGGGATTAAGTCATGACGACGGGATATAAAAGTCAAAAATCTATTTAGCCCGTCGGTTAGCTACTAAAAAAATAGTAGACACGGTTTTTTCACGTATTATATGAAAAAATACATAGATAAAACGCATTAAAGTTTAGGAGTGGGGGCTCGTGACGTCATAACTACGTAAAAAGGCGTCACGTCACTCGAAATTTTGACTCAATGTATCGCTGTTTTTTTTCTTTGCATACAATAAAAAGGGGGAAAATAATTTTCCAATATTTTTTATTAATCTACACGACGGAATAAAAAAAAAACTATAATTTTGTCACTGATCTAGCCCACTGTCCCTCATCGGCTTCTCCTTGGATACCCTAAAGTGAACGATTTCGACAACTTACTTATCTTTTATGTCAACAGTCCTCTAATGGATCGTAAAAACGGGCGATGAACCTAAAAATACCTCATTAACCATGTATTTAGGCGACCATTATGTTGCTCCTACCGTGTAACTAAGACACGTTTGTTTCGACTGTTCAGTTAGAAACTATTTTTATAAGAATCTTAAAAAAAATGACATCAAGATGAGGAAATAGTTAATGTTGCTGCCGAACACATACAAGCCAAAAAAATATAAATCTTCAAATATGTAAAAAAAAAAGTTAAGGTGTATGTATGCGCCGGAAAAAATTTCCTAGGTCAGCTAGAAGCTATTGTAAATCACAGCGCTGATTTTCAGTAGATAAAGCCGAATCGATTGAACTTTGGCCTAGAACGTCAAGTGGTCATCATAACTACATATTTTATTTAATGTTAGTTAAGGAAAACACAAAGTTGACGTTGATGATTGATTGTTGCATTATGCTACACAGCAAAGTAAAATCGGCTTGTACACGGTGAAATTTACGTATTAACTATGGAAGCATTTTAGAGCTCGTCTTTAATGCACTATTGAGAATTTCACTATGGAAATGACAGGCATTGCCATAGCAAAATGTACAATAGTGCCTTAAAGACGGGCTCTAAAACGCTTCCATAGTAAATTTCAATACGAAAATTGCACCGTTTAGGAGTGCAAATAATATTCTCGATCATATCAGCCGAAAGACTTGCTGCCACTGCTGGACATAGCCCTCCCCCAAGGATCGCTACAAGGACCGCTCCTGCGTCCCGCGACCTTCACCAAGTCGCCGGTCCACCTACTAGCTGGTCTACCCACCTGCGTCTTCCGGTTCGTGGTCGCCACTCATTTTATCTTTCCTACTCCATGGGTCATCAGTTCTTCGAAAACGAATACGGTATTACATTTATAAGGTAGTCTACTAGGTGTAAGGTTGAAAGGACTTATTCAAACCCTCGACAACTCATGCTTGTTATTACAAAAAAAAAACTAATAAATAACAAAAAAAATCTTAAATAAAAACATGGTTTTACGCAGGCAAACGCACTTTACATTAGATTTGTTGGCGCGCCAGCGGCAATAAAAGGAAAGGGGCGTTGAATGACCTTTAGGGTATCCTTCAGAGCGTCGGCAACTTGCACCCTTAATTTTGGTGAATAATAATTATTTCTACATTATATTTTTTTTTTATTTGAGTCGAGGATCGGATACTGAATTCTTATAATAAGCCTTTTTCACCCTGCATATTATTTGGTATTACTCGTAGTACCTATCTAGACTAATCATATCATCAAAAAGAAATGTTTGGATGTACTTTGTCTTTGTAATTAATCTCCCAGAGATTAACCGTCTTGTTAAAAAATAAAATGTTCTCCCCACGACACAAAAACGATACTTACTCTAAATAAGCAGAGTTGAGGTCCGTTTATATCTACAGACATTGAGCGTGCCCGACACGTTCCGTGTCAGACACGTGCCATTTACAAAAGACGTCTGCATGGTTCCGATCCGATGCTCTATTCACACTGCTCGACATGTGACCATAGCCACGTAAAATGAGCCGCGAGATAAAATATTATCTCCGCGAATACTGGCCGGTGTCTGTGCGCGTCTGCGCCGCTGTGTTACGATAGATGTGAATACGTTAAACACTGTATAGAACAATATTATTTTGTCTGCGAGGGAACGTGTCTGGCACGCTCAATGTCTGTAGATATAAATGGACATTTATAATACTATCATCACAAAATAGTTTCTGCTTATGTTATATTTATTTATTTATTTATTTATTCTTCTTGCAAAAAATAGTACAAATGGCGAACTTAATGCCTTATATTATAACTTTAGATAACACGATTTCAATTTTTTGAAATTATAGCCTAAAACTAATTTAATCAAATGTATTTTATTCTATGTTAGGTTGCTTTAATATTAACATCTATGTATATTTTTTATAATAAAATACAAAAAAGTGGATACCTAAACATATTTGGAAATGGATCATTTAAAATAGATAGTTTAATTTTTTTATTATTAACATTTGAGTCATGAATTGCTTTTCTTAGGTCTTTCCTAAGTACCTACCTAGGTAATTATACCTAGTTTAGCAACAACTGATAAAACAATGACCAATATTATCAGTCAAATTGATTGTCACAGAAATCGTTTGTTGAACAATCGACCGCTTATCTTTATGAAAGGAAATAGGTATTACTAAGAATTATACCTATCAGTGGCGAAGGTACCATAGAAACCGATTCCCACCGGCTTCCCTTCAGACGCAACAACTCTCTCTACCGTAATTGAGAACGTTGTCAGGGATGCCGGGAAGGACTTTTTATACCGGAATTCCCGCGGGAACTCTGAACTTATCGCGGGTGAAACCGCGGGGAACAGCTAGTAGTTGAATAAGTTGAAATTAAAGTAATTTCCGGCTTCCCCCTCTCAATATTTCACTCTTCGCCACTGATACCTATACGATGGCACAGTCGCAATAGTAACTTACTGCAACGAAAGTCTTACGCCATTAAAAGTAGCACAATAAAACTGTCATTACCTTTGATAAACTCCCATTCCCATATTTTAGGATACCTATTAGATAGGATGATAAAAGCACTTTTGCAATAAATAATAATAATCGACCCGAATATTCACTTTACCTTTGCACGACACCTCCTCGGTCATCCGTAATTACCTACTTAAAACACAGTACCTACCGTGATTGACAGACTGACACAGACAGACAACGTACAGCCCAAACCATTGAGGCTACAAACACAAGAACTAAGACAGGACTTTTGGAAATACAGCCCCTAAGGAAGTAAAAAATGTGAAATGCAGATGAAACCGCGTGGAACAGCTAGTCCTGTACAAAATGCATAGCAATTACAGTAATAAAATAGCTACTATGTCGCAAACATCTGTCTCGTATTTAATGACACAATGCAATCGTAAATTATAAACCTACAAGTTTAGAACTCATGCCATTCGCTTGCACGTCATTAAAATCGATGTAAATGACAGATTCTTATCGCGAGACAATGGCCGTATAAGTGAGACACGGAAACAAAAATCTTGGAGCATCACACAGTGCGGCGTCAGTGTAGGGTTTTCAGTCGTGCTGTTATTTCGAACTAGATAGTTGGAACAGCGAAAGAACCACCACGTCTTATAGCATAGCTTGATAGCAGAATTATTGTAACTTTGATTTTCATCCATCCAAATTTCGGCGATATATTCTTTGTACATAAAAATTTCGATGACAAAATCTGTTTTCAGGATAAATCAATACTGCTATATAAAATGGTAGTAGGCCCAAGAACGTCACGCTCCGCTCTCCAAAATACCGTCAGACTGAGTAATTTCGTGACATTTTTTTTTAGAATCATTACTTAACATTTTTAGCATAGCATTTTAGCATTACGGGAGACAACGATTCTGTGTTCTTTCTTGTACAGTTGTACCCCTGACAACCTTTATGACAATTTAATTAAAAAAAAATCCAACACGATGAACGGTAAAACGTTGTCTCGCTATACATTTTGTCTTTTAACAACCCTACTAGGTTATTCATATTTTATAGCTTGTGGTTACAATATAATTAGCGGTTAAAGATTCGTGTCAGGTTTTTGTATGGAATATACTTTAGACGGTTCTACTGTAGAGCTATGGAGCTAACAGCTGTTTTTTTCAGACTGTGTATTAGATAAGTGAAAGAAATAATAATAGTAACTAGACATTAGCACATAGTACCGCCAACTAAACAGCTTCAACTATGGTTATCACCAGGTAAATGCTACTTATTTTCAGATTAATATCTATACTAATATTATAAAGAGGAAAGATTTGATTTTTTGTTTGTTTGTTTGTTACGATTTAACTCAAAAACTACTGGACCGATATCGAAAACTGGTACACCATTAGAAAGCCACATTAGTCCTGAGTAACATAGGCTATAATGTTATCCGGAATTCCCGCGGAAACTCCGAAATTACCGCGTGTGAAACCGCGAGGTACAGTTATAATATGATAACCATAAAAGATGGCATCCACGTAAAGGTTTTAGACGGAGCTCATATATTACGGCTCAATCTCCTTTTGCATACCATACACATTGTTAGACGAGGACATAGGGTACTTTTTGTTCCGGAATTGCCGCGGTAACTCTGAAATTAACGCGGGTGAAACCGCCGGAAACAGCTATAAATATATACAAAAATTAATTGGTGTCCGTTTTTCTCGCTAAAACTCGAGAATGGCTCGACCGATTTGACTAATTTTAATCTTGAAATATTTGTGGAAGTTCAGGGGAAGGTTTGTGTTAAAGAAAATTGGGAGTTCCTGCGGGAATTCCGAAAATTACGCGGGTGAAACCGCGGGCACAGCTATAGTGTTGCTTATATTTAGATAATATTATACAATGTATTTTACAACCAGAAATGTAAAACCGACATATTTCATCAGGCCTTATCTATACCTACTGTGGAACAACCCTGAAGGTAAACCATTTTTCATAAGTATACAGATTACCCCAGTAGGTAAAATAATAATTATACAAGTACGTCGTAGCTTCTGAAATAATCATAGACTATATGATAACCTTCGTTTTTTAAAGTCTCTAAAAAAACTTTAGAGAGGTATTCTAGAGGACATTTTCTCAAATCGAAATTACATAAGTACACGTAGTATAAGTTTGAAATTTTCATGGATGTATTGGATTGAGGTAGTCGTGACAAAAACAGATTGTAATACACCAGTTATATTGCCAAAACATGGCGTTGCTTGCGATATTGCGGAGTTGTTAGGCCATTTGCACATTATAAGGAATTTTCTTTTGCTGATAAGAAATGTCTTATAAGACATCCAAGCGCTTTAGTTGTTTATGGAACCGTACATATTACAAGAAAGGTCGGATAAGACTCACGCATAGTAATTTTTGTCGGATGGATGTTAGACACAAGAAAATTTCTTATAATATGCAAAAGGGCTTACAGTATTGATATAAACTATACATGTGAAGGGATATTTTGCTAGCTATAAATGCATCGTGGTTCGTGGTTTAGAACCTGCAACTTCCGTAGAAAGAAGTCAGCGAGTAGTTTGCGAGGTAACAAGCTTCAATGATTATTAAATTATTTTAACTGACCGACGAGTGTGAAAGAGTTATCCAGGCCTTCCGCATACAGTCCACTATCTTTCGAAGGGTTTGCTGGCATTGCTAACGACTTCATAGTTTTTTTTCACTATTTTTGTTCGTAAAGATTTACATAGTAGGATTCGCTTACAACGTCATATTATGTAACGTTATCGAACAATGGCACTCTATCGTTTATAAAGGGAAAGTCAAGCGTTTATACTGACAATATTCAGTTTTTATTTCCTATAACGAAGCCATAATGTGACACTTTGCCAGTAAGGCTTCGCTTCCCTGACCTAGATTACTCCTGTTGTGTATTTTATAATACATTGCTTGTTGCGGGAGTTCCTAGTATAATATCTAAAGCACTGTAAGTATGATGTTTGTATGTCTATTACTCACCTTTTAACCCTGAAAGCGACGGCACTAAGACGAATATGGCTGACACGTTTTGAAACACCTCCCAGTCCTGAAATAATGAAAAACCAACTTTACACTTTTATCAAAACGCAACTTAACTTATATGCAATCACACACGTTGGTTAAGATCAGGATGTTCTTATATGTAAGTATTGTCAACTTCATCAAAAAATCACTATAATTTTTGAGAAATAAAAAAGCTATTGAAAAAATAAACATTTATTAAAGTTATTTGGCTGTGGTTTCATCCGCGGGAATTTCGGGACACACGCTCTGTGTAGAAAATTTTGCTACGTAAAACAAACAAACAAACAACAAACATACTTTTGCATCCTATTTATAAAATCAATTAGCTTTAAGAATATTTTAATTTCTGGCATCTAAGTCTAAACTTACAACTAGGTACCTAACCTACAATATAAAATAAATAGGTACGTTAGTAGAGGTCATAGGTTCAAGTACCTACAGGCATGCAGCTAGAGATATAAATAATTATATGGAATAATTAATTTGCATAATTTTATCTTAGTTTTTTGTTATACATTTTATGTATGTGATATGTACCTACTGTATTTGTTTGGAGACATTGGTGGTATTTCAAATATAACATAAGGTATATTCTAAACTTGTTTCATAGCCAACCAAAAAATAATTGAAATTGAATATGAAAGAACTTGATTTAACACAACTCGCTTCTGCAACTGCAACTAATTACTTAAAGAGAGTTGTCATAAGTACAAATTGCACCAAACTTCATATTGTCTAATATTTATTGATACTGAATGTCTATTTTTTTAGTATCATAATTTTTTATGGTTTAATTCGTGGGAACCATAAAAAATACTCGTTTACAGAGCACTCACAAACGATGCACAATACAAATAAAATGCGTGTCATTGCCTGATTTATTTTTGTAGGTAGGTACCTACCTACCTTTTTAATCGAGTCGACGAAGAGGCTCCACTCGGACTCGGCAAAGGCTCAGAGTAATAAATATACTACGGCAAAGGGTTAATAACTTCAAATGGATTGGATGCCTTTTTTTCTTTTATGATGGCAGAGATGGTGTATATAGATAAAATACATTAAACAGCCTTAAAGGACGTGCGAAATCCATATTATTTATCGGAAAATTATGTTTTTAAAGTTGATCACTTGCTGAAGCTGTTTTTTTTTTAACGTACCTATCTTCTATAGCTTAAAAGGTGGCTGGAATTCAGTTTGAATTTTGTTTTTGATGTCCGTAACTGCAGTTATCAAAATCCGCAAATTACGCGTAAAGGTGGTAACTTCAGAAATTTGAAATAGAAATTTGACTGCAATCGTTTGGAAAAAATACATGCAGTATAGGTGTTTCTGTGGACTGAACTCACCCTGACAGTGCCGAGTACCAGGCCGGCTCCTATCGTCCCACATCCCGCGATGAAGAATGGGACAGCAACTTGCATTAACGTATTCCACCATCTTTCTTCTTTTTTCTGAAACAAAATATAAAATCAAGATCATTTGGATATGAAATTAATGTTGACTAATTTTTATTTTTTAGTCTGTCTTGTAGATTATTAAAAAATATTGGACACGTATTTTTTCTTTTTTTACGTAATTAAAAAATAACGGCGATATATTGAGTTGAAATTTCGCGTGACGTCACTATTGTGACAGTTTGTATGGCGGTTTTAGCGGTTAGTGCCGTCACGACCCGCTCACCCTAAACTTTAATGCGCTTTATCTCTGTATATTTTATTTGAAATAGCAAAAAATATGTGTCTATTGTTTTTTTATTTTCTAACTGACGGACTAATTAGAATTTTGATTTTCAAAAGTAGTCCACATCCCCAGACAAGGACATAGGGTACATTTAGTCCCGGAATTCCCGCGGGAACTTCGAACTCAACGCATGTGAAACCGCGAGGAACAGCTATTTACAACATAATATAATAGTGGACATATAAAATATAAGTACTTCTGGTGATTTTATTCTGATTCTTATACTGTATCAATAGTTTTTTCTCTATAATATCAAAGAAAAAAAATCGACATACAAGCACGCGTTACGGTCAATGTGATTTGCAGGGGATTATTAATAATCACCGGTTGTCAATAACATTTCATTTTCCTCAAGTCTCAACAGATAAGGGCAGCGGTGACTCAGTCTTTGAGATAAACCATCCAGGATAAGCATCTTTGTTTTATAGCCGACGTAGTATGAATTTTCGTTTTAAAAAGATTGAACTATCTAATCGTATCTTTAGATCTGTTTAAGTAGAAGAAGAAGAAGAAAAGTTTGTCGTAACTTCATAAGTACATACTATTTTATCTACTTAAGTATACCAATATTATATATATATATATGTTTGTTTGTTTGTTACGATTTAACTCAAAAACTACTCGACTGAATTCAAAAGTTCGTTCATCATTAGAAAGCTACATTATTCCTTGTAATTTTGTAATCCGGAATTCCCGCGGGAGCTCCGAAATTATCGCGGGTGAAACCGCGGGGAACAGCTAGTTTTCTACATATAAACCTTATCGAAGGAATTCTGTAAATGATAGATATAGTATATATAATATTATAATCAGTTGCGTAGTTTAAAAGATATTTATAATCAAAAACAGAAGCGAAAACATGTAGGAACTTCGTTTTATTTATAACTAGCTGTTACCCGCGGTTTCACCCGCGTTAGTGTCGGAGATCCTGCTGCTATTTCGAGATAAAAGTACTTACTACCCTATATTTTTGCTGTACCTACCATTGACAACGTGTAGGTAGTATGCAAAATTTAATGTAGTTTCTTCTGCGTTAATTTCGGATTTCTCATAGGTATTCCGGGATCAAAAGTAGCCTATGTCCTTTTCTGTACCCCTGACAACGTGTATGGAAAATTTCGTGGTGATCGGTTGAGCCGTTTAGCCATGAAAGCGTAACAAACAAACAAAAAACTTACTTTGGCATTTATAATATTAGAAAGGATACTCGTAGATCATTTTAATTACCTACTATTGGTTAACCTATCTTTAATATCATCTTCGTGTTTGTTTAAGTTTTTTGAAGCCTAAGTTACTCCTTATAACGTCAGCTATCTGCCAGTGTCCCGTTGAAATCGGTCCAGCCGTCTCAGAGTTTAGCCCGAACAAACACACAGGCAGACAGACAATCATTTAAAAAATTGATTTTTAGGTGTAAGTACCGTATAAGTATAATTTTATATCATGCATTTAGTGAAGAGCTTTTAATTTGGAATTACAAAGAGACACTTCAATTTTATTTTTATATAGGTATGTGTATAAAGTATAAAGTATAAATGAATAGATAGTATAAAGTATAAATGTATAGATTATAATAATTATATTGGCTATTGTTTAATTTACTGTAATTTTATTGAGTCACAAAAAAAAATTCCACCAGAAAACCACATGTGTTACGTACATTAAATACCATACAAAACATATTGCAACACAATATGTAATTATTTAACACTGGTAATTATACAACTAACGGAATGCCATAGTGTGTGGCAGAGCAGACTACACTTTCTGAGGGTCAATAAGCATGCGGCGAGGTACCTACCTATATGAAAATACAAATTATATTTACGGCCGCACTCAGAGTCGTTTTGATGATTACTTAATTAAAAGTAAAGATTCTTAAAACAAAACTGCCGCAATCAGAGACGTTCATAATATTAATGTTAAGTGGCATCTGGCTAAATTTAACTTACTTAATTAGTCAAATGTCAATTAACTTTTGCCAACTCCAGTCCAATCAATCATCAATAAGCGTCGCTTTACAAATTTTGCTACCCGGATTCAAGCCGATCGGCGCGGCGTTGTGCGTGCCCTCCAGAACGCAGTGTATCAAAGAACACAATAATTAATGGATATTTCAAATTACATATTATATAAAAATTAATACCCTTATAAGGAGTACATATTTATTTATACCTATTTTGGGTTCCTCACTATTATTTGCATAGATACCTAAATGATTCGTTTTTGCAATCCAATAACATTAGATATCCGGCATTAATTATTATAAAAGTCTTTATTTCGTCTGAGAATTTTATTCCTAATTAGTAGTAGAGCAGGCCTATAGAACAGATAATGAGGACTCGTTCTAACGTTTTGTTGAATTTTAATTATACTTTTGGAAGTGATTTTTTTCGTGTGGCAGCTTGTATGCACAAGTAGGGTGGGCGTACCAACAGCCCACATGCTATCACCTCCAGGCTCGCCGCTACGTCGTGACGGGGCGTGGGCCGTGGAGATGAAATTGACCGGGGGCAGAGGGTCGAGATGATATTGTAAATTCGTAACTAATGCGAATGTGAGTTCATTTGTTTGTCACGCTTTCACGGTTTAACGACTCAACCGATCATCATGTAATCTTGTCAGGGGTACATAGGAGTTAGGGTACTTTTTATCCCACGGGAACTCCGAAATTGACGCGGAGCGTAGTGAACAGCTATAGTCACTAATAAAGTAGCCTGTATACTAACCCCTGAGAGTGGTTGCTTCTCAGCGTCTGTGTCCGGCAATTTGTCGGGCGGTGCGCTCGGACTTCTCAGCTCCCCATTGGTGCCTACTGACGCCATCTTATATTCGCCGTTGCCGCCTGCTTTCTCATCTGTAACAAATGAAGATTAATCGATTAATCTACATATACTTGAGTTTGTGACGTTGTAGGGGTAATCGTCTCTGGATCGACTAAACCGATTTTGAAAATTCTTTCACTTATAGGAAGCTACAGTGATCCTGAGTGTCATAGGGTACTTTTTATTCCGAAATCCCCGCAAAACCCCTAATTTCCCGCGGGTAAAACCACGGGGGAACAGCTATCTCTGGATCTACTGAACCGATTTTGAAAATTCTTTTACTTATAGGAAGCTATAGTGATCCTGAGTATCATAGGGTACTTTTATTCCGGAATTCCCACGAGAACTCCGAATAGCTCGCGGGTAAAACCACGGGGGAACAGCTATCTCTGGATCTACGGAACTGATTTTAAAAATTCTTTCATTTAAGGAAGCTACAACGATCCTGAGTGACGTGAGGTACTTTTGATCCCAGAATTCCCGCAGGAGCTCCGAAGATTGTGAGTTTGTGAGATTTTAGGGGATGATCGCTGGATCCACTGAACCGATTTTGAAAATTATTTCACTTAGAGGAAGCTACAGTGATCCTGAGGGACATAGGGTACTTTTTATCCCACAATTCCCGTGGGAACTCCGGAGTTTGTGAAGTTGTAATCTCTGGAACTACTGAACCAATTTTAAAAATTCTTTCACTTATAGGAAGCTAAAGTGATTTTGAGTGATATAAGGTACTTTTTATTTCGGAATTCCCGCGGGATTTCCGAATGTATCGTGGGTGAAACCGCGGGGGTCAGCTAGTATTCTATATTTTATTAAAAGAGTAGAATCCGCGTGTCTGTTCACGCTATAATATCTTGAACTATAAGTATACTATACTAAATCCTACTAATATTATAAACGCGAAAGTTTGTAAGAATGTATGGATTAACACATAGGGTACTTTTTATCCCGGAACTTCTGCGGGAACTCTGAAATTAACGCGGGTGAAACCGCGGGGCACAACTAGTTGATTATAAAAATAAATTGATGGATAGGAAGCTACAGCATTCCTTACTGACATTGGATACTTTTTAGAAGAAATTATAACAGCTAGAAAGAGTATGACATTATAACATTTGTGTATGTCGGATTCTCCTACTGCTGCTACACATAAAAAATGGAAATGTTTATCGTTGAAGCAAAGGCTTAAAGATATTACACAAACTGAACTCCACAAACGGACAGTGACCTAAGTGGGTATAGATCTTGATTCGCGTCAGCAGTTCGAGGAAACTTAAAGATTGGTTTCTTCTTGTTTGATTTGTGAAAGGTTATTTCTTGGAATGATAAAAGGTAATTCCCAACCTCGCATACACACAGATATTACACGTTATGTATGGACATGATGTGGTGACTTCGCTTAGTAAAAAAAAAACATACGCGTCGAATTGAGAGCCTCCTCCTTTTTGGGAAGTCGGCTAAAAAGTGAGTTGAAAGTTTGTACGGATGTATAGTCATTTTTAAGATTCCGGGTTCCGTACCCAAAGGCTAAAACGGGACCCTATTACTAAGACTTCGCTGTCAGTCCTTCCGTCAGTCTGTCTGTCCGTCTGTCACGGAAATTTTCACAGATGATGTACCTATTTCTTTTGCCGCTATAACAACAAATACTAAAAACAGAATAAAATAAATATTTATTTTTTTTGTCGTTTTTATTGATAATGGTACGGAACACTTCGAGCGCGAGTCCGATTCGCAATGGGAATGTTTTATTAAAATTAGATAAAAATGAACCGCCGGAATGTGTGATCGCATAACTTCCAAACGACTCGTGACTGCACCAAATTGAATAATTTTTATTTTTTGTATTCGATATTGTCAGGACAAGGTTTGTATAAAAGACGTTTGGAGTCCCTGTGGGAATTCCGATTTCATACGGATGAATCTCCGAAACGGTTAAACTGATTTCGACGAGACTTTCACTGTTATTAGCTGATGTTATAAGGAGTAAATTACTTTAGAGTTTCTGCGGGAATTCCGAAACTCACGCGCGTAAAACCGCAGGGCACAACTAGTATATTTTAATATTGTTTAATGAAAGGCAGCATTTATTGCGGCCTTTTATTAAATCCTCACTATTATAAATACGAATGTAAGTTTGTTTGGTTATTTGTTTGTTTGTTACGCTGTCACGCCATAATCATCATGAAATTTTGTTTACCTACACGTTGTCAGGGATACAGAGGACATAGGGTACTTTTAACCGCAGAATTCCCGCGGGAACTCCGAATTTGACGGCGAGTAAAAAACAGCTAGTACCTACTAAATATTTCGAATTAGATTTAATTGGGCCATTCTCTCATTCGAAATTAACTTCACAGTCTCAGACCAAATAAAAACTAGAAGACGGAACGCGTAGAGCAAACAAGTGAAGCCCGGAAAAAGACACCACGCACACACTTACAAGAAAAAGACACCATACCTTAGTTTTAGCTTCTCCCGCTAATGGGAGTGACGCAACAATTAAGTTAGAAAAAATGCCATTTTGTGTCGTCTACGGTCAAAAAATAAAAAACAGCATGGAATCACTTATCATCAGTAAGTAAACTTAGCAAATCCATACACTTTCCTAATCACCACATGCATACGCAACCGGCTTCACTTCGTTGTTCGAGACGTTCCGTCTTTAGTTTTTATTTGGTCTGAGTTCACAGTTAGGTTACACCAAATAGATGCAATTCGTTGCATAGCGCCGGTTATTTCGTAGAAAGTTAACCGTAACAGAGTCAAGGTTAAATCGTTACAAGTAGGTATCTCTTTTTTAACGGTCTTTTAATTGAAATTTGGGTTTTGTAAAAACATTATTGCAACTTTATCTGGCTTTGAACATAATTACATCTATAGCTAAGCAGATTAAGGTGAGTCAATGTCTCAACCGATGTACTCGAAGTAATTTCTAGAATCATTAATTAAAATAAAGTAATCATTAAAACTATTCTGAGTGTGGCCGTAAGACGTGAAAGCGTAACAAACTCACATATTTTATTGGATTAGGATAACAATTTCCAATCAGTCGAGAATATTATGGTATATACTTATATCCGAATCCGAACCGGTATGATACCAACGAGATTCTTACTTTGTTAAACACGTGTCTGTCGCAAATGTTTTAATTATGTTTTTAACACATTTAACACACTGTAATTTTCCGGTTAACATTCGTCGAATGTCCTGTTATTTATGTTTATTATCTGTTGTTTTGTCACGATGGAGCTAGATTAGGTATGTGTATTATTATTACGAGTTATTCTTTTTATTTTAAACTAGCTGTCCCTCGCGGTTTCACCCGCGGTAATTTCGGAGTTTCCGCGGGTATTCCAGGATACACTGTACGTGTAAACCTTCCTCTTGAATCACTCAATCTATTAAAAAAAAACCACATCAAAATCCGTGTATCTTTATTAAAAAAACATCAAAAAGTTTTTAAAAATCTAAGCATATACATACATATACAGATAGACAGTGGGAAGCGATTTTGTTTTATACTATGTAGTGATATATATGTAGATATATATATATATAAAATACATAGGTTCGGTACCTATTATACTTATTGTGTTTTAAAGCGCAAATATTATGTTTATTGTCGAAGTAATCTATTCTATTCTAAGTAATAGGATAATTTTTCAACGGATCCCGTCGTTACTGGGTTTAGTATTATTGATAATTTTGACTTTATCTTGGTCATAAGTGCCAATTTTTCAATCATCAAGATAACAACTGTTTATTATCAAGCTAAATATACCTACCACCTAAACAAAGTTCGTCTGCCCACCTAATATTAAAACATCATTTTCGTTTAATTAACTTCGATGAACAGGCTCGCTTCCAGTTATAATTTTTGTATGGAACTTTAATAAGTACGTTGAAAAGGTATGTGTGACCTTACCCAAAATATGATACCCTTGCATCCTCTTGACACACCTGTCGAATGGCAACCCAAATCGACCAGCGATATCCCTGGCTGACATTTTGACGGACTCTTTGACGGACTCTTCTTTTAATCGAAACAATAATACCGCACAATACACCACAATTTTGTATTTAGTCACGCCAGATGTTTAAACTTAAATCACACCCGAATTATTCACTGTGACAAAGCTATTGTTAATACGTCAAAACGTTTGTTTTTAATAGCTACTCTGAAAATTTGTTTCATGTGATGAATGTGCTTGATAATGGTCTCGACTGTCTCGATGTTTACTTTAACAATGACTTCAGACGGTACATTTAATGTAGATTTCGGTTAACAAATTGAACAAGGAAGTATGCGATTTCCTAGTTAAAAAGTTTGGTACTCTGAATCCAATCGACACTGGTGTAATTGGTAAGGAATGTACACCATTCAATGTTATCAGGCCCCTTATTCACTATGACCATAACACGCCGCGCTAAGATGAGACGCCGCAAAAACTGTATTTCCCTCGTAATCAAAGAAGTTTGAGTCCAAAAAAATACATTTTTTACGTTTCTTATGGCATAAAGAATAATAATTTCTAATATTTTGGAAATGCGCTTTTGAGACGCGCGTTATGGGCAAGGAATGTTCTTGGTCATAGTGAATAAGCGGCCCAGTACACAGCGCGGTAAGTATTTTGCACAAGTGCATTATTCTTTGCACAAGACTTTGCACAAGTGCATTATTCTTTTCTACACATTTTTTTATTTATTTTAGTTTGCTATTCAAGAAACCAACAGTTTTTTCATAATGCTTACACATAACATTTAATACATAAATCATAATCCGAAATGGTTTCACATAATGACTGATACTTTAACTCTAATTCGAACATTTCAAAACAATTATAATATATATTGAGAATCTTGATATAATCTTCAGCAAGAGATGCTAAAGCCGTATATTCATCTTTTTATTTATGAACAGAAAAATGGAAATATTCAAGTTGAGCATTAGCAAGCAAGCGCGCGAAAATAGATTTTCTATCTAGAAATACTTACTAATATTATAAATGTCAAAGTATTTTTGTCTGTTTGTTTGTTACGCTTTCACGGCTAAACGGCTCAACCGATAACCACGAAATTTTGCATTATTATTGTGAGGTACCTACCTAACTAGTTTATTAAGTAGATAACTGTCATAAGTTAACCTTCAATTATATTTTTCGTATGCTTAATACTAACACTGAATACTCTTCTTCGACTTAACTCGCTTTCAACTTAACATACCTAGATAATTATTTCGTTTATGTTTAAATAAACGCGCGTCACACAAATAATAACTATGGATGTAATTTGGAGATATTATACATTCCAGTATATATAATTATTACTTAAATCTTACATAATTTTATAAAGTTATCGAAATAAATTTATTATACATTCCTATGTGACATGGACCCAAGTTAACAACACGCAAAGAACACAATGGTCGTTTGTAAAAATTTTACCCCATTCACCGTCATCCCCGTATATTACGATTCAAAATCTACGAAAAACGTACTGCTGGGGCCAGAAACGTAATCTTACGTTACTAACAAACCACTGCACTGACTTTTATATTTATTAGATTAAAGTAAAGATATTAAGCATTTCCAACGACCAACATTAGGGGAAATCATGCCTTTAGGCATGCTTTAGCTTGTAGTCTTGAGGTAATGGCCATGTTTTTGTAGCCTTAACTTATTAACGTGGCTACAAAACGATGGCAGTGAATGGGTTTGTGTATATGTGGGGTTGGAAAGGAAGGAATGATAACAAAGTGCCTTATGAGTTTTTGAATAAATGAGCTACCTAAATGAAACCTTTGTAGTTTCATCGAATTCCGTTCAATGGTTTCGTGTGATGCATGCTCAAGCAGACACGCACGGCCCCGTTAGTGCTATCTAGGGTTGTCACCCGTAATATAGTACGATACTGTACTATATTTCAGTCTATTGTACTATATATTATAGAAAAATAATATAGTACGAAAAATACTATATTTTTATCCCTAATTGAACTGTTGCGCTTTTATATATTAACTTTGAAGTTTGACTGGTCTGGAACGCACCCGCACTTTGGTTATCGGCCATTGCACTTTGACTGTTTTAGATGGGTTTTTTTATATTTTTTCTGTGTGACTGAACTAATAATAATTTGTTTTTATCGTCACGAGATGCCGAGACTTCTGGTTTATACTATGTTCAAAGCTGCTCGCTTTGAGGAAAATGGTTCTTTATTTTGGCGTCTAAAAATACGACCACATAAAATATCTATACTTATACATAAAACATCTATACTTATACAATACATATGTATTATATGGAGAAAAGATTTGATATTTCGTTTGTTTGTTAGTTTGTCATGGATAAACTCAAAAACTATGGAACCAGTTTTAAAAATTCTCTCTATTATAGGAAGCTTAAAGTGTTCCAGAGTGACATAGGGTAATTTTTAATCCCGGAATTCCCACGGGACTCCGAAATTAAAATAGAAACGCAGTGGATCGACTAGTAAAATTATGTATATATATGTAGTAAATACCTACACATTTCTTTTTGTTTATAGGTTGAAACTATACCATAGAATATATAAAATTACTATACTAGTCCTTATTTTAATGGGCTAGATGACTAAATTTTAGTTTTTAGTCCGCCTTATAAATGTAGATTAATAAAAAATACTGGAAACGTATTTTTACTTTTGTTACGTAAGTAATCAAAAAAATAACGGCGATACATTGGAGTTGAAATTCCGTGTGACGTCACGCCTGGGTACACTTTACTTAGTTATGACGTCACGAACTTTAATGCGTTTTATCTAAGTTTGTTTCAACATTTAGAAAAAGCGAAAAATACACTAAATAAAGTTTTGAATTTCATACCCGTCATCATGCCCATTCAAATTTTCTAGTTATAAAAATCATACAAACCACATCAAAACTATTTTTTTATCATTTTCGTTGTAATCTCAAAATTAACTTTTATTTTGCAATTTTCGGAAAGCTTACAGCTAGATATACAAAAGTAGTCTAAAACTACTATTTCTAATCGATAACGAGCTAACCGGAGGCCTCAGAACCCCTCCCCATCACCTATAACTACTTGACAAACTTACATACCTAAATGTACGGAACCCTCGGTGCCGGAGTCCGACTCGTACTTGGACGATTTTTTTGTATTTTATAAAAAACTAGCTGAGCCCCGCGGTTTCACCCGCGGTAATTTTGGATTGACCGCGGGAATTCCGGGATGAAAAGTACCCTATGTCCTTCTCTGTACCCCTGACAACGTGCGTGCCAAATTTCATCCAAATCCGCTAAGCCGTTTTTGCGTGATTGAACTTGAACTTCAAAGTTACCGCGGGTGAAACCGCGGGGCGCAGCTAGTCATAAACAATTAACTGATAGCATGTAGTATGCTTATAAGAATGTTTTTGTATCGCCTTCGTCGTCAGAGTGTTCATATTATCTCGGTGGGGATTTAGAAGTTCAATCAATGATATAGAATAATCGCACGTAAAGTTGCATTATAGTGAGATAAATATCCTATATAAATAATACATTGTCTTGATGAATGACTCATATAAAGAAATTAAGTATGATAGAAAAGTACAAAGATAAGATTTTGTAGGTGTTTTTTTTGTAACGTCACAAGTAACTAGATAGGTAGTAAAGGTTGTCTGGAAGAGATCCTATTAAAGCGACCGCCTTTTCAATGCTTTATTTAATTTGTAAGACTTATTGTGAACATACTTTAAAATTTGGTGTACTTACAATAACAAGTATTATAATATTTTCTATTTTAATATTTTTATAGCCACTAAATGTTAGTTGGCAATAGTGTACCTAAGCAAAGTGGATTTCAAAGTCTATCAAGACTAAAAATAGGAAATTGTTTATGGGGTTTATAGGAGAAATACTGCCAAATCGATCTAGACGTTTTTCAGTGACGCGCGTATCTGCCAAATTTCAGCTGCATCTCGGTAAAATATAATAGTTTTGGAGATCTCGTGTTTAGTCAGTGTGTGACATTTGACTTTTATATAGTTACTAGCTGTCCCGCGCGATTTCATCCGCGGTGATTTCGGAGTTCCCGCGGGAATTCCGGGATAAAAACTATCCTATCTTTTAAGTTGGGCCAAATAAAACATAGTGACGAAATTTCATCACGATCGATTCAGTAGTTTCGGAGTCCATCGCGGACAAACAACGTGACACGTGATTTATATATATTAGACTAGCTGTCGCCCGCGGTTTCACCCGCGGTGATTTCGGAGTTCCCGCGGGAATTCCGGGATAAAAACTATTCTATCTTTTAAGTTGGACCATATTATAAACGGTTGCAAAATTTTATCAAAATCCGTTCAGTATAGTTTAGGAGTCCATCGCGGACAAACAACGTGACACGTGATTTATATATATTAGACTAGCTGTCCCCCGCGATTTCATCCGCGGTAATTTCGGAGTTCCCGCGGGAATTCCGGGATAAAAACTATCCTATCTCTTAAGTTGGACCAAATACAACATAGTGACCAAATTTCATCATGATCGATTCAGTAGTTTCGGAGTCCATCGCGGACAAACAACGTGACACGTGATTTATATATATTAAGATAGGATATTTATATAGATGTGTGTATAATTTCATTCGAAACAGACTGTTATAGCTTTCACAGTGGCCAGCCAGGGGACCTATTCCGCTCGCTCATGGATTTAGTATGTATTTACAAAGATTATCCATAAATACATATAAGCATCATATCAGTTATCTGGTACCTGCAGGTACCTCTGCTTAGTTTAGGATCAGATGGCAATTAATAAAAATACTTTAGGTACCTAGCACTTATATCCTAAATTTATTATACACTAGCCGTCCCGCGCGATTTCATCCGCGGTAATTTCGGAGTTCCCGCGGGAATTCCGGGAAAAAAGTACTCTATGTCCTTCTTTGTACCTCTGCCAGTAGTTTACGGTGATTAGCTATTCCCGCAATAATTCCGGAGTTCCCGAGGGAATTCCAGGATAAAAACTATCCTATCTTTTAAGTTGGTTGAAAATTTTATCAAAATCCGTTCAGTAGTTTCGGAGTCCATCGCGGACAAACAACGTGACACGTGATTAATATATATTAAGATTAGTTTATTATTTACTAGCTGTCCCGCGCGGTTTCATAATTTCCAAGTTTCCGCGAAATCGTTTCATACAAACTTTGCAACCCCTTTTCATCCGCTTAGGGGTTGAATTTTTAAAAATTCATTCTTATCTGATGCCTACGTCACGTCATACAAAACACACCCTCCAAGTTTCAGGTCTCTACGATCAGCGGTTTAGGCTGTGCGTTGGTCCATCAGTCATTAAGGACAAAGCATTTTATATATTATATAAATTATGATTATGATTATAGATTATCAACTTAGACTAAAGGGCTGTGCGGTTAGTAGGATTGGCCGCCATGAGTGTAAAGCGACTGGTTTTTCCACAAGGAATTAATTTTAAGTATGTCGGGTTAGTTTGCTACCCGTTCTGCTATGCGCAGTATGACATTCCTAGAGTACCGCCTTGTTTTTCCGTGCTTTGAACTCGTACAACGATACTGCTGCGACGGTAAGTATATTTTATAAGTTCATTATATAGATTAAAAAAAATAATATTGTACTTACTCTTATAGTTATGATATTGTTTTACGTAATCAAACGATTACAGCGATAAATTGAGTCGAATGTCGTGACCGATTTACTACAGTTTATGCGACATCATGACGTCACTTCAAGTTTAACCCAATAGAGTTCTGGGCCCTTATTCACTATGACCAATAACATTCCTTATCATTAACGATAACGATAACCATAACGATTAACGCGCGTCCCAAAAACACAATTCCAAACGCTCCGGACGCAAAAATACTAGAAATTAACATTCTGTATGCGCGCATAAGACACTATGGTCGCACTCAGAATCGATTTAATGATTAGGTACTTAATTTTAAGTAAAGATTTTTAAAATAAAATTGCTGCAATCAGATGCATTCATTAAGTTAATGTCAACATTTTACTAATTAAGTTAAATTTAGTTAAATGGCAATTAACAATAATTTAATGAACGTCTGTAATTGCGGCAATTGTTTTAAAAATCTTTACTTAAAATTAAGTACCTAATCATTAAAAACACTCTGAGTGCGGCCGTTAGTCGATGTATTTTTTTGAAGTGTAACTTCTGTGAGCATGAGGAAAAACCAATTTTGTAGCGCGTTTTCTTAACGCGACCTGGGGGGCCCTTATTCACTATGACCAACAACATTCCTTGCCCATAACGCGCGTCCCAAAAACGCATTTCCAAACGTTATAGATGCCAAGATATTAGAAATTATTATTCTTTATGCCATAAGAAACGTTGTAAATGTATTTTAGTGTAGTAAAACTTCTAGAATAGAATCTATTCTATTCTATTCTAAAACTTCTTTGATTTCGAGGAAAAGACAGTTTGACGGCCGCACTCAGAGTCGACTTTAATGATTACTTAGTTAAGTATAGATTTTTAAATCAAAACTGCCGCAATCAAAGACGTTCAGTAAATTAATGTAAATTGACATTTAATGAGATGTAACTTTATTAGTTTAATGCCAATTAACATTAATTTATTAAACTTGTCTAATTGCGGCAGTTTTGTTTTAAAAATCTATATTTAACTAAGTAATCATTAAAGTCGACTCTGAGTGCGGCGGTTAGGGGCGTCTTAGCGTAGCGTGGTGTTATGGTCATAGTGAATAAGGGCCAATATTTTTTGTTGCATATTATGCAATAAATATTTTGGTAAATAACGTTTGCGTCTATTTGATATAACGACTAACAGTCTTAGAGGGCAGACGGAGTGTCACTTCATTTTATAATACAATACAAACCTACATACTTAAGGATAAGACAATATAAACGCAATAAACGTCGGATTATAACCGACTAGGTATGTTTGTTTAACACGAGAAACCCGTGTGAAAGATAAAGCAAAATGCCATCATTCATGCATTCCGATGATCCTATTTGACGTTTAAAGCGAAAAAAATATTTTTTTTTCTACACAAATGTAAAGGTTTAGTAGGCCATCGTGATAACATCATGTTTTTTATTATAGATGGATTAATAACAATATAATCAGTCGTTTTACTTTACACACCAAATAACAAATACTAGTAGATGCCTGCTTCTTCGCCCACGTACGCATAAATGCGCCAGCGTCACTACTCTAGTTCCAGTTTGCCACTTCTCTTTTCTATAACTGATTGCGATGAACAAAGCCTTATTACTTAGCATACAGCACCTGATAAGTTGTTAGTTTTTTTTTAATTGGGCTCCAATATGCTGTGTTTTAATTTGATCGTGTGTGGAATTGCCTCTCCAATCTACCTATCTATAAATTGCTTTGTCCTGAATGACTGATGGATCAACGTATAGCCGCTGATCGTAGAGACCTGAAACTTGGAGGGTGTGTTTTTTGTATAACGTAGGTATCCGATAAGAAAGGATTTTTGAAAATTCAACCCCTAAGGGAGGGGTTGCAAAGTTTGTATGGAACAAATTCCGCGGGAACTCCGAAATTACAGCTACAGCTAGTTAAATTACCTATATGGACGCAGATAAGCAATAACATGTTAACCCACAAAACAAAGTTATTGATTCAGAACAATTTATTGAGAGTTAGAGAACGTTTTTTAATTATGTGTTTAGCTTATTCATTGTTTAAATATGTGACTAAATATTGAACATGAAAATGTTAAAACAAAATGGCGCTATAATTTTAAAACTTTAATTTACTCAAAAATTCTCCAGTGTGGGTTAACACACTATTGCTTATCTATGTTCATATAATTCTTATGTCCTTACTAGGTGCTTTCGACATACCTATTAATTATTATTAAAAATGTTTGCTATTACAATAGGGCTCGTTCAAGCGAAATGTAAGTACTACTCACCGCTTATTGTAAACACGGGATTGTCACCGGGCCGTGTCCGATTGTTGTCGATCTTTTCATCTGACTTGACCACGTCAGGAGCCCGCACCATGCCTGGAAACAATTAGCGACGTTCAGTGCGTTCAATTATAACATACTATACCTATTATAACTAACTTTGCCCCGCGGTTTCACTCGCGTGAAGTTCGAAATTCCCGCAGAACTCCAAAGTAAAGTTTTCGGTCCAAAATGTTAAAAATTCCGGAGAAGGCTACCCTTATAACCTAGGGGTATCAAAATAGCCTACGACCTATTCTCAGACATACCAAATGTACACAAAAAATTCATAAAAATCGGTTAAAGCGTTTCTAAGCGGAAAAGCTATATTTCGTGTATGGTTACTACTTACTTACGAGTGAACTAGGTTTTGGAATAGGACAATCCTTATGATTTTAAATGTGCGGTTGTTTGTTTGTTTGTTTGGCTGTACCCCTGACGGCATTTATGCATTTCATCAGTCAGGGATACAAAGAAGGACATAGGGTAGGTACTTGGATGAATGCACCCCTATTGCCTATTGTCATATTTATTTTTATTTTATACTGGGGCAAGTCGCGCTTTTTCATAAATTTAGTAAGAATTTTAAGTTTTGTTGTATGACATAATATGATTTTGGCAATAAATGGTTTTTTTTTCTATATATTTATTTATCCCGAAATTCCGGCGAAAACTCCGAAACTAACGCGGGTGAAACCGCGGGCAACAGCTAGTATGGTAATAACAGACATAGATGGTTATTTTGTTGCGAAATTGTGGCACTAGTTCACATCGAGAGTCGTAGTAAGCTGGGCCCTTATTCACTATGACCAACAACATTCCTTGCCCATAACGCGCGTCCCAAAAACTCCAGATGCCAAAATATTAGAAATTATTATTCTTTATGCCATAAGAAACGTTGTAAATGTATTTTTTTGCAGTAAATAATAATAATAATAAATAATTTATTTCAACAAAAATGTCATATTATTAAGAAAATCATACCACTATTAAACTTCTTTGATTACGACTACGACGACGGAAAAGACAGTTTTTGCGGCGTCTTATCTTAACTCGGCGTGTTATGGTCATTATAGTATTTTATTATCTGTGGTCATAGTGAATAGAGCCCTGTTCTTGCCACACTAGAAGTTCTGGCTATTTTCCCGCATTATACCGGTTCAGTTGTCCGGTGAACCGGAACACGGAAAGATAATATTTTCGTACTCTTCGTACGCCGAATGCGGTTATGTGCCTTTTAGTAAGTGTGATCAGATTTAGCAGAATTTTGCGATTATAGCAGAAAGGTCCCCAATTTGCAATTTGGGGTCTAGCAGATTGTGTCGCAGATCTGAAAAGATAAATATTTTTGGCAGAATTTTACAAAACGTCCGCAAAAAATTAGCAGGATTAGACTTCGATAAATTACGTGTTTCATTTCGGTAGTTGCGCTAAAAATGTTTAAAGAATTCTACAACTCGTAAATAATTTCCGTTTTTTTTTTAGTGCACTGGCAACTCTCAAATACACTTTAGGGGAATTCCCTGCAAATGTATATTATATTTTCTTTCGTGTTGTATGTAGAATACATTTTCTGCGTATTTGTCATACGCGTAATTATTAAAAATTTAAAATAAAATATTATGACAAAACTCATATTTTCAAAAATGAAATTTGCATTTTTTAATAATATTATCTATATTCGTACATATTAGATAACAATTAACATACTGACCTACATTATCTTAAATATATTGATGAAAAAATAATATTAGCAGAATTTAAGCGAGCAGCTTGCATAATTTTCACTTTAAATCTGGTTACACTGCTAATAATTCTATGAACATGAGGTATTTTTCATGGCGATGCGGAAATTTCCTAAGACAATTCCGAAATAGTCGCAGACTCGCAGTTGAAGCTGCAGACGGAACAGCTAGTTGAGATTACGAGAAAGTGATAAACTATGGCAATAATTCGTTTTAACCAACACCTCGCTATCAGATAAGAAACCTTGTGTCAAATGGCATTAAGTAGTTCTGTATCGAACAGACCGCTTTTCACATTGACCCGAATAACTCCAAACACCGACCCAGAAATAACAAAATAACAGTGATATAGCATTGTAACAGATTGATCGACTTTTCCAAGTACGACCCAATAATTATGTATTTATTAACCGACAACGAACAGTTATGTTTTTTTTTATTCACTTTAATTCTTAAAACCACCACCAATGTCAAGTTGTTGATCTATCACAGAGGAGTTTTACGAAAAGGTCCGGTGTCATTTTCAAGTTTACTATTTTTTTTTAGTTTGACATATTATTGCGATGTTCACCATGACGTGGAATCGAACTTGTGACTCATGGTTTTGCAATAAACTAGACACTAGTGGTTAGTGAACTAGACTCTAGTGGTTAGCGGACCAGACCAACCGTGCTGTCAAAAAAAAATCCTAAGTAAATAAGATGACCAAGCAAGTACGCTATAAATATACCCTATAAATATACCATGGTGCTGCATGCATGCACACAGACAGACAATATTACGTTTATTTAGTTAAGTAGGTCGGTAACCTAATAATAATTTCTCTTAGCAACGACCACCCAAGACAGGGTAAGGGCCTGTCTACATATATCAACGCGAAATCGGTTTAAACCGATAAGGAAAATCTTTATGTCCATGGGCATGTTGACTAATTTTTATTTTTTAGTCCGTCTTGTAGATTATTAAAAAATATTGGACACGTATTTTTTCTTTTTTTACGTAATCAAAAAATAACAGTGATATATTGAGATGAAACTTCGCGTGACGTCACTATTCTGACAGTTTGTATGGCGGTTTTAGCGGTTAGTGACGTCACGACCCCCTCACCCTAAATTTTAATGCGCTTTATCTCTGTATATTTTAATTTATTTAAAAAAGCAAATAATACGTGTCTATTGTTTTTTTTATTTTCTAACTGACGGACTAATTAGAATTTTGATTTTCAAAAGTAGTCCACATCCCCATTGTATAAGAGCGAAACTCGTAACCAGGCGGTTAACATTTAAACATTTATTTTCAAAATTTCTTTTGTATTTTAATTTGTACCCATGACTTGTGACCTATGATTTTAACTTTCGTATTTGTATTTAGTTTTTATATTTATTTTTTATTATTCGATATCAGTAATTTTAATTGGCAACACGTTGTTACTTAAGTTTTATGACTGTCGATCTTTTATCTTGTTCATCTATCTATGTATAAAAGCAGAAACTGACTAACTGATTGATGCACGCACAGCTGGGTCTAGAACCATGAAATTTTGCACAAATTTAAACTTTAAATTGTGTGTTGTGCTAAATATAGTTTTCATTCTTCTTTCTTTTTTTCAAATGACGTAGGTGTGCACTAAGAAAGGATTTATGGCAATCAAGGCGCTCCCGCCTCGGTAAGTGTGGTCAGACCCTAATGGAGTAAGTTAACCGTAGATTAATTAAACTTATTACCTAATCCAAACAGCGTAGTTTACACAGTGTCAAGTGACAAGAGATATTTGGATTAATCTAAGATTACAACATCAACGCGGCGTCTGATTGACTGTTTGTTTGAATCACACTTTTAATGTAAGGGATTGTCCCTTCTATCGTATCTTCAGTGTTGCAAGATGGGAAATAAAAATATATCTTATCCGAGTTTTTTTGAAAAACTTATAATATTTTGATGTAATTTAGTTGGTGAATAAGTCATCATCAGCACTAACTTTTAATCATTAGGTATTAGGTTAAGTACAAGTAGGGTTGCCAGTTAGGCTTTTTGATTGCGTGTCCGGCCAAATAAACGGTGTCAGGCTAGTCCGGCTTTTGTTAGTCTTTTAACATTTTGCAAACGAGCGAGCGCTGAGCGTGGTCTTTAAAAAGGATTTAAAAATATAGATAAATTGTTTATTTAGAATTTAATATTGACTGATGACTTAAAGTACTAGACTGATTTGGCATTCGATTTTATTTATATTTCATTAGAATTTAACATGATTTATGCCAATTCAAAAAAGCATAATTATGGCAAATAAAGTGTGTAACGCCAGCGCACATTCGAATCGCGTCGTGAGCAGAGCCGCGGGTAAAATCTAGTTAGGATTTAAAAATAGCTAACCTGTCTGTAGTTTAGGATTACCAGGATAGCAGCTAACTATAAGAGGTACACTGTAAAACGATACTGATATCTCCATCCTGCTTTTAATGAGGACCGCTAACCTAGCCAACAAGTCTAACTCCACACTCTCGCAAAACTATACCTACAGGTGGGAAATTTTAAAAAACCATTTTTTATCGAAAGGCAAAAAACTAAAACGAATTCCTCTTTTTTCAAAAATAATGAAAACCGTATCAGAAATTCTTAGTATATCAATTTCTGGGCTCTCGAAATTTGGCCTGTCGATAGTTTAATAAGCGGGAGACATCAGCTGACAACGGATTTTAGGGAGTTCCCGCGGGAACTCTTAAATTAACGCGGTTGAAACCGCGAGGAACAGTATGTACCCAATATTATTCAAAAAGCAATAACGATAAAAATTCTAATTTAAAAGAAAGCTTTCATAGTTCTATCGAATGCAGCGTTACGAATCGATTACGGAAGGATCAATAATCGATTTCGCTGGGCACACGTTAACGTGTTGATTCGATCGCACCATTGATAAATCTGTATCAGATGAATATTTCAATAATATAATAATAATAATATAATATTTCAATAATTTCATTTCATTTCATTTCAAATCGATTAATTAAAGATTTAATCATAAGAATAACAATGATAAAAATCTAATGTAGATTAAAGTATTTTTATGCGTTACTCTCCTCGTTCAATTAGTAGTATTAGAACTATTAGATAGGTATTTGGAACCAGTTCTTGTTATTTTTGCCATATTATTACTAACGTACCTAACCTAATTAATAAAGGTATGTATAGTACATCGCCAATATCAAAATCTACGCAGAATTTTTGTTTTTGAATAAAATTGTGTAAGAAAAGATATTTGCATTTTATAATCAAACTAGCTATTGCCTGCGTTTTCACCCGCAATAATTCTATGTTACTAATGGATAACGTTGTGTTGTAATCGGTCTAGTAGTTTTTGAGTTAAATATCGTAATAAACAAACAAACAAGAAATCAAATCTTTCGCCTTTATAATAATGCCTTTACGTGATTAAAAACGTGGAACTCGGATTAGGACCCGAGACTTGAATTACAGTTCCGTTGTATAGTATAGAAATAGGTTCAATTTTTAATAGTAGTGATGCCCAGAGATGTAAAATATTTATCGATTTTTATAACAATCGATTTTTTTTATAATAACCGATTTTTAATAATCAATTTTTCTTTAACAATTGATTTCGAA
This sequence comes from Zygaena filipendulae, assembly GCA_907165275.2. Taxonomy (NCBI): domain Eukaryota; kingdom Metazoa; phylum Arthropoda; class Insecta; order Lepidoptera; family Zygaenidae; genus Zygaena; species Zygaena filipendulae. The sequence goes on from OU015674.1 coordinate 5,965,699, forward strand.
AACATCTATTATTATTGAGAGGAGAACGATTTTTTTTTCTATGTCACATCCCTACACACAGCAGCAACAGCCTGCAACGCTATCACCCTAGGCTCGCCGCCACGTTGTAGCAATGCTGAAAGTGCAGTGGCTTCTTTACATAGTTAATAAATTACTGTTCTTTATTAGGATCCTAGAGCTCTTTGCATTAGAAATTACCTAGCAGTTAGCAATAAAAAAACTCGCGTATATTGCCTGTCGAAAGGATTCGCCAACACTATTGTTCTATGTGTTAATGTTGAAATTTAAACACTAGTAGGTTGATCAACGATATTTATGTACAATGCGTTGTAAAACCGATACGAAATACTCGTAGATAAAACTGAATTCTGAAACTTCTAATATCGTTAAACGATTAAATATGATAAGAGTATTGCTCATCCAAATGCAATTTGCTTCCTAATCCGGCTTAATATTAAAAATATATTATTATGAGAAGTCTATAATTATATTTCTATGTTTATTGGAAATATCCCTCCTTATACCAAACTCATAATTCATAAGTCATTTTATAATCTTACATAAAAAAGTTATGTTATTGTACTTCACATTGTAACTTCAACTTAAGACAAACGTGCAGTGTGTAAGGTCTCAATGTCATTTTTCATAACGCGCCAAAGTATAGCCGATTTTTAACCGACTTCCAAAAAGGAGGAGGCTCTATGTTCGATTGTATTTATGTTTTTTTTTATTTTTTTTATGATGTTCACCATAATATGTTCACCGATTACTCGAAGAGGGTTGGACCGATTTCAAAAATTCTTTTTTTGTTTGAAAGGGTATACTCCCAATTATGTCCTATTGCCACCAAGTTGGGATCTGATGATGGGATCTTGGAGAAATCGAGGGAACTCGTCAGTCGGTGACAAGCCAAATATGGAGGGGGTAGATGGGCTAAGTCGACTTTAACCACCATCTCTTCGTGAGCAGAACAACCCAAGTAGGCAGACACCAGCGGGCTTGTCACCGAATTCAAACCGATCAGTGGTAGCACAAACCAATAATAATATTACGTGTGTTTTTGTCTTTTGGATTAAATTGGTATTTTGTCATTACTAGCTTTTTATTTTTAGCTTTTTAGTTTTGTGTTTTTGGAAGTCGGTTTTAAGTTTTTTGTTAAAATTTTGTTTATTGAATCGAAAGTTAAACAGAGAAATTGCTAATTCGTCTCAAAAAACGTGGTTGTGTTTTAAAAAAATAATTAAATTACATTTCTAAACCAAAAGAAAAGCAAAAGGCAATAACTAGCTTTACAAGACAGACTAGTTCTTATAACTTTTATTATTTAAAATTAAACATTATAATATTAAACATACATAAGATAAGCGAAATTGATAAAAATCGTGACGATAGATAAAAACTGCTTTGATTAGTTGTTTTTTCTACTCTAGAGTGTAGGTATATAATTGGACGCAGATGAGCAATAACATGTTAACCCTCAAAATTAAGTTATTGATTCAGAACGATTTATTGAGTGTTAGGGAATGTTTATTAGTTGTGTTTACCTTATTACATTACTTAAATATGTAACTAAATATTGATCATAAACAATGTTGACACAAAATGGCGTTATACTTTTAAAACACGATTTACTCAAAATTTCTCCAGTGTGGGTTAACACACTATTGCTTATCTATGTCCAATTATGCTTAGTGCCTATATTCTAATACTATTAAAAACTCAATTAAATGAAATATCTTTAAATAGTCGACTGTAATTTTCACGATATATATTTTGTAAAAAAAACGTTAGTAGAGAAACTTGGTTGAAAATTAACAGTTCACGTGTCCAAGACAAATATTTAACGTGTATTATTATGTTAAACAAGGGGCGGCCTTATTGAAGGAATTTCTATATTCTCGTTTCAAACATCTAAAATCAATAACAATAATTTTGGACGTAATTATCTAATATAATACATTATTCATAGACCATAAGCGTGCAAGAAACCCGCAAAAATGTAATCACGCGGAAAAACACGTGCTAGAGCAGCTAGCCTGCCAGTTCAAGCGACACTCACGTGCGGAAATCTTTAATCTAGTCTTTGTAGTGTCACCGATGCGCCGACGGAACATACCAAGGTCATTCACGCGTTGTGGGGCTTTCGGCGGCGACACTCCATACAAAAGAACCGATTCAAGTACTTTCCCACAAGTAAAGACGGCCGGCTTGTACGTACACGTGTTGTGCGTGTGTGCGTATCGTAGGGATGACAGCGAGCTGACAGTTGTCCGTGACAATATTGTCACATGTAGAATCTACATGTGACATACTTCCTCGGTCATAACCTATAGGTAGCATTCGCAGGGTATGGGGAGACATGCAAATTGGTGGGAGGCGGAGAGTGTCGCTTCTTTATATGTATTATCTCTATTCTTTGCTTTCGGTGTTTTTCTCGGTTATTTTATTACGTAGCGCGTAGGTATATATTTTTCGTTTCGCGTATTTCTACCTTTAATAAGTACATTGTTATCCTAGGGGTGAAAGTAACTTATTTAGTCCCGAGACGGGGTTTGGCGTCCGAGCGTAGCGAGGGCGCCAATAGATCGAGGGACTAAATAAGTCTTTCTCCCGAGGATAACACTGTGCTTTTTATTACTAATGCAAGGAAAGTCAAAATAAAAATAGGAATTAGCTAAAGAAAAAATGAGTGAAGATCGGATAGTCGCTTGACGCTTTCCCACCTATTTCTTTTTCTTTGGCCGGCTAGCTATTCAGCCAGTATTTTTTATTTACATTGTGGCGACCTAAAAAAAATATTTTCTTTTATTATTAAGTATTAATTAAAGAAAATAATAAAATATAAATAGGAATTAGCTTAAGAGTGAGTGAATTTTATTTTAATTAATACCTACTTAAACTTTACGTTATTTCAATTTTACATCGCGCTGGCTGTATAGAAAGTTGAAACATGGTTCAATAGAAATGTGAAAATAGACCTAGTTTTTTTTTAATAATTTGACAGTTGTCAGTTGAAAGCGATTCTCCCTAGGGCTGAAAAGGGTTACTTTCAACCCGCTTCTCAGGCAACTTCAGACCTACTTTCCGAGTATGAGTAATGAAAAGTATATTTCGGTTGCCAATGTGGATTGCACGGTTGCGCAAAAGCTTCTTTATTTAAAACTCGAAGTTTTTTTGTGTCAAAATTAAACAAAATGAACAAGAGCCAAGAGGTGTTCTGCAAATTGTGTTTCGTCACCGACAAATAACCGCACTTGGTTTGTGGTGCAACATTTTGCTTTTATTTACTTGCACAATTTTACTGTCAAGTTCAAGTCAAGAGTCAAGAGTGTTATAATTTGATAGTTTTCTTTTAACTTGCAGCTTCCCGCAATTTCACTTTCGATCGTTTCGCCTGCAATTATCACAAGCCCGCTCCACATTCAGAACGTGGAGCCGATGTTCTCCGCCGTTTCTTGTGGTTATCTCGCGTTCTCGGAAGATTCTCGCGTGAATGTGGAGCGGGCTTACAATAGGGATGTGGACTACTTTTGAAAATCAAAATTCTAATTAGTCCGTCAGTTAGACAATAAAAAAAACAATAGACACGTATTTTTTGCTTTTTCAAATAATTTAAAATATACAGAGATAAAACGCATTAAAATTTAGGCTGAGTGGGTCGTGACGTCACTAACCGCTAAAACCGCCATACAAACTGTCAGAATAGTGACGTCACGCGAAATTTCAACTCAAAATATCGCCGTTATTTTTTTTTACGTAAAAAAAGAAAAAATACGTGTCCAATATTTTTTAATAATCTACAAGACGGACTAAAAAATAAAAATTAGTCCACATGCCCATTTGCGTACATGAGAATAGAGTAGGTAAAATGTATAGACTAGGATAATTCGTATGCATGGTTTGAGGCACATGAGACCGCGGAACGCGTTGGAGTCGATTTTTTCTTATTTATATTTTGTTTACAATGTGGTGCTGCTCAATAAAATATTTTCATTAATTAATTCAAAATTAAACCTTCTATTAAAAGAGATTCAGTCGAATAAATATCTATCTTGGAGTCTCCTTCCGCCACACACATAAGTGAATTGACCGCAGAGCTATACCCCTTAAGGCTTAAGTAGTATTATAATATTATCTGGCCCCTAACTAATAAAATAAGTGAATGTGAGTTTGTTTGTTTGTAACGCTTTCATGCCTTTAGAATAGAATAGAATAGAAAAGAAGAAAGTTTATTTGATACCATAAAGATAAAATAAGTACAAGCGTGAGTCTTAAACTAGAATTACGTTGTCAGGGGTAGGTAGGTACTAAGAAGGACATAGCGTAGGTACTTTCTATGCCAAATTCCCCCGGGAACTCCGAACTAAAGGCCGGCGAAACCGCGGGGAACAGCCAAAGTTTATGATGATCGGTTGATTGATAGGTTAAGGCGTGGAATGCCAACAGACAGAGTTACTTTCTCATTTTTTTTTATTTTTTTATTTATTGGGTTAATAAACAGTGTGCACAATAAATACTTACAGTACTTATCTAAATTTACTAATTGTACCACCAAAACCATTAACCACAAGTTACTAGAAAAAAAAATATTGTGAAGTGGTTGTGCAAAACTAATAAGTACGTTTAATTCGAAGTTAGATTAAAGCTAACTATATTTATAATATTAGTAAGGATTAAAATTAAGAAACTAAACCATATTTCTGTTTTGACAGCACAGCGCCATCTATTGGCCAATTAAACACAAAATTAAAATTGCTTCCGATGTAAAGAAACCACATCATTTGCTGTCTTGTTACGGCACAGTAACCCAACTTCTAGCGTATACTAGTAATTTAAATAAGTGAAAAAAAAATCTTGACGAGAGTTACTGAAGTTCAATTTAGCACGAGCGTTCGCGCTTAATAAAATACCAGGAAGGTATAAATAAATACAAAACTTGTAATGACATATGGATATGAACCCGCGACCTCAGGGCTTAAACCGGTAACTCTCTGGAAGTCTTCACGCCTAACGGTACAAAATGAAAGCAAGCTATATTTATTACAAAACAAACAAACAACAATACAGACAGACGGTGAAATGTGCATGCACATAAATTTGCATTACAAACGTGTCACGGTATAAGGGAAACATGTTCCAAAGACATTAACTATAAATGGAAGAAGCTTCGACGATACAAGGAAAACTGACGGTAAATTATTATTGCATAATAAAAAGTTACTTCAGTACGGTCATTTAAGTTTATGAGTGTAGTTTAATTTCTTCGTGACACGACCCTTTACATGCCAGTTAAGATAAATTACATCCTTATTGTTAATATAATATTATATGTGGACGTCCAAGCTAAAAGATACCAGTTCTCAGCATTTAGTTTCCGAGATATTAGGTACGAGGTTTGTAAAGTTGGGTGAAAAAATTGCGTCCGCGATTTTAATTGATTAATTATATTAATTAATGCTCAATTTTCTACAATTTCATATATATCTTAAATAATTCTTAATCTATAATATTAAATAAAAATTTTTAATAAATTTTTATAAAATTTTTTTCTTAAATCAAGCTTTTTCAGAATTTCAACTTCAAATGTCTGATAAAAAAAACTGTGCTAGTTTTTGAATATTTTTCAATCCTTACTTTCAATTGACTATTCTATATAATATATTATTGATACCGAGTCTAGTCTTAACTCAATACCCCACTACTGGTACCTTTTTACGTGGACGCCCACACAGGTTGTAAGGTAAAACCAGGGACTTATTGAAGACTAATAGTAATTTATGCTTAGGTACTGAAAACCAACACAATACTTAATTTAAAAAAAACGTTCCGTGCCTTTAATGGGCATAACAAGGTATAAAAATAAAAATTCTATTTAGTCCGTCATCAATTAGTAAAAAAAAATAAGACACGTATTATTTGCTTTTCAAATTATTGAAAAAATACTTTGCATTAAAGTTTAAGAGTGGGAGCCTGGGAGGTCATAACTAAGTACATAAAGAATTTCAACTCAATGTATCACCTTAATTTTTTGATTATGTAAAAAAAGGAAAAATACGTGTCGAATATTTTTTATTAAACAACAAGACGGATTAAAAATTTCAATTTAGTAATCATGCCCATTATGATCCGTCAGTGCATTCGCGACCTGCATTCTTTATTTTAGTTATTTAGACGACAATCGGATACGGTTTTTTCATGTTTTTTTTCAATGCGTCCCTCCGCGATCTCAACTCCATCTACGTATTTCAAAACAACCTCTAGAGCTCTTCCTATATTTCAAGGACTAAAATTAATCGTAACTATCCTTTTATGCTCAATTGCTCATTATTTCAACAAAATATTGTAATTTCCATGTTTCACATCTGCCAGGTGTCCCACATAATATATCAATGCCCACAATGGTTAAAGTTTTTGTTCAACATTTTTTTTATTTGTTTACATACAATATCTGCAGTAGATATAGCAACATCCATATCAAAGCCACGAATGCAAATTAACATACAAGAAGTGGGCTTAATTCTGTAATTTTAATCCTACTAATATTATAAATGTGAAAGTCTGGATGTTTGGATGTTTGTTACTCAATCACGCAAAAACGGCGAACGGATTTGGATGAAATTTGGCAAGCACGTTGTCAGGGGTACAGAGAAGGATATAGAGTGCTTTTTATCTCGGAATTCCTGCGGGAACTCCGAAATTACAGCGAATGAAACCGTGGGGCACGGCTAGTAGAGTAATAAATTATGTGCGAAAATTCATAGTCACATGAAGTGTATCGTCAAAGGTTGCATCGATTAATCGACTCACGCGCGATGTTTTATAAGCAAAACGTGCGTTCGATACGAGGGAACCATAACAAACAAGCGTCCGGTCGGACGACGCGACGGGCGTTGCGCAAACGCAAGTCGTTTCGCCTGGGCCCTTATTCACTATGACCATAACACGTCGCAAAAATTGTTTTTCCCGCGTTCTTAAAGAAATTCACTTGCAAAGAAATACATTAACAACGTGTCTTGGCACACAGTATCATAATTTCCAATATAATATTTTGGCACCTGGAGCTGGCAAGGAATATTGTTGGTCATAGTGAATAAAGGCCCTGAACGTGTTTTAATTATTCCCAGTTATACCAGCCCAGTGACACTCCATACAAATGAACTCATTCAAGTACTTTTACCACAAGTAAAGGCGGCCGGCTTGTACGTACATGTGTTCTGTGCGTGTGCGTATCGTAAGGTTCACAGCGAGCTGACTGTACCTAATTGTCAGTTGTCAGTGAAAAATTGTCACATGTAGATTCTACATTCGGCGATTTTTCACTGAAACTAGTGTCGCTTCTGTACGTAGTAATTAATATTCTGTACTCTTTGCATACACGCTGTATACGTAATTTGACAAGTTTCGGGATTTTCTCCGGGGCTCTCACACATCTGGCTGGGTTTTTTTTAATATCACTCATAAGTTTTATAACGCCACGTGAAAATATGGTCAAGAATTATTTATCAAAAACTCTAGCCAAGTATAATAATTAACATTTAACACTCAATTGATTTATAATCACTTCATGAGTATTCACGATCCAGATTGTTATCGTTTTTATCTTGACTTTGATGAATAATAATCGGTTTTTTTTTTACATCTACTTAAATGAATATTTAAACACAATTAAATGATGACAAAAGACGATTATGAACAATTTATTATTTTATTAACGTAATTAACGACAGCGAAAAATCGATAAATAATTGTTATGTTAAAAAATTTTATCGATAGATAGATAATGTTATCAAATTCTTCAAGTTATTTGTAGACACGACACAAAATGTAAATATCCTTTTTCAACTATCGCGACCGCTTTAGACTATGGTTAAAGTCTAAAGTTGAGACTGTGTATAGTAGGCCTAACATTAAGTAAAGCGTCACTTTTCGCAACCCCGCCAACTTCATGGCTTCCCAGTCCCCCACAACGTAGTGGCGGGTCTAGAGGTGAAGTGGTGCACCTAGATTAGGCTGTTAGTACTGTAGGTCATTATCAACTTGAATTTGGAATGCGAACTGCGGATCGAATCTAGAGGGATAGTCATTTAGTAGATGCATATGTAACTAGCTGTTTCCCCCGATTTCACCCGCGATAATTCCGGGTGACACTCACAAATAACGTGGCATTTTATTGGTAAATGAATTTTCAAAATCGGTTCAGTAGACCAGATATTACCTTCTTCAAACGTTACCACTCTATAATATAAGTATAGATTGCGTGTGATCTAGATCAATTTCAATGCGGTACAGAGTGTTACCGAGGGAATAGACGCGTTTCCTGGATTTTATGAATAAATATGTAATAGAAGTGCAAGGTTCCTGTTTTTGAAGGGCACCATAAAATTTCGATCTGCCAAAAAAATAAATTTATATTTAATATAATAAATATATAAAAATTATCTACTTAAGTACTTCATGGACCAAAGAGTATTTTAGGCACCAGAAAATAACTAAGTAATAAAAACAATAAGTAATAAAAATTATATCATATGGATTATTTATGTAGTTAATTATTTAAATATACATTATGTATTATTATGACGAATTTTAAAATAAAAAGTAATAGTATTCTATTACTTTGCTGTAATAATTAGGATTCAATAGAATAGAATATTTTTTATTGCGCAACAGACACCCACAAGGTTTACAAACAATATAACAACATCACAAACAAATTCATTGCAAACAAACTAAAAAGCTTTGTTTTTTATCTCCACTGTCACTTTACTTTAAGTTTAATGACATGAATACTATACTACTTAATACTAGAATATGTCTTGTTACTTGACTAAAAATATAAAAGCTACAGGAACTGACATGATTACCGGTAATTTGAATTAATTACCGGACCTACCGGTAATTAATTCAAATTGTATTAATTTGTCATAAATACAATAAATAATGCGCAAAAAATAGTCACTTGCGTCAATAAGATTTTTGAATGACTTATTTTCATCAAAATATTAGTTGTTGTGTACCTACTTGTTTTTGAGAATCCATATACCTAGTACCTACCTAAGATTTTTAAATTAGAATTGAATAATTAAGGAAAACTACACCAATCTTCTGTGATTGTTGCTATAGACAAAAGGTAAATTACAACGCAATATCAGCTGTTAATTGTATACCTTGTAGACAAAACCCATAGAAATAAATCAGCGTATTTACCACAGGTGTTATAATGTAAATAATAAGTAGGCACATAATACATTGTCATTTTTTAATGTACGAAGCGGTTAAAATGGCTTTTAAACCCAAGCCCCGTGACACTCCATACGAATGAACTGATTCAAGTAGGTACTTTCCCACAAGTTAAAGACGGCCAGCTTGCACAGTTGCACGTAGGTAAGTACATATTGTGTTGTGCGTGTGTCCGCATCGTAAGATTGACAGCGATCTGACAGTTATAACTGTCAGCTGTCACACAAACTACCACCAAACTTTCGCAGGGCATGAGGAGGCAAGAAATTGGTGGGAAGCGTGAGTGTCGCTTTTTTAACAGACTTCCCAAAAAGGAGGAGGTTCTCAATTCGACGCGTATGTTTTTTTTTTTTATGTTTGTTATTAAGTAATATTATTTTTTTATTTCAGCTCCGTCCGTCTTTTAAAAAAAGAGGAATTTGAAGTGTAAGCATTTCTTTACTTTCACATTGCATTGGATAATATAATTAGTAGATTACAATATGTTAGGAGTTCCCGAGGAGCTCCTCAAATTTACACGTGTTGCTAGTGATTATGATTAACATAATCACGGTCAATATGTTCACACGATCATTGATTTTGTAATTAGTAGATAGAAGTGTGTGTTTTACATTTCTTATGAGGTTAATTTCACGCTAATCCGAAGGACGATTTCCGTGAATATTAATACATAATACCTATATCTTATCTTATCTTATCTTAATATATATAAATCACGTGTCACTTTGTTTGTCCGCGATGGACTCCGAACCTACTGAACGGATTTTGATAAAATTTTATAACCATTTATAATATGGTCCAACTTAAAAGATACTTTACAATAATATAGCTTATACATCAGATTAACACATAGGGTAATTTTTATCCCGGAATTCCCGCGGGAACTCCGGCACTAATGCGGGGAACAGCTAATCACCGTAAACTACTGTCAGGGGTACAAAGAACTTTTCCCCCGCAATTCCCGCGGGAACTCCGAAATTATCGCGGATGAAATCGCGGGAGACAATTTAACTAGTAATAATAAAAATTCTAAATAATAGGTATGTTTAGTTATTACTTTTATAAGTAGAGAGTAAATACATAAAAAATGCGCAAACATTATGAAAACAAGCCTATTAACGAACGATAGAATAAAAGTTTACTCGAGATTAGAGACCAAAATACTGTTAAAAATTTTTACCTGCGCATTAAAAATAACAACTAGGCATGTACATGTTATAACAAGTTTAGAGAACAATCAAACTTATAGAGCTCGGTTTAAACTAGGCCCTTATTCAATTGAACATCGATAAGCAATAGTGTGTTAAACCACACTGGAGAAATTTAGCGCCATTCTCTGTCAACATTTTTTATGTTCAATATTTAGTTACATACAATGTAATAAAGTAAACGCATAATTGAAAAACGTTCCCTAACTCTCATAAATCGTTCTGAATAGATAACTTAAGTTTGTGGGTTAACATGTTATTGCTTATCTGCGTCCAATAGGGATGTGGACTACTTTTGAAAATCAAAGTTCTAATTAGTCCGTCAGGTAAAAAAAAAAAGACACGTATTTTTTGCTTTTTTAAATAAATTTAAATATACAGAGATAAAGCGCATTAAAGTTTAGGGTGAGGGGGTCGTGACGTCACTAACAACCGCCATATAAACTGTCAGAATAGTGACGTCACGCGATTTTCAACTCAAAATAGCGCCGTTATTTTTTGATTAGGTAAAAAAAGAAAAAATACGTGTCCAATATTTTTTAATAATCTACAAGACGGACTAAAAAATAAAAATTAGTCAACATGCCCATTGACCCACGTCGTGTTAAAATAACACGCCACAAAAATTGGGTTTTCTCTCGTGCTCGAGGATGTTTCACTTCACCATAAAAAATAATCAATGTATATTTTTAATAGAAAAATGATTAATAGTCGTAATTAGTAAAGACATTGTTTAGCTTTTGTTAACGTTAATTTAATTATTTTTATTTTTTTACTAGTTGTGCCCCGCGGTTTTACCCGCGTTAATTTCAGAGTTCCCGCGGGAATTCCGGGATAAAAGTACCCTATGTGTTAATCTGATGTATAAGCTATATTATTGTAAAGTTTCATTTAAATCTATTCAGTAGTTTTTGCGTGAAAGAGTAACAAACATCCATCCATCCATACATTCTTACAAACTTTCGCGTTTATAATATTAGTACGAGTTTTTATTTATTTATTTATTTAATTAATAAATTATTTTTTGTTATCATTATAGGTATTAAAATCATATAATTAAATTGCTTAGATCGTAAGCATAGTTACAGTTCAATTATCAACAAATTGTTATGGTATTTTTTTGTCTTTAGTTAGTTTACAAAATGTTAGTCCGTAATTGGCAGTAAGTAATGTATAAAAATACTGTTAACTAGTTTTTAAGTGCTGTGGATTAAAGTAAATAAATTAAATTATCTTATAATAGTATACTAGCTTTAACTCCTTAACTACTCGAACTCAACCGATCACCATGAAAGCATACACGGTGTCAGGGGTACCAACAGAAAATGAGATAGAGTGCTTTAATCCCGGAATTCCCACGGTACGCGACTGAAACCGTGGGAAATCGACTAGTTTAGTATAATTTTTGACCTTTTAAATTTTTTATCCTTCATGTTTTCACTCAGTTTTAATTTTAATTGGTGGTAAAGAAGCTGAAATTGGGAATCATATTAACTACAGTTGTCATAATATATCCTAATTTTAGTTTAGTTAGTGTCTGATTTGTACCTATAGTAACCTACACATCAAAACCCTGCTGTGGACACTAGTTTTGAGTGTGAGTGAGCAGCCTAGAGCTTTTACAGATATACCTACTTTATAATTACCTATTATCTATCTAAGTGACTGTAACTTGTTTTGTGTCTGAATTAATAAATTAAATTAAATTTGTTAATTGGACGCAGATAAGCAATAACATGTTAACCCACAAAACGAAGTTATTGATTCAGAACGATATGTGTTTACCTTATTACATTGTTTAAATATGTAACAAAATATTACGCATAAAAAATGTTGACACAAAATGGCGCTATAATTTTAAAACTTTAATTTACTCAAAATTTCTCCAGTGTGGGTTAACACACTATTGCTTATCTATGTTCAATTATGATGTTCAGAATTATCACCGAAACTTAGGTATCAATCGTATCAATGATCAGTAAAGAATTTTAATCAATGACATTTAAATAAATTATATTTTAAAATAGAATTATTTGCCAATGTTTGTCCCTGAGATAATTTTATATGTATATATAAAAATTAATCCCTATTTCCCTTGGTCACGGCATCAGGCGAGAACGGCTGGACCAATATTGCTAATTCTTTTTTTATTGTTTCTTATTTTAAGAAGATTAAGAAAGAATTTTAGGACTTCCTGCGGCAATTCCGAAGCTCGCGCGGGTGAATCTCCGAAACGGTGAGACCGATTTTGACGGGACTTTAACTGCTAATCAGCTGATGTTGTAAGGAGTAAATTAGGCTACTTTGAACTTCCTGCAGGAATTCCGAAACTAACGCGGGTGCAACCGTGGGACACAGCTAGTTTATAATAAAAGAATGGAAGAATTTTATTGAAAACAAAATCATGACGGTATGATGATGGTAGTATTAAAAATAAAAGAGTAGAATCCGCGGTTCTGTACATTGAATATTTTTACCTAAAATTGAGAGGGGTGATAAAAGAAGAGTAACCAAGCACAAAAAAAGTTTTTAAAATTCTTTTCTGTCTGTCTGTCTGTCTGTTAGCGATAATTTCCGCATCTACAGAACCGATTGTCATACGGTTTTCACAGGTAGATTAAGCTTAGCCTGGAGCTACATATAGGCTTTGTTGCATTAAAATCGGATGTCGGGAAAAAAGTTGTTGTATAAAAACCTGTCATGCGGGTGAAACCGCGGTGCACAGCTAGTCGTTAATAATATTGAAAAACTTCATTAAAAATAATGAAACCTTTTGATAATATTTTCTCTGTCCTATATTTATATACATTATAAATATCTCAGCGTAACAGATGCGTGTGTGCGTGCATGCGTCCGTGCGTGCCCTTCTATGTGGTGATATTGATATATTTATTCGTAATATATATATTTTTTTTAATAATTTATTACGTCATGTCATATTATAAGGTATATTAATATTAAATGATTGCACATTATTAATAAATTACATTTCAATTGGATCAGTATATAAATTGAACAATAAAATTAAAATAAATATCAAAAGGGTGAAAATATATATGTATGTCGATGAACATAACAAAAACATAATAATTATATAATATGTTCCTGATAACGTGACATGCGAAATTTTATGATGATAGGTTGTGGCGTGAAAGCGGAACAAACAAACTCACATAGACAGACAGACAGAGTTACTTTCGCATTTATAATATTAGTAGGGATAATAGCCTATATTATGTTACTCCAAACTAAGCTTAATCTATCTGTGCAAACCGCATGACAATCCGTTCAATAGATTCGGAGATTACCGCGAACAGACAGACTGAAAGGCAGACAGAAAATAATTATAAAAACTTTTTTGTGGTTGGTTACTCTTCCTTCCCTTTGCCCCTGACACCATTTGTGCTTTTCATGACGATCGGTTGAGCCGTTGAGGCGTGAAAGCGTAACAAACAAACAAACTCACATTCGCTTTTATAATAAAGAACTTATTTGTTTGTTACGCTTTCGCACTTATTAACTACTCAACCGACTGTCATGAAATTTTGCATACACGTTGTCAAGGTATAGAGAAGGGCACTTTTTATCCCGGAATCTTGCGAAAACTCCGAAAGGTGAAACTGCGAGGAACAACTACATCCAGGTCATCCAAAGTTTTTAGCGCGTTAAAAAGTTCTCTCTAATAGCATTTTTTTTTTAAGTCACAATGAATGATATCGACCTGCGTTTTTAGGCTAATACGAGGTAAAGCATGATATTTGAATGCGTCTGTATGTCTGTCTTTAAGCCTGTCACCTTTTTATTATTGTTTTGATACAGGTAAAAATAGTCGACCTGATATCTGGTGGGTCAGTGGTAAGATTCTTACATTCTTGTTCAGTGGACGTGAATTCGATTATTTAGGCTCGTGTATAAGAGTCATTTTCGGATGTATCTAGCTAACTATACATATAAATCAAAACAAAATTTTACAATTAACGGGCGAAAAAAGTTTATAATTACATCAATATTGTAAATTGCATCCTAACCAAACTTTTTGTATCGTAAACTAGATATTACGTATCGAACGGGCGTTGCTTTTTTTTTTCATTTACTAAGTAGGTACCTATATCGTTTCGTTTTTGGGGTGACCCGTTTTTGCTTCTACATTGTTACTTAAATAAAGGCAAATATTTCGGTTTAACTGATTTTTTTGTTGTAAACTGTTCTTGGTGCAGTTTTTTTTGACGCGTTCAATGAACGCAGTTCAGACGACAGCACGGTGCCTGCGAAAGAGCGAAACCAAACGAGGCAAATAGCTACACATTCTAACCTTAAAAAGTATCTACCCAAGCTTTTACTTCCTCCGCAAATATAGACGGTACCCACCTACTACCTACCGGCTACCCAGATGTGTTTATGCGTAAGTTTCGATAAAAACACAGTACCTACGGAACTTAGGTAGGTAGGTACCTAAGTATTTTTAAATTTTTTTATATTATTGCTGGGATGTTTACCGATTGTAATATTCTGAATATTATAGGTATGTATTTTTCTTAATTTTATTTTTATTTACCTAACAATTTACAATAGGTACCTAGCTACCTGGTTAGTTAGACTACAGAGGTTCCTACTTAAATGTGCCTGGTTGAAATTTTATAAAATTTTACTACCTTTACGCGAGATAAGAAAAAATACTAGTAAGTAAATATTTTGTAATTTACATAAATAA
Organism: Zygaena filipendulae; assembly: GCA_907165275.2. Taxonomy (NCBI): domain Eukaryota; kingdom Metazoa; phylum Arthropoda; class Insecta; order Lepidoptera; family Zygaenidae; genus Zygaena; species Zygaena filipendulae. The sequence continues at coordinate 5,980,858 of OU015674.1, forward strand.
GGTATCATCCTTAATCACGTTTGTGTTTGGATGTTTTTAATTGGACATAGATAAGCAATAGTATGTTAACCCACACTGGAGAAATTTTGAGTAAATCGTGTTTTAAAAGTAGGAGCGCCATTTTGTGTGAACATTTTTATGTTCAATATTTAGTTACATATTTAAGCAATGTAATAAGGTAAACACACAATAAAAAAACGTTCCCTAACTCTCAACAAATTGTTCTGAATCAATAACTTAATTTTGTGGGTTAACATGTTATTGCTTATCTGCGTCCAATTTTAGCAACTTTTTAATCACCTCGCCCCGGTGGGGTTTTAGAATTTAGATTATTTGCGTTAATTATAACGGAACTAAAAAATTTTAACAAAAAAATTGAAGCCGACCTCAAGAGTTCCGTTGTCTGTCTCCGAAACTCATCATCAGATCTATGCTGATCTATGTTATGAAGTAAAAATGCGACCATTTCGGACCCTTTGGAACAAAAAATGAAAAAAAAAAACGTCTACCTACTATATGTGACGGCCAACGGGGTTATTCCCAAACATACATAAAAAAAAAATAAAAAACCTACTTATGAACATCCGAATTGATAACCTCCTCCTTTTTGATGTCGGTTAAAAAGTGATAGCCCTAGTGCGTAAAAATGTCTACTGAAATTTAAATCAGTTAATTTTAAAATAGAATTCTTTCGTACATTTTTTAGTTCAGCGTGGGATTGTTAAAGAAACAAAAACCTTTTATTTTTCAACATTGTCCGACGAAGTTTCAAAGCAGTTTCATCGTTCGCGTTGGTAAAATAATAAATAATAATATTAGGCATGTGGAAATAAAGATAAGCAAAGTTATTGTTGCACTAGAATTTTTGAAATACTTACTTATGTATTCAGTAGCAACAAATTTATAAATTACTAGCTTTCGCCCGCGGCTTCGCTCGTGTTTGTGTAGATTTTGTCAATACATTTTCTGTCCCTCGGGAACAGTACTTTTTTGTTCTAGAAAAAAATGTCCTTTACCCTACTCTTAAGAACGTGTATGCGCAGCGTCTCTATGATCAGTTGAGTAGTTAAGGTGTGAAAACGTAACAAACAAGCTCAAATTAGTCTGTATAATATTATCAATATCTAGAATAGTTAGGATTGAGATCTAGGCTATGGATGTAGATATCAAGCCGCAAACATTCAAAATAAAATACCCTAAAATATGTTAAAAATGTTAATTAGCTTCTAACTTAAGCCTGACTAAATTCTACAGTGAATAATATAAATACCAAGTAGATAAATTTACATTCCTTTAGACAACATGTATTATAGTTAAAAACAATTGAAATACTCACTTGTTTTTTTTTTCTCCTCCTCCGGATCACTTATTATTAATATCACAGGATTTTATTAATTTCCAAAGGAAACTAATATAATTTCTACTAATAAAATATACACATTAAATAAAAACACTTGTCAAATACAAAATTTAAAATAATGCTACACAACAAAAAATATTTACAGCACTCGTGAGTTTTTATCTATTAAAAAGTTACATTTCCATGCGATGAGTTCCAAGAGTTTTTCGCGTTCCAAATACGAAATATTAATTCATAGATTTGACATTTACATTTTTGTTTCACGCGAAGCAAAGGAATCGTCTTTCGAATTACGAACGTGCGGTGGGTCCGTTCCGAAACGCGTCCACAGTCGATCTGACGAATAGCAGTCAGGTAACATTCGTTTTGGTTATATCAGGTGGACAACTCAATCTGCGATACGGCAACAATAGTTTAATCGTCAGCTTTGTACCGCACAATACAACGTCTCGCCGCCACTGGTCGCTCACACCCGACGGGGTAAAGAACCGGCATTGGACCGGTTTCTGTGAGCGTTTCTTGAGAACATGCAAATTTTTTTTCCCGCTCGGAATACACCAACATTTTGAATTTCATTTTCGTTTTTTTTTTTTTTACGGAACGGAATCACAGATGCGGACGGTTCCCGTAGGTACCTTTTATACGAGTATATACCTAAGTGATTTGTTTTTTAATCTGTGGACAGAATACAGATATTTTTAACGATATTCCCAAAACGAAACCGTGAAATGTGAAATATTTGTTTTTCGATCAAAGGCCAACCAATATTTTCTGCTAAATAAGAGTCGAATTTTTAAAATACCTAATCAATACGAAACGAAATTGCTTAAAATAATACCTAATTTTATTGTTTTGTTTACATTTTTGTATGTTTAAAAGGTTTTTTTTCGATAATGTCGCTGTGACCATGTTGTGACATAGCGCGATCGGTCCCGTATCAGATAAATGTTAGTCAAATCTTAGTTATCTCTTTTTGAAATTAGAATTCCTTTGATAGGCAATGAAGTTTTTTTTTTTATTATTTTAATGCAATTAAAGAGATAATTTTCAATAATAATACAGACAAACCTGTAAAATAAATTTAACTAGCAAGGTATCTTATGCCTGGGCTCTTATTCACTATGACCATAACAAGTCGCGTAAGTCTCACGCGTTAAAAGACGTTTCACTACAAAAAAGTTTTACAATGTGCATAGAGAATATAAATTTTTAATAGATAGTATGGCATCTGGAGCGTGTGTGTTTTAGCGACGCCCGTTATGGGCAAGGAATATTGTTGGTCATAGTGATTAGTGAATAAGGGCCCGGCAGACACAGTGACCAAGTTGCTATAATATTTCACCCTTGCGCATGGCGTGTAGAAAGGGAAAGCACTTTCTTTCTAATAATTCCACTAAAACCTAATTTATTTTACCATATTTGTTGTTGGTTATTTTTAAAATGTTGTAATCAAGTTCAAATCCTCTTACCGCGATCCCCGTAATATTATGATCTACGCAAGACGTGCTCCTGCGCACCAGACATATAATATTCTGTTACTAACAAACCGCTGCACTTTCAAATTTATTTATTTATTAAAGTACGTGCAACTCAGATTACGTGTACTTGTAGTAAACACACACGCACCCACACACTCTCACACACACACACACACACACGTCACATACACACACACACACACACACACACACACACACACACACACACACACACGTCACATACACACACACACACACACACACGTCACACACACACACACACACGTCACACACACTCGTCACACACACAGTTCTTATAGTTTTATTGGAAATAGATAAGCAATAGTGTGTTAACCCACACTGGAGAAATTTTGAGTAAATTAAAGTTTTAAAATTATAGCGCCATTTTGTGTCAACATTTTTTATGCGCAATATTTAGTTACATATTTAAACAATGTAATAAGGTAAACACATAATTAAAAAACGTTCTCTGCCTCTCAATAAATCGTTCTGAATCAATAACTTCATTTTGTGGGTTAACATGTTATTGCTTATCTGTGTCTATTTAGAATTAATGATCGATTTTAAATAATCCCAACATTAGGAATTACAACAAAGCGTTAAAATACAAGTTTTCATTAGTATAATAAACCTAATTACAAAAGTGCGATACAAACTTATTATACGTATGTACTTTTTTAATCGTTTTCTTAATGTACAATGACATAAGACTAATTATAATTGCATTGTGTTTTGTATCCCTATACCTATCTAAATGAATGCATTTTCATTATTGCTTACTATATTCAATGCTACGTTTGCAATCATTACATCAAACCAATGATAGATATTTAAGTATCATTGGCATTATGGCCACATTAAATTAATTTCAATTGTCATTTAATCAATTAAGTTAAATTTAGTTTTAATTTAATAAAAGTCTCTGAGTGCGGCAGTTTTGTTTTTATAATCTTTACTAAAAATTAAGTAGGTAATCATCAAAACGACTCGAGGGCGGCCGTGAGTTGTTGAACCCTTTTCGTGATAACAAAGACTGGGTTTTGTTTTAAACGCGTATAGGTATATAGGTAGAATAGAATAGAATACACTTTATTGGTATATAGGTATATAGGTAGCTAGGTTTAAGGAAATATAACCATGTTGAGGAAAGATTATTGAAAACCACAGAACAGAAAATAATAGATAGCAGGGACATCAACTTACTTTAGTATGAAAACAGATGAAAACCAGTGTCGCCGGGTGATTTTCACACACAAAACTATTCATCACGCACTAAAACATTCATTAACGTAAAGAAATGTATGAAAAGCTTTATGGTTATGTTTTTGCTTAGTCACTGTTTTCGAAATTCACAGTTTTGGGAACATTGTGGTAAACATACTTGGGATGGCAGCGAAAGAAGTTTTGGGCAAGTTAGAGCATTTGCAACCGTGGCGCGCCTGCGCCGCTTAATGTCCTCTCTAGTTAATTTGTTTGCTTTGTGCTGAAAACTAACGCCGAGTTTGAGAATTTAATTTGAAAATATATGTAATAAAAAACCAACGAATCTATGTTTAAGTAACTACAGGAAACTACATATGGACATAGATAAGCAATAGTGTGTTAACCCACACTGGAGAAATTTTGAGTAAATCGTATTTTAAAAGTAGGAGCGCCATTTTGTGTCAACATTTTTTATGTTTAATATTTAGTTACATATTTAAGCAATGTAATAAGGTAAACACATAATTAAAAAACGTTCCCTAACTCTCAATAAGTCGTTCTGAATCAGTAACTTAATTTTGTGGGTTAACATGTTATTGCTTATCTGCGTCCATATAAAGTCAAACTACAAAATTGCTATAATTTGTTGGTATTTCAAGCGATTTGCCGCTTGCTATAGGTGTAGAAACTTCAGATTTGGCACAAAGTTTTTTAAACAAGCCATAAGAATATTCCATCTCTAAAAGTAGTCACGTTCGCGCCGAGGTTACCACATCGTAAAGTGTTTCCACCACACTGGAAATTCCACGAATCTGCATTCGTTGAATATTATCTGTGGCTGAATCATTGATATATTAAAAAATAATTAGTTTTTAATAGTTTTGAATATATCAATGGGCTGAATGCAGTTTTTTGTCTATTAATTCAATGGTATCACCAAAGATCATAATAATATAATCACTCTTATTTTTGACAATGTCCATTCTTTCGAGTTTTAACTTAAAGTTTCTGTTGTAACATCAAAAAGTTATAGAAAAAAAAATAATCCCTAATTTGCTTGGCTAAAACACGAGGAACAGCTGCTGTACTGCTATGTGCCTATCTATTATAATCGTTAAGGCATGTGTATTGTGCAATTTCTCTCTTCTGAACAGTCTGAGGTCAATTATTTACACAATATAGGTAAGTATTATCTATTTTGTCGAGAAAATGGTTAGTTCATAGCTATATAAAAGCTCCCGAAGGAATCTCGAAATTTATGCAAACAAAACTCTGGGTGTAGACCTCAGCTGAGGTGTAGACAAGCAATAGTGTGTTAACCAACACAGAAGAAATTTTGAGTAGGTAAATCGTGTTTTAAAATTATAGCGTCGTTAGCTGTGCCCGCAGTTTCACCCGAGGTAATTTCGGAGTTCCCGCAGGAATTTCGGGATAAAAGGTACCCTATGTCCTTCTCTGTACCCCTGACAACGTGCATGCCAAATTTCATCCAAATCCGTTCTGCCATTTTTGCGTGATTGAGTAACAAACATCCAAACATTCACACTTTCACATTAATAATATTAGTAGGATTAGTAAGGATTTTTTATCAACATTTTTTACGTACCTACCTACCTTGATATTGTACTTAACTCCCAATGAGGCGTTGTCATTTTAGGAAAGTGGTCATTTTCAACCTAAAGTTTCTGTATCAATTACTTAATTTATGATATATTTTTGCTTATGCGCGTCCAGCTAGAAGGTATAATATATAAAACAATTCCACCATTACCAAAAAGGAAGAAAAAACATCTACCCACTCCCAAAACATGGCGGCCATTGGTGGCGATATACCTACGTCAATACAGTTCATTGGAATCGAAGCGTACGCAATGCACACGTAATAAATATACCGATACAATCGAATGATTTTTTCTTATTCAATGATTAATTATGCTTTCAAATAACGATCACTGATTAGACAAGGTTAAGCAACTTACTTTTAATAACTATAATAGCTGACCTCCGCGGTTTCACCCGCGGTAATTTCGGAGTTCCTGCGGGAATCCCAGGATAAAATATAGATATAAACTGTCCTCATGAATCACTCTATCTATTGGTGAAAACCGCATGAAAATCCGTTGCGAAGTTTTAAAGATCTAAGCATACATAGGCAGTATAGGATCATAAGCAAAGTTTTAAAGATTCTCATGAAAAAATGGGACCATTTCGGAATACACCCCTTTCGAACCAAAAAGAACTTTGTACATCCCGTCTATACATATATGACAGAGTTATGTCCGAATAGCTATTAAAAAAAAAACATCCGAATTGATAACCTCCGAATTGAAAACATGAAATTGTAGACGAGGCTTTCTAAATTAATAAAAACAAGCTTTACCACGCGGTTTCACTCGCATTGTTTTCGCAGTTACCGCGGAAATTCCGGGATAAGAAGGATCTTGAGACGTTCTACGTCCTTCAACTACCTGGAATTTTCGGATCCCTGTTCTTGGTATGAGTTATGGCAATTTGTAACGTCAAAGTGACGACATCGCTCTTTCAAACACCACGAGAGTGGAGCCGAGGGCAAACAGCTAGTATATCCTTACTATGTATTATTACGACCCGATTGGCGTAGTAGGTCACCATGCCTGCCCGCTAATCAAGAGGTTCCGGGTTCGATTCCCGGTGGGGGTGCACTTTGTGTGATGAACACAGGGTTCCACTTTCCAGTCTGAGTGTGTATACATATATCTATAGTATAATATATATGTAATAATATGTGTAGTATATACCACGTTTGCTTGGTTTCCACTACACAAGCTGATAATAGCTTACTGTGAGATCAAGTGGATTAATTATTATTATTATTATGAACCCGAAAGTGAGTTTATTTGTTTGTTCGTTACGCTTTCACGCCTTAACGGCTCAACCGATCACCATAAATTTTTACACATACGTTGCCAGGGGTACAGAGGACATAGGGTACTTTTTATCCCGGAATTCCCGCGGGAACTCCGAAATTAACGCGGGTGAAGCCGCGGGAAACAGCTAGTGCCAAATAAAAACTGAACGTTCACAACAAAAAAGCATCTAGGTAAATCCCCACATCACCCAAATATGGCGGAACAAAGCAAATTAAAACACAATAAAACTAGGTATAGATAACAATAGTATTTTAACTCAGTGAATCATTTGGAAGACTTGTACAAGATTATTTAGATTTATCGTCACATATTAATGCATCTGTTGTGCCTGACTTGGTTAAACAAAGACGATTATAATTCAGTGTATTTCCTCAAAATTAGCATGCACGTCAAGATTCTGAAATCCCAACGGAGGTAAGGAAAAATTATTCTGTCAACTGGTTTTCAAACTAAGAATGGGGATTTACCCGTGCCGTGTTATGCAAAATCCGAACGCTTCTCTTGCATTTTAAAAATGAACTGCATATTTCACTACCTAGACCAGTGGTGGGCAAACTTTCTTCGTGAAGGGCCAGAAAGTTTATGGAATTTCACACATTTGACACAGGGTACTTTTATCACGGAATTCCCGCCGGAACTTTAAATTACCACGGGTGAAACCGCGGTGTACAGCTAGTAATTTTTTAAAATTGCTTGTCTTAATTTAAAAAAATGGTTTCTAAAATTGTCAAAGTTATTATCTATTTTTTTATTTGATTACTAAGTTTGGTTTTAAGCATAACACATAATATGGTGAACATTCATTCATTCATTTATTCATTCATTTATTCATTCATTTATTCATTCATTTATTCATTCATTCATATTTATTTATTTAAACTTTATACACATCATAATACGAAAGGCCGACTACCGACAGTGGCATTCTCTGCCACTCGACTTTTAGGTAGTACAGTGAGTTCAGTCCATATCAGCCAAAAGACGTCCACCGCTGGACACAAGCCTCCCCCAAGCATCACCACAACGACGCCACCTTTAAGCAGGCCTGCTTAAAGGTGGTTATCGTACGATAAAACAGAGCAATTCAATTTAAGTTCTGCTTTAAGAGCTCATAGTAAGCATAGTAAGCCCGCTGTACTGCGCCTCCCGCAGGGCGTCCCGCAACCTCTTCGGGCTATGTCGGTAACCTTGGTTCACCTGCGGGAATTCCTCATTTCTGATTCGATCCCGCAGCGACATGTTAATATTTTTTTTACCATAGCCCCTTAACTGACTGATTCATCAATGCAAAGACCAAGCTACTGGTTCTACGAAATCTTGTACATAAGGTTTTCTTTTATAAACCCACATTACAATATACCGCACTAGAAACGGAAAAGTAAGCACTAAGCAAAAGTTTATGGAAATAAATTCTAAAGAGGGTGAAAAGGGGGATAAAAGTCAAGAAAATCGGTATTTGGCATTTTCGTTGCAAATAAAGGCAAAGTAGGGCAATTATGTAGATAGCGGGAATTCCGGGATAAAAAATTAGTACCTTATTTCCTTTTCTGTTAAATGTTATGATGATGATCGTTTGAAAAAAAAAACATTTCCGCATTTTAATTCGCAAGGATGTGTTTTTAGTCGATTTCTAGATAATAAACTGCAAAAACCGTGCCTCTTAGGATAACCCATATTAACACTTTTTTGCTAACATAGTGGTTGCACCTTGGAATGGGCTACCGGAAGAAGTCTTGGCACCTAACATTTTAACACATGCACTTTTGGCACATTAACATATTTAAAAACAGATTGGATAAATATTTGAAACAATTACAGGATAAGAAATAGTAATGTACAACTGGATGGGTACTGGCACCTATCAGTTGCTTCAACTGTCTGCCTGAATTATAAATAAATGAATAAATAAATAATTAATTAATTAATAGGTTGTCCATTGCAATACAACGCGGCAACGCAGCAAGCATCGTGGGCACCTTTGCGCGGGGGGCTACAGGGGACGGGCTTTTGTAGATTAGGGACCTAGCTTGGACATACGACCCGTTTAGGGAAATTATATTAATTAATATGTTTTTTTTTAAGTCGGTTAATAAATAAATATTATAGGTGTCAAAACGTATATATTAGCAAAATCCATTGCAACCAAATGACAACAACAAAAGTTAATAGCGCTGCTGATATTTTACAATTTTTGGTAATTCGTTCAATTGTCAAAATAGTAAAACGGGTGGGACCGAAGCGAAGGAACGAACAGCTAGAGATATTGTGTGTTTTTGATTAAAAATTATAAAAAATCTTTCTTAACCCTTTCGCCGCCACCCCCGTAATATCACGATCTACGAAAGACGTGTTCCTGGGGCCATAAACGTAAAATTGTGTTACTAACAAACCCACTGACGCTCATATTTATTAAATTACTAGCTGGGTGGCTTTTCTTGTGTGTGCGTGTTTCTGTGTACGTGCACGGCGCGGTGTCTTTTTCCGGGCTTCACTTGTTTGTTCTACGCGTTCCGTCTTTAGTTTTTATTTGGTCTGAGTATGTCACGTGGTCACGCTCAACGCTCACGCTTTTGTTTGGTGGATTTTACGTGACCAGCGACGTTGCGGTTCGTTTCTCAGTAATTTTCTATGCGTTAACGAATGTGGATATCGTCTACGCGGCTAGGGGGGCTGATCAGGTCATCCATTTTTTGATTTACTGAAGGAAAATCCGCGAGGGAAAACCCTTTTCACGTGTCTAATGTATATGAAAAATCCAGATGTCTCCCCAGAAGGGCTTAAGTAGGTATATACGAAAGCAACAGTCTAATATCTGTTATGTTTTGATTCTTTTCATTACTGAATAGTTCATCACTAAATTTTACGTAGCCACACGTTATCAGGGGCACAGAAATGGACGTAGGGTATTTTTCATCCCGGAATCCCCGCGGGAACTTCGAAATAAAGCAGGCGAAACCGCGGGGAACAGCTAGAAGAGCAAGATATAAAAAAAATATCAGACGATTAACAGTTAAGGCCCGTGATTAGATGGCAATAAATCCGTTAAGAAAATTCCATGTAACTATGATATATACAAATAAATCAAATTGAAGTGTCTGTTTATAATTTCAAATTAACAGCTTTTCATTAAATGCATACGAAAGTATATACTTACGGTACTTACATCAAAAAAACAATTTTTTAAAAATTTTCTCTGTCTGTCTGTCAGTTTGTTCTGACTAATCTCTGAAACGGCTGGACCGATTTTGACGGGACTTTTTCACACGCAGTACTTAATGCTATAATGACTAACTAAGGCTACTTTATATCCTGGAATTCCCGCGGGAACTCCGAAATTAACGCGGGTGAAACCGCGGGGAATACATCTCTGATAAGATACCATAGAATTAGGTAATCCATCTAAAGAAACCAAACGAACTACAATAAAATTATACCTATTGATCGATACTTTTGTTATTATTTGATAAAGCGATATAAAGCGATTAAACATAATAATTTGACGAAAATTTAACACGATCCTAATCGATAATAATTGATTATGCTACTTAGCATCAGTGACGTAGGTATTTATATAACGTGTTAATGAATAAAACAAAAACCTGATACACCCCATTTAAAAAAAAAAAACAACAATATTATGGTTAAAATACAAAGTATGTCGAAAAAATTCATAGTTTAAAACTTAAAAGTTATCTATTCAACATTAGTTTGGAGGTGATCTATTTACGAAAAGAAGCGCTACGCCCGCACGTGTCAATGACCGATCCGATTTTTTTGCTATGGGCAGGCGTACGCGCCAAATATTGTATTAAGTAAATCATTTAGACTAAAAATGAAAAAAATATAACCTATATTAAAATCGATGTGATCGATTCGGAAGTCGATTCGGAGCAAATTACTTTCTAGTTTTCAGTTAATATTACATAGGTAATATATTCTATTATAATTTAAACCAGGCCTAGAATCAAGCAATTTACCTCGTGTTAAATAGACATTTACATAAATCGTATTACTTGCCATAATGGTTCGACAGACCGCATAATAGTAATATCTAATACGATTAAAATATCTCTAGTAGTTATTAGAAATCCTAAACAATTCACATGTACTAATAATAATTAATCGAAAAGTGTATAATCTTGAAACAAACGCCATCCATTGATTAGGTACTTGGTACCGCGCACTAATTAATTTAACCAATTTACAATCCCCTTCTTTGTCTATGTGTCCAAGAATAGTCTGTAAAGCATTCCCGTATTTACGTATGTAGGTTGCTATATACATAAAATATGTACGTAAAATACATGAATAGTTAAAATATAGGTATTTGTAATAAAATTAGTGCAAATAAATAATACTTTTATCATAACCGAAAAAAGTGCATTTTTTCAAAATGCATAGATTATATTCTTTTATTATTATTTGTAGAGACTATATTTTAGTGGAGAAACATTTTTTATTTAATTTAACCTAATTTTCTTGCAATTTTATAATTTAAATAAAAAACAAATTAAATATAGGTGATCTAGGTTGTCTCGTAAGTGGTACGACAAACTTAAGGAGAAGGTAGATGGGAATGTGAACTATCGTATTATGACAAAAAAATCGCTTTAGTAGTGTTGCGGTTTTCGAGAATTTATTTATTTTATATTTTTTTCTGAAAATTAGCTCTTGTAGTACGTTTTCTTTTACTGTGTGTGCAATCAATCAGATATATTTAAATGTTTTCTTCAGTCTTCAGCTTCTTAGATACGTAATCTACAATATTAATGCAGAATTTAGTTAAAATTATTACAATGATTTCTCGATAGCGGCAACACTTTTACTAAAGTGTTTTTTTGCCATATGATAGTTCACCTTCCCATCTACCTTCTCCTTAAGTTTGTCGTACTACTTAACGGGACACCCTGTATATCTGCCCTCTCCCGTGAGATTGGGCTCGACCCCCTCTCCCCTAAACACCTCACGTGTTTAATGGACGCAAATCAATGAGGTACATAATTCGTCAAAAAAAAAGGATTTTCCAAGTATTAATGTAATACTGACTAATAGCTGATAATAATTCTCCGATTTGATAACTAACTGATGACGCATTTAGTAAACAACGTACCTACATACATTTATTATTATGCTAGCTAGTGTATGATACCTATTAGAAAATAAATTATAGCAACTACCTACCTACCTCACAAATTAAAAAAGTCAGATGCGACACCAATAAGCCCTTTCGGGCTTAAGTGTCTTGTATAATGTTGTTAATGTATTTGTTTTTTTTCTGAAGTAAATAAATTTAAAAAAATATATATATACTAGCTATTCCCCGAGGTTTCACCCGCGTTAATTTCGGAGTTCCCGAGTGAACTGTGTCCTTTTCTGTACCCCTATACGCGGCTTGACTTTTTCCGAAACGTTATATTTCAACCAATTTACAAATTATCCACCTGAACCTTCCTCATGAATCACTTTATCTATTGGTGGAAACCGAATGAAAATCCGTTCAGTAGATTTGAGTTTATCACGAACAGACAGAATGCGAATAATGCGAATTTGTTTGTTATACTTTCAAGCCCTAACTACTCACCCGATCATTATAAAATTATGCATTACACGTTGTCATCTAGGATTTCCCGAATTCTCGCGGGGACTCCCAAATCAACACACAAGACCAGAAACATTCACATCGAAATTACCATGAGTGCTTCTTTCCTGCTAGCGCGTCCACTTTTATGAGCGAGATAGTTGATGAGTCAGAGCCACTCCATCTTCGGCATTCCCACCCAGAGAGTACACGTGCGACCACTTCATTAAATCCCGAAGGGTTGCCAGGTTTTTTTACCCTAAAAGCCGGATATGTAATAAAGCTAATGATATTATAGGTTTTTTAATGCCGAGCATAATTGGACGCAGATAAGCAATAACATGTTAACCCACAAAATTAAGTTATCGATTCAGAACGATTTATTGAGAGTTAGGGAACGTTTTTTAATTAGGTGTTTACCTTATTACATTGTTTAAATATGTAACTAAATGTTGAACATGAAAAATATTGATACAAAATGGCGCTCCAACTTTTAAAACACGATTTACTCAAAATTTCTCCAGTGTGGGTTAACACACTATTGCTTATCTATGTCCAATTATTATGTTTTAAAACCTGGATAATAATTCAAAATAAAAAAAAAATACCTAATAGTAGGTACACCGTACATTTAATTATACCTATACTTAATTGTTTTTTTATTATGTTAAATCAAAAAATAAAAATCAAATGATCTTTGATTGGTTGGTTGTTACAAATTACAATCATCGCGGCTTTACTTGCGCTCGACTTTCGACTCGCGCAGCAGCTAGACAAAAAGCCTAGGTAACAAAAGCTGTACAGCCGGACGAGAAAATATTTGACCGGACACCACCGGACACGTCCGTAAAAAGCCGAAGACCCTTGTCCCGCCAGATCAAAGAATACAGAAATATAATTTACTATTTACTACGTAAAAAAGGGACACTCTCCGCCACCCACCAATGTCATGCCTCCTCATGCCCAGGGGCGGATCCAGGATTTGGTTGAGGGAGGGGCAATTTGGTTGCACCATGAAATTTTTTGAATTAACAGGATAGACAAAAAAGTCCATTAATAAAATTTAAGTGCTTCATATTGAGAGCATCTGAATTGAGCTTATGTATGTATTATATTATCTGTGTGTATGTTTCGCGATTTTTTAACCGACTTCCAAAAAGGAGGAGGTTACGCATTCGGCTGTATGTTTTTTTTTTTATATTACTCGAAGCTAGGGTTGGAACGATTTCGAAAATTCATTTTTTGTTTGAAAGCGTATACTCCCAATTAGGTCCTATTGCCACCAAGTGGGATCTGATGATGGGATCTTATGGTTTAAGAATCTTTATTATCCTCAAAAGATCTTGGGAAAATCGTGGGAACTCTTCAAAAATAATAGGCGATTTGGGTATTTTTTATAGTAAATCGTTTATTTGCTTTCGGAAAGCAAAATTTGAAGAAGTGGAACTGATCATGAAGACCACAAGTGTTCATCGGAACTACTCAACAATAATACGTATTTCACGGGTTTCGATTGGACCGATTTAGAAAATTGATTTTGTTGTTTGAAAGGGTATACTCCCAAGTTGGTCCCATTGTCACCAAATCGAGAACCTGATGATGGAATCATGGAGAAATCAAGAGAACTCTTCAAAAATTACAGACACACCTATAGCGATTTTTGTATTTTTTATAGTAAATCGTTTATTTGCTTTTGGAAAGCAAAATTTGAAGAAGTGAAATTGATGATGAAGACCACAGATGGTCATCGGAACTACTCAATAAAAGGTATTTCACGAGTTCCGATTCGTTAACTTTAATATGGTTCCTAAATAATTTATACTCGTCACAATGTATATGGTAAAGTGGAACTGATGATGACGTACCAGGAGAACTCCTCAACAATCAACGTCCCTGTCGTCCCGTCGGTAAAAGCAGTATTTTGTAAAAGGCGATGAGCAATTGACATTAGGCTATTGTAACTTAGATAAATTTACAAACGGACTCACTTGAAAGCAAGAAATAAACAAAATTTTAACAAAAAAATTAAAACCGACTTCCAACAACACAAAACTAAAAAGCTAAAAATAACTAAATATCGATTTTATCCAACAGACAAAAATACACGTAAGTTTATTTTTGGTAGTTATTACCAGTAGTTATTATACCATAGTTATTATTGGTTTATTCTACCACTTGACTACTATTATTATTTGAAGTCGGTGACAAGCCAAATATGGCGTAGATACATGGGCTAAGTCCAGTCCCGCCACGAGTTCGTTGTGAGCTGAACAACCCAAGTGGGTAGATGTAAGCGGGCTTGGCACCGAATTTAAATCAAAAAGTGGTAGCACAAACCAACAATAGTATTACATGTGTTTTTGTCTGATGGATTAAGTCGGTATTTTGTTATTTTTAGCTTTTTAGTTTTATGTTTTTCATATTTAAAAAAAATGTGGTGTCGAAAACGATAGAGCTTAGGTATAGCGGTTTTTGAGTACGATTCTCTGTAAAATCAAAGTTTTTTAGCATTTCATTATTTTCAACTTGTACTTTTATGCATAAAATAATCTACATGGAAGCTACAACAGATAAAAGTAAAAAATGAAAAATTTACGTTCCAGCGAATCTGACCTGAATTAACAACTTTAAATTAAAATTTTGTAGGTTTGTATCTATAAAGTGATAGGAAAATAATGGGAAGTGTTATGGTTAATAGCGATTTTTTTTACTAAACTGAGGAAAAATACCATCAGAGGTGCACATGTGATGTGATAAAAACGTGTTTCGTGATCAGAAGAACAAAGAACTACCTAACTACCTGACGTAGCTTCACGACCGACATAAAGCAATCTGAAACTTTCTTTGAAGTAAGTCGGTGATTTGGGATCCCTCAGCACTTTAAAGATGGTACAAAGAATATGTGTAGTGCGCCTGGCGAATATGTAAACCACACACATTTTGCAGCCGCTCCAACTTATCGCGTTACTATGTCTAGTTGTTGTATACGTATGCTGTAAATCTTTGTGTTGTGTCAAATAAAGTTTTTTCAATTTCAATTTTCAATTTCAATTACTCTTCTGTCAGATTCATACAGCACACATCGGCGTAAACAAAAAGAAGGTTACTCCTTGGATTAGTAAAATGAGGAGAAAATTTGGGAAATAACGCAGAAAACTCAGAGAAGTGAATAATTTTCGTCCATATGACGAGATACGGAAAAATAGGTACTATTGAAACAAAAAGATGTTTTTGACCGTAGAAGATTTTAAAATTTACAGTCAACAGAAGAAAAATTTGATAAATTTTGGAAATTTTCCCAAAATTTTTTCCAAATCCGAATTCATCGCGCACCGCACGTGATAAAAGTCATCGACTATTTTTTGAGCACAGAGGTACAATATGACGGGGAATAAAAATCGAAATTCTATTAATTCCATTTAGTTCGTCAGTTACATATAACATAATATAAATAAATAATATGGATAGATTTGCTTTGAACGTGGAAAAAAGTAGAAGAGTTAGGTACCAACTAGTTTTGGGAAGTGAAATCACAATAGCTTACTTCCAAGTCTCAAGGATGTTGGATGAAGTTAAAGAAAAGGGATAGAGAAACTACATATAAAGGATAATTGTAAAAACATATATACAGCCAAACGCAGAAACTTCTCCTTTTAAATGAGAAATACGGCACGTAGTTTCAAACCAAAAAAATTGTTTTAACGAAAAAGAATTGACAGATTTTGTGTTTGTTTTACAATAATAGATACAAACTTCCATAGGGGTTCGTTACGAACTAATAATTTATAGAGTTTTAAAAATGAATATTTGTTCGTTCATTCAGGTTCATTCGTATATTTCTATTCAAATTACGATGAATCTTTGGTGAAAAGCCACAACCTTGCGAAGATTTTTCTAAGGTCTAATTAAAGTAGGTACCTATTTAGGTCTTCAGGGGGGGCAATTGCCCCCAGTGCCCCCCCCCTGGATCCGCCCCTGCAGTCATGCCCCGCGAAAGTGTGGTGGTAGTTTCAGTAAAAAAAAAAATACAGCCGAATGAGAACCTCCTCCTTTTTGGGAAGTTGGTTAAAAATTCTGTAAACATGTAGATCTACATTGTGACTATTTTTCACTGACAGCCGACAGTTACTATCCAGCTCGCTGTCAACCTAACGATATGCACACGTGCACAACAACACGTGTAGTGGGTTGTTGAAGGGTGAAAGATGTATCGAAAACACGCGTGTCACGTTTTTCGTTATTTCAGTCACTTTTCAGCATCTATTTTGGACCCCGAGCAGGAAACTGACTTTCAAAAGAGCCATGTTTTAACTTGGGGAACAATCTAACATTGTCATTGGCGTTTCGCCATAATTGAAGAAGTAGATGAAGAAATTTTTATTACTAAGAAACGTTGTCATTGGCAAATTATAATTATAGACGCCATTATTAAAGAAGAAGAAGAAGAACACGTGTAGTGTCTACGTACAAGCCGGCCTGTCTCTAGGCACTTGTGGGAAAGTACTTGAATCAGTTCATTTACCTTCATTTGTATAGGGTGCCACCGCACTAGCAGATACAGAATGTAGAGATAGACATGCTACTGTAACTTGACTGACTAAGATAAGATTTTCTTAACGCGACGTGTTATGGTCATATGTGATGCTGCTCGTCTTTACCGGAAAGGTTGTTAAAAGTTTGGCAAAAACTCGAAAATGACTTGATCAATTTAATTCTTTTTTTTGTATCAAAATAAAGGAGTTCCTGCGAGAATTCCGATCCGTATCGCGATCTCGCAGTCGTAGTTCATCCGTATGAAACTAATACTAGCTACTAACACGACCAACAATCAATCTATAAGTAATTTCGTCATGCTCAGTGTGTGGTAGCGTGGCCGAGCGGTCTAAGGCGCTGGTTTAAGGCACCAGTCTCTTCGGAGGCGTGGGTTCGAATCCCACCGCTGCCAAGTTCTTTTTGCCTTGTTAAAGACATTTTTTTGCGTCATGTAATGTTGTATAACATCGTGCAATCAAAATTTATTTAACCACCTAGGTACCGATTAGATAACAAGTAACACTTGTTGAAATGTTCCGGATTGCTATTTCATCAATCGGTATTTCATGATAAGTATTACTTTTTACAAGTAGGTATATAGAAGCTGTCCACCTGATAAAAGATTTTTTTTTATTTAGGTAAGTACCCATATAGTTTGGTAGGTTCTAGATTGTTGACTCGGTAAGTAGGTAGGTAGGTACTTGTGGAATCACGTGGCAAGTTTGGTGTTGATATTGTTTAAGTAGGTATTTACCTATATCAAAGCAAAGGGATAGTTCTAATGCTATAAATAAAATAAAATAAATAAATAAATAACGGTGAGTTCTGTAGAAAAACAAGCGAAAAGGAAAAACCTACTCGCTAACATCAATTTCTACACAAACATTCAGGTAAGCTAAGTTTCTACTGTGCTGCCGCTCGAAGCACTGCGAACCAAAAACATTACACTCACACTACACAATCTATGTCACGACATAACTATCTCATTTCCACCGGAATAATTATTGACGCACTTACCATTCACATGGTTGCGGGTACAATTCTACGTCCGCACCGGAACGACGCTGACGTCAGACTGACGGGACCGGCGACGTCTTGGTTGGTAGACGCAGACATTCGATTTTCGAAAAAACAGCTGGCTCCAGCGTAGAAGGAGCTGCGGCGAAACACCAACTTTGACTATTGATCGGCGAGAACGAAGAGTCTAGCTTGAATGGTCGTTTGAACTTTGAGGTTACTCCAGAGGTCATAGGTCGAAAATATTTAACCCTTCCCAATGTTGAATCTACAAAATGAAAAAAAAAAACGATAACTTAAGCATCAGGTACTTTTGCTTAATATAACTAAATGGGAAGTATGATTAAATTGATATACAAATCTAAGTTATGTAGGTATGTGCAAACTATTGATTTTTCGTGACGCAAGCACAATGTAGTAGTATGTACCTACCTACATTTATGGGTTTTTGTCCTTATTATCCCTACATAATAAAAAAAATCTAATACCCTTTCTGATGTAACGATTCCGTCAATGGTAGGTAAGTACCTATAGGTAGGTAAGTATATCGAAATCGATCCCGTAGATTCTAAGTACGACGGGAAGACAAACACACTTTAGGTAGGTACAAAGAAGTTTCACTGTTATATTTCCATTTACGATACATGCTAATGTTTTATTACCACGTTTATTACTATACGAGCTGTCCCCCGTGGTTTCACCCGCGGTAATTTCGGAGTTCCCGTTTGAATTTCAGGATAAAATATAAATATAAACCGTATAAACCATTCTCATGAATGAGTCTATCTATTGGTGAAAACCGCATGAAAATCCGTTGCGTAGTTTTAAAGATCTAAGCATAGGTAAATAGGGACAGACAGCGGGAAGCGACTTTGTTTTACACTATGTAGTGATAATTTATGCGATTATATTCCATGGTACCCAAGTCAATGAGCGTTCTCGAAATTCCAAAAGGTCAAATGCAATATGCTTATGCATACTGTACTGATATAATAAAATTTAGAAGAAGAGTTATTAGAAACACGGCCTGTCTAATAAGTACCTAGTATACTTGCTAGTATACCGTGTAAGTATAGTTTCACTTGCTTCGGAAATCAAAAACATTACACGAAAAACTCCTATTTCACTCATTTGTCACAATATGTCATTGGAACTTTGCTACCGAAAAAAGTGCTGTATAATAATTTATTTCCTTTCATAATATTATAGTCATCCTGCGTTTGAAGTCGGAATCACATTTTAGTTGGTATATTTCCTGACATTTTAGTACGAGCTATACCAGATGTTTAGTAAATATATACTCGTATATAGTAAACGAAACTTTTAATTGATTTAATTGGTAAGATTCGATTATTTTTTTTATTAATTTACTTTAAACTGCACGGTATTTTTTTTAATTTCTCAATAAATTATATTTTTACTAGTAACCTAACGCGCGTTTACGTGACACCGGGGGGACCGCTCCCCGTAAACGCGTTAACTTCGGAGCTCCCGCGGGAATTCCGGGATAAAAGTACAGCCGTGAAACAAATAAAGAAACTTTCCGTTTCAAATACAATAGTAAGGTTTTGAATTTTCAAATTCGTCCTGTTTTTCTAGAAATGGTTAAAACTCTGAACGCGTCAGGGGCGGATTCAACGGTTCTGGATTTTAATTTGGATCAAAAGTTGTTTGTTGACCTTACCTAAAGCAACCTAAAGTTAAGTACCACAAATATCAACGAATACTAACTTCATCGAAAATTAAGAATCACCAACGTATCATCCAAATAAGAGTTGAACGTTTTAGTTAAAATAATACGTAGGTAATAAGCGCATTACGAAATATATGCTTAATGTAATATTTTTAGAGTGAAATCTTATTTTACCATCGATCGTTGTGATTTGAAAATCGACAAAATGAAATGACTAGCTGTCCCGCACGGTTTCATCCGCGATAATTTCGGAGTTCCCGCGGAATTGTTCCATACAAACTTTGCAACCCCTTTTCATCCCCTTAGAGGGTGGTGGATTTTCAAAAATCATTTCTTATCGGATGACTACGTTATACAAAGAACACACCCTCCAAGTTTCAGGTCTCTGCTATCAGCGGTCTAGGCTGTGCGTTGATCCATCACTCATTCAGGACAAAGCATTTTATATTTATAGATGTACTTATAGATAATTAATTAATCAACATGGCTAAGGGGGCAGGAACATGTAGTTTCCCAGTACCTAGAACATCTACAGTGCTGTACGTAGATGTCGGTCAGTTAGTAGGTTAGTTTCTCCTTTTATTCAAATACATTAAATTTAATTGTTATTAACAACGCAAAGATATTGAAAGAGAATAGATTGACAATACGCCCGGCCGCTAAGCTTTCCTCTTGAACCACGCAGCGGTCAAATGATCTCATGCTACCAAAATGCCGTTGACTATTGTCTATAGATACCACTTGAGGGAAAGCAATGTGATTGGCTATTTAAAATGTACTTGGTGGTGACTGGTATTTGATTGCGTCGCAACGGTGTGATTGGTTTTTATTTTGTTTTTGATCATTCCCCCGCAAAAATTGGTTGACGTGGATTGCATAGTAAAAGTTTGTATTGTTCGTCTATTCTCTTTAATGTCTTTGTAACAACGTATAATCACGTATAATTAATCCGCCATTCGAAAGTTTATATCTCTCAAGTGTCTTGAGTCTTGATGGGTATCTTTGTTATAATATTACCCAGTTAATTAAAAAAGAAAAAAAAAATGCGATGTTTATTTGAACGACTCTTGCGTCTTGACCCAGTTGCATGGAGTACTCGCGCCTTCGATTGCGTAAAACTTTATAGTAAGAATAAGTAACAACACAATTTAATGAAAGGTTGGCAGGTACTTAAAACTACTTACTACGCGAAGGTTCCCTTAGATGTAGGTACCTACCTATCTAATATTAGGTATTTCTTTTTATTATTGCCAATCCGCAGGTAAAAGACACGAAAACTTGCGTGCGTTTCGTGTTCAAAATCCTACTTAATATTTTGTAAGTATGTAAGTATGTAGGATGGATGAATGGATGGATCATGGATAGATGGATGTTTACTCTTTCACTCAAAAACTACTGGATGGATTTAAATGAAACTTTACAATAATATAGCTTATACATCAGATTAACACATAGGGTACTTTTTATCCCGGAATTCCCGCGGGAACTCTGAAATTAACGTGGGTGACTAACCTCGAGTACTTACCTCGCGACGACGCGACCGAGTCACCGAACCGCGGGAATCTACATTACTAGGTACGTTTTTTCTAGACTGAATTTTGAGTTTGAATGAATCGATTTCGCAGTGAACTGGGAACCGCGTAAAGCGCTTTTAAATTATACGAATAGAGTTTACATTCCTGTAACAGTAGATTCCTGCGACCTGTATGAGTAGAGAATTCGTACCAAATAAACGTAAATAAAAGACAACAATTTCTAATGCGCACATCTTTTGTGAATCTTTGAAGTGATATAATATCTTACACCTGCGTTATTAGGTATTAGGGCATGTTCACGATGGGCTCACAGTTTGCTGCTCATTGTAAGCCATCAGTTACCGTCTATTAACTCTAATACATGTTATAATAGAGCCTCAGAGTAATGAACATACTACGTTTAAACCGCGCGTGACGTGAAATAACGCGATCGAGGTGATTTGCAGCAATAGCAGCGTCTTTGCTGCATCTTCGACAAAATATGTCAGTTAACTGCAGTCGCAACTCGCAAATGACTGAGTGAGCGACTCATAGGAATTTTTTGCTTCACCTAGGTATGTACACTCTATATGTTTGTACAACACATCCAGTGCCGCGTCTGCCGTCCATCCTTCAGCGTAACCCATATCATGGCAGAAAAAGTTAAAGAGTGCTCTCTTATTTCCAACTGTTGCGTGTGTTGAAGTTAACGAATCTAAAATATAGGAATTTACTTTTAAGGCGCCACCGAGTACCCACTCTGAACGAGTACCTGGCACCCTGTGTGCGTCTCTGTAGCTTCGCCCTGCTCGCATCACGCAATAGCAATAGTAATAACTCAGAGTAAATATACTACGTACGTACGTAATATACTAGTTGGTCAATTTTTTGCGCGTGTGTACTTGATCGCTCTCATTTTCCTTGTGAGAGGTAACAAGACTCGAGACCCTTTGACTCGGCTCGGCCGCAAAAACCGATAAACGACCGAGACCGACCAAGACGATGCTAAGGAGGGCGAGATGAGACGAGAGCATCATGTACACACTCGTCCTCGCCCTGTCTCGAGGTGTCTCGGCGAGTGTGTACAGCCGGCATATCTCTTTTCAAATAGTGTAGTGTCACCTTGCGGTGAATAGGAATAACGACACAGTTGGAAGCGGTGGTTGTAAGATATTGATTCTTCGCTAGATGGCAGTAAAATTAAAACCTGTCTAGTGTCATATTGATGTTTACGTCTAGCTGCCTCTGCGTTCAGAAATCACGCCTGAGTACACTCCAGTCTTCATGACCCAAATCACAATTATTTTTTTCAAATACCTACATGCCTGGAAACTGGAAAAACTAACTCATGGTATGAGAATGGGACTTAATGGGAGACTTTGGTAGTCTGCAATTTTTTTTGCATATTTATCTCCTAATTGTCAGTAAGCCTATTAACTATAATAGTTTACAGATGAGGTTTCTGAACAGCCCAATGTAACCTAAAAATAGACTTTAACGGTTTGCTGTTTTTAAAAAACCTACGTTTGATTTGTGTTTTTATTTACTTTATTTAAAAATGGACATTAAAAAAACTCAAAGTAGTCAAAGGGCCCGTAAGTAGAAACTAAAACTGTTCGTTCATAACTTTTTCATTTATTTTCTATTGTTAAATGTACCTAACTTGGTTTATTTTCCAGGGTTTTTAAAATTATCTCTCAAGAAGAATCGTTTGAAAATAGATGAAGAAAACAAGAAATCGAACCTCAGTCCAGATATTATTATTCTTGACGAATCATTTGATAAATTAAGTCAAGAGATCCCCAAACAGGTACAACACAACTTGCATGACTTATTTATTTATTTATAAACAAATCACGTTTGTTGTATTGGGAGCTCTCTTAAATATATATTTTATTCTGTTTTTTAGTATTTTTTGTTAAAGCGGCAACAGAAATACATCATCTGTGAAAATTTCAACTGTCTAACTATCATGGTTCATGACTTCATGAGCTGTAGCCTGCTGACAGACGGACGGACGAACAGCGGAGTCTTAGTAATAGGGTCCCTTCGGTTACGGAACCCTAAAAAATTATATCTATTTATCAACAAGTCTATTTAAAGTTCTTCGTTTCTAGCTGTGCTTTTCTTTTCTTCTTTCTTCTTTTTTATGAAATAAAAAATATAATGCATTTAATAATGCATTTAGCCAGTTTCAAGTAAAATTAAATAGATCAATGTTTGTTTGTTTGTTTGTTTGTATACTTTATTGAGCATAAACAAAGTTTTTACAAGTTGATAAAATCAAAATCTATTAAAATGCTTCGTTGTACGATTTCAAATTGCAAGCCACGGTACTATAGCTTTCAAGAAGTTTCTCGGAGCTCTTGGAGGAGACCCAAGAAATCAGCCTGAAATATCATAAATATCTTCTTGAGCACATATACAACCGTCACTCGTCAAAATCAATTTTTAACCATTTTTTATTGACATGAAAATAAATGACCGAACCATCATCTTTGATTCCCGCCAAAAAACTCCAGTAGCTGTGCTTGCTTGCAGTAGTGAATATACTATGAAAGACCTGTACAAAAAAGTTCTTCCTTTGTTTTCACTCACAACAATCTTAATTCACAGTAATAATACAATTTGAAGTATGAGCTAAAAATAATTTTTATAATTTTTTTTAAATTACAGATAAACCATAAAATATATTCACCAATAGTAATAAATGACTCTGCTGAAATATCAAACAATGAGGAATATCCTGAAATATTTATGACTGATAAAAAACCTAGCCAAGAAGGAAATGTAAGTATCTTTATAGAATAGAATAGAAAAAGTGAGTTTGTTTGTTACACTTTAACATCTTAACGGCTTAACCAATGATCATGAAATCTTGCATACACATTGTCAGGGGCACAGAAAAGGACATAGGGTACTTTTTGTACTGGAATTCTTGGGGGAACTCTGAAAGCTGAGAGTGAATTTAAAAATATCTTTGAATATTCTTTTTTATGTGCTTAGTTTTATTCAAATGGTGGTAATCCTTACACACATTTGTTCTGGAACTTGTCTTCACATACACACTTTTTGGTTAAGACTAGATAAAAATATTTAATGAGTTGAATTTTAATATTTGAATATTTCCATAATCTAGAGACTAATAAAGAGCTAAAGTTTGTGAGTTTGTGAATTGTGAGTTTGTGACATTGTAATCTATGGATCTACTGAACCGATTTTGAAAATTCTTTCACTTATAGGAAGCTACAGTAGTTCTGAGTGACGTAGGGTACTTTTATCCCGAAATTCCCGCGGGAACTCCGAAATTACCTCGACTGAAACCGTGGAGATGTCCTCCACGGTTTCAGTAGAGGTAAATATTCTATAATTTGAAAACTTGACTTAATAATATTCACATAATCTTTTTTTAGGTTTCATTTAACGTTTCACAAGAGGACGTTGTACTATCGGAAACCAAAGAGTCAAGGCCCAGTATGGGTGGATGTACCCCAGCTCAGTACATGACTCGGGTTACGCCGAAACATATAACGACACCGTCCACACCACAAGACGTAGCCAACGAATCATTAGAAGAATGCTCCATAAAGAAAATACAGCAATCACAGAAGAAACTGCTCAGCGAACTGTATGGCGACACGTGGCAGTCCATACCGAAACTGTTCAAAACCATCTCGCGCAAGTACAACGATTTCGATGGCATATCCAAAAAGTTGCATTTCAACGATGACGACGATAATGACAAGGAGAATGTTAGACGTCATTTGCGAGAGAACAGGGAACTATACTTAACAGGCTCAGATAGTAAGCATAAAGCCACAACGTTGACGAACACAGAGAGGAAATCAAAGAAGAAACTGTACACAGAATTGATACCGACCACACCGGAGCCACCCAAGCCGAAGGTGAAAACTACAAGGACAGCTAACAGCACAACGAAGAAATTGAAAGGGAAGACTGTGACGGAAATGGTGAATATTATGCTCCAAAAAGATGGAGACTCGGTTGATTCGTTGACGAAACGAATTGAGAATGTCAGTGTGACGCCACTGCCGAATAGACTTAGCTTCATGGCGTCTTTAGCAGGTAAATATAGGGTTTAATTTTATGACCTTCATAGTGTTGAAATTGTTGGTAACTACTTTAGAAAACAACAATATAAAAAGTATAATCTGTAGTATAATCTGTAACATATAAATAAAATTGAAGTGTCTGTTTGTAATTCCAAATAATGCATATGAAAGCATTCACGGTACTTACTAAAAAAAAAAAATCTCTGTCTGTCTGTTGCGGCTAATCTCTGAAACGGCTGGACCGATTTCAACTAGGTTTTCACTGGCAAATAGCTGATTTTGCAAAAATTTTTTTTTTTTAATTTTTCTATTTGTCTGTCTGTCTGTCTGTTCCAGCTAATCTATGAAACGGCTGAACCGATTTCAACTAAGTTTTCACTGACAGATAGCTGATATTGTAACTTAGGCTACTTTTATCTTCTGTGCAAAAATGTCTATTGAAATTTCACTTTGATCACGATTCACGTCCAAAGCAGTTTTCCCCTTCAAAAATTACATGTCAGGTCATATCACCTAAAGCGTAAAATTCAAAAAATTCAAAATTCAAAAGCTATTTATTACTTAGGATTGGTTACAATCACTTGTAATCGTCAGCAGGTTCTTAGAACTATAAATTACCATCAGTTCGGAATACGTCCTCTGCTGAGAAGAACTGGCAAGAAACTCAGCAGCGCTGTCTTTCAATGATCATACTTATAAACTAGGAGAACAAAAAATAGTAATTGGATAGAGCAATTCATTCCCAAACGTCTGTATCATTTAAATAGTCTACTACACTATAATATGCTTTATCGCATAATCTGTGTTTAATAAGTGTCTTGAATTTATTAATTGAAAAATTAATTAAATCGTTTGGGAGTTTGTCCTTTAAATGACTTAGAAATTTTATGGAACCTAGTCTTAGGCACAGTGAGTAAATCGTCCGTATCCGCAGACAACGTGCCGTCATGGCGGTGCCACCCGGAAGCGATCCGGTACCGGGACGAGTTCGCGGCGCTCCGCGAGCGGCTCACGCGCCGGCTGTTCGACGAGTTCAACAGAGTCGTGTTCGACGGCGCGCTGGACGCCGACCTGCCGATTGTGTGGGACACCAAGCTTCGGAGTACCGCTGGGTATGTATCTATATCTAAATATCTATACACTAGCTGTCCCTTTACAATTTGATAAAGCGAATCGAAAGTTTAGTAGTGGGGGCTCGTGACGTCACAACGTGCTAAAAACGTAGCACGGCGTGACGTCGCGCGACATTACGACTTAATTTATCTCCGTTCTTTTTTGATTACGTAAAAAAAAGACAAATACGTGTCCATTATTTTTTATTCATCTACTAGCAGCAGTTTTGCCCGCGGTAATTTCGGCGTTCCCGCAGGAATTCCGGGCTAAAAAATACCCTATGTCACTCAGGATCACCGTAGTTATCTATAAGTGAATGAAATTTCAAAGTCGGTTTGGTAAATTCAGAGACCCAACCTCACAGAGTCACAAACTTTACCTCTTCATAATATAAGTATAGATCTACAGCGATGATAGCTCAGTGTTTGGTGCGTTCGGATCAAACGCCGCAAGGAAAGATTCTACATCAAACTTTCCTAGGAATTTTTAAGAAACTTTCCTGGGGTATACCTAAGGAGGCCTGAAATTGGAGTTCCAAAATTAGCTGCAAATATTTACAGAGCAGAGAGTATACGTTATAAAAAATTAGATGAGCGAAAAAATTATATAAATTTGGTAGTTTTTCAAAAAGCTAACAACTACATTCACAAGGTAAGGTACACTATACACCTATACGAATATAAGGCACGCGCCACGCACACAGCGAGCAATGCATCAGCTGGTCGAATACTACTCAGGTAGATATAGGCGGTGTGTGTGTGTGTGTGTGTGTGAGTATTGCGATCGAGCGGCGAGCGCCTTCATAGGAATTCTTTTTGATTGATTTATTTGGTTTGAAAATATTTTATATTTTTTATTTTTTGCAGATTTTTTTTGTTTATTTAATGAACATGTTTATAACGGTGTACACTTTGAACCCTATGAATATTTGCATCTAATTTTGCCACACCTTATATAACCTGTATTCTATGTTGATAGTTGAGTTGTTTGTGTCAGGACGACGACGAACCGGCTGATAAAGAACTCGCGCGGCGACCGCGTGCGCACGTCCAGCATCAAGCTGTCGGCGAAGGTGGTGGACGCGCCGCGGCGGCTGCGCGACACGCTGGCGCACGAGCTGTGCCACGCCGCCACGTGGCTGCTGGACGGCGAGCTGCGCGCCGGACACGGCCCGCTCTGGAAGAAGTGGTATGGCCGGGCGCCTTCGCATTACGGGTCACCGGTGCCGCGGTGGGCTCGTCCGTATTTCACATCACAGCACACAGATCCACTTGATTCCACACTAAGCTATAAGCTTATGTCGTGGAAACCAAGCAATACGTGGTATTGACCACATATATAACGTGTTAATGAATTAACTGAAAATCTGAAAACCATTTTAAAAAATAAATAGTAATATGATCAAAATATATTTTGTGTCGAAAAGATGTATACTTTAAAAGTTATTCAACATTAGTTTGGAGGTGACGATATCTCAAGCGCTACGCCCGCGCCTATCGGTTCGATTTTTTTTTGCTGCGGGCAGCGTACACGCCAAATATTGTATTATAAATAATTTAGGCATGGGCTAGTAAAAATGAAAAAATATAACCTATATTAAAACATAGTGCGATCGATTCGCTAGTTGATTCTGAGCAAACTACTTTCTAGTTTTCAGTTAATTCATTAACACGTTGTATATTATCCTGTAGATATATATGTATACACGCCCAGACTATCCAGTCTGGGCGTGTATATTCATTTTAACCACGTGTTCATTGCACAAAGTCCACCCCCACCGGGAATCGAACCCGGAACCTCATGATTAGCGGGTAGGCATGGTGACCTACTGCGCCAATCGGGTCGCCATAAAATAGGTCACACTGATTTCGTGACTCTTGCCTACTCATTTGAAGCAAAGTGTGTGTGCCGCTGGCGGCAACCACACAGTCGCCGCTTTCTAGTTGTCGACATCACCAAAGTTCCATATTATAGTTTCTTTTTTTTATACCGAAAATAACAACGCCACCTTGTGTTTGGTAGAAGTAACTAAAACAAAATACAGTCAGGCACATGAAGTTTCAGTGCTAATACCAGTAGGGGGAGCTGAATAGATGGCGTTGTTCATTTTCCATACAAAAAAAAAAACGCTTTGACGATATCGAAAGACGAGAGCGAAAAAATTAGTGCTCGGGGTACAAACCTTGTAGGTCGTGTCGTGTTGTGGCCCGTTCTGTTGTGGACTGTGGTGCTGCTCTAACCGTACTAAACGTATGAAACCGATATACTTCTGTCGCTACTTACACAACACGACACGACACACAACCTTGCCTACCAAAAGTCGAGGTGGAGGTCGCGTAGGTACATAAACAAACTAGGGATGTTACAGAGGTAGTTAAATGTGAACCGAAGGGCGGAGTCGGAGTTTTTAAATTTGGTTTGTCGGAGACGGTGGTGCAAGGTACTAAATTCTTAACCGGAGGTATAATAATTATAATTGTAATATATCAATCGAAAGCTCGACTTGTCGGAGTCGAAGCTCCATAACATCTTTAGGCTAAAGTTACACTACAAAGAACTGCTCAGGCCTCAGAGCCAAGCTACTCCCCGAGTGACTAATACTAATGAACAGACAGATTGCATACTATCGCAGCTGGCCACACTATCAACTAGCTAGGCACCTACCTAAGGGTGTCGCATGCAGTGTGGCCAGCTGCGATAGTATGCAATATGTCTGTTCTAGGATTAGTCACTCGGGGAGTAGCTTGGCTCTGAGCAATAACAGAAGATCTTTGCAGTGTAGCTTTAGTGTACACCCACGTGGCTTGAGTAGTGTGAGTGTCCCTTGGTAGTTTTTGGCGGGCATCGAAGATGGCGGTTAAAAAGAAAAAAATATTAAAAGTGGATTAATGGGGATGTTGACTACTTTTGAAAATCAATATTCTAATTAGTTCGTCAGTTAGAAAATAAAAAAACAATATACAAGTATTTTTTTGCTTTTTCAAATAAATTAAAATATACAGAGATAAAGCGCATTAAAGTTTAGGATGAGGAGTTCGTGACGTCACTAACCGCAGAACCACCATACAAACTGTCAGAATAGTGACGTCACGCGAAATTTCAACTCAACGTATCGCCGTTATTTTTTGATCACGTAAAAAAATAAAAAATACGTGTCCAATATTTTTTATTAATCTACAAGACGGACTAAAAAAAAAATAGTCAACATACCCACTCTCGCAGGGCGACGCGTGCGCTGCGCCTGCTGCCCGAGCTGGGCGAGATATCGCGCTGCCACGACATGGAGATACACTTCAAGTATTCGTACAAGTGCACCAAGTGCGGTTACAGGTGAGTCGAACTCGGGTATGTTCCGTTATTACTGAACGCACTGGCCCGGTGCTCTTACTCAGGAGAAATCCGTTTCGTTATAACTGACAGTATACTGCCGCAATAGGTATTCTAGGGTAGGCTTATGACGTCACAATCGTCGCCATTTTTGTACTGTGAGCACTGGCGTTTTGGAGGTAAGGTGCTCTCTGTGATCAAACTTGGATGGACCATATCAGTGTCGACCAATGAGAGTCGAGAGCGTGACATGACAATGACATGAATGACAGTATACTGGACTGTGTTCCGCTTTAACTAGCATAGCTCAGTATAGCTATCTACTAAGGAACGGCTTCGCAGTATACTAAATTGACGTCATACCTTACAGTGCTATCAGTAATAACGGAAAATACCCCCCCGTCACCTTGTTAGTGGTTTTTACTAAAACGCGAAAAAAGCTATATAAAGTACCTAATTTCTTCTAATTTTCACTTTAAAGTAACTTTTATTTTATAGAATTACTAGCTGTCCCGCGCGGTTTCATCTGCGATAATTACGGAGTTCCCGCGGGAATTTCGGACAACAATATAGCCTATGTTAGTTAGGGATGATGTAGATTTCTAATGGTGAAAGAATTTCTGAAATCGGTCGTGTAGTTTTTGAGTTAAATCGTAAGAAACAAACAAACATAAAATCTATCCTCTTTATAATATTAGTATAAATAATATTCAGGACATGGGATATATTATTTTATGCCGAATTTTTCTGGGGTCCGACTTTTAATAATATCTTAACTTTTTTGTATGTATTCCACCGCGGTCCACCCACCCGCGTTCATTTCGGAGATCCTGCGAGAAGTCCGGGATAAAAGTAACCTATGTCCTTTTTTTCTGTACTACTGACAACGTGTAAGCAAAATTTCAGGATAATCAGTTACACTCAACTGATTATCCTGAAATTTTGTAAACAAACTCACATTCGCATTTGGACATAGATAAGCAATAGTGTGTAATACAAACTGGATAAATTTTGAGTAAATCGTGTTTTAAAATTGTAGGGCCATTTTGTATCAATTTTATTTCTCCAGGGCAATTATGTAACTTTTGTTGCATTCACATTTCAGTTTCAATAAGAAAAATATCTATTTTGTGATTAATTAATCATCTTTAGCGAGCTTAAACTTTTGAAGTATGTTTATTTTGGTTGATTGCTAGATATTTTTGGTGTCAAAAAGTGCATATTGTATTCGCAAAACCGCCATCTTTTTGATTGCAACCGAAAAATGATGGAAATAAAAGTTACATAATAGCCTAACTGTTCATAATTTTGTTGGTATTTAAGGTGGCGCGCCACCATATTATGCAGCCTCTCAGCCGATAGAGGCCGTGGGCGGCGCAATAAAAGTGTTTTCTCAATTTACAGAGAATCGCAAGCTAAAAGATAGATTTTGATGATAAATGCGACAGGATGAGTGTATAATACATCTTTCATTTAAAATTTTTATATGGTCTTACGCGCATTATTATCCTTTAACTACAAGAAAATTAGGAATAACCGCCCGAAACGTAGTCACACACACATGCAAATCGATTAGTACAAGCGGAATCTGATTCTGAATTTGACTTATTATGTTTGAGTCTCGTTGGCGCTGTGGTGTAATACGTCTCTTTTTGTAAATAATGAATCGTGAAAATCTCGTGTTCAAACCTAAGATTGCGATTCCAATTTTTGTAACTAATTTTCTCAAATTTGTTTATATAAATACTTATTTATAGAACTACAAACGATTTATTTTTCGTTCTGTTTTGGAATTTATTTTAATTCCAAAAAAGAAAATTTAAAGGATATAGAATTAGAATCTAAGAAAATATAAAGATGGATAAAGCTAAATAAAAATATTGGACTTATTTTTAATACAACCTTTCCCTGCAGGTTACACACGTACCTACTTGCGTAAATATTGGGACTGAAAATAATTTTGGGTATAAAAAAAACTCTAGGTCCTAATTTAAATTTCAAGATTTCGGGATTTACTTGGTGATAAAAAAATTGAAATCTTATAATATCTCCGACACTATGACCACAATACCATCATCTATGTATTTCAGCAGTCTATGTAATTTACGTCATCAACTAGGATGTTTGTAATTTTAGAAAAAAAAAAAATCAATCATAGAATATCCAATACTAAATAGAATCGCAGTTCAACTCAAAACCTGTATGATTCGTGATAACTTTACAAAAAAAGTACATAATTCCACAAAGACACTGACATTACAATCCCTACTAAATACTAATAATATTATAAATGCGAAAGTAACTCTGTCTGTCTGTTTGTTACGCTTTCACGGCTCAGCCGATCATCACGAAATTTTGCATACACGTTGTCAGGGGTACAGAAAAGGACATAGGGTACTTACTTTATATGCCGGAATTCCCACGGGAACTCCAAAATTAACACCAGTGAAATCTAATGAGATTTTGCATATACGTTGTCAGGGGTACAGAGAAGGTACCCTATATACATAGGGTACTTTATATTCCGGAATTCCCGCGGGAACTCCAAAATTAACAACGGTGAAATCCAATGAGATTTC
Source organism: Zygaena filipendulae (assembly GCA_907165275.2). Taxonomy (NCBI): domain Eukaryota; kingdom Metazoa; phylum Arthropoda; class Insecta; order Lepidoptera; family Zygaenidae; genus Zygaena; species Zygaena filipendulae. The sequence goes on from OU015674.1 coordinate 6,013,256, forward strand.
GCATATACGTTGTCAAGGGTACAGAGAAGGTACCCTATATGCATAGGGTACTTTATATCCCGGAATTCCCGCGGGAACTCCAATATTAACAACGGTGAAATCCAATGAGATTTCGCATATACGTTGTCAAGGGTACAGAGAAGGTACCCTATATGCATAGGGTACTTTGTATCCCGGAATTCCTGCGGGATCTCCGAAATTGCCGCGGGTAAAACAGCGGGGAACAGCTAGTACTCTTATAAACCGAGATTTGAACCGTAATTCTATAAAAGGATTAGAGCCAGACGTTAGTACGCATAGTGGTTATATACTCTTTGGTCTAGCCACTCAACCTATATACCGCTTGGTGTTATTACACGAAAAAAAAAAACATAAACACATTCTGCCGTTGTTCCATTTCAAAATTTAAATTTTGACATCTTGTGATAATAATATTTTATATTTTATTGAGTTTCATCAGTAGGTACGTTGAGTTTGTAAAGTATTTTATATTCTACTAGCTGTGTCCCGCGGTTACACCCGCGTGAAACATTTTTATAAAATTACTACTTATTAGATACTGGAGGATACTGTAGTTTCTTATGAGTGAAGTATTTAAAATAACTGGTTCTTTACTTCTTTATAATAATACTAGCTATTTTTCATAATATACCTAGAAATTAGCGCGGTTTCACCCACGCTAACTTCAGAGTTTCTGCGGGAATTCCGGGATAAAAACTACCCTGTGTCCTTCTCTGTGCCCCTACTAATAAAGTGTATGCAAAATTTCTAGATAATCGGTTGAGTAATAAACCGTAACAAACAAACAAACAAACTCATATTCGCATTTCTAATAATAAGTTTATCTAGAAGTGTGCATAATGTATATTATGAAAAAGCAGTTTAGATTTGAAATCGTAAACAAAAGCATAAAAAATGACAGATAATAAAAAAAATTATCTATACTTCTAAACTATAATAAAAGAGTAGAATCCGCGATTCTGTACATTGAATATTTTTACCTAAAATGGAGAGGGGTGATAAAAGAAGAGTAACCAAGCACAAAAAAAGTTTTTGAAATTCTTTTCTGTCTGTCTGTCTATTTGTTCGCCATAATCTCCAAATCAACTGAACAGATTGTCATGCGGTTTTCACAGGTAGATTAAGCTTAGCCTGTAGCTACATAATATAGGCTTTGTTTCATTCAAATCGGATATCGGCAAAAAAAGTTGTTACACAAAAACTTTTCACGCGGGTGAAACCGCAGGGCACAGCTAGTCATATAATATTGAGACTTCTTCGGAAGTTGTTCTAACCACTGGACCATTATCGTATAGTTCCTCCTGCCGAAAAAATTGTATGCATTCAGCCGTCGCGCGTCATTTGAATATATTGATCTTCTTTTATTTAGTTTCGTCAAAGCAGTGCGTTGGGAAGATGGATTTATTATAATATTGTATTATTTGTAAAATATAAATATTTTACTGGCAGTTGATCCTGCCGCGGTTTTGCTCGCGTCAGTTTTTATTTTTATTTTTTTTTTATTACAAAATCAAGGAAATAATAAATAATAATGAGTGAACAGTTACATCATTTCGAAAAATTTACAAAAGTAAAGTCTTTATTATACACGGTGTAACGTTACGAGGGTATTTTTTTTGTAAAAAGACATGCAATATTCGATTCTTGTCTCTAATAGCTGACTAAAAAAAAATTTGGAGAAAAAAACTTACTAAAAAACCACGTGAGTGTCGTGTCGTGCTCCGCTCGTATTGGTCATAGCGTGATGTTATAGCCTATAGCCGTCCTCGATAAATGACTATCTAAAATAATTTTTCAATTCGATCCAGTAGTTCCTGAGATTAGTACGTTCAACCAAACAAACAAACAAACTCTTCAGCTTTATTATTAGTACCTATAAATTAACAAATACAAAGTAGGTATATGCATAGGTAATAGTAAAAAATATTATAAGCTTTTGAAAATTACTTCACGTGATCACATAGATATCACGAAAAGATGAAGTTTGACCTACCAACACGATGAGTCTGTAACTTGCAGTTTCGGAGGTATGAGCTGTCGAAAATTTGACCATGTGATCACATAGATATCACAAAACATGAAGTTTGAGTACCAACGTGATATGACTGCGTCCTATAGTTTCGGAGTTATAAGCGTTCAAAAATTTTGTCACGTGAACACATAGATACCACGAAAAAATGAAGTTTAAACAGCAACATGATGGGGTTGTCTCATACTAGTTTCGAGGGTATGAGCTTTACAAAAAAAAAAATTTTTTTGAAGATATTAAAAATTTGATCACGTGGTCACATAGACACAATAAAAATATGAAGTTGTACCAACATTATATGGCTGCGTGTCATTGCTGATTGCATCGAAGATAAAAGTTAAATTACCCTGGGCCGTGGTGAGATACAACCATTCGAAAATATGGTCTCTCTCTTTTACGCATCGAGAAAACAAGAAAGATATAGCAAGAATTTATGCAACACAAAAATATAAAATACTTGTACGGGCTACCTGTAGCTTATAAGGTATACCTACTTGTACGGGACTCAAAACAAAATGTAGTTATGCCTTCGCTCCGGCTACTAAATACCTACCAACTACATCAGTAATATGTATATTCCAAATTCAATTCTAAATTATCCCGGTAGGTAAAATTGTCAAAACTCACGACTCAACGCCGCGACACCTTTCGATCCTTTTGGAACTCACTACAAACTACTGCATTCGGGGGACTTGTCAGTCTACAGCCAAACCACAGCTGTTTATAGACCGGCCCGCCATTTTCGTACACATATACTGTATACGCTCTCACACAAGTAAGAGATTCGACCAAAATTTAATATTTTTGAAATGCTTATAATTATGTTATTTTTTCACTATCTGCAAAGATTTGGGACTTATGCGGCATCTAGACCAGTAGTAGTATTTTATAAAATAAATTCTAATTACCATAAACAGCCGTAGTGTAAGAAAACTCGGTAGGCAATTTGTATGAAAACTAGCCCTAACACCCGCACCTTAAACAAGTAAACACGTACAAACGTTACTATAACTCTCAATAAAGCGTTCTGTATCGATAACTTAAGTTTGTGCGGTAACATGTTATTGCTTATCTGCGTCCATTTATAAATGATAGTAACGATGCATTAAATAATTAATCATTATTTAACGTCCACAGCATCCAACGCCACTCGAAATCCATAGACGTGACGAAGAAGTGTTGCGGCTACTGCCGCGGCACGTTCGCGGTGGTCGTCAACAAGAAGAACAAGGACGGCGTGATCGTGTCCACGCCCGCCAGAAAGGGAGGCGCGAACGATTTCGCTCTGTACGTGAAACAGCACTACGGCGCCGTGAAGAGGGACGGCGCCAAAACTCACGCGCAGGTCATGCGAACGCTCGGCGAACAGTTCGCCGCCAGGAAAAACGAGCCGACCGTCCAGTTGGACACGTGATTTTGTGCTTAGATAATTAATTTCTTACCGCCGCACTCAGAGTCGACTTTAATGATTACTTAGTTAAGTATAGATTTTTAAAACAAAACTGCCGTAATCAGACAAGTTTACCGCCGCACTCAGAGTCGACTTTAATGATTACTTAGTTAAGTATAGATTTTTAAAACAAAACTGCCGCAATCAGACAAGTTTACCGCCGCACTCAGAGTCGACTTTAATGATTACTTAGTTAAGTATAGATTTTTAAAACAAAACTGCCGCAATCAGAGACGTTCAGTAAATTAATGTTAATTGGGATTTAATGAGATGTAACTTAATTAGTTAAATGCCAATTAACATTAATTTATTAAACTTGTCTGATTGCGGCAGTTTTGTTTTAAAAAGCTATACTTAACTAAGTAATCATTAAAGTCGACTCTGAGTGCGGCGGTTAATAAATTAATGTTAATTGGGCATTTAACTAATTAAGTTACATCTCATTAAATGCGAATTAACATTAATTTACTGGACGTCTCTGATGGCGGTAGTTTTGTTTCAAAAATCTATACTTAACTAAGTAATCATTAAAGTCGACAGTGAGAGACAGTGAGTGAAGAGTTAGTAATATTCGACAACCCGATTGGCGTAGTAGGTCACCAAGCCTGCCCGCTAATCAAGAGCTGAAAGTGTTTGTAGAGAAATTTAACCAAAACTTTCACTAGATGGCGTACAATAAATATATTAGTACAAAATATACAAACAAATAAAGCTTGCATTTTTCGGCCGTCCAAATCTCCATTTGTAACCGAAGTATGTGCTGCCAGTAATCGCTGAGCAATTTTACTTCTCGACATCACCAAAACCCAAAGTTCTATAATTTATTTTTTGTATATCGCAAAAAACAACGCCACCTTGTGTTTGGTAGAAGTAACTAAAACAAAATACCGTCACGCGCGTGACGTTTCAGTGAAAATACCTTACCTAATACTCATTTATATATGAGATTATTGTAATTTTGAGACTGTACTATACTGTGTAGGTACATTGTAATTTAATTTATTAATAATTGCTTTATTTTTATTTAGAATAATTTGTTGGTATTTTGAGGCATAATTTTGTTCCGTAAATCATTAGGACGTATGTTGAGACCAGTGTGTAGTTAGATAAAAATTTTTAGGGATCATTGTTAGTAGTTTACTAATTATAAATCTAATTTATTCCCTCGATAGAATAATAAAAATATGCGACCATTTTAGAACTTTTGTGTTATTCTATAGCTATTTTAAAATCTGATTTGATTAAGTGGTATATTTTCTCTCCTTAATTTAGTAAGACATGTACATTGTTTTGTGTAAAAAATATATTTTTAAATTATATTACATTAATTTTAATTTCTAATAGTATTAATTTTTAATAACCCACCATCTATCCACATCGGTCACTGTAGTTACAAATATACTGTCTTTTCCCTCTTTTTCCGTTCTAATATAATTCGATTAACACTATTTGTTGTTCCTGACGGTACGATTCTAAACAGATCAACAGCAACAACTTCCAAAAATAAGGAGGTTCTGCATTCGGCTGTATGTTTGTTTTATGTATGTTCACCGATTACTCGAAGACGGTTGGACCGATTTGAAAAATTCTTTTTTTATTTGAAAGGGTACGCCACCAAGTCGGGATCTGATGATGGGATCCTGGAGAAATCGAGGGAACTCTTCGAAAATTATAGGCACACTGGCGATTTGAGTATTTTTTTATATATTTTTAATTCAAGAGTGCTGCTCTTGTCTTTGGCGCATCGCCGGCTGTGGCCGCAGCACGCTCGCTACGCTCGCTTTCTCTCGTCGTGGTCAGCAGTCCAAACCTAACCTAGCATGTCGGGGTGTTCTGCATCTCATTTTGGGGTCACCGGACTAAAAAATTCGATCGCTCAATATTTTTTTCGCCCGGTTTAGTACCTAGATTACCAGATTTTATGTATACCTACGTATATTACCCACTTGTAGCAGCTCACTTTTAGCCTTTTTCAGTGACAGATATTATCCCTTTCGTTGTTCCTGGTACTTTTTGTAAAAACCCATGGAAGTATTTGCTCGTTTGGAACCAGCCCTTATATAAAAACAACCAGTTTTGATACGACGAACGGAAAAAAAAATCCGATTTCGGCGAAATATAGCTATAATTAACTAAACTTATTCTAACTGTAGAAACTGCATAAAATCCGTTAAGTAGTTTCGGAGATAAGACAAATTTAAAAGTTATTTTTGTCTTCTGTTACTGTTCTTTCACCAGTACCTCTTCATTTTTGGTAAATATGTTCCGTGACCCAAATGCAGAATGATCACAAAAAGCGCTTATTCACCTATCGATTTTTTCAATCGTTAGAGGATTTTTATAGCGGGAGGCGTTAGTCAGAGTCCATAATAATAGTCTAGCACCCCCTTAAATGAGTAGAGTAGGCTCATGTAATAAGGCCCCTAATTAATAAAACAATAAAATTTCAATACGATTTTTTATTATTTATATTTTTATACATAGTAATATGTCAGTTGTAGTTTTGTTAAATGATAAAGTTTACAGTCTTGGAATATTAAAAAAAAAATTTATAAATTTACATCGAATCGAACGTTTGCGTAACGTTCTTAATTTTTTTTTTTTTTAATTTATAACTTTGAGAATACGGCGAGGTATTCTGCATATATACAGCCTTACATAATAAAAAATAATAAGTGGCATAATTTATGTGTACGGCACTAGGTACAGCGGTGCCCGCATTTTTTATTTACATAGGAATTGCAAGAACTTTTGGAAATATCGCCACAGTTTTTCGTATTAATTGAGACTTAGCGATGAAACATTTTCAATTTAAATATTATTAATTATTTAACGCGTAGGTTCAGTATTTTTTCCTAATTATATTTATACAAATTAATTATTACCTATCTAACTAGGTATAGTGCCAACATTCAGTTTTATAATGTCTATATTCATTTATTTATGTTTTAAACTGCATTTTTTATGTTCAACATCCACAAAATAATTCTAGATACATTGTACAAATAACGTTTATTTTATTTAAAGTGAGTTGTTGCCATGTGCTTTTTTATTAATAAAAATGGCAGCATTGTGGTCAGGTGTTTTTATTCTGTCTTGACTAGGATAATATTTTTCAACAAACAATTATTTATTACTTACATTACCCCATTAACTGTGCTTTTAACTGTTCTATTGAGAATTTAAACTGTGGTAAAAACTATGTATAAATATGTAAGTACTTAATTTAGTATAACAATAAATTTGACCATTTATAAATCTAAACAAAATGGTGGACTGAAAATGTTGGACACAAATAGGCTACGCTACAAAAAGCTCATTCTGGCAATATTTAAAAACTGTTCAACTCTTTAAAACTTGACTGTTACATAGACAATTGTTTTCTTGGGTTGTCTTGAAGACGTCAGATATTGTTGATATAGAAATGAATCAGAAATAAAGCACAGCTTGAAGACTCTTTCGAAGATAGCTGATAGCTCTTACTATCATGGATACCTACAATTACCGATTGACTCGTTGATATAATATTCTCAATAAAAATATGTTATTAATATATATATAAATCTTACAACATTATTAAATGGACAGATTTGTTTAAAAACAAAAATAATTGTTTTTATTTTTTTCTCATATCATAACGATACTATCACATACAGTTAAAATTGTCAATAGCTTACTATATAACTAACATCGGATAGGATTATTTGTGGATACAGTCGTCAAATATAAAAATGAGGAAATCATTCAATAAGTTGGCAACACAGTAATTACGATAGCAACATTGCCACAGTCGCAATTAATAATAACTAATAAATGCTTAAATTAATTATGGCAGTACAGTACAAAATTTAATATAAATAAATCACGGATTTATCAGAGAGTAAAATTAGTGTACATAATTTTCTCCTGATAATCTGTAAAAATGTCTTCTTCGATTTGAGTAGACTATAAAAATTATATAAGTATTTTATGTTTATTCATGTCGTGTTTTTAACTTTGTTTTGTTCCTGACACATTCATTCTCAAGTTGTACTTATTAAAAAAAAAATAACATTGCTATATCAATATTCCCCACGAGGCGGTGAAAAAAATTAACTTAAAACAGAAAAAACGCTATGTACAACAGGCCGTATCATCATTATCTAATTAAATATAGTTACTCACATTACGCCTAACTACAGTGTGTTTTATACATCTATACAATCATTGTGAACCGGACCGCGCCCGGTCCCGGCGCTGGATCAACAAACGGATCATCTTTACTTTCACATCAGCCTTTTATCATTGATAAGTCAGAAGCTAAGATTCTCTGCCGTCGTCGACAGGGTTATAGTGAATCAGGTCTGCGAAGGCCCTTCGAGCGGTCGAAACCTCACGAAACCGTCTTGAGCGACCAGCATACTGTTCCCGTCGGTTTCGTTCGCCAGGCCGTCCTGAGGCTGGGAGTACGAGGCTTCGTAACCGCAATTCCTCGGCGCAGGCTGCGGGACGCTCCCCAAGGCGGTGGGGAACGATCTCTCGTTGGGGTTTTCAGAGAAACCGTACAGGTCCGTCGATTTCGGACGATCGGGGAAAGGGTTCGCTTTGCCACGTTTCTGACTGCCGCTGGAGTTTATCATGGCCGTCGACGGGGAGTGCCTGCGCTGGGAACTCCGCACCTGACATGGGCTGTCCCCGTAACCTCTGTTAGGGTTCAAAGTCTGTATGCCGGATGCGTGATAGGAAGCATTCTCAGCGTTGTAATTGCCGTACTCGTCCGGCATATGCGGCTGGTGGTAGTGGTGGCCCGCGGACGGCTCGTAGCCCATCGTCATGCAGTTCTGCAAGTTTTTATTCTTCGCTCTGTGCTTCTTGCGCGGATTGCTGTTCGTTCTCGACGACACCCTGTCGTACGACATGTGTTTGAAGTTGTGCGAGCTACGATTGGAGCCGGCGTTGTAGTTCTGGTTCTTGATGTCGCGGATGAAGTCGCTGTTGCTGCCGTATTGGATGACGTTGTACTCGTGGTCCAAGGGATCGTCGCCCTGCAACGACTGGATCGTGGGGTCGCAGTTGGAATAATGGTCGTCGGATGCCGACTCTATGCCGTTGTACCCGACCATATTCGGATGGTGTTTGATGAAATGGTTGGTGACGCCTTGACTGGAATTCGCGTTGCTGGACTCCGTCGAACTGCTGTGACCGGCGTTCGCTATTGAGCTGTGACCGGAATAGTTTTCGGTCCCGGAGTTAGTGTCGCAGTTGGCGGCCAACGCTGTCAGCTGGAACCTTTGATGGTCCATCGGAGGGCCGCAATATTCTTCAGGCATGGTCGGATGGTGAGCGGTGCTCTCGTAAATTGGTTTCCCAGTCCTCATTGTGTAAGTGTGGAGGTTTGTGTTGGCATTGCAAACAGCGGGATAGTCCGATTCGAACTGTTCGTTGCTGGAGCCAGCGGCGCAAGTGAAAAGACCTAACCCAGCTATCTTCTGACCGTCGGCTTTTTCGTGTTGCAGCGACGCCACGATGCCGATCTTCAAACTTATCACCCAAGAAATGAGGGCTACTATACTAATCTCGATTAACCGCAAAGAGAACTGATAGCCCCATTGCAACCAGTTGAATTTCGTCATGTTCACCTGATTTATAGCAATTATACCATATATTTGTAACGTCGCCATCAAAACGAAAAGCAGAGCCGTCGCCAAGTTTATATGGATAGCTTGATTGATGTTTTGGAAGCCGTTTATATAACTGTGACTCTTCTTTTGTAATATGGCTTTGAGTTTTTTATATACGTAAATGTAACACAGCCCTAGTGTTAGGCATGATATTATGAATATAACTTGACATATTAGACCTAATACCCTTTTTTCCACTCCTTGCGGAGTTCTATATATTGTATTATTATTTTCGAAGATATGCAACATCAAACACGAGAACAAATGGAGTACGCCGCCGATGATGATAGTCCGTGTACGGAGGAGCAATGAACAGCAAGTGTTTATGTTATTAGTGGAACTTTGCGTCAAAAGGAACAATATCATACTAATGAACGCTATGCTCAAGAATATCTCCGGTATGTGCAACAATATTTCGCTCAAGAATACCGGCAACGAGTTGTTGATGTTGTACGGATCGTAGCACATGTAGAAGATTCTCATTAGACACACGAAAACGAGGATCAAATGTAAAATTATGAAGTAGTACTGACTGAAGAGATGCGTGAACTTATTGTAGCAGATGATCTTAAATATAGAGAACACAGCCAATATTGTGAACATCACCGTCGCTGAATAGATGTGTAGGTTCCAGGCCACTGGCCAGGTGGCGCTCGCTCTCTGCACCGGCACGTTGTTATTCTCCTGCTTCAACAGTTTCTTATCCGAATTTACATTGGCTAAATTGTGATATCTCTCCGTCGACATTTCTGGATCGCGCAGTTCGAAGCCCACGGTCGTGGCCGGCATGTACTCGTCTCTTCTACTGTCGTTTCTATCGAATTGTTTGTTGGTCGAGTATTGGAGATTCCTTCGGGTGTTTGTCTCACCGTTTTGGTCTACTATTAGCGGTCTGTCTAGATTGTTCATGTCCGGATCCAGAACTGGTAGCACGGCACCTTCCGTGGACGCTTCTTTGTTGGCGTCACTCAACGTCACGCCGGCGTCTTTCGTCACGTATATATCACTTTTGGATGTTTTCTCTTGCGCGTGTTGCGGTTTGGCGGTGACCGTACGGAGTAAGACGTCCGGGATGTCTTCTTTGCGACCGTTGGAGCCGGACAAAATCCTTGATATAGTCGGGATGTTGAGCGTGTTCGGAACGAAGTCGGTGAAGTTGGCTTCGCTCCCGTGCTTGTCGCCTTCTAGTTCGTCAGGCTGAAATACAAAAATATAACTGATTAGAATAGGCTTGTATCCGCGGTATGAAATTCAAAATTCTATTTAGTCCGTCTTGTAGATTAATCTATATTCTATACTATAATAAAAGAGTAGAATCCGCGATTCTGTACATTGAATATTTAAAAAAAAAATTGACAGGGGGCGATAAAAGAAAAGTAACCAACCACAAAAAAAAGAGTTTTTAAAATTTTTTTCTGTCTGTCTGTTCGCGATAATCTACGAATCCATTGAACGGATTGTCATGCGGTTTCCACAGATTTATATAAAAACGTTTCACACGGGTGAAACCGCGGGGCACTGCTAGTAAGAAATATTGGACACGTATTTTTTTTAATTTTTTACGTAATCCAAAAATAACGGAGATCTACATTAAGTCGAAATGTCGCGTGACGTCACAACCTGCTATAAATTGTGGTACGGCGTTAAAAATTAAAAAATACGTGTTCAATATTTTTTATTATTCTACAAGACGGACTAAAAACTAAAATCCCACTGTGGGTTTATTTTATGTCACATTTGGCATTACATATATTTTATTACTGCAATATGTACAGTCCGCTGCCGAAATACCTATGCATAACACTTTTGGCAGTCATTGAATCTTATTGCAATAGTAACAGAGTTTAAATACTGACCAAAATGTATACATAATATTGGTTCTTGTGACTGTACTTACAAAAAAAATATCATATTCATTGACTTCGACTATTTATTTTCTTAGTCATACGAAATAATAAGGTAGAACCTTTCGTAACGCTCCTAATCGCCATCGTTCATTCAAAACTGTTAAGTGAGTAACCGATAAAGAAATGGCGGCTAAGTGGTTCCCGTGATAAGAACAAACAAAAAGACATTACTCAACCGAATATTGTGTGAGAGCGGACCGAGTCGAGAATTGTTTCCAACATTCCACTATTGACTTCGTTTTCTATTACATTTTGTGTTTGTCATTTTAAAAGTGTACCTTATGGCTGGGTGTGTTGAGTGCTTTCTTCTTCTGCGGCTCGAGACTGGGCGGGGGCTGCGGCGGTGCGGGAGGGGGCGCCGGCACTTGAGGTGAGGGTGTCTCCTGCGAGTTATTGGAGAAATTATTTAATTTCTTCGAGTGGTGAGGTAATTTCATCCAAGGAGAAGTCTTGTAAAGAATTCCAGAAAAATACAATCTCTTAAGACAATTTTCGACGCTTAAAAGTAAAAATTATAATAATAATCCACTTTGCAAGACACAGATCTACTTGATACCACACTAAGCTATCATTTACCGTGCTATAAACTTGTGTCGTAGAAACCAAGCATACCTACGTGGTGTGTCCTACGAATTATTACGTATATTATAATATCTATTATATGTTTTGTAGCTGTTGTTGTCCTAAAATCTAAATAAACGAAAATAAAATAAAATATACTTAGACATTAAAACGCCTAGATTGGAAAGTGGAACCCTGCGTTCATCACACACACAAAGTCCTCAAAGACCTCCACCGGGAACCGAACCCGGAACCTTTTAATTAGCGGGTAGGCCTGGTGACCTGCTGCGCCAATTCCGTTGTCAAAAGTAAAGTTCTCAATTAATTATAGTTACTTAATTGTTTACTAACTTAGGGCACAAAATATACTTTAACTAGCTGTGCCCCGCGGGGCTCGTTTCACCCGTTGTAATTTCGAAGTTCCCGCGGGAATTCCGGAATAAAAAGTACCCTATGTCCTTCTCTGTACCCCTGACAACGTTCATGCCAAATTTCATCCAAATCCGTCCAGCCGTTGTTGCGTGATTGAGTACCTAACAAACATTCACTCTTTCACATTTATCATATTAGTAGGATTAATAAGTTGAGGCAACAAACCTGTCCCGGAGGTCTGATGGGTATTCTGTCGTGTCCCGGACCCAGTGAAGGCGGAGGGATTGGGCGGCGGTTAAGGTAGTTGTTCCCGTCTGTGTTGGTGCCTAGAATATAAATACTAAAATTAATAAAAAACCTTTATATGGACGCAGATAAGCAATAACATGTTAACCCACAAAATCAAGTTATTGATTCTGGACGATTTATTGAAAGTTAGGGAACGTTTTCCAATTATATGTTTACCTTATTACATTGCTTGAATATGTAACTAAATATTGAACATTACGAAATATTGACACAAAATGGCGCTATACTTTTAAAACACGAATTACCTAGAATTTCTCCAGTGTGGGTTAACACACTATTGCTTATCTATGTCCATATAATACTACCGACAATTTTGAGAACACTTGGTGTTGGGATAAAAATACCCTATTTGCTATTCCAAGATCTTTTCTCGCAACAGGTATGGATCAAATAGATTCTCCCTGCGCTACGCCAGAATTTCGCGACTCTTTAGGGAACTCTTTGTTCAAAGTAAATATCAAAGAGAATATAACCACCTCATTGCTTTTTATATTTCTTCTTCTTTTTTTTAAATGGCAACTGGCTTAATTTTGCCAATGACATAGTGTGACTTGATGGAAAATGTAACGCGAATGAATTAGGTACGTACATGTTGGTACTTGAGATTGGAATCTTTAACGGCCGCACTCAGAGTCGACTTTAATGATTAGATACTTAGTTAAGTATAGATTTTTAAAACAAAACTGCCGCAATCAGAGACGTTCAGTAAATTAATGTTAATTGACATTTAATAAGATGTAACTTAATTAGTTAAATGCCAATTAACATTAATTTATTTAACTTGTCTGATTGCGGCAGTTTTGTTTTAAAAATCTATACTTGACTAAGTAATCATTAAAGTCGACTCTGAGTGCGGCGGTAAGAGTTCCAAAACAAATAAAGCACTAAGTTGCTCGTTACCTCTGAGGGTCGGCTTGTCAGCAAACGGGTTCCTATACTCTGGGGGCAGAGGGGGTGTGAAGAAGGTCCTCCCGGGGGGCGCGTACGACGGAACAGCGTCGCCCACTCCCACTCGCGCCAGGATCCCCGCCCCATGGTGCTGAGGTGGCCTGAAATACGAACAACACGGCTTTTTTCACAGGACATACGAGAAATTAAAAAGGGCATCGATTCAGTTTGGTGTGAAAAAAATGTGTCGCCGGTCGATTGTCGCACACAAAGTTCGTCACGCATGCGAACACTCGTCGACGTAACGATGTCACTGCTGTTTCAGAAACTGGGCCCTCATTCACTATGACCAACAACATTACTTGCCCATAACGCGCGTCCCAAAAACCAATCCCAAACGCTCCAGATGCAAAAATATAAGAAATTTATATTCTTTATGACAAAAAAACGTTGTGAATGTATTTTTTTAAAGTGAAACTTATTTGAACAGGAGGGAAAAGCAATTTAAGTGGCGCCTTATCCGTTACGGTCATAGTGAATAAGGGCCCTGATTGTGTGTGGAAAGGAAACACATTAGGGATGCCAGCATAGAAAGTTTTGGGGAAACTATGAACATTTGCTCCTAACCATCCCCGCCTCCATCGCCACTAGCCTCTCTAGTTAGTACGAGTGTCGAATATATTCCCTTCTCTGCGGCTTTTTTTTATACAAGAATTTCGGAATTTCCTTAGGGATCCTTTGACGTCAAGCGATAAAAAATAATACGAAGTTCAACTCAATGCAACTAACAAGCCAAGTTCGGTTTATACCCGTCCAGCTATTTCCGTGTGATGCATGCACATAGATACGCGTGTATGATATAATCTTAGGGATCATACATAAAGTACGCCAAACGTTCACGGGAAGGGAGGGGATCGACGAAATGTGACATTGTGTGACAGGGGATGGGAGGGGTCCTGAGTTTCGTGACGTCTCATTTTATTTTAAATATTAACGAAAAACTTAGAAATATTTCCAACTCTTATCTGTATATTGTTGGGTTTTAATTGTTTTGTCGAAACTGCTGTTTTAATTTAATAATTTATAAATGTAAGAATTGCAAAATGTGTGAAGTCATACAAAGGGGGGGAAGGGGGGACGTCTCTGACTAACTTATATTTTAGTCAATATTACAAATTCCAATAAAAAAAAATTATGAAATAAAATTTGATCACTTGAAATGTTAAAAAAAGAGAACCAATTTGGTAATAAAAAAGACAAAATAAATGTTGTACGGTTGAAATTTCGATTGCTTATAAAGCAAATCAAATATTAATTACAAACCGATCGATTTTATGACAGCTCAGTTTTATTTGAAACTCTATACCTAAATAGAATTAGCATTATTTAGAAATAAAAATTCTAATATTATAATTTTCGTTTTTCCTTTACGTTCCTATTGTAGGTATTTACGATAATATTGTTTATATTCGCAAAATGTCACTGACCCAAGACGTTGTATGGACCGACACAAAATGGCATACACTTCGCTACATGTTGTATGACAATAGAGGTCTATGTGGATTCCGCTTGTGTGTGTATGTAAATGACATGACTTGGCAAGCCGCCCAACGCGATCCCGCCATTCACATCTCGGCTTTTATTTTGGGTACGCGCACCGCATGTTAATGCAGCTCACCAAGAAAACAGTACAAAATAATACTTAAGACATAAGGAATTTGATCTGTTTTATTTAGCGAATGCGCGACTAACAAAAAGGTTTCTGTCTGAAAGTAAAATAAATGTTTAACTATGAGAATCAACTTTTTTTACGAGTCAAGGATTACTTGTGCAAAAACATAATTATTGTGTAATATATATTTTAGGATAGTTTTGTTCAAAATTCAATAAAAAGTTAATCAAGATTATCTAACTTGTAATTAGTATGAATGTGGCTTAAAACAGTGAGCAAAAGTCAAGTCGTCTGTACTTTCTGTACTTGTACTGTTGACAAATTAATGTAATAAAAGCTTAATAACATGCCGTTTATTTCACAGAGTGTATAATGTATACGTACCTATATGTATATCATCGCAGTAATTCGAACTAGATAATATTAAAAATGCGAAAGTAACTCTGTCTGTCTGTTAGCTTTCAGACCTAGTCAAAACTTAACCGATCATAATCATACAACTTTGCATATACACGTTCTCCGAGATACACAAAAAGAATAAAAGGTTCTTTTCAACCCGGAATTCCCGCGAGAACTTTGAAATAAACGCAGGTGAAACCACATGAAATATCTCATACAAGTTGTCAAGGGTACAGATAACACAAGGATAATTAACGAGGGCAAAACCGCGAGGAACAGCTAGTTTCACAGAAATGTACCTAAGTAAGAATAAAACAAATTAGCGAAGAGTGGAAACCTTCGCGGTATAACTACAACTCGGTATCTTGCCCGGGCGTAGCGCAAGAGTGTAGCTGGTGGCAGATTAATGATTGTCTCGGGCTGCCGCGTGTACAGTGTACACTGGCACTGCGCTGCAGACAGAGCCGCGGCACGGCTGGAGAGAGGCACTAGCGAACTCACGGTGTGTGGTGCAAGGGACGCGCACTCGCGGCTACGTTGACATGTGAAACGAACTCGTCCAAGAGATTGTCAGGATTCAATCTATCTAGATAGATTGAAAAATACGACTCGTTTACAATAAATTCTAGCAACACCCAAGGCCATAAACAAAAACGAGAATAACACCAAGACAAAGCCTATATTATACACGATATCTTGGGCCAAATTGCATGAAATGAATCCTGGGAAGAGTTCCTAAATAATAAACAACAAGATATTACTAACCAACTATGTTTGAAATAAAGATTATTATCCTATTAATATTATAAATTTGAAAGTGTGGATGTTTGGATGTTTGTTACTCAATCACGCAAAAACGGCTGAACGGATTTGGATGAAATTTGTCATGCATGTTGTCAGGGGTACAAAGAAGGACATAGGGTACTTTTTATCCCGGAGTTACCGCGGGAACTTCGAAATTACCGCGGGTGAAACCGCGGGGCACAGCTAGTTTTTGATAAATGTAACATTTTCCGCCATCCATTTGCTTGAAATCGATTCAGTAGTACCCACAGTGGTTATATAAGTCCCGCTTATGTTTACCTCATAATTTTTGTACCACACACCAGCGGATTTATACAATTTGAAAATCCGACGCGACGACTTAATACTTCAATCACGCTTAAAAGTGCTATCAAAGCGGGGATCAGCTGGAACGTCCCCGGACCCGATATCCCGCATCAAGCCGACATTGTTTATTTTAGGGAAGGTATTAATGCGTCAAAATAAAAACGCGATAAAAATTCGCGCGCAATATCGATGGCTTAAGTTTGAAATATAAAAAGAAAAAAATAATAATACTGTACCTATATTGGTAGTTCACAAAAATTATCTATGCCTCCCTATATATGCCTCTCTATCTGTTAAATGTACCTAAGTTTAGTTTATGGTCGAGGTGCCATGCTTTCTCCGCCCACGAGTCTTAACGCAGTTATTGTATTATCTTTGGTTCCGGCATGGTTTCGGTCTAAAAGGTGTGTTTGGAAAGAAATGTTCCTATTTCCTAGTACTGATTTAAGGTTAACTAATAGAGTACTTATAGTAAATTTTTATATCTGCGTAAACCTAAAAGAAGCGTTACACTGAGTTCATAACTACAATTTCCGACCTTAATGACATTTGATCAGTTTCGTTCTATGATTAACGTTTAATTTGGAGCATTTATCGCAAAAAATGCTGCATTTTTTAATCGATCGTTCTGCGGGTCTAGCTTCGATAGTTTGTTGGAACCCGTTCATTTGAACATTACAAACGACAGCGTGATTCGTGAGTGAAACCGCGAGAAAAAACTGATAAAATCATGTCACGGCTGCAGTTTCCATTTGTTATTAAACAATTATTAACAATTTCAACGCTATGCTCAGTCGGCTAGAAAATAAGAGAGCGTTACAAATCAATTATAAGCAAAAGCATTGTATAATAGTTAAAGTTAACCAACAAGAAGTATCAAAAGTTAAATAAAAAAAATAGAATACTGTACCTACCTGTCTTTGTTTAATTTTTCATAATTAGTCTTTAAGTACTTACACAAGACATAAACACACTAGCTGTTCCCTGCGGTTTCACCCGCAATAATTCGCAGGAATTCCGGCTTACCATAGCCTATGTTACTCAGGGATAATGTAGCTTTCTACCGTCGCACTCAGAGTCGACTTAAATGATTACTTAGTTAAGTATAGATTTTTAAAACAAAACTGTCGCAATCAGACAAATTTAATAAATTAATGTTAATTGGCATTTAACGAGACGTAACTTAATTAGTTAAATGGCAATTAATATTAATTTATTAAACTTGTCTGATTGCGGCAGTTTTGTTTTAAAAATCTATACTTAACTAAGTAATCATTAAAGTCGACTCTGAGTGCGGCCGTTATAGTGAAACAATTTTTGAAATCGGTGCAGTAGTTTTTGAGTTAAATCGTAACATACAAACAAAAAATCAAATCTTTCCGCTTTATAATATTAGTACCTATAGATAGAGAGACGGTGGACGAAATAATGTTGCTAATATTTTTGGAATTTGACTACAGAACCCTAAAAAGCAGTCTGGTTCCAAAGATAGATCATAATACTACAAAATAAGCTTACATTATGGGATTTTCTATCCACGCTTGTCATCATAATATTCGGTCATTAAGTCTAATTCCGATGTATAATTCAATAAATTCACTATTTATATACGAGGAGATTTGTATTATAATATTATAAGTTCTTTATTCTCAATCAATAACAGACTAGGTAGGTAACTACATATATATAACTATCGAAAGCTTGATTTTTATTGTTATTAACAAAACCGTTTCTTATTTAAATAAATAAATAAAACATCGATAAACTCGGCACTAAATGTCAACGATAAACTATCGGCAATATAAATATTTATACACAAAATTGAAATAAAGATATTTCGGGGCTACCACATAAAATAAAAGAGAAACATAAAACTATTATTACGAAAATATTTAAATAGGATTTCGCGCATTCGCATTTCGCGGTTTGTATGAATGAATGAAATTTAGTTTATCAGAGTTTCGTGGTCTAAATCGGCTAACGAACGCGCCGTGTGAAATTAATTAAATTAAAACTCAGAAACTCGTTTTTAGGACGATAAAAATGTAATGTTACCTCGTGGTCGCCGCCCACGTCCCTCCGAGAACGTTTTAAGACACCGAAATTGGTTTTACTTACACTATACGACACGATATCGATTAGTTATACGAGTCGACTACACAGCGCATATAAGTGTTTTTTCTTTAAGATTTTTTTTTTTACTTATTTGTAATCCAAGAATTGTAAGGACCAATTTTACTTTTACAAACACACACCCAAAAACTATACAGGAAACGGTACATAATAACATCTTATAAATATCTTTAACTAGCTGTATATCCTCGCGATTTCCTTCGTTAGTTTCGGATTATGTTACGTCGTATTTTATTATTTATTATTTAGGGGTTCAATATCCAAGCTCTTCCATTTATTGCACAATATTATTGGGAGTCTAGTGCAAAATTTGTGAAAGCACATCCTACGACTGCAACTGTAGAGGTATGTAAGTTAGCGTTCAGATAATAAAGTTCCCAGTAGTATTGCGCTACTAAAATAACGTACCATTTCGTATAACGAGTAATAAGGAATCATAATACGTTATTGTCGCAATTAATATTTCGCAATATAACGCCACTATGGTTGGAGTAAATTAAGATAAAACTTATAAATTCCGAGTATTACGATGGGTAATATAATATCAGATTCCATGGTAGAATGCGATCGAATCGCAACACCTATACGTATATAATCGAACAATGACTCGACATCGTGGATTATGAAGGGTTGTCACACACAAAAACAATAATATCTCAGAACGATGTGATATACCTACTTATCGACTTTACGTTTTTTATTTTAAGAGTCGGGTCACGTATTTTAACAGATTTGGGGATTGAGGGATATTATTAATCTGACTGCTAGAAACAAAAATTATGATTTATTTTTAATTTTTTTTTATTTCTGATGTAAGTTTAATAACTTTATGAGCTATTTCTTGTTCACAAAAAACACACTTTATATTTCTATGAAATATGTAAAAGCTCACAAAATATTATTCACAAAACTAACTTTAAAGCACAAACAAGCCATTTCGTTTTACATATAATAACATGAACGCGTTGTTTTGTGATGAGCTTTACTATATAATATATATATAATTACATTAAAGTGAAAGGTGAACCTATAGTTTGATGTAATACTTACCTTAACTTATTTTAATATGTATTTTAACCGACCAAAAAAAGTTATAATTCGACACGTTTAGCGCCGTGGTATACTGTGATGACGTTATGGCGAAGGAAAGTAGTGTGAGGACGGTGCGAGAGAGTGAGAGATAGAGAAAAAGTAAAAGGGAAAGAAAGACAGAGATATGAATAGGTACATGTTTCACTGCAGCTGCTCGTTCGATTCGAAGACGATTTTTGATTCTTCGGCTTATGAAAATCGGCAGATTATATTTTTCCCGCTATCCTTGAGTTATTTACTTTAAAATAAAAAACAAATCAACTGCGCTCGAGAATGTCGAAGTTGCGTTTTTTTTTTGCAAGTTTGTGATCCTCTAACTCCTTTACGTCACGTTCAAATGGTCAGATTATTCATATACATACTTCTCACTATGTAATTAACCCACCATATCTTAATCTGACGCGCTCGAGTATTTCGAGTTATCGATTTTTTTTTACTAATCTGATCGGTTATTCTAGACGCACCCACCAGTGTAGAGGGCCTATATTTGGTGGAGGTACTCAACATGGTGCAAGGTACTCCCCTTATGTTCATCTGACGCGCTTTAGCTAATCCACAAATCCCCTCTTGGCGGTCCGTACTATAACGTGTTCTAACGCCTGTATTTTTACCTAATATAAAGTACTATTTGTGCCCCGAGGTTTCACCCGCGTTAATTTTAGAGTTCCCGCGGGAATTCCGGGATAAAAAGTACCTTATGTGTTAATCTAATGTATAAGCTATGTTATTGTAAAGTTTCATTTAAATCCATCCAGTAGTTTTTGCGTGAAAGAGTAACAAACATCCATCCATACATACTTACAAACTTTCGCGTTTATAATACATATTAGTAGGAAGTAGGATATAAATACTACTCGACTTTCATACGCTCTCAAGATATTGTGTCTCGCTTATTGCTCTGGAAAATGAAGAAGGCAAGTACTTAAATATTTGAGAGCGTAGCGTTTTTAGACACATGCCTTAATGTCTCAAGATTTTCGCTTAAATCATCGTCAAGAAAACTTGTATCATTAAACTACGATACGACGTCTCAATCATGTCTCAATACGCTAGCTAAAAGCGAAGCTTTACTTAATCCGTATAAAAGTACTCTCGGCAACCCTAAAATTGTAAGATTTTACTACAAAACGAATTAAACAAGGCGGAAGGATTACAAGTTTTTACTCGTCACAATAAATGGGGCGATATAAAGTTTATCGCTCCAGTTACGACGGTACGTACGCGACAATGATACCGATTTAATTGGTTGAAGCGCGCCATAAAACGTTAAGGAGTTGACAAACTTAATTAATTACTTTCATCCTTATAATAATTGCTAATCTCTTGTTGAACAAGTGCGCCACTCGTTTTGTGATCGTAAATTTAGTTTTAATTTTTCGACTATTAAAATATGTGAATCGGACCCACACCCCGACATTTGTTTTCGGGTTTTTTTTTTGGCTTTACATTTTGAAAGAGAGTCTAAGAGAAACTGAAAATAACGCTGAGCATAAAGCATATTAGAGTGTGTGGATAAAAAAGAATATAACCACTGATTACTATAAATATCCTAAAAAAATTATATCGAGTAGGTAGGTATTAGGGCAAAATTTTCAATTTTGAACACACGCTACGTTGAACACACGTATCGACGTATTGTCATTTGTCGATAGTCGATACCTACTCATTGTGTTCAAAATGTGATGTGTGCTTGCAGATGTCGTCCGAGATGCTGACGATCATAAAGTGGCTACAGCTACACATTCTGATGATGACTGTACAGTGTACAGTGTACACGTTATGTGTGTATTAGTTATATTAGAGAGTTAGTGGCAGAAGAGAGATGCGTTATCATCCTTAAATCATCAGTATTTCGTATAATGAAAGAGTAGTCGACGGCAGGAAGTACGTGGGGAGGGGGGTTTCCCGCGCGACATACATGAACCTCCGATTTAACAGTGTCGGAACCGATTTTGGAACCGGAGGTGTAATATCAATCGGAAGTTCCGACTTATCGGAGTCGGAGTCGATGCTCCGTCCGTAACATCCTCAGTCGAAACGTGCATATGTGACCGCAAAACCATCATGATTCCGATTGCAACCGAAAAATTATAGCATCAAAAGTTACATAAGGCCCTGCTGTTTTATTAATTATAACATCATAAAATGCGTATAATCAATCAGCAATAGAAATAATATTATGTGAAAATTTTTGCGATAAGATACGTTTGTAATTCTGATGGTGTCTGTTCAGAGTTTCACCACAGATCTACTCGATCCCACACTAAGCTACTCGTATGTGTTTTTGTGGTGAAAACCGAGCAAAGGTGGTATAATATTTTATACCTGCTACAGATGTATAAAACATACCCAGATTAGAAAGTGGAACCCTGTCCCTGTGTTCATCACACAAAGTCCACCCGTAACGGGAATCGAACCCGGAACCTCTTGATTAGCGGGCATGGTGACCTACTACGCCAATCGTCTGTCGTAAACTAAGATTGAGCTGTCAAAATTGGTTACATTATGTATTTTTGATTATGTCTGTTCTCATATCTGTGTGTATGTAAGTATGTGACCTCTACCTCGGCTTCTGGTAGGTAGGGTTGCTGTTAGTCTTGAGTATGTCGGCGTTGGGCACCGATGTGGGCAGTGCGTGTTCCCGCTCCAACTCCGCCTCATAGCTCTCCGACGGCACATGCTTGCCGGGCAACGGGTCCGCTGCAACAAACACACACTCTCGTTAATATTATTATGTAAGTAGGTATATAAGACAGTGACAGAACCGTGACGGATAGTGTTCAACAACTGATTTTTGCGCCGTGTTTCTCTCTTAATTCACTTTGGTATAAAAATACCGCCATAAAAAGACCCAATACCAGGTTCGGTCGAATGCGTCCAGTAGGTGCCTATACTGCGTGCGCAGAGACATTTTTTTTTCTACAATAAATTAAAATCGTTTGCATTGGATCAGTCACGTGGCAAACACGAAGAAACAAAAAACACTCGATATAGGTAGTCAAATATTTCTATATGTACGTATACAAATATGAGCTTGTAAATATACCTACCATAGTACCAAATTTCATAGTTTGCAATTATTTAAAAGCTCTGAACTCATAAGGAATTTAGTTCTGCTACTCGCCAACAGATGGCGTTACTAATACGGAACTTAAGCCATCACTCGCGAGTCGCGACAGAACTGCAATCGCTTTTTCTTGGAAAATCATATTATAAACTAACTTATAAACAATCTCAGGTGTCACTCAACTACGAAGCGACGAAGCGGTATCATATTTAAATATTTATACTTCCCACGGACTTATCAGATGCAGAAGTTCAAACGAACAAGCGATATAGAGACGATTGTTCAATTAGTATTTAGGGTCGGGAATGTTGAACTTTGCTTGAGTTTTGACCGTAGGATATGATAAGGAGTGATCTCTTTGTTCGGCGACCTACTTAGATATGGCGCTAAAAGAAAACATAAACAGTTGATGATCAGGAATTAATTCCGGGACAAACTGATAAATGCTCTAAAATTTTCTCGTTGACAAAATCAACCACGCTAACTCAAATATCGACTAGCTACCATATTTATGTGTTTATTTAAAATCTGTGCTTAAGCTGCTATCTTTATCCTACCAATATTAAAAATGTGTAATGTGGATGTTTGGATGTTTAGATGTTTGGATGTTTGTTACTCAATCACGCAAAAACGGCTAAACGGATTCGGATGAAATTTGGCATGCACGTTGTCAGAGGTACAGAGAAGGACATAGGGTACTTTTTATCCCGAAATTCCTGCGGGAACTCCGAAATTACCGCGGGTGAAACCGCGAGGCTCAACTAGTATTATTATATACAATCGTTGGTGCGTCTGTAAATAATCATTTCACTTCTAACCATCTCGAGCGCAGGAAGTTGTATTTGCGCAATATAATACGTATATGTATCGTTTTGTCGAGATGAAATGAAATGAAGTTTATTTGTAACGACAGTAAATTAAATAGTACGCGTTATCATGGTTTCGTAGCTGTGTTCGGAGTTCCCGAGTGAATACCAAAGTTCGTGCAAGTGAAAGTGTGGGGAAAAGCCAGTTAATTATCATTTTAATTTTTATTATAATTGATACTAATATCAAGTTCCAATTATAGATTTTGAGTGAAAGTTAATATTTTAAAATTCATTCATTTAAATACATAAGTACCTACTAACTGTTAGGAAAAATATTTTTATTAATTTACAAATTCTCTGACTGATTGGTTCGACCTCTTTTTTATGCGAAACTTCGACGAAAAAAGTAATTAATTCTTATCGGCAATTGATCATTCAAGCGATCTTGATTTTTAAATGGTTATTCATGGGTTAGTCTAAGAACAACACAAATCTTAAAGAGTGATATTTTAATAACCAATATTAATTTAATGGTGAGATAAAAGAATTTTTATTACTGCAAAATATTTTTAAGAGTTAAATGTAGGATATGTACCTGTTTAATGTATATTTTGCTAACCAAAGCAGTTTTATAAACGTAGTGAGTCTGCGGTAACAAAATATATGTATATACGTTTCTATGCTTTACTAGATACATAAGACACAAATGTGTCAGTAAATATTCGGATATCGTAAACATCTTAAACAATAAACATTATTGGATGTAACGAATTTTAAAAATGGCCACCGTGTAGCGGCCGACCGCGATCGATATTGTGGGCAATTTAAACACAAATCGAATCACTTATGATAAAAAAGGTTTCAACCTAATATTTCAAAGAACCGCGCGATTTCGACGCAAACAAAATTCTCTAACTTCCATTCGATGATGATAAAAGGAAACACTCTTTGGTGAACTCTAACAATATCATTCAACACCTAAAATTTTTGTTAAAATTCTCGACAATTAATGAAAAAGCATTATTAAGTTTCACCGTCGCGACCTTTGGAATTCCCCCGGGAATTCATTTTTCTAGGATAAACATACTGTGAAGTTATTAAACCGAATTTTTAGCTGTTACGGTGCCCTTTTAAAAATTAATAGTATAACTGAACGTCAACATTAATAATAATTATAAACAAATTCTTTGCTCCAAATATGTCTGACATTGTGAAGAAACTTTGCAGTTTGCATTAAGCTTTTTTGCACCGAAAGCCGCTAAAGGGACCCGAGAAATAAAAAAACTGCAACTCGATAGGTATCAAGTTCGATGATTCAACATTCATTAAAATGCAATCGTAATATGTATATACAGTGTGGAACGAAGCGAACAATCTCGAACATTATAAGCGCTTTCCCGTTAGTTTAAACATATCCGCAAAGGTATCTATTACCCAATCGGAGTGGCATTTCGAGTCTGAAAACAGACAGGCAGTATTTATATAGATAGTGGGTACATAGAATATATGCACACTATGTAATTTTAAATTAGGAAAATATTCAAGCTTTCGTTAATTTATAATTAAGTACATAAACTAATAAAAATTTACATTAAACACTCATTCACAAACTATAGAAAAAACCTTAACAAAAACGCAGGTTTATGCAGGTGAATGACCTTTACATAATGATTTGACGCACCGGCGCGGCGTTGCTACAAAGGAAAGGAGCTGTGAATCACGTCACGTCGGTAAATTGCACGCTAAGTTTTTATATTTTTTTAATTAGTTAATTAGTTGAAAGTTACTGACACATGTTTTTCAAGATATTTGGGACGAGAATATACCTATTAAATAGGATTTCTCCAATATGTCCCACTTTTAACTTTACACCCTGTATACCAACGCGCAAGCAAACTCCAAACAAATAAATACAATTAGATCTGACGAATCAATCGATTCCAACGATTGGTTAATGATTATTGGTTAGATGACTTTGTCTTGAGGTCAAAAAAGTTAAGAATGGGAGGTACAAGGATCCTAAATTTGGTAATCGTACTCCGAAAATACTTTGCACGTCACTCAATAAACACTCAGGCTGACGCATACACAGTAGAATAATTACTATAAATAATAATATATGTATTTAAAATAATCCATAGTTCTAAGAACCTGCTGACGATTACAAGTGATTGTAACCAATCCTAAGTAATAAATAGCTTTTGAATTTTGAATTTTTTTTTCAGGTCAATTCTACTATTATAATTATCAGGTCAATACGATACAATACAGTGACTTTGGTGTCGCTGTTTTGGAAATACTAGCATCGGAACTTAGTGAATGATATTTTTTAAATCTAAAATGGACCATTTTTGCGGTTTTCAATTTACTTTTTTTTATCTGTGCCAGGCATATATCCAGCAGTCGACCGACGTCTTTCCATTGGCATGATGATAATATCTATGCCAATACGGCAGAATTTAATGAAAGATTTGTATTTAACCTATTATAAATATTCTCCCATCGATTTCTATTTCATTAAATATATATTAGAAATCATTATTTATTTTTTTCAACTTTACTATTTATATGCATTATTTTAATCGGTGAATTAAAAATCCGTATTTCAGTTTATCAGAGTCGAATCTAGAAAAACTTAGGTTTGAAACGCACTGAGAACATATTGTCCGCTTTATCTATAGAGAATGATAGTTGTTACAAACTCTACCTAGTGATAAGCGGGTAGAGAAAGAAAAACTAGAACGGTCTCGGACAAAGTGAATCGCTTCCGAGAAAAAGAATGAAGCTTTTGCACAAGGAAAGTTCCACTGAAAAAATGATATCTTGAACGGTGCTATTATATTTTTTTTTCACAAAAAGTATGCCTACGCCTTTAACTAGTGGTCGAGCGTTTGAAATATTCAATTATTACGTACTAGCTGTTCCTCGCGATTTCACCCGCGTATATTTCATTCCCGCGGGAATTCCGAGTTACAATATAGCCTATGACACTCGCAATTAACGTGGCACGAATTTTCAAAATCGGTTCAGTAGATCCAGTGATTACCTCCTACAACCTCATAAACTTTACCTCTATGATATTAGTATAGTTATTAGTGTAGATAATAAGTAATAATAAGTGCCGTAGCCTTACATCCTACGAGAGTCGTTTAGCACATTTCCGTCTGAGTCCGCTGCATGTTCGTCGTAAGGGTGTGACATTTTACTTTTGTTTAAAATTATTAACGGACTAGTGGATTGCCCGGTCCTCCTAGATCGTATTGGATTCGCGGTTCCACGTCAAAGTAGTAGACTACACAATCATAGAACTTTTAGGCTACATCGAGCCAAAACAAACCTTGGACAACATTCTCCTATCTATAGAATATGTTCCACTTACAATCAGGTGCAAGAGAACTTCGACATATTTGGTAGTTCCCTGAATTCGGTCAAACATCGACTGTCAATTTGTCTCAGTTAGCACGTGAAACTTTCTGGGTCCCAGTAACTACTTTTTTCTTCCTTTTTTGGGTTCATTTTGGGTATTCATGTTTTACTCTTTTAACTTCGCACCTGTTTAAACACGTTGTATTCATCTCTAGAAGATAACAATAATTGTGTACTATTAGCTGCATTGTATCTTTTGTTTGTTATATTGTTGTCAGTTTGGTGAATCAATTAAATAAATAAATAGATTGTAAATTATAAAGTTTAAATACTCTATTAGAACTATACATTATTATCTTAAACTTCGTCAGCGTATGGTGTAGGTAGCTACATGAAACAAGCGATTTGCTGATAGACATAATGACATAAAAATCTCCCCTAGCTAAACAGTTCCGGTTCGCACGCAACCACTGGTTTCCGGTTTTTAACCAGAAAAAGCGTTATGGCTTAATCAAATGTTATTATGGTAAACTCAATACACAGTTTCTATTACCTACGTAAATAATAACAACGTTTTTATGACTTTTATTAGTATATTTATTACTCTGAGCTTTTATTAATCAAAACTAGCTGTTGCCCGCCATTCCGCCAGAATTTTTTGAATCAATCAATCAATGGTTATATGTATTTTTGCCGCAAAATCGTTTCTCTTTTTTGTATTATAAAACACAAAAAAAATATACATGTAGGTATGTAATAGGTTACGTTTCACTATGTCTTGCTACTCGCCGCTAGATGGCTGACATTCTATGTACTAAATCCTTCAATCTAGTGAAATGACCATAAAAACATTAAAATCCTAACTAATAACTTTTAAAATGGGAAAGTCTGTTTGATTGTTTGTTTGTTACGCTAACTACTCAACCGATCACCAAGAAATTTTAACACTGTCAGAGGTACAGGAAAAGACATAGAGTACTTTTACCTTGGAATTTTTGGGAAAATTAACGCTGGTGAAATCGCGTAGAACATCGCTAGCACAAATATACTAGAGAGATGCAGGATGTCTTTTTGTTGACGCCGAATAAAAGGTCCAGATTCATACGGGCATATTATGGTATGTATTTTGTGCCTTAAGAGGAACACTCCAATTAATAATGCAAGCTCGGACTCCAAATGACCGCACAATTGATGTTGCTTAAATTGGAAATTGAATTGGTTCCGCACGTAACGGGACCACGTCCTACGTTCGGGTTGGGTGGGACACTCGGCAAAAACCAATGACCCGAATTGGGACATGAAATGATTTGTTGGATACAAAATCGAAGCATTCCCAAGAACCGTCTTAAGGCGTCTGTGGACGGGGCAGTGTGAAGTCACTCGTAGAAAAAACATAAATATACATATTTCGTTTGAAAAGATATCGACCGCTGGATATGATTTATATTATATATAATAAATAATTTTAAACTAAAACACGTTCCGAGATCTTAACATATAAATAAAATAAAGAAAAACAGAGAAATCTCAACAAAATCTCAGATTCATACAAGTGAATGAGCTTTACATATTATTATTACATACAATTTATCAGCAGAAAAAAAAAATACCTACGCTGTGAATTTTAGTAATTCTTGAATTTTTACAGACAATTTCAATTAAGCGTTCTGCATTATACGAAACGGAAAATTCAGTAGACATACACACACACGCATACATCAAATCTCTAAACGCATACACCATCTCCGTGCTGCCGTCGCGTGGTTAACACGGGTAACAAGGATAACACTCTTTTGAGAGCGAAGCAACCTTCAATACAAAGATATTGAAAGAGAATAGATTGACAATACGCTCGGCCGCTAAGCTTTCCCCTTGAACCACGCATCGGTCAAATTATCTTATGCTAAAAAATGCCGTTGGCTAGCAGAGACTATTGTCTATAGATACCAATTGACGGAAAGCGATGTGATTGGCTATTTTAAATGTACTTTGTGGTGACTGGTATTTGATTGTGTCGCAACGATGTGATTGGTTTTTTGATCATTCCCCCGCAAAAATTGGTTGACGTGGATTGCATAGGAAAAGTTTGTATTGTTCGTCTATTTTCTTATAATGTTTTTGCTTCAATACATAATTCACAAGTCTAGGAAAGAGTATAATAACGTACCAAGAACCACTTTCACAATGGAAATATAAATCATAAACTTTCTGAATAATTTTCTTGAGATATTACACTTAAAGCACTGGTAGGTTATAATTCATAATTCTTAATTCATAGTTCGTCTCTAGCCTCCACCCTAGAGACCGAAGCAGAGACATCGTACAAATAATATTTGTATCCAAAGTCATTATAAGAGAATAGACAAACAATACAAACTTTTACTATGCAATCCATGTCAACCAATTTTTGCGGGGGGAATGATCCAAATAAAAACCAATCACATCGTTGTGACACAATCAAATATCAGTTACCACAAAGTATATTTAAAATAGCCAATCACATCGCTTTCCGCCAAGTGTTATCTATAGACAATAGTCTCTGCTAGCCAACGGCATTTTGTTAGCATGAGATCATTTTTGACCGCTGCGTGGTTCAAGGGGAAAGCCTAGCGGCAGAGTGTATTGTCAATCTATTCTCTTTCAATATCTTTGTTTGTACCATTCCAATTCGTAGAGATGTTATTTGAACATTAGAAAATTATTAATTCATTTCCCAAGGTATAGCACTCTACGTTTTCACCAGCGCTAGTCTGGGTATCCCGCGGGAACTCTTCGTTCCAGGATAAAAACAGTATTCAATATTCTATATTACACATAACACGAAACAATACCTATAGATAGAGAAACAAAAGAAATATAAGTGTAAGATATGTGATGAAAATTCGAAATCGGCTTTTTCTGTTTGTGTGCGAAAGTGATAATTTATTTTCATCTGAGAGATTCATTTGTTTTCGTGAATTGTCATATATGTCAAGAGTCACGGGGCAACGTTTCAGCAAACCTACCAAGGTTTTCGTGGAAAATGTTGTGATAATAATTCAAACTTTATCCACATTTTGCCATCTCTTGAAAAATTCTCTCCGCCATTTTGTGTAGAGCACAGCTCGGCTCATAAATAATTTGCTAGATCTCTTTTCAGTTGGATATTTCGCGCTGTAAAAACATCTTTGTAAGTATACAATTACTATACGCAGACGCGAAAATTATGTATTTTTCACTCTCAAGGCAATAAAGGAGATCAAAAATCAAAATGAACAAAAAAAACATCGCTTTATCAGAATATCGTTCGTAATGAATGATATTCACGAATTGGAAGAAATTTCGTTGGAAAAAAATCTCAATGGAACAATCTGTTAGTTTTTCAGATTTGTATTAAACAGTTTAAAGGTCAGACCATTTATTATATTAGTTAACTAGAACATTTGAATAAGACTAGCTGCTACTCCACTAGCCATGGGTAGTCTAATAATAATAATCACAGTTCAAACCAAACCTAACTTAAGCGCTAACACTTTGCAACTTCAAGACACCAATTTAGTGCTCTAAATCTTGGGTCGGTGAGTGAGAGAGCGAGTGAGCACACTACATTAAAATGTACCCTACAGCACTCGATTTAGGGTACAATTTAGTGTAGCGTGATTACTCACTCTCTCTCTCTCACTCACCGACCCTAAATTGTATCCGATTTAGAGCCCTAAATTGGTGCTCTGAAATTGCAAAGTGTAATAAGCGCATTAACGTGTGGAAAAACTCAGAAATACAAATTTGAGCGAGTTTTCATTGACGAACCATGTAGCTGTTAGCTGTTTCATCTGTTTGAGTTTCAGAATTCCCGCAGGAACTCTAATAAAAGTCGCCTAATTTACTCCTTAAAGTTAACATCTGAGTGATAGTCCCGCTTAAATCTGTCTAACCATTTAGATTTTAGGCGATTCACCGTAACCAACCGAGAGATAGAAAAAACCTTTTAAGAATATGATTTGTATTCTTTCAAATACAATAAGTAATAAGCTGTGGTTTTGACATTACAAACAGATACATCAGATATATACAACTAGCTGTTTGTAATTTTGAAGTTCCCGCGGGAATTCTGGGACACAAACTACCCTATGTCCTTCTCTGTACCCCTGACAATGTGTATGCAAAATTTCATGATTATCGGTTGAGCCGTTAAGGCGTGAAAGCGTAACAGACAGACAGCCAGAGTTACTTTCGCATTTATAATATTAGTAGTGATTCGCTTGTCTGACAACGCCGTTTGTAAGTCGGTTAAAAAATAAAAATAGTTATATATAACTAAAAGAGAACCTTTTTTGTTGATGCATTAACTTATTGGTTAGTTATCACTGATGCTTTTAAGAACTTTACGGCCGCACTCAGAGTTGATTAAATGATTACTTAGTTTTAAGTAAATATTTTAAAAACAAAACTGCCGCATTCAGAGACGTTCATTAAATTAATGATAATTGGCATTTAACTAAAGTTCATTAGTGAAATGCCAATAACATTAATTTCATGAACGTCTCTGAATGCGGCAGTTTTGTTATTAAAATCTTTACTTAAAATTAAGTAATCATTAAAAAGACTCTGAGTGCGGCCGTTGGTGACCTCCTTATTGACTAAACTTGGTATGTGTATTTAACATAAACGACTTGCAAAGTTCCCAACTTGATCGCAGCCTTACATTGTCAAAGACATGAAAAAATTCGAGGGAACTCGTTCGAGGGCTGATATGATATAAAAATTGTTAGCGAACTTTTAACGCGCTCTCGTTATCAAAACTTAAGTAAGTATGTGTTGTAAATTGTAATATTATTTCGTTATTTCTTACAAATCTGAATTTGAACACCTACATAGTGAAATTATATTACAACTAGCAGTTCTCCGGGGTTTCACCCGCGTGAGTTTCGGAATTCCCGCAGGAACTCTCAAACTTAATTTATTCTTCTTCTCCATACACTAACAAACACAACAAAAAAGAATTAGCGAAATTGGTCCAGCCGTTCACGCGTGATGCCGTGACCAAGGGAAATAGGAATAAATTTAAATATGGACATAGATAATAAGCAATAGTGTGTTAACCCACACTGGAGAAATTTTGAGTAAATCGTGTTTTAAAAGTAGGTCCGCCATTTTGTGTCAACATTTTTTATGTTCAATATTTAGTTACATATTTAAGCAATGTAATAAGGTAAACACATAATTAAAAAACGTTCCCTAACTCTCAATAAATCGTTCTGAATCAATAACTTAATTTTGTGGGTTAACATGTTGTTGCTTATCTGCGTCCATATAGACTAGCTGTTCCCCGCGGTTTCAGCCGCGTTAGTTTCGGAGATCCCGCGGGTATTCCCAGATAAAAGTATTTACTACCCTATATTTTTTTCTGTGCCTACCCTTGACAACGTGTAGGTAGTAAGTATACATAATTTGATGTACTTTCTTCCGCGTTAATTTCGGAGCTCCCATGGGAATTCCGGGGTAAAAAGTAGCCTATTTCCTTCTCTGTACCCCTGACAACGTGTATGTAAAATTTCGTGGTGATCGGTTGAGCCGTTTAGCCGTGAAAGCGTAACAAACAAACAAACCTTGCCAAGTTGCCATAATATCGTCCCCGTAGAGCGAAAAATCACTAACTCGAAAAATGACCAAAATGAATTAACAATGTCACTAAAGTCTCCATTTTCTTCTCTAAACATCTGTCTCACCGTCATTTTTGTAGCTGCCTTCGTTTTTGTTTTATGAAATGTGAAAAATAAGTAATTCTACCTTTTGGACCACACACCGTAATGGGAGAAATAACTAATTTAGTTAATTATAATACATTTATCGAAAATTTACATAATTCGAAACTAAAACGACTTAATTACTTTTTCTCTTGAATTATCTATGTATACATACGCTTTTAGGTAGTCTAAAAATCACTAAAATAATTTAGTCAATTTTTAAAATCAGTTGTTTCCTAAAACACACAAAAGCGAAAATTAACTAACTCGACATAGTGACTACTCATTCTTTATTTTTAAATGATTTGTAAATTTCTACAAAAGCGAGAAATCATTAACCCATTTTAATGACGTTTTTTCTTTTAAAAATAGAACATAATATCAATTGCGAATAGTAATTAAAATCTTTTAATTATTATTTATACATCTTCGACGTACATTGTTACAATTCAGGTACATTTCGCCCGCGAGTTAGTGAGTTTGTTGCGGCTACAGTGACGAGAGTGGCGCGTGGTGACTCATTCGCGGAGTCGACGTCGACTGACATACACGCGTTTCGCTGTTGTTAAAACTAAGTAAACATTAGGTACTGTGTAACAATGAGTCGTGCTAAGTTTATTATTGATTTATTGAATCGAAATGAAAAAGCTGTCATAGAGGTAAGTGTGTTTTATTTAGTTTATAAGTAGATATTTATTTTAGATGTGTACTTTAAAAGATTTTCACTTTTATTAATGTACGTTATTTAAGAATAGACGTAAATAATAATGTTATTTTATAGGAATCTGCTCAGTTGAGGACTTCACGAGATCTGTAGGGAAAGTAATTATTATGATACGTATTACTTGGGTGTTGCTTACCTATTCATTTGACGCTTGGATTATTTGCCTTGTTGTGTGTTTTTTCTGCTTGACTTAAAAGCAATGAGTACACTCAGTGACACATCAGAAATGATTAATTCATAAATTTTTTTTCTCGCACCAGGTGCTAGTTGTGTCACTAGGTGTCCCTATTGTATTTACAAAGATGCTTTGTGGCGTTGGTTGTATAAACCTAGGTATAAAATAATTACGATTGACGGGGTTGATCTGCTTAGAATAGCACGTTATTTATTGGTTAAGTGCTGTTTGTACTACTTGTTTAATTCATTTTATTAATTAAGTTTGAATGCTTCAAGCTACTAATTTTTAGTAATTTAAAACTTGAATTGACTGTTTATTTTGATTTTGTTGGTGAAGGTTACATAATACTTACACATTTAACATTTTTCGTTATCTATGAATTTCCTTGTTCGATTAATTAACCAAAAATGCTTTGTGGAAGCTATAAATGGTGATATTTTAATATTGCTTAATTTTTGACTAATTCAATGCACTGTCATTTTCTCACTGCCCCTTTTAATATTAATATTATTCTAAATAATACAAAATTCTCCATTAGATGGTTTGGACGTGTGAAACGCATAATATTGCTCATAAACGATATAGCTCGAGCTAGATTGCATCCTTTTTAATACCTGTATTTATCATGCCTAACGTTCTCCTAATTGTTTATTTCAGGAAACTGAGCTGCTCGACGAGAGGAAATTTGATCTGTTCCAAAACAATAGTCTCTATGAATCTGCACCACCATCCGCGTCAGTAGTAAGTCCAAAAAGAGATCTACCAAGTATCAATCCACCGTACTCCGCTCCTTTGTTGATTGAAACCTACCATGATGTTGTTTCCGTTGATGATTTGATCAAAGAAGAAAATGAGCCATATAAAATAGACCAAAACTACACCGAAGCCAAAAAGTCCCGAGAAAGTCCACATTCAGAAATAAGCGGGATCGAAGAGTTGAGTTCTTCTCCTGTTCGAGTTTTCTCTGATTCAAGCGTTTCATGGTTGCCGGATAGTGAGGAGGATAGAAGTGTCAAAAAGAAAAGACGAGTGTATGTTGCAAAATCTTATAGTGAGAGCGATAGTGAAGAAAGTACGTCGACTGTGTGGCACTCAAATACAGCAAATAGTCGGGGACTTGAATGTTTTCAGGATATCAACATTAACAATGACGTTGAATCAAGGAACCAACAAGAATCTACTTTACCATCTTTCAACTCAGATTCAACTGGTAATGGCACTGTAGGCAGCCAAGAATCAACTGGACAGCCAGCTCCAATCACTATTATTTCAAACAATAGCGTTGAACCTACGCGTTGGAAAAAAAGCAATCCTAACAATTGGAAAAAAAACATTGCTAAATCTAATAAACAAAATGGTTTGCCTTATTTGGGTAAAAAGGGCCATCTTATGCCTGCAAAGAAACCTAAGCCCGTAAAGTGCTACGTAAAATGCCGATATCAGTGTCAAAATCATTTTTCTGAGGATGAAAGACTTAAACTATGTGAAGCTTACTGGAAAATCGCAAATTTTAATGCACAAAAACAGTTTTTACTTCAAAAAGTAGTCGCCCAGCCTATAAAAACAATGAAAGTTGGTATCCCTACTGAAAAAAACCGGACTGCTACCTATTCATATTATTTTAATAAAAATGATGATAAAATACGAGTCTGCAAAGATTTTTTTCTAAAAACTTTAAGCATTTCAAATGGACCAGTAAATGAAGCATTGAAATATAGAGATGAGTTAGGTAACTATACAGGGAAAGATGGGCGTGGTTCTCGAGTCCCAATAAATAAAACCAGTTTAGAGTCTGAACAGAAGGTCATAGAC
Organism: Zygaena filipendulae; assembly: GCA_907165275.2. Taxonomy (NCBI): domain Eukaryota; kingdom Metazoa; phylum Arthropoda; class Insecta; order Lepidoptera; family Zygaenidae; genus Zygaena; species Zygaena filipendulae. The sequence continues at coordinate 6,048,541 of OU015674.1, forward strand.
CACATCAACTCTTTTCCCCGGCTCGAATCTCACTACTGCAGGAAGAAAAGTAAGAGACAGTACCTAGAGAGCAAACTGACTATCGCCAAAATGTACGAATTGTATAAAGAGCAACAAACAACGTTAAATGAAGAACCATGTTCTTTTTATGTCTATAAAACAATATTTGGGTCTAAATTCAATTTGTCATTTTTTACCCCAAAAAAAGACTTATGCATAACATGTACTCGTTATGATAGTGCCGGACGTCCAGAACATTTGAAGGAGGAATATGATTCACATATTGCAAGAAAAAATAAAGCACAGCAAGCGAAAGAATCGGACAAGCAGCGGTCTATTATTGACGACAATTACCTAGTCGTAACGGCAGACATGCAGTCTACTTTGCATATACCAGTCAGTGGTGTTGGTATTTTATATTACACCAGAAAATTAAACGTTCAAAATTATACAATTCACACGTCTAAACCACCTCATGAAGCATTTTGTGTAACTTGGAATGAAATTAATGGTAAAAGGGGCAGTGTGGAAATTGCCAGTGCAATGAACTGGTGGATTAGTCAGGTACCAAACAACATTAAAGAAGTTACCGTGTATAGCGACACTTGTGCTGGGCAAAATAGAAACCAATTTATCACGGCATTTTTGGTTCACTTAATTCAAAGATCGGATGTGCAGCTGGAAGTTATTGAGCAAAAATATTTAGAGAGTGGTCACACTCATATGGAAGTGGACTCGATGCATAGTGCGATAGAAAGACAGCAAAGACATACACCTGTTTATTCCATGATTGACTGGAAGTCGATCATGGAACGTGCTCGCTCTAAAAGAAACAGAGATTCAGCACCGCCTTACATTGTTAAGGAATTGAAATACACGGAAATGGTTGATGTTAGAGCTCTTAATGAAAAAATAGTAAAGAATACAAGCAAAGATAAAGAAGGCAATAAAATTAAATGGCTAAAAATTAAGTGTCTTCGTTTCGAGAGAAAATGCCCGGGTCTCGTTAAGTTTAGATATCAACACGATGGTCCCTATCTAGAATTTAATATATTGGAAAGTCCGACAAAAACTACACTTCTTACTAGAAAAAGAAGGAAGCAAGAAGAACAAATGGATGGACAAGGGACAGACGAATTGATAGAAGAATTGAAAAATTATAAAATACCACTAGCTTATTCCTCACCGCTGCCTATTTCAGAAGCAAAAAAAAAAGACCTCAATAATTTATGTGTAAAAGGGATAATCCCACAAGAGAGCTCCACTTGTGGTACCAGTCTTTACCAACAAGTAAAGACGTAGTAGATAGAATTTTGGAGCCAGACGTCACAGAGGAGGGAGAAGAAGAAGTAGTGGATTGAAATTATGATTTCTTTTTTTAATAACAATGTTCTATTCATTCTATTTTTTTCAGTTTGTATGGTTTCAGTGCCTGAGGTAGTTGCACTTTTTTGTTAATTATCTTATACGAGTAGTATTTTGTTGATTTTTCGAACAATTACTTTAATAAAACTTCATTGAATTTATTACAATAGTTTCATTACTTAATCATGTCATAATTAAACAAAACTTATCACACAAGCTTCGAATATTGAGATAAGTAGTATTTACAATACACATTTCGTACATCTAACAGTTAGTTCCACTTTACTTAAGTCGAGTTATTTTTCTTCAAAATAATTTAGAACTGAGTAAAAAATCACTAACTACGTTCGACAATTAACTAATTCATTACTACGTCAGAGATTATATAGAGAACAATTAATTAATTTGATGTTTATAACTTTTCTCAATTATTAGAGGTTTTTAACGTGTTTTAGCTCTTAAAGCATAAACTTTATTTTATTTCCGTCAAATTAAAGCTAAAAACATAAACATATGTTTTTGCTAGCCGAAGTTATAACGATTTTTATTTTCAAAAACTTTAACTGTCATTATCTCAAAACACGCTTTTTCGACTTAATGACTTTTCGCTCTACGGGGACGATATGCAAAACGTAATAGAGTTATTTTTGCATCGGCAGAACAGTAAGCTCCAGGCACCCTTCGCCAGGTGTACGCTGGACTTTAATAACTTCCTAATGCCTATCAATTCAAAGTTTGGGAATCCCTCAGTGCCGATGATAATCCTCTGATATAGCCATCAGCTACGTGGGAGCTGGGCGAACGGAAGCTCTCTAACTTTAGGGGCATATCTTTGAAACATAACTCCGAATCTGGTAGGACCGTTTTAGTGAAGTTCTATAATATATACCATAGCTATAATAATGTCTTAAGTTTCCAGTTGTGCGAAATACATTATCAATCTTATAATGATATATATAAAAGTTAAGAACTGAACTTTGAATAATAAGCTAATAGTGTTTCTGTACCTATTGTAGAGACATTCGCTACACTATGTATGTACATATGCGAATGCGAGGTTGTTTGTTTGTCACGCTTTCACGCTTTAACTATAGTCAACCGATCATCATGAAACTTTGCATTTCAATGCAACGTTGCAACCACAGAACAGAAAATAACTGATAGAAGAGACATCAACTTAGTTTAGTAGGTATAAAAACAGATGAAAACCAGTGTCACCGCGAGTGATTTTGGCACACGAAACTATTCATTTTTTGAAATCGGTCTACTTAGTTTTTGAGTTAAACCGTAACAAATAAACAACGACAAATACAAATCTTAATATATATAATTATTATAGATATTTATATGTTATGTACTATAACAAGAGAATCTAATAAAATAAATGGAGGTAAATAAGTAGAATAATTGGAGCAACTCCGTCTGTCCGTTATTTACCTTATATAAAGATATTTTTTCTTTACTGTACGAATGATATCATAAATGAGTTCTGAGAATACATTCTTGTCGATTCTTTTATGTATTAAACGAAACCCGGTCTTATACTAACTTATCTATTATATTATAATACATCTTTCTTTGAACACAGCCTGTCTCCCCATGGGGTAGGTTGGGACCATACAAATAATAGTCATAGAACCGCATTCACCGCACGCAGACTGATGCAATTTCACGGATGGTGAAACAACCCTACTACGTTTCTAAAAAAACATTTGGTATGTGTGTGGAACATAGTTATAACTATAAATAATTTTCTGTTGACACAAAATCTCAAAAACTACTTGCTCTATGAAGTCGAAATTTAAGGTGAAAGGTTGAAGACGTTACCTAAGAACGGATTCCACGGAGTTCCCGCGTGAACTCCAAAGTTAATGCGGTGCGAGTGAAACCGCAGGGAACAGCAAGTTGTGACTGTGATTGGGACCTTTTCGCCACTTTTCACATACCCTAAGTTTGAGGCACTTCTGTGGCGTTATTTAGTATTTCAGAATTTGATACGTACGTGTGTTGGATTGGGTGAGTCGTCAGCGTCAGAACGATCTATTCTCAGTAGTTCAATTAACATTTCGATCAATTAGTAATTATAGGTATATGCAACATACGTTTAAGAAATAATAAGTATCACAGGTGTAAAAAATTTAAAATTATATCTAGAACGAAATACATCCAATCTTCCGAAGTCGGTAAAAATATTTGTGCCTAAGCAAGAATAATCCCGCATCCGATGGACGTACTTATAATAAGATTACACGAAGTGAAGTCTACGGAGTTTTGAACTATTTTTAGATTGAAAGGGAAGTTGGTATACTTTTTGTGTGGCTACAGCTAAGTGGGTAAAGTACTGGAGGATAAATTATTTTGTTTACCCCGCCGATAAATTACTTGGGGGAATTTTTTCTTCACCTCTCTCTAAAAAAAGTTAAAAACACTCAAGATAGCTTAGTTGAAAGAGTAAACAAGCAGATGTTAAACAGGTATTTGTTGAAGTGAATTATCGATGTTGGAACATTTATTTACTTTACTTCCTGACACGGGCTTGCCTTTTAAGATTTTCAATTATTTTCAGGTAAGTTCATAAAATCACTAGGTGTTAGATATCGGGAGAATGTTCATTGGCATTTAAATAATTTTAACTTAATTAGTTAAATGCCACTTAACATGAACGTCTCTGGGTGCGGCAGTTTTGTTTTTAAAATCTAATCATTAAAACCACTCTGAGTGCGGCCGATAGTCCGTAGGTTCATAATTGCTGCGAATTTAGGCGGGTGAAGCCGACGACAAAAGCTAGTATTAATATCATTATGTTCGATTCCCATCACGTGTGCTGCAAATTAAGATTAAGCTCCGCTCAAACACGAGTTCGCACAAGTAGGTAATTTCATTTGGCAAATGATTAACTGAACGTACAATTTAATTTGATAGCGTGAATTATTGAGTGAATAAAGCAAGTAAATTAGGTCGCGGAGTGCTTTGAGAATTGGGATTAAGAAAATTTTGTTCAATATTTCTACATCATCCGGGGTACAGAAAAGATTAAACTTGTCTGATTGCGGCAGTTTTGTTTCAAAAATCTATACTTAGTTAAGTAATCATTAAAGTTGACTCTGAGTGCGGCCGAAAGAGACACACGACACTTTTATTCGGGAATTCACGCGGGAACTCCGAAATTAACGAGGGAACATTTTTTTGTTTATAAATATGTAATTAATAAACAAAAAATAATTACAATGTATTTCTGTTGATCGGTTTTGGAAAAAACAAAGAAAAACGATTATTTCTTTCAGTTTTTTTTTTATTTTTTCGATGGCTGAAAAACAAATTGCTTTGAACTCTATTTTCGATTTCGATTCGGTTTAATCTTGGGTTAAATAATGATCATATTATAACTGATTAAGCTACATTTTAATGAGTACTAGCTGTCCCCCTCGGTAATTTCGGAGTACCCGCGAGAATTCCAGGTTAAAATATAGATATAAACCTTCCTCATGAATCACTCTATCTATTGGTAAAAACCGCATGAAAATCCGTTGCGTAGTTTTAAAGATCTAAGCATACATACGGACAGACAGACAGCGGGAAGCGACTTTGTTTTATACTATGTAGTGATGGTAATTAATTTGGTTTAACACACTATAACACTCACATAAAATACATGAGCCGTGCAAGTTGCAAGTAAACTAATTATAAAATAATTTCTCTCTCATTCACGGTTTTAAATAACAATTAGTAAAAAACATCAACAGCTTTGTTCGCTGTAGTCATTATATTTATGTTAAATTTTGTTTTTCAACGCCATAAAATATAAGTAGGTATGAATCAAAATGAAATTATATGAACCAGAGATGTAATGCGTTATTTTACTTCAAAACTCCGTTCGAAATTGAAGCACGAAACCAATCGATTACGTTCACGCCAAGTAAGCGGTTTCCACCACACTTAAAATTCCATGACTGCGTGCGCTAACGCGGTTCTTTGCCTATTAATTCTATGAAATGAAGTTACAAAAATCTCGACGCGTTTTCAAGTGTTGTGTATAAATACAATCTCCAAAATCTGTTGTGCGCTTGTTTGTTTATACGTGTTTCAACGCAGCAGTAACTACAAAACAGAACTGGCGTCCGCCGACGACGCATGGTGAATGTTTGTTATGACAATCTGTTTTCGGCAGTGATTTTTCTTAAACCGTTCTCACCAAAGAAAGTGATGAGATTACTCAGAAACGGTTCAATTTTAACTTCGACTTGTAAACAAATGACAAGTAGGTAAGACATTTTGAGTGAATACAACTATAATTGTGCTAGAGTTAAACGTAGCTTTTTTTTTCTATTCTCTCAAAGGTATGACAAAATCCCTACTAATATAAATGCGAAAGTAACTCTGTCTGTCTGTCTGTTACGCTTTCACGCCTTAACGGCTCAACTGATCATCATGAAATTTTGTACAAATGTTGTCAGATGTACAGAGACGGATATAGGGTACTTTTTATCCCGGAATTCTCGAAGGAGGTCCGAAATTAACGCGGGTGAAATCTCATGTAATTTTGCTTATCTACACGTTGTCAGGAGTACAGAAAAGGAGGGTACTTTGTATTCCGGAATTCCTGGGGGATCTCCGAAATTTCCGCGGGTGAAGCCGTGAGGAACAGTTACGTACGTACCTACCTACATATCTACTGCAAAAATTTGTTATTAAAACGTAGATCGAGTAGCTAAGTAATTTTTTAAAACCCAAACAACATTTTGTATTCATAAATTCCTTTATACCTACGTTTTATATATTTGTAAATGGACCACAAATATTTTATTTCAAAAAACACATAGGAATAAAACTGGCATAAAGCTCAGGTAGATAAAACTCAATAAATAACATAATGTGAAATCGGACGAAATAAATGGAACAACCGCTTGTATTAAATATGTATAATATTAATTATTAATGAATTTAATTAAGCATGCGGTTTTCATTATAATATTCTCGTGCATGTGAAATATTGGATACCTGCTAGGTATTATATGAAATTTATAACATTATTTAATTTTCATAATTTTATAAGTATTTCTGTTTACTAAATTTCCTATTTCATTTCTATTAAAACTAGGGCGTTTCGAAAAAAATTTTAATGTAAAATCCAAATTAGTACAGGCAGTAAATAACACTATGTTCGTCGACAGAAATATTACGAAAGATTTAGATTTATTTATTTAATGTTTTTTTTCCCTTTTAATAGATAAAATATACGCTTACTTAGCTTTATCAGTGAAATATCACTGATGAAGAAAGCTAAGTAATACTAATATCAAGTTAGTTTTGTATAATGTGTAAATTAATTATTAACTATGTCAAATACGTGTATACATAATGTTAAATTTTATAATTTATGTTTGTTATTGAAATTTTTTTTAAACACTTGAGTATAATGATTTAATGTTCATAAGCATATTATAATAAGAAAATCTACGAACTCGTGAAATTCACATTTTGTTCTTCTACTCAACAGAAGATGTCGCTACGTGTCTCGCAAATGCGCGAAATTAAGTTTAACTTCGTCCCTCCCTGTTTCAAGTCTAAAAAAATAATTCTGAATAGATACAATGTGCAAGTTCTGACACAAATATAAAAAAAAAAACTTATACTCATGTTTATTAACACGATAAGATTTACTCTCTTCGAAAGATATTATAAAAGATGTTCAAGAGTCTTTGCAAAAAGCTCTGTCAAACATTTATAGATTTTTCGAGGGAAGGATGTAAAAACAGAGATCTCCTAAAACTTCTTAATAATTACTAACGTTATTTTTATAAAACTAGATAAGTAGGTACCGCTTAACTGAATTCTTGGCTCGAAATACAATCTAATTAGAAAAATTTAGAAATGCTACGAGTGGTTGAAAAATGTAGAGATTGAAAAAGTGAAACGAAAATAGGAATTCAATTCTAAAAGGAACTCGAAAATCGTGGCCAGTAGTCACGTAGCTTAGGTTACATTTAATTTAGTTCGCTACGGTTTTGGAGACCACTCACTAAAAAAAAAAAATATAAATTCAAGCTTTTTGGAAAAGGAGAGAATCGTTGAGATTTTTCCATTTATTATGCCACTGTTGGAGTTATTTGTAAAGATTTATTTGAAAAGGTGGCTGAATTATAGTCCGAGAGTCAACAGATATTTTGACCATGTGAATGAAAATTTAATTACAATCACCATATTTTACATATTATTTCTCACCCATTCATATTCACTTTAGATGTTGGATATGGATGTTTTTGGTAGAACTTCGTTGTTTTACATAACAATGTTTTAAAAGTAAGCAGGTATTAATGTCTTTTACTTACATTTGACTGTTGAGTTTTATAGATAGCTGAGGTTTGTGAAAACATGAGCCTACAAGAATACTAGTTACCTACTATAATTCTAATAAAACTTTTGATTATATTTGTTAAGTTTATTTTTAAAGTTTAAGGTAAACGTTTTTTTCTTTTTTTTCATTTTAATGTCACGATCTGTTCTTTTGTCAATATCCAGTTTTGTTTTTGAATTTGTTTGTGAAATTTTCTTTACCTTACGTGTTACTAGCCACTAATTGACGTTGATGTTCTGACACGGCAAAGGGCAATAATGTCACATAAAACTTAATTTGTGTCTTTCAAATCTCTTGTTAAATAATCCAGTGACATCGAATGCGGGCTCTACAACGGCATTGGTGAAATATTGTAGTTTTTTCAGTAGGTACGTATTTCCGTTTTAAAGACAATTCTCTCTACTCGTGTTGTTTTTTCTCGTCTTTGACGTGTCTTAAGTTTTACTTATGGTTTAAATTTGAAATTGTCAAAATTTATTTTTGAGGAATTTGGAATTTTAACTCCATGGTCCTTCGAACTTTGAACTTGTATTTAGCATAAACGTAATAGCGACAAATAATGTACTCCTATTAGTAATATGAGTAGTTAAGGTATGCAAATGAACGGCTGTTATGTTCGCCTATAAATCTTCCAGATAATCCAATAAACTGGCGTCGTACACCATAGTTAGCGTAATGAAGGCAAAATAATAAAACTCAAACTCACCTAATACTACCAATATGAAACACAAACTAATGTACAAGATCATCAGGAATCTTTGGTAACTAATAAACTAATTATAATACAAGTATCACACTGATAAATGGCACTCATCTACACGAATGCCGATATTTCATAATTTATCACATTACACATCACTAACTACACACACTTCGGCCGCACTGCGATCCCATCAAGCCATCACATTATAGAGAGCACATTTCTTTTGTATAGCCTATAACCAACTGCATTCGGGGGCACAACTTTTTTTCTCCTACTTTCCAACACAAAGTTTCGGTCATCGTCCGTAATCGACAATCAAAACGTCATCCGATACACTTTCCATCACTGTTGACGATGTAAAAAAAACTGTCTTTTATCTTTGAAAAATGTAATTACTCCACTCGTTATTTTTTATTTATATTTTTGTGTACGATAGTTTCGGTTTGTCGGCGGACAACGATACGTCCTCCCGCTCCAAGTGTCGGGACGCAACTGACGCGAAGTTGGCTCGAGGCGCATGGTTGCTCCACCGGCCACGCTCGAGTTGCACGTCGACCGAAATGTAGAGACGCACTCGAACACCCAATTACAATAATCCGTTTGAGTTTCGAACAGCGTCGGTTAACATAACCAGATAGAGTGCATAGGCCGTTGCGTCGCCCTCGATCCTTTCCATCGTTTTCATAAACATAGGTACGGTACGAGGTGGATTCACCATGTATGCTTTCGAAACACAATCTTCGTCTTCCGATATTCCATCTCTTTCGCTGCCGCTCCAACGTTTAGTTATGAGAAAAAAAAAGGAACAGGTAAACGCTCCGGGCCCTACGGTATTCATACTGTTGAATAGCCAAGCCGCAATGAACTATTGAAACGTGATTCCGATATATTCTGGCTGCGTTCACGTTCCATAATGTATTTCCATAATTTAATAAATAAACTCTAACAATACAACGCCACGAATGAAACGTAACGAGAGAGATTTTCATTATTTCGTCGCAGAAGTGTTTTATTTCAAAGCAATTACCGCAAAATAAACGGCAGTGAGTCATTTCGCGTTCGGGCTTTGTGAGTGAAATTGCGTCCAGTTTTTTTTGTTGCTAAGCGAACACAATTAAAGTGGTTATAATAGTTCATTTACTTTACAGGGACTTAATATTATCAGTTGCCATTATTCTACTTAAAACAGGACTGACAAAGAAAGTAAAGTTATCAAAACCTCGAGATTTGTATTTCCAGTTAAACCTCCAGGAATTGAAAATCATAGGAGAAATAATCATTCATTAATGAAACTTGTAGAGACAAGGTTATACTTAATTTCCAAACATAATTATTTAGAAGCTTAGTAAGGACTAGGGAGCCATTTTCTAATTTAGCTATTGAAAGCCTAGGTCTTAATGCAGGGCTTTGACCTAATCAATCTCGCATCTGTCTCATCAAAAGGGCTACACTTGATACAAATGCTAAATGAAACACACTTAGAGCAATTGTTCCACGCACGCATAGTAAATTATATTCAATATCTTCAGACCAATATATATTTAAACAGACTGACTTCGCAAATTGCCTACTTGATATTTTCAAACATACTTCTCACGACAGGGGTGGGACTAGAATATATAGCTACTCCGATAAGATAGGATTTTGATTCAAATTTTTCAAACAATCTGGACCCCGTCACTCTATTTAAAGTTCTTTGTACATATTTCCATGACCTTTGTCATTTCAGAGACTCAGTCCATGTTATAACTCTTTATTATTCTAAGTACAGAATCAAGTTTTCAACTCAGAGGTGAACTATTTCTATTTACCACTGTCTATTCGTTTAAGAATTTCAGATGCTTTCAAATAAATTCTCGTGAGCGAATCAAGACGCATTTGATAATAATCAGCATAAAATCTGCATGGATGTTGACATGAAATTTGTTCTGAGCGTGGGAAGATAATAAACTAGACTCTAGAGGTTTCTGCTTAATGTCTTTTTTCTTTGTAAAGAAAATTACCTTAAAGTAGATTCATCAACTGTGGTAGTAAAGATGTTTTTGTATAGAACTATTTTGTAACGACAATGTGACCCCAGACCAAAGACACAAGGAATGTCGTTAAGTCGTTAATATTTTTCGGACAGAAGGAGCTTAAAAAATTCAACCCCCAACGTTGCTGTAAAAAAATATCAACCGAAATGCATCTGATTGTAACCGAAAACTTAAAAAAAAACCATCACCGAGGTAACATTAGGGCTTCGACCAATTTGAAAAAGTCAAATTGCGTTAAAACTTTATGATCCCTATGTGTACGGTAGAAGGTTTACATTCGTTCATTCCAATTAGTATAAAAATAACAGGATCGAAAACTGTGTAATTGAGAGCCTGACAGAAATCCAAGAAAGGTATCGGGTTTGAGTGTTTTAAGAGACTGACCCGAGCTGTCGATGGCAACAAAAGATATTCCGAACTTTGTTCAACTTCGGAAATTGCATTACCAATGAAAATAATTTTAATATTTCTTTCAAATAACCTCGTTGAAATACTCCGGTAGTAAAATTGAATAGAGCCCTCAACGACGACTTAGATTTTCATCTTGTTAACAAAATTTATTGTATAGGATTCTAGAAACAACAATTTCAAAGTCTGTACTGACAACGTAGAAAATTCCACATTTTATGGTGAAGTAACGTTAGATAGGTAGGTAAGTAATAATATCTCCTACATGAATAGGTACAAAAGAATTTAATTTTTCATTTCTCCGACAAGCTTTTAGTGATTTAGCAAAAACCTTAATCTCCCAGTTGACGTTTTGAAGCAATTATTTTGATACACGACGCGACGGAAAGAGCGAGTTTCATTAAAAAGAAAAAAAAAAAAACAGATAAAAATTTTTAATACGACAACATTTTCCATAACAATTTCACGGAGCTACTAATCACAATTGAAGCTATTTGAAAATAGAGAGAGAGAGAGAGAGAAAAAAACGCGGGTATTTCTAGCGCATCAGTCGTTTTTTCGAGCAAGACACAGAAAATGGGACGGCGTGTTGAAACGGGACAAAAAATCAACAATGGCAGGTAACAGGAGACGTGGGCCGTCGTGTCAGACGAATTGAATATCCGTTTCGACGCAATAATTTTAACGTGCATAAAATTCCTATTGGCCACGGTTTGGAGTAAATATTGGTAGCACCGTCGCGACCCAATACTTTTCTTTGCTCTGTGGCATTGACTTGCGAAATTAATACCTAGCTTATCATGATAATATCGTTCTTGACGCTATGAAAATCAAGTAAAACTGATATTAATTGCTCAGACGACAAACTGTTGTCTTTTGTTGTACCTAAATGAGTTTTAAATTGTATTATTAATCATAATTACCTGTTATTATAATGAGTTTGTAAGTTCTATCATTACTGCAATTAAATAATGAAAAAGCAATTACGCTAAAGATAATTGAATTAATTTAGTGAGAACCAAATGATTAAAACTACTTTACTGGGCATAAACATATTTAGAAGAAAGAAAGAAAGAAAAGGCATTTATTTGGACACAGAGACAACACAATTACAATTATTTTATACAAAAGTGATTTAACAAAAAAAAGGTATATAGTTATATATTATGACAATATCATGAGAACAAATGGTGTTTGCGTGGTGCGTCCCCATGACCAAAACGGTCACTGCCTCAGCATGTTGCTATGAGTGCGGGCACTCCTAGCGCTGATTTTCAGTCAGGACCGGAGGTTCACAATAAATATCACAATAATAATATTTCACAAACATGTTTTGACGATCCGCTCTTCGACTATATTACAAAATGTTCATTACCTAATTCCACCTTAGTAAGGCCGTTCGGAATTCAGACGAACATTAAATCTTTACCGGTGATAGTTGTTCGATGGTGTTTTGTGTCAATAGGTCAATTAGCACAGCTGCCATAGTTTTTTTTGTTAATTAACAGATATTACACTTATCTATCTGTAAATCATTAATGACTCTATCCATGGACAGAACTGGTTCCTTGCCTCTTATGATAAACAAGTAAATTGACCAGGCGATAGCGGTGTTTCTCAATGAATTTACCAAAACAAAACTGTTATTTCAGTTTTCTTTCGGTGATGATGCTCGTTCAAGTTTGGTGAAATTGACATTATATTTTGAAAGTTGAATTGTTATCGTTATAACAATCAGCGAGATACGAAATGTGCTTAGCCGTAATATTTTTGGTTGTGGTTTTGCATTGGCGAATTCGTTCCATAATTACGCGAGCGGCCTCCTGCTCTATTACTTTTTTAATAAAATCAATCATTAATATTTGTGTTCAATTCTAAAATGCGTCTTGTTTTTTTTCGGCCACATCGACGCTGGGAAAAACGGAACGAAATAGCATTTCGTTCACTCCCATGACCCAGAACCATCGTCATGATTAGCAAGTACTTCGAGACTTTATACGGCAATGACACACTTCGAAGATCGTTATAAAACCGACATAGTGGTATGCAAAATAACATTCGGACTCGACCGTTACTATGAGCTAATAAACTTTTTTATTGGACACTTTTAAAACTTGGATTAACTTATTATGCATGTTGATTAAGTAGAAACTGTTATGGGAAGAGATTTTTTTTTAATGCTAGACTTCATTATTTTTTATACGACATCTTGAGCTTATCGATCTTTGGATAGCTAAATTGCTTTTATTTATGAGAAAGAAATGTTTGTTTATAAGGTTTCATTTGAATGGATTGTTTTTATGGAATTCATAAAATATCTCGAGAGGTAGGTAGTTATTGAGATTTATCAATATAAAATGTTTATTTATTTATCCACTAGCTGTTCCTCGCGGTTTTGCCCACGTTAATTTTGGAGATCCTGCGGAAATTCCAGGATAAAAAGTACCCTATTTCCTGACAACATGTATGCAAAATTTCATGATGATCGGTTGAGCCGTTAAGCCGTGAAAGCGTAACAGACAGACAGACAGAAAGAGTTACTTTCGCATTTATAATATTAGTAGGGATATTATAATAATCTATACATATAAAATGTTTTGTCCTGAATGACTGACTGATGGATCAACACACAGCCTAAACCGTTGATCGTAGAGACCTGAAACTTGGAGGGTGTGTTCTTTGTATGCGATAAGAAAGGATTTTTTAAAATTCTACGGGAAAAGTTTGTATAAAACAATTTCGCGGGAACTCCGAAATTATCGCGGGTGAAACCGCGCGGGACAGCTAGTTATGAATAAAACATGTACACTGATATATTATCATAAAGAGTAAAGTTTGGATGTATGAGAAATATCTGGAACTACCGATAAGAAAAATTCTTTCACTGATAGGAAGCTGTATCTGTAAGTGTCATAGGATATTTTCTATCTCAGAGGGAGAATTCCCGGGGAAATACCGAAATTCGTGCCGGAGCTATCTGGTGTACAGTTACGAGTGATTAAGTCTTGGAATAGGAGATTTCATCCAAATATAAAGACTTGAAGACGCGAGTGCAACCGCGGTAAGAACAGCTAGTATCTCAATAGTAAAATGAATTTTTTTTACTTTTACCAGAGATACTTAAATAGGAATTGTGTATAAAAAGTCTTCGTAAAGGTGAGTCTAGGGACTTGGTATACCAACTTAGATCATAACTTGCATGACGTAATCTAACAATAAAGAAAGGGAAGGGTAAGCCCACCAGGACCCTAGCAGAACTTCTTTTAATCAGCTCCAAGTTCTGACGTGTCAGGACTCAGGAGTTTCGGCTGTTTTCTATTGTTAACTTTTACTTCGTAGGCACTCCCATTGTCCTTTACAAACGAAAGCTCGGGGCTTTTATATTCGTTCGAAAAACAGTAGCTACACGCACCTCCTCGTTTCATTGTGTTTTCTTTATTCTTATACTAGCTGTCCCGCGCGGTTTCACCCGCGATAACTTCGAAGTTCCCGCGGAATTATTCCAAACAAACTTTCTTATCGAATGCCTACGTCATACAAAGATCACACCCTCCAAGTTTCAGGTCTCTACGATCAGCGGTTTAGGCTGTGCGTTGATCCACCAGTCATTCAGGACAAAGCATATATATAATATATATATGATATAATATATATATAATAATTACATAACGACCAGAATTATGATTTGGTGCGGTTGAGCGAGCGCAGCCTATCTTCGCGCTTGATTGACAGCGGTAGAGATGCGTCTGTTATATTCACTTACTAGCTGTTTCCCGCGGTTTCATCCGTGGAAATTTCGGAGATTCCGCAGGAATTCCGGGTTAACAAGTACCCACCCCCATGTCCTATCTGTATCCCCGACAACGTGCATGCAAAATTTCATGATGATCGGTTCAACAAACTCACTTTCGCATTTATAATAGTAAGGATTTATTTACAAGCTGTTCCCTACGGTTTCACCCGCGTTGATTTCGGACTTACCGCAGGAATTCTGGGATGAAAGTACCCTATGTCTTTTTATGTACCCCTGAGAGCGTGTATGCAAAAATCTATGATGATCGGCTAGAAAAGGTAACAGACAGGCAAAGCTAATTCGCATTTATTTAACTCTATAATATTAGCATGTATGGACTATTATATAGGTAAGAAGTATGTTTATAGGTTACAAAATGTATGTCAGAAGTCAGAACTAAACTTTAGTAGATAATATTATCTGCAACGGAACTGCAAAGTTTACTTAATTACTTAAGTATAAAATCCTTAATATGACAAATAAAATGCGAATGGGATTTAGTTTGTTTGTTACGCTTTCACTTCTTAACTACTCAAAAGACCATCATGAAATTTTGAAAACATAATATTGTGAGGTATACAGATAAAGACAAAAGATATTTTGTATTCCAGATTTCTCGCTCCGTGAAATCGCAGGGAGCAGCTAGTGTACCCATAAAACTATAGAAAACGTATTTAAAACCCGTATTAATAGGTTTATTAATACGGGTTTTACCATTGTGTGTAAAGTTTTACACAAAATGGCGGTGTAAGGTTTTACACAAAATGGCGGCTTGTTAAGGTGGTCCTATAAGAATAAATAATTTATCCGTCCCGCAAATTCTTCAAAATTAAGAGCTATACAAGGACAGGTATCATAGGAACTGCACCTAGAATTTTCCCCGCAATCAACCCTTCATTTGCTCCAGCGACATGGTAATTGCCACTGATTTGCATACAGCTGTCAAATTTTGACACATGCCGAGCCAAATTGCGTGGGCCTTGCTTGCGAGGGGCTTCGTTAACAGAGGGTGGATGTACACAACACCGGGATATACAACTTTGTTTTGGCTATTTGGCCGCGAAACCATTACTACATTAGGTGCAGTAGGTCGTCATGCCTCCCAGCAAATCCAGAGGTTCCCGGTTCGATTCCCGGTGGGACTAGATTTTGCGTGATGAACATTTTACTGTTGAATACTAAGTTCGCCGTTGGTACCTTTTGGTGCAAAAAAGAATAAATAAATAAAATACTACTAGCTTCAGGATTTATTGAGAGAGCCGTTATCAATTACAATAAAACTTAAAATTTAAATAAAACACAATAAGTCAATCATTGTGCATACCGCGTGAAGCGCTCGTCCTAATTATCCGATGTTAAATTACTTATTAAGTATATTAATCGAAACAATAATCGGTACATCGTGCTTTATGAAAGCGCATTACTAAAATCGATAGTCAACTTCGTTTCGAAATTAATGACCCATGATACGATACACCGTTAGATTGGTCTTCTGAAACGACTCACCGTGACGGTGCAATTAAAATTGTTTATTACACACTTTTCTTTTTTGGTGAGCAAAGCGCTTTACCGTGCATTAGATCTGTTTTTATAATGGAATTCAATTTCAAAACACGACCGTGGCCCTTAAAGAAAGTCGATGAATAATTAGCAAAGAATAGTAGGTATATACGTAACTATTACGAAAAAAAAGGGTTTACACTCTCCGCCCCCCTCTTACTTCGTGCCTCCTCATGCCCCGCTACGACGTAGCGGCAAGGCTAGAGGTGATAGCGGTGTAGGTTGTGGCTGTTGGGGTCGGACAATACCAACTTGAATGTGGAACTCTCCCCACGGCGCGAGCCCTACGCCACACGCACACCGCCGCACACACAAGCCCGCCTGCTAGGTGGTAGTGGGGAGTTATATCGGTTTGCTTAATGTGAAGTTAGGGTACAACTACATAATATGACACATCTCTACAATCGTACCTACATGTTTATTAAAAACCGGCCAAGTGCGTATCGGTCGCACATTTTAGGGTTACGTACACCAAATATTTTTAACCGCAAAATAAAGTTGGTATCAGTAAAAAAAATATATATTGAATTGCAACGAAAAACATTGAGTAATCATGTTGGTATTTTTTGGTAAAATATGCGTAATAATAAATATTATCACCAAGTTTTAAGTTCATAGGTCAACGGGAATTTGAAAAATACTTCGGTACAAAATGTTGTAAAAAGAAAAGCTTACTTTGGCGGCTTCTCATGTCTTCTTTGTTTTCCGATGTTTTTAAAAACAAAAATACAGCTTTTATCTACTCAATGAGCTCTATTCAACGATTTGGTAAACAAACAAAAAAATTTTGCGCCTCCCTTTAGCTGTATGGGTATTCCCCCCTTAAAATTCTTAAAATATTTTTTGACAATTTGTAGCTTTGGGTCATCATATTACGTATACTGTACAAACTCGAAGACTGAAGCTTCTACGGTTTCACTGTAAAATCCGTGTGACAGACGACGCGACGGACAGACACGCGAGTGACAGCAATAGGGCTCCGTTTGGTCCTTTCGGGTACGGACCCCAAAAAAAAAATGTCCTAGAAAATTCACTAAATGTGGACACATTTCTTTGAGACCGCCTTATTTTTTGCTTCGATGGTGCATAGTGGCCTAGTGGGGCTTCGATAAACGCACGCGACACCCGGCGCATGACGGTAGAGATGGTTTCACACCTGTCGCAAAATTAGCGCGATTTTGACACGACAAACGAGATATAAATTCTACAATAACTTTTGTACGATTTCATATACATACGTTTTGAGTATAGATGGGCAATCAACTGGATTTAAACATGGTGCTTGGGTGTTACAACACGATAAACATCCATAAAAACCTAGAAAACTGGGTGTTTAAATTATAAAATTTAAAACTAAATTAAAAAATTGCTTCTTCATCACGTATTTTATAGTATCGACGAGTTTCTCGATTCTGAGTGGCCTGCTCTTCCAAGTCTTGGCAACATAAATAGTCAAATATAAAACATGGCTGCTGGTCTAATTATAAGTTAATCTATATACACATAGGTATATAGCTAACTCTAATTTTATATTCTCATGAATTTTATAATTTAATTCGACATGTAAATAATGAATTTATGAATAAACAATACCGTGGGCACTGGATTTTTAACTCAGTTGATTCATCTATGTTGCGAGGAAAATAAGAAATATTGTGTTCAGATATTTTGTAATATTTAATTTAACAATTCACTGCATCGAAACCGGAAAGATATAAAATGAAATAAAAAATAAGCATGAATGTTTTGAAAGTAATAATAAGATCTTAAGTTAGTTAAATGAATGTAAAAAAATTCAACTATACAAGAAGGTACCTGATTAACAGATCGTAAAAACTCAAAGGTACAAATTATAAAAACGAAAATCGCAGTCAACACGTGTACAAAAAAAAAACATGGTCATTAACAATTTTAATTTGATAGTCTTCAGAAATTTTAATTTGATATCGGATCAACATTACTGTGAGAGTTTAAAATTGTTTATAATGAGTCGGAAACAGCCACCTGATACGACCACGTTCAGCTGCAACCGAAGAATTTTGATAGAGAACGCGTTCAAAAAGTTACGTTTCAACTTTTAATAGCTCATTTTGGTTTTATACCTGTGTTAAATAATTACTAATGATTATATCATCGACGAAAATGTCGTAAGAACTTTTAAATATATGTTTTCCTTCTTTCTTTTTTTTTCAAATTTACTCATCGAGTTCTTTTTGTTATTCCAGTTGCTAGTGTTATCGCTAAACTGAATATTGTGGAAAGATAAAATGGATTGTTTACTGCCTCAGCCTAAATGTTAGAAACAAAGGATTTATTTAGTACCTCCATAAAAGGGTTAGGATCACGTGCCACTTTTGAGCAAAAGCTTTTGTTCGGTTATTGTCATTTAAAAAACTACCTATAGCTGGTCAGAAAGAAAAAATGAAGATAAAAATACTTAAAAGGATTATTGTTTTAGTTAGGTAACTAACAGCCGCACTCAGAGTCGACTTTAATGATTACTTAGTTAAGTATGGATTTTTAAAACAAAATTGCCGCAATCAGAGATGTTCAGTAAATTAATGTAAATTGCCATTTAATGAGATGTAACTAAATTAGTTAAATGCCAATTAACATTAATTAATTAAACTTCTCTGATTGCGGCAGTTTTGTTTTAAAAATCTATACTTAACTAAGTAATCATTAAAGTCGACTCTGAGTGCAGCGGTAAAACTAATATGCCATATGGAATAAAATTTACAACTCTATAGACTTTATTTTTAAACTTAAAAAAAAAACATTATAACATATTATGCAGTTTGCGCTGTGTTTTCTCTGTTGTATAAAACTATCAGTCAACTCGGGCGGAATCACCAGTAACCAAATAGTTTGCTCGAATCTGTTGAAATGATTTTTTTTGGTTTCTTAGGTATATATGTTTTTTTTTGTCACACAGATCTACTTGATTCCACAGTAGATTGTGTCGTGGAAACCAAGCAAACGTGGTATATACTACATAGAATTACATAATATATATTATACTATAGATATATAAACACACCCAGACTGGAAAGTGGGACCCTGTGTTCATCACACAAGTGACTTTAGCGATCTGTCCAGGTGAATGTTGCTATCGGTGTAATTGTGTCGGAGTTTTGGGGCGGATCGAGCGCCAGGTGCGGGTTTCGAGAACTGAGGTGATTGGGTAACATTATCATCGTCGTTTTGAATGTAACTTTTATAAAAGTTTGCCTTAGACAGCCTGATTATATAGAACTAGCTATACCCTGCGGTTTCACCCACGGCAATTTCAGAGTTCCCGCGGGAATCCCGGGATAAGAAGTACCCTATCACAGAATCACTGTAGTTTCCTATAAGTGAAAGAATTTTTAAAATCGGTTCAGTAGATCGAGAGATTACCCCCTACGTCACAAACTCACCATTCACAAACTGACCAACTTTACCTCTATTTAATACGTATTGGTATAGACTAGCTGTTTCCCGCAGTTCCATTTGCAGTTTTGCCATGGATACCATTGGGTCGTCAACCAATGGCGTCTGCTTTAAGTTCAATTTCTGTTTTCACCTAATCTATTGTATTTTGTGTTCTTTATTTTAAACTCTCGAGCGGTTTCACCCGCGATAATTTCGGAGTTCCCGCGGGAATTCCGGATAACAATATAGCTTATGTTACTCAGGGATAATATTATATTATCTGTGCTCAGGGATAATGTAGCTTTCTAATAGTGAAAGAATTTTTGAAATCGGTGCAGTAGTTTTTGTGTTAAATGGTAACAAACAAACAAACAAACAAAATCAAATCTTTCCTCTTTATAATATTAAGTATAGATATTAGATATGGATTAACATTTCGTAGTCATTTTGTTTTGTTTTAGTTTTACCATAACACCTACATGACAAAATACTCTAAAGATATTTATTAACTCGACACATCAAAGAGTTCGTGAAAGAAACACAAAACCGTAGGCAAAAGCTATAAGTTTATTCCATTTCTCGTCAAACTAGAAATGGAACTGACTCTTCGACCCAGTTGCATCTGCATATACAAAATGCAGTTTAAATCAATCCCCACTGCGCCAACTAGCTCGGTTACGGAGTTAATCAATTACACACAAACAGACAGACAGATGGTGCGACGATCGATTTTGTGCGGAACCAAAGTTAGCCGCAGTAATTAAATCTAAATGCACCCTTACGCCTACTGTTTAATATGCGAGAATAACAATTTCATTTACAACTTTAATCCCCACGACATAGAATTCAAAATAAGATATGATTTTTTTTAAGCTTATCAATGTGACCACAGATCGTTAAGTATTGTGGGAAAACAGCGAACGCGAGTCGAGTTCCGATTACGGGGTTCTATGCAATATTATACGGTTTATAGAAACCTTACGATGTCTATATGTACCTACCTACTAGCGCATTACTAAGCTTTCTGGTAAAGGGAGTTAACAACAGGGCCCTTATTCACTATCACCATAACACGCCGCGTTAAGATAAGACGCCGCAAAAACTATCTTTCCCTCGTAATCAAAGAAGTTTTACTCCAAAAAAATACATTTATCACGTTTCTTATGGCACAAAGAATAATAATATCTAATATTTTTAGCATCTAGAACGTTTGGAAATGCGTTTTTGGGTCGCGCGTTATAGGCAAGGATTGTTGTTGGTCATAGTGAATAAGGGCCCAGTTTGAAACCTGCGGACGTAGTCGTGGGCAGCAGCTAGTTAAGTAAATATATTTTATAGTTAGGTATAACTAGCTGTTGGCCGCAGTTTCACCCACATTAATTTCGCAGTGCCCGCAGAGATTCAGAGATAAAAAGTACCCTGTGTCCTTCTCTGTACCCCTGACGACATGTATGCAAAATTTCATAACGATCGGTTGAGTGGTTAAGGCGTGAAAGTGAAGGTTCGAGAGAAACGTTGAGTAGGGGGTTAACAAACAAACAAACACATCGACTCACATTCGCATAATGTTATTGTAATAGTTGAATATTATTACACAGCAGACTACCAAACACGTGTTACAGTTATATTCATATATGTAGTTATACTCGAAACATATTATAGGTTGTTTACATATACGTTAGTGTAATAAATAAGATAAGTAGCACTAATTGTACACACCTCTGTGGTTTCTTGTGCTATTTTGTGTCAACCTTAAATTATTTTTGTAGTAAATTTGGTAAAATAAAAAAAAAAAAAAAAAACTAAACATAGCTTGCACTTTTATGTAGGTCCTAATATACTTTTTGTTGTTGTTGTTGTTGATACATTCTAAGATACATATGGTTTCCCAATCTAAAGGAAAACATCATAATTATGAATAATATTTACCCTAATGCGGGGAATGACATGAATGAACACCTGATATAGCAGTCAGTTCGTTAACCCTTAGACCAAGTGGTTTCCAATATAATAATTAAGTAGGTAGTTTATTTTATACGACTATATTGTTCTTCGTTCACTTTGGCAGAACAAATTTTAAAGCAATTTTAAACAGGAACCTAAACCGGTCTGAGCTAAATAATAAAATCATAGATTCTTACGAATAGGTACATTCAGTAAACGCATCTGTTCAACCCTAATAAAATCGTCTAATCATTGCCAACTTGACAATTGATAGAGGCGATCCCCCATAGGCTTGCCACAATTGAGAGGTGAATAGACAAAAGTAACCCCAAAAGCTAACTTTTACGTGTCTCAAATGTAATTGATTAATTATGGCTACCGTTATACGTTATAAGACTACGCACGCAATACTTGTTATAAAATAATTTTGATAAGTACATATTAATGAGTTACGTCGAAAAAAAATGAAATGATGGTTTTTCACCCATTTCCTTATAAGACTTACGACCGCACTCAGAGTACCTAGTTTTAATGATTATCTACCTAATTTTAAGTAAAGATTTTAAAAACAAAAATACCGTTTATGCAAAACAACTCAATTTGCGCTCACGATGAAATGATAAATTTTTTTTAGTAGGCAAATCTAATTTTGACTAGACAAAACACGTTCTAATTATTAAAAATGTGGTTAACTTACGTGTGACATTTCAATACTTAGCATACTCGTTGCAAACTTCATAAGCGTCATTTCCGTTAACGAGCGTCACTTCCGCTGTCTTGTAAAATCTATGTAGTTTTAAAATGTCCCAAAAGAAGTATAACTTAATAATTAGTAAAT
The DNA here is from genome assembly GCA_907165275.2 of Zygaena filipendulae. Taxonomy (NCBI): domain Eukaryota; kingdom Metazoa; phylum Arthropoda; class Insecta; order Lepidoptera; family Zygaenidae; genus Zygaena; species Zygaena filipendulae. Next base: position 6,070,957 of record OU015674.1, read on the forward strand.
AATGTTAATGATACCCTACACGAAAGTAGGTACGTTTTAACATTTACCGCCGCACTCAGAGTCGACTTTAACGATTACTTAGTTAAGGATAGATCTTTAAAACAAAACTGCCGCAATCAGGCAAGTTTAATAAATTAATGCTAATTGGAATTTAACTAATTAAGTTACATCTCATTAATTGCCAACTAACAATAATTTACTGAACGTCTCTGATTGCGGCAGTTTTGTTTTAAAAAACTGTACTTAACTAAGTAATCATTAAAGACGACTCCGAGTGCGGCCGTTAATGTTATAAAATTAAATATATCATCCCTTTCTTCTGATATTAGTATTAACAGTCAATAATGACATTAAAACTATACATAACTTACCCTTTATTCCTTTTTGATGAGACATGAAAATAGAATGGAATTATTTATTACGCATTTATTACCAATTTTGCCTTTATCATATTATGTAACAGTCGAGTAAAGCATACTAAAGGATTTGCAACAACATGATCACTCAAATGATGGCATCGAAGCGCTCCCGCCTCTTGGAGAGGAAGGAAACAGCCTCAGATAGCCCTCCACTATTAACCAAACGACCAAAGTTCAATTTTGGCTCAAACTTACACTAGGACACTTCGATGTTTGCTTCTGACGACCGTTCACATTCAAGGGTTAGTGGAGTAAGAGTGCGTTTGGTATTCCAGTCACTAGCTTAAAGTCACAAAAGCAGGGCACTATTGCTATAATTAAATCAAATAGAGTTTTTAATAATGACAACAATAAAGTTATTCGTGTACTTCCTCACGGAATCGGGAAAGCTTGGAACCACTAATTTACCTGACCCTCAAATGATTACATTAAATAAAGGAATAAGGTCTAAGCTAATAAAAAACGACGTCATATAGCAAGATAACATTTTAAACCTGAGAACTCGAAAGCCTAAATTAAATTAATAAAAACCATGATCTTATGTCTAATTTTTATATTTACATAAGAACAAACTAGGATTAAGCAAGTTTAAAACAAGTAAGTTGAGTAATTATGTAAGGACACCGGAAAAATGCAAACGAAGCACAAAACTTAAAAGTTGAAGACGGGCTTTTGACTTGGCGCAAATATTTGAGTTGCGGAGCCTAAATCAGACAGCGTTGTCAAGACCAGAGAATACAGATTTCGTCGAGACATAGTAACAGATTGAAAACTACCGACTTTTCCCTGAAAGTTTACCAATTAAATTTTAGGATTAAATAAATTTAAGGATTTCTCAAACGAATAATTTCATTCATTCAATACATTCCACAAAATGTCGATGCATTTTGTGATAACCATTTAGTATATACTAACTAACTACTCATAATCTACCGCGGTCGCTTAACTCTATTTTATTTCCAGATTAAAAGAAAAATCTACATAAATAACTGTGACCGCGCAGCAAATTCTCGAAAGGTCGGATAATTATTTTGACACTTATTACGGACCATAATTGGCGTATTTTATATTAATTGCGAGCCTCGATGCGACGACACACGTCACCGCCGAGATATTTCCGTTACGAGTCGATTTCGAACCGCGATATTCAGTTAAATACCTTTGAGCTTTTATTAAAAAATCTATAAATATGACAGTTTATGGAATGACTTCTCGTAATTTTCAAGCGAAGCAGCCGTTTATTAAGGCCAGTAGTACTAACTTTTTTATCTAGCTTGTACTTTTTTTATTTATTTTAACGAATAAAAACAACGAATACAAAAGTTTACAAAATTATTATTAGTAACATAAATTAAAAAGGAAAATACCTTTGATGCAATTGATGGGGTTGGTGTTAAAATGACAACATTTCTTAGAACAGGATTAAATGTAGTTACATTTAATGGGGGTAAGGGGTACGGAAAAAGACATAAATTAGTAGTAGGTACTTTGTATCCCGGTATTCCTGAGGGATCTCCAAAATTTCCACGGGTAAAACCGCGGGAACAGCTAACTTGTACAAAAGCGAAAGGCCACTGAGTACTGACTCGACTACTAAACACAAAATCTCGGAAACTATACTTGACCTATGAAGCTGAAATTTGGCAGGTAGATAGTATATTTAGTATATAATTACTAATCTACTCTCAACTAAGAACGGATTCTACGGAGTTCCCGCGGGAACTTTCACACTAACGTTTGTACATAATATGAGTAACTAGATAAAAAATGCTTTTTTTTCCATTCTGTCCACTCTTATTACGATCACAAGGAATTCTTAACGAGGTACGACAGTCCTTTGGTATCTTGTGTTTGCGCAGCGAACGGCCAGGTAAAGATATGGTAGGAATCCATGGACCCGATATTTCCAAGGAATTATATCGAACTTTGACGCATCGAGTGAGCTTTTTTGACGAATCGAGTGTCGCTGCGCACCACCACAAACACGTGTAATAATCACTACAGACTTATTGGATACTAGATGTGCTTGAACACAGAGATAAATTAAAAAAGAAATAAATTACAAAACTAACTACATCCCGTGGTTTTACCTGCGTTAATTTCGAATAATATATGGACGCAGATAAGCAATAACATGTTAACTCACAAAATTAAGTTACCTATTCAGAACGATTTATTGAGAGTTAGGGAACGTTTTTTAATTATATGTTTACCTTATTACATTGTTTAAGTATGTAACTAAATAATGAACATAAAAAATGTTGACAGAAAATGGCGCTATAATTTTAAAACACGATTTACTCAAAATTTCTCCAGTGTGGGTTAACACACTATTGTTTATCTATGTCCATATAAAAATCTCGTGTCACATTGTTTGTTGTCGAACTCCTCCGAAACGCGGTAATTTTCTGTGTATATTTAGTAGGGCTGATAGTCTTCTAAGAGGACCTCTTGGTCGTAGGCTATTTTTTATACCTCTAGGTGATAAGAGTGGCTTCTCAAAATTTTATATTTTTATTTTTCTGGACAAAATTTTCTTTGGGAGTTCCTGCGGGAATTCCGAAACTCACGCGGGTGGAACCACGAGGCGAAACTAGTTTTTTTATAAAACCATAGTCTAGTAACATACCGAATTCCTTTCACCAAAGTTCTACATAGTACATGGTAGACTGTGTCACAGTTTGAACTCCGGACAGCAAAAAATTTGTCAGACACCTGTGATGTCAATGTGTCACATGGTCAGCTTTAAGTGCCGCATACGATTTACTTGGCACTTGAAATATATTTGCTTTATCGTTAAAACGAGTGCCTGTTCTAAACATTCCAACGTCTATGGTGCCGAGCGACCTTAATCTTCAGTTTGTTTTCGATAACAAATATTTTAACAGGCGGGTTTTGGTACGACGTGGTTGGTTTTATCGGAGTTGAAAAAAATACGATGGTTATTCAAAATAAACGTTATCTTTCGATATGTGTGCTTTAACCCTTCAACAAATTGTGATCAATAGGCAATTTCTCTTGAGGCATACTATAACTGTTGCCCGCAGTTTCACTTGTACAAAACACGTTTTAATAGCATGCGGTCGTTAGGCAGTTTCAGCACGACAAATAAACATACTTTCGTATTATTAATTTTTTGAAACTAACATATTTTATTTTACATTTATTTATTGTTCTACCAGCAGTTAATACACCAAAACATCTTATATCTATATTAACAGAAAATACTTTAAATGTAAGTGTACAACTTTTGTAGGTAAACACTGCATGCAATTTTAAAGAAGGCAATACAGATTTTTTACATCAAGAAATAGTAACTTATCAGTAAAAGAACGTAGGAAGAGAAAAGCTTGGGTAATATCACAAAAGTAACCATCTGCAAAAGGATATTTCACTCAGGTAGCGCTCGGACTTGCCACTTAAATTTAGGTAGTGATGCACCGAATATGTCTAGTTGATTCTTATAATTATTGTATGAACGGCACAGTTTTGGGATAGGAGAGTTTGAAACTGAGACTGTTTTTCGGAGTGGGATGCTAAGGAGACATAACGTATCCTTACTATTATGAATGCAAATGGGAGTTGATTTATTTGTTTGTTTGTTACGATTTAACGCCTTAACAGCTCAACCTATAATCATGATTTTTTGCATAGACGTTCAGAGATACGGAGGAGAAAAATGGTTGTTGGAATTTCTGCGTCGGTTTGTTTGTATTACGCATAAACTAATAACGGAACCCTTTTGCAGTACCTAACCAAAATTGAATTTTACTAACATCGAAACTCAATACCTATGTTTTTTTAGTATCCACTTGAGAGTAACTTAGCACTCATATGCAAGTGCTAAGGTGGCTCTCAACTACGCAAGCGATCAACTTGGAATTTTGCGTACACGTTGTCAGGGGTAATTACCTCGGAATTCTCACGGGATCTCCGAAATTAACGCGAGTGAAACGCGAGGAACAGCTAGTAGTGAATAAAATTCAGACGGTATTTATTTAAGACTAGTTGTGCCCCGCGGTTTCACCCGCGTTAATTTCAGAATTCCCGCTGGAATTCCGGGATAAAAAGTACCCTATGTGTTAATCTGATGTATAAGCTATATTATTGTAAAGTTTCATTTAAATCCATCCAGTAGTTTTTGCGTGAAAGACAAGCATCCATCCATCCATCCATACATTCTTACAAATTTTCGCGTTTATAATATTAGTAGGATGATATCTACCGAAATCCTTATGTAAATAAAATTTTACTTTAAGATTGCTTCATACACTTTGTATTGTGTTGTAAATATAAAAAGGATGTATTTATACTATACGACTTTTGAGAATTCCGAGTGAGACGTAGAGGTAAAAAAAATATATGTACCTAGTAGGCGTCTTCCTATTCGTATACATCAAAAGAGCTTTTAGGCTTTCACCGCTGAACGCACTCACGATATGTACAAATGATATTTGTATGCCGAGGAAGCTCTTTCACACTATTTGTTGTACCTTAAGCCCGCTCCACATTCACGCGAGAATCTTGAGAGAACGCGAGAAAACCACGAGATCGAGCCGATGTTCTCTCGTGGTGTTCTCGCGTTCTCGCAAGGTTCTCGCGAGAATGTAGAGCGGGCTTTAGAACTTTAAAAACTCTTGAAATTATAAGCCTCACTTGAATTTCTTAATTTCTGAATCGATTTGGTCTGGCCATTAAAGGAACAGTTTTTGAAAGTGACAGTTTTATAAACAGCAAAAAAAGAGAGTGACTCTCGTGTTTTTGCTACACACACACGCACACAAGTTCGTTATGACCCCGAGATTTTGATTTTAGTGCCTTTTTGGACTGTCCACATTCACGCTCTCGTGGTTTTCTCGCGTTCTCGCAAGGTTCTCGCGAGAATGTGGAGCGGGCTTTAATACTGATATTCGGTGCTGTGAATTGACGTGAAAAAGACATTTTAAACGGATATTTAGTTAACCAAATACGTACACCGCATGTCGTATTTATTAGAGCTGTGGGCAGATGTAAATTGATGTGGATTTTGACTTCATTGTGGTCACGTAAATGACCAGTTATTGTTATGAGATAGGTGTAAACTAACAACTGGACTTGCGAGGTCCGTTGGGGGAACCGTACCGTGGGCTAACTTAGGTAGGTATTATGTCATACTATCTGTCCCGCGCGGTTTCACTCGTGATAATTTCGGAGTTCCCGCGGAATTGTTCCATACAATCTTTGCCCCCCTTTTCACTAGGGGCAGAATTTCGGAAAAATAATTCTTACCGGATGCCTACGTCATACAAAGAGCACACCCTCCAAGTTTCAGGTCTCTACGATCGGCGGTCCGTCCGTCAGTCATTCAGGACAAAGCATTTTATACGTATAGATATAAAGCGTTTAAAATTTTATAATATTTACAACTAGCTAATAATTACGAAGTTCCAGCAAGAATTCTGGAACAAAAATACCTACCTTATGTTCTATTCTGTGTGCCCGACAGTGACAACGTGCATGCAACACTTCATGATGATTTCACGTTCAGTAGTCAGGGCGTGTTACAGTACCTACTCTTTGTCCCGGAATTTCCGCGGAAGCTCCGAAATAAGTCGCTTTCGGCCGCGTCAATTAAGAAACAAATAAACTCACATTCACATTTATAATAATTATGTATGAGGATTGTTATAACTAAATAATATTATACACTCATATAACGTATCCTCATCTCGCCGCTTCACTACAGATCCGAAATTACCTGAAACAAACAAACGAAACAACTTAATATTCAGTATCTATGTATTTAGATATGTAATAGTAAATAGGCAAGAAAGAATTGAGGATTTTAAAATATCCGATACAGGTATAATATTCCTCAGATAAGATCTAACTGAAAGATAATGTTAATAAAAAATTGAGAATAACTTGCATGGGCTATCAGACAAGTAAGAAATCCGACTGTTCATATAGAGCAAAAAGATATAAACATTTTTGCCAGTCGTTGAATTCTATTACTACTATTACGATTCAACGAATTCCAATAGTGATTACATATTTCAACATGTTTGTACAAAAAAAAGACATTTTCATAACGCCTCTGTTCTTTCAACTCGTTTCAATTCCATTCGGTAGTTTTTTAGACGTTGTGCGAACATAACAGAGTGTTCTTTAAATCATTGTTTAGAAATTGTTTGTGACTAGACGAAGATTACGTTTTCATCACATAAAAATGTATAGAAATGTATAGTTCTCAGGGGAATACCCGCAATTCACGCGGCAAGAACACGTTAGTAACGTATAATAACTAACTGTATATATGTATTTCTAACTATACGTTTTTTTTTTAATTGGAATATTCCTCTAACACGATTTCCACACTCTATTTAGTACGTTTACTATATCAACGCTTACATTTGTACCTTCGATAGGTTATCGCGTATCGGTGGCTTTGTGTCGATACTGGCGATACGCGACTTCAACACTTTCTAGTTTCTAGTGTTTGTGCTATGATATGAATCATAGATTTTCACGAAGTTTTTAACACGGATGGTGGCAGTGTATTTGTGTATATGACACCAAAGGACGAAGGATAGAATTCAGTATTTGATTCTTCTCTCAAATAACAAATAAAAAACATAAAGTTGATTTTTAAACGCTTAAGTTGCCGATGCGCTGACGAATCGCATTCTGAATTCAACGTCTCTTTTCTTTAATATTGCCGCTGATGCGCTGATAAATCAAATGTAAAGATCTTTCACCTGTATACCAACATTATTATTGAAGTTTTCTCTGTTATTTATCAATATTATTTTAGATCTATATTTCTATTATTATTGTTGTATGAAAGCATTAATCATCTAGTACGTTGTTCGTACCTCGTTTAACATTACATTCTGTATAACAAATATGTATATGGAAAAGATTGTCTGAAAGAGATCGCTAGTAAGGTGATAAAACCGCCTTTTGTGTGTGAGTAGTAAATCAATGCTGTTATGTAGTTATTAAGATTAATTCTTAAGATATTGTATAAATTATGTAACACTAGCTTTGCCCCGCGGTTTCACTCGCGTGAGTTTCGGGATTCCCGCTGGAACTCCAATTCAGTCTAATTTACTCCTTGTAACAAAAGCTAATTAGCAGTGAAAGTCCCGTCAATATCGGTCCAACCGTTTCGGAGATTCACCCGCGCGAGTTTCGGAATTCCCGCAGGAACTCCAAACTTCTTTTATATAAACCTTGTCCTGATAATAACGAACACAAAAAAAACAATTATCCATTTTGGTGCAGTCGTTTGGAAGTTATGCGCTTAGCAACACATTTGGCGACTCATTTTTATTATATAGATTTGGTTTGGTGTACATATACATATAAAAGTTGCGTTCCATTTAGTTTCATGCAAGTTGTTTGTTTATTTGCTTTCACACCTTAGTGGCTTAACCGATTATCATGAAATTTTGCAAACACGTCGTCAGAGATACTGCGAAGGACATAGGTTACTTTTTGTACCGGAATTCCTGCAGGAATTTCGAAATTAACGAAGGCGAATGCAGCTAGCATTTTGATATAAATGATGTAAAGAGGTGAGCACCACGCTTTGCTCCAACATCTATTGGCTCATTTGAATATATCGCAAACCGATATCTTTGTGTCGTTATACAATTTTATCTTGGGTCTAGACGGTATATGAGTCAGAAAGCAAATAAAATATGCACATGTATGTATGTATGTAGGCAAAGTTGACGGGTGCCAATGAACAAAATGGGGTCACGTAATCTTTTACCGCTTCTATTCAAATAGCGGTAACTGTGGTGAGAATGATTCATTTCTTTTTAAAAGGACTAGCCGTTGCCTCCGGCGTTTCCTCCGCGCCATATTCAGATTACCCTCGAGAACTCTTGGCATCGAGACGAAAAGTACCCTACGTCCTACTATATTCCAAGATCTAAATTGTAATAAACTGTTATACCACATAGTTGATTACGAGTTTTTCTCTTACAAATGTAGAGCAGACATTGATGGTTTTTTTTAAGGTTTAAGGGGCAACTCAACGATATCAAAAATAAACCTGTATTGTATAAACACATCGATTTATTTTTTAGGATTCTGTACTATGTTAACTAGCTTTTAGCATTTTTTATCGACATCCGTTTCGGAATGCCCTAGGTATATTTTATTCCAAGACCTAAATCAGTCGGAAATAGCTATATATAAAATCGCGTTTCCCACTTCAATTTTGATACTTTTTCGCGAACTTGTTGCTCCGGGACAAATAGTATTCTATGTTATAGCTGTGAAAGAATTTTCAAAATCGCTTCTATAGTTGCCGTGATGACCGCTTACAGACAAACAGACACTTCCTCTGTATCAGTATTAATGACAAGTATTTACTACTGCTTTATTGTTTGCAGTTTGATTATTCACTTTAACAAATAGAAATCTATCGATGTGCCAATAATGGCGTCACCTGTACAGAAACGTGATTCTTGACTTGAAATACAGTCATAGTTAAAACAAAATGGTTGAATCATCGAACTTTTTGTATAAAAAAAAATGTTTACAAGACTTAATTACAATAAAGTATAGACGCAATCAAGATAGTGAACCAAATTAGTCTAAATTGTTAACTCATTAACATATTAATATACATTATACAGCCTCCATACTAATACTTCTCAGAAAGGAAATCTAACCTAGATGACAATAATCTCAAATCTCTCGAACGCTATTAAATGAAAAGTCAACAAACCTTTTGATTTGTTTTGAAACAAACTTTTAGATTTTATTTGTCAAGCAAAAAATTTAACATAAAATACGTTTCAATTTACGTTCGAACACTGTTCTTTGGTGTGTTAGACAACAAATGTAAAATAACTAGTCAGGCTTTTTCCAACTCTATTTTTTGTAATAAAAATTAGAAAGAAAAAAAAAACAGGGCGTGTATCAAAAAGTGAAACTTGTTGACACACCTGATGACAACCAAACGAGTTATTAACCAAAAAAAAAGAAACTAACATATCAAAGAAAACCAGTACAAGTCATTAAATCTAGGAAATTTAATTAGCAGTTGGCACTATTATTAAGTGACTTTAAATATAAGGAACCCTTCCTTACGTAGCGTATACGCATGCTCTAAGGAAGAAGTTTCCTGAATTGAACTCCTAAAAGAGGACAATCCGGGTTCCAAGTTATACTTTTACGAAGCTAACATTTGGCAGATAGCTGAGTTTATGGGGGGCAGAAGTAGAAGAGAAAGCGAAGCGAAGACGGGCTTTTATCTAGGAGTTCTCGAAAGAATCCCGAATACATGCGAGTGAACCCGCGGGAAACAACAATACAATCTCTTTTAATGGAAACTCACGAATATCCTAAGCATGTAGGTAATATAACTCGTAACGTCATTCTATTTTGCCCAAAGAGGTATAATTTCAAAAATACCTCGCTACATACTAAACTAACCTGTCAGTTAAATAGAGCGACGTGTCGGATAAACCAGCAATCACTTAAATGTATCTGGGGATATCTGAGTGGCTGAATAGCGCTGGCACTAGGAGTCGGATACGACTGTATAATAGATGAAAAAAAAAGGATTTTTTTATATCCGCTTCCGCACCAGCGTTGGGAAGCAAAAAGGAAAACAACTTCACTCACTATTTCTCTTCGTCACTACACAGTTTTCTCGATAGCGTTTTCTTTCTCGATACTCATGGTCACAGCATGGTTACACATAGAGAACCATAGTAGGGTGTATCTGTAGGGTGTAACCATAGCCTATGTAACTAATTAGTTACATAGGCTTACCAACAACTGTTCACACCATTACAATATTATTATAATTTTTTACATTAATAACAAAAGGAACTAAGTACAACAGTTACTTATAGGTAAGCTCAGCATGCACTACACAAACGGAGACTAAAAAAGAATATGTAAAAAAAAGGAAAAGGAAGGGTTGCAAATTGCGATGTCCAAAATGAAAACCCGGATATGATTTTAATTGGAAAGCACAAGCATCGCCATTTAAATGATAATATGAGAAATGGAATAAAAGAAACAGGTAACCTTAAATTTTAATAAATTTATGGAATTGTGCATTAATCAAGGGTTTAAAACAAGCTAATTTATTTGATACCTACATTTTTTCCGCGGCGAAAAGTGGGGAGAAACTGCGGGATACATCTAGTCTAAATTAACACCATAAAGAGAAATGATTTGATATTTTGTATGTTTGTTGGTTGTAATTGCTGTTATTAAGAGAAGAAGAATAAAAGAAGTTTGGAGTTCCTGCGGGAATTCCGAAACTCACGAGGGTGAATTCCCGAATCTTTTGCGGTTAACTTTTTTATATACTGTATAATATATTATCGAACTGAGGCACACCAGATCAGCCAGTTCAAACCGGTTCTCCAGTGGCGGGTCTGCTGGAAGAAATTCCAATTGTATGGAATAAGCATGACCCTTGGACGTGTTTACTTTTATACTTCCTTTCTTTTTATGTTGTCATTGTCTGCATTAATTGTTAAATAAATAAATAAACGGTTGGACTGATTTTGACGGGACTTTCACTAATGGGCTATTTGACAAATTTTTTTGGTCCGGTTTGTAGATTAATAAAAAATATTGGAGACGTGTTTTTTTACGTAATAAAATAATAACGGTGATACATTGAGTTGAAATTTCACGTGACGTCACTAGCCAGTGCAGTTTGTATGGGGGCTTATAGCGGTTAATGAAGTCATGAGCCCCCACCCTAAACTTTAATACTAAAGCTTTATCTCTGTATATTTTCATTAATTTGAAAAGGCAAAGAATATGTGTCCAATATTTTTTAATAATCTACAAACCGGAATAATTAGAATTTTGATTTTGAAAAGTCGTCAACATCCCTATTAGCTTATGTTACGAGGAGTAAATTGTAGTTCCTGCGGGAATTCCGAAACACGCGCGGGTGAAACCGCGGGGTATAGCTAGTATACCATAAAAATACTTCAATGCAAATAAAACCAGCACAATAAGCACGAACAGTAAAGTCCTGACAAATCAATTCGTATTACGTGCAAACACAACCCGCCACCACTTGCGAGTGTGCGATGGTAATATCGAAACATGTGATCTGGAGAGGCCGTACCATGATTCACAAAGCTTTCACCATGGACTAAAGACAAGTTTTAGCGGGAATCTAAGATGGTGGTCCGACGGTGGATTCCGTCCATTAATTTCGATCTCAAAAACATGGTGTAAACTGTAAGGTCCAAAATTTAATGGATACAGTTTATACTATAATAATATTATGTTTATTGAATCTGTGACTGCTGCTAAACGAATTTGGATAAAACTCATCACAGAGAAAACATGATCTAGGATTAATACAGGGAATACAGGGGATCTTATAAGGAGCCATACACGAATAGATAGTAAAATAATCATAAAAATTGGTCTTGATATACAATCGAAATAACAAAAAAAAAAATTTTTTTTTTTTTCTAAAATCCGATATCTCCAAATCTATTAAGATTTAAAAATAATTAAATACCATTTTTATTTTATCTAAAATTAAGATCACGGTTCCTAAGAGAGTTTTCTCTATCTTATAGTTTAGAATTTCCCCATACTGACCCGAAAAAAAAAACCCACCGTGTATACATACTTGCCACCTGCCCGTTTGCCCTCTATGGCATAAAAAAAAATACATATTACATACATAAGAGAAACAGAGAATCTTCCTTTTTGACGTCGGCTAAAAACTCATACTTAGGGTTGCTAGCCCCGAGATGAGGATTGCGCCGCGGTCTCATGTTCTACAACTTATTGATTTTACACTAGACCCTTATTGGATTTGATATTAAAATAAAATCAAGCCGTTTTGGCTTCGAATAGAACCAATCGAAACTCGTGGCGGTTTTCCGTTGACATATTCAGGCTAAAGACAACTAGTGCTAACAATTAAAATGCGTATTTATAAACTCTAGTCAACTAATTAATTTAAATATTATACGATGGCAAAAAAAAACTTCATATTATATATGCAAAAGCCATTTTGGTTGCTTGTTTGTTACGCTTTCAGCTTTAACTACTCAATCGATCGACATGATTTGCATTTTGCAAATCAGTAAAAAGCGTACAAAGTTATGAAAAAGTTATGCCAGAATTCTTGCAGAAACTCCAAAATTAAGCATACTTACACGACATACTTTTTATCCTGGAATTACCGCGGGAACTCCGCAATTAACGTGGGTGATACCGCGGGGAGCAGCTAGTATGAATTATGAAATAAGTCTCTCAATAACGTTATATAAAAATGTAATAAAATTAGATTATTTACCTTGTGAATTCAACTCCCCTATCTAGGCAGGCATAACGTATTTAGGCACATTTTCACAATAAAAACTATGAAAACAAATACGCCTCGAGCAATACGAGAAAAGCTAACAGCTAGTATCAAAATGAATACACTGATAGATACACAAATAGAACCACCTGGCATCACACATTCCCTTTTTCAAAAGTCACGACACACGACGAGAAATATATGAATTATTGTTTTGAACAATTTTTTTTTATAAAGCTTTTGTTTTTGTAGTTTTTACATACTAAGACCAATTAATTGTCACTTTTACATTGTAACAAACAGTGAATAATTGGCTACTTGACAATTTTTTTTAGTGCGTCGTGTAGATTAGTAAAAAATATTAGACACGTATTTTTTTCTTTTTTTACGTAATCAAAAAATAACGGCGATACATTGAGTTGAAATTTCGCGTGACGTCACAACTCGGTGCAGTTTGTATGGGGCTTATACTGAATAATGACGTCATGACCACCCTAAACTTTAATGCACTTTATCTATGTTTATTTTCATTAATTTGAAAAAGAAAATACACCTACGTGGCTATTATTTTTTTATTTTTTAACTGACAGAATACTAATTAGAATTTTGATTTTCATACGCTGGAGAATACCCAATTTCGTCATTTCGGTAAGTTACTAGAAGTACTTCAAAATTTTAACATTTCTTTTTTAAACCAGCGAACGAAATCAGGCTGCCGTTTTCTAAATTAAATAAATTATAAATAATCGAATGCTAGCCACTCTGATCCATTAATGACCCAAGAAGAGAGTGAAACTGACAGCGACCCGATTTATTTGTCAGTAGGCACAAAAAAATAAATACGATGTTGCCAATAACGATGTTAAAATTTCAATCTCAAGTTTTATTTGCAAATACTGAGTATCCCTTATGTAGCTTAGGTTATCTGCGTGTATAATATGTATGGCTCAGTGTGTGCAATATTCACATTTTGATAGCAGCAAAGGCAGCCATCGCATCAAGCCGGTGTGACGGTAAAATTGAATCTCGTTGCCTATCAAGTTACATTCGTAACATAGCAAAGAGCTTAAAAATGTGAATCACTTGTAGATGTGACACGGTTGTCATTCCGCTTTTCTTTAGAAACAGCTTTTATAAGTTAACTAGCTGTTCCTTGAGTTAATTTCAGAGCCTCCCGGGGAATAGAAAGTACCCTATGTCCTATTTTGTACACCTGACAACGTGTATGCACAATTTAAGGATGATCGGTTGAACAGTTAAGACGTGAAAGCATAACAAACTAACAAACTCACATTCTCGTATAGTAGTAGAGTTAGAAATAGGGTAATAATAGTAGAGACAATAAAGCTACAAATTTTCCTTAAACAACTGCTGTTTTTTAAGTAATTGCATTTAGAAGAATAAGAAAATTTTAAAAGCAGTTCAATTGAAAAAAAAAATTTACACTTTTTGAAGATAAAGAAAAAAAGAACATATTATTTTTGTTACTTTCAACAAAGTGCTGGCAATTGGCATGTTATCTATATACATACGTAATAGAAACAAAAAAAAAACACGTATATACGTATTATTGTCTGGGAATCGAAAAATAAAATAAACTTAGTACGGTTAACATTATGTTATATGCATAGTAAATTTGGAGTTCCTGCGGGAATCCCGAGATTTAAGCTGGTGACACCGCGCGCACCAGGCTAGCTAGAAATAAAAACTCATCTATTTAAACAGAGGAATACCTTATCGTTTTATAAACAGCTAAGTAACTAGTCTTTGGGCAAAAATTACGAATTCTTCAATATATGCCTTCATATCGGCGTGTTATCGCACCGCGAAAACATATTAACTGGAAATAACCCGTACAGGGAGGGGAAATTGCGTGAAAATATGAATATTTCATACATAATTCTACACAAACAATATTTGTCCGTATAAAAAAAATACGGGAAAAAGTTTTTCATAAAGCTTTACTCAAAAAGGGAACCAAAATGTAATAGAGTCATTTAAAATACACGAATTATACCTACTACGACGTTATTAAACTTGAAAGCTCACCCTTCTCGCTGTTATTAAAAATTCAAAAAGAGAACCTCACAAACTCGCCGCCTTCCAAATTCAAAATTTATAAATTTCGAATAATAACCGTATTCAAAAGCGGCGTGATTGGTTGCAGCGGCGGAGTGGAGGGAGCCGTATAAAAGACGACGTATGCATGTTTCATTACCACTATTGTGCGAGCCAAGACTGCGCAGACGCCAGGCTTCGCTTCATTAGATCCTGGAACGGCGCTGTTTAAGTGTGAATACGAAATGAGCTCCCGACTGATTGATTTTATTGGAATTATGGTGTGATTGCCGACAGAATTTGTAAACTTATTCGTAGCTATATTATCTGTACTGAATCAAATCTTATTAGTATTTTTCATCTTTTAGTAAACTGAATAGAAAACTTCTTTATTATTTATTAATCCAATTTTAAGTAATAAAAACAAAAAACACAAATTTGAAATTAAATTAATTTTCCAAGACAATTAGTTTTACATGCCTATGTCACACAACAGCCACAAAAATCAAATTATATTTTTATATAATTGGTTTCGTAATTGGTTTTAGATTTCAGGTCGGTCTCATCTCGTCTATGGTGCTAAACTCAATTTTGGTTAAAACAACTTTGAAAATATTCGACAAAAGGCGATACAAGCAAAAAAAAAAACAAACAGGACGCAATTACGCAATTCGAATTGGTAGTAAGGTATAACGAGACTTCTGCCAATTGCACAGTTTGAAAAGTAACGCCTTTTATGGTGGTCCCGGTGTATAGTTTATACATATTAAAATCTTTCTACCACTTGGAATTCTGTAACAAGCTGACGCTTGCACTACACACTACAACAGAGGGAGCACCATAGCACCCTTCTACAACACATTAGAATATCTATCTATACTAATAATAAAACTGTAGAGAGGTCAATTCTGTACATTGAATATATATTCAAAATTAATATTGGAGGATGAATGGTGATCGATACCGATGCCAAAAATGCAATCAGTAAATTATTTGTCTGTCTGTCTGTCTGTCTGTCTGTATGTGCACGCATGGGTCTAAAACTACTAAAAAGGATTTTAACCAAACTTGGTACGATTGTAGTCCATACTCCTGGGCAAGTTATAGGCTATATAACATAACGCTAAGACACACAGGAGCTGAGCATTGACGATAAATTTGAAGCAAGTCGGATAAAAATCCGCTTTCGCATACGTTTACTCAACCACGCAAAAACGGCTGATCAGATTTAGATGAAATTTGGCATGCACATTGTTAGGGGTACAGAGAAGGACATAGGGTACTTTTATCCCGGAATTCCCGCGGGAACTCCGAAATTACCGCGGGTGAAACCGCGGGGCACAGCTAGTTATTAATATGTTAGTTGACTACATTACTTAAATAAATCAAGTCTTATGTTTTCACATTAGGATATATTTCTAAGAAAATAAGTTGTTTTTTTTATTTGTACAGACGAGTCAGGAAAACTTAAATGTTGAATAATAAATAAGTAATGATATCTTGTTCAAACAAAATTACAGAATTATCAGATCTAGTCAGCCATTTATTTGCTTTATCTCTAACTCTATTGCGATACTAATTTAAAACAAAAACAACGACTATTTATATTCTAAAAATCGAAAAAAAAAATCATAGAGCAAACCCGTAAAAATATTGTTATTATGCTAAAACAAATATAAAGTGTTCCCGCTTTTAGTATAAATAAATTCATGAGCGCCTCCGTCGGCGTGGATTGTAAATAAATTAAAAATTCGTCCTCAGCCCTTTTTTTGTGAGCGTCTATAAACATATCTGGCTATTCCAAATAAGGCAAGGGTGTCCCATAAACAAAGGATATTTGATCTTGAAGAAGCATTGTGCACGCAGCGACGAAAAAAAAACGATAGATAAAATATGATATTTTTAATGACAACCGTCTATTGAAATGCGTAGCGAAAGATTTTATGACCCTTACGCAAAATTAATAAATATCGAACCACTACATAGTATAAAACAAAGTCGCTTTCTCTGTCCCTATATCCCTATATGTATGCTTAAATCTTTAAAACTACGCAACGGATTTTATCCTGGAATTCCCGCGGGAACTCCGAAATTACCGCGGGTGAAACCGCGCGGGTCAGCTAGTATAATAATAATACGCACAGTAGCACTGATACTATTCAGCTTAATACTATTTCAGCTTAGATGGAAACATGATTAGCGACAGTTGCTTCGCTGGTATTTAACGATCGCTCCATGTCACACCAACCATATTTTTAAGGTTCCGTACCCAAAGGGTAAAAAGGGACTCTATTACTAAGACTTCGCTGTCTATCCGTCCGTCCGTCCGTCTGGACGTCTGTCCCCAGGCTGTATCTTATGAACCGTGATAGTTAGACAGTTGGAATTTTCACATGATGTATGTATTTCAGTTGCCGCTATAATAGCAAATTCTAAAAAAACAGAATAAAATAAAGATTTAAAGGGCTCCATGGAGCTCTATACAACAGGCATCGCGCTCGTTTGCAGGGCACCATATTTGGTCAGTATACTCTCCCGTAGTTTGCACATTATTGACACCGTGCAGGGTCGGTCACCATGCCTGCTGGTCAGTGATATTGTGTCGCCAACATATCCTTCGGGCAACGAAGGGCGACCGAAATCTCTTCGGTCAAATTGATTTCTCTCCGTGCAGTGGAACAGATTGCATGCTTTCTTCCCAGCTTCTTCTTATTAGGACAACTAAATGGAACGGACGAACAAAGCGACGCGTACAAAGTCGATACCCATCCCATACATTAATAAAACCAAATTAATTTGCTGTCTCGATTAACGAAATTAACATGAAATAGACATGTACCTAGATCTATTATATCAATTTAACAATAGAACAATCGGGTTCCAGCTCGAGCACAATGACAAACCGGAGCAAATATTTGACAGTTTAAATACATGAAGTCGTGCAATCCTATACGTCCTATCGTGTCTCTATTGTAGCGAATTTGAGTAATAGCCGACGGGCATTTTAGTGCCGGAAACAATACGGCGAGCCAGAGAGCTAATTGGAGTGGAAGCAATATTGGTTTTGGGCTCAACCCGACCTGCGAATACATTGCCGTGTTCTAACTAAATAGATTTCGTCGAGAGAAAGGCACGAGGATATCTCTACGGGTACCGTATGAAAAGTGGGGATCTTTTCCAACATTTTGTCCCCAAAATTTTTTAGGGGCTATTGAATTCTCTGTTATTCAGTCTAGAACAGGTAATTCGATTATATTATTTCCGCTCAGGGGGTCGATTTTTGTATCGCTAGAATTACTATTCGCACACGGAATTGCAAGATTCACACGTGAATGCTTATAAAATGTATGAGGATTCGCACGTGAATTCGCGATTCCGTGCGTGAAAGTAATTCGAGCGATTCAAAAATACGGCCCCAGATCTTCATCGAAACCATACACAAAAAGGCCAGATAATTTATTCAGTATTTTAGGAGAAAAAAATTAATTTTGTTTTAAGCGTCTACAGACTGACGGGCCTAACTTGGGATTGATGAGAAAGATTTTAAATGATAAATAGAGCTTTTAAAGGTTATAATCTAGTCTTAATTCGGTCTAAATACACAAGAGAACGCCGTAGCTGTTTTTAAAATACTATTAATTTTTCCTCTTTCTTGTTACGGGTCTGCTGGAAGAAGTTGCGGAGTACTATGTAATTACTCTTTTTGTGATATCTGTTTGCATTCCGTTCCCGAGAAAAAGGGTCTTGACAGACAGGCCCTCAGACAAACGGATGACGAAGTGATCTTACAAGGGTTTTTATTTTCTTTTTGAAGTACGGACCCCTTAAAAACAAAAGCGTGTATTATTTTATACACGCAAAAGAAGTGAAACACAAAAAAAATAACCAATAATCCAATAAACCGCGAGTTTCAAAGCGTATCAAGCATAGTTCGCCATCGTAAAGCGACGCTTGTGATCTATGCACAGCTTGAGCTGGAATATGCCCTTAACTCCTATGACATACCTTCACCAAGATACGTCATTCACAATGACCTCTAGCGGAGAAGAAAAGCATAGCTGTAAAAAGGGCGAATTAATTAATAAGTTAATAAAATTACGGCATATTATGAACCGCGAGCGAGGCGGAATATTTAAGAATTCCCTTTGAAGCTCTAACCGGCCGTTGTTTGATGTTTTTCTTTTTCAATATGAACGTTTGAATGTTAATTAAGATTGAATGATTATGAAAATATTTTCTTTTATATAAATGGGTTTTGAGTTATGTTGCAGGACTTTTATGATGAACATTTCTTTATTTAAGGGTGCGTGCAGACTATGTAACTTGTTAGATACCTAACTTGTGGTATATAATTCAACATTGCAACATAAAACAATACTGTATATATTAGAATAACAGTGCAATAAAACAATGTTATATAAGCCTTGTCGTTTCTCGTTCTTCAGTGCTATGCTATACAATGTCGTCACTGAGAAGACGTTTCGTAGCGCCTGATGTACTTTAAAATCGCAAAAGAAAAACAAAAAAACTAACGTGACTAAGTTATATAAAATGTTATTATAACATTTAGTATCCACATTTTCTATTACATGTTATTATATGTTTCTATTACTGCAATACAAGAGCCTTGTCATAGTAGATAATAATTTTATGAAATATGTGACGCGACAAAAAGACAGCATTGTGTTGCAATAGATAAAGAAACTTGTGGCCAGCAAAATGGCCATCCGTTAAAGCCTGTTTAGTTGTTTGTTTGATACATTTTAATCAACCAGTTTTCCCAGCGGTTTCGGGTTCTTTAGGATCCATGAGTAAATTCGAGCATTCAAAAAAGAACCACAGTTTAAACACTCTCACTTTTATAATGTCACAATAGCTACGCCTCGTGGTTTTACTTGAGTGAATGTTCAACTTTTCCCGACGATTTTCAGAAAGCTTTCTATGTCCGAAAATAATAGGCTCCATAACAGCAAGACGTATAAAATAGAGAAGCGAATAGATAAACTGTCTTGGTGGCCAAAAACAATTCAGTCCAAACTGTGCCCTAGATTTCTCATGACAAACACTCTCGATCAAAATAACAGTAAAAATGACAGATGGAAAAACTCACCCCACGCACAGGGTAGGGGCCCCCTGGCTCATCCTCTACATAATCAGGTAGCGGGGTGGACGACCGCAACAATAATCCTTTAATAACGAAACCTCGGTGGCTGTAGAATTAAAATGATGCCCGTGCCTACGTAATTAGGGCGTCTGGTAAGGGTTGAAGACAGGCTCGTCACAAACGGCGCGACCTTTGAGTTTGAACCGGCGAAGAATTTTGAATTTCAACGTGTACCAAACCGGGTGCCGTCAAACAACGAGTTTCGTCAGGTCGGTGAGTCCTTTCTTTCTCCTTCTCATTTCGTCAATACATATCCCTTAGCTGGGTTCTGAGGATTCTTATCGGCTTCGAGACAGGGAATACAAGCAGGCCAGTTTGCTCTGGGTCTGTGATATCACACCATTAAAATTATAGACGTGCAGAAACTAAACCTTTTATTAAAAAAAAAAACCAAGTCTTGAAAGTAACCGTGATGGAAACTGGCATCCGAGCGAACTCTATACATCATTATATTGTACTAGCTGTGCCCTGCGGTTTCACCCGCGGTAATTTCGGAGTTCCCGCAGGAATTCCGGGATAAAAAGTACCCTATGTCCTACTCTGTACCCCTGACAACGTCCATACCAAATTTCATCCAAATTTGTTCGGCCGTTTTTGCGTGATTGCGTAACAAACATCCACACTTTCACATTTATAATATGTAGTAGCATGTAGCACGCCTATTTAGCCTTACTTGAAACGCCTTCACTGTACTTATGGCGCTTGCTATCGTTTTACACCCGTTGATTATTACATATATGCTTGAATGTACGTATTTTATTGAATTCGTTGCGAAATTGCGACAAAGAAGCGACTACAAGTCGTGCCTCTGCCCGTAGCCTAACACCGTGCATGCCGCAGGGTACTCCCGTAATTTGGCATGCTGAGGATTGTCATCCGTCAATGGACGGGTTCGACTCCCGTATTAAACCACTGAATAACAAATGAACAGCCCACGGCGTACAATATATTGTATTGGCATAATGACGTAGGTAGCATTTAATTTTGATATGAAATAGATAGGTAACTGGAGTTTAGTAAACAAGTATAATTTCAGTTTGATATGGAAATTGTAGGTGCGTGCATACACGTGATTTACATAATTAAAACAAAAATCTATTTATACAAAAATGAATCCGTATTTCCCTCGGTCACGGCATCACACGTCGTCCGATCGCCGTTAAATTTTGTATAAACGTTGTCAGGGGTACCTACAGAGAAGGACATAGGGTACCTGCTTTTCATTCCGGAATTCCGGCGGGAACTCCGAAATTACTGCGGGTGGAACCGCGGGGGACAGTTAGTAATAAATAAATATTCCTTCTAACATAGAAAATAGAAAGAAAACGAAAACAAATAATAGCTGCTGTAAGGCTCAACTCACACTGGCACAGAGTCGAAGCGACGCGACGCGTTATATTTTTCAGCCTATAGCATATTCATCTCTATTGTTCCATTATTTAAGTACAAATTTGTGCTATGTAAATATGGAAGCGCACGTCGACGCGCGTTGACGCGCGCATTCGCGCTTCGACGCTCGGCTGGAGTCGAGCGGATTCGCGAGTCGCCGCGCGTTACTCGGCCGCAGTGACGCGTCAGACGCCGACCACTACGGACGGACGACAGTGCTGAACTATACGACAATGGACGAAGATGAAAAATTAATTTTTTTAGTACAGAAATATGAATGTCTGTTTAACGTCAAGGCGAAAACCTACAGTGATAAAAATTGTAGGAAAAATGCCTGGCAAAAAGTAAGCGGTGAAATGCAAATTTCTGGTAAGTTCTAACTGTTTATTATTACATTTACATAACATACACAATAGTTATAAAGGGTGTAAAAAAATTAAACCCAGAACCGAAAGTGGGGAACACTACTTATCAATGCGAACATTTTCCCTCAAGAAACTATACCTGGGAAATCAAGTTTTTCAGGGATAATTAGGTGCGTAGTTTGTACTCATTTGGTTGTTATATTAACATATTCGTGTTTTGTATCATGCTACCAGCATTTAAAATCGCTAACGAAATCGGTAACAGGGTAAATAACACGAATTGTATGAAATATCATCAATTCAAGTATATACTTTGAAACCGATTATCCTGGAAACCCTTGATTTCCCAGGTATGGTTTCTTGGGAAAAAATGTTTGTATTGACGAGTAGTTTTCCCCACTTTCGGTTCTGGGGGTAATTTTTTTACACCCTTTATTTTATGTACACGCGATGTAAATCCAATGAAGTATTCAGTTGTGTTTAGTAATGTAACATTATGACCACTTTTTTAACATCGTGTGATCATTTCGTTTTGCCATGGTACTGCCCCATGCTCGGATATAAAATAAGATTTGAATTTATCTCTGATCACCATGGCATTTGACGTAGTTTGGTTATCGACTGACCGCATATTTTGTAATATACTATTACTTGGCAATTGCAAGTTTTCGAGTTCGTCATTTTCTCTTATGTAATTATGCAAACATGTGCATGCAAGAACCATAGAATCAAGATACATCGGTTGCATTTTTATTTTTTTTTGAAAAACCTCAAATTTTTGTGACAGGATTCCGAAAGCACTTTCTACTAGGCGCCTTGCTCGACTTAAGCGATAATTAAAAATTTTCTTTTCATGATTGTCAGACACCTGATTTCCAGGATATGGTCTCATAATGTGTTCGGACAAGGGAAATGCTTCGTCTCCTACAAAAACATGTGGCATTTCTTCTATCATACCTGGCAACCTTTTATTAGACGGTATATCAATCGTATTATTTTGTAATCTTTGTCCAAATTTAGAGCTGTTTAATATGCCGCTATCACTGTTACGTCCATATGCTCCAATGTCAACAATAATGAATTTGTACTTTGCGTCAACAACGGCTAACAAGACAGTACTGAAATATTTTTTGTAATTAAAGTAGAGACTGCCACTATTCCAGGGAGCCCTTATATTGACGTGTTTACCGTCAATTGCCCCTATACAATTAGGGAAATTCCATATGGTTCTGAATTCCTCCTCTATTTTAGTCCATAATTCTTGTGTAGGCTTCGGCATAACAAGTGGCTGTAAATATTTCCATATTGCTGCGCAAACTTCATGTACAATTGTTAAAACAGTGCTGTATCCTACTCGATAACTTTGACCTAAGGCTTGAAAGCTTATCGCCGTAGTCAGAAATCTGTAACAATTTAAAAAATACACGTAAATAATACATTTTATTAGATTAAAATAAAAGTTACAATTTTGTGTTCCTTTTTCAGAGGCGGAGTGTCAAAAGCGGTGGAAAAGAATTCGAGATTGCTACAAAAAGGCCATTAGATTAAGGCAATTTAAGAGTGGTTCTGCTAGATCAAATGATAAGCCAATAAGATTTGAAAAAGAATTGGAGTTTTTAAAACCATACTTGCAGAACAAACCACAGACGTGTAACTTAGATAGCTCCGAAGAAACTGACCTAAACACTGATACCGACACCAACATGTCCGCTGCGTTGCCATCTCGACCCGAATCACAATTATCCAACCATTCCGATACTACACGAAAGAAGTCCCAACCACTATCACAAATGTTATTCGCGCAATATCTGGAAAATAAGAAAAAAGAAGAAGATCCAACAGACACATTTTTTCTCTCTATGTCTAAAACCGTTAAACAGATGCCAATACAAATGCAAGCGCAACTGAAACGACAGATATTACTTTTAGTAACTGACGCGGAAATAAAAGTTGCTTCCAATGCTTCCTTTCAACCTGAAACAACTAATATCAACCCAAGGCAAGCAAATACTTCTTCATCCAGTGGCTATACAACAGAACTACGAACCGAATCAGAAAGTCTTCAGCTGCAATCTAATTCCACTAACTATAATGTTAACACATATACAATGCAGCCAAATACCGGCTATTATACAATACAGCTACCAACCACTTATACTCCTTCTACAAATACGTCAACCAGTACCAACTGCACAACCATTAATCAGTTCGGAAATAGCACTTCTTCGAGCTATCGTATACAAAATCTCGAGCTGCCACCTTCACCGTACATACCATTGCCGATTGGGATGACGACGCGGCAACGGAGGGAAGGCGATAATGACTACAGTGAATGACGTTATGTATGGCTGATGAATGCCCTGATTTATTAATTATTAAACTAAGTAAACAGGGTGGGACGGTTCTCCAAAAAATTATAAATACTTATTTTTTGTCATACCTACCTATACTTTCCGGAAATAATGTCATGTAGTTTTTAGCTTTAAAATGATGTGATATATGCATGCTATCAGTTTCTGGAGAACTGTTCCTTACACCTTGTATAATAATGCGTAAAAATTATGATTCAAGATAAATAAATCTATATAAATAAAAACAAATGCTTTTATTTTTGTCCTATTTGTGTTCTCAAACTGTCGATCATATTGTAACGAAACTAAGGCAGGGTGTTCTGACGACGCTCGAGAAAAATCCACTGATGTTATAAAGGTCTTCTCACGCAAAATTACAGAACTACTAGGTACGTTACGGTACTACCACCGCCTATCATTTAAAAGCAAATTGAAATAACAAATGCACACACATCCGAGGGGCTAGTGTGAGTTTGATCGAGTACGAAACGTTACTATCGCGTCTGTCGGAATCAAAACTTCCCCTTACGTCCGCTAGGGGCGCTGTTCGATTTCCCATACTAATTCGGCTGTGACGCAGACGCGATAGTAACGTTTCGTACTCGATCAAACTCACACAAGGGGTACCGCTCGTTCATCAAGTCCAGTATTACTATGCTTGCGCTGAATTCGAACACAGTTTTCCGAGTCATAGTCGATCAAAAATAACAATAATAGCTCTTAAAAATTTACGTACATACCTCAAGCATATTGATATCCGCTCTTCAACGGAAATTGGTATTCTTAAATTTGTTTCTTGCTTTTGGATGTGAGGCCTCAAAATATTTACCAAATTTTCAAATTTATCTAAGCCCATTTTATAATAATCATAAAAATATCTTGGGTCCTGGCTTAAATCGTTACTACAAAGTGTTTTGAATTCGCCAAGAATATGTCTTTTCTTCCATAACTCGTGAACCCAAAATTTTCGTTTTATTTTCCTATTCTCAGCTTCTGATATAATTTTACTTTCTTCCTCTTCAACTTCTGATATTAGCGCAATCATGATAAGATCGATATCAACCATCGTATACTGCCGAGCGAGCACCATTCACGAATGTTCGAAAGTCACTAGTCCAGCACTGTGATCCGAACGCGCTAATACGAGCATCGTCGCGCGCAGACGCACGTCGCCGCGCGAACACGCGCGTCGCCGTGCAAAACATGACGCGTCGCTTCGCTTCGACTCTGTGCCAGTGTGAGTTGAGCCTAAATCTATTTGTTCCACCGTTTTTCCTTTCATTTCATACATTGATTGAGTTCGCAACATATTTTTTTTTTCTCCAATTTTAAAAAAGGCCATCCGTGACAATTTTCAACAAAAACGTAGGTATAACTTCATTGAACACACTGTCAGACTTGGGGCGCATTATTTCCAAAACATCAACACCGCAAGAACAAAACGCCATTGTCATGGAACGTATACGATTCCTTCCTAGAAGGTACCAACCAACGACACAATACAATACGGAATCATTGTTAGGAAATTAAAACAGTAATTACGACTAGTATTTGGAAACGAAAAGAAAAAAAAAAAACTGTCCCTCACATGTCAACGCTGGTAACAATTTATCACTGGCCTTTCATAAAATCGATTGTTTATCTTTTTTTTTTATGTTACAAACGCGTTCGTAATTTGTAACGTTTTAGAATCTGATTTTATTGAGCGGAACGCAATTATTTCGCTAATGCGTCGGTATATAGAATTGTTTGCACGTTCGTTCGTTCATGTCAATGGACAATGATTTATTTTGTGAATTTCACTCGATCGTAGTGAACTGCTACGGGGACATTTGAGATGACCTGTTGACCTGTTGTTGTTGATGCAATGATCAAAACAGAATTTTCTAAAGTTTCCTAGACATTTCTTAAAATTACTAGCTGTTTCCTTTGTTTTATCTGTATATCACTTTTTTATAATCTGAAAATTTTAATTACAACCCAAAAATTTCCAAATCCAACGGTGATTCCATACTTTCCCACTTTCCACTCTCTAAGAACTTCCAAAATCTCTTGAAATTGTAAGCCTCACTTGAATTTCTATACTGAACCGATTTGATCTGGCCATTATGGAAATATTTTTATTTAATTGTGAATTTAAATTGAAAATTCTGAAAGTGCCAGTTTTATAAACAGTAAAACACACACACACACACACCCACGCACACAACTTCGTTATGATCCCGATGTTTTGTTTTTAGTGCCTTTTCGACGGTGCCGAAATTTAATATAAGCAAAACTGTTACGCTAGCGGAAGCCAAAACGAAACCGGAAATTGCTTTAGCGTTGCAAAAAATTGCCCAAGTATCAGTGAGACCCCGCCTCTCCACCTTAATTAATGCGGTAATTATGTGCAAAGTTCATCGATTCAACGTGTTCATCAAAGACATTATGCTAATGTAACCTCTTTTCCGATATCTGGCATCCTCACGACTCCGCTTGCATAATACCATAAAGCGTTATATTATTTAAGAAATTAAAACATCTATTCGATACAATATACATATAAATAAAATTGAAGTGTGTGTTTGCAATTCCAAATTAACAGCTTTTCACTAAATGCATATTAAAGTAGGTATATACGGTAATTACATTAAAAAAGAAACATTTTTGAAAATGTTTGTTTTTTCCGGCTAATGTTTGAAACGACTGGACCGATTTTAACGGGCCGATCACCGGTAGATAGCTGTTGTTTTAAGGAGTAAATTAGGTTACTTTTATTTTAGAAAAGAATGGTTCCTGCGGGAATTCCGTAACTCACGCGGGTGTAACTGCGGGGACACAGCTAGTGTTAAAAATATGAATCATTTGTACGAGTACAATAAAAAATTCCCACAGAATGACTTAAAAATTCAACTAAACTAACTAAATTATCTTAACTAAACTAAATTATTTTCATTTGTGTTGTTCTGTATATGGCCATATGTGTTTTGTGTCTCATCTTGCTTAAATAAATCTTTCTTTCTTTCTGAATTTTTATAAGTTCTATCATATATTTTAAAAGCTCCCTCATACAGTACTGAGAGAGTTCATACAGCCCAGACTTTTTTTTATAGAATTCCCAGCACTTAATTTATAGCACCGACGACAGATTTTTTGCACACTACCACCACACCAAACAAAAAAAAGGAACTCTCTACGTTTATTTTTCGAACACAGTTTCCGCACTTTATTTTTTTCAAACAACCCCGACCATGAATCCGTGGGGATTAGCATCGTCTAAAAATAAATCATAATTGCCTCAAATCGGGCAAATTTAAGCTTTATCGGTTTGTGTTAAGAGTTAATTTTTTTTAATTTATCTCGTTACAGGTGGCTCTAATGCGAGGTAAACAGTTAGAAATTTTAATCCCGAAGTTAGGAAGGGCGCGGTTTGTTTTCTTTTCCGGGACGCGGGATATTGTTTTGGTCACATATGTACCGATGTTATAGAGCAGTGGAGTTAATATACTTTTGAAACCACGTGTCTCATTTGGGGTGTTATCGTATAGGGTGAAGATGAAAATTTAAATTCATGTGTGTTTTTATTTTTAAATATAAATGAATGTGGCCTTTGAGTAAAATATTTCTACTATCGATATTTACGGTTCCTCTGTCACTATTTTCACACAAGTGCTATAAAAAACTAGCACATGAAGGACAATATGGGTTATTTTATGTATGTTTCTGATAGGTTTGATTAACAAATCTGTAGGTACTATAATAAAAGAGTAGAATCTGCGATTCTGTACATTGAATATTTTTAAGAAAAAATTAACAAGGGCGATAAAAGAAGAGTAACCAACCACAAAAAAAGAGTTTTTAAAATTCTTTCCTATCTGTCTGTCTGTTCACGATAATCTCCAAATCTACTGAACGGAGTGTCATGCGGTTTTCATAGGTAGATTAAGCTTAGCCTGGAGCTACATATAGGTTTCGTTTCATTCAAATCGGATGTCAGGAAAAAAAGTTGTTACATAAAAACTTTACACGCGGGTGAAACCGCGGGGCACAGCTAGTTGATTAAATAATATGTCTGACACACTAGCAGAAATATTAACTAGGATCTTGTTTGTCGTTCCCATTCCAGGCTAGGTGTGTTAAAATCTTCGACCACACCGTCACTTGACATCCAAGTGAGCTGTCGTGAAACGCTTGCTGGTTAACCAAAAAAAAAGATAAAGAATCTTAAAAAATACAATAGAAAGTTCTACGCGTCTGTTTGTCTGCCTGAACTAACTTAGGAAAGTACCTGACGACGATATTATACTTTTTTCTCAATTTAATATAGGTAGGTTGTGTTCCGAAAAAAGATTAGTGTGTAAGAAGAACATAACATTTAAGGTTTTTTTATTTTGTTTGTCTATTCGAAATTAATACCAGTTTTTTAACCAAATATAAGATAACTTGTATGTGAAAACGTGCCAAGTTGTATCCTTTTAGACAAAGAGGATTATTTACAGAACTTGGCACCTATTTAAATCTCAATTCTTTTGTCGGCGAAGTCAACAACCAAGCACATTCTTAATACTGAACTTGGCTTCCGCTTTAGCATTTATGTTTTTGAAGGGATTACAATATAAAATGACAGTATCTACTATCTAACCCCAAGTTTTTTAGGCAGTAGCAAGTATTTACTAATTAAATTACGTGACATTTGCTACTCGAATAAGTTATACAAACTTCCAAACTACTTTCGTCCAAACTACATTCAAAGCAGAGTTGCTACTTATATTTAACTAGCTGTCCCGCGCGGTTCCACCCGCGATAATTCCATCCAAACTTTACCCCCTTAACAGTATCATTTTCAAAAATCCTTTCTTATCGGATGCCTCCGTCAAAGAACACACCCTCAACTTTCAGGTCTCTACGATCAGCAGTTTAGGCTGTGCGTTGATCCATCAGTTATTCAGGATAAAGCATTTTATAATATGTATAGATTAAAAATATATAACTTATCGCGAAGCGCTGCACGCAAATAACACGTCAGCCGTCTCGACGCCAGTCAAGTGCAAGCAACATTATCCCGAAGCCATACCCGCGCCGCACCGCAGGACTGTAGGCAAGGGTTGCTCACATCATGCTTCATCGAGCTCATTCGCCAATTAAATTGTTGCTTGCCTTTTTTTTTAAATAACCGCTTTTTACGAAAATATAAACTGCCAGTTGGTTTTTTAAAATTATTTTTTATAACAGGCTGTACCCCGCGGTGTCACCTGCGTTAGTTTCGGAATTCCCGTAGGAACTCCAAGCTGGCCTAATTTACTCCTTATACATCAGATAATTTAGTAGTGAAATTCCCGTCAATATTGGTCCCACCGTTTCGGAGATTCACCCGCGTGAATTTCGGAACTCCGGCAGGAACTCCAAACTTCTTTTATACAAACCTTGTTAGACCATCACGAACAGAAAAAAATATTCAATATTTTATACCTATCGTGTAGTCGTTTGGAAGTTATGCGATCACATCCATTTTGGCAATTAATTTTTATTTCTATAGATATTTATAGGTATGTATTACTAACTCATAAGTTATGTTTTGCCCGTTTCACCCATAGTTATTGGAATTCAAAACTTTGAGATATGTGTTTCTTTATTTGCAAAGTGACGTTCTGAGTCACCTTTTTTTTCTGTAAATTTGACCCTTAGTACATTTTAATTTGTAGTAACTCTAATGGTTGGTATTTTAAATTATCTTGATAAATAGCATATGTAGGTATTATATTTTTTATTTGACATTCACAGATATTTTATTTCTAAATATAAGTTGATTAATAATTAGCGCAATACGAAATAGGCACGTGAAAAGTGTTTTTTTTTTTTGCTATAATACCTAAATATTTACATGTTTTGAAATGCGATTCGCGATCGGCTTCCTGAAACTTATACCAATTAATTTAGGGGAAATTTGATTTCTGTTAAATCGATGTTATTTTCAGTCACAACAGCCGTGGGTGGGTAATAACGTTCAATTCGTAGAAGATTACGTTTTTCAACTAATTAGTACAGCGTTTACCAACAAAAAATATAGTTAATTCATTCAACATAACAATTTTGCGTCAGAATCTATACCTATATAATATGTATTTGTATAATATATAATTACGTATATATATTAAAACAAATAATAATTAGACGTGAAGTAATAAATTAATATACATCTTTTAACACTTTAAAAGTTTGTAATTAAATTATTAAATTTTATTTAAAATAATAATAAAAAAAAAACAATTTTTCTCTAATTTGTGGGCACACAAATAATGTTGCAAATTAAAGATTACTGTGATTTTAACACTAAAGAAATGAACGATTAATAACTTCATTTAACGATTCAACTTTTATTTTCAACATTGTCTGTGTTCTCATAAACTAGAGATTTTTTTTTTAATTTTGATTACTTTTAATAAAATTTAACTAAAAACTTCTTAAAGTCGATGTTAAAAGATGTATATTAGTTTATTACTTCATGCCTGATAATAATTTGTTTTAATATATATACGTAATTATTTCTATACTCTGCCTTTTTATGTTCCGCTAATCTTGCCGGTGTGTATATAATATAATACATAATTGTGTAAATCACTAGTTGTGCCCTGCGTATTCACGTTTTTCATAACAACTTTTTATCCCGACCGCGCCATCCGATTTAAATTAAACAAAGCCTAAATATGTTGCTCCAAGCTTAGCTTAATCTACCTGTGAAAACCACATGATAATCCGTTCTGGCGTTTCGAAGATTATGGTGAACAGATACGCGTATAGATAAAGATGAAGAAGAAGATAGATAATGCAAATAAAACAAGCGAAATATCGAACTCGTTCGAATCACTCACAACTCGTGAGCGGTGGAGCGAGTCGACTCGACTGGACACGCCGCAGCCTGTCGATGCGATGTATCAACTAGCACAGTGGTTTTCAAAGTGTCCGTCGTGCTTTCCAACCCAAATTTGAAGGGGGCAAACCGCAAACACGAAGAGCCGTGTGAAAGACCTATAGCTGTTTATTTATTTACACTGAAAATAGAGGTTGATTCCTAATAAATTATTTATGATCAGATTTACTCAAGAACACAATAACATTCACAACCACTTTTGACAATCATTCGGCAAATATATCAGTAGGTATTAGGCGTGTGATCAAGCAGAGAGTTCAGCAATGACGAAAGCAATTTTTAATTTGACAATTTTTATAATCAATCTGGCATATGTGACTTTTGTAATGATCGAAATAACTTAGACAGTAGGTATATAAATTAATAAAAATTGATAATATGACATTTGCACGCCGAGCAACGGCAGAATATGATGTACCTGACATAATATACCACCTTTACATGTACCATATTTTGGCAAATAAACGAATTGAATTGAATTGAATAGCCAGCTAGACTGGTTATGTACGACAATATGACTTTTATGCGTTTTAATAGTACGATAAATACCCTAATAGTGTCACGATGCTTGAATAATTTTTGTTTTCACAAGAGAGCGAGGTGAAGATTTTTGGCGGAAACAGAAGGAATCAGTTCTATCATTTATTTTTTGTCAAAAAATGTATATTACTGTTACCTAACGGTGGAGTTTTTTACACAGTAAAGTCTCTCAGTGGCGGTTTTTGTGTGTGCATTGAAATAAAATAGCTAGAGCCGATCCGTTCGGTGTCTAAAAAGAGATAAGGAAAATATTTTGGAGTTTAGGGCACGATAATCAACTTCAGTTTCAGAAGATTAAAAGATGACTAATAAAAATACATCATTATAATAACAATTTGTTATTGACTTGAGTGGCTGGCTGGCTAAACTGCTGTTGCAATGTAGGCGCATGTCTAGATATATCATAAAAAAATAACACAGGCGCGATAGAGAAAGGTTTGAGAATCGAAGAGCCGGCAAGTCGCGTTCGACATGCGTTCGATGGGCACGCGAGTTCCGTCACATGTCGCAAGGCATTTTGACACTTTTGCGTGTGCTCATTAGACCGTTGTACTCAATATGGAGTGCGACGGTCGAGCGATGGCGTCTTGTGTGCGGCTTCGCTCGACGCGCGGTCGAGTGAAGTCGGCGAAGAAATTGACACATTTTCTTGGTTCTTTTTATGAAAAAAGTACGTACATGATAAATTGCTAGCAGCACTGGCCTAGTGATAGCAAGATAATGAGCCAGGTGTCGCGGATTCGATTGTAACATAAGGGTAGTAAAAAATTGCAGATTCAATTATTTTTTTACATTTTAGTTTAGATTTTTATGTTTAGAGTATATTGGCCTTAAATTTTCAATTGATCATTATGAAATTTTGCATACTCATGGTCAGGGGTACAGAAAAGGACATGGAGTACTTTTTATCTCGGAATTTTCGCGAGAACTCCGTAATGGCACCGTTACTTATAATGTAATATACTAAATTTTTTGTTAAAATATGATTATTATTACAGTTTTCTACTTCAAGGTGGCATCAGAGGTATCTATATGTAGCATTTGCCATGAACTTGTTGAAATGTAAATCAAAACTGTTTTCTTGATGTATGTTTTTGGTACCAATAAACTTATTATTATTATATTATTATTATTACCAAAGTATCAGCGACAACACCAAGGTAACCGAGGTCATCAGCTGTACCTTAATAAACATTAGAAACAGTTAAAATATAACCCACACCTCACAGCGGGGTCACAAGTAGAAATCTATCAACCGTTTGGGGGCATCAATCGTTGAATCCATCTGAAAAAAAAAAGAGCAACCACGATACGTACTTAGCGTCGGGATTTAGGGGGTCATAAATCAACGTCTCGCTCCGAGAGAGACGCGTGGTCACCTCTATTTAAACATGGCCGGTCGTATATCAGTATAGGCAATGAAACTCGAGGTTTATGTTGGAAAACGTTACTTGCACAATTTCTTTTTTTTTTTTGTTGTAAATCAGCATAGTTAAAGTGCCAGTGCAAAAATTATTCGTGTATCAGAAAAAAAAAACAAAATTGATTTATTCTGAGTGATCCTTATTAGGTAATTGCTGGAGTGGTAAAAATTTTGGAAAAAATACTAGGTAGTTGTTTCCCGGGGTTTAGCCCTTGTGAATTTCGGTGGTTCTTCGGTAACTCCGGAAGAAAAACCTTTCTTAGCTGACTTTTACTCCCTGTAAAACTATCAAACTAACTTTCAGCTTTATAGGATTAGGTATATAAAGTATTTCGCCATACGAAAGATGTATTTTGAAAAAAAAAACATTATTTAGTGCACCTTCCTGAGTCCTGACAGATATCAAGATTCTAGACTTAGCAGTTTAGGCTATGCGTTAATAAGCGATGAGTTTCTTTTTTTATAAAATATGCATCTAGGTCACACATGCAAAAGTGTATTTTGGCTGGGTCTTTACAGAACAATGGATAGTATATAAATTACAGTATGAGGCCGCTATATTATATTTAGAGTTTTTCAAAACTTTTTCAACTTATCTCAGTACAGTTTATTTTCACAATAAAAACAATCCAATTACGTATGGAACACAATCCATCCAATTTGTCCTTCACGCTAACGGATGTGTGGTCACAGCACATTAGGAGAGGTAAACAGATAGCGTGGATGCCAGGTGATTGATCCGCACGCGGTGACGTCACTCCGACGCCGGCCATTGTCGACGCCATTATTAAAACGCCTTTTTTTGGCGGGAACTCACACAAGATTAATTCACACACGACTTGAGATGGATCGCTTTATCTATGCAGCCGGCATCTAGTTTGATGTATGGGCGTCTAGATTGTTGAGTGGATCATACACTGATTTCATTTTACTATAGTTTCGACATACACCTAGTACCTACGTAGGTAGTATAAAACAAAGTCGCTTCCCGCCGGCTGTCCCTCGGTATACCTACTCTTAGGGAGCATCCATTAATTACGTGATCCTATTTTGGCGAATTTTTCAACCGCTGAACCGATCATCATAAATTTTTTCATACACGTTGTCAGGGGTGCAGAAAGAAAATCCGGCGATGTCAAGTTTGGAGATATGAAAAGGTCAGGATTCCAATTTAAGGTTCTATGGCTCCACCGTTCTGACGATGAGTCTTCCGATGTCACAGTATAAAAATTCAAATGTCAAGATACTATAATCCCTACTAATATTATGAATGCGAAAGTAACTCTGTCTGTCTGTCTGTCTGTCCGTCTGTCTGTTACGCTTTCACGCCTCAAAGGCGCAACCGATTATCATGAAATTTTGTTGTCAGAGGTACAGAGAAGGACATAGGGTACTTTTTATCCCGGAATTCTTGCGGGAAATCCGAAATTACCGCGGGTGAAACCACGGGGAACAGCTACTAATCTATAAAAATTTCATATCCTGCTGATTTGATTGTTGGTTGTTGACAAGATAAAGCCGTACCGAACACAGGCGTATCTCGTTATTTCAGTCACCTTTCAGCATTCATTTTGAACCCTGAGCAGGAAACAGGTTTTCTAGAGAACTATAATTTAACCAATCAATCTAACATTGTCTTTGGCGTTTCGCCATAATTGAAGAAGTATAAGAAGAGATTTGTAACTATTACTAAGAAATATTATCACTGGACTGTCTCTCTATTATTATAATAAAAGACGCCATTAAAGAAAAAGATTTGATTGTTGTCAATTGAATAAAAAACGTCCGTCAAAATTTTAAATTAACAATTCTCGTGACTCAGTGGAAGAAAGAAAGAAAAGGAGTTTATTGGTTTATTAATAAAAAGTGCAAATTGTATAAAGTTTCAATTTTCAGTGATAACGCAATAAAACTCGGGCATACGTTTCTTGGAGCTTAGAACGCTGCATAGTTCAAGAACTGTAATAGGGAGGAATACTCGCGTATCACGGCCGCATTCCACTGTAGACATAACAGGCCCCAACATGAGTTACACAACGAGTTACCGTTACATAATAAAAATTGTAGACACAGCTAGAATAACTATAAATTTCAACGGATTTCACATTGCTCATTAGCGGTTTTCCATCCGAAAAAAAGATACTAAAGAAAAAGAAAATACCAAAACGAACTGATCTCTTGCAATCACCAATCAACACAGCCCACCTAGCTTGGCTGACGCAGTTTAGGTGTCACCCCAACAGCTGGTAGCGTCGGCTACATCCCGACAATCCACGCGGCGGAGTGCCATAGGGTACTTTTTATTCCGGAATTCCCGCGGGAACTCCGAATTTCCCGCGGGTAAAACCACGCAGGATTGCCCACAGCATCCTAGCCCTGCCTCGAAGCAGGTACCTCTGTCGGCACATTGCTCGTGGATCTGACGGCCATTGGAGCAAGTTGTTCTCAAGATGAACTCACAATATAGTAAAGATCGTCGATTTGGTGAACATAGCTTATACTTGGTGGATTTAAATTACTTGACAAAAAAAAACTGGTACCTAGTTCATGTCTAAGCTAGGTCGTAATATAGAATATATATATTTTCAAAACATTTCGGTTTAGCGGTCGTAAAACCTATTTAATTTGTGTGAGTGTATTGTGAAATAGCTTCGACAAAAACCTCTCCTCATGGTAGGGGTGTCAGGATTGAACGGAACGTAGTGGAGCGTGAGCTGATGGCACGATTGACACGCGTTTGGGAATTACAGGCCGGATCGGATCGGATCGGATGAGATCGGGTCACGGAGCATAGCGCCGCTCTGGTGTGCTTAGGTATTATATATATAAAAGAAGTTGTGGACAACCGGAGACTGAAAGCAAAAAGTAATAATAAAAGTATCGCGAAAGAAGCCGCCCGCCACAACATAGCGGTAAGCCCAGAGGTGATAGCGGCGTCGTATCTATATACTTATTTTATTAAGAGGAAAGATTTGATTTTTTATTTGTTGGTTTGTTTGTTTGTTACGATTTTACACAAAAACTACTGGACCGATTTAAAAAACTCTTTCACTATTAGAATGTTACACTATCCCTGAGTAATATAGGCTATAGTGTAATTCCCGCGGGAACTCCGAAATTACAGCTAGTACATAATATTAGGATATTAATTTTAAAAACCATGAATTGGTTCAATTCAATTCAAAAATGATTGGTTGCCCCAGGAGAGAAAAATAAAACATATACATACACAAATATTATTTAATATATAGATGTTTTATACTGTATTTTATTTTTTAGACATATTTGTAGAATGAGTTGCAAAACTAAAATGGAATTGACATACTTTATATACATTTAGATACAAAAGTTTATCTAGACCTGAAACCAGTCGAGTTTCCAATATCAATCACTTACAAACTTCTGTATGTTTCTAGGAGCAGCCTTACCTGGGAAAAGAAGAAAAACATTACTTATATAATTGTATTATATTTGCACATTTTTCCATAACTATAATGATGAAAAATTGAGATATTAGAGAGGAGACATAATTGTGTAAGGAATGCGCACTTTCATGAAACTTACTCAAAAATATGGAAGGCTGTATGAGGCTAATCGTAAAATGTACTATACCTATATTTTTTTTTTTCGAAATATGATTTCCACTATCACTTGGTAGACTTATATTAATCGCTCTATACCTTAAAATACAGCATGCATATCATACATAAGTTAAACATACTTTTCATATTGTATAAATCTTATCTTCGATCTTAATAAGAGCATGGGCAATAGAATACTAATGGCTATTTTTTAATAAACAGAGACATATCTTTATATAGCCATTGAAAGTTTTTAAGTTTTAAATTATAACAAGACATGGTTGAGACCATTTTATCAGTAACAAAGTCAAAAATCTTAATCATAGATCAATAAAAATACATTCGAATTTACGAATTGAGTAAATGAAATACCTACCTACACAAATTTGTTACCTGACAAAACCATCGGGCATACGAGCCACGAGCAATAAACAGATAACAAATGATAATGACAGTCAGTTAGAATATAAACAACCAGTCTTGGACGGACACCCCGTCGGGTTTCTTGGTTTTGTAATTTGAACCATTTCTTTTAAATCCGTAAAACCCGATTCCGATGCGTTTAACACACGCAACGTAGCTAATTTGATGTTTTTCGGTTGAGTTTTTTATTTACATAAGTTTTTATTTATGGTTAAGAAACTAGGCGTTTGATCACAGCTCACCTGATGTCAAGCGGCGGTGTGGTCGAAGATTGTAAACACACTTAGCCTGGAGTTGAGACTGACTTTCGAGTGAGGCTGCCGCGACAGATTTTCAACTTGAATTTCTAGCTCTACCACGAATTACGATGCTATGGTTTACTCACAATGTTTTCCTTCGGCGATAGCTCAAACTCATTATTGAGATTTGAATCCACGCCTTGCGACTTCAAATCCGAATGCCCCAGCCACTGAGCTATCATCTCTATAAAATCTCACATATTGTACACCTGTACATTTGCGTTGTGTGTATACGTTCGAGTTAGAATTTCATCGAAATCGGTTCAGCTTCAATTACCATTCAAATTATCATACATATTATGCAAAATAAAAAAAAAAGACCTAACGTACAGTTAAAGTATGAATAAATGTCGACTTCATTTTGTGTAATGCATCAGAAGGTAGCAAAAACTTTTGTAATTGCCCCACTTTTCACCCCCTAGTGACGTGCAAAACATAATATTTTATAAAAGAAAATTACAGAGACGTCACACAGGGTCATGCAACGAAGTTTTAACAGACTTGTTACCGACCCGCTGCTAAAGTATTACCTACGAAGCAACTACAATATTTACCTAACAATTTTCATAAAATCGCTAATTACACGCCACACCGAGCAATCACAAAGGGTGAGACAAGTTCATTCTTTGATTTTTTGTTTAATATCACACTAAAATCCTCTTTAGCTTCAAGGGAATAACGTCCCAAATGAAATAGAGTTCGCTTTTAAAAATAAGTCTTTATTCTTTTAAATGATCGTAGTGAATGCGTTTCTAAGGGATGCTCAAATGCATGTTCTAGCTAGCGAATGAAACGACGTAAGTGCGATTCGAGCACTTTGAATATAAACTCTATAGCGAAGGCGAAAGGGATATTTTTTGTATATCAGCCTCTAAGGTATGCGTCCATAGAGTGGACCCTACAATACCTTCGGGACATGCGTCGCTATTGAACTCTGTTTGGAATATCCGCCCTTCTCTCGTCGCAACAGATGTCTGAAAGCACAGCAGCACGTCATTGTGAGCAGAAAACTCGAATGAGTGCCCAATTATAGTGTTAATTTTACAAATACAGCTTTGAAATACGACACGGTCGCGACGAACATTATAATAAGCCATTATACTATTTGCAGATGGAATATAAGTTTTGTCAGAACGACGTGGACTCGCCGAGTGTTAGGTTTCATTTATCACAAACACTTTTATGACACAACGCGTTGTAGGAAAACGTGCTTTAACATTTAAGTTATAAGAGTTAGTCGTTATTCAGCGGATTGCAAATGAATTTGGTTCCAGTAGAGAGGTGAGAAAGAATTAGTACAAAAAGCCGTGTAATGCGCCGCGAATATTAACTGCCGGTGGCGAGCTTAAAGCTCCGGTGTTACGAGGTTTAAAAAACTTGGCCTGAATGCAAAAATCTACACGATTTAATGATAAAATGAAAGCAGCAATGGTGTTTTTGAGGCGATGAAAATTAAATGTTGCACTGAATTGAAGTTATAACGTTCGGTCGACGAGCACGACCCGCTAGCTCTTGAGTTTGTTTTTTTAAAGGTAAGTAAAATAATTAATTATTATATACTTACTAGCTGTTCCTCGCGGTTTCAGCTGAGGTAATTTCCAAGTTGCCGTGGGAATTTCGGGATAAAAAGTACCCTATGTCACTCGGGACTACCGTAGCTTCCTACAAGTGAAACAATTTCCAAAATCGGTTCAGTAGATCCAGAGATTACCCCCTACAACGTCACAAACTCACGAACTTACGTACAATTCACAAACTCACAAACTTTACCTTTTTATTTATACTGATATTGTAAAGATCTTTGGGACACAGATAAATGTTGGGGACCTTTCCTTTTGCAAAATAATGATTTTTTGCAAAAGTAGTCTGCAAAATTAATCATTTAATTTGGATTGAAATAAAAGCGAGTAAACCTCATTCACTTATTTAGTTAGTTCAATGTTTTCAAATAAAAAAAAAAGAAATGAAAACATTCCACTAGCGCCACCTGTCTAAGTTCTATCCAAACAAATACAGCCGCTATCCTATCGTAAATCGTTGCACCCAATCATTGTAGGTACATCCCATCTCGATCGGTTGTGAAACTGTAATCATGTATTGTTTGTTTGTTTGTTTTAGCAAACACACAAACGGCCGCACTGAGTCGTTTTAATAATTAGATACTTACTTAATTTTAAATGAAGATTTAAAAAAAAACTACCACCGGACTCAGAGAGTAGAGACGTTCATTAAATTAATGTTAATTGGCATTTAACTAAATTTAACTTAAGTACTTGGTTAGTAAAATTAAACGATTCTAAGTGCGGCCGAAAGGCACTCAAACACAAACCTTTGCAATAAAAACAAAAACTTTTATGTTAACCCTGTTACCGCAATGCGGTTGAAATTAGCGACAAGTTAGTCCTGCGGAAGGAAAATCCACTCACTTTTTACCTTCTAACCTTATACATAGACACAAAACACGTACCAATCAATATAAGCTCAGATTTTTATTAAAATAATATTGTACATACCTACACGGTGAAATTTTTGTATTGAAATATGGAAGCATTTTAGAGTCCGTCTTTACTATTTACTATTGAGAATTTTGCTATGGCAATGCCTGTCGTTTCCATGGTTACATTCTCAATAGTCTAACCGCCGCACTCAGAGTCGACTTTAATGATTACTTAGTTAAGTATAG
This sequence comes from Zygaena filipendulae, assembly GCA_907165275.2. NCBI lineage: Eukaryota > Metazoa > Arthropoda > Insecta > Lepidoptera > Zygaenidae > Zygaena > Zygaena filipendulae. Next base: position 6,110,866 of record OU015674.1, read on the forward strand.
ATTTTTAAAACAAATGCCGCAATCAGAGACGTTCAGTAAATTAATGTTAATTGGCATTTAACGAGATTTAACTTAATTAGTTAAATGACAATTAACATTAATTTATTAGGTAAACTTGTCTGATTGCGGCAGTTTTGTTTTAAAAATCTACACTTAACTAAGTAATCATTAAAGTCGACTCTGAGTGCGGCGGTAAGTGCATTAAATACATAATATATTTCATTTCAATCGGATATCGGGAAAAAGTTATATATAAGTGTCTCGCGCGGGTGAAACCACGGGGCGCAGCTAGTACTATAATAAAAGAGTAGAATCCGCGTGTCTGGCCACGGTAATGCGGTTTTCACAGGAAGATTAAGTTTATCTTGGAGCAACATATAGGCTTTGTTTTATTCAAATCGGATGTCAGGAAAAAAAGCTGTTACATAAATAAAAACGTTTCACGCGGGTGAAACCGCGGGGCGCAGCTAGTGTAAAAATAATGCAGTCACTACAAGTACATACTTGTTCATAGTCGTGAGTATACTTAATTCATCTTAATTAGACACGAACTGGGCCAAAAAAACTACACTATTTTAGTGAAAATATTATGCAAAGAGATATTACACATATAGAATGTCAATTTAATTCAAAATTCCATTGGAATTGAAGCACAAAAACAATCGACGTATGCGTGAGCGACTCGTGATTAAGTTCACGCCTAGACACGTAGTAAGCTGTTTCAATCGCACTTGAAATTCCATAACTCTGCATGCGCTAAACGCAGTTAATATCTAGTAATTCTTTAATGTTAATAGTAATTTAGGTATATAAAACAGTAGAGTTATTATCGCTATTTGCTAATTGTAAAGATCCGTGTATCCAAACACCAAATACTACAAGGTTTTGTCTGTTCGAGTCTATATGAGTACTAATTACTTTAAGGCCCAAATTCAAACCCACCCTGTGTAGTCCTAACTAATGAGCGATTCTTGTAAATTTATACATATGTACATAATATATGGACATAGATAAACCATAGTGTGTTAACCCACACTGGAGAAATTGAGTAAATCGTCTTTTAAAATTATAGCGCTAATTTGTGTCAACATTTTTTTAATGTTCAAAATTTTGTTACATATGTAATAAGGTAAACAAATAATTAAAAAACGTTCTCTAACTCTCAATAAATTGTTCTGTATCGATAACGTTATCGTTAACATGTTATTGCTTATCTGCGTCCATCTGTACTATAATAAATGAGTAGAATCTACGATTCTGTACATTGAAAATTTTTACCCTAAAATTGAGAGGGGTGATAAAAGAAGAGTAACCAAGCATAAAAAAAGTTTTTATAATTCTTTTCTGTCCGTCTGTCTGTCTGTCTGTCTGTTCGGGATAATCTCCGCATCTACTGAACAGATTCTCATTCGGTTTCCAAGGTAGATTCAGCTTAGCCTGGAGCTACATATAGGCTTTGTTTCAGTGAAATCGGATATCGGGAAAAAAAGTTGTTGCATAAAAACCTTTTATGCGGGTGAAACCGCGGGGCACAGCTAGTATAATCTAAATCTCGCACACGGCTCCAACGATTTTCGTGAATAGTATGCAGGTGGTTTCGGGGGCAGTTAATAGATCTAGCTAGGTTTCATTTTTAGAAAACGTCGGATTATCCATGTTTTCAGGCAACGAAAATCGAGTGTTTGGTACTGCAATATATTTGTAACTAGCTGTTCCCTCCAGTTTCACCCGTGATAAGTTGGGAGTTCCCGCGGGAACTCTGGGAAAGTGCCCTATGTCCTTCTCTGTGCCCCTGACGACGTGTATGCAATATTTCATGATGACCGGTTGAGCCGTTGAGGCGTGAAAGCTTTACAGACAGACAGACAGACAGACAGACAGAGTTATTTTCGCATTTATATTATTTCTATTCTATTCTTCTATTTTATACATAAATATTCTATCAGAAGATAATATGAGTTTTTAAAGCGGTTGGCTCTAGGTTGTGTCCTGAAGGGGCGTTTAAAGTTGAATCGGAACACGTATCAACCTGACTAGGTAGGTACATCATTACAACGTGTGTACTTACAAGTAACGTACACATATGTACGTATATGTATGTTAAGGTTCATTTATTATATAAAGGCCAAAAGTGGAAAAACAGGAAAGGTCGGGGCCAAATAAATCGATAGCTTTTACATTAACGACTTTTTCTTTCCATCTCTCTACACGTTTCGTCGGTGAGTTAATTTGATTCATAATTTATTTTATGTAATCTATTTGTTCGTAATATTTTCAAAATTTTCTTTCCGCACCCAATAATAATACATAGTTTTGTACTTTTGTTGGTGGGTTTCGAGTATTCACCAGGGCCCTTATGCACTATGACCAACAACATTCCTTGCCAATAACGCGCGTCCCAAAAACGCAATCCCAAACGTTCTAGATGTCAAAATATCAGAAATTATTATTCTGAATGCCATTAGAAAAGTTGTGAACATATTTTTTGGAGTGAAACTTCTTTGATTACGAGGGAAAGACAATTTTTGTGGCGCGTTATCTCAACGCGCCGTGTTAAGGTCATAGTGAATAAGGGCCCAGGTAAACGGAAGTGACGCGCAAGGAGAGCAACGTTCGGTGTAACATGGACATACAATAGAAAAACGTCGTAAATACTGCAACCGATGCCGCGATGGCATTCACTTACGGCCACACTCAGAATCGACTTTAATGATGATGATGACGCCACATGCGGCACCAGCGGATATTTCATATATTAACGCTTGTCGTAACAAATAAAGTTTATTTCATTTCATTTCATTTCATTACTTAGTTAAGTATAGATTTTTAAAACAAAATTGCCGCAATCCGGATTGCGGCAATTTTGTTTTAAAAATCTATACTTAACTAAGTAATCATTAAAGTCGACTCTGAGTGCGGCGGTTAAATTTTAAATACGCTCATATGTTTTATGGATGAATTTATTCTCATCCGGGAATTATGACTTCTATCTACACAATTTTTTTTTAATGTTTTATTTTAACTGATTATTTGTAATTCGAAATACAAAATTTTAAAATTATCTAATAAGAATCTTATTAACATTTTTTCTCAATGTCACCTTATCCAATATGGAAGCTACACATAATAGATAATAATATAGAGATATCAGGTAGAAATTATTTGGACAGCACCCGTTGGTTTAGTGGTTGGCGACTAACTAACTACCTACATCAGATGTCGCGGGATGATTTCCTCGTCTGTCTTAAGCATTTATCTGATTAACATTGTGTTTAAACTTAGTCCGGGCGTATAGATCTACACCAATATTATAAAGATAAGAGAAGAAAGATCAAAGTCTTTTATTTGTTTTTAATGGATAAACTCAAAAACTACTGCACCGATTCCAAAAATTCTTTAAATGATAGAAAGCTACAGTATCACTTAGTGACATAGGATAATAAAAAAGTAGGTATAATATCCTACTTATAATATTATAAACGCGAAAGTTTGTATGTATGTATGGATGGATGGATGGATGGATGTTTGTTACTCTTTCACGCATAAACTACTGGATGGATTTAAATGAAACTTTACAATAATATAGCTTATACATCAGATTAACACATAGGGTATTTTTTATCCTGGAATTCCCGCGGGAACTCTGAAATTAACGCGGGTGAAACCGCGGGGCACAACTAGTAATAAATATATTTATACTTATCACTCGAGTTTCCTGGTACTTATAGTATAAGCTCTGCTTAATTTGGGAGCAGGTGATGTTGTGTGATAATATCCGTGAATAATTATAAACATCAGATCCAAATCTTTATTTTTAAAGTTGCGTTGCTGAGACGTTTGTTCATAATCTTGTTTAATGGAAAGCGACGATATGGACCAAAGAGAATATAAATCAGTGGGTGTATGGGACTAATGTGTAACCACGTGCATATGCCAACTGCCATGCTATCAAAGATAATATTATAATCATTACATGCGAAGACATTGTAAAAGAATAGACAAACAATACAAACTTTTATTATGCAATCCACGTCAAGCAATTTTTGCGGGGGAATGATTAAAATAAAAACCAATCACGTTGTTGCGAAGCAATCAAATACCAGTCACAACAAAGTACATTTCAAACAGTCAATCACATCGCTTTCTGTCAAGTGGAATCTATAGACAATAGTCTCTGCTAGCCAACGGCATTTTGTTATAGTACGGGAGATACCGATGCTAATTCGGGAGTGACTCGAGCGTCGTTGGGACCTATTGGGTTTTGAAGATTAAGAGATATAAACAAAATAAGGTCATATGATATTTTTTCATTCACCGGTGGGTATAGCTTCTACAGGCTTTCAAAAATGTAAAAAAAAATATTAAAATGGAAATACTCGAGCGCGTCAGATATTGTAGTTTAGATACTCCAAGGTGTCTCTGATATCGAAAATATATTCATCTGCCGATTTGCGTGGTGGGGGTGGCCATCCGGAAGTGGAGAAAATGAAAAAAAAAAAAACATTTACTCCAGCGCGTCAGATATTCAAAGGGGATGTTAAGTGAGCCCTAAAAATGCTCCCCTTCGAAAATCTGCCAATTTGGAGGTGACGCAAGGTAGTAGCAAATTTTTGAAAATGCAAAAAAAAATCTCAATTTTGAAATACTCGAGCGTGTCAGATTATTTTACAGAAGGTTCAGCTTGCACTCCAAGTTATGTTGGCTTAAAATCTGACAATAATTTTGAGGGGTATTATTAATCTGACTGCTAGAAACAAAAATTATGATTTATTTTTAAGATTTTTTTTTCTTTCTGACGTGTACGTTTAATAACTCTATGAGCTATTTCTTGTTCACAAAAAACACACTTTATATTTCTATGAAATATGTAAAAACTCACAAAATATTATTCACAAAACTAACTTTAAAGCACAAACAAGCCAGAGCGTTTTACATATAATAACATGAACGCGTTGTTTTGTGATGAGCTTTATTATATAATATATATAATTACATTAAAGTGAAAGGTTATAGGTGAACCTATAGTTTGATGTAATACTTACCTTAACTTATTTTAATATGTATTTTAACCGACCAAAAAAGTTATAATTTGACACGTTTAGCGCCGTGATATACTGTGATGACGTTATAGCGACGGAAAGTAGTGTGAGGACGGTGCGAGAGAGTGAGAGATAGAGAAAAAGTAAAAGGGAAAGAAAGACAGAGATATGAATAGGTACATGTTTCACTGCAGCTGCTCGTTCGATTCGAAGACGATTTTTGTTTCTTCGGCTTATGAAAATCGGCAGATTATATTTTTCCCGCTATCCTTGAGTTATTTACTTTAAAATAAAAAATAAATCAACTGCGCTCGAGAATGTCGAAGTTGCGTTTTTTTTTTGCAAGTTTGTGATCCTCTAACTCCCTTACGTCACGTTCAAATGGTCAGATTATTCATATACATACTTCTCACTATGTAATTAACCCACCATATCTTAATCTGACGCGCTCGAGTATTTCGAGTTATCGATTTTTTTTTACTAATCTGATCGGTTATTCTAGACGCACCCACCAGTGTAGAGGGCCTATATTTGGTGGAGGTACTCAACATGGTGCAAGGTACCCCCCTTATGTTCATCTGACGCGCTTTAGCTAATCCACAAATCCCCTCTTGGCGGTCCGTACTATTAGCATGAGATCATTTGACCGCTGCGTGGTTCAAGGGGAAAGTTTAGCGGCCGAGCGTATTGTCAATCTATCCTCTTTCAATATCTTTGGTTGCATGCATGCTAATTTGAAATTCGAATACCTATTCACCTTAGTCTCGAAGCTGCGAATCCTTACTATAAAATTATATGCGAATGTGAGTTTGTTGGTTAGTTTTACTCAGCCGGTCATCATGAAATTTTGCATTCACCTTGTCGGGGGCACAGAAAAGTACATACCTAAGTACTTTTTTATCACGGAATTCCCACGGAAACTCCGAAATTAACGCGGGTGAAACTGCGGGGAACAGCTAATAAAAAGTGCGCGAATTTTTTTTTTTTATAGAAGCGACTCCTAAAAACCAGAGACTAAATATACTCGTAATGTCTCCTCAATACTCACGACTTTAATGACTTGTAATAATTCTAACTTAATGAAGCGTGCCGGCCAGCTCGTGACATGACGTGGCTCGTTTTAGTTTTTTTTTCCCTTCATCGTTTGAGTCCAAGGTAGAGACTCTATACACTTATACAGCACAACATTATTTCACAAGAAAAAATATAAATAAAAACCGACGCTTCGAGAAGGTGAGCAAAAATCATATTTTTAGGTTAACTCAACCTGATACTACAGGAATTTTTAGAGAGATTTTTATAATTTTTTTTTTATAATATCTTTTTTTAGTATTTTTAAAGAAAGAACAAATTATCTAATTAACTACGAGTACTTATATACATTTCTATGGTAGGCGTTATTTAAAGTCAATATGCATTGTAATATTTTTTTAGGTTTCGAATATCTTCTCGGGTGTTCGCTCAGCATTTCACCAAAGTTTTATTACAGTCAGATGAATTTGGAGAGAAGCATTTAAGACCAAATATTGATAATTAATCAGTAATTTTAGCATTATAACATATCATTTCATCCTCGATCATTAAACCCCACCACAATCTCAATAATTTTAAACCTAGAATTGTTATGGTCCTTCACAACTCTTTCGGCCCCGTATGGTGCTCTTGATATAATGATTTTTATGATCAGTTACGATCGATATTTTTATTTTATTTTTTATGTCATAGGGGGCAAACGGGCAAGTGGTACATCTGATGGTAAGTGATTACCGCCGCCCATAGACATCTGCAACACCAGAAGGCATGCAGGTGCGTTGCCGACCTGGAATGGGGATGGGAACTGGCTTTCAAGTGGGGCTGCCGGAATTTAAAGATTAACATTTAAATCTAAACTCACTAATTAAAACTGGCGAGACTCATTAAAATTTTTGAGAAGGTGCTCAAGCGAAGGAATAACATCCTCCTCTTGTCTTTTTTCTAAAGAAGTAGGTGACTGGTACTCCAACTAAAGGCTATTACCATCACTTTACTACCTCGGCGATTGTATAAAAAATCAAATAAATCAATTGACCTCGTATGTTCACGCTTGCCGTTTGCAGTTCGACAAGGCTGACAGTGAGAAGGGTTGCGGGTAGCGCCGGGTGCGACCTTCCTTACAGTATAGCACATACGTTACCGACTGGACTTAATTTTATCTATCACGTAAATTGTTCCAAAAGACCAAATTCGTGCGAAGTTTCGTGACGTGTAAAATCACAATGACAATTTTACTACAATTTGTAAATTAATTATACAATATGTAAAAAAAAAACCAAAGTATTTTAGATTTGTAAACGACTTTTATTATAACTAAACAAATGCCTACTTCAGTTAAAACTAACTGTTTAATCCTAAACCGTTATAAACTACATATCAGTAAAGGAAACAAAATAACGGCCGCACTTAGAGTCGTTTAATTATTACTTAATTTTAAGTACGCTAATAAACTAACTAATTAAGTTAAATTTAGTTAAATCATTAAAACGACTCTGAGTGCGGCCGTAATTTTTTTTTGCAATAGGAACCCCCATTTCATCTCTCCAGGGTTTGAATATCGAAAAATCTTTTCACGCTACACGTTTGGAAATAGCCTTCCGCTTTAGGGTCCGTTCATATCTATAGACAATAGCGTGTCCGTCACGTTCCGTCGCAGACAAAACAATATTCTCGAATACAGTGCGTATTTACGTATTCACATCTATCGTAACACGGCCGCGCAGACGCGGACAGACACGGGCCGTACCTGGCCGGTATTTGCGGAAACAAAATTTTGCACCAAAAATATAAAAATATTTTATATTTTTGTTATTTATATTTTTTATTTTAAAAATATAAAAATATTTTTGGTTCATGTCTGTACGTGTCTGTGGCTACATGCCGAGCAGTGTGATTCGTGAATCGGCACCGTGCAGACGTCTTTTCGAACGACGGTGTCGGTCGGCGTCTGCCACGGAACTTTGCTGGCACGCTCAGATGTAAACGGCGTCTGTTGGTGTCTGCGACGGAACGTGTCGGGCACGCTCAATGTAGATATAAGCGGCCCCTTAGGTACAGACCTCCAAGTGTGAAGTACATACTCTGTAAGTAGGTACTAAAGCGATACTGCACTTCTCCAATAAGTACCGCTACTAAGTAACTCTCGAAGCTTAAGTGCCATTCAGGCTGTCCGGTGTAAATTCAAGAGTCATAATGTGTGACATTTGCTCATGGATATATCGAAAATATGACTTTAAAAGTGTTGTTTTCTTCATTTTATTATGGACTATACGTACTTACATAGTGCATTTTGCCAACGTCAAGTTTAACTAGGTATATTTTTTACTTCTCATGCTCGTAAATTATCATTTATGCTGGATCAAATCAAATCAAATCAAATATACTTTATGTTTATGTGTGTGCACACACAGTAGAAGACACAATATTTACAAAACACAGAAACATATGGATACGTACAATGAGGCGACCTATATTGCTGAAAGCAATTTTTTCATAGGCAGCCTCCTCCGGTAGAGAGAGATGTAAAAAGAAAGGTAGATAGTGCGGCATTAATATCTGTATAATACATTTCAATAATAACAAAAATATATGGATGTAAGAGGACTGAAAATATCTTTCTAAGCTCTCGTGCAAAGAACCTATTGTTGTCATGGCAGCTACCATAACAGTTGTCATCACGTTTTGGCAATATTATTATGTTTTAAGAATTTAAATTCATTTACAATATCTGTTTTTTTTTTTTTTTGATGCGATTGAAGTGAGAGTGCAGGCACTCGGATATAAACCCAATTTTATTCTCAACTTTAATATCCGCTGTCCTTTCTTTATTGTTCCATCCACTTTAGTCGTTTCATGTTCATTAAAGGTGCTTGTGCACCAGCAAATTGGGCAATTTCGGGCAACTTTGACGTCACGGTACAATTTTACGGCAATTATGAAAAGTTGTCGTAATTGTTTAAATACCTGACTCTCTATTTGCTCTACTAACTTACTAATTGACTAAAAATATTTCCGTGTATGACTTTATACGAGTAACATGTGAAGTTATGTGTATAAAAAGTAAAAAAAAAAACGCTTACTATAAACAAACAAAGTTTTTGTATGACACAAAACGTCGGCAGATAAAACCGATTGTTGTCACAACAAAACCGCTCGTTCTCAACTCACAGGTATTCCGCTTTATCTCCCGAAGCGGAGTGTACGCGCACAAATCACGATATTTACGTTGCGATCTCCCACAGAAATTGCCTGCGTGCGTGTGTGTAACGGGCATAAAGATGTAAAATATAATATTGTAGGTATAAATAATATAGAGTTTTCTTATCTTTAATCTAATATATATAAATCACGTGTCACGTTGTTTGTCCGCGATGGACTCCGAAACTACTGAACGGATTTTGATAAAATTTTGTAACCATTCATAATATGGGCCAACTTAAAAGATAGGATAGTTTTTATCCCGGAATTCCCTCGGGAACTGAAGGACATAGAGTACTTTTTTCCCGCAACCTCCGCGGGAACTCCGAAATTACCGCGGATGAAATCGCGGAGGACAGCTAGTGTATATATATTTTGTGAGTAATTTTACAAATTGTTTTCTTTTTAGGGACCTAAAGATCTATTATAGATCACTCTAGAGTTCACAAAAATCACATAATAGGTCCATACTAATCTAGATAGTCTGCTGAATTTTCTAACAACCGTTGGACCTATAACGCATATTGTGATTTTTGTGTCTCCCTCGGGAACTATGTTTCGGAATAAAAAAATGTTGTGTACACGGTGGGAAAAATATTGTTACATGTGCGTTACTAGAGCCCTTTTGGTGAATCAGGTTCTATTAATGGCATGTCCGGTTTAATATTCACTATGACCATAACACGCCGCGCTAAGATAAGACGCCGCAAAAACTGTCTTTCCCTCGTAATCAAAGAAGTTTTACTGCAAAAAAAATACATTTGCAACGTTTCTTGTGGCATAACGAATAATACGCGCGTTATGGGCAAGGAATGTTATTGGTCATAGTGAATAAGGGCCCAGGTCGTTAGATCTGGAATGATGATCCATTCCCTGAAAGTTCACTATATTATTTTGTAAACTCACTGTTTAGTCTAGGCGTTACCCGTTTTACAATTTAACTGTGAGACAGACACGCCTACATCTTTACTATGAGGAAAAAATAATAAACATATTGAATTAGAAAACTCAATTATAGCAGAATTAATTTTCATTAAAAAAATATATTCATCAAGAGCATTCCGTTTTTATATCGAACGTGGCGTTTCATTAGAGAAGGAACAATACGCAATCAGTTGGTGGACCGAACTAAATTACAATGAGAATTGAAAATCACATTTTGATTCCTAACGGACTTAGTTGTGCTTGTGCCTCGTTTGCATTAGCCATCACGGTTCGATGAGCAACGGCGATCACTGGGAAAGCATATTACCACTTGAAAGGCGTGCCATAGACCATAGAGGACATGAAGAATAGGTTTTAACAGATCTCTCTCTCACCTCTCCGAAGTGTGAAAGAGACTACTGTGGCTCGGACTGATGCACCTATACATACACGAAATCATAATCCCGTACTCTTCTGTTTTCTCCCATTGATTTACTACTTTCTCTTCCAAAACGGAAATGACCTTTAATACCGAAGGGAAGCCACAGCCACCACCAGAGGGACACAGTGTCAAAAATAGAATGTTTTTTATATTTGTATATATGTATGTTAGATTGTAAGGTATTTATCTATGGGCCCATGTTGCCTGATAACAAAACAATAAATAAATAAAATAAATATGTTTTCCATGAATGATTTTATGAAGAACTATGGCTCTACGCCTGTACTCTATGTCTTTTTAAATATACTTAGTAGATATATTTGTAAAAAAAAACTTACGGTAAGAATTTATAAAACGATTCTTATTTAACTGCATTTCAATGTTAACACCTGAGAAGTAGTTTTAGTCAGTTCACTGGCGAGTAAACGTAAAGGAGGCACAGCGAGCGGACATCATCACAGCCAGTTGAGCCAGTCATTGGCATCGAAGCTAAATTACGCGCAAGCACACACCGCAAAGCGTTGGTCAGCGGTCACAGATAAATAATTCTACATACGAACTGGCAGGTACGCAGATCTAGAGCGAAAACTCATTTCCACATTGCTGTTCTAAATTTGAACACGACTGATGGGTGGCATTTTAGCGGGAACTTGAACAGAAATGGATGTCAGTTTTATTTTAGCAAATTAGTTAATCTTATTTCCTTAGAAATAATAGAGAGTTTTTTTACCATACATCCACCCAAAGAGCGTCTTATTAAGGTTCAACTGCAATCAGTTGCTTCCAAAAGCTTCATTAAACCATTGAAATGCATCTCAAAAATGTAGGAACTTTTTTGTTTATTGATTTTTGATTTTAATTTTCCTCTTCTGTTGTTACCCCCTCCGTGCGTGACAACGGGCTGCCAGCTGAGTTGGTGTCCCTTTCGCCAGAGCATGCAAGAAAACTATGGGTTTAGATTATGCACTTCTTTGATTTTTGTGGTATTTTTCTTGTGTATTGTGCTGAAATAAATATAATTCTTTCTGTCTTTCTTTCTATCTATCCTGACGCGGGTATCGAACCCGCAACTACTGGAAATGCAGTCAAGTTCACTAACCACTACAGCAAAGGTGCTATCGATGTCGTAAGATTTATCAAGATCTCCGAATACCTAATTATTACGGTATAATTATAGAGTTTCTAGTTGTTCCCCGCCTCAATTTCGGAGTTTCCGCCGGAATTCCGGGATAACATACCCTGTGTACTTCTCTATATCTCTGACAACGCTTATGCAAAATGTCATGGTGATCGGATGATCGGTGAGAGCGTAACAAACAAACAATCTCACCTTCGCATTTATAATAAGTAGTAAGGATTTGTTATTAGGCGAGGTACTACACATAGTGTTGGTTCATTAAAAAGTTCATTAAAAATTCCGTTCGAAATTGAAGCACAAAACCAATAGATGTGTGCGTGAGCGGCGCGTGATTAAGTTCGCGCCGAGACGTAGTGAGCTGTTTCCACCACACTTGAAATTTCATGACAAATTCATACATTGAATGCGGTTCTAACCTATCATTTCTATGAGTATAGCAATGAATCTCTTTGTCTGTCTATATGTATATATGTCGTTTGATTGCCCCGCGCTGGCATTGCGGTTGTTGTGGCTGGCAAATATATCTCGGAATCGCTTCCCGATTTTGTAACAGACAATTTCGAGATTTGCAATGCGGTCGTCGGGAATTCAGTGTTGTGATTACATTACAACAATAGGGATCGTAAAACATTCATTTTATCCATAACTTTAGATAAAAAAAAAATGTTTTACGTGAATAGGTACTTAGAAAATATTACTCAAAAACTGTGCTTGTCTTTTTTTACGTACATATAGTATCTAAATTTAAATATCTATATCGTTTACTAGTAAGATACTATTTGTGGAACTTTAATGAACTGCATGTACCACCTCTTGCGGAATTTCGGGTGCTTTATTGATTTTTTTTTTAATTTATATCTTTTTCCTGTGTGGATGTGGAAACTTTAAGGTGTAAGAAATTTTTTTATATTATGTTATACTTTTACTTATGTTGTACCGTTTGTTTCCCAAATAAATAAATAAATAACGCAAAAAACCCTTATAAATGCAGGAGCGATATGGTATTTGTTTCGCGAGGGCAGAATTTGCTAGCATGAAGACTCTAGATAAACACAATGTTCATTACATAGATGTTTATATAGCCTTACATAACCTTAGTCTTGCGTCCCTAGAAAAGATTGGATGATATTTTTTATAGTTTCCACTTAATACACAGTGTTTATAAATTGTTTCACTTAAAAAAAAGAACAACGTGATTTACACCGAACATAATAGAGTAGATAAACGAAAATATAATATATTAGGCGCACATTTAGAATACACTCGTAAAACGTTCACATAAATATGCGTGGCACCGGGGCCGGGGCGCGGGATGACGAACTACCGACCATCGTTACGATAAAATCCGCGCCGCATCATAAAAATGCGAGCGCGTCACGTGCGCAACGTATATTATTACACTTCGGTGTGACATACGGACAAATGCTTTGAGAATAGGCATGTTGACTAATTTTTATTTTTTAGTCCGTCTTGTAGATTATTAAAAAATATTGAACACGTATTTTTTCTTTTTTTACGTAATCGAAAAATAACGGCGATATATTGAGTTGAAATTTCGCGTGACGTCACTATTCTGACAGTTTGTATGGCGGTTTTAGCGGTTAGTGACGTCACGACCCCCTCACTCTAAACTTTAATGCGCTTTATCTCTGTATATTTTAATTTATTTGAAAAAGCAAAAAATACGTATCTATTGTTTTTTTATTTTCTAACTGACGGACTAATTAGAATTTTGATTTTCAAAAGTAGTCAACATCCCCATTGAGCTAAAGAACAATAATTTTATCAAATGTATAGTTTTAGTAATCTCATCCTATCTACATGATCTATAAATGTAAAAGCTTGTAAAGATATTTCGATGTTTTTACTCAATTACTCTCGCCTGAAGGAATCTGTCGCGGGTGGTATCACCAACGTAACTTCAGCGTTCCCGTGGGAATTCCGGGATTAAAAGTACCCGATGTCCTTTTCCGCACCAATGACAACGTGTATGAAAAGTTTCATGATGAAAAGTTAAGGCGTGAAAGCGTAACAAACAAACAAACTGACATTCGCAGTTAAGATCATCGAAACAGGATATGAATACTTTTCTAACATTCACGCGGTTGGAACTGCGAGGAAAGCTAGATGAAATTACCTGCCTAAACCTAAGTTCCCAAATTATTCCTCCAAATCACAAACCCGCACTGTAGATACGTGAGTTACGTGACACACAATGACGGCTCGAAGATGTGTCAGAATTGTTTTTGTACATGTGTTGGTGAACGTCTATGTGCGAGTTAAAAATAGTATTGTCCACGATGTACTATTACTTAAAAATATTGAAAGAGAATAGATTGACAATACGCTCGACCGCTAAGCTTTCCCTTTGAATCACGCAGCGGTCAAATGATCTCATGCTAACAAAATGCCGTTGGCTAGCAGAGACTATTGTCTATAGATACCACGTGCCGGAAAGCGATGTGATTGGCTATTTGAAACGTACTTTGTGGTGACTGGTATTTGATTGATTCGCAACGGTGTGATTGTTTTTTATTTTGATCATTCCCTCCGCAAAAGGTCTTTGTTGTGTGAGGCGGTCGGTGGTGATGTATATGGTGGTGGAGTTAATATATTGCTCGGGAGGCCTCTTTCGGAGCAAAGTGTTGAAATTTATAAATTTGTTAGGGAAGTGTTTTTGAGAAGAAGTAATTTTTAATTGACACCCAGATTAGCAATTATTATTCTTTCTTTGACGAAGTTGGGGATTTTGATGCTTTTCTCCGGGAGGGTGCTGCCCGAGTGGTGCTTTGATTCTGCCATCCTGTATGTTATTGCGGACTGCTTCTTATAGCGGTGGCGTTGAGTTGTTGGGGGCGCTGCATTCCGCCGAAGTGTTAGGAAGGTTTATTTTTAGTTTATTTTTGTTTATATCTATTAGTAGTTTTATATTGCAAATATGTTACACATAACGAGGCTGGCTTGGCGCATGAGCGTAAAAAGCCTCACTAAATAAATGATTAAAAAAAAATAAAATTGGTTGACGTGGATTGCATAGTAAAAGTTTGTATTGTCCGTCTATTCTCTTATAATGTCTTTGCTTTTACATTATCTAAATCTATGAACCCATATGGCCATTTTAAGAGAACGCGCGTTACCAAAAAAAAAAATGTGGCTCTTCAAAGACCAGTAACAAATTGCGTAACGCCACCGCGGTGATCGGTGATGCAATATATTAAATGCAGTCAAATTCCCCCAAAGGGCTGGGGTGGGTCAACAAAGGGCCCCTGGTCCCTTTCTAATCTAAGGTCCGCACTCAACTATTACACGTGTTTGTTCAGCTCCTAAATCAACTGGGACCCACCGTTCTGCGCCTGTTTATTTTTCATTATGACATCTGCACAGTGGATTTTGTGAATTAAAATTCTATTGTTGGGCGTCTTTAATATTTTCATAGCATAACGTGAGTGGGCGGGCACCGAATGCTGATGCACTTGTGCCCTTTATGGGTTGAAGTTGTTATGATATTTTCGAGCGGTCCCCCGCGGTTTCTCTTAGGTTGATTAGGGATGTTGACGACTTATGAAAATCTAAATTCTAATTAGTCCGTCAGTTGGAAAATAAAAAAACAATAGACACGTATTCTTTGCCTTTTCAAATTAATGAAAATATACAGAGATAAAGCGTTAGTATTAAAGTTTAGGGTGGGGGCCCGTGACGATACTAACCGCTATAAGCCACCATACAAACTGCACCGGATAGTGACGTCACGCGAAATTACAACTCAATGTATCGCCGTTATTATTTGATTTCGTAAAAAAAGACAAAACACGTGTCCATTATTTTTTTATTAATCTACAAGACAGACTAAAAAAAAATTGTCAACTAGCCCATTTCACCCGCTTTAGTTGCGGAGTTCCCTAACAACGTGTACGCAAAGTTTTATGATGATATATTAACAAAGAAACAAACTTACATTGGCATTTAAATGGTAAGAATTCGAATGGTAAAAAAAAAGCAATTCATAGCAATTATTCTCGAATAAAGAAAAGAAATCATAATTAATGCCCTAAAAAACGGTCTCCACTAAACTCGGTCGTCATATTATTTATTCGAGCTTCAAGTAATCAATTTGGTTAAACTATATCTGGCTTATAAGTAATTCGGTGGCCGAAGGAAGAAAAACAAGTAGGGCGGGGGACACAATGAATGCATTAGGGAGAAATTCCATATAATAACATTATAGAGACTAGCGAGTGAGGGAGTTATGGCATAGAGAGGGAGTTTTGTGTTATTATACGTTCTTATTGATGTAATTTCTATTAATAGCGATTGGATTTCGATTGGCTTTCTTTCTACCAATGGTTTTTATTAAACGTTACTTTATTTATTGATATCTGACAGCCCCTCGAGCCGATTGTGTTGAAGCGGGAAACTCAAGGTCGCATGTGTTATTTGGAGGTCGTCGAAGAAACTGTTCTTATACGAGTAGCTATGGAATATAGATGAAATGATAATGTCGTATTCCCCTATTTTCTCTAACATAACTGAACTGATTTTATTAGAAATCTCGAAAACGACCCGACCGATTGAAATTTTTTATAGGAATTCCTGGAGTGGCAGAGTTTGTTAGTATATTTTATATTTTGTATCAACTTCGGGTCCGACAGCTAATCTATACATATAAATATGCTTTGTCCTGAATGACTGATGGATCAACGCACAGCCTAAACCGCTGATCGTAGAGACCTGAAACTTGGAGGGTGTGTTCTTTGTATGACGTAGGCATCCGATAAGAAAGGATTTTTGAAAATTCAACCCCTAAGGGGATGAAAAGGGGTTGCAAAGTTTGTATGGAACAATTCCGCGGGAGCTTCGAAATTATCGCGGGTGAAACCGCGCGGGACAGCTAGTACATAATACGATAATGTATGGTAATACTGTCGATAGACGAGACGGTTGATATGTCATCAGTCATCACTTATTTCAGTTGAAAGTGTATAACAGTCGTAGCTATTAAATGGTTAACCAACTTTCAGTTCGACAAATGTAGTGGCATCTAGCAATTTAAAAGTGTGGCTCCCAAGTCAATGCAATTATTACCAATATTATAAATGCGAATGCGAGCTTGTTTGTTACGCTTTCACGTCTTAACTACTTGATCGATCATCATGAAATAGGCTTGTTTCCTGGGTAAAAAAATCAAAATTCTATTTAGTCCGTCAGTTAGATAATAAAAAAACAATATACACGTATTTTTTGCTTTTTCAAATAAATTAAAATATACAGAGATAAAGCGCATTAAAGTTTAGGGTGAGAGGGTCGTGACGTCACTAACCGCAAAAACCGCCATACAAACTGTCAGAATAGTGACGTCACGCGAAATTTCAACTCAATATATCGCCGTTATTTTTTGATTACGTAAAAAAAGAAAAAATACGTGTCCAATATTTTTTAATAGTCTACAAGACGGACTAAAAAATAAAAATTATTCAACATGCCCATTGTGCGTATGTACACGTTGCCGGGTACAAAAGAGGACATAGGGTAGTTTTTATCCTAGAATTTCCGTTGACACTTTGAAATGAACGCGGGTGACACCGCGGGTAACAGCTAATGAATCAATAAACATATTAATTAGGATTTTTGAATTCAGAGTGAAACAATAAGTACTAAATCCGTCATATTTTTCGCTATAAAATGAGCCTAGCGGTGTTTTCTTTGTATATTATAGTAGCAATTGAAAGACAACATATCATCGTCTCGAGGGCTCTCCAAGTTTAGATAGCAGATGTTGCCGCGCCGATATTCGACGGCACCCAGCGGCTGTTGGAGTTCCGTTTAGTTTTTAGGGGTCCGTTGCAAGACGGGAAACAAAAAAACCACGGGTAAAAGATCACTGACCAAACACGAAATCTCAAAAACTGCTTGACATTTTAAGCTGAAGTTAGGCAGGAAGATAGTTTATAGGTAAGAGACGTCAGCTAAGAACGGATTTCAACGGGAACTCGTAAAGTAATGGAGGCGAAACCAGAGGGGAATTATTATACGTATATTTTGAAATCAATCAATCTCAGAACTTTTTATATCCTTCATGAGACTAAATATATTTTATATATTGCACTAATTAAATAATATTTAAACATTATTGCTAAAGGTTGCACATTGACGACGTTGCACTAGTCAAGGTCAGTGTAATGTCAGCCAATGTGTTAGCCCAACTAAAGAGAAAAAAATAATAATACGGACGGAACCCTAGCTTATCCCATTCGCTTGCGCCGCGATAAGTTTTTTCATTTTACGCGTGGCGTCACATAACCTCTTATGTCCATAAACCTTTTTTTACTTGTTCATGTAAAATAAAACTTTTTATTATATACATAATACACTTTATATGATATTTATGTAACAAAAAGGCTATAGTACGAATATTTTCTTTATGCAGTATAAAAACAAGTATTCACTCTGACATGTTCGAAGGGGATCTAGATAATTATTTGTAGAATAGTTTATACGCAAAAGTTCGGGACAACCGTACCTCGGGGTTTTTTTTTAATATTTTATATTTATGTAGGTAAATATGTGCAAAAACAGAGCTAGTGTCATGACAGGCAAAAGCAATTTTCTGTCGAATTTATGTGCGTAGGTATGCAAATTTTATTTAGAGGCGTTCTATAACTATATAAAAAATATACTATGCCTTTGCACCGGGTACGGCCAGAGGCGGGTCGTTTGATTTTTGAAGTGTAAGTTTTGATATTTCAAGTCAATAAATAGTGAGCATATTTTATATACCTGCCTACTATAAAATGAATTGCTGTTCGTTTGTCTCGCTAAAACTCAAGAATGGCTTTTTGTTCTGTAACATGCCACTAAACTATCACCTTGCCAAAAGGTTGACTGGTAGAGAATGCCTTAAGCATTAAGTCCGCCTTTTGTACAAAAATGTGCAATAAAGTTCTTTAAATAAATTAATAAATAAATAAATGGCTGGACCGATTTGGCTAATTTTGATCTTGAAATATTTCGTCTTCCGCAAATATTTGCGGGAAGGTTTAAGAAGTAAATTAGGCTACTTTGGAGTTTCTGCGGGAATTCCGAAACTCACGCGGCTGAAACCGTGGGGAACTGCAGCTGATAGAGTATAAAACTAAAATTATTCACAAGTTCTCGACCAATGACCTATGAAGCCGAATTTCATGATGATCGGTTGAGACGTTAAGGCGTGAAAGCGTAACAAACAAACAAACTCACTTTTGCATTTATAAAATTAGTAAGGAAGTAAGGATTACCTGGAAGAACACATGACGCTTGTTAACCCAGGAACGCTCGCGAGAAACAGCTAGTGTGAAAAAATATATGGAATACGAACTTTTTTTTTTAATAAATATACACACAGTAGGTACGAGATCACAACCCGTGACCACAGAGCCAGCTGATAGGCCGGTTACAAATTAAACGTCACAACTGACCGCACGTCAAATAAAAAACAAACAGACAAACTGCCAGTTTGTTTACTAATTCTCTAATTAAATTGTTTGTTCTTTTTTTTCTACGCTAATTGTAATTTATTGGGTCGTTAGGTTGGTTCTTTTAAACACGCAACGCAAGTGTAAATGAGCTCAGATGAACGGATAGTGTTGAAAAATTAAAATATATTATGTATACGCTGGTTTGTAATTAATATTATAAAAAGATACGACTTTTTGTTTATTTATTTGTAATGGGTAAACTTAGAAACCGATTCTTAAAATTCAATAAAAAATTATAGAAACCCACAGTATCACATCGTACATCGACAGTGATCCTACAGTGACATAGGAGACCTAACCAAGCTATTTAAAGTGCTCGCTTATTCAAAACCACGGACGTTTTTAAATCAACGAACACAAAATTTACCCGACTGATGAAGACTTTTGCTAACGGAGGAATTAAATAAATAAATAAAATAAATTTATATTCACCAGCACAAGTTACAGTTACAAGTTAAACGGATTTGTCGATCATATCCCTACGATATGATGTGTGGAGGATAAAATACGAAGTTTATTGGGAGATTACTGGTATCGTACAACGACTTAAGCTGACAGATTTACTTTGTATGTGATTGTAGCATTCTGCTACATTTGGTATTGATCGTGACGTTTTATTTGGGGACCTATATGTGATTAAAATGTTGTACGATGAGTTTCGCTCCCCGAGTCAAAAGGTGGTTGTTAACACGAGATCCAGCGACACGCTAGCGACAATGGCTGCCATCCGGTAGCTGGTGCAGCGCGCGTGCACTCACTAAAAAGTAAAAACCCAACCGACTATAAGTGAGGTCCATTTTACTCTCGTCACTTATATGTACTTAAAAATCATAATTTTATAGTTCTTCTTTATTAGATTGTACATTCAGTATTAAGTCTTTTTTGTTTGATTTATTTGTTCCTTGTAATTAATTTAGTTATATCTAATTAGGCATGTTTTAGTCTATGTGCAAATCATCATTTTCTATTCTGTTTTACTAAAATAACCACAGAGTATACTAATGAATTATCTTAATATACATAAATCACGTGTCACGTTGTTTGTCCGCGATGGACTCCCGAAACTACTGAACGGATTTTGATAAAATTTTGTAACCATTTATAATATGGTCCAACTTAAAACAACCTAAAACTTAGGATAGTTTTTATCCCGGCATTCCCGCGGGAACTCCGAAATTAAAGCGGGGAACAGCTAATTACCGTAAACTACTGTTAGGGGTACAAAGAAGGACGTAGAGTACTTTTTCTCGGAATTCCCACGGGGACTCTGAAATTACCGCGGATGAAATCGCGGAGGACAGCTAGTATAATATATTTCTATGAAAATAAGGAACGAGGAGAAAGAGGGATGTCATGCTATATTATTCTTTAGTTTTCATAATCTCAGAAAATACAAGACTTACTGTAACTGTTAATGTTTTGAGAAGTTTTTGAAAATACCTAAATTACTGTACTTATACCTACAAAACTTTCTCATCATTGCAAAAGACACTCGCGGTGCCTATTTACAAGTTTGTTTTTGAGAATTTTCTCCTTGCAAAAGTCGTTGATACAATGGGACAAGTTTTCCTTGGAATATTTACTCCAATTGAAATTATCTTTCGGACGAAAGTTCAACAGTATCTATTCATTGGACCAAACGCTTCGAGTTAAAAGCTTTATACTTAATGGTTTCGCTCTTCACTACTTTTGTTATGATTTATTTTGTCGTTAGTGAATTTATATTTTAACGATATCTGTTCCCCTCGCGGTTTTACTCGCATCGATTTTGGAACTCTTTGTATCGGGGTCGAAAATACGCCATGGCCATGTCCTTTTCCAACATCTAAATTAGTCGTAACTACCAAGACGAAGTCCCCGCGGTTCTATTAGCTTAAAATTCGGGAATTCCTCGTGAGCTCTTTGTCCTGAGATAACAAAGAATACTGCATCTTTATCAGTTTAAGAATTCCTGGAATCAGTTCAGTAGTTCCAGAGAGACCTCCTACATCCAAATTTACACTCTTTACCTCTTTACAACATTAGTATATTATACCGATTGGCGATTATACATATTTATAGATCCTTAGCGTAAAGAAATTGTATTTTTTTGAACGCTATATTGTAGAGGTTGAAATAGAAAAATGTTTTTTTTTAAAACATTAAAACATATCTAAAACAGCGCGATTGCATGTGCAATAGAGTATCTAGAGGTAGGTATACATTCACAAAGGAAGTACTTGTAAATTGATCCGAGACGAGCAATTTCCGGCAAGTCAACGTTTTGCTCGATTTTTGCCCCGGCAGCCTTAGGTAGTGTTTGCGAACGTTGGAGCACTATAGGCAAATGTCCAGTGTAAAGAGCCGGCGACCCGAGACCCGCCATCAGAGTACTGATGCGCCCCACTTGGCAGCGTATTCTCACTTATACCTACCTACCTACCTTTGCCCATTACAGGAATATAATAGAATAGGATGGGATGGGATGGGATGGGATGGGATGGGATGGAATAGAATAGGATAGACGGGTCGTTCTGGTGAGTGAAACACGGTCTCAGTCCTTCGCGGTCCGTGGTAGAGTCCCAAGCTGAAGTGGCGTCGGCCAGGATGCGAAGAACAATAAGAAGAAAGAGTACAGGAACAGCACAAAGTCCACAGTTTTCAAGACTCCACTAGAAATTAAAGATAGATTGAAGAGTTTTGAAATTCAAGGAAGGAAGCTGTTTAGTATACAGCTTCTGTTGGTAATTTAAGTTATAGAATATACATATTTAAATTTGATTATGATAATCAGTATTTATGATTATATTTAAATTTAACTGATATTAAAGATACTATAATCACAGAGTTGTTGCTATACGCAGCGTACGAAAAACAAAATAATGAAGCCGATGCCCAAGAAAAATAAATGAATTTAGATGAAAAAAAGAAACATTCATGGGCCTCAGCACCACGTTACAATTTGATAAAAATAAATCCAAAAGTGTGGTTTAATTCAAACCAAGTATGAAGATGAGCAACAAAATGGTTACCACTCAGCATATGCCGTGGAACTTGTCCCGCGGCGCTGATTTTCACTGGCGACCGTAAGAAGAGGAGAGATAGCTAAAAGGTTACTGTGAATAATACCAGCTATCCACAACCAGTATTATTCAGCAAATCAGGAAAATATACTATGATCACACCGTGACGCAAATCACCTATATAATATTTTTATTCTTTTTGATTGTGGCGTTTTATTATATCTCGCCAATGTCGGGTTGGAAATAGTTTGCAACTATAGGCAAAGTAGTACGTTGAGGTTTGCTCCGCGAGCTAAATACGTGGTTTTCTCGCAAGAACCACGTGTAGAAAATAGTGGCTGTTTATTTTGTGTACCTACTCTGGGAGATCAATCTATCGATTTATTTTTAAAAGAAATATCTTAGAAGATATTATATATACCAATTCTCTTTATATGTTTTCCATTGTTTTAAAAGAGAGATTTATTATTTTTAGATTGGATTTTTTTTTTCTCTTTTAGCATAATCTCCGCTCAACAAATAGGTACGTGAAATAAAAACTTTTAAAATGTAATTCTATGTTTTTATATAAAAGCAATTATTCAACGTGGAAATAACAGAAAAAATAACACTTCGTACTCAATAAAGTTACGGAATGAAGTTCTCTTCAGCAGAGGTTTGTTTATCTTAAGGCATAAGATGAAAGTTGGCTCTCTCATACTTTGATTGCGGTATTGCTCATTCTTTATTTGAATTGAACCACTTGTATACACTAGAAGTGGAATGGTGGTTGTGAGAGGCGCGGGTAGGTACATATAATGCTTACTAATATTATAAATGCGAAAGAGTGTTTGTTTGTTACGCTTTCACGCCTTAACGTCTCAACCGATCATCATGAAATTTTGCATGCACGCTGTCATGGGTACAGAGAAGGACATAGGGTAGGTACTTTTTATCCCGGAATTCCTACGGGGACTCCAAAATTACCGCGCGTGAAACCGCGGGGCACAGCTAGTTTTAAATTATTTTTCAATTTTTAAATTCTCAAATCAGTATGAAAGAGTAAAAAATCTACAGCTGTTCGCTGCGGTTTCACCCGCGTTAATATCGGAGATACCGCGGGAATCCTGCAATTAGAGTATCTATTTTCTTTTCTGTACACCTGACAACATGTATGCGAACTTTAGTTTTACCTACCCGCGTTAATTTCGGAGTTTCCGCGAGAATTCCGGGATAGAAGTCCTCTATGTCCTTTTCCGTAGGTACCTTTGAAAACGAGCATGCAAAATTTCATAATTTTCGGTGTAACCGTTAGGGCGTGAAAACGTAACAAACAAACTCACTTTCGCATTTATAATAGTAAGGATTATAGAGAGGTAAAGCTTGTAAGTATGTACATGCTTGGAATCATCTCTGAACCTGAACCGATTCTAAAAATTTCCTAATCGATAAAAAGCTACAGTAATTTTTTTTATCCCAAAACAAAGAGATCCCGAGGGAGCTTTGAAATTCACGCTGATGGAACCGAGGGGTACAGCCACTTCGTAGTTACAAGTAATTGTCGGATAATTTTACTTTTAAAAGCTACTTCTTTATATACATAGCATAAAATGAAGTCGCTTCGCTGTCTGTTCGCACTCAAAAACTATTGAACGGATTTTCATGCGGTTCTCACCAAAAGATAGAGTGATTTAAGAGGAAGGTTTATACGTATAGTTCATTCTGTGATTCCCGCGAGAACTCCGAAATTACCGCGGATGAAACGGTACACAAAAATTAAAAAAATAAAATTTAGCACTTTTACCGAGCGTTTTTTTTTATATTGTAGCCACCATAAATGAGGGCCATTACACCAAATTGATTATTATTAAACACAATTTTCAACGAGAGATCATAGCGTGCCGATGACCCGTTTAGTAACAGACATAAATCAAAGAAACGCGTGTTAGAACAAGTGTACTTATTGTACTAATCTCGTTATTTATTGTAACTGTTGTTTCGCTTGATTTATCGTGTGATAAAATACCGACATTACCCCGTCTCTAGTCACTCACAATCACTTGCGTGTAATCATACCAGGAACTGGTATCTATAATGTACTCGTACCAGAGCGATCGGTACGTATCAACAAATACCTACTCCATTTTGTTGTACTAGCTGTTCCCTGTGGTGTCGCCTACGACAATTTGGGAGTTCTCGCGGGAACTCCGTGAATTCCGTTTTTAGCTGTCGTTTTTAATTCATAAACCTACTAATTTTCAGCTTCATAGACAAGTAGTTTTCGAGATTTCGTGTTTAGCCAGTCACCAGTGAGTCAGTAACCTTTCGCCTGTATACAAAAAGAATCTGAAAGTTTCATCCCGCAAGTCACCTCGCAAATCACACTCACTTCGCTTCTAACCTGACTAGTGATTGGTATTTTCGAAATAAAATCAAGCCTAAGTTAATCGAGAGTTTTAAAACACGTCAAAACATCCACTCGACTTAATATTTTCTAGTGTCAAACTCGCTCAATATACAAGAATACGGAACTACATAATATTATATCAGAAGTGACTTCGAAAATGACCCATATCAGAATAGCACGGCGGATCCTGTCCCATCTTATTGATTAATTATTAGCTGATTTTTCACGTTTTCACCCGCGTGCAATTTATGTAGTACTCCCTCTGGAACTCTAAAAATATCCTATATCACTCAGGGATAATGCAGAGTGATCTTTTGAAATCGGTTTAGTAATTCCAACGATTATCCCCTATATTTAAACAAACTCGCATACTTTACGTGTTTATAATATACGTACATAAGTGTAGTTGGATACCTACTTAGATATATGGATGTTTGTGACTTAGTCACGTGCCCAAAGTGATTTGGTTGAATGACATGTAGGCAACATTAACCGCCGCACTCAGAGTCGACTTTAATGATTACTTAGTTAAGTATAGATTTTTAAAACAAAACTGCCGCAATCAGACAAGTTTAATAAATTAATGTTAATTGGCATTTAACTAATTTAAGTTACATCTCATTAAATGCCAATTAACATGAATTTACTGAACGTCTCTGATTGCGGCAATTTTGTTTTAAAAATCTATACTTAACTAAGTAATCATTAAAGTCGACTCTGAGTGCGGCGGTAAGTTCTGAATATATAAGTAAGTATAGGATGATTTACATATCTTGTAACATGCCATGTAGTTATATTTTTGGTGAATAAATAAAAAAAAAAATATCTCGATCAAAAAGTTTCAGAGAATACTGATGTTCGCTGATTTATTAGGATTTTATTCTATCTAATTTTTTTTTTAACCGCGTGGAGAAGAGAAGCAGATAGAGATTAATTTGTATCACCCCCTTTAAAACTGTTTAAAGTTGAGTTAATTCAGACAAAGAGCTTAGTTAGGGCACACATTTTTATCTCAAAGTCTTCTTTATGAGATAAAATAGTTATATTCGGGACAAATTGCCAGTCCACTGAATGGGTGCCAAGCAAACAAAATAAATTGGATTTCGTTCCATACCAGAGTATAAAAGAATTCACGAGAAAAATAAAGTTCAAAGATTGACTTTTTAAAAAGAACTCTCTCTCTCTCTTTAGAAATTTAGAAAAATATTTCACAAATCTGATCGAGTTATCCTTTCGATATCGAATCCGTACCGACCGAGTGTTATTAAAAAGAAACACTTTTAAAATTCGATGCTCAATTTATTTTCACTAAGTTATTAGAACAGAATTCTGATTCGAAATGAAAATTGGATTTTTCATCTTGCAAAAGTCTGAAACCATCCGAGGCTAGTATAAAAGAAGAACGATAAAAGAAAAAGCATAACAATCAATGTGTATGATTTAATATTACTTAAAAAGCAGAACCAATTTAAGTTAAATAGCAGTATAAAGGCGAAATGGCAGTTCTCAGCTAGTTCACGGTAACTTAGCGTGACGAATCTGTGATAAAGTCGACGCAATCACGTGCAGTCCAGTTTATAGCTGAACAGCTATGCCTACGGTCAAAAACAAACTCGATGGCAATCATGCCGCATGCTACATACGCGAAAAGTAAAAAAATCTAAGAAACAAATAAAAAATTTGAACACCAAAAGTTCAACTCGGCATTGAAAACATAAAAATTAAAGTGCAAATATTTCAAGTCCGAAAGCTCACAAAAGGCATTGTCTAATATTTGCCGAAGATATTTTGAGAGAAGAGTAAAACCGTTGCAGAGCTTTCGAAGAACAGTGTTTATTTAGTGAGTAATATATATAATAGTGTCTTTATATAATAATTGAAAACTCAGATTCAAGCCTAAACGCAGACTAACTGAGTATAAAGAAAATGTCATCAACAAAGATTATACTGATAGCTGGAATTCTATTAAAAGTGGTTATATTAGTGGTAGCAGTGGGCGAAAAAGCCTTCAAAGCATGTAAAGAATATGCTGAGTCTATGCTCGAATGCCATAACATTCGGTTTCCAATGTCTAGAGTGCGAGTACCTATAGATCTCCTACTATACCCACATATGGTACTAATTGGTTTCCGAAAAGAAAGAAACGAGGATCCAGCTTGGAAATGTGGTGGCAGTTTGGTCAGCAATAAATGGATTTTGACCGCAGCTCATTGTATTGAAGATCCGAGCAAAGGACCGGCTAGCGTTCTGAGGATCGGTACAGCCACATTCGAATTCGATGAAATCGAAGAATTGGCACAAGAAAGAGAGGTAGCCGAACGTATAGCACATCCTGATTTCAAACCACCTTCAAAGTACAACGATATAGCGTTAATGCGAGCGGAGGTACCGTTCATGTTGAGCAGAGACATACGCATAGCTTGTTTGCCACAGAGTGATTTGACAAGAACGAAAAATGTAACAGCGATCGGTTTTGGCAAGACCGTTTCTAACGCTTTAACTGGAAGTCAGACATTGATGAAAGTTGACGTGGACATTGTGGACAGTTTCACTTGCAACAAGTCCATGAGGTTTATGATTAAGAGGAAGATTATAGCGCAAGGCATCATCGACAGTCAGATCTGCGCTGGTGACTATGAGCACGGCGGCAGAGACACTTGTCAAGGTGACTCCGGTGGTCCGTTACAAGTAATGGACGATCGAATAGACTGTGTACACAATTTCCCCTTGCACACAGTCGTAGGAGTCACGTCGTTTGGCCGAGATTGTGGCAGAAAAATGGCACCGGGAGTGTACACAAAAGTGTTCGCATACATCGAATGGATAGAAAATATCGTATGGCCTTGAACAGACAAACGAGATTATCATTCAAATAAGATTGACCAAAAAAAACCTTCGAATAAACTTAGGTCGGAGTCGCGAAACAAGACCCATTTGACTTACCCAAACGTTCTATTTTTTTATGTGAAATATATTCCCCAACAACCCTAAAAGGATAACTGCTCTCACCTGAAACAAAAGGAGGTTTTCATGAAAAACTGTGCGTCGATGTGCCCGCGCGGCCACGTGGGACGTGGAGCAAAAAATGTAAATGTCAGACAGCGATGAGAACGAACATCGGACGACGAAAGGGCGCAACTCTAGTGAAGGCGGAAGCGTGTTTTGATGTGTAGCGTTATATTTTACTGTAAAATAAATTCCAATAGCACCTTCTTTTTATACACAACTGTTCCTAGCTGAATTTCGGGATTCCCGCGGAAATTCTATGTTCGAGAACAAAAAGTACCTATCTCATGTCACCGAGGAATACTGTAGCTTATTGTTATTAATATAAGAACTTTTATAATCGATTCAGAAGTTCCAGAGATTATCACCTACGTAACTAAACTAACAAATAATTGAACTTAACCAACGATATTTTTTTTATCTACCTCTTAGTATAAATATAATTGAGTACCTCGAAAATTTCACCGTGAATGTTCTAGATTTGCTTGGAAAAATCTAGATGAGGTCTGTTTCTATGCAAAAAGTGTACGAACATCTAGAAAAAGTTGTCGCCGTGCGTGGGTATTAAACCTAACACCATCGTACACTACTTACACATTATATCGTACTAATCACTAACCGTAATTCTAAGACTAGTATTATGAAAAAACTAGCTGTGCCCCGCGGTAATTTCGGAGTTCCCGCGGGAATTCCGGGATAAAAAGTACCTTATGTCCCTCTCTGTACCCCTGACAACGTGCATGACAAATTTCATCCAAATACGTTCAGCCGTTTTGCGTGATTGAGTAACAAACATCCAAACATCCACACTTTCACATTTATAATATTAGTAGGATTGCCTAAATCGCTTACGCCCGTCACTGTATACTCAATATATACAGGATGTTGCCAGGTATTTCCGTGTCTGCTGATACTTATGATCTTACCAGAGAAAGATCGCGCCATTTTACTTGTAAGATTTCCTTGGCAATTTTGTGTATAGGTACGCAGCGAATTCAGGAGCTGGTTTTTTTCCTTCATCGCGTTTTTTTTCCCTATTTATAATAAGAAGTTAGATACCTTTGACATGATTGTCTTCTATTTCGCTGTATTAAGAAAATGACGGTTTGTGTAAGATTACAAATGAAATACTTGATTTTCAGTAATCCTACTAATATTATAAATGTGAAAGTGTGGATGTTTGGATGTTTGTTACTCGATCACGCAAAAACGGCGGAACGGATTTGGATGAAATTTGGCATGCACGTTGTCAGGGTACAGAGAGGGACATAAGGTACTTTTAATCCCGGAATTCCCGCGGGAACTCCGAAATTACCGCGGGTGAAACGGCGGGGCACAGCTAGTTATGTAATAAGTGAGATCCAATCAACGAGGAATCACAACAAATGTTAGAATATTGAATAAATAAACCGGGAAACTTAATGACTTAGAAAAAGAAGAAATCCCGCCAATTGATTTCGTATTTGAATACCTTCAAATTAAAAAGAAATCTATGATACGAACGCGGACGCCCCAGCGTATAATAAGCTATTAAAGTTAGGATTAAGTTTAAAAGTCATCTCTTTATAGGAGTGAAAGGGAGAGAAGAAGAAAAAAATATCCAATTTCCAAACTTGCACGTGGCACGCGTAATATTCGTTTAAAAGTTTCCGCGAAGACGTGGAGGCGGGTTTTGGTTGAGCCAAAATGTCATTCATTGTACGTCTATATTCAATTTTTAAAAACTGGGTTTAACGACGGTCACATCAAAGCAATATTTAGTAGGCCTGAGTCCGGGGTATGGAAATCAAAATTCTATTTAGTCCGGCAGTTGTCTATACATATAATGCTTTGTCCTGAATGACTGATGTATCAACGCACAGCCTAAACCGCTGATCGTAGCGACCTGAAACTTGGAGGGTGTGTTCTTTGGATGACGTAGGATTTTTGAAAATTCAACCCCTAAGAGGATGAAAAGGGGTTGCAAAGTTTATATGGAACTATTCCGCGGGAACTTCGAAATTATCGCGGGTGAAACCGCACGGGACAGCTAGTTAGCTGATAAAATAATAATAGACACGTATATGCTTAGCTTTTTCAAATTTATAAAAAAATACTTATGCCCGCTCCACATTCACGCGAGAATCTTGCGAGAACGCGACAAAACCACGAGAACGTGAATGTGAGCCGATGTTCTCCGCCGTTTCTGGTGGTTTTCTCGCGTTCTCGCAAGATTCTCGCGTGAATGTGGAGCGGGCATTAGATAGGTAGCATTAAAGTTTAGGAGTGAGGGCTCGTGACGTCATAACGTCGTACAAGCTGTAGCTAGCCGTGACATCACGCGACATTCCGAACTATATCGTTATTTTTTGATTGCGTAAAAAAAGATAAAAATACGTGTCGAATATTTTTTATTAATCTAGGTGATGGACTAAAAATTAAATTCAGTCAACTAGCCTCTTTGTTAGGGCATCAAAACAGTACAATACAAATATTCTTTATTGCCACCAGAAACAAAAATATGAAATACATGGTGGGGAATAAAGACAACAAAGAGCGGCCTTATTGCTTAAAAGCCATTTCTTCCAGGTAACCTGTACCTATAGTAGTAACATATAGGTAACTAGAAAAAATAAAATAATAATAAAAATGAAACAGTTAAATTTGATTAAATATAAATAACTTACTATATTATCCCAATACAGAACGTAAGTTTAGATGTTTTTCGTTAAGATATTTGGATGGACTGTCAGTTAAATGGATTAGAATCAAATTTGGCACAGCGCATACTTATATTCAGATTTCAGATTCAACACAGAATATTTTTACCCAAGCACAAAAAGTTCCGGGACGAATTCCGAAATTTTCGAAGTTGGATGCGCGGGAAACAATTTAAAATCTTCCTCTTCACAGAAATCGTTGAAAGAAAGGAAGTGAGTGACATAGAATACCATAGAATACTTTTTAGATGAACTGCATTTTGATATCAGAGATTTAGGGAACTATAAGAATGTAATAAAATCTTTAAACAGAATGAAAACGATGTAGGTAATCTAAGACAAATAATGTTATATCTGACGTTTTTTACGATATTTAATTATACCGACATGATCAAACGTCGACATAGTATTACATCCATAATTAAAATCACAAAAAAGTTATTAAATTAAAATGTGTATAATCAAACAAACAATAACACAAAAAATACTTGTATTTTGTGCGGTGGGTCCAATAAGAAGCAGAAAATGATAACAAATTGCTATTTGTAAGGACCTAACAAATAAAATTAAAGAAATTATTATTCTGGTAACACATTGAAATGCCACTAAAAGCCAACAAAAAAGGCACAGTGTCAGACGCAAGAAAAAATAATTTACGTCTAAAATAAAAACAAAGAATAATTAAAACGACATCGTGGAAACAGACGTGGCGTATTGTTTATGAGAAAAAAAAATTGCTTTGAAATTTTGTAATTTAAGTTTATGTAAATAAACTAAAAAAAAAAACATACAGATACGAGTAGGTACAGATACAGATACCTATAACACTAACTTGTTACGATTCCACGCAGGATTTTTAAAAGGGCTCTGGTCCAAAAATTGTAGAAGTGATAAATTCTCTGCATAAGCAGTGATAAAGATAATGCAAAAGTTGTTGCACAATAAATGCCATAATTAGAGTCAACGAGTGGCATAGCCCATTAAGTTTAACCATTAACTCAAAAAGCCCGTTAACTCAGATTTACCACAAGCAGTTTTTAAAACCAAAATAATATTTATGTCTAAGCTAGAATAAGATTTTTTTTTACAAAATTGTTTTCCAATTATTGTTGAAATTTACGTAAAGTAGTAAAGAGAATTTATAAAATTCCCAGAAGTAAATTTTGAAAGTCAAAATAATTGTTAGGAAAGTGTAAGTGGTCATTATCGAACTAAAAATAAAAAATATCTAATATCAATTTGTGTACGCCCAGCCCATTTGAATTCTATTCATTTCACATTTTCGTCGTAAGTCTTGAGACCATATTTTATTTCTAATTGCCAATCTGATCTTACCTTTTGAAGTGGTTACCCGATATTCCGAGAAAACCCATTACATCTGCCTTGTACGTAGGTATAAGTATTAACTTAGTATTTGTACAGGATTGGGTATGCTTGCGGTATATTAGCTGGAAGGTTAAGTGGATGGTCCCCCTGATATTTTGCCAATGTACTTTACCATAAATATAAAATTAATATGTCAAAAAAACAATTTCGAAAGAATAATAAACATGTACAGTAACAACTAAAAAGGACATTCAATAGATACCGTAACCTTTTTACCAGCAAACGGATAAAATTCTTTTTTTAATGTTCCTTTAGTACACAACCTCTTGTTGTAATTGAAACTCCTTTTTAGGAGAAACATCTGAGAGGAATGCCCGGGGCATAGAAATCTTTACATTTCGTCTACCTCTCCATGTTATATCAGCAAAAAGAGGAGGTTATTTGTCTTCTGAAAAATTAAAAAGGCGTTTGTACAAAAGGAGAGTGGATTAAATTAATTAAATTTACAAACTGCCAATATTATTATATGAGATCTGAAAATAAGTTGAGACGATAAAGAGATTTGGAGGGCATTAAAAAATATTTAAACATCAAATTCGCTTATCAATATTAACATGCATAGAAAATTTTATAAATGAAATAATTTGTTATTAATAAAACAAATAAGTTGCATTGAAAACGACCAGCAAAGCGAATTTGGTCCATATTATATTGTAATATAATCATAACAAAAAAAATTAAATTGTGAAAAGACATTGATTGCAAATGACTGCATGCTAGATAAAGTGACGCAACTAAATAGAATAAAGAAAAAAAAACGCAAAAACATTGTCATTAACCAATTGAACTAAATAAAATTCTAGCTTTATCCGTACATACCATACATCATTACTTATTATAAATGCAAAAGTGAGTTTGTTTGTATGTTTGTTTGTTTGTTACGCTCTCACGCCTTAAAGGCTCAACCGATCATCCTGAAATTCTGCATACACTTTGTCAGGGGTACAGAGCCTACATAGCGTATTTTTTATTCCGGAATCCCCTCAGAAAATCCGAAGTTAACGCGGGTGAAACCGCGGCGAACAGCTAGTAGACAATTATATAGTTAATATCTTGTTATTAAATGAAGTCCCGAATTTCTGTAAATTAATTTTTGAACGTTACAAACATCCTGCAATAAAAATAGAGGATAATTAGATTTTTTTATCAATCGAGATTCGAGACATATCGTAATTGTGTTTTGACTGTCAGAATTTCAATTATAAAATCGAATTTTTTGGCTCATTACTTTATAATTTCTGAGGGTTTTATGAACCAAATATTTTTACGTAGCGTCTTACTTAACTTTGATCATAACATAGGTTTTTAAACTATGGTGGGAAATTGCACACCATCCACCTAGCAATTGAAATATCTTGACGCAACAATATTATAGGCCTGACAAGATTCCGGGGATCGAAGTGCTAATGAAATAACTCGGTTTAATCATCCGACTATTGTCCGTTTCCCCCGGGCTATGTCCGGGTCCTACCAAAGGATTTCAATATCGTGTCAATGTCGATTCCTCGTATGAATCTGTCTGTCCGGTTACGTATCACGTAGAAACTACATCACGGATTAAAAAGGGACCTAACAAAAAGGTAGGTTGTAAAGCCTATTTATTGGACAAAGCATAGGTATTACTCCATAAACGTGTACCTACTATATAAAAATTATAATAAAATGGGTAATTTATTGTAATTTTTTAATATTTATGTTAACTTCTTTGGTATTTAATATTAATTTTGTTACTTTTATGTAGGTACCTAATATGATTATTTTTATCTCAAAAATTGACGATTGTACTATCCCTCTGTAACATTTAATTTTGTATAAACTGATAGTACGAAATAAATAAACTAAACTAAACATTTATGATGGTAATTTCTGGAACTACTGAATTGATAATGGATTTTAATTATTTCATTTATGGCTAAAGTTTCCCTGAATTGCCCGATTAACATAAGCTACTTCTTTTCTCGATATAAAAAAAAACTTTCCCAGGGAATCCTAAGTGTCGCGCGGGCGACCTAACTAAGCAGAGACATAATACTTATATACTTTTTTGTAAAAAACATACTTATGATAAGTAAATACATAATTACCCAAAGTCAGGGTAAAACAAATATTCATTTTCAACTTTACCCTGACGCAAAGATCGAACCCGCCCCCCTCGGTGTAGCAAAAAATTCTTCGCTAACAACAAAACCAACAGTGGTGTCGATGCTTTTACGATTCGACTTGTTAAAATTTAATCCCGACATTCACCGGGCCAAATCATGGGCTATCATTAGTCAAAAATAGGTTGTAACTTGAAAGTCATTCCGAATCGAGAGACTCGAGTAAGATTTTCAAATAGCCACGTACCGAAGGTTTGGTGTCGGATAGATTTTCCGAAGTGACGAAGAAATTAAACTTTTTCAATCATCTCTTCGCTTTGATAGTACCTACCTACTCTCTTTGGTGCGAAAATTCGTTCCGCTTTATACACAGTTATTACGGGCTAAAGAAATGTTATATTAACCTGAAGATAATTAGATTTTTTTAGTTATCATCTCTTTTGAGACCGTAGATTACGTATTTAAGAAGGTACCTATATGTAATGTTGTTCAAAGAATTTCTCCAAGCTTTAGGTATAATATGTCAGAGTCGTTGCTGTGTTCAAAAAATGACCATCAGCTATTTCAATTTTTCGGACGCCTACAAAATAGAATAAAATACTTATACCATTTGTACTAATCCTTATAATTATAAATGCGAATGTGAGTTTGTTACGCTTTTACGCCTGAACTACCTAACCAATCATCATGAAATTTTACATACACGTTGTCAGGGGTATAAAGAAGGGCATAGGGTACTTTTTATGCGGAAATTTCTGCACGAACTCTGAAATTAATGCGAGTGAACCGCGGGAAATAGATAGTCATGTATATATTTTTAGAAAATAACTTTTATACGTATTTTTACGTAATCAGTTATGTAGGTACAAAGAGAATTAACTAGAGAGTTGTTTTAAACTATATAGTTAATCCTCGATCAACATCAGAAACCTCAACCCTCAACCACGTTCGGCGGCTGTAACACGCTCAAAACGGATACTGTTTAGATAACTGTCATAAGTTCAACAACCCTAAAACAACATGGCGGTTGTAATAAGTCAAAATATGCTAATTCTGTTTGGCTTGAGACGTTATTAAATGATAATATTGTTAAAGGCGTATCGCAGGTCAAGTTGAAGGTGAAACAGCGTCACGATAGACAGATGACAAAAGCTCCTTATTATCTAGACTGTGGCTAGTCGTCCACTAAACGGACGAATAATGATCGTCCGCTAAACACAAAATGTATTGATCTTTTCTAACGTTCTTTCTTTTTTACGAGATTTGATCGCAATGCTGAGTTAATATCAATTTCATTAGGCAATTTTATTGCGTAGCACGGTTAATAACGCATTGTTAGGTTCAATACACAATATGTGTGTGTGTGTGTGTGTATTTACGTGTGTATAACGCATGTTAATGAGCGTCTATCAAATGTGCATCGCGCCCAGTGAACCTGGATACCGGAAATTCTATGACTATATCGTAGGGTCATGTAAAATCGTCGAGTCAAAAGTTTGTATTTTTGAAAATACATAATCAAATTTTGGTCCTTTGTGTGTATCAACGTATAGCCGAAAATAAATAGCTGGTAGTAAAAAAAATTGATAAATATATCGTTATAGCTTAATTGAACAACCTCTAAAAGAGGTTTGTCTGTCGTTCCAATCCCAGATTTCAAAAATCAGGGATCCAAACTTTAGATTAAGATCTGACTTAAGGCCTGTTCTTTTTTAAATTGATTTTTGCGTAAAGAATTTTCAATCGTCGCCAGCCCTAGCGCGATGGGAAGCGACGCGCAATCCCAGTAATAGGCAGAAACGATTTTGCGGATAACAATCAGTTTAATTTATACCACTGTGTAGGCAGTGCGCGGTCACCGCTCAATTGTTCTTTGATGTTTAATGCCATCGGACGAGAGCGGTGCGGTCGGGGCTTAATTGAAAATATTCAGTCACAACTCATTAGAGTTCGCTTAATCGTTTTATGGTATAAAATTCAGCAGCAACAAGCTGAATAATGTACCTACCTACTATTGTATCTACACTCAGACCAAATAAAAACTAAAGACGGAACGTCTCGAACAACGAAGTGAAGCCGGTTGCGTGTGCATGTGGTGCTTAGGAAAGTGCCACAACGATTCCCAGGTATGGTGTCTTTTTCTTGTGAGTGTGTGTGTGTTTCTGTGTACGTGCACGGCGATGGTGTCTCTATCTATCTATGTGTATCGATCTACCTGTTTGCAACAAATAAAAATACACTCGGTTTTAATCGACGAAAAAGCGCATTGTATTTAATCCGGCAATTAACAAAAAGGGCCATGGGGTTACATTAACTGAATAAACTTTTATTGGACGGCACGTTTGTTTGACACCTTTTGATCGGATTAAAAAAATTCTATAACTTACTATCTGCTGTTTTACGAACAGTGCCGAGCGAATTACTAATATGAATTTAGTTAGTTGTAAGCTGCTTGAAGGCTTTCAGCACTTATAGACAGATTGTTGAAGTGACAATCTCTTTTTAGGGTACCGTACCCAAAGGTTAAAACGGGACCCTATCATAAGACTTTGCTGAACAGCTCCCATTTTTACTATGATCCCATGAGCTATTCGTCAACTCCCGAGTCCATGATCGTAACGCTCAGATCCATATACACTGGTAAGTGTGTGTGCATAATTATATATTTACTAGCTGTCCCCCGCGATTTCATCCGCAGTAATTCGGAGTTCCCGCGGTAATTCCGGGAAAAAAGTGCCGTAGTTTACGGCGATAAACAATTCCCCGCATTAATTCCGGAGTTCCCGCGGGAATTCCGGGATAAAAACTATCCTATCTTTTAAGTTGGACCATATTATAAATGGTTACAAATTTTTATCAAAATCCGTTCAGTAGTTTCGGAGTCCATCGCGGGCAAACAACGTGACACGTGATTTATATATATTAAAGATAATTATATGATATATATGTATAGGTATTAGGTATATATTTATATTAATAGCCATAACAAATAATGTTCACAAGTGTGTGATGTTAAGAAATCTGTTGTTAAGTTGCAAATCTGTCGCCAAGCACCTAACGGTGTGTTCCGGCAGCCCCACTTGAAAGCCAGTTCCCATCCCCATTCCAGGTCGGCAACGCACCTGCTTGCCTTCTGGTATTGCAGATGTATATGGACGGCGGTAATCACTTACCATCAGGTGTACCACTTGCCCGTTTGCCCCCTATGACATAAAAAAAAAGAAGTTTCCACTTCTGACGTGCAGTTCTGCAGCTGACAGTTTTATTTCAGTCGCTTTATTTGAACCATCACTTATTGCGTCACCGACTGTACCGATATACAAATCGATGCATCGTAATCCATCGATTGTGACGTTGCATCACTAACGTCGCTTACAGTTCATTCAATGTGTTGGTTTTAATTTGCATTTTTAAACTATCAGTCTGAACAAGTAGTTTTAGATAGATGATATCTACGTTATTTTTAGTTTAAAAAACTACTTTCAGCTACTCCGGAATGGAGTGAAAATCAAAGATCTCAATAATTTATCCTTACTATTATGTATATGTAAATGCAAAAGTAAGTTTTTTATTTGTTTATATTTTGTTAGTTTGTTACGCTTTCACGCCTCAACGGCTCAACCGATCGTCATGAAATTTTGCATACACGTTCTAAGAGATAGAAGGATATAGGGTATCTTTTATTCCGGAATCCCCGCGGGAACTCCAAAAATACCGCGGGGAACAGCTAGTAATAAAATCCTTACTAAATGCGAAAGTGAGTTTGTTCGTTTCTTACGCTTTCAAGCCTTAACGGTCCAACCGATCATCATGAAATTTGGTATACACGTTGGCAGGTATACCTACAGGACATAGGGCACTTTTTATTCCGGAATTCCCGCGGGAACTCCGAAATTACAGCGGGTGAATCCGCGGGGAACAGCTAGTGCTCAACTCACCCGGATATAACTATAGGATAACTAATTAACTATGTAGATTAAAACTTCGCTGAAAAAAAATGGTGTTCAAACTAACAAAATGCCAACTTGGCTTAGTTCAAAATTAACCATAAAGCTCTGTTAATATTATAGAAGCAAATATTGTCTGTTAACAAAGTTCATGTTTGGTTTCGAGTAAATTGAGTCTATTTTCTAAATATGAACTAACTGATTTATATGTAAGTAGTTGAAAAAGTTTTTACCTAAACATTAGGTAAATTAGATAAACGTGTTTTTTCATATGAAGTTATAAACGAAAGTTTGGTTAGAATATATTTTTGTATTATTTCATCCTCCAATTTAAGCAATATTTTCTTTTAACACATCATCTGTTGGGTCGTTGTAATTTCAATAATGAACGTTATGTTAATTAATGAAAATGTTGTTTTTGTTGGCTAAATTCGGATAATTTCTTCTCTCCAGTCATAGGAAGCTACAGTATTGCTCAGTAAAATAGGATACATTTTATGATGGAGCGAAGAATTCCTGAAGGAATATTGAAATTCACGCGGGTGGATCCTTTAACTAAGATCTTGGTATGCTTTACGGCCGCACTCAGAGTTGTTTTAATGGACGTTGATTAATTTAATGTTCATTAGCATTTAACTAATTTCTAACTATTCCTCGGTATCACTTACGGTAGGTACAGATTTCCAAAGAAATCCTAAATTTAAAACCACAGAGCTAACAGCTACTCTATAAATAATATAATAAAGAGAAAAATATATGTTTTTTGTATGTAGGTATGTTTATAATGGAGAACTCAAAACCTACTGAACCGATTTATATTTACTACTAGCCATCCCCCGAAGTTTCACCCTCGATAATTTCGGTGTTCCCGCAGGAATTCCAGGATAAACGATACCTATAAACCTTCCTCTTGAATCACTCTGTCTTCTCGCGAAAACCGCATGAAAATCCGTTCAATAGTGTTGAGTTTATCGCGAACAGACAGACAGAGGCGGGGGAGGACTTTGTTTTTATATTATGTAAGGATTTATTATACTTAGAGGATGTTTAGCGTTGCTGAGTGACAAAGTGTACTGTTTATGCCGGAATTCCTAAGGGAACTCCGAAATTAACGCGAGTCGACTAGTATACATTATAAAATCATATGCAGTGTTTCTTAATTCAAATCTGGGCCATTTTCACTATGACCATAACGCGTCGCGTTAAGATAATGCGCCACTTAGCTTTTCCCTCTTGTTCAAACACGTTTCACTAAAAAAAAAAAATACATATTTTACAATTTTACAACAATTTTGTCATAAAGAATATAAATTTCTTATATTTTTGCATCTGGAGCGTTTGGGATTGTGTTTTTGGGACGCCCGTTACGGGCAAGAAATGTTGTTGTTCATAGTGAATAAGGGCCCAGATATCTTTTTCCGTCGGCAAACTCTTAGAAAATCTCCAAGTGATATTTATGTGCCAAAACAGTTCGTACATGGAAAAAAGCTGTGATAAAAAAAAAACAACGTGTGCCCGTCACACATCGTATCCAATTACGTGTCGAGAATCACCCCCAACACACGTGTACCCCGCTCTTTGGGGATCCATTACCGTACAGTTGAAAACCTTTGTATCAGGTTGGCACCAAAGTAAGAGAGTATGAGACACTTGGCATATTTTAATAAAATCATAATACGATGAATTTAATGAGCTGATATTATAAAAAGCTCATTAGATAACGTGGTCTCGATAAGCATCTAGAACCTATTATAATTATTATTATCTACGACTAGCTGGCCTGTACCCCGCGGTTTCACCCGCGGTAATTTCGGAGGTCCCGTGGGAATTTCGGAATAGAAAGTACCCTGTGTCACTCAGGACTACCTGGGTTCTTAAGTGAAAGAATTTTCAAAATCGGTTCAGTAGATCCAGAGATTACCCCCTACACCGTCACAAACTCACAAACTCACACACTTTTGCTCTTTATAATATTAGTAAAATAGATATAGATTAGTATAGACATAAAATAGTTATAGATTGAGCAAAGTTTGTATACCTTTCGCGCAGAACTCTGGTAACCGTGAACAGAAAAAGTCATCAAACTGCGATTTTATATCAGCCTAATTAAGAAATTCTTTATCTCACAAATAGATATGCGATAGTCCGATATGGGACTAATCCGGAGGAATATGGTGGGTGAGGTACCGTCTCCCAACCAGAGCCCTGCAACTGTTGGTGAGCAGTAGAACCGACTTGAGTGGAGACAACATGAACTCATCTGCGCTATTATCCCTACAGGAGGCTAAACAGTAGACATATGTAGTTGGAAAAAGAATCTATTGGTTCTACCCGAGTGGCGCTGT
Organism: Zygaena filipendulae; assembly: GCA_907165275.2. Taxonomy (NCBI): domain Eukaryota; kingdom Metazoa; phylum Arthropoda; class Insecta; order Lepidoptera; family Zygaenidae; genus Zygaena; species Zygaena filipendulae. Next base: position 6,151,020 of record OU015674.1, read on the forward strand.
ATAGGTCACCATGTCTACCCACTTATCAAGAGGTTCCGGGTTCGATTGCCGGTGGGGGTGGACTTTGTGTGATGCACACGGGGTTCCATTTTCCAGTCTGGGCGTGAATATATATATATAGTACCTATAGTATCTATAGTAGATATAAAATAATATGTAGTATATGCCACGTTTGCTTAGTTTCCACGACACAAGCTTAGCTTAGTGTGGGATCAAGGAGATGTGTGTGTTGTGAAGTGGATTATTATCGTTCTTACTATTGAAATAATAGATTATGGACTGGTAGATTTATAAAATTGTAAGAAATTCAACAAAGAAAGTTAATATATTTCTCAGAACTGGTATTTCTTTTAGGAGCCATACATTCACACAGTGAACAAAATGTCAGATACCAAAAAGACGCCTCTAGCGGCAAAACTTATAACTAGTCGAATATTATTTTTTTATATTTAAACAACAGTCTATGGAAATACATAGTTGTAAAATTCTATAATCACTAATACCTCCACTAATTTTACAACTAAATAATGTTTTATAATGCTATAATAATGTAATACTTGCCAAATCCATTCGCAGAAAATAAAACAAATAAAATAAACGTAAACAGAACCCTTCACAAACATTTCTGGTTAAATTCTTCGGGCTTTCTGTCTACAAAAAAATATTGAATGATATGTAAGTTAAATAACGAAAAACAAATACATAGGTAAGTACTCTATTTACTGTACGAAACGTAGCATTTTATACCAGTTAGCGGTACAAGGGAACCCTCTTAAATGATTACATAAATGTCAACTCCAAACACTGCTGAGCATAAGAGAAGAGATCTGTTGTGATTATTACGAGTAGGTATGTCTACATACTAGCTCCTCACCACGGTTTCACACGCATTACTATGGAGTTCCCGCGGGAATCCCGGGATAATAGTACCCTATATCCTTCTCTGTATCCCAGACAACTGTTTCCTTGTCTGTACCCCTGACAAAGCGTGTTCAAAAGTTCAAGATGATCGGTTGAGTAGTTAAAGCATGGAAGAGTAACAAACCAATAAACACTTGTTTCGTTTATCTCGTTTATAATAGTAAGGACTAACTGGTCCCCCAGGTTCCACCCGCATTAAGTTTGGAGGTTCTGCGGGAATTCTGAGATAAAAAGTTGTGCGTGTGCGTGTGTGTAAAATTACGTGATGATCAGCTGAGTAGTTGTCGTGAAAGCGGAACAAACAAACAAACTTACGTTCGTAATTTGGCACAATTTACGGCAAACCAAATAAGGTTTTTGTTGCACTGAAAATATGTCAACTTTGTTTTTGTATCTAATTGGTTTAAAAAAAAAAGAAAAAGAAGTAAAGTGACCTCCCATTTTTAGAAGTCGATTAACAAAGGTAAATCAACGATAACATTAAAAATGCGGTATTTAACTACTACCATTTAGTTTTAACGCGTTCCGATTGCTGTGTGCCGCCGAGCCAATAGAATCCGCACCCTAAAACTGTGTTTATACACAACTTTTGCCACTCGCCGTTCGCGAGGCAAAGTATTCGAAACGGCAGCCATGTTAGAAACACAATAAATCACACACACCATATGTGAGTGATGACGAGTGATTTCGTTACAGGGAGCTAGCTGATCGATGCGACTGGCCGCACTGGCTCATACTTTGTTTCCCCTCGGTGCTTATTCAGACTACGGTTGAATCAAAATTCATGTTATTTGTTTACTAGGTCAGCTGTCGTGCGTGGTTTCACCCGCGATAATTGGGTATTCTCCAAGGTATGAATATCAAAATTCTAATTAGTCCGTCAGTTAGAAAATAAAAAAATAATAGACATGTATTTTTTGCTTTTTCAATTTAATGAAAATGAACATAGATAAAGCGCATTAAAGTTTAGGGTGGGGGACTCGTGACGTCAATATTCATTATAAGCGCCATACAAACCGCACCGAATTGTGACGTCACGCGAAATTTCAACTCAATGTATCTCTGTTATTTTTTGATTACGTAAAAAAAGAAAAAATACGTGTCCAATATTTTTTACTAATCTACATGACGGACTAAAAAAAAATTTTTGTCAAGTAGCCAATTTGGGAGTTCCCGCGGTTCCCTCAGGGGTTAAATTTTCAAAAATCCTTTCTTAGTGCACACCTACGTCACGTAGGGAATTTTCGTGCAAAATTTCATGGTTCTAGACCCAGCTGTTTCAGCTGTGCGTTGATCGATCAGTCAGTCAGTTTCTGGTTTTACACAACGTGTTAATGAATTAACTGAAAACTAGAAAGTAGTTTGCTCTGAATCGACTTCCGAATCGATCGCACCATGTTTTAATATAGATTATATTTTTTTCATTTTAACTAGCCTATGTCTAAATGATTTATAACACAATATCTGGCGCGCACGCCGCCCGTAGTAAAAAAAAACGAATCGGTCATTGACACGTAGGCGCGGGCGTAGCGCTAGAAATTTCGTAGATAGCTCACCTCTAAACTAATGTTGGATAACTTTTAAACTACAATTTTTTTCGATATAATTTATATTTTAGTCACATTATTGTTTATTTTTTTTAAATGGAGTGCATCAGGTTTTTGGTTAATTCATTAACACGTTGTATAGATTCCCAAGAATATGGTAGTAAAATGAGACGGAAGAAGAAGATACACTCGACTCCCAAAATCCCAAATCCAAAAATCTCATTTGAGACTAACGCCGATATAATCCTTCATACGTTGAACAGGGGACAGAGGGGCTCGCTTCGAAAATTGAACGATCAAAAGGATTGCACTAACACATCTATTTCCGACACCATTTTAGTACAGATATTTTCTCTCCGGGAATCCAACTGGGCGCCTTTGACCGGCTATTGAACGGTGTTGTTATAGAGCGGATGAAGCTACGGTTACCGATACAAAAGACCGTAGTTTCGCTCTCAAATAAATACTGATCAATTCAATAAAAGTTATGATTCTATACAGTTCGCTTTTTCAAAGGAGAAGGCGTTCGCATTTTATCCTTACAAACTTATCCTGTTTTTTCTTGAAAAATGACACTAGAGTTTATATCTATCTAACAAAATGAATCGCCAAATGTGTTGCTAAGCGCATAACTTCCAAACGACTGCACCGAATAGGATAATGCTTTTTTTTGTGTTCATTATTTCCAGGACAAGGTTTTTATAAAAGAAGTTTGGAGTTCCTGCGGGAATTTCGAAACTCACGCGGGTGAATCTCCGAAACGGTTGAACCGACTTTGACGGGACTTTCACTGCTTATTAGCTGATGTTATTAGGAGTACCTAAATTAGGTCCCCTTGGAGTTCTTGCGTGGGAAGTCCGAAACTCACGCGGGTGAAACCGCGGGGCGCAGCAAATTTTTATATATAATAAGTAGTCAATGCCATACCTTTTTTATTTTTATTTACTTATTCATCTTTACAAAATAAGAAATACACAAAATAGTACCTTGTTTATGTAGGCCAGGCGTTTGACCACAGCTCACCTGACGCTATGTGACGGTGTGGGCGAAGAAAGTGGAAAATTTTGTTTGTTTGCAATCTCTTTAACTACTGAAAGCCAAAGTACGCCTGAAAGAGTGAGTGCTTATTTGAATTCCGAGGGAATCTCGAAACTTAAGGGGAAAACAGTCAGGAAATAAAGTGGCATTATACTCGTATGTAGAGTTAAAATACTTTTTTAATACAGTTGCTCAAAAAGTGGCGTATTGCAGGGACGTTTAGCGTTCGGGATGTGGGCTATTACATACTCGAGCTTTTTGTTTACCTTTCCCGAACTCGTGCGTTCTCTTTGCCAACTGTCAAATGGCGACACGACTTTGACACACTTTTTTGCATTGCAAAACGTAGGTTTCGCATTACTAATACGACTAGCGCCATCTCTTGATCACAGTTGGAACTTAGTTGAGTTTGTTGTGTTTTTGATATTTTATTAAATTTCTTCATTTTTTTCGCAACTGTATTAAAAATAGTTGTTCAGTACACGTGCGGAACCGTCATTGCAACTAGTTCCGACTGTCAACCCTCACCTTCGGCTGCGCCTCGGCTCGGGTAGACATTTGTCGGAACTCTTTGCAATGACAGGCTTTCCGCACTTATAATGAAATATACTATTTCTCCACCTACCGCCTTTTAACACCTCGAAGTAATCGTTGAAAAAAAAAAACTTGAAGTAAAAGTTGAAGTGAGTAATCGGTTCTTACGTAGGCACCTTTATGCATCGTTAGCGTTATTTTGTGCCTACTTATGTATGTATATTCTTAACCCATCAAATATATGGAAGTAACCGGAGCATATTGTCGGCGAGGGCGACTGCCAAACGTTCACAATAGAAACAGGCCGGTGTTCGCTGAGACGCGCAAAACTTCGCCCTAACCTCTGCCAAAAATATAATTTAGACGTTTTTATAAAAGATATGACTGACTGTGTGATTTTTATTTGTACGATATTTGAAAATATAAGCATTTAAATAAAACACATCGCTTACTTATCAATTTAAACAGTCTTTAGTTTTGTTAAAAGCGGCGTTTTAGTAAGAAAATATGAAGAAGCTGTTTGGATGGATTTATTTCATTGAACAAAGAACGTCGTTTTGAACACTCTTTGTTTAAACTTTTTGATATTATATTTATTACTAGCTGTGCCCCGCGGTTTCACCCGCGGTAATTTCGGAGTTCGCGGGAATTCTGGGATAAAAAGTACCCTATGTCCTTCTCTGTACCCCTGACAGCGTGCATGCTAAATTTCATCCAAATCCGTTCATCCGTTTTTGCGTGATTGAGTAAACGTATGCGAGGATAAGAGCTCGAAAGCGCATTTTCGTCCGACTTGCTTCAAATTTATCGTCACTGCTTAGCTCCTATGTGTCTTAGCGTTATGTTATATAGCCTAACCTGCCCAGGAGTATGGACTACAATCGTGCCAAGTTTGGTTAAAATCCCTTCAGTAGTTTTTGACCCATGCGTGCACATACAGTCAGACAGATAGACCGACAGACAGACAGACAAAAAATTTACTGATTGCATTTTTGGCATCAGTATCGATCACCATTCATCCTACAATATTAATTTTGAATATATATTCAATTCAACCTCTCTACAGTTTTATTATAAGTATAGAAGATTATTACAGAATTAAAATACTCCATTATCAATTTCTTGTTACCTACATTAAAAGCTCTCTCACTATTGTAATGGTCTTAATTCTCATCTCGTCAATAATTAACTGAATTAAAAGTTTCTTGGGACATAATATCATTGACAGTAATATCTTCACTCCATGAACTCTCTCCTGATGAAGGACTCCTTATGAGTCCGAAACATGTCAGGTCGCTCTGACGATAAACCTAGAAAATCCGCCATAGGGATCGGTGCTCACCGCTTTTGATGCATGTCATCCTAATATTATGAATGCGAACGTGGATTTGTTTATTACGCTTTCAACCGGTTATCATGTTTTCAGTAGGGTAGCGAGGGGTTGTCCATCACCGTTCTAGGCGATTGACAAAATCTACATTAACATGTGCGAAGCCACGGGCAAAAGCTATTAATACATGATTACCTTGTTTCACTCTTAAACTGAGACAGACTATTTGTACAGAAAATACACTTTATTTTCTTACACAGAGACTTAAACACAATAAAATGGAAGTAAATACACATAACACGCCTCTTTCGTGTTACAATGATATATAATATACGTAATAAAAACAATAAATCTATTTGGCCGTCTGTTTTCTTTTTCCAGGGATCTCGGGAATCCGAAGCGACAGCAAAAACTGGTAGCTAGTAACTTTATACTTATTTGGTAACAATAAAACTGTATTAGGGTTGAGACGTTTTTCGAAATAAGGGTGAAGATTATAACACCTCTGTTTTTTTTTTGAAGTTTTTTAATCTTTATACAAGAACAAACTAGCACAAGAAGCCACTGAGGTAATAAATTATGTTATTAGCAAACGTAAACAATACAAATATAATAATAGATATATTTATGAATGACTTAAAGTTTCTAAACAGACGAAAACAGTAAATAAACATCAAATCAAATACACAATAAACAAGTTAGCAGGCACCAAAAGCTTTTGATTACTATGTAATGTATTGAAGTATGTACTAGGTAATCCCCCGCAGTCTCAACGCCATTAATTTCGGAATTCTCGCAGGAATTCTTGATTTCAGGACAATAGTACTCCATCTCTTAATCCTCGGAGGATCCTTAGGATAAACGGTCCTGGTATAAAATCAGCGCTAGGAGTGTCCGCACTCAGCCACTCATACCAACATGCTGAGGCGGTGACCGTTTCGGTCATGAGGACGCACCACACCCACAAGAATCTCTGTCATCTATTATTATAATATTATCATAATGTATTTAACAATATGTTCTAAAGTCTAATCCCTACTAAATAAATACGAAAGTAACTCTGTCTGTCTGTCACAATGGTGTGAAAGTGTAACGGACAGACAGACAGAGTTAATCGATCATTATGAAATTTTGTACACACATTGTCAGAGGAACAGAGAAGGACATAGGGACGCAGATAAGCAATAACATGTTAACCCACAAAATTAGGTTATTGATACAGAACGCTTTATTGGGAGTTAGAGAACGTTTTTTAATTATGTGTTTACCTCATTACATTGGATAAATATGTAACAATATGTTGAACATAAAAAAATGTTGACACAAAATGGCGCTATAGTTTTAGAACACGATTTACTCAAAATTTGTCCAGTGTGGGTTAACACACTATTGCTTATCTATGTCCATAGGATACTTTCATCCCGGAATTCCCGAGGAAACTTCGAAATTTACGCTGCTGAAATCTCATAAAATTTTGCATACACCTTGTCAGGGGTGTCAGGGGTACAGGAAATAAACATAGGGTAGGTATTTTGTATACCGAAATTTCGCGGGGAACAGCTAATGTAATGTAATGTAGGTATGTATAAATTAATTGTAATTGTGTTGTGTCTCTGTTGCCAAATAAATGCCTATTCTTTCTTTCTTTCTTTCAAAGCCGAAGCCTAAACTACTACTACTACTACTACTACTACTATTTCGGTATTCCCGCAAGAACTCTTTTTTACTATGGCTTTGACACTACGGCTTCCTAATCTTTCTCTCACTAAAATATTTTTTAAGATCGCTTCAGTAGTTCCGGAGATTACATCCAAGCTAACTTACAAACATAAAAAACAAACTTCCCTTTTTATAACATTAGCTGTTCCCGCGGTTTCAGCCGCGGTGATATCGGAGTTCCCGCAGGAATTCCAGGATAATAAGTACCCTATGACACTTAGCAACACTATAGTATTCTATTGGTAAAAGAAATTTTCAAAATCGGTTCAGTAGATCCAGAGATTACCCCCTACAACGTCACAAACTCACAAACTTTGCCTCTTTATAATATTAGTATAGATTAGTATAAACGTATTTGTGAGGATTCTAAGAGTCTTGTTTGTGTAACAAGTACTTAAACTACAGTGGAGCCATGCAACTTTATAATACAACGTACAAGTTACAACCCACTGGCACAAGTGTATAAAATGCTTAAAAGGTTACTACTCCACCTCTACTTATAAAATAATATTTTGAGTTTTTGAATTTGTTGAACGTAGGCGGAGCCGCATGCCAAAACTTAGTCATTTATTTCATTAACAGAAAATATTCACCGACTAGCCAACAATACAACGTTTCGAGTTTATATGAATGTGTCAATTTAATTGATTCAGCTGCAAAAGCCATCGGATCGCCAACGAAACCAACTGGAAATTTGATGAATGCATTCATTTCCCCAATTTCGTGCCTTTCATAAGCCGGATACAATTTAATTTGATCTAGTTTTAATTAAAACCATCGAGTGGTTGATCACAAAACGAACAGTGATAATATACTTGTATCTACAGAATTGTTTTCGTTGAAACTCTTCGTTTCCAGATAATAACTATAATATAATCCTTCTAATCTGGAACTTATTCTATATGCGTGTCAAGTTTAATCGAAATTAGTTCAGCAAAAACGCAAAAATGACTAGAGCGATTGGATTTTTTTTATTGTGTTGTTTGTATTAAAAGAAAATTGGTAGTTTTGCGAAACTAACGCGGGCGAAACCCCGGGCACAGCTAGTATTATTTGTTTTTACAATTAATAATTATAAAGCAGAAAGTCTCAAAAGGATATAAAATAATAATCTTTTTCTGTTTTGTCGCGCATAACACGAAAACTGGACATATTATGTAGTTAAGCAATAGTGTGTTAACCCACAAAGGAGTGAATCGTGTTCTAAAGCGCTATTCTGACTTCTGTGTCAATATTTTTTTATATTTAACATTCTGTTGGTATTTAAACAATGTAATAACGTAAACACATAATTAAAAAACGTTCTATAACTCTCAATAAAGCGTTCTGTATTAACAACTTAATCCCATCAAAAACAAACTTGTAAAAAAGTCCAAGTCTCGCAACTCACTTCTTCTACAGTAAAAAGTTGTGAGATCAATGTAATACCAAGTCGGTTAATTTATTCAGTGCCTACTTAAGGGTCCTTCTGTCTAAAGTTATCATGTTATAAGCTAATCTAATAACATTTTATAGTGACCATATCAAATTTAAAAACCTTTTATGTTTTAAATAGATTGATTGGCTTGGCGATCACGTGAAAACACAATATATCTCACATGTAATACATAATTATGGTTCTAAACAATCTAATTTAATTATAATATGTATTACTTGTGAGATACATTGTGTTTTCACGTGATCGCCAAGCCAATCAATCTATCAGTCTCATATATGGGATTACAAAGTTATTTGTGCAGTTGGTACATATAACTGCATATATAACTTTGTAATTCCATACATTTATATGGGATTACAAAGTTATTTATGCAGTTAGTGTATCTAGAAAACTGGACCGAAATTGCTAAATATTTTAATTTTTCCTTGATTTATACAATAAACACTAATTGTATTCTAAATTTCAAACTTCTATGTCTGCTAGAAGTGCCTTAGAATTTTGATGATCGGTCAGTGAGTGAGTGAGTGAGTGACCTACAAAATTAAGAAACTTTGACTAGTTATAATTCTTAAACTACTGGTTCAAATCGAATGAAATTTAAATTATACCGTCTTTATACAATACCTGCTTGTTTACTAAAAATTCAGGCTTCTAGTTTTATCCACAACGAAGTTATAGGGGGTCGAAAATGGCCTGAATTGCTTCGAGAAAAGGATAGTACGGCCGTGCCGCTTTTGTTGCTCGACTTGGCGGGGGCACTGCCGTGCCCCCAGATTTTGTGGGTGAACATGTTACTGCTTAGCGGCGTCCAACGCTATAGAGTATAGACGGACAATTAGGTACTCTACTTGCACAAAACGCAATATGGTATTGCTTCTTCAGCGGTTTGAGACGAATTAGTAAGTATCATGTCGGAAGACCTTTATCGATACCGGAGTGATGCAGTTTTATGTTTAACGTGAGCAGAAATTAACCTCGTATCCAAAGTTCAATGGAGTTTCCAGTTGCTTTCTCTAACTAACATAGAAAGAACCAACTTATAATTAGATGTTTCAGATAGTTTCTCCTGTGTTCATTTCCGCAGGCATTACGGCATAAAAGCACCCTATGTCCCTTTCTGTACCCTTGACAACGTGTATGAAAAATGTCAGTTGAGTAGTTAAGCCGTGAAAGCGTAACAAACAAACAAAAAAAACTCACATTCGCATTTATAACAGTCACTAACGTGCGGTTCCACCGCGGGCAATAGCTTGTATTGTTGTTTGTTTTTGAAGTTACTAAATAATATTTTCCGTCTGAACAAGTCATAAATAATTCAACGGAACCGAACAATCTGGGCTAGTTCGGAACAGAGAAAAAATAACAAATAAAGTTTTAACTTTTTAATATTATTATATTTTCATGAATTTCGATGCGAAGCCGTTGAAACATACCAACTCACGTCTCCAATATTTCGAACTAAGCCAACACGAAGTGGAAGTAAACAGTGAATAAAATTTTAGCTAAGCGTGCATCTTTGTCAGGGTTGCCAGCTGTGCGAGATCCGTTGGATGTGTCCTAGATTCAAAAGCTCTTTTATCTCGCGAAATATGTAGAAGCGTCGCTGGTAAATTTAACAAATCTTATTTAAAATATTCCAACATGAATAATTTGAATTCTTACAGCCTATAAACAATGATAAGCTGATAGGTAAGGTTAGGTAGTCTGTTCACATAGCAACCCTATTCACAGCACAGTCAAGTTTCACAACGCCGGGCGACATTTTGGAAAAATAATGACATCTGCTGTTGCCGTCGTCGCGCGTCGGTTCGATTTTCAAACGTTTACCGTTTAAAATGCGCAACGACAGCAAGTTTTGAGGTTATTTTAACAAAGAGTCATTGTTTGTGCGAGTTTTATTGCTGAGCTCTAGAGGCAGCGGAGTAAATACATTAAGGATTATTGCATCGCAAGCAGTCCCCGTATTTGCAGCACGCACGCGCTTGTCGGAATTTTGCGCGACAAGATGGCAACATAGCTTGGAATTTATGTCGCAGCCAAATATCGTGCTAGGTTAGGTGTGAACGTTAACCACAATAAAGTCAAATATGTAGTACAGATTTCCTATGCAATGTACAGTGCATTTTCTGTCATTGGTATCTTGTAATGCCAATCGTAAATGGACGAAATAAACACTAATAATCTGGCAACTTTTTGACGGATTTAGAGTGGGAAGGGCATTTCAAAATGGCGTCTCCCTCTTCTTCCATTATGGCATCTATAGCGATTTATCGCATTTCATTTTGCCAATGGCAATTTTTCAGCAATTGAAATGGAAATGACGAAACGCCAATGACAATGTTATATTGTTCTCCAAGATAAAACACGGTTCTCTCTTGAAAACTAGTTTTTTTCATGGAAAAAAAAATGACTGCTGCTGAGTTTCTTGTCAGTTCTTCTCAGTAGAGCGCGAGTTCCGAAATGACGGTAATTTTAATTTAATTTTAAGAACTGCTTACTGACATAAGTGACTGTACCGATCCTAAGTAATAAAAATATTTTGGAATTTGAATAAATATTGCAACAGGCGTCCACTCGCTACGACATCCACCTGTCACGAGCCTAGGACCTAGGTCGTTCGGACACAATAGAAATTCTGCACGTCTTTCCGACAGTCGTTTTGGAAACTCACGACAAAGTCGCAAGTCGCTCCGACTTGCATCACAGCGGGCGAAGCGCCTTAACGCGCTCGTTCGAATGTTTAAGTGTTACCAACTGGTTTATGTTATCGTTAAATTCATGTTGAAAGTATCGGAAACTTATGTGCGAGAGGATTCCCGTATTCATGTATATTTTGTGAGACGAAAAGGCAGAGTTTCATGAAGTATTATAGTCAAAGTTGTGTAAAGGGAGGGTTTTTGTAAACATATTAAGAGCAATGTGCTTGGAACTGACTTTGTTAAAAAAAAAATTACTTACATATTTTAATCTATTTTACGACCTATTTTACGTTTCTTAAAGTCCACGATTGTATTTTAACAGCTGCCAAAAGTGTAAAGCTATTTTAGATTCTGACCGTACGGTCAGAATCTCGTTCGAAATAAAGCATTTTTGTCCATACACGGGCAGTACCTACGTTCGCAAAAATTGAATTTAGTCGCCGTCGTGCAATTCTAACGAACTGAGCGTCAGTATTTGAACTGTGAGACCTAGGTCTTTATTATTTTACCTTCACCTTCTAAGCGATGTACCTATTACGATAAAAAGACGTACATAGATAAATGGGTTGTACTCTTTTGTTTTTATTCGCAGCGTTCTATTGTGCAGCCAGTGTCACGTTAAAAAAAATTATATTGAACTGCAGACAACGTTGTACGGTAAGGTTTGCTCCCTGAGCTAAATGAGTGGTTTTCTTGTGAGCACCAGTTGCTTGGACAAAATGGCGGATGACCTCCAGCTCCAGTCACAAACGCGTGTTTTGCTCACATCTTCCACCCGCCAACCCCCAAATAGGATATATTAGTGCTAAAATAAATGCGAAGTGATAAACTGACCTCCAGTGAAAACGAGATAGATATAACCTCACATTATACCTCACATTACACAAATGCACAAGAACTTTTTACTGTGCCGTATATTACAAGACATCTTTTACGACCCCTTTTATTGTAATTCGTAATATTATATGCATTGTAGTCGGACTTAAATATTTTTCATATTATATGTGGTAGGTACTTATTATGTCTCGAAAGAACGGATATTTTATATAACTACAAAAAATTTTAGATATAATATTATGTACTTCCGTAGGTATGTGAGAAGTTGTACGTACTTGAAATGAATGTAATATAAATATTTTTTACTTATGTATTTATATTACATTCAGCAAACTTAAAAGCATAACCAATGCCATCTGTTGTGTTATTTTGGATTTGTCATGCAGTCACCGGATGCGCAAACTTTATGCGCGTCATTTTCGTTGCATGCTATGGTAAATTCTTACTTTCAACGTGCCAAAAGAAGTATGAATTCAAAAATATCATTGCTAGGTAAATAAGTAAGAGCTGGAGAGAGATCAACACTAAAACGAGCATCTCTAATGGCAACTATCCAACTAGGTTACAGTTTTGAGTCTAGGTTGTGCTCGAGTGTACCTAGGTATCCTACGATAGCGGAAAATCTAGGTGAAGTTTCACGAAAATTTTGCCGGATATATAGAATTTTCAACTTCCGGCCGGAAGGGTGCTGAAGAGTGAAATACTCATAATAGTGAAAACTATATCCGGTCATGAAGTGCGATTAACTGAGAAGGATTAAAAAAGATAAAACAATTGCGCAATGATAGTGAGAATTTAAAAAACAAATGGATTAAAGGAATGAAAAATCGAATCCCTTTTTGTATTATTTCTTACAGTTGGACATAGATAAGCAATAGTGTGTTAACCCACACTGGAGAAATTTTGAGTAAATCGTGTTTTAAAAGTAGGAGCGCCATTTTGTGTATACATTTTTTATGTTCAATATTTAGTTACATATTTAAGCAATAAGGTAAAAAAACAAAACAATTCAATTCAATCAATAACTTAATTTTGTGGGTTAACATGTTATTGCTTATCTGCGTCCAGTTGTATCTGTGATATGGTACGACTGCTTTTTATTACAATAGAAATACAATTTGACCTTGGAGCACAGGATGGGAAGAAATTTAAATACCCCATACAAAACATCGAACGAATCAACCTAACACGCTAAATACCTGATTTATTTACAATCCAAACAAAAGTCGATCCATCACCCAACAACGAGGGATACCAAGAAATCCCCGATACTGCGCCAGTCGGGCAAATCTTGGAGACATAGCACTGTTGTACACGACCAATCCCCGTTGAACCATGCACACGTTCTCCGCCCCAAAGAATCACGAGTCAAGTTAAACCGGATATCGCGTAATTCTCAAACATCCTGCTAGATATGTTGGTGCTACATCGAAAGGTAATTGTGACTATGAATCAAACCCGCTCCTAAATCTCTCAAGCGATCTCAATTTGTACGCAGAAACCGCCTTTGTGCAGCATTCAATGCTCGTTCCGAATAGATATACAGGATTCATTGCTTACACGTAGCCTGCGATGGATTCGGTACAATTCGGTGCACAGGTTTCGCTTATCCTATTGTAGTTTGGCTTGTATGGACGAGCAATAGTTTAGGAAAGTAATATAAGGGAATTCCTAGTGATTTTCCTATAAGCCTTATATTGGCTGTGAATGCGTTTAATAAGACAGTAAGTGTCGCCGTCTAGTTTCAGGGGTAAGTGTAAGGATCAATCGAGGAACACTGTTATAAATAAACTAAATATGGACGTTTAAAGAAAACTTGTTTTTTGTTATATACATATTGTAGGTAAGTACGTTAGTTAGTAACAATGACTTCTCCACTTTTTTAATTAGAAGTGATCAAGTTTTCCCTTCCCAGTAATTTTCAATTTCATTTGGATAGTGCATGGTAAATATGCATATTTTTAAATTTTCTTTGAAGTAAAAGCACATATACTGGATACTCCTCCTGGATCCCAATCTTTTACAACGGCTTCCTTCATAGACTAGGTTTTTGCGAATCGCTGTGCTGAGTTTATATTATTTTTTTAATGTAGGATGAGGCGTCACTTTATAGAGTATAATGATTAACACAAAACAGCTACTTTATATAATTTTACACATATTGTATGTATCTTATAACTATTAAACCATGAACTTACGGTGAAAATGCAACAAAAATTGGAAGAATGCAAACATTTGAAACAGCATAGGTAGGTGAATAACTTTTGAATTTTTTAAACAATTATATAATATTAATTGTCTACTTTTATACCGTATGTAACTACCAGTGGCGAAGGTACCATAGAAGCCGATTCCCACCGGCTTCCCTTCAGACGCAACAACTCTCTCTACCATAATTGAGAACGTTGTCAGGGGTACAGGGAATTACTAATTATTATTAATTATTAATTTATTATTTTTTATACCGGAATTCCTGCGGGAACTCTGAACTTATCGCGAGTGAAACTGCGGGGAACAGCTACTAACTAACTAGGAATAGTTAAAATTAAATAGTTGAAATTAAAGTAGATTTCCGGCTTCCCCCTCTCAATATTTCACCCTTTGCCACTGGTACCTACGTACCATACCATGAGCTTAAAGTATGTATGTAGATTTGAATTTTGCATCTGCCTCGGAAGTTTCTCTTTGCCAAAATGTTGACGACTGGTACAGAACTTTCTATGCGTTAAGCCCACATTCTATACGAAACGTAACTAATATTTATTTCACGCCTCAACTACTCAACCCATAATCATAAAATTTTGCATACACGTTGACAGGGGTATAGAAAAGGAGTTACTTCTACCAGATTTACTATTTTTTGTCAAGGAATTCCTATGGGAACTCCGAAATTAAAGCAAGAGAAAGTTGATCGATGGGCCTCGAGGGAGTCCCGGAATTGGGATATGTGGAAATAACGAGCTGCGGGGACCACGGCCACGGCTAGTTACATAACACGTCCACATACATATTATATCAATGCACGTCCACCAATAGTCAACACAGCCAAACAAATGTTTGACGGAAACATGCCAATGCGGTCTTATACCTGGCAGTTTTATCTTATTCGGTGCCAAACGGTGCATTATCGCCAAGACTGCTCGCTCGATGCCCAGCAGCTAGGGTTGCCATCAAACTGGATTTAATAGATCGGACAAGACTCCAACGAGATTACATTGGAGGCCGGATGTCTACGTTAATGCATTGAAAAACGACAATATTATGATTATACTAGATAGATCTCCTAGAGGAAAAGAATTTATAAAATCGGTGAAGTCGTTTTTGAGTTTATCCATCACAAACAGATAAACAAACGTACGAAAAATCCAAATTTTTTCTTCAAATAGTTCGCCTTTAGCACCATGAAGTGCGAAAAATTTAAAGTACCTAATTAAAATCCTTACCAATATTACAAATGCGAAAGTGAGTTTGTTTGTTTGTTACGATTTCATGCCTCAACGGCTCGACAGATCATCATTAAATTTTGCATACACGTTGTTCGGGATACAGAGAAGGATATAGGGTACTTTTTATCCCGGAATTCTTGCAGGAACTCCAAAATTACCGCGGGCAAAACCACGAGGACTAGCTATAAAATATAAATTTCAAAAAAGTGCTTATTTAAAAATATTAATCTTTTTTTATGAAGGTGCATTCATAGCAAAATGAATTTCATTTTGCAAGTCAACGTCGATGTTACATAATATTCGACGTAAATGAGTGAGAGAAGATCTCTATCTCTCTCACTGCGGTCGCTCTTTCATGACTGAGGATCGCGGTCATCGTCGACTGCGGATGTTAGTGTTGTGACACATCTTACGATCTGCCTCCATCGGTACCTGTCCATTGCATCTTTGACAACCTAGCAGAACTTAGCAGAGAGTGAGAATTTCACTTGATCCGGTAGGGGACCGTCCGAGGGGTTAGTTTGCCTTCCGTGTTCCCAAACTACGATGAGCATTTCAAAGCAATTCAAAATTTTTAATTTTCTTCAAGACCGAACTGTTTTAAAAACGTTCCGACGCCCGTTCTTTCGGCAGTCTCGACAACCCTACCGTTGGAGTTGGCGAGAGGAAGCTCGTCAGTGCAAATGGAGCCTTATTGACTGTGTAGTGTGGAGTTCAAACACAATCAACTGGAGGAAGGGAACTCACGTCGTCGACGAGATTTTTGTCTTCATCAGCTCAGCTGAGAGGTTACCGCTTGTTTGCGTCGCTCTACCATATGTCGCTCGAGTACGAGTCTCTTTTGTTAGTATTTGGTTTTTAATGTATCTTCAAGTTGACTTAATACAAAATGTCGTAAACTACTTAGCCTGTGTAGATGGGCAGATAGATTTATTTTTTGTTTATAGGACACATCCGCTAAAAATGGATTTCACGGAGCTCTCGCGGGAACTCTCGAAATAATGCGAATGAAACCTCAGGAAACAGCTAGTACATTTATAATCGTTGGTGCGTCTGTTAGTTTTTACAATTCTTTTATTTTAATAGTCTGAGTACGCGTCACTCCTAAACGACTGCACGGATTTGAATGAAACTTTTATAATATAACTAAGGTCCGAGTCAGTATACTAACTCTCACTACCTAACTCTTAACGCATTCCTTCCATTTAGGTTAAAAAAAAAACAGAAATTTCAGTGTAAAAGAAATAGGTACCTAATTTCAAACTAGTCACTTCACACTATTCATTAGACGGAGTATAAAACTGCACATGACTGAAATCTAATAAGTGCACGAAAAGAGCGTTAGAAACGTGCTAAATAATATCGAGTGCAGGCGACTGGCAACACCGCACAGCTAGCGATTTAACGGGTTGATTCAATCAACTGTGCACCGGACAAATTCGTATACAGATAACAAGGTTAGCTTCGAAAAGTACAAAGGCTACAACGAAATGTTGCTATAGCCTTTTTGTATTAACGCGCTTTTTCGAATAACGAATTCGTTAGGTTAGGTTAGGTTAGGTTACGTCCGCACCTCACACCGAACAAGTAAACAAAATGCGCGACAGATGTTTCATGAATAAAAAGATGGCGGCTGTGGTGCGGTCTGAATGCGACACGAAGCACAACAGATTCAAGCGTCGAAACATCAATCAAATATTGAATAATAACTAATGTATGAGCTGAAAACACCCTTTCGCTATCCATCGAATATAATTTATGGTTTATCGACGCATATAGATCACTAATAGAGTAGAAATAGCAAGTTAGCATAATTGTATAAAACCATGCGTGCTACAGCCTACAATTTAGTTTTTATAGCAAAGCAGTTGAGATTTACTGAAGGGCACGATAGCTAAGAATTTTTAAAAACTTTTAGTGTAGCTGAAAAAAACAGTTTATGTTGGTTTCTAACGATGATTTGCTTCCGTTACAGTAGAAGAGTATTTCAATAAAATAAAGAAACTCTCCGCGTGCCACTTGCGCAAAAGAGCTTAATTGTGGCACGCTTGGAGAGACAATTTGCGTGATCTAGTCTTAAAGCATCTGTGCTTATTTACAAACGAAAACCACTTAATTTAACTGGGTCAACTATTATGACGAACATACAATGGAAATCAGCTTGCTTTTGTTGTTTCACATAAATTGCTTCCGAGTTTTATGATGGTGGATAAACAAAGTAAAAAAAATCTCTGGATTATATACGTAGTAGGTACGACGTAGTTTGGATGAATACGCTTTGTCACGATGATATAAACCAAACGATTTAAACATCACACTTTTTTCTATGTATGGCTTCTATTGTAACAAAAATAACCTTTCATAATAAAAAAAACAGGGAAGTTTCGTTGAAAAAAAAAATCATCATTGTCGAAGAATCGTGGCTTTTTTAATAAGCATCAATATTTTCTTATAATATACTTGATGACAAATTATTTATTTCTGTAAGCATTAATTTTAATTCTCAATTAAACCTACCCGGTAACCTTTTATGGAAATACCGGAAATTTTCGATGAACAAAATTCCATTATAGTTCTCAATGTGACTTTATTATTAACTAGCTGTCCCGCGCGGTTTTACCCGCGATAATTTCGGAGTTCCCGCGGGAATTCCGGATAACAATATAGCCTATGTTACACAGAGATAATGGAGCTTTCTAATGGTGAAAGAATTCTTAAAATCGCTCAAGTAGTTTTTGAGTTAAATCGTTACAAACAAACAAAAAATCAACTTTTTTCTCTTTATAATATTAGTATAGATAGGTAAGCATATGTTATTTTATTCTAAATTATTATTTCTTACCATTAATTTCTATCACTTATTATATAATCTTAATAGTTCCTGTACTTACAATCATAGTAATCAAACCGCCGCGTCCCCATATCATTACATTTAGTGAAATGCCAATTAAAATTAATTTAATGAACGTCTCTGAGTGCGCCAGAAAAACGTCTTATCTTGTTGTTTGACACAAACACTTACCTGAAACAAAATAAGGATTTTTATTAGTTATCATGAATATTAAGTCTGTTATTTTGGGAGACGTGAAAGAAAAAAGTGATATAAAATTGTATGTACCTAGGGAAATAATAAATGGAAGAGTTTTAGTTTTGGAAGATCCGAAATTTTGATATCTTTCGTATAAAAAGCAATCGACGCAATGTGTAAAATAAGGGTAAATACATTTGGCACTTATAGTTAAAACATGTGGTAATGACATTATATTTAGAGCAATTAATTACGGGATAAAACTTTGTTATCCTTTTTCTGTAGGTACATCTGACAACGTATGCATGATCGGTTTAATTAGTCAAGGCGCGAAAGCGGAACAAACAAAGGCACATTCGCCTATAGAATATATCATAATACTAGCTGTCCCCCGCGATTTCATCCGCGGGAATTTCGGAGTTCCCACGGGAATTCCGGGAAAAAGTACTCTACGGCCTTCTTTGAACCCCTGCACTGACAGTAGTTGACGGTGATTAGCTGTTCCCCGCATTAATTCCGGGATAAAAACTATCCTATCTTTTAAGTTGGACCATATTATAAATGGTTACAAAATTTTATCAAAATCCGTTCAGTAGTTTCGGAGTCCATCGCGGACAAACAACTTGACACGTGATTTATATTATATTAAGATTAGTTAGGGTATTTGGTGTAATATGGATTATATGACCCGATATAATAAATCCTCCTGACGATAAAAATAATAACGAAATTTTTAATTCACAATACATAATGTACTAAAGCCATGTTCCATGTGTGTGTGCAGCAAGATAAGAAACAAATAATTTACCCCATTTAAGTAACCCGACCACAACATATATTCGTATACAGGACGATGTCAATAAATAACTCGGCGCTGTGCGTGTGGGCAGGTATTTATTGTTGGCAGCCCCGAACGCACCTAAATAGACGATGAATCATCCTGTATAAGGTGACACGTGAAACGCGCAGAGATGTTGATAAGGAACGCTCGAAAATTGACGAGGTAAGAGATAAAGCCTTTATTTCTTGTTTATAATATTATTTATTAAAATGTTAGGTAATACAGTTTATGTGCGAAATTCCCTTTAATTATACAACAGTGACGTCAAACCTGCATCTAGCATGGTGGCTGAAATTTGTTCTTATTTTTTTTTAAACGCGACATTACGCTGACGACCGAAGCGGTATAGTTACGAGTAATTCGGCTGCCCTACGGCAAAACAAAGTAATTGCAGCGAAATAAACTTTACAAGAGGAGCGAAAAACCGGAAATCACTTAAAGAACAATTATATTTAAAACACACCTTTCATTGTTTAACAATTTTCTTAATTTGAATTTCTCTAAGACTAAAGCCTTTTTGATGGTTGTCGCAGCAGAATAAATTTAACAGGAGGAGAAAAAAAATCGCTTTATTTATAACAAATCATTCAGAGTTTAACGATTTTCTGAATTTTAATTTCTCTAAGACTAAAACCTTTTTGATGGTAGTGAGTATGTAGGAACTTCCATTATGCGTGAAAAGTGCCAAAAATACAAAAATATAAGATAAACTTTATTCAGCAAGAACAAACACAATGCACCACGCAACAAACACTTTACAATACAAAGGTAAAATATAATAATAATAATATAATATGGTGCATATAACTTATTAGAAAAAAAAAAGCTTTATTTTTCCGTAGGGCAGCCGAATTTAGGTCTTGGAATAGGATATATACCTGCCGTATATAAAATGGATTGAAATGAAACCATATTCGTCTTACGAGAGTGGCGACAATGGCAAGAACAGAGATAAATGAATAAAATTCAAAAGTAAAAACTAAACTTTATACCTAAACTTTCATCACGATACAATGAGATCCTTGCGAGGACAAGCTAGTAAAAAACATAGGTAGGTAGATTTATTACACAAGCAGTATCACATTCGCGACGCACGACAATGTTAAATATTTCTCAATAAACGCTACACATTAAAAAAGAAAGACGGAGACAATTATAAAAAGATGGGATCTATTCATGGAATGCAATGAGAGAATTCTTTCAATGATACAAACGAATTTATACGGGCTCGCGTTATCATGATAACGTCTTGGGACCTCTTGAAATGTTCAAGAAATTACAATATGATTATCAACAAAATCCTTTATTAGCTAGCCAGCTGTTCCCCGCGGTCTCACTTGTGTTGATTTCGGAGATCCCGCGAGAATTTCGAGATAAAGCTTATCGTCCCTTAAACGCTTATGACACTATTCAATTTTTAGGGAATCTAAATCGGATACAATTTAGGAAAACACATTTACCCTAATTAGGTAATCGGAAGGTATAATCGATGTTAGAAAAGTTAGTTCCGATTTAGGGTCAGTGAGTGAGAGAGAGAGAGAGCGAGTGATCACTCCACTAAATTGTACCCTAATTAGTCGATTTAGAGTACAATTTAGTGTAGCGTGATCACTCGCTCTCTCTCTCACTCACTGACCCTAAATCGGAACTAACTTTTCTAACATCGATTATACCTTCCGATTTCCTAATTAGGGTCCCTAGAAATTGGATAATGTAATAAGCGCATTAGCTAATAATACCGCATAAGCTATTTTTCTACAGGAGACGAAAAAAGTGTCTATTTTAAAAGATCAGTGGAATTTTTCTATTGTTACTTAACAATACCTTAGTTAGCGGTTAAGAAAATAAATAATAACAATTTATACTTATTTTGACGATTTATTTTATTTTAACTTGTTTACTTAACTTAATTTTAAAAAGTGAAAACCGTCAGTTTTCGATTTGAGCGTTGTTGTAAGCTAAGGGGCGCTATGTCCTATTCTATAATTGACAACGTGTACAAAAAGTTTCATGATGATCGGTTGAGTGGTTAAATAGTTCTCCCAGCTAGCTATATATATATAGCTTTAAACTGACATAAATCCTTGCATACTTCCGTTGGAAATTCTGCAAAATTTACTAACCAACGTAATAATAATAAAAAATGAATAAATAAGCCTTTTATTTCTTACTACGCGCTAACTTACAACGTAATAATGTACAGTGCAAATTAATCGGTGAATAATAAAGAATCGTTTCGGAGAAAACTGACAACAGACAATGAACAAACGCATATAAGTTCGTTTAATCATAAATTATACTGCAGCTTTGTCCTCGAGATTAGAGTATACTTGTAGTAGTACGTATAGACTCGCCATTCGTCCACATACACCTAGTCTGCTGCGACGTGCCCTGGGTCAAACGAAAAGGTCACTGACAATTTGTTACTGTTACATAAATAAATATAATAAGTTTGGGAGACGCGCCGGAAAATTAGATGGCGCGAGTTCGCAAGCAAGTGGAAAGATATAGCGATATCGAGATATTGACTTCGCACGGTCAACGAGCATTCCCAGCGAGCGTTGCTAGCGCGCCCGACATGGGCCATGTGTGCTCACTCTAGTCTACAAACGATTAGATGTCGTAAACAGAATACGCTGTTGCTATTTTAGCGCGTCTAGATGTCAGTATGTTGGTGTGTACGTTTGTTTGTAATGGATAAACTCAAAAACTACTCAGTCGATTTTAAAAATTCTCTCACTTAGCTACAGTGTATCTGAGTGATAGAGGTATTTTATCACGCGGAATTTCCACGAGAACTCCAAAATGGGGATGTTGATTACTTTTGAAAATCAAAATTCTAATTAGTCCTTCAGAAAATAAAAAAAACAATAGACACGTATTTTTTGCTTTTTCAAATAAATTAAAATATACAGAGATAAAGCGCATTAAAGTTTAGAGTGAGGGGGTCGTGACGTCACTAACCGCAAAAACCGCCATACAAACTGTCAGAATAGTGACGTCACGCGAAATTTAAACTCGATATATCGCCGTTATTTTTTGATTACTTAAAAAAAGAAAACATGCGTGTCCAATATTGTTTAATAATCTACAAGACGGACTAAAAAAAATTAGTCAACATGCCCATTAATGCGGGTGAAACCGCGGGGGACAGCTAGTATAATATTACAAACGTTTATTACTCCTTCACACTGAAATGGCTAAACTGATTTGGATGAAACTTAGATGTGTTGTCTCGGACTCAACATTTACGATGAAGTCCGCCTATTGTACGTAGGAAATCGTGTAACAAGTTTTAAACAAAGATTTCTCGAGAGAATTCCCAAATTCCCGTACACGAAACCGCCCTCGCAGCTAGTCTTCGCCATTATGAATAAATAATGATATTAATCATATCAGCCGAAATATGATTACATTATTATTATTATCGAAAAGCATAACAAAATGTCCGATACAAGAATACCATTTTCCGCTAACCCAACCTCTATAAAAATAACAATCAACGTCCATTCATTTCAAATTCATTCCCACCTACACCCGAATGAGCGTTACATAAACCGGGAACGGATCGTAACCGGGAACGGATCGCATCCGTTCCCCGGGACTGCCTTCTGACCGCGTCCTGCGAACGACGAAAATGCCACAGCTCGTGCATAAATTGTAACTCCTATTTAAACGTATCCATTACACGTTGACACTTTTTAGGCAGCAGTTCCACTAGTCCGACTTGAAGTCTAGAGTCTAGATAGAAAACAACTGCTTAGGGAATTTTATTATTATTTTATAAACCTTTATGTAGTAGTAGTATAATAGCATTATTCTTTTGCAAATATCTTTTGTACTTTCAGAGATATGACTCTTTAAAATTTTTTTTTTAATCAAATCTATTGATTTTGTCGCTTAGGTTATGCTTATCCATGATATTTTCGAGTGTAAAATTGGATATCAACATTCCAACAACAATGAAATAGCCTATTGCATAGCGAGCGCACACGCATGATTTTTAACCTACTGTTTCTGCTGATTCTCGGCAGAAAATAATTTGTTTTGGCTCGGAGAGCAAATACGTTTTATGTAGTTTTATAGTTTAAAAAAGCAATTTTTTACTTCAGTTTTGCGGAATTCCAATGTTTTTTAAATCTATACTAATACGTATATTATTAAAGAGAAAATATTGGATTCTTGTATTTTTATTTGTTTGTAATGGATAAAATCAAAAACTAGCGAACAGATATTTCACTTATTAGAAGCTCCATTGGTCTTGAATGACATAGGGTGCTTTTTATCCTGGAATCCCCAAGGGAACTTAATGCGAAACCAAAAATTAATGAGAATTAAACTGTGGAGGATCGACTAGTATTACATGTAGATATAAAAGCGTGTCAGTGGGACTGTCGCCTAATATCCCACGAACTCTGCACCCTGGCTTGCATCCAAACCGCGAGTGGCCGCAGATGACGGAGCGACTTCCACTCCAAGTGCCATCTCGTTATCGCAGGGAGCGAACAGACGCGCGATTACATAATTCGAGCAATTGCCACATTTCAAGTCGCTGACAGACCCTTATCCCCGGCAAAACTAGTCACCTGCAGCTGTGCAAAATTTTCTTTTAATCGTTAGGTGAGGTTTATCAATCTTTTATTACAAAAATATCTAACTACAGTGCGCGCGAGCAGTCGCGCTAGAGGGATGAGCAAACATCAGAGGTAAGTACACAATATAATACTATGCAATAATAGGCTAGTTTCCTGGGTAAAAAAATCGAAATTCTATTTAGTCCGTCAGTTAGATAATAAAAAAATAAAAGACACGTATTTTTTGCTTTTTTAAAATAATGGAAATATGCATAGATAAAGCGCATTAAAGTTTAGGGTGGGGGACTCGTGATGTCACAGCTCGCTATAACGTGCGAACAAACTGTAGCGAGGCGTGACGTCATGTGAAATTTCGACTTGATATATCTCCGTTATTTTTTGGTTACATAAAAAAAAAAAAAAAACGTGTCCAATATTTTTTAATAATCTACAAAACGGACTAAAAAAAAAAATTAGGAAACTTCACGGTTGGTTAAACAATGAAATTATTTATTTATGCTTCAGATTTTTGCCAGTGACGCTTCCTCAACACCGAGCATAATATTTTTTTTATCAGTTGAATTCCATCTAATGACTTTAGTGGGATGCGTTTCGACCCAGAGTTTCATCACACAGTTTTGTAATACATACGAAAAATGTGAAGGATATTATATTGAGTATCCATAAATTAATAGGCATTCAGCTCACTGAAAGAGTAACCTACAACCAAAGATATAGGTAGTGATTATTACGTCTTCGGCGCGAACGCAATTTCGCGCCGTTCCACGCAAACTCAATAGGGTATATTACACCTTTTATGAAAAGTCTTTTAAATTAATTCTGAGATCGTAACGAATCACTGGAATTTTTATTTCAATTTTATAAAACCGAAAAATGCCTTAAAAACTATTTTTATTTATGATTTTGAATTCACGCGCGGAAACGCTAGCCGCCAAGCTCGTGACGTCACTCGGTTAGTAAGCAATACGACTGCGAAAGAGATAGTGTGTTCCGATATACACTGCGTGCATCGTTCAGTTGGTATACCTTAACAATAAATGAACGGCTTTGACATTATAGGTATACCTTACAGTGCTCGCAGTGCATTTTGGAACACACTCTAGACCTAGACTGTTTACTAACGGAGTGACGTCACCAATATGGCGAATGACGTTTTAGACATTACAAAAACTGATTAAAAAAACGATTTTAAAAATTGAATTATAAAATTCACATTGCATTTTTATGAACAAGTATTGACATGCATTTTTATACTTTTTCTTACATCCATGTAAAAAACCCACCCTATTGTTTCTATGCTTCAATTTCGAATAGAATTTCGAATGAAACT
Organism: Zygaena filipendulae; assembly: GCA_907165275.2. Taxonomy (NCBI): domain Eukaryota; kingdom Metazoa; phylum Arthropoda; class Insecta; order Lepidoptera; family Zygaenidae; genus Zygaena; species Zygaena filipendulae. The sequence goes on from OU015674.1 coordinate 6,176,323, forward strand.
ATCGCTCTATGTGCGATATCTATCTCTATGATCGTATCACACTTCCTAATATTAACGAGCAAATAACCAAAACTGTAAAGTTTAAATGTTACCCGTGAGGCGTTTATAAATCGTCCCGACTACCCTCAGCTGTGAAATGAGCGCGGCAAAGTTAAGATAGCATCAAAAGACAATACCGACCGTAAATAATTTATTACAACGCTAGCAAAAACCGTTGCGAGGCTGCGGTTTTGTGTGACTACCCGAGTGACACACGGACGAGAGGTTTAGATAACATAACTTATCCACTAGTCCTATAGCCTTTTCGGTTAGTGAATGAAGAAAACCATGGGAATAGTTTTTGATACCAACTACCCGTTTTGACCAAAAAAGTTAAGAGACATACCGCCGCACTCAGAGTCGACTTTAATGATTACTTAGTTAAGTATAGATTTTTAAAACAAAACTGCCGCAATCAGAGACGTTCAGTAAATTAATGTTAATTGGCATTTAATGTGATGAAACTTAATTAGTTCAATGCCAATTAACATTAATTTATTAAACTTGTCTGATTGCGGCAGTTTTGTTTTAAAAATCTATACTTAACTAAGTAATCATTAAATTCGACTCTGAGTGCGGCGGATAAACATCATCACACAAAGTTCACCCCCACTGGTAATCGACCCGGAACATCTTGATTAGCGGGTAGGTATAGGGTTGCCAGGTTCAAAAACACAAAAGCCGGACTCGCCGCTTAATTTAGCCGGAAATTTCACCATAAAAGCTGGACATACCTCTTATAATAGCTTAAAATAGTTTTTTAAAGCTGGACAAAAGTTCTAAAAGTCGGACAATATTTCTTAAAAAAAAAAACAAATATTTGTTTCGTTTTGTTGTACACATTATTCACGTAAATAACGACCTCTCGTGGTAGTTGCGGCTTCACTTGAATTTCGACTCACTGCACGCGGCAACCAGACTAAAAGCCTAAAAGTTGGACAGGCTGGATTAGAAAAAATTTGACCGGACTCGTCCTTAAAAGCCAAACATGTCCGGCTTAAACATGGAAACCCTAAGCGGGTAGGATAAATTAGTATATATTAAATATTACACATTTAACCATTTTAATGGAATAATAGAGCAAAATTACAAAATGGTAAAGTACCACCCTTATTAGATTATTATTAGGTACTCAATTTAGCAGTCGTATTTTAACTACGACAAACTTTTTCGGTTTTTTTTTTCGTTTTGTATATTCTCATGTATCATTTATTGATCTTTTGAGGATATTAAATATTCTTAAACCAGAAGTGCCAGTTTTTTTTTCTTCGTTCATCCTTTCCAGCGGTGTGTACAGTCACTACAGTTTACCCCTCGTCACGTGTCGGCGGTGAGCCGCGGCTGGGTTGTTCATCAAAAATTGGTTTTCAGGTAATTTCAGTGTCCATTAATAATAAATTTACAGGGTCTTAGAAAGGGACCACAGTGTTGGACGTTGGTTATCACTTTATCTTGTTTTAATCTGCGTTTTCAATTTGTTTTAATTTGTCCGAGAATACACACGAAATATACATGAAAGAGTATGTCAAATCAAATTACGCTGTAGAACGTTGCTGAGTCAGAGACAGTTCCCTCTGTGAATGTGGTTATGATGAAGGAACCGTGAACCGTACTTTTTTCAGCTGTAAAAACCTTAATTACTCTCTTTATGATATTCTACCACCTGAAATTTCCCGGCCTGTAAACATAAAAACATTACTAATGCTTGTTAATACTACTCCATTTGTATGAATATACTTGGACAATTCTTATGCGATAATAAAAATTAGTTATTTATTCAGTTAGTTATTTTTTTGGCAAATAATAGATACCTACTTAAATCGATCCTGTAGTAAGTAGGTAGGTACTTTCTTTAAAATAATAGTTCATTTATGTTTTCAAATCAAAATCAAATCAAATCAAATATACTTTATTGCACACACAGTAGAAGACACAAAGTTTACAAAACACAGAAACATATGGATACATTTGTATAGGTAATTTATAAAGTTGTTGGTTGTATGTTGTTGATTATAGTAACTAGATAGGTGTGTAAATATTTTTTAATTGCTTAGTTCTTTATTTTATTTTGGAAATCTCATGATTTTAAAATATATCTCGTGTTTTTTTTACTTCAATCGCGTTTCTTTATCTATCAAGTCACACATTGTCATTGACACAATTATTTAAAAGTTGCCATTTAATAAAAAAGAAGAAGAAGAACGTTGCTGATATTGTTTTGTCATGAAAAAATTGACTTTTGATTGGGCGATTTTACGTGACCACGTGACATGATGATACGTTCTTTAGTTTTCTATAGAGTTAACCAAAGATATTAAAAGAGATATTATCTAACGATCATAAATAGTTTCAACTTGACTAAAGGGGCTGGCCTTTAAGCGCTTTTGTGACGTAATCGCACGTCTGTCGTCTCAATTCAGTCGGCCCTAGTAACAATTTTAGGACATCGAAGGAAGATAACAATATATTATATATCCAAAGCTGTGCCCCGCGGATTCATACGCATTAATTTGAGGAAAAAACCTACTAAAATATATTCCACACATTATACTCTTAAAAGGAATAACAACAGCTCCCGTTTTTTGCAACATTTATCATTGCTGCTCCGCTCCTATTGGTCGCAGGGTGATGTTATGTAGCAGGAGCGTTCCTCGATAAATGGATTATCCAACAAAAATAATTTTTCAATTTCAGGAAGTAGTTACTGAGATTAGCGCGTTCAACCAAACAAACAAACTCTTCAGCTTTATGATATTAAGTTAAAATGAGAAAAATACAGAAAGAGAGTTGCTTTCATTTAACATATTAGTAGATACGTACACAAAGTAAAAGGAACTTTTTCACAAAAGCATACAAAAGTACAGAACGAGACCAAAATATAATACGACATCCCAAACAATAGAGAATAATACAATTTCTAGAGAAACCCATCTACCTACTCACGAACGATGTGCTCGAACAGTTTGTTCCTTTATATTAGGAGTTAAGGACCTTATGTGTATGTGAGAGATGCGAAAACAGCATAATCGTGGAACCCGTTTCGTCTACCTAGAGAGTAGACGCTAAGAACCGAAGATCAGAGAATTAGAAATAATACTGGAAGTTAAGGTAAAAAGAAAGACACAAATATTCACACAGAACAACAAAGCTAAACATACCTATTACCTAAGTATTACATCATACACAAATAAATCCACAATAATAAATGGACATAGATAAGCAATAGTGTGTCAACCCACACTGGAGAAATTTCGAGTAAATCGTGTTTTAAAATTATAGCGCCATTTTGTGTCAAAATTTTTTTATGTTCAACATTTTGTAACATATTTAAACAACGTAATAAGGTAACCACATAATTAAAAAGGTTATCTAACTCTGAATAAATCGTTCTGTATCAATAACTTAGTTTTGTGGGTTAACATGTTATTGCTTATCTGCGTCCAAATAATCTAGCAGATGAGCTTGATTAAGCCGCCAGTGTAAATAGCATATTAAGACGAAATCAACCTCTTTGGAGGACGCCAGTAAATAAAAAAGGTAATATCCAGTACAAATTGTCTTCTATATAATAATATGTATATTGTATACCTATATACGACTCGACTTTTTAACCTTATTCAAGTTAATTCCAATAAATCGAGGTTATTTTAACTATTGTTAGTAGAAAAATCAACGCTTTTCATGCAATATTAAAAGTAGAATTTATACTGCAAAAAATTTGCTTAAATAATCTTTTCAATAATGATTAATTGACAAAATGAAATCCGAAATCTGAAGAATAAGCTAACTTTAAAAATTCAAATTGGGAATGCAATTTTATGTTCATACTAGCTGTGCCCCGCAGTTTCACCCGCGTTAGTTTCAGAGATCCCGCGGGAATTCTGGGATAAAAAGTAGCCTAAGTTACTGCTTATAACATCATCTATCTGCCAATGAAAGTCCTTTTAAAATCGCTCCAGCCGTTTCAAAGATTACCCGGAACAAACAGACAGACAGACAGAGAAAAATTTTAAAAATTGATTTTTGAATTTTAGTACCGTATATAATTTCGTATGAATTTAGTGAAAAGCTGTTAATTTGAAATTACAAACAGACACTAAAATTTTATTTAAGTATAAGTCTAGAAGACTAGATAGTATCTTTACATCTACGCACCGATGGTATTACCCAGCTTTGTTCGAGTGCAAATAACAAATATTTTAGTTTTCATACAATAATATTATAAGATACTATAATCATAAAATGTTTAAAAATCACAGACTTTTATACACGTTTTGTCATTTAAACGCCGTATACTTATTCGGTTTGAGAGTTTTTTAAGAATTATTTTCTGCAAATATACAAAGTTTAATAGGTATGTCTATCTATACTATAATAAAAGAGTAGAATCCGCGATTCGGTACATAGAATATTTTTACCTAAAATTGAGAGGGGTGATAAAAAAAGAGTAACCAAGCCCAAAAAAAAGTTTTTAAAATTCTTTTCTGTCTGTCTATCTGTCTGTTCGCCATAATCTCCGCATCTACTGAACGGGTTGTCATGCAGTTTTCAGTAGTAGATTAAGCTAAACAGTAAATAGTAGATGCTAAATAGTAGATGGAGCAACATCTAGGCGTTGTTTCATCGAAATAGCACATAGGGGAAAAAATTATCATCATTTAAAGACTTCAGCGCAATACAATGGTCGAAAGCTTCGATATAATGTTGCATAACGAACATGATAAAACCTTTTTAGAGATATGCATTTTTTTCTTTTGATTTGATTTTTCGCGGAGTGACAGTTTTAAGGCTGGAGAGACAGATGATGTGATTATATTTTCTTTGAGACTAAAGAGTATATAACCACTACGTTTTAAAGAGTGAGAAAATCTAACGTCATTACTTTCATTGCAAGGGTCGAAAATTCACGCGGGTGACCGCGGGCACCAGCTAGTCATAAGCAGCAAAGTATACGTGTACCTTCCTATGTATTAACAAAAAAATCTTTACTTAAAATTAAGTAATCATTAAAACGACCGAGTGCGGCCGTAAAGTGGTCACTGCCACCTACCAGAGAGAAGGTAATTACTGTGTAATTATTAATTAAGGATATGTTTTCTTCTTTCAAAAGTAACAATATGACGTCATGATGTCACGTGCGTCACTTCCATTGTATACTTAAACGTAACACGGCAAATTTGATCTTAAAAATTTTCATTTTTAAACTACTCTACACTTTCGCAATGGAAATGTGCTTCTAAAATATACCTGTAAAGAGTTTTTGCATTATATGAAATTTTTAATACAGTTGCTCAAAAAGTGGCGTATTGCAGGGACGTTTAGCGTTCGGGATGTGGGCTATTACATACTCGAGCTTTTTGTTTACCTTTCCCGAACTCGTGCGTTCTCTTTGCCAACTGTCAAAAATGGCGACACGACTTTGACACACTTTTTGCATTGCGAAACGTAGGTTTCGCATTACTAATACGACTAGCGCCATCTCTTGATCACAGTTGGAACTTAGTTGAGTTTGTTGTGTTTTTGATATTTTATTAAATTGCTTAATTTTTTCGTAACTGTATTAAAAATAGTTGTTCAGTACACGTGCGGAACCGTCATTGCAACTAGTTCCGACTGTCAACCCTCACCTTCGGCTGCACCTCGGCTCGGGTAGACATATGTCGGAACTCTTTGCAATGACAGGCTTTCCGCACTTATAATGAAATATACTATTTCAAAATAAAAAACATAACTAGCGACGCCACTACGCTACGGTATCGAGTGTCCCTCTAATGACTATCTTTCGAACAGTTCCAGTTTTCTCTTTGCTCAAAGTGGATTTTTAATGAGAACTCAATATTTTTTTCCAATTTCATCCATATCCTTTGCTATTCACGCTACAACTGTATCTCTTTGGAATGTTAAATATTGTATATGGATAGTGCTAAGATGGCAATTTTTTGTAAAATTATATTGAATTGTTTGTGGAAGTTCGGTTTTCTAAGCGCTGTCAATAAAAATGATAATAAAATTCTATTATCATTATTTACTAGAAAGAGTAATTGAGAAAAAAAGGAAAATTAATTACGTTTAATTATTAAATTAATACATTATTAATTATTATTTTTTATAAATTATTGTAATTTCAGTTACAATAATTCGATAAATGCTAAATCTTATTATAGTCTTGTATTGTAAAAAATTACAAAAATTGCTTGATCTATTTACTGTAAAATATTGATCTTAATATTGTAAAATATTAAGATGAACCAAAGATAGATCCGTTAGTTCTCTGCACAGCGAGTTAGAGCTCCGTCAAAGCTGTTGGTTGTGCCCATTGAGGATTGTAGTACAAGCTGTTAACACACCCAATAGAACTCTATGGTATAGAGTCTATGCCATATAAAGATACCAAATTATATCCAACAGCTTCGGCCGCCTGTCACACCGTAGCATCCGCAGCGTTATGTACGATAGGTAGTTGAAAAATAAGTTAAATTGAAAGCTTTCCCTTTCTATCTCGGAATGCTCGTAATTTCTAAACAGAGAATTGCAGAAATTAGATACTAGATTGTATAAAAACGGAATGATATTTCCTAATCTAAAATTTCACTTCTGAAACTTCACCACTTCACTAAAGAAGGCGTTTTTAGAATTACTCGACGGTGTAACATATACCTACAGTTTAAGAAGTTTAGCCTATTAAAGGGAACAAACCGAGGTTTCTCACAGGTAAAGGCAACCTTGATACAATATGGCCTGATGTATTCGGTAAATTAGCGGATTTCAATAGCGATACAAGCTTTAAATCCTTATTTAGGCATCGTTTATAAATTACTTTATATGTCGCCCACTGTCTATATTCAGCAGTACATAGACTTGTGATGAAAAAGTTTATTTCTGGGCCCTTGTTCTCTACGACCACAACATTCCTTGCCCATAACGCGCGTCCCATTGACACAATCCCAAACGATCCAGGTGCCAAATTATTAGAGATTAATATAGGTATATTATGTATGCGATAATACACGTTGTAATTAATGTGTTTTATGAAGTGAAACTTCTTTGAGCACGAGGGAAAGATATTTTGTGGTGCATTATCTTAACGCGACATGTTTTGGTCATAACTCATAGTGAGTAAAGGTCCTGACAAGTCAGAACTATAAGTGAGTTCAATATATTTGTTCTCTGATAATTGTAAGAACCGTTAGTTTACAAACAGTCGGCATACCGAGGGTAGAATATGACGTTGTGTTGTATTTGCAGGCACACCGATATGTTTAATGTTAAGTTAGGTTAGGATAAACCATAGATAATAGAGTCAAATGGCACAGATCTACAATGTTCAAGCACCCATCACCACTCATTTTTCAAAATTTGACTTAGGCGACAATGTTACGGACGTAACATATTATGTATACGACCAAGACGTCAGAAAATCCCGATAAATTCGACTTCTTCATATAGAATATTCCCGATCCCATATTATTTGCATATCAATATTTACTCTGTGAACCTTACAACTGAAACCTTAACAAATAACGACACTGAATCCGTTAAGAGTTCAAATACACTATTCTCTTGATGTTCTAGAGAATTAGTAGGAATACGTAACTACTACATACATACTACCAAAAGTTACAGCGACTCTAATTAAATTTGGAATGCGACGGTGCTGAAGGTTTCTCCCCGAAAATTTACTGTCTCAGAATCCAACACCAAAATATCTTTAACCCCCTAACTAAGAAGTAAGAACATTCTTATCTCCTCGAGCTATATTCGGGTTCATTTTGAAACTTTCCTAATATAATCCTTCAGCTTAAGAATAATGAACACTTGGGAGTATAATGTGAGAAATTCTTGACAAAAGCCTCCTAGGAAGAGGTCAGACTCTCTTATATAATGTTACGATTATATCCTGTAATAAATAAGTAATAGCCTCAAGAGTAATCTTCATTATACTGATGTTTGGAAGACTAAAATATGGAAAATTTGAACATGAACTTAAAACTTTTTTTGAAAACTTCAGAGGCAAATCTATGTACATAACTGATAAGTAAAAGTTATCTTATTATAAATATAATCTATTATCCAATCCGCACCAGGCCAACGTGTAGATTATCACTTCCACACCATCAGCATTAGGATAGAACTGTGTCCCGCAAGTGGGAACACTAAAATTGATTAAAAATCTCTTATTGAGAAGTTAAGCTTTGGAGCATGAGTTCCTGTAATAAGACTAATCTATACATATAAAATGCTTTGTCCTGAATGACTGATGGATCAACGCACAGCCTAAACCGCTGATTGTGGAGACCAGAAACTTGGAGGGTGTGTTCTTTGTACGACGCGACCTAGACATCCAATAAGAAAGAATTTTTGAGAATCCCACCCCTAAGGGGATGAAAAGAGGTTGCAAAGTTTGTATGGAACAATTCCGCGGGAACTTCGAAATTATCGCAGGTGAAAACGCGCGGAACAAGATATGAAATTCGTCACCTGTGGGTACTAAAGTCATTTTAAAAACTGCTTTATCTCCACTGGCTTCAGCAGCAGAATAATTAAGTCCAAACTTTATTACAAACACCTGATACGCGATGTACCTACTTGCTACACGTTAAGAATATGCGACCAATCCATTGCATTTCTATAGTTAAAGCCGCCACAAGGTTGAAAATAATAAGTATATCTCCACGAGCTTCAAGCTCGCTCTTCGTAATTGGATACGTGGCTAAAATGAGCGCGGCGAGCCCCACTGTGATTGTTCTGGGCCTTTTTTAATAACAACCTCGCTGCTAATGACACGGATATAGAAAAGCAGAAATGGAATCACTCTGTAGAATAATTTGATGGTTAAATATCAATTATATGCACTGAAAAGCATACAATACCGAATTAATGATTGTGATAATAGATAGAGTTGGAAACTCTGAAAGTTACAGCAATAAAATGTAACCTTTTATACTCACTACGTCGCTCTGTACAGTCTTTGTGTTTTTACAGCATCATCGTCATCATCCAGCTGCCTTGTTCCCAATTACATACTTGGCAACCGCCTCTTCCATTTATCTCATCTACTTGTCAAATTCAAAAATTCTTTATAACTAAGGATCAGTCGGCATATTATCTCTACATCTAGTTCCATCCAACTCATGTTATTCCTCGAATGATTTTCTTTTCTTTGACCTGCCTCTTCCTACATACCTACTACTTGACTACTTGCATGCTACTCATCCTTTTAGTCAAATAGATATAAATATAAATGTACATTCAAAACATAAAACACCAAAAATATTATTTTCTCACGCTTCGTTCCCAAATGATCAGAATCATCTTCACATGGTCATTTTTAGGTAATGTAGATTTCATATGCCTTTAAAAAGACTAGACTGCATCGTTAAATATAGTTTCTTATATTGTGAGCCACATTCAGTAATCAAGAATCTTCGCAAATAACAGTTTGCTGGGCCATATGAGAGAGTCTTTATTGGCCGCGAGTTTCGCCCGCTATAGTTGGATTGTGTGCTATCTTTTATTTCTTACTTTCTATCTCTTTTATTGTAACAACGTGTACTATCGTGCCTGTATTTTTCTGTTTTGTTATAACACAAATACATAGATACAATATTCCCAGACTTTTGTTTGTATTACAGTAAAGTAGGTATTGTGCGTGGATTTTTCGTAGACAAGTTGTGGATGGAAGTACAATTTGGCTTTTTATGATTCTTTTATTGTTTTTAATTATAGGCTGGACGTTTGTCTATATTTTTGATGGGTGGTAACGATGAAATGAACTGCAATCTTCCAAGTCAGCCCATTAAAAGATAGTTTCATTAATGAGCAGACTCCGAAGAGACCTAGATATTCAGATCCAGATCAGGGACGACAAGTAACGATTATATTTCTAGATAACAAGTACATATTACATAATGTTACTCAGAAAAACTTTAGCTTCTTAGTAGTGAAAGCAGAAACGGTTCAGTAGTACCAGATATAACCCTCTCCCACAAACAAACAATCATACCTGTCATCTTTATATTATTATGTTATAGTATAAATAAAAATGTTAGGTACGTATATAATTAGATCACACTGCTGATGTGTGGTGTCACATAAAAATAATACTGACTCACCTTTTTCTAATATAGAGACGGAAAAACATTGAAGTGAAAGGGGCAGGTTGACCTTTCGAAGAGGGTTTGACACATTAAGTAGTAGAAAAAGTGTGAAGCTGAATATCAATAAAGGAACAAGAGGAGCGCTCTTTACATTCCATCACAGAACTCGGAAGTCTTCGGAAAATACTTAGCACAACCAATTACAGACCTTTTGTTGTTTTCTTTTAACCATAATCAACAGTGGTCATTCTATTCTTCATTATCTAAACCTAACTTTAGTACCTGAAGGCAAATCAGTGCCGAAATCAGTATCCGATTTCGAAATCCCAACGTCGTCGCCTTTTGAAAAAAATTGTTCGCATATCTGTCGACGACGAAACCAACCTAAATATTGTTGTACAAAACTTAAAAGTGGGAGAAATAAAAAAAATCTAAATTAGAATAAGAATTTAAGTAGTTGGTGGTAACTGATTGTACCTACCTTTGGAAGATATCCTACGGAATATTATGAAATAGTAGGTACAATTATACCAAGTTGCAGATGAACCTACTAAAGTTCACGAAGATCATTAAAAATAATGTAATAAAACAGACACGAGATCCAGGAAACCATTGTCGAGACGATTCGCACTCGAAGACATAATACAATCGCGGGTCCTTGGGCACATGCTCATATTACATTAGGCTGACATTAAGGTCACAGTCCCTGATATTCAGGTAAGACCACTCTAAAGATATCTCCGACCAGCGTTAATAAACCCACCCGGTCCCACGCAGTGGCAGCGAGTTAGCCGGCGGAGACAAATGCTCGAGGTCCAGTTATACTGAACGCTGAACAGATGAGTTCCATAGAAAATACGGATTGCTATTTGGTCTTTGGTTAATTTTCAAAATTCTTTCCACGTTTATATGTATTCTTTGTGTGAATATTTTATTTATGTAATAAATTCAGTTTTAATATTATTTTACTATTTATCATTAAGTACACCGCTGTCTAATCTCAAACAAGGATAATAAGTTGTATGACAGTTACTAAACAAGGATCATATTATGTTGTATGACAGTTAGTAAACAAGAATTGAGTTGAGAATTAGAAGAATTTTCTTCGTTTTCGGAGAAATCACAAAAGAAAAGTTAAAAGAGAGAAACTTAGTACTAACTGATTAGTACTTCGTAGTTCCACATTTTATTTTACAAATTTTAATTATTATTACGAAATGTTAAAACTATGTAATGGCAAGTTTAAAAAAAAATTATGGCAGCGGTCCCGCTCAAATTTTCTAACCCTATATTTCAGTCTTTCTTCATCACAACGTCCATTAAACTCAGACCCTTACAAAACCCATCCCGCCTTCAACATCCAATGACCGAAGACCAACATTCCGCTGTCGTTAGAGTCCATTTTACGATGGTTACTTTTACCTAGCCTCGTCACCATTCGTGTCTACTCCGAGTGCCAAGTTCGTCGGACCGGTTTCTACTTCATTTATTCGGGTGATGTCCGGGAATTTTGCTAAGTCATCGGTTAATGGTGAACAGTTTGAAGTAGGGAGCGATGAGGGATGGAAAAAATTTGACGTGTTTTTTTTTTAAATTCAATCATTTATCATGGTGCTGATCGCGAATGACCTTTTCATTCACGATTAAATTATGTTTCACCTTGTAGAACATACAGAGGAAGGGTGTGGATTAGAGAAAGTTAAAAATCGACCTTATGCTTAGCTGAGCATTTGAAGAGAAAGTAGTCATAGAAAATACATGAACAAACACAAAAGAATACGCTTGTCAAACTTATTCCAGGTCAAATAATATACATAAACAATCTTAAAAGCCTATCAGACTCGAGAATAAAACAACATTAAAAATTCATGAAGAAAACAGGTCAACGTCGTATTGTTTGACTCAAAATGTAAACAAAGTATGATCTTATTTACTTCGGAAACAACAAATAAATAACATTCGAAAGGTATATTCTATATCTCGACTGACTAATATCAATTTCAGCGTTTCCCAACTATTTACAAAGTGTCATAAAATCCTTGATCGCCAACGGAATAACATCAAAACTAACACATTAATTCTCTACAGCTCATTAACTCTCTATTTCCGCAGTTTTAAAGTTCACATTCGCTCGTCTCGTGCGAAAGGAAGTGCTCGGAGGATAATATCAGATAAGTTGTTTTGGAGTGAAGCCACGTACACATATAATAGTCGGGCGATTTAGTTTGATGACTCCCGTCTCTCAAACTAAGAAAACACTACCTATATTACATTCGGTACGGGACTTTTACACGGGACCGCGTCTGTCCCCTGAGGTTTTATAGTGCCTTAAGAAATATACTTTATGAATTATTATTCTAAATTAGGTCACGTAGATCGCCATTTATAATAACAATTGCATGGTTCCTTCTTCATTTCTCTGTGTCCTCTTGTCTTATTACTATCATTTACACCACTAGCTTGGTTTTGCTACACATGGTTTCACACGATGCTTCAATTCGCGTGTAATTAAATAGTGTTAGGAATAGACAGAGCTAAAGGTTTTGGGCGTACATCCTCAGAGATGTATAGGGGTTTAATTTGGATAATCGTTTCTTATCGTGCAAGAGCCTGGATAAACATTGCGTGCCGAACCTCAAGTTTTTTGGATTTGCCATGTCGGAGCCTTCTTCAAGTGGTCTCTGTCTGATATAATGAAAAAAAAATATTTGAAGAGATAATGATTACACACAAACTTACATTAGAACGAAACTTGAGGCAAAAAGTGTGTTTTTAACTTATTCCTTGATGTAAATAAAAAATAGATAAAAAAATATCAAAAATAGACTAGCAATCTATTCAACACATTGACATTAAGTATAGGTACAGTAGTTCATTTCTTTTCTATATTTTAAAAACTAACCGGATGTTTATCTTGTTGCCAACTTTACGCGCGTCACTTCCGTTGTCAATTGGGTCATTTCCGTTGTCAATTGGGTCACTATTATTTTCTTCGGCGCTTCTGTTAGTGGATCGTGTAACTTCAGAACGATTTGAGCGATTTATAAGTTCAGGTCTTCCCGAGGGAATCGTGAAATTCTCGCGAATAAACACCCGAAAACAGCAGTTAATAATATGATATATCTAATTTAAAATATGCTTTCTTTTTGCCGGAACAAAGAGAACCGAACATGAAAGCAGCATTTGGCGTTTGTAATATAATATCTGCGAAACTGAAAAACATTCGAATCGTAAAAATAAAACCAATAAAGCTGTAACGAATTCTTATTGTCTCCTTTAGATGTTTTATCAGAACGGTATAGAAATAAGGTACGGGGTGAAAAACTCTCCATGTTGTTATTTTTACTTTTTTACTTATTTTTTTTTGTTTCTTCGATTTATTAGCTGTTCCCACGTAAATTTCGGAAAACATAATCCTATGACTTCCTAGGATAATGTAGAACTTCCAATCGGTGAAATAATAATTATTAGAATCGTTTCAGTACCTAATTCCAGAGATTACTTTGTACATTCAAACTTACATCTATACTTCTATATAAAAATGAATCCCTATTTCCCTTGGTCACGGCATCATGGGTGAACTACTGGACCTATTTCGCTAATTCTTTTATTGTTGTGTTTGTTACTGTAAGGAGAAGAAGAATAAATAATAATTAATAAGTTTGTAGTTCCTGCGGGAATTCCGAATCTCCGAAAAAGTTGGCCTGAATTTGGGGGGATTTTCACGGATGTTATAAGGAGTAAATTAAGCTACTTTATTGTGGGTGAAACCGCGGAGCACGACTAGTCTGTTTACAATTTTACTATGGATGTCGTAGGCTTTTTAGTTCATAAAAGCAAAAAGCGTGAGTTTGCGTCTTTTAAATTAGGTCTATTTTCATGTTTTAACGCCAAAAAGATTGCATAAGAATAAAATTATATTATCAACTAGTTGTGCCCCGCGGTTTCACCCTCGTTAATTTCAGAGTTCCCGCGGGAATTCCGGGATAAAAAGTACCCTATGAGTTAATCTGATGTATAAGCTATATTATAGTAAAGTTTCATTTAAATCCATCCAGTAGTTTTAGCGTGAAAGAGTAACAAACAAACATCCATCCATCTATCCATCCATCCATACATATGTACTTACAAACTTTCTCGTTTATAATATTGTAGTAAGTTTGTGTTGATGAAATACAAGATAGAAAAGTACCTACGGACCTCTGCATCCACTAGAGCGACGTTCGCTCTTGACCGTCTTTCAAAAACTCAACGGCGGGCCAACAGAGGAAAAAGAATCGTCGCGTATAAATAATAGAGGGGACCGGAGTTTAATCTTTATTTTATACATTCTTTTGATATTCAAATCCCTCTCTAATGAAATGATCCCGTGGGATATAAATTTACAATTCATTCGGCGATAGAGAATTCTCAGGAACTAGTAGACGGGAATAAATTTCCACAAATTTTGTACGTGATATGTTGTATTCGAAGGTGGACTATGAGATGTGTCTATTACAAATTACTATGTGTACGATGTACCTTCTAACAATAGGTATGTCCATAAATAATATAAGTTGGTCCATTTGAATGAATTAAATTGCTATAGTAGGCTGTTTGGCTAAATTTTAGCTTTAGGTTCGTTGTGTAGATTAATAAAAAACATTGCAGTGTTTTTTTCTTTTTTTACTCAAGCAACATAGGTACGTGACGTCATGATCCGGTACAGTTGAAACATCCGGTACAAGGATATGTATAACATTATGATCCTCCACCTCTAAACTATATGCGCTTTATATAAGTAGGTATATTTTCATTATTTAACTGACGAATTAAATAGAATTTTGATTTTCATAAGGCGCGTGTGGATTGCTTCTATGCCACGATGAGGAAGAGATGCGCGTCACTGGTGCGCAGGGTACGGGCCAGCCCCAACAGCATTTTAAAAATGATAGGAAACAGGTTTGATTGTCCATATATCTGTCATTGCTGCATCAAACACAGTCCTATCAGCGAAATTAAATAAAAAAAAATAAAAGTAGGTCATACTAACACTTAGAATAAAATAAAATTGTTACTAACTATATTGAGTCACAGTTACTTGAAATAAAAATTATTATTATCATTATTATTATTATAACCGGCAAAATGCCTAAATAATCGAATAAATCGGATCTTTGCGCTGATACTGGGGTGATATCAAAAAAATGCGTGAGCGTCGCGGAACACTTGATTAGAACGAAGTTTTTTCCATTTTAAACTGAGTCCGTTATGTCCGCTATGCGTGCAAAGAGGCAAAAGTACAAAAAAAATTTTGAAAAAAATGACAGTTGCTTTGTTTTTCCGTACAGCGGCTGTACGACGCCGTGACGGAAAATGAATTTTTACTCCCATCCGTACCGTGCGATAAAGAATATCGTTCTAAAAATATAACTTTTAGATATAAAGCAAGGAAGCTAATTTGCATAGGGCATGTAATTCACATATAGCTGGTACCTGGATACATAATCCCATTCCGATAATTTACCCTGGAGTGGTCCTAGTATCTCGAAATTCACGCAAGTAAAACCACAGTCATTAACCAGTCTGGTCACATACGACTTCAGTATGCAAATATATCTCAGATCAGATTTAAAGTCACAAAAAGAGATTATAGCAAAATATGTATCCGAGGTTCGCCATCAAAGCGTCTCGCATGTGAGCGTCGAACGTGAGGCACATTTTGTATTGGGTTCGATTCGCTACACAGTAAAGAGCGGAAAGCGATTCATTACGAGTGCGCTGTAGATATCCTAACTATTAAAAAAGCTTTGATTGTTCCGCTTTTACGTCCTAACCACTCAACCGATCATCATGCAATTTTGCGTACACGTTGTCAGGCGTACAAAAAACCCCGAAATATACGCATTTGAAAACGTTCGTTTAAACACAATACGACTCAGCGGGGTAAGCCAAGTTGACATTCTACAATCGTTAACGCACATAAAACTAGAATAGAAAGCTTTGGTCAGCCAATCAAAACTCTAGCTTTACGTGACCACTTGAAAACTAGAGTTTTGATTGGCTGACCAAGTGACATGACGATTCGTTACTTATGTTTTCTATGCGTCAACGATTGTAGAAAATCGATTTATGAGAAAAAAATCCGTAGTTATGATAAAACTAGTGTTTAATATCTGTTTATGTTGAAATCTATATAATAAAAATGAATCGCCAAATGTGTTGGTAAGCGCATAACTTACAAACGACTGCACCAAATTGGAAAATTGTTTTTTTTTTGTGTTCGTTATTGTCAGGACAAGGTTTATATAAAAGAAGTTTGGAGTTCCTGCGGGAATTCCGAAACTCACGCGGGTGAAACCGCGGGGCACAGCTAGTAAAGAAAATAAAATAAAACTCGGCATCTCATCTCGCACCGTGGAAACGCACCCTAACCCCGGGATTGAATGTGCGAAGTATCAATATGAGGTCAGATTTAAATTTCAAACGATCGCAAATGAAAATGGCGCAATCCTGTAAGTGTAGGCCGCGTTATCTTCAGGAACTCTTTGTTATACCTGGATTTAATTTTTTTTTGTTCTAATAAAATCATGGCCTTCGGTCACCTTACCAAATCGACGACCCGATTGGCGTAGTAGGTCACCATGCCTGCCCGCTAATCAAGAAGTTCCGGGTTCGATTCTCGGTGGGGGTGCACTTTGTGAGATGAACACATGGTTCCATTTTCCAATCTGGGTGTGTTTATATATCTATAGTAAAATATATAATTATGCAATTCTATGTAGTATATACCACGTTTGCTTGTTTTCCACGACACAAGTTAATAATAGCATACTGTGGGATCAAGTAGATCTGTGTGTTGTGAAGTGGATTATTATTATTAAATCAATCTAGTAGTTTTTGATTGAAGCTGTAACTTAGTACAAACTCAGGTTAAATTTCCAAAAAGCCTATACTATATTCTTTTGTGCCTTTTACCTTGAAGATTTTTACTTTTTGCCAAATTTCAGGTTTGAACCGAGCGTTGATGAATTCAGTTATTTATTCAGGACTAGCTGTGCCCCGCGGTTTCACCCGCTTGAAAGGTTTATTACAACAACAATTACAACAACAGCTTTTTTCCCGACATCCGATTTCAATGAAACAAAGCCTATATGTAGCTCTAGGCTAAGCTTAATCTACCTGTGAAAATCGCATGACAATCGGTTCAGTAGATGCGGAGATTGTCGCGAACAGACAGACAGAGACAGAAAAGAATTTAAAAAACTTTTTTGGGCTTGGTTACTCTTCTTTTATCACCCCTCTCAATTTTAGGTAAAAATATTCAATAATAATAATAATAAACTCTTTATTGAACACCACTTAAAATAAACAATAACAAAATCGTAAAAAAAATCAAATGTACCTACAGAATCGCGGATTCTACTCTTTTATTATAGTATAGATGAGGTATTTTGTATTTTTTTGTACTTATACGATATTTGCTGCCAATTTACGCAGAGCTATGGGTCCAGACAGCTGAATATTAATAAAAAAAAATACTTTTTTGTATTTCCTAAACTTATGATTATAATATGATACACTAGCTGTCCCGTGCGGTTTCACCAGCGATAATTTCGGAGTTCTCGCGGGAATTCCGGATTACAATATAGCCTATGTTACTCAGGAATCATGAAGCTTTCTAATGGTGAAAATTTTTTTGAAATCGGTCTAGTAGTTTTTGAGTTAAATCGTAACATACAAACAAACAAAAAATCAAATCTTTCCTCTTTATTATATTAGTATAGATAAGTATAGATATTTAACACTTGGATGCATGGATGTAGGATCCATCTAATAATATATCGACTATCTAAAACAGTAATATAACATACAACACATCAACTTGAGAACTTTAAGTGATAAACTTTAGATAAGTGTATTAGGCGCTTGAACCCAACAAATCTTGTGAGGGCCTCACATGCTCAGGCGAATTGAAGAGTCACTCAGAAGCCTCTCGCCGAGGGACGGAGCGAAAACAATCCGAAACAATTAAGACCGCTGTCAAATATAGGCAAAGTTCATCGAGTAACTGACGTAGGTATACATATGCTGAGAAAGTTCATATTATTAAGATGACTTTGGGGCTACCTATTGTCCTAATAGGTATTGCGGTTCCGGCTGAAAACCAGCGCTGCCTCACACTGTTAACTGTGTGAGGTAGTATTATGCTGAGCCGGGACCATTTTGTCAACATTTTTGTATTGTCGCAGTTATATATATATTATGTGTTGGTTGACAAATAAATTTATTTTCTTTCTTTCTTTCTTTCTAATGTCAGTAGAGCTAGGGAACATAAACTTAACCGTACTTGTCCTTATAATAGCTGTTTCCCGCGATAATTTCGGAGTTCCCGCAGAAACTCTAGGTTGTATATGGACAATGTACTAGCATTCTAATGGTTAAAGAATTTTTGAAATCGGTCTAGTAGTTTTTGAGTTAAATCTGTCGGTAGAACAACAAACGGAGAGTTCCCGAAGGAATCCTGATCGTAGAAACCACAGGTATCATCGGTGGTCCCGAACAAAATTGTACCAAGACATCAAGTCCTTGGGGACTTAAAAAAAAATGAAAGGCAAAAGATTCGAAGAAAGAAAGAAACGGTGTAACTTTTTAACTATTAGTAAGTAAATAATGAACTCTTAGCAGATTCCCTTCCCAATTCCCAACTCGGTGTGACAAGTAAACAATGGTACCTAGATGTTGCAATCAAGCGAGCTCCGACCAAGTTCCCGGGGGGTCCAAAGGTAAAGTCCACACGTTGAACCTTCAAGTGTCCCAATTAAGTTCCCAATCCATTCGCTACCCTTGTCAGCAGACAAGGGGAGGTACAGCTCAACGACCGCTAAAATATCAAGGTCGGGTAACTATGTACTTTAAGACAAGCAAATTTTCGGTTGTCACAATGCAAACTTCTCAGCGGTCACTCATACCACAGACGGCGCCTGTGTAGTTTGTACATTGTACAAAACCGATGAAAGGCCTCATTGATTTTGTAAATGAGTTTACCGCTTGAAAAAATTTACAAAAGAATATTAATATTTCCGGATTGGCGCAGTAACCCACCATAGGCACCCGATAATCAAGAGGTTCCGGGATACCCGTTGAAGGTGGACTTTGTGTAACGAACATAGGGTCCCACTTTCCAGTCTGGGCGTGTTTATATATCTATACTATATACATATGTAACTAGCTGTCCCGCGCGGTTTCACCCGCGATAATTTCGAAGTTCCCGTGGAATTGTTCCATACAAACTTTGCAACCCCCTTTCATCCCTTTAGGGGTTGAATTTTCAAAAGTCCTTTCTTATCGGATGCCTACGTCATACAAAGAACACACCCTCCAAATTTCAGGTCTCTACGATCAGCGGTTTAGGCTGTGCGTTGATCCATCAGTCAGTAAATAAATAAATAAATAAATAGTACAATATGTATATAGATAATATGTGAAGATAGATAATATCTATGTGTATGTGTATATAGATAATATCTATATGTATAGATAATATGTATGTGAAGTAGGTATACGAGTAGGTATGCCACGCTTAATTGTTTACAATAAAGCAATCAATATCAATGAGTAACTTATTATTACAAACATTAATAAAAGTCAGTTAAATAAATTCTTTTAATTGTTTAATTAAGTGTCATATTTAGGAATCATCGATATTACTTGATTATATACATATAAATCATCATCAGTAGTGTAATTACAAATTACAAAAGAGGTCAGTTGACTACGTCCCGGATCAATCATCAGAATCAATGTCAGAATCACTTAGGTCAGGTATATCAGATAATTCTTCTTCTACAGGTAAATGGTACAGATACTCTAATATAGTGTCAAATGTCATATCCAAATTCGAATCAGCACTCATTATACTCTCATATTCTTTGCAAATATGCTTATGGTATCTCTCTAATGTTTCTGGAGTGATGCTGTTTATTATATCCTTGTATTTATTATTAAAATGTTCTCTCAACGATTCGTCTAAGCTGGTAACCGCATATCTAGAAATATTCTTCTTGATCAATTTACATACACAATTCGATATTGTTAGATTGTTAATACAATCGGGTATACGTAAAACTCTATGTCCTCGTGTCTCTAAAATTTTGTCCACGGCATACATATTTGCCTCGAGATCTGTATATTTTTCCACCAAATCGAACAGTTGCGCTTTCGACATACTTTTCTTGCAAGGCACTTGGTGGTAGTCCAGCCACTCAACGATTTCTGCCTTGAGACTATCGTAAGTGGGTGGTTCTCTCAATTTTCTGCAGTGATGCTTCGCTTTATTCATCACTATGACGCTCGGTGCGGTCAAATATGTCATTAGTTCATTGGATATGAAATTTTCGAATGAATTTTCATTGAGCCCGTCGATAAACTTCAATGCGACCACTTCATTCTTGGACACAGCGTAGATGACACCTTGGAATTTTAGCTTAGAGTTCGGTTTGTTCAGCAAAATTTTGGTCTCGCTCATATCATAATAGTTTCCCTTTAAATCGAAACAGTTCTCATCAACATAAAAAACTGGCGTGTCATTTTTAATAAAACGTTGGATGTCACTCAAATAGTTGTGTCTCTCGAACGCAACTTTTGGATTTTCGATGACGACGGCGTAACTGCCGGTTTTAGTTGAAATCACTTTCCACACATAGCCCATTTTGACTAGTATTTTTCTGAACATATCTCTGTCAATGTATGGAGCGATTTTGTTATCCAACGCGTTGAACAGCTGTGTTGATGTTGGTATCATTTTATATGACGAATAAAAATTGTGTAACTCGTTTTGTATTACACAGCGATCGACGGCCACCAACTTTTCAACGACAATTATTTTGGATGACATAGATAGAATCCTAATAACGCATACCTGCAAACCTGTAATTAATTAAAAAAAAATATTTCGAAATTTTTTTGCTATAATATAAATTATAATGTTCGGACAGTGTAGGTATCTTAACTTTTTTTTATTGTTCGCATTGATAGCTGAGTTAGTCCGTCAGTTTATTAATAAAAAAATAATGGACACGCATTTATTGCTTTTTCAAATTAATGAAAATATACCTGGATAAAGCGCATTAAAGTTTGGGAGTGGGGGCTCGTAACGTCATACGCAGTTAAAAACTGCGCCTGTTTGTGACATCACGCGACATTTCGACTCAAAGTATCTCCGTTATTTTTTTACGTGAAAAAAGAAAAAATACGTGTCTAATATTTTTTATGAATCTACACGACGGGCTAAAAATAAAAACATTGTCAATAATAGCCTATTAAGTAGGTAATCATTAAAATGATTCTGAGTGAGACACTTGAGTCATCTAGCCCACGGGTCGGCAACCTTTTCGTAAAGGGCACAGATGAGGATATCGGTGTGGGCCACATTTCATCTCATAGACACAAGTTAAGAAGTTTTGAGGTTGTACTTGACTTGAAAGTTTTTTAATGTCTGCTTCCATTTTAGATGTTAAAACGCACAGTATCGCATATAAATGAATGTTCGTCGGTCAATCGAGAACAATGCATGTTTTTTCGATAGGTAAGGATTGAAAAAGTGATCACACAGCTAATTTCTATAAGTGTTTCTATAAGCGACGTGTGCAACTCTCTTACGTTATAAGATTTTTTTGTTGTGTCTTATAAGAAATGTCTCATAAGACAACCAGTCGCTTTGATTGTTAGACCACACATATTACAAGAATTTTTTTCTTATGTCGGATAAGACACGCGCGTACTAATTATGTAGGTACTAGTCATTTTATCTATTTTATCTGACAGGAGGATTTCTTATAGTGTGCAAAAGGCCTTACCGGGCCGCATGCGACCCGCGAGCCGCTGGTTGCCGACCCCTGAATCTAGCTCATTACTTAAGTCCATTCAGTCAAACTTGAGGACGCATAGGAAGTAGGTACTCGTAACAGAGAATCGTTGTTGAAACATTACACTCAAATTTGACCTTGAAATAATAATACTAGTATTCACTTAAAAAAGCAATTTCTTCTAAGACATTCCACTTCCCACGCATCTCATGTCAGGTCACGTCTCTACATGCTGCAGAAGCAATATAACAAAAAATATCTACTAATATTGGAACATTTTTTTTACATCCTACTAGCGACATCTAGTGCAACCGGTTGGAAACTTTCTAACATTATGCTTATTGCCTACTTAAACGAATCAACAAACCTAAATAAATAAATAAAAACCTGTGAGGATGTGAATGCGATTTATTATGTAGTCAGTGTTATTCGATTCCAATTGATCCATGTCATTGCATTTTTTTATCACTCTCCTGATAAATTTTCTGGACTCCGGAGGGTATTCCTCATCGCTGTTGGTTTCTGAGGACGCCATATCCGCTAGTAACTGAACACCTAAGCTAAATTACAAATAAACAAGTAAAATATTCACTAATATTCCTGATTTAACTCGGAACACGTCCTGTGTCTACACATTAACCTTTGAAACTGAACTTCGGAGCGAGCGGCAAATAGAGAAAGATGAGATTAGAATCCGTCATGAGTGCGAAAGAGATAACCGCTCTCCGAAGAGTTACGGCCCGAGACGTCATGACGGAACTCGCGGCAACGGGCAAGCGCTCGAATTTTGTATGCATCATACGCTCAAAGCAGGTACATTTCCAGAGTAGGTATACAACGAAAAAACAATGTTGCAGTTTGATACAAATATAGGATCCTACTACATAGAACATAACAATATTTTAAGATAATGAGAAAACAATTAATATCACAAAAATATTAAATGTATGTTAATCCACACAGCACATCAACACACATCCCATACTTTAAGACTGATATAATAGGTATATTGGATTTTATGATTAAAGCAAATTTTAAGAATACAATAGACATTATACACTAAAAATTAATAAGATGACTCACGATAATTTTTTCAAAATCAAATCATTCGCAAGCTTTTTTGTTCTGGATGCTGGCGAATTTATATGATTGAAGTTAAATAAATAAAATAAAGAGCGATTTATTCTTTTTCCAATTAAAAAAATATTTTATGACGGTGAGTAAAAGCAGACGTCTATAAATAACACTGATTAGTGATTAATCACGACTTACGAGCAGTTGATTCGTAATATTTTAAATCGGTACTGTATTTACGCACATGTATTTAGTACACACATCGCAGCCGTATCGCATCAGTTCGAACGGGCGTCCGAAGGGAGCGGTGGGGTGCTGAGGGGCGAAGTGAGTCGAGCGAGCCCGAGCCCGAGCCCCCTCCACCCGTGCCTGTTACCTCACTCCGCACGCGTTCGCGCCGGTTGCTATACGTATTACGTGTTATTCTCAGCCAGTATTTTTTTTTTTTAACTTCCATCGAATACGGCACAAAAAGTCAATATTATTATCATACCTACTTTTCAAATAAAATCAAGTTTTTGGTGTTAATTTTATCGTCGAGATGACTGTAAGTACCTATTTAACTGTTATTACGCTTTTAAAACTATTCAGTTTTACCGTTTTACGGAATTATTGAATTGACCGGGAACATGACGGTGAACATAGATACCTAATGTCAGATAATATTACATCTCAATGTCACACTCACGCCACAGCGCGGCGTACAGACTAAAAAACTTCAGAGATATTTGGACGCAGATAAGCAATAACATGTCAACCCACAAAATTAAGTTATTGATTCAGAACAATTTATTGAGAGTTGGGGAACGTTTTTTAATTATGTGCATACCTTATTACGTTGCCCAAATATGTAACTAAACATTGAACATAAAAAATGTTGACACAAAATGGCGCTATACTTTTAAAACACGATTTACTCAAAATTTCTCCAATGTGGTTTAACACACTATTGCTTATCTATGTCCATTTTAAAAATAAATTGACAGGGATGAAATAGGTAGTAGGTACGTAAATACCTACTACTTCTCAGTACTACTACTACTTTCGTACTTTTCGTACCTACTTTCGTCCGAGTACTACTTCAGATAAGTATTTGAAAACCGCAAAAAGTGACCGTGTTAAGCAATGATACTAGGTATATAGAATGTCTTTGGTGTTAAGTAAATTTTGTTCTCTAAATGCTAAAGAAAATTCGTTAAATACCCATCAAAAATTAGTAGTGTAAGTAGGTAGTTACATTAACATTTAACATTCATACCTTGATTTCTTTTCAAATAGATATGATTTTTTAAAGTTGGTTGCATTGAGTAGGTAGTTTAAGATTTGTAAGGGCGCGGGCGTAGTAATAACATTCTACTGGCAATACTGCAACTGCGAGGGTTTCTCATTTTCTCATTCACACGCTCACCATGCGGCGTCCACTCGTCTCTCTTGCACAAATCGAGCTGGCAACGTCGCTCCGCTAGCCCGTCTGTAAACTTTCATTAAATTTATAATAATCTATATTATCTACTTATATAATCTTAATATATAGTATAAATCACGTGTCACGTACACGTTGTTTGTCCGCGATGGACTCTGAAACTACTGAATCGATCATGATGAAATTTGGTCACTATGTTGTATTTGGTTCAACTTAAGAGAGGGGATAGTTTTTATCCCGGAATTCCCGCGGGAACTCCGCAATTACCGCGGATGAAATCGCGGGGGACAGCTAGTATAATATTATAAATGAATTCCAATTTCCCTTGGTCGAGGCATCACGATTCACGCGTGAACGGTTGGACCAATTTCGCTAATTCTTTTTTGTTGTGTTTGTTATTTTAAGGAGAATAAGAATAAAAGAAGTTTGGAGTTCCTGCGAAAATTCCGAAACTCACGCGGGTGAAACCGTGGGGCACATCTATACTATAATAAAAGAGTAGAATCCGCGATTCTGTACATTGAATATTTTTAACTAAAATTGAGAGGGGCGTTAAAAGTAGAGTAACCAAGCACAAAAAAAGTTTTTAAAATTATTTTCTGTCTGTCTGTCTGTTCGCGATAATCTCCGAATCTACTGAACGGATTGTCATGCGGTTTTCACAGGTAAATTAAGCTTAGCCTGGAGCTACTGTATATAGGCTTTGTTTCATTGAAATCGGATGTCGGGAAAAAAGTTGTTGCATAAAAACCTTTCGCGCGGGTGAAACCGCGAGGCACAGCTAGTAATACGATAATATTATAAATAGGTAAATTTTACAAGTTCGAATCTCTGATATTTCTTAATCGATTTTAAAAATCTTTCGCTGATTGAAGGTTACAGTTATCCTAAATGTCATAAGATACCTTTTTGTCCCTGAACCGCTCTGAACCAGTTAGTAATTTATAGTTTTTCGTAGCTGCTCCCCGCGGTTTCACCGGCGTTAATTTCAGAGATCCCGCGGGAGTTACGGGATAAAAAGTACCCTATGTCCTTCCCCGTATCCCTGATAATGTGTATGCAAAATTTTATGATGATCGGTTGAGCCGTTAAGGCGTGAAAGCGTAACAGACAGACAGAGTTACTTTCACATTTATAATATTAGGTAGTAGGGAATGGGGACGAATTGAAATGCGATTAGGGATTCTCTCGAGACCTATTTGTTGTACGTACCGCCATGAAAAGTATTATAATAATAATAAGTTGACGCATAAATGGCTGAACAGATTTGGATCAAACAGCTAGCAGTATTTATTTATTTTTATTTGTTAAAGAACATACAGTCTCAAAATATGCATTACAATAAACATAAAAATCAACTGACCTAGAGTCCAAAAAATAAGAACAAAGGCGTCCACAATAATTAAGCTTTGATATTTATGAAATTTCAATCGTATCAAAAATATTTGTTACTAGCAAATATTTGTGTATGCCCCGCGGTAATTTCAGAGTTCCCGCGGGAATTCCGGGATAAAAAGTACCCTATGTCCTTCTCTGTACCCCTGACAACGTGCATGCAAAATTTCATCCAAATCCGTTAAGCCGTTTTTGCGTGATTGAGTAACAAACATCCAAACATCTAAACATCCACACTTTCACATTTATAATATTAGTAGGATAACAGTAATAGCAAATTTCATTAATTTGTCCGAATTGTTTCAGGAACAAATCGAGAGTGACGGCGAAAATGAAATATTTTTAGCGAACAAACGTAAATTGAACGATTTCAATAAGAAAATGCGCTTAGCTAAAAACGTAGTTACGGCCATCATTGCAGATGGTAAAATATTAACGGAAAACATATCAGGCAGCCTTGGTATTCCTAGCGAGGTTTTTCTAGAAGAAGAAAAGAAAATTAAAGATAAAAGAACATTCCAGAAGCAGTTAAGAAACTGCCGAATAAACATTAAATTTCCAGAAGAAGCTGTGCGCGAGTTTCTCGTTGACAATTACTTAAAAAATCACACTGTACCATCTGTGGAAGAATTTTTTAGCTTCATAACGAGCAAGGCAAGACTTTTGAAAAATTTTTTTCAAAACGATATGTGTGAACATAAGTTTCAGATATATCGCCTGTTAAAGACACAAGGTTTCGTCATGAAGAGCTTACCAAACACGAACAGGTACATATTCATTGAAGACGCTAAGCACCTTGCTACCAGAATGAGATATTTGGAAATAGTCCGAGAGCAGAGGCTAATGAAGAAGAACTTGGTTTACGTGAGCAAATTAACGAAGAAAAACACACGGTGTATATATGTGGCTGCGTCGCCATCTCAAGGGGTGATCAGTGCGTGCACTAGCTTAACCAGGAATGAATGGTTCGATAAAATACTATCGCCATTAATCCCATCATCGTCTGTTGTGGTCATCGATGGAACGATAGACATGGACCAAAAAATAATCGCCCCCAATATTGATAGCAACAAAAATGAAATGTTAAAATGGTTGGATTCCAGAGATATACCTTGTAGACTTACGATGCATAGAGCTGAATTATACGAGCTTATTGTTAAACACAAAAAACTACATTCGACTAAAATGTCAAAACTGGAGGAGGTCGCGAAGGTGTACGGCAGCGAAATGTTATTTCGGTCCAGCGATTTGCCAGACCTTAATTATTTCAATCCGCTGGTTAAGTTTTTCTTGAATAAAACAACTCTATCGCTCAACAGTCTCAATCAGATAGATCAGAGCATGTGGCAGTCTTTCGAGATGATTTTAATAGACAACGAGAATAGAATTTACGAAGAAGACATGCAAATGGAATTGTTTATAGATAATTTGATGACGATGGCTACAAACGAAAAGTTGACTGACGAAGACATGGGTCCCGATGTGAATGAAGGTCTAGTCAAAACGACAATTGATTACGATGAAATATTTAAGTAGGTACTCAGAAATAATAAATCTTTCGAAAGGGTTCGCTTGTTTTTTTTGTTCAATTTCTTTTCCGTTAGTAACCTCGATACCACAAAAAGGACTAATGTAAAAAAAAAAGTATTTGCCGGTCTATCTGCGGTTCTGTCCGAAATTATTTAACTTAAGAATTACAAGACCTGAAAGTCACGTTTTTGGCTTTGTACAACAACGTAGTTAACTTTTTTAAATCTAACGGTGCATTTCGTTGACAGCGACATAAAAAGCGTACACAGCTTTTTAGATTCACAGTTTCATACAACAATGTCATTTCATAAAGTGGCATCGAAACATCGATGCATCGAAATTCGAAACCAAGTTTTAAAGATCCTTACTACTTATAAATGCGAAAGTGTGTTTGTTTGTTACGCTTTCACGCCTTAACGGCTCAACCGACCATCATGAAATTTTGCATACATGTTGTCAGGGGTACAGGGAAGGACATTTATTTATTTATTTATTTATAGAAATTTCACTGTAAATAAAGTAAGTACCCAATGGATTACAGTGTTAGATAGTCCGATTGACTTAGAAACATAATGGCATTTGCAACCGCTGTTGATAATCTGTCAGCAAATATATCAGTGTCAGATGAGTAGGCGAGTAGTGGTAAGTCCGCGGCCCGAGCGTGCGGCGCGTGGCCGGTGGGCAGCGTATGCGACGCGGCCGGCGCGAGCAGCGGGCGCACACGGCGCGCGCCCCCGCCACCCCCGCCGCAGCCGCGAGTGTAGTTGTTGGGGACGTACAGTGCAATCCGCTCCAAAGCAGGGGAGTTATCAATTACGTTGTGCAGAAGATTATAAAAATGGGTAACCAGAAATCTTGCGTCAAATTCTAAAGTATTGAGGCCGACCATTCCCGCTACAAAAGATGATGGGTATAAATAGGGGTAATACCGATACAGTTTTTTGTACAGATATCTGGCGAATTTGCGCTGTACTTTCTCTAACATTATAATGTATTTAACCTCGTACGGATCCCAAATTACTGCGTCGTATTCCACTTTACTATGTACGTACGCGTTAACGTGATGGCAACATTGACATAGACTACTTCTTATCTCGGAATTCCCGCGGGAACTCCAAACTTATCGTGTACGCGGGGAACAGTTAGTTGATTCAATAAATACTAAGTCGTGGGTATAGATGGGCAATCAACCCGGTGCTTGGGTTTCATCCTTTTAGGATCTTTTATCTTTTATCGGGTTCAATACCAAGTACTGGGATGATTGCCAATCTATAGTCGTGGGTAAACCTGGGCCCTTATTCACTATGACCATAACGCGTCGCGTTAAGATAAAGCGCCACTTAAATTGCTTTTCCCTCGTGTTCAAAGAAGTTTCACTTTAAAAAAAAATATTTACAATTTACATTGTCGTAAAGAATATAAATGTAATATTTTTGCACCTGGAGCATTTGGGATTGTGTTTTTGGGACGCGTGTTATCGGCAAAGAATGTTATTGGTCATTGGTCATACTGAATAAAAGCCCTGTAATAATCATCTAACGGTAAGTACTGTGCTAATCGACAAAATTACTCGCGAGAATACCTCAAATAAACATGTAACGATAAGTACTTGTAGGGGTCTTCATATCAATAAAACCAGCTTATTAACTTAAATAGTTGCGCACTTTATTATTCCTTCCGGATTTAACCAACGCCATCGACATAGACAACTGCAACGACGTGACAACTAGTGATGTACATCAAAGCTAGTGACGTTCCACAATCCTACAGTACCTCAGAAGAATAACTTACAGTACTGTAATAATCGACAAAATTCTTCATAGATTTCAATCTAGTGGTCTTTTTTTGAGGACGTTTTGCATCGCTGAATGTGCACTAATATTGGGTGTTAAATATTCATCTTTTTTGCCATCTAGCTAGAACGTTTTTAGGTATGTTACAGAGATGCGCAAGTAATAGGCAAGAATGTTGTTGGTCTAGTGAATGCCTTTGCCTGTCTTCAACTAGCGATAGGGCAACACTAGGCTCTGGCTCTGGGTCATAATGAAATTACGTTCCATATAACCATGCTTATTAGAAAGCAGGTGTTCCTACACCGCCCCAGAGTCTGATGAAATCATCATCAAATTGAATAGATCTAAGTGTTTTGACCATAATCCAGGGCGTGCGGGAGCAATCTAAACCTATTTCCCCTGACATTATGTATATCTATACATGTGGGATACATTATAGTTCAAGTGAATAACATATTCAGCTACTGAAATTCCCTCAAAGTTCAATTTCGTTTGCCTCAACTGCTAATCTAATCTATCTAATATATATAAATCATGTGTTACGTTGTTTGTCCGCGATGGACTCCGAAACTACTGAACGGATTTTGATAAAATTTTGCAACCATTTATAATATGGTCCAACTTAAAAGATAGGATAGTTATTATCCCAGAATTCCCGCGGGAACTGAAGGACATAGAGTACATTTTCCCGCAACCTCTGCGGGAACTCCGAAATTACCGCGGACGAAATCGCGGGGGACAGCTAGTAAAATTATATTTTCCTTACTGAACTTATTTAAGAATATATATATTTCACTGATAGGAATGTATTCTCGTATCGCTAAAGATATATTATGATACTTTTTATCCCGATATCAATGAGTTGCCGTGAAGTCTAAAACTCGTAATTAACGAACGAAACCTAACAGTTCCAATCTCCGCTCGAAGCTAGGTGTTGCGTGGGAGCACCAGGTGGCGGTGGGGTGCGACAAAGGATATTGTGTGGGGAAAAGGGGGGGGGGGGGGGGGGGCAGGAAGTGTATTAGCAACATATAGAGTACAAGTGTACAGCGACGGAGTGCATTTCCTGTTGAGCGAGCGACACGACAGTGCGATTTCTGTATTATGTAATATGTATATCTATACTACTACTTAGCCAACAAAAATAGATGTTACGATAGTAATACACGTAGAGTTAGACTCATTCAAAATTGAAACATCTACTTACTTATACATACAAATAAAATTGAAGTGTCTGTTTGTAATAAAATTCTAAATTAACAGCTTTTCACTAGATGCATGTGAAAGTAAATACGGTACTTACTTACATAAAAAATCAATTTTAATTTTTTTTTTCTCTGTCTGTCTGTCTGTTTGTTAACCTCTGAAACGGCTGGACCAATTTAAACGGGATTTTCACTGGCAGATAACAGATGTTATAAGGAGTAAGAAACTCACGCGGGTGAAACTGCGGGGCACAGCTAGTTGAACACAAAAACAATTGAAAAAGTACGCGAGCGCGAGTGGCGCGACATGTCGTATTTAAGATACAACCACCCGTGAAACTGCATCACGCTGTGTACCTACCTACATACAGTAAAAAAATCTTGTGCGAATTTTCTAAAAGAAATAAAACCCATTTTATGAACTTGTAGAAGAAGTCAAAGAGGTCTACAGTGTAGTAAAAGAAGGTCCACTGGTCTGCTTCAAACTCAACTTGGTAAGTACAAGTCTAATTTGACAGTCAATGGAGCCGCCATCTTCGAAAATGCTATCGCAAAACGCAAATTTATTCTCGGCCTAACCTATGTTCGAAATTTAAATTAGTTCAACTAACGCAAAGAACAGAGAAAAATCTGTCAAATTTCGACTTTAACCACATAAAAATACGATCTTTCTTGGTTAGAATACGAAAATGCAGTGTGAATTCAGTATCGGAACTTTAATTAGGTTTCTAATCGAGTAACGCTCTTTCAAATTATGTAGCATTTATAAAACTCTATTTTGTCGAGTATTCGTGTCAATTTTCTTTGGCACTGGAACACAGTCATTTCAAAATGGTCTCAGTTCTTCGAGATACCTATACTCGTGGTGGAAATACAATTTGTAAACTATGTAGCAGGTACTTACTTCAAGTTCTATGCGCAAACAACTGCAAAACCATTTTGAACTCTAAGCGCTTGATTTATAGAACTTAAATTTGTTCACAGTTAAAAATGATGTTATCCCTGATAGCGTGGAATGTTGCTATATAGGTACTCTTAGAAAGTAGGTTTTTAATTAACCCGAAGCAGTGAACCGATGGGGTATCGGTTCGATTCCCCGGTCGGACACAGGTACCTACAATTTCCACGTGTTGGGGCTCGATTTACCATTAACCAACGACGGTCGTGCTCGTGTCTCCGCTTGTTTAATTAGTAGTAGTTTTCGTTTTTACCCTTTAGGTATCGACTTAGGAGATGGATCGAGATATTTTTGTAAGGTCAGCAAAAGTGTTCAGGACTTTATGATGGAATATAATCTTTCTAGTAAATATTATTGTTTGAATGTGTTAGTGTCAAAATAAAAATACAAATGTAATAACATAATCCTCCTTTCATGTTTATTATAAACTAGCTGTTCACCGCGTTAATTTCGGAGTTCCCGCGAGAATTCCGGGATAAAAAGCACCCTATGTCCTTTTGTGTACCCCTGACAACGTGTATGCAAAATTTGATGATGATCAGTTGAGCCGTTAAGGCGTGAAAGCGTAACAGACAGACATACAGAGTTATATATTAGTAGGGATTTTACGAAGCCTAAAGATTTCGTTTACAATAAATTCATTCATCGTATCGCGCCTTATAATCCTATTATGGGGTAGGTAGAGAAAGGCACGGCCGTACTGTATGAACGGTAGGTACGTATTATAATAATATATTATTATTTTACAGAAATAATATATATAATGTAATCATAGACCGTAATAATTTCTACCTCTAGGCAATACCTGCGCTGCGTCACTATTCTGTTTGGGAGGGTCAGGCTCAGCGCAGACCTGGAGGAGACTGCGTTTCTTTTACACGGTGATTACTTTATCGTTCCGATCGACGGAAATAAACTAACAAAAAACTTATCAAACTCAAATACTTCGTGCAAACGTGCACTGATCCACGATAACCTGAATTTCAAATCGCGAATAATCTAGGATAAAAAAAAGAATTCCTGTAAAGTACATTTCTTGTAAATAATTAAAGATATTTAAAATTTATTCGATCGTCTCGTCAAAATTAGGATACATATCCCCTGACAAGTAAACTAGTATATTTAAAACTGTGGCGCCACACGTGTCGTGTTTGGAGCGGCACAGGCGTCATTATAGGGCTCAAATTACGTAATACACGCTAAAGTTTCAATTGGTCAAAACTCCTTTCCTCGCGAACCGATTGCGATGAAACATAGCCGAATGTTTAACTTCAAGAAATGATATAGCAGGACTTGAGGCCTTGTTGTCGGTTTCAATTCGAAACCGTACAGTGCAGTTTTCATTTTAACAATCAATTTTTACGTTAGAGACGTGATAAACGCCTAGTATGCGCTGACGTTTAAGACCCCGTGGGCGAATTCGCAATATTACTAAAAATAAATCACTTTTAGGCCCTCGGGGGTTATTAAACGACCGAGCGCGGGTTGAAAATGTTTTTTTTTTGCACTTCCCAATTTGTTGTTCGAATGTTGTGGATAACGATTCTTGTTGCAGGTAAGGTGATGTGTTTATATAAGGACGCGTATTTTATCCGACTATTCCTGGAACCTGGATTGTCATTAAATTTTGCATTATTATAAAGTGTGATAGGTGTTTTCTAAAAAAAATATAAAAGTTTTAACATATTTAAAAAAAGAAAGATACCTTTTCCCCGTCTCCCGCCACTAAGTTTGAATATGCACGATTTATCCAGAAGACCGAATTTCATTTTATTTTTTTTGCTGAGGTAAGTATCTACCTTTTATACACACTCATCATTATCACTACATATTATAAAATAAAGTCCTCCGCCGCACCTGTCTGTTTGTTCGCGATAAATTAAAAAAATACTGAACCGATTTTAATGCAGTTTTCACCTATAGATAGAGTGATTCAAGAGGAATGTTTATACGTATAGTTTATCCTGGAATTCCTACTGGAACTCCGAAGCTACCGCGGCTGAAACCGCGGCGAACAGCTAGTACATACATAATTATATACTACAAGTTAGAAGCTCGCCTTGCCATTCAAAGTTCTTACTAGTGGCATTGCATATTCATTTATGTTTTTTTTGTCGTTGTCGTAACTAATAAAGATAACTTCATTTCACCTTTGCGGATGTCACATACAGATTTGGATTTTGGTTGATTGATATCTGGAACATTTGAAGTGTTCTCAAGAGAAGTTTTGCTTCGGTCGCAAAAGGGATGAGTTCTCTTTGATACTCATTTGTTAGCGTGATACCTACCTCAAACTTCAAAAACTTAAGGGAAACAAAAGTCAGTTGTGTTCAAAACATGCACGTTGAATTAGCCACGGTCGACGTAACGCGTTCACTAATCCGTTTAGTGAAACCCCATGTACATTAAACTAACTTTTGTTAACTCGCAGTTGAGTATGCTACCGTTCTGTAATTGGACTGATTGGGTCTGACTACGGTAATTGAAGGGCGTTTCGAGTAACAAACGTTGTCTGGAAGCGATCGCTGTGAAGCGATAAGATGGCGATGAAAAAAACTTTCGTTAAAAGTTAGTTTCTATGACATAGATAGTAGTTTCTATGACCAACGACATTCCTTGCGTGTAACGCTCTACAGTTTACAAAAACCACGTTGTCTATGTAATTTGCTGAAGCGATACTTTGGACTTTTTTTATTTACGTTTAAGTTTGCTGTCAATTTTAAATGCTGCATAATTATCATCTTAGAAAAAACCTACTACCATCTTCTTCTTCTTCAATTATGGCAATCTATCGCGATTTATCGCATTTAATTCTGCCAATGTACGTATTTTTAGCAATTAAAGTAACTATGGCGAAACGCCAATCACAGTATTAGATTGTTCCCCAAGATAAAACACGATTCCCTCTCGAAAACCAGCTTCTTTCTTGGAAAACAAAATGGCTGCTGAACGGTAGTGAAAATATTGAATAAACAACGCGACAGGCGTACGACCTCCACCGGTCAACAACCTACTACCATCTATTTCGTCATGCTTGATTAATAAAAAAAATCTTCAAGAAGATGCCCCTGACAACGTCAGAACAAATTCAAGACGATCGGATGAGTAAATAAGGAGTAACAACGTAACAAACAAAGAAATAAACTTTCGAAAAATTCAACATTCAAAATATGTTTATTATTTAGGATCAGTACAAATTCATTTGCATTTGTATTAGGGATTCATTTAGGATTCTTTGATAGTGGTGCAATTAGGTGGGTAAATGAATACGGGTATGACCTTTGATCAACTTCTATATGTATATACAGATGCATTATGGTTCGGTATTCTGTCTTTATGTAATCACGCTCCAGTCAGTAGGTACGTGCACCTTGATTATTCACTAACATCCCTCTGGATTCGATTGTTAACTACAGTTGGAACTCACTACTGATATGTTAACGTGATTGCGTGCCAGCGAGCACCTGGGATCGAGGCCGACTTGTGTTAAATGTTAACGGTTAACACAAGTCGATGTTAACTTACAAGGAAGACTTTATCTATAAGTAACAATAGGTATTGTGTTCTAATCGACTGTAGCTTTTGGGTGAAAACTTCTTCAGTACCTACCACTGTAATTTGAAATCTCTGTGAAACTAAAAAGCGACACTAAAAAAAAACAAACACATGCGTCTACAGGTTTTAGCCTGCAGGAGAATGAGATAGAAAACATTATATTATACAGTGTTTTTTCTTAACTTTTTTTAAAGGATAAAGTTTTTATCACAGAGTATTAGGAGTTTCTGCGGGAATCCCGCAACTTAACCGAGTGAAACTGTGGGAACAGTTGATCCTACTAATATTATAAATGCGAAAATTAACGCGGGGGGAACAGCTAGTAAATAATAACAGAAAGCAACGACATAAAATGTTATTAAATTTCATAATTTGTGTTAGAGTTACGTTTTGCGCATTGAAGCAAAGTAATACTTAACTTCTCTGTAACACCCGGACATTCAAACATTGGAACAACGCACATTATTACAAAGTAAAACGGCGCAGGTGACGTCAGATACACCCTTCGTACACTTGAGGACAAAAATACATAATATCTACATTAATACTATAAACGAGTAAAGTTCTTCTGGAACTAATGAATGACTAGCAACTACAATATCCCCAAGAGAGGAAAAAGAGATCCCGCGGGAATACCGAAATTCATGCGAATGAAACCGTGGTAGGGACAGTAATTAGACAAGGTCTTAGAACAGGAGGATAGGGTATTCTCATCCTGACATAAAAAGAGTTTATGCTGCGGAAATCCCAAATTCCGCGGGGACCAGCTTACTAAGCTCTATTAGCATAGAGATTAGATATTATTTTCGCACTTGTAATAACTCTTCTACCAGCATGATCCCAGAACTTGGATATGGTATATCGAGGCAAATATTTTTTTTTTATAAATTAATAGCCAAAACTGAACTGTTCATGTTTTATTATAGCCGTTAATAATCTCAAAGTATTTAACAAAAGATATGCCACTAACTGAAGATTACCTTTGCTAAAAGTACCAGAGACGGTGCTCATACTAATTTTCTTGATGGTAAAAGTCTGCAGGATTTAACTTTTAAGTAAAAAGTTAAGATTTAAGAGGTCACTAAAGTCTAAAAGTCACTTTCATCGGTGTTCAATATTTTAACTTAAAATAAAATTTTTACAAAATCTTTAGTTGATTTTTTATTCTATGCAATGTCTTAAAAAAGTTTTGAATATCGGACGGTACTGAACTTGATAAACTCGCAAGTTCAGTTTATTAATTTTTTTGAAATACATAGAATAACCGACAAGGCATGCTCCGTAACATTTGTAATGATATGTACCTATTGTAAATATTATAAAAACCAACACTCACAACCACAAGACATTTGAGGAGTATGTATAAAATCAAAGCCAGCTGGTTGCATGTTTGTTCAAATTTGGACATGCCATTAAATTCGTCTCACGATTATCTAGAGATTCCGCTTATTATTTATAAATTAGTAAATAAATAAATAAATTAATTTGTTATCAGATACAGCTGATGGTCATAAAAAAACAATATTAAAAACTAGGATTGGAATCAAAATCAGCTAAAAAGTTCCCCGTCAACATCAAAGTTTAAGCTAGATAAAAGTTTTTTTTTTTCATTTTGTAAACAATTCAAGATTGCGCACAAGCTGTCTTTGACTCTATACCCCTCATTTCATGTTTTAGTGAAAAACTGCTCCAATTTTTCGGCTTGAAGTTAACAAAGGCGTTTCATATCCACCGAAATTTACAATCTTGCTATCGTATGGGAATTTATTTGAATAATTTAAAAGGTTTCGCCTGAGTTGCCAGCGACCTGAGATCCTATCACTAATTGATCACAAGTCTCCACCGATGCAAGGACTGATGATACAATTTTTTTTATTTATAAGTATTTAATTACTATTAAATACATAAATATTCAACTCAGATCTTGACGGAATTTATACTGACATAGGTAGTTACTATTAAAAAGGTACCATATGTTTTTTTTTATTCAAATTGTAAATTGGATTTGATGATTCCATGATATGAAAAATAAAAATTTAAAATGTTCATGAGCAGAAAAACAATGTAAGGTAAGTATATCTGTTCGTGCTCACATACTGATACACAAACCGATTTTTTTTAATATACTACATACATATCTATAATATAGAAAGTCTGACCCGACTTACCAATTGGTCATATTGTTTGTTGTCTTTACGTAAATAGAGACACTTACCTGGAAAAGAAAGATAAAAATTAGTCTAATTAGTATTTATAATTAGAGATATAAAAAAAACATGGATATTAAATAAATTCAAATAAAAATAATGTGGTGTTACAAAATTTCATTAATAGATAGTATTTAGTTTATGATGTATTGTAGTACAAAGGATTAAAATACTACTATAATATTTGGAGGCTCAACGCCACAGGCTCTACAAAATGCGTCGAGCACAAAAAGTGTAGGATAATCATGTATTATTAATACCGTCATAAATACAAAAAAGTAAAATATAAATACTTATTAAGACACCTTCACACGCCCCGTAGTGTCTAGAACAAGAAAGTTATTATTGCACGTCACGCAACACCGAGTAGGGATGTTGGAGATACGAAATTTCGGATCTGGATATGGATGCGGATATGTGAATAATCGCTACTAATATTATAAATGTGAAAGTGTTGATGTTTGGATGTTTGTTACTCAATCACGCAAAAATGGCGAAACGGATTTGGATGAAATTTGGCATGCACGTTGTCAGGGGTACAGAGAAGGACATAGGGTAGTTTTTATCCCGGAATTCCCGCGGGGAACTCCTAAATTACCGCGGGTAAAACCGCGGGGCACAGCTAGCATTAAATATGATTAAATATTTTGGTTTCAGTTGCGGTTGCGGTAGTGAAGTTATTTTGGATTATCCGATTGTTTCGGATGGTTTCAAATACGAGTGTAAGATTACTTGAGGATTGGAAATGTGAAATACAAATAATTACAAAGTACCTAAAAATTTTACTTTATTTTCTAGGTTATTATTTGGTATATTACTATAAATGCTATGCAATAGAAATAAAATAAAATATCGAAACAATGAAAGTGACGACGCAGCTGTCATAATTATCTTGTCTCATATAGACTTCGGCTCAATCCGAAATTATTCGACACGTTTTTATCGGATTCGTTTACGGTTTAGAATCTATTATTCCTAATCTATTCTATTCTCTATTTATCTGACGACCCGATTGGCGTAATAAGTCACCATGCCTGCCCGCTAATCAAGAGGTTCCGGGTTCGATTCCCGGTGGAGGCACTTTGTGTGATGAACACAGGGTTCCACTTTCCAGTCTGAGTGTGTTTATATATCTATAGTATAATATAATATATGTAATTCTATGTAGTATATACCAAGTTTGCTTGGTTTCCACGACACAAGCTAATAATAGCTTACTGTGGGATGCTTGTGAAGTGGATTATTATTATTTTTGTTTCGGATATCCGATAGTTTCGGTCATGGTTACATAACATAACATCCCTAGCCGCGACTCGTACGCGATAAATCGCCTCGTTACAATCTATTAGAGGGCGTTTAAAAATAATCGCTCTGTATTCAGAGATAGACACCCTAATGGCACCCGTTACTCATACGCGCCGCAGCATGACTTGTTTCAGTGTTATAAATACATTGATTTATTATAGCATAGTAATAAAAAAACACCTCACAACACACAGATCTCCATCGCACACTACGTAATAAACTTGTGTCGTGGAGTTCAAGCTAACGTGGTTTTCTACTATACATATTTTTGCATATACATTACCTATATGGTAGATAATCCTTACTTCCTTACTAATATTATAAATGCGAAAGTGAGTTTGTTTGTTTGTTGTTTCACGGCGAAGCGGCTCAACCGATCACCACGAAATTTTGCATACACAATGTCAGGGGAACAGAGAAGCACTTAGGCTACTTTTTATCCCGGGATTCCCACGGAAATTTCGAAATTAACGCGGAAGAAACTACATAATACAATTTTTGCATACTACCTAGACGTTGTCAAGGGTAGGTACAGAAAAAATAGGGTAGTAACTTACCGCCGCACTCAGAGTCGACTTTAATGATTACTTAGTTAAGTATAGATTTTTAAAACAAAACTGCCGCAATCAGACAAGTTTAATAAATTAATGTTAATTAGCATTTAACTAATTCAGTTACTTCTCATTAAATGCCAATTAACATTAATTTACTGAACGTCTGTGATTGCGGCAGTTTTGTTTTAAAAATCTATACTTAACTAAGTAATCATTAAAGTCGACTCTGAGTGCGGCCGTTAGTAAGTACTTTTATCTCGGAATACCCGCGGGATCTCCGAAACTAACGCGGGTGTAACCACGGGAAACAGCTAGTATCTACATATTACGCCATATTATGCCACCGTAAAATCATTGTTACGGTGACCACAATAGAGTCCAATGATAATAGTATGTCGGAGTGCACAAAAATACCTCTTCAATAACAATTTAAAAAACTTACTCTGTACACTTAGTAAGCAATGAATAAATAAATAAATAAATAAATAGTTTACAATCTAACGGTTTTTGCAATTTTACGTTGATAGAAGATACATCTATCTATATATACAAAATCTTTTGTCCTGAATGACTGATGGATCAACGCACAGCCTAAACCGCTGATCGTAGAGACCTGAAACTTCGGGGGTGATTTCTTTGTATGACGCAGGCATCCGATAAGGATTTTTGAAAACTCAACCCCTAAGGGGATAAAAAGGGGTTGAAAAGTTTTGTATGGAACAATTCCGCGGGAACTTCGAAATTATCGCGGGTGAAACCGCGCGGGACAGCTAGTATAATATATAAATACGTTTAGTCCTGTGTGTTTATCGCATAAAATCCAACCCCACCGGGAATTGTGACCTCTCATGGTGACCAGTGAGCCGACCCGGTCGTAATAATAATGTCTATGAGGTCAAGCTTATAAAGCGTGTCAAAGAAAGTCTAGCCTGAGGGATTGGTGGTTTTAACACGTGAAACCGTCCGCCATAGCATGTATCCAATAAAAAGCTCAACCCTTCCGGCAACATGCGCGATTTTATGTATTCTATGAAAAATAACGCAAAACACAAAGGCTTAGGTACCGTACCGTACCTACTAAGAAAATATATTTTCCGAAATTCACTAGTGAAATTCAAAAAGGACTAACCCTTCAAACGGCGGCGGATACAAGCCAAGACACGGTCGGGTCGCGTGTACTCGTACCTATCCGTACCTTCAATAGACTTTAGGGTACAAAAGTGCCCGGAGCGCCCACACACGACAGCCCAGAAATGACGCCGTCCTGCCGTTTCGACACAAATTGTCCTGCCATCATAGAGGATATTATAAGGGTGCGGCCTGTTATGGGCGGAGCGGAAAGCGTTTGGCTTTCTCAATATTTACCACCTTAAGACCCTTATATACAGGATTAAAACTATATATAGCCGCTATAAAAACGTATTTTCAAAATCAATTTTTCTATCCAAAGTAATGACTCTTTTTGTTAGAGAAAAGCTGCGCTACAAACTGCTTTCCAAGATATTTCATTTAGAAAATGATAGTAGAATATGTAAAACAAGAGTAATATTAATTTTGATGACAATTCCGCAGAATTTAAGCTCGATTTAAAAAAAAAATAAACAAAAAGCACCAAAAACTGGCCACTATTGATATTTGGTAGTTTAATTGAAATTAAACTTTAGGGGAAGCCTATATGCCCCTTGTCCAGCAGTCGATGCCTTTCGATTAGTAGGAGACGATTATCTTCTAAAAACGCAGACTTATTATCAAAAAATACTATCGATACCTACTCTATGTAAAGATTGATAAATAAATCTGCTCATAAACCAAGAATTTACTACAGATTTTTTTTTTAAACCAAAATTTCAATGCCGAACCAACCAATATCGATCACTATGACCACAATGCAAATACAGAGTGCCTCCCCTAATTGAGGCTGCATTAAACGGTTAAGCTCCTACAAAATGATTTATGCACTACCCGTGCCGAGCCGTAATGAGGGAGCTCTCAAATGACCCCACTCTCCCCTGCTCTTGTATCTAAAATAATTAGATTCTCAAAACTAGTTAGGTAGCTACCTATACGTACAAGCCGAACCTCCACTTCACATCTACATATTAACAACTTAGTATCGGAAGATAAGGATTTTAATGTAGTGAAAATACAATATTTTGAATGCAATTTATTGCAAAGTATCCTTTGTGTCCTTTTCTGTACCCCTGAAAACGTGTTTGCAAAATATCATAATGATCGGTTGTGTAATTAAGGCGTAAAAGCGTGACAGACAAACAAAAACTCACATCCGCATTTGTAATAGTAAAGATTACGTCGTAACGAAAGTGCTTTGAAAAAAAATTTCTTGAAATATATAATATAATAAAAAAAAAATATAGATAAGTTTTGTTTAGACAAACCTAAACAAGATCAACACTGCTTATAATTCTCCAAAACTTCTGTGATGCTTTATGAAAATTAGGATTGTCTAAAAAAACTTATATTGTTATTTTTTAACTATCCCGCAATTCACGCGTGATCTCCGAATTTAAAGCGGGTGAAACCGCGAGAAAAGCTAATTCTCCAAACAAACTTCTTATATAGTTTTGCCGCATAAGACCATGTTCCTTACTTCCTTGCTGCTATCCTCTACGAATTTTCGTTATTTTTTTTCGCTTTTCATCAGGTCGCAGCTAGTTCTGCCTGACAGGAATTAACGGCGTGAGGTTAAAAAATACTTATTTAAAATTAAACCTGCGATACTCTACGACAGCAAGCGTAAATTTCAAGAGAGTTAGTGATGCCCCTGCATCTAGATTTCCAAACGAATGGATTACACGACTCAACGATTCGATAATCCACAAAGGCAAGTGTATTAATTTATTTAGAACCAATCCAATGAAGTATGTTCAAAGCGCACCAATAATTTAATATAAACAAAAGGCTACAAAAAATTTCATTAAAAGAAAACAATGCAGACATTAAAAAACTTTTAAAATGATTCCAAAATGCTTTCAAAAGTCGATAGTTAAAGTTTTTGTGTACGTTTTGTAATTAATTACTCAACAAATTTTCATGAAATTTGGTAAAAACTCATTAACAGGCTTCTTTCCTCCGAGCTGTTTTTGTGATAATAATACGTCTCTTTATTATAATTTTTAAGGTTCCGTAACCAAAGAGTAAAACGGTACCCTATTACTAAGACTTCGCTCTCCGTCCGTCCGTCTGTCTGAACGTATGTCACCAGGCTGTGTGTATCTCATGAACCGTGATAGCTAGACAGTTGAAATTTTCACAGATGATGCCATAGTACTAGGAAGCTGTGAAGGGTGGATATTTTATGGGTGCTGTCATAATAACTGTAATTATATTGACGTCAAAAAGAGTCACATTATGGGTCAAATTTGAATAAGGATTTCACTTTGATTTTGATGTATTTCTATTGCTGCTATAACAACAAATACAGATAAAATAAATATTAAAAGGGGCTCCCATACAACGTGATTTTTTTTTGCCTGTTTTTGCTCGATATTGATAACGGCAACAGGTAGGTAGACGCTTGAAATATTCACAAAATGTTTAGTTATATATTTAATTTAATAATAAATAATTACATTAAAATAAAATATTTAAGGGGGGGCTCCTATACAAAAGACAATTTTTTTTTGCCGTTATTAGAGATAATGATAACCCTTCGTGCGCGAGTCCGACTAGCACTTGGCCGGTTTTTTTTTCTTTCGCCATCGCCTCGCTTGAGCATCTTCTTAATGAATTATTCAGAGGGGGATAGCATCGTTTTTCTGACTGACCTACCAGACTGTAATATGCGTTACAGTAGCCCTGTTGCTAAAGAAATACGTTAATCATATTAATTTTTTTTTTCAGACGAAAGCTATAAGAGTGAAAACTGAATGTGAACGGAAGTCGAGATGTTTTTTGTAAAGATATTACGAAGCTTCGACTCAAACTCCGATGCAATTTGTATAAGATAATATATAAAGACTACATACATACAACCTTGCCGTAAGTATACAATGTGTAGATTAATCTAGTACATCAAAATCAATGGTGTATTTCGGACACAATAAGTGCAGTTACTCTTTTTGAAGTTCACAATAATCCCTACCAATATTATGAATGCGAAAGTAACTCTGTCTGTCTGTTTGTAACGCTTTCGCGTCTGAACAGCTCAAGTGATCACCATGAAATTTTGTACACACGTTGTCAGAGGTACAGAGAAGGACACAGGGTACTTTTTTATCCCGAAATTCCAGCGGGAACTCCGAAATTAAGGCCGGTGAAATCTCATAAAATTTTCCGTACACGTTGTCAGGGGTACAGAATTGGACATAGGGTACTTTGTATTCCGGAATTCTTGCGGCATCTCCGAAATTTCCGCGGGTGGAACCGCGGGGAACAGCTAGTTTTAAAAATGGGACAAACAGATCGATTTAACAATCCGTCACACGAACAACGCTCGCCGATAATCTGGCGACAATTTTTATTAATCTCTTTTATTTCCCCATTCGCAGCGCGTCACAAGAATTTTTATTAGAGTTATAAATGCGTATCGCAACGTTATTGGACTGCCATCATTTGTCCGGATAACACGCAAGGGGTAAAGCGCTCGCGGGCATTATTAGGAAGTAGAGCTTATCTAAGCTAAAACGACGCGCCCCCCCATCGGGCAAACGCATACGCACACAACCGTTAAAAAGTCGATACGACACATGAACGCAGATAAGCAATAACATGTTAACCCACAAAATTAAGTTAGTGATTCAGAACGATTTATTGAGAATTAGGTAAAGTTTTTTAATCATGTGTTTACCTTATTACATTGCTTAAATATGTAACTAAATATTGAACATAAAAAATGTTGACACAAAATGACGCTCCTACTTTTAAAACACGATTTACTCAAAATTTCTGTAGTGTGGGTTAACACACTATTGCTTATCTACATCCACATATAAATTTTGGTCTTGCCAGTTGCCATTCGTCCTCAGTGGCCGCATAGTGTCGCCGCACTCACAATGTTAAAGAGATATTATCAATACATGATATCGCACATCCAAAACTGCTTGAGTAGTGGGGCGTGTTATAAGTTTAGTTAGCTCTACCTGGATAATTTTTTTTTTAGTAAATTTTAAGCCCGCTCCACATTCACTCGAGAATCTTGCGAGAACGAGAGAAAACCACGAAAAACGGCGGAGAACATCGGCTCCACATTCACATTCTCGAGGTTTTCTCGCGCTCTCGCAAGACTCTCGTGAGATTGTGGAGCGAGCTTTACAGTTTTTACGTAAGTACACAAATATTTTTATCATTACAGTTTAACAACGCCATATCTAAGCAGCTTTAGTGTTGCTATTCGGCAAAGCAGTACCACCGAACACTCATTTAATCATTTTTCATTGCCTGAACAGGCATAAAACCACGTTTTCCAAAAAAAAAAATCCTAGCTAGATCTATTAACCCCTGCATACTAAATTTAGACATATAAATAAAATTGTAAAGTTGTTTGTAAATTCCAATTAACAGATTTTCACTCAATGCATAAGAAAGTATACCTAATAATATACGGTAGGTACTAACATCAAAATATCAATTTTTAAAATGTTTCTCTGTCTGTCTGTTTGTTTGTTCCGGGTAATCTCTGAAACGGCTGGACTCACTGGCAGACAGCTGATATTGTAACGAGTACATTAGGCTACTTTTTAACCCGGAATTCCGGCGGGATCTTTGAAATTAACGCGGGCAAAACCGCGGGGAACAGCTAGTACAATCTATAAAACTAACATCGAATTGATACCATCGCTTCCAGTAACATATTACGGCCGCTACCATACCCCTTATACGTGGCTGTAATCGTCTGAAACCTGCCTGAAATCGCTTTAGGTGCACCTGAAACGCTCACTTTCAGTGGAACTCGATT
Source organism: Zygaena filipendulae (assembly GCA_907165275.2). Lineage (NCBI taxonomy): Eukaryota > Metazoa > Arthropoda > Insecta > Lepidoptera > Zygaenidae > Zygaena > Zygaena filipendulae. Next base: position 6,221,218 of record OU015674.1, read on the forward strand.
TGTGGTTAGTTATCGCTTATTGATGTTTCGCTATTCGTTAGGTTTCCCACTGAACCGGTACAAATTTATAACCTACGGTTTCTAAAGTGAGGCTATTTTTCTAGTCTAGCCTTCTAGAGCTATTCAGGCGGATCAACCTATTTCGATCAACCGCGTTAATTTCGGAGTTCGCGCGGAGATTCCGGGACAGAAAGTACCCCATGTCTTTCTCTGTACCCCTGAAAATGTGTATGCACAATTTCATGATGATCGGTTGAGCCGTTAAGGCATGAAAGCGTAACAGACAGACAGACAGACAGAGTTACTAGCTGTCATATAAAATCAAATAATTTAATATAATATCTTTACTGATTAAAATCAAGCATAGGATCATTTATTAAGATCGAGCATGTCCAAATCAGGACTATAAACTATCTTTGTGCTAAATTCCATCCATTTCCGTTCAGCCTTTCTGGCATTGTTGAGTAACAAACATTCTTTCATCCATCCATTCCAACTTTTACGTCTTTACTATCCTTACTACAAATGCGAATGTGTGTTATTTGTTTGTTTGTTACGCTTTCACGCCTTAACGGCTCAACCGATCACCATGAAATTTTGCGTATTCGTTGACAGGGGTACAGAGAAGGACATAGTGTACTTTTATCTCGGCATTTCCGCGGGAACTCCGACATTAAGTTGGATGAAACTGCGGGGAACAGCTAGTTTGAATATTAATAATAATAATAATCCACATCACAACACACAGATCTACTTGATCCCACAGTAAGCTATTATTAGCTTGTGTCGTGGAAACCAAGCAAACGAGGTATATACTACATAGAATTACATATATATAATACTATAGATATATAAACACACCCAGACTGGAAAATGGAACCCTGTGCTCATCACACAAAGTCCACCCCCACCGGGAATCGAACCCGGAACCCCTTGATTAGCGGGTAGGCATGGTGACCTCTGCGCCAGCTGGTCGTCATTAGTATTAGTAGGTATAGATAACCTAGGGAGTGCCTGAACTCCATTACCGGAAACAGAATTGTCTATGAGCGAGATGCACCATCGATAAGTTACCGTTAACGCAGACAAGGCGGTCTCTCTGTGGCGGAATGGCCGACTCGGGTGCACTAACGGTCATAATAATACGAGTGTGTGCACGAGAATGGGTAATGATGTCTGCGAATAAAACTGCACGTTGTACGCTCGAATACTGCACTGTTGAGACCAGAGAGCAAATAAATTAACTAGAGAGGGCATGGTGGTCGGGCGCTCTCTAGTGCTACCACCTTCAAGTTGCAAATCTGTCGCCGAGCACCTGACGGTGTGTTCCGGCAGCCCCACTTGAAAGCCAGTTCCCATCCCCATTCCAGGTCGGCAACGCACCTGCATGCCGTCTAGTGTTGCAGATGTCTATGGGCGGCGGTAATCACTTACCATCAGGTGTACCACTTGCCCGTTTATAAAAAAAAAATGATATAAAAAAAAATTTAGGCGGGGCAGGCGCGCCACCGTTGCGTTGCATTACCAAAACTTATTTTGCCGCCATCCCCAAGTATGTATATTTACTACAATAATCCCAAAACTGTGAATGATGAAAACAGTGACTAAGTAAAAACATGACCGTAAAACGTTTAATATCCTAATAATATTATAAACGCGAAAGTTTGTAAGAATGTATGGATGGATGGATGTTTGTAACTCTTTCACGCAAAAACTACTGAATGGATTTAAATGAAACTTTACAATAATATATGTAGCTTATACATCAGATTAACACATAGGGTACTTTTTATCCCGGAATTCGAGCGGGAACTCTGAAATTAACGCGGGTGAAATTTAATTAATTATTGCATAGTACACGTTGTCAGGGGTACAGAGAAGGACATAGAGTACTTTTTATCCCGGAATTCCCGCGGGAACTCCGAAATCACCGCGGGTGAAACCGCGGGGCTCAGCTAGTAATTACTATTTCTTCAAGTTAATGAATGTTTTAGTGCGTGATGAATAGTTTTGTGGGCGAAAATCACCCGGCGACACTGGTTTTCGTCTGTTTTCATACTAAACTAAGTTGATGTCCCTTCTATCTGTTATTCTGTTCTGTGGTTGAGACACTCTCGATATATAAATAAGCGATAAATATGAAGTTATTATTATATAGGAAAAGGAAAAAGAAACAGAGATAGAGAGACTATTATATAGAGAGGAGGATATCAAAAAAATATTAATATCGAGTAGTGGATCCAACATGGATTCGTACAGCAAAAGAAATGGAAATCTTTAGAAAAGGTATAAGAATAACAACCGTTTGCTGATATTTTACTCAATAGTTCAAAAAGGGATGTTGACAACTTTTAAAAATCAAAATTTTAATTAGTCCGTCTTTTAGAAAATTAAAAATCAATAGACACGTTTTTTTTCTTCAAATAAATGAAAATACACAGAGATAAAGCGCATTAAAGTTTAGGGTGGGGGCTCGTGACGTCACTTACCGCTACAAGCCACCATACAAACTGCACTAGTTAGTGAAGTCACGCGAAATTTCAACTCAATGTATCGCTATTATTTTTTGATTACGTAAAAAAAGAAAAAATACGTGTCCAATACTTTTTATTAATCTACAAGACGGACTAAAAAAAAATTGTCAAATAGCTTATTGTTGATTTCGGTTTAAGGCACATTTCACATGTCACATTTCTTATTTGTATTTTTAAGGCATTAAGGGATTCATCAATTTCATGAAGTTATTACAACTACGTTGATACTATCGTCTTGACAACGTGTATGCAAAATTTTATGATGAACAAAATAACTAACTTCCACACACTACCTCAAAATCTTTATCAATATCAATATGAAGCTATTTTCAAACCGCAATCCTTACTTATACTATTTATTCTAAATGCGAAAGTGAGTTTGTTTGTTTGTTTGTTACGCTTTCACGCTCTAACGGCTTTACCGATCATTATGAAATTCTGCATACACAACTAAAGGCCATAAATAGGGTACTCTTAGCTCGGCATTCCCGCGAGATCTCTGAGACGACTGCGGGTGAAACCGCGGGGAACGGCTGGTGCTTAATAAAAAACGTACGTATTTATAAGGCAAATTGGCAGCTTTACTGGCCCTAATTTATGCAAAAGTTACAAATAACCCAAATAACCCTCAATTAAATTGTTAATTGAAGACTGGATTAAGTTCATTAGCCTTATAAATCTAGATAGTGGTCGAGACTGATAGTGATTTGCATTTATATGCATAATATATTTTTTTTTAAAGTACCCTACTTTGTTGCGCAATATATTAGCACTAGAAAGCTATGAAGGGCGGGCGGGCGTGTTTGCGGGTGCTGTGACGTGAAAATGAGCCGAACTTTGAATAATGAAGACAGAATATATTCATTATTCAAAGTGTTCAAAGCCTAAACGACCAGCGGAGCTAGGATGCGCAACATGATAAAATTTTATCGAGCCATTTTATCGATTCTCGTCGACATATTGCATGGTTTTGTCGACGAGAATCGATAAAATGGCTCGATATAATTTTATCGTGTCGCGCATATTAGCCCCACAGGTCAGCGCAGTAGGTCACCATGCTTACCCGCTAATCAAGAAGTTTCGGGTTCGATCCCGGTGAGGGTGAACTTTGTGCGATGAAAACAAGGTTCAATTTTCCAGTTTAAACATAATAATATAAATAATAATAATAATCCACATCACAACACACAGATCTACTTGATCCCACAGTAAGCTATTATTAGCTTGTGTCGTGGAAACCAAGCAAAAGCAAATGTGGTATATACAACATAGATTTACTTATATATAATACTATAGATATATAAACTATAAATTGGAAAATGGAACCCTGTGTTCATCACACAAAGTCCACCCACACCGGGAATCGAACCCGGAACCCCTTGATTAGCGGGTAGGCATGGTGACCTCTGCGCCAATCGGGTCGTCAACATGTATACCACGTTTCCTTGGTTTCCACGACGCAGGCTTATTAGCTTAGTGTGGGAACAATTTACGTATATTTGTCAATGACTTCGTGTTAAACACTGCACTGGTGTAAACCGAACGTGCTACACGCAGTTAACTGGGAAAGGTTCGCCGAGCATAACATAGCAATTTTCGAAGAAAACGGAGCGTACTCGGTAAAGTACAATCAGCAGCAGATATATAGGAGCACGCTTTGTATTCAAACACCTCTACATACTCAAAAAATTTATGTTTGTTGGTCGCTCTTTTGAATAAATAAATTAATAAAAACCAAATAACATCTACACACACAATAATAGTATTCAAATTATTGTTAATGTTCATATGTGTATGTGTCAATCTTGAATTGAATTGAAAAAAACTTTTTTAATACAGTTGCTCAAAAAGTGGCGTATTGCAGGGACGTTTAGCGTTCGGGATGTGGGCTATTACATACTCGAGCTTTTTGTTTACCTTTCCCGAACTCGTGCGTTCTCTTTGCCAACTGTCAAAAATGGCGACACGACTTTGACAGTTTTGACACACTTTTTTGCATTGCGAAACGTAGGTTTCGCATTACTAATACGACTAGCGCCATCTCTTGATCACAGTTGAAACTTAGTTGAGTTTGTTGTGTTTTTGATATTTTATTAAATTGCTTAATTTTTTCGTAACTGTATTAAAAATAGTTGTTCAGTACACGTGCGGAACCGTCATTGCAACTAGTTCCGACTGTCAACCCTCACCTTCGGCTGCGCCTCGGCACGGGTAGACATTTGTCGGAACTCTTTGCAATGACAGGCTTTCCGCACTTATAATGAAATATACTATATTAGATACAACACAAAATTACAACACACTTATACGATAACAAGTACAAACAATACAATATACTTTATTGCACCGAATGAAAATATAACATACATTAATTTCATGGCAAATAGGCGGCCTTATTGCTAGCAGCAGTTTTTTCAAGTATTGGGAGATCGCCTCTCAACCGTCAGACAGACGCCGCTCGCCGAACAGATCTGACTACTTTGTATTATAGTATTATATTAATATGCTTATGGTGGTATCTATGCTACTGGGAAATCGTCAGCTTATAGAAATCCTACTAATATTATAAATGTGAAAGTGTGGATGTTTGGACGTTTGTTACTCAATCACGCAAAAACGGCTAAACGGATTTGGATGAAATTTGGCATGTACGTTGTCAGGGGTACAGAAAATGATATAGGGTACTTTATATCCCGGAATTCCGGCGGGAACTCCGAAATTACCGCGGGTGAAACCGCGCGGCTCAGCTAGTATAATAATAAATGCAAAAGTGAGTTTGTTCGTTACGCTTTCACGCCTTAACAACTCGACCGATCATCGTGAAATTTTGCATACACGTTGTCAGAGGTACAAAAAGGACATAGGGTACGTTTTATTCCGGAATACCCGCAAGAACTTCCAATTTAACGAGGGGAACAGCTAGGTATAATAATAAAAGACAAAATAAGTCTCAATAACCAATGACAGTCTTGTTTGTTACATACTAACAACTTGCAGATTGCTATGTTTTAAGAATGTGTAGGTACCTACTCAGTTATAATTATAGCCTTGAGGCTCACAACGATCCAAAATGTTTTGTTGCATAGATGATTATAGTCCCTTTAATTGTGAAGCACTATGTGGACATAAATATGAATTCCTTAACAACTTTTCATGCTGACTGTACAGGTGAAACTCATACGTACTGCCCGGCCTTCCTTGTGAATGTTTCGTTTACCATAGTCCTTCCAGTTGTTTGGACAATAGGCTATAGTTTCCTGGGTAAAAAAATCAAAATTCTATTTAGTCCGTCAGTTAGATAATAAAAAAATAAAAGACACGTATTTTTTGCTTTTTTAAAATAATGGAAATATGCATAGATAAAGCGCATTAAAGTTTAGGGTGGGGGACTCGTGATGTCACAGCTCGCTATAACGTGCGAACAAACTGTAGCGAGGCGTGACGTCATGTGAAATTTCGACTTGATATATCTCCGTTATTTTTTGGTTACATAAAAAAAAAAAAAATACGTGTCCAATATTTTTTAATAATCTACAAAACGGACTAAAAAAGAAAATTTAGGAAACTAGCCTATTCTAGAAAGAGGGACGTATTTTATAACTATGTAGTTAATACATAATTGTTGCACAGCGCCATCTGGCTTTAATTTTAAATATACTTATGATATGTATTTACAGAACACCCAGCCTAAGGTTAAAAAGCACTAATTTCCGTAACTATAGATGGGCGATTTAAACCCGGTGCCCGGTGGATTTAAACCTGATAACAGCCTGTAAACGTCCAGGCGTTTACTCGTTTATGCACAAGTACCGAGCTTAAACCGGGTTGATTATCCATCTATATCTATCTATCTATCTATACTATAATAAAAGAGTAGAATCCGCGATTCTGTACATTGAATATTTTTACCTAAAATTAAGAGAATCACTCCGATCCGAGACGCGTCGCGAGTAGGTATTTGCAAAAAGTCTATCTGTTTCATGCCGCTCTGCTACCGTGCGATGCGTGCGATAGAGAGACTAGAGGCGAGTGCCTAATTTTTCCTTCTGAAATATTGTTTCGGGCCAAACCTTTTCTACCCCCCTAAACCTTCACTAAATGAGACAATTTTGGTGTCATTCGATTCAGTACACCTTAATCTAGGGCTGTACGTTTTTCTAATTTAGTAATTCAGTTTAGTTTAACTTTAATAAATTAAAAAACTCGAGGAAGATTTTTTGTAAAAAATATGGATATTGAGATGCTAATAACTTTTGTTATAAGCAATATTTCTTTAAAATCAAAACGTACAGCCCTAGTTATCCAATACATCAATAACATGTAAAAAAATCATCAAAATTGGTCTATGTTTAAGGGGAGATAAACGGTTTGGCTTTTTGTATGAAAATTTGCACGCACACGATCGTCTTAAGAGGGGTGATAAAAGAAGAGTAACCAAGCACAAAAAAATTTTAAAATTCTTCTCTGTCTGTCTGTCTGTCTATCTGTTCGCGATAATCTCCGAATCTACTGAACGGATTGTCATGCGGTTTTCACAGGCAGATTAAGCTTAGTCTGGAGCTACATATAGGCTTTGTTTTATTGAAATCGGATGTCGGGAAAAAAGTTGTTGTATAAAAATCTTTCGCGCAGGGGGTGAAACCGCGGGGCGCAGCTAGTCTATAATAATTATATTTGTAACATATTTTTTATCCTGGTGCGGTGAGCGAACCCGCGACACATGGCGTAGTGTACAGGTTCACTAACCGCTTGACCAACGACACTGCCAATACTCCTTGTTTTTGTTTGACTAACATGGACTAACTCCGTAACCTGGCTGGCACAATGGGAATTGGTTTAGACTACATTTTGTATGTCCAGTTGCAACTAGGTCGAGCAGTGTTTCAGTTTCACATGGAATAGGAAATACTACATAGTTTTTCCCGGCGGTTTGGTGCCTTTCGGGAACACCTGCAGGAGTTTCAGAACTCCTAGACCCCTATAATGAGGATGTGGACTACTATAATGAGGATGTGCACCAAAACAAAAATACCTATAACATACGTAGCACGAAATTTAAAAATAAAATCTGGCCATAAGAAATAAAAAAAAAAACCAACTAGCGATCGCAACATAACCCTGCAATGACATATGTGGGTCAAAGAGACCCAACGTGCTGAGACCGAGCGACTTTTCAAACACGCTGCGCGGCTGTTCGACGAGAAAAAAAATTGCACTACGTCCCTATCATATTGTGGTTATCGAAGTTTAAAAATTGTATGCTTTCAATCGATACCTGTTATTTAAACTAAAAAAATTGGGGAATTCAATTCACTAATTAAACTAAAATAATGCTACCCTCATCACTTTCATACTTTATGTCAAATTAAATGTCGGAATGGAGATATTTTCGCTAGAGAATAAAAAAGTTTTTGAAATCAAATATGTATTTTAGAATTATAAAAAACTCAAGTTTGATAGGTAGGTACTTTCAATTTTGCTGTTAATGAAGAGGTTATTTATTTTGAAAGCTCCAAATACGACAAAAAATCTGTGTTTAAATTTTAGATATTGAAAGGAGTAATTTTCAACTAATTTTATCAAATGAACGTGGTAGGGGCCCCTTATTTTTGCAATCTTAAGTTTTTAGATGCTAATGCTATGCCCCTTTTAACAAAAATAAAACATACAATAACACAACACTGTATCAAAGATAATATTGTAATACTGAATGTTAGATAATAATACTGTATATTGTGTGCAAAGTGAGTTAAAACCTTTTTTTTTTCAATCCTCGTTTTTATTTCATTTCATTTTTCCATGCACACCACGGGCGCACCGGTGTGTCGGAGTGTGCATGTCAAACGCAATATTGGCAACTGACAGGCTGTTCATAAGCGACCCGGTCGCCCGAAGGGTTGAGTTTTAAATATAGAACAAAAAAAAAAATTATGAGAATTTTAACGCCGCTTCTAAAGTGCCAGTAACAGTGCCTACCATTTTGGAAGGCAGGTGGAAACTTCCTACAATGGTTAGGCTACACCTTTTTTGTCCGTAAAACATTACAATATCTCAGATAACCCACCGACTGAGAACCGTGAAGATAAATCTGTCCAGAGCGTTTCCTCTCAAGTTAGGGAGTTAAAAAAGCAAAGAAAAACGAAAACATACCAGTGACAATCCCGCGCAAAAGCTCCTCCGGTCATATCTCAAAAGCTTGGCCGTAATCCAACTTCGGGAATCGGGAAACTGGTTTGTATACAAATGGTGTAGGCAGTTGGTACAGTTGTATCGGGTTCGATGCCCGGTGATACAACTTGATATGTTGAAGGGACAATATTTTGATGTTTTTTTTTTACAGATCATAATTATATTGTCGTACCTAAATGAGCAGTTGAGAAAACTTTTTTAATCTCTAACTTATAATAAACTAGCTGTGCCCCGCGGTTTCACCTGCGGTAATTTCGGAGTTCTCGCGGGAATTCCGGGATAAAAAGTACCCTATGTCCTTCTCTGTGCCCCTGACAACGTGCATGCCAAATTTCATTCAAATCCATTCAGCCGTTTCTGCGTGATTGAGTAACAAACATCCAAACATCCACCACACTTTCACATTTATTATATTAGTAGGATTACTACCTACCTATATGTTTATAGAACAGTGCAAAATAAAGCAAGTTTTATGTATATATTGAGAGTGTAATGTAGCTTACGATGACCAGAGCAGATAACGAGTAGGTCATAAATCTAGAGTAAGAGAGGCCTGCTCAAAAATCTAGAGTAACAAACACAACTCTATATGCAAAGACAAAAAAAAAAACAAAATACAGACAAACATACAACAAAGACTTCTCTGTATACACATCCCTAATTCCCAAGAATATAATAGCTGCTAGTTTAACAATAATACATTTAGGCCAAGTACAAACATAAAAGAAAAGCGGTAGATACATACACCTTTGTAAAAACGGTAACAATAAACAAAAAAATATTATAAAAGGAAAAACAACACAAAACGTCCCCATTTAAGGTTTTACCAACGGCACTTACAAAGGGGAAAATCATCAATCTGTCACACGGAACGTCATAATAATCGGACCAATTGTCGACAAATTCCTACGCGGCACATCAAAGGACTATTTGATGTTTTTTACATGTGGCAATAAAGGAAATGCCGCGATTTCCGAGCGGAGGCGGTCGCGTCGCGGGCGGCCCGTGTGCAGTGGACCGTCTTTTTTATCGATACTGTAATTTCTAACGAATTTGTTTCTATGTTCCTAAAACTCTGATTAATATATCCTTACTACTTATAAACGTGAGAATGAGTTTGTTTGTTACGCTTTCACACCTCAACGGCTCAATCGATCATCATGAAATCTTGCACACACGTTGTCAAGGGTCTGTAGAGAACGTAGGGTACTTTTTGTCCCGGAATTCCCGCGGGAACTCCGAAATTAACGCGAGTGAAACTGCGGGGAACGGCTAGTAATAAAATATGTAAGTTTGGATGGATGAATGAATCTGAAGATGAAATCTGGAATAGAACACAGGTAATTTTTATACCGAATTCCTGCGGGATCTCCGAAATTAACGCGGGTTAATCGGCGGGTAACAGTTAGTGAGGTATTAAATTGTTTGTCCTTTTCTGTACCCCTGACAACGTGTCTACAAAATTTCACGATTACTGGTTGAGTAGTTAAGCGTGATAGACAAACAAATAAGCGCACTTTCGCATTTTTATTATGAATAATATTAAAGACAGGATAATTATAAAGATTGCAAGCGAAGTCTTTTCAATTATCCCCATTATCTTCACTCCTATAATTAGATGTTGTCAGCAGATAGAGCGAGTTTTGGACACGGCTTGTTGAGCAAAGATCGCAATGTCACGAGTTGCAACCACTCACGGCACGACAGCCGGTCGGTCTGTACGTTGCAAATTTCACGGTTGGCATACTTCAAATTAAGTTTTGTACAGAATGTATTATCTACAAGCCAAGCAGTGCCCATCGAAATGTATGTGCTCGTATTTACAATATAGAACTCCCCCTACTGTTTTAATTAATTACAGTCTTGCATAGTGAATAGAATTCGCATAAATCGTAATTGAGTTTTTGTACTAATTTCGTGTTTATGTTTGTTACGCTTTCACGTTTTAACTACTGTACCAATCATCATGAAATTTTGCATACACATTGTCAGGGGTACAGAAAAAAAACACAAAGTACTTTTGTGCTGAACTGCACTTTTATTAACTGCGAAATTAACGCGAGTGAAACCGCGGGGGATCGAGTAGTATAAAATAAATCCAATAAAGGCAGCAACACTCGATAAACAAGAAACAACGGATCGGTAACGACATGCGGGGCCATAACGCCGGCACAGCACAGGTGACGCGAGATATTGCTTCACGAAGATAGATTGGCTGCGGAATAAAAACTGTATCCGATTTCCCTGGAGTGAACGGGGCCGGGCCGGTGCCGCGTCGGGCGTCGAGTGGGGAACAAATGTACATGCACGAAAACAACACCGCTAACGCCATAAACAGCGGGTGGCTCGAAGATGATCGAGTTATCGGAGAGAGAAAAAGAAAGTTTGAAATTAGAAGTGAAAACAAGAAGAGATTTGAATAGAGAACATTAGGTAGCGCGAAGATGATTGAGCTATCAGAGATAGAAAGAGAGATCAAGGGAAAATGTGAAAATAGAAGTGAAAAAGAAAAAGATTTAAACAGAGAACAGCTTTATGTAAAAGAAAGTTTCAAAGTTATCCATTAGAAGTGAAAGGAGGAAGAGGTTTAAAAAGAGATGGAAGCTAATGAATACACGAATACGGCACAACTAAGGTCACGAATAGTGGATAGCTCCAAGCTGATTGAGTTATCGGATAGAGAGAAAAGGAAAATTAGAACTGAAAACACGAAGAGATTTGAACAATGCACAGCTGTATGTAAATAATAAATGCAATAGCACCTATAATGTCAAGAACAAAGACTCTCCGTGTCATGAGAGAGAAAGAGTCTGTCATTCTGTGTGTCCATTTCGTTCTAACGTTTCGTCGTTGTTGACAGCCTCAAAATGGCAAACTAAAATAAATAAGTGCACGACTGGGGAATGCCATTACCGAGAAAGGAACTCCAGTATTTTAGTTTTACATATCGTTAATTTCACAGAATGGCGAAGGGGGAACGTTGCACTCTTTTGTGAGAGGTCTCGCATGAATCAAAACGACTTTAAGCTGAAAGGAGCGCTGAAAAATACTATAGTCGTTTTTGAGACAAAAAATGTACTTACCTAGTCATTATTTGCAGCTGAAATTTTGAGACAGTGGAAAACAAATAGTAATACAATAAGTTTTGTGCAAAAATAACCAAACACTGCTGGCATAAATAGTGCGTCTACTTAACCAAGACGCCTATGATTCCACATTAAAAAAGAAGAAGAAAAAAATAAACACTGATGGCTAATTTTCATGTGTCACACAATACAAATACTTAATGATTAAAATATCGATTCAGATGGCTTGACACACAGACGGAAGACCAGACTCACCTGATTATGTTTCGAATTGAATACCTCTGCTTCCCCCCTAATCTTATTTCAAACTTTATCCACATTAGTTCGGCGTGAGGAATCAACGAACATACTAACTCACACACACACAACATTCGCATTCACATGTTATGGTAATGTCAGAATTTGAGAAGATATTTGGGAGTTTTTAACTACGTACGTGCATAAACAGCTAAGCGGATTTGTATAAAATTGAGCATACCGATAGGAGATATACTGGATTAAGACAAGGCACTTCAGCCGTGAAGAAAAACTCAAGTATCACGCCTCACTTGTTAACGCAATATATATTTTTTTATGTCCCAGGGGGCAAACGGGCAAGTGGTACACCTGATGGTAAGTGATTACCGCTGCCCATGGACATCTGTAACACCAGAAGGCATGCAGGTGCGTTGCCGACCTGAAATGGGGATGGGAACTGGGTTTCAATTGAAGGAGGTGTCATCAAAATCGGTTCAGTATTTGGCGCTAATTGGCGCTCTAATCAACTGTTAAGTCGTTCCATTCAAGCACACACACAATAAGTTTATGGGCGAAATGCATACAAATAAACACATTTTTTTCTTTTTATTTCGTGGCACATTCAGGCAGAGAGTAGACAGCATAATCTAATCTGATCATTCGATCTCCAAGCTTTTTACTCTGGAAAGATTTATTTCTCGAAGCATCTGTCTTATTTCGTGTTATTTGATTTTTATTCTCTTCAGTTGCATAAAAAACATAAAATAAATTATATGGTTTTATCCTTTCACCAAGTTGAATTTTGTTACAACTCGGGAAGTAAGGCCAGAAGTGCCGCTATTTACAATATAATAACCACAGCATTTGATGAAAATAAATGTATTATAAACAGAATTACTAGTCTGGTTAAAACGTAGAGAAATAACTAATAGAAGTTTTTAGATCCCCATCAAAGCGATACAAGATAATATGCCATATATAGTATGCCATTTATATAGTATGCCATTTAACAAATACAAGGTTGTTATTAGGACCAAATTATGTAAACGAGCCTACCATACAGTCAATGATTACTTGCAAGATAAGAATCCTTGGGATTGACTCAAATGACTCAATATAATTTATTATTATTGAATTGTACTTTAATCATATTAATAATTATTATAATATTACAATTTAATTCAATTTTATATTTATATATACCTACATTTTATTTGTATTGCAATTTTTTTTTCTTTTATCTGACATGTCTAAGTATACATAATATTGTATCCAATGGCAGAATAAATGATTTGCTTTGATTTGAATAAACATTACAAAAATAACAATTTAACCAATAATGTATAGGAAAAGGAAGGCTGTGCTGTGTGGGTCCAATCGATCTCCGTCTCAGCACAAATAGTATGTCTAAGGACCAGCACACAATGAAACGCTGGTCTTCCAACATTTATAGCGCAATAGAGTTGAAAATCTATATCATTAACATTTTCGAACCGTCCTAGATCCTAGAGGTTAACTTAACTAATCCATTTATTTTAAACAGCGAAACGATACAGTAGTTTGAGTACTCTAAAGTACATAAAACAACTGGTGAAAAATTAACAGCGTTCTTCACTTCTATTGTCATTATTTACGACAAACAACGTCTATTTGACTGAGCGTTTTCAGAGAGAACAGAATAACGGATAATTAGTGAAACTGGAACGAAAACTCTAACGATTGCAGACGGATAGAAAACAAACTGGAGCAACGTGCCTATGTATATGAGATAGTCACCTACCATGGTTCTATCTGTAGTGTAAATGAGGAAAGTGAGTATCGAGCGAGTTAAACAGTGTGGAATCCTTGATTAATTTCAGATCAGAGAACATGAGAGATCACACTGAAGTTCAGGGCATGGGAATGGTTATAATATGGGGGATGAAAAGCATGGAAGTATTATGATATTTAAATAGATAATTTGCTTGTTCTTTTCAAATAAAGAAACACGTTATACCTACTTAAATATTAAAAAAATACAATCTCTAAGGAAGGGTGAAACTAGGGTGAAACCGCGGGGAAAACAGTTACTAACAATATACAGTAGCTGCGTAAGTTTCATAGCGAATGGAGATCCTCAGTAACTACCCCAGCGGAAGACAGGCACGAGATTATGAATAACAAAAGAAACACATCTAAATAGCCAAATAGGCTACACAAAAAACTGCCGGCGGCCAGATTCGAAGTAGGGGTAGCTTCAGTAACGGAATCACAAAAGAAAAGAGAAACATATTCGGAAGCCGTTAGTATCGCTCCGCTTTGCGAAACAAACACTGCAATACCATACCACCGGTTTCGCTTCTTTATCCATGGTAATGAGGCTTTGAAATTTCGGAAAATACATTTCGGCTGTGTTTTGCGACGTTTGATAAATGGGTCTGGGTTTTTGCTTTTTACAAATATCAGTAGTAAGTAAATTGAAATATTGCGAATGAAGAGGCAATATTTAAACTTTCCTAGCTAAGCTTTTTTATAGGTATTCGTCTTTTGAGCTTTAAACTACTAACTATACTACTACTAGTTTTACCCGCGGAGAAAAAAGTGCCCTATATGATTTTCTGAACCTCAGACAACGTGTACGAAAAAATTTTGATGATGATTCGTTAAGTAGTTAAGGCGTTAAAGTGTAACAAACAAACTATCTCACACATGGAACTCCAAAACTGTATAATTATATATCCGGACACTATACTATGACACCGTAGATATTTGGGCAAGTGCCACAAAAACATATAGTACTGACTAGTGGTACTGACCCAGCCGCAAACCCGCGACCTCAATCGGCGAAGACAATCGTTAGCTGAAACCGCGCAATTGCACGGACTCTATGCGTACAGCCTCTCATCAAACTTCAACATGTGTATTTCGTGACTCTTTAGTTGAACGGGCAACGCTATGTAACCAAAAAGCAAATTTCACGCAACGCCGACCGTAAAATGGGTCCCTCAAGCTTATGTAGATGATGTTTCGTTTTTAAGGTTGTCCCTTAAACCCACACATTCAGCGGAAAATCTCGGAAAAGCTTTGTAAGAACTAATAATAATGACTGTTATAGAGGTTTTTTATATTTGCAATAGCTACTCGTAATCGGTATTTCATAAAATTGATTTCGAATTTTTTGTTTGTATGTGATTTTTTTTTATAATTAGTTGCTAGTATCAGGAGTTTTCTTTTCACGAAAATTTAACTTTTTCATGTAACTTGTTGGTAACTTTGGTTACCAAACGATCGGAAACAAGGGGGAACCTCTGGTCGATTCAGCAGAAAAACTCAGCATTTAACAAGAAATATAAGCCTCTTCATCTATGTTTTTCGAATTCGAGATTTTTTTCCTGTCCTCCTGCCGGACAAGGAGTTTCGTGAAACATCTTATCATTTTACCCTTTTTGATAACATCTGTAAAAGACAGCGCCAGTTGTTTTATATCGAAGGGGAAGAAAAAACAACGTTTTGATTTTGGGTCGCGACAAACCTTTTTTGACTGTGTTTGTGAGGGTTTCGATGCTTGAAAGCTTCCGTTCGAAAGTTTGGCTTTTGTTTTATTATCCTCGGTGAAAATATTTTTGGACCCAAAATTTTAAAGCAATAACAATTAGTTAATCGAACTGTATAAATGAAGTAATTCAAAATCAAAACTTTAGATAGATCAAAGATACAGGTTTATGTTTTTACTAATAACCACAGCACAAGATAAAATAAGCTTAATTGTTTAAGGCAATATGTAACCTCAAATCTTAGAGCTAGTGATAGGTATGTGTAGTATTTCAGTCTCTCTGAAATGTTATATTTTCTGTATAAAGAATTAAAAGCATAGCTACCTAAGGCAATTTAAAATTTAAAAATTTTAATTTCCCTTTTTTTTAAAGTGTCCGAAACAACACATCGAGTCTGATGTTACAAATTATAACCAGTAATGGTAACTTTAACTGAACTATGGCTGCATAATATCGTCGTCATATTGTATTCACCAACACGTGGCGTTTTGCATAATACCGAGGACGAAAAGTGTAACGTGGTGGGGTGCTCGTGCATCGGAAATCGGTGCAATTCGATTCTGTTGCTGGGTCCTTATTCCCAATGACCAACAACAGTCCTTGGCCCTTGCCCATAACGCGCGTCCCAAGAACTCAATCCCGAAAGGCTCCAGGTGAGAAAATATTAGAAAATGATATTCTGTATGCCATAAGACACGTTGTAAATGTATTTTTTTTGAAGTGTAACTTCTTTGAGCTCGAGGAATAACAATTTTTGTGGCGCATCCATAATGGGCGCATCATTTAAACACTACGTACCTATTACCTATTATGATCATGTGACCCAACGTAGCAAATGGAGTGCTTGCGAGTAAAAAACAAGATCCGTCCGTTTATACAATTGGTACACATCTACAACAAATTGGAGATACGATTTACATACAATATTAACTATGTAAGGTTAACTCTATAACTTTACAGCCCGCACAATAACCTGTCAGAAACAGGCACGTTTGCAAAAATAACGGGATAACTCATGGAAGCATACGTAATTTCACTTAAAACATCCAAACCTTTAATTAACCCTGGCAATGTCGAAACGGATCGTAGGGGTGCAGCCTTGAAGGCTTTTATTAAGACATCAAACCCGTTATTGTAGGAGTCTTGAATCTGTCAAAAACACTAAATGTTTTTGCTGCTATCAAATTAAAACCCTATTCAGAAGCCGCTTAGAGTCATTTCAGAAAATTGTTTTGTAAGTAATAAAAGATGGATTACTGAAGGCAAGTACCCAGTCGTTTACTTAGCTACAAGCGATATGATCCGTCTTTACTCGAATGGAGCTGAAACTCACGTTGGATTTTTATATTTTTACCGTTCAGATTCATGGAATTATAGCGAAATTCTTTATGTTTTTACTTCGCATTTTAGCTTTAGGAGATAGGTACCTACGTAGAAGATAAAACTATGATAAATAATTCTTTCGGCTTCGAATAAAAACAGATTGAAATAAAAAGGATCCCAACATATTTGAGATGATATTTTTTTTTTTTATATAATTTTCCAAATCCACGAGATCCTAAAGTAAGCTTAAACCAAAACTATTGCGGGAATTAGGTGTTAGATAGAAAATAAAATCTGTTCCTTATAATATCGATAGATGATTATATTCTCTGAGGAAGTATTGAAACATTGAAATGTCTTTAACACATCACAATAGAGGGGTGAGAGAAAAACAATCGCTCCAACTTTTTGCCGTTTAAAAAGAAATATTAAAAAAAAAAAGACGCAGCCGAGATATCAGCAAAGAGAGTGAACAGATGATAAATAGATATCACGGCCATTTGAATAAGTTGGTATAAAAAGGGCAAGTGAACTCCGAGGAAATCCTTTTTTCCCTCATCTCGCTTCTCTTATATTAAATCCGCGAGTTGAACTCGGGTTTGCTAAGGAATTCCGCGTGAGATGTAAATCGTTGTAGAGTTAGAAAAACCATTTCGTTGTATTAAAACTACAAAAATATTATATCAGCAAATAGCTTGCTATGTAATAATGGACAGATATATACACTCAATGTTACATGATACAAGATGTCCATGCTAATATTATGAATGCGAAAGTAACTCTGTCTGTCTGTCAGTCTGTCTGTTACGCTTTCACACCTTAACGGCTGAAAGTTGTTCTCATGAAGTTTTGCATACGTTTTCAGGGGTACAGAGAAAGAAGGACACAGGGTACTTTTTATCCCGGAATTCCCGTGGGAACTCCGAAATTAACGCGGGTGAAACCGCGGAGAACAGCTAGTATCATATACATACCTACTATTAAGTTGTATCGGTCTATTACATATTTTTTACAAAACAACATTTTTATAACAAAAAATTGAGACACTCTGAAAGAGGAAAAAATACGCTATTGGGTTTATACAAAAACATTCCGCTTTTTTTCTGCCGCCACTACTAAGTGTAGTGCAAGCCTTACCTCAACCATCCATCTTCCGGAGTCATTTGTTACGAGATGAAGTGTAGAGAGATACTTAGTACATAGGTATAACGGTATACGTACAGACGGACAGACTCTTTGACAGGAAAGAGTAGCTTTTACTTTGAATCTTAAGGTAACTCTACTAAGAATTTACAGTGAAAAGTTTATTCCTACAATATAGAGTAGTGCTAAAGAGGATTACGTTGACCAATGATCTTGAAGTTTTGGTCTCTTTATTTGTATGAGCGCCACAGGTGTTCTAGGATTTAGGAGTACTGATGTCTTGTTAAATTTTCCTTTATTAGGTACCCAAAAATATATGTACTCAACAGTCGAATTGTCACCGACAGATATGATTAGGTTTTGAGAACAGAAGTAAGCAAAGTTAAATATAATATGTTTTTAATTCAACAAAAAAAATAATAAAAATTGCAACGCATAGAAAAACAAATACAAACAGAAACAACAGTTCAATGACCGAAACACAAAATGAAACGTTAAAAAATCATTATTTATAATCAAACATCATTGAGATGACGACTTGATTGGACCTTTTGTATTGGCTAAATAAGTAATGTGGGCCAAGAGATTTATTGTGTAACACACTTAGCCTGCTAAAAGTTTTCGAACAGAGATATAGGATACACACATAATAGTTTCTATTATTGATAAATAAACAAGTTCCTGGGAATACGGAACTTGAGGCTGCGAAATCGGCGCATGCATGTTGTCACTACATAGTATGAAACAAAGTCGCTTCCCGCTGTCTGTCTGTCCCTGAGTATTTCATGCGGTTTTCACCAATAGATAGAGTGATTCATAGGGAAGGTTTATATCTATATTTTATCCTGGAATTCCCGCGGGAACTCCGAAATTACCGCGGGAAAAACCGCGGGGGACAGCTAGTGTTCTATAAATGAAATTGCTAAATAAACAAATGACGTAATAATCGGTCGGAGGTGTTTAAAATGGCAACCCCAAAGCAAAGAATTTCATATAACAAGCCGCGGCAAAAAAAATTTTCCCCTTCAATCAAAGAAGTTTCACTTTAAAAAAATACATTTACATCGTGTGTTATGGTATACAGAATATTAATCTATTTCTAATATTTTGGCTTCTGAAGTGGTCAGAATTGTGTTTTTAGGACGCGCGTTATGGCCAAGGAATGTTGTTGGTCATAGAGAATAAGGGCCCAGCACTGTCCACAACATGTGGTCAACGGCGATGGCATAGCACAAACATAGAATACTTTCATATTAGATGAGTGTTGAGTTGAGTTACATCCGTGACACCCCATACAAACAAACCGATTCAACTTCTCACTACTACAGCGGACGGCTTGTGTGCACACGCATTGTCTGCGTGCGTGTGGCGTAGCACTCGCGACGGGGCGCGGCGAGTGACAGAGAGAGTTCCAAAATCAAGTTGATATTTCCCAACGCAGTAACAGCCTAAACAGCCATCCCTTTGAGGCTTGCTACTTGTGGCGTTGCGTGGTCGAGGTTCGGAGTGTCGCTTCTTTATGTAGTAATATAGTTAATATTCTTTGGTAGAGTGACCTCAATACTAGTAGTGTTCATTTCCCGATGGCAATAATGTTATTTCCTATTAAAAAATACAGCGCGTGCCGTAGTTATCGGGTGCATCGATGCAGCGTCGATCGAGAAGCGAAGCGTAACGATGTCGTTATTGACGACTTCTGCATATAGACTTAGGCTGCGTTCACACTGAATATTATCTTGGCCGTCTGCGAGTCAGCGCTACGCAGTTCACGGATCTTCCATTACATATTCAATTTTTGCTCACACCAAACTGGACAATATGCTGTCGTCTGTCCACTTGCTAATGTGCTACTTTTTAAAGTGTGCTATTTTTTTTTAATGAAAGTGTGGTCAAATATTGTAAGTAGGTACGATTGTAAACGTATCAACTTCGCTAATGGAAAGAAAGAAAGAAAGAAAAGGCATTTATTTGGACACAGAGACAACACAATTACAATTATTTTATACAAACATGATTTAACAAAAAAAAAAAATTGTCCGCGATGGACTCCGAAACTACTGAACGGATTTTGATAAAATTTTGTAACCATTCATAAAATGGTCCAACTTAAAAGTTAGGATAGTTTTTATCTCGGAATTCCGGCGGGAACTCCAGAACTCAGGATGACGCGGATGAAATCTCGGGGGACAGCTAGTATATATATACATGACAATATTATGAGAACAAATGGTGCTTGTGTGGTGCGTCCCCGTGACCAAAACGGTCACTGCCTCAGCATGTTGCTATGAGTGCGGGCACTCCTAGCGCTGATTTTCAGTCAGGACCGCGCAATGGCGCTAAGCTATTGTCGCTGTTGTACTCGGTACCCAGCTTGACACTGTGCGTAGAAGCCGTTTTATTGCATGGGACAAAAGCAGGAACGACAATTCATGCAGTCTGACTTTACGATCGCTGCTGGCAATACGTTTGGTGTGAACGCGGCTCTATAGTTTAATAGGTCTTGCTCATGTTAGCCTTCCTATAATGCTTATGATAATATCATTGACGTCAGCTATATTTTCAAACGGTATTATAATCAAATCGATTCTGGAGACAGCCACTTTCACAGCTACAATAAATATGGAATACGTAATATTTTGTGACGATGTTTAAGATCATGCATAAACTGCGAAACGAGTTTGGATAAAACTTAACTAAACGAGGCTTCCTTTTCTAAGTAGTCAAACAAACACTAAGAAAGGGTTTCTGGAAATACAATCCCTAAAGGTTAAAATTTTGTATGGAGGAGCCCTCAGCGGTTTTAACTTTTCTTTTCAAATAAATAAATAAATACGTGATTCAGGGTTTCTTGTAATTTGACCCTTACGAGTAGATAGAGGGAAACGCGGGTGAAAACGCGCTGACCAGCTAGTCTTTGATATTAGTAGGAAAAACCTTAAGATTTAGCAGGCAGGCTTTTATCGGTGTTTTATCGGTGCATTGTGAGCGCTATAATCGCATAATTCTGCTAAATCTGGTCACACTGGAGACCCGTGTCTGTACATTTTTTTATTTATTAACATAACAATCGTGATGAAGGTCAAAATAACTATTATATCAATGTTATAAATTGTGCCCTTCTGTGAAACAGAGATATATAAGCAATAGTTCAGTCACAACTTCTGCACGTTAGACACGTCTTATTATCACAGAGAAAATAATAAAAGTACAACTAGAAAGGCAATGAAGACCAAGCAGGCACGCCACGACTATGAGCAAAGGTTTTATTTATTGTAGTTTCTTGTGTGTATTTTTATACTTATTATGTGTTGGTATATATGTATTGCATGTAATATTTTTATAATTAAATAGTTAAAGACGCCTTCGATTTATTAATATACAGTCATGTATTTTATATTATAATTGTTCGCATTTTAATTGCTGTTCTACTGTATCATACTTACTGTTTAACTGTTATAAAATATGTCCCCATACTCCACCTGGTAGCCTGGAAGAGATCGCTTTATTCTTTGTGCCCTTATTCTCTATGACCAACAACATTTCTTGCCCATAACGCGCGGCCTAAATACACCGATCGCTCCAGATGCCAAAGTATTAGAATTTAATATTCTGTATACCATAATAAATATTGTAAATGTATTTTTTTAAAGGGAAACTTCTTTGATCGCGAGGGAAAAACAATTTTTGTGTCGTCTTATCTTAACGCGGCGTGTTATGGTCGTAGTGAAGCCTTATTGTAGTGCTCAATAAAGTGTTTTTCATTCACTCATTCATTGAAACGCTATAATTAAACTTAGAAAAATTCTCTACTAATAGGGTCCCGAATATATTATCTACATCTACAATATTCCACGCGCAGTCAATTTTAAACAACCTAAGTAACTATGTTGTCAAATAGCAATAGGGATGTTGACTACTATTAAAAAACAAAATTCTAATTAGTCCGTCAGTTAGAAAATAAAAAAACAATAGACACGTATTTTTTGCCTTTTTAAATAAATTAAAATATACAGAGATAAAGCGCATTAAAGTTTAGGATGAGGAAGGTCGTGACGTCACTAACCGCAAAACCGCCATACAAACTGTCAGAATAGTGACGTCACGCGAAATTTCAACTCAATACATCGCCGTTATTTTTTGATTACGTAAAAAAAGAAAAAATACGTGTCCAATATTTTTTAATAATCTACAAGACGGACTAAAAAATAAAAATTAGTCAACATGCCCATTCATTACGGTAATGAATGGGTGGGTGTGTGTGTGCGTGACGAATAGCTTTGAGTGCGAGAATCGCCCGGCGACACACTGATTATCATCTGTTTTCACACTAGATACACTGTTATGAAGTCCCTTCTACCTGTTCTGTGGTCGGGCGCGAGAATAAGTTCGCCAACTCGTAGCTCGGACGTCGCTCCGCCTAATGAAAAATGTTCCACGGGGAATCCCCTGAACGAAAAATATCGGCTTGTCGGCCAGTACGATTATTGCCAATTTAACTTTGTTATTTTACCAAAAGAAAGGAACAAAACTACTAAGCACAAAAGCAATGGAACTGTAAAACTTTCATTCCGTTCCCGCGGTTTCGGCCACGTGAATTTGAGGATTCCCTCGGGAACTCTCAGAGCCTCACAAAAAATCTGGAGAGTCAAATGTCCAATTAAAGAAAAGGTATAACCCTATTTTATTTTTCCATAGGTACATCAACCATTAGCTAATAATTAGCTGTTCGGAATGTAAAAAATAAGGTAGGTATTTTCTTAAAGACCTTTTCGTTACTTTGACAATTTACGTTGCTTCCCACAAGTTGATCCTTCTAAGTTACATCATTGAATTGCGTACCTAATAATCTTTTTTTATTAACGGATTCCCTACCAAGCTATAAAAAGCTGTTATTTTTTTCAAACCCACCTGAAAAATTCACTTGAACACGGTAGTATATCTGAATACAAGTATAAGCTGATGCTGATGATAGCCAAGATCTTTCACGACAACAAACATAGGTAAATTTTCAATATTTACTCGTTATTTACTTTGTTTAGTATCTATATATAATAAAAATGAATCACCAAATGTGTTGCTAAGCGCATAACTTCCAAACGACTGCACCAAATTGGATAATTGTTTTTTTTGTGTTCGATATTGTCAAGACAAAGTTTGGAGTTCCTGCGGGAATTCTGAAACTCACGCGGGTGAATCTCCGAAACGGTTGGCCCGATATTGACGGGACTTTCACTGCTAATTAGCTGTTGTTATAAGGACTAAATTCAACTGCATTGGAGTTCCTGCGGGGATGCCGAAACTCACGCGGGTGAAACCGCGGGGCACAGCTAGTCCTACTAATATTATAAACGCGAAAGTTTGTAAGAATGTATGGATGGATAGATGGATGGATGGATGGATGGATGGATGGATGTTTGTTGCTCTTTCACGCAAAAACTACTGGATGAATTTAAATGAAACTTTACAATAATAAGCTATAGCTTATACATCAGATTAGGGTACTTTTTATCCCGGAATTCCCGCGGGAACTCTGAAATTAACGCGGGTGAAACCGCGGGGCACAACTAGTTTATTATAAAAATAACCGTAAGTATTGTCTGGTGCGATCCGCCTCTGTGCAGCATCGGGTAAACAGTTCCTGGCAGGGGAGGCGTTTTATATATAATTTACGGCCCGCGCCTACAGACCGCGTGTCCGCACAACACGCATTTAATGTATTGTACGTCGATACACAATAGGTAAGGAATACACGTGGAAAACACACGAACAGAGGCTTTTGTGGATTTCATTCGAAAACAAAAACATATGTATTGTATTATGTCTAAAGATAAAATCAGGGATTGGTCGAAAATGGACGCACAATGAAATTATAAAACGGTATTTATTTATTTATTTTTTATTTTATTTATTTATTTATTTATTTACTAATTTATAAACATTGTTACAACTTGACGGTGCTACATAAACCTTTTTTAAATAAGTGAAAATTATCATAATACGAATGAAATTTTAAACGAGTGATTATTTCTAGTTTTTACGCACAGTTTCTGATAAATATGGTAAGCAATATTATTAATATGCAAATATATAGAACTGTGAATAAACCATAATTTTTACACGTCATAGTTTTTAATTTTGATGGAAATAAGTGAATTATGGTCCATTCAGACCGAATCAAAATACCTATGCTACTATATTATTCAATTTTTCTTTTCAGTGACAAAAGTCTCTAATATTTTTCCATATAGTCTGAACCGATCCTTCGGAATTATGATGAAAGAGTGTGCTAATATGTGTCGAGTTAAATTATAGTGGCAAAAAACGTTACATCACATGCGAGGCCATCTTTTAAATAAATTCTCACTTCTATTTGAATAAGGTCGCAACTTGCATGAGAAACACTTCGTCGCTTACTCACTACTAATAAATTATAATAATATAATTTTTTTTTAAGTAACTTTACCATTGTTTATAGAGTTAGGTATGTCCGTTTCTGTGTCACAAACAAAACACAAATAGGTATGCGTTTTGTCAAAAATTTCAAACGTTCGAACCTTGCTCTAAAACTCTTCATAACGTTTCAGTTTACCCAATCTCAGTTAAATTACCGCATCGAATTGAAGACCGCTAAAATTCTCAATGTCTTAATTAGAAATTTGCTTTATGACACAACCGTATCGAAACGGATAAAGCAATTACTGTGCTCGAACGAACCATTGATTATATAGCGTTGATTTATAGAATAATACTGTCGGATTTCAAATTTATAAAACTGCAACACTTTTGTTAGAAAAATAATAATACAATGAGAAACACCGGCCACTTATTGATTTAATAAATAAAATGTTACCGAAATTTTAAATTATTTTAAATTTTCGTATGGAATTCTCGCTCGCACTCACGGACAAAACACTTTATACCGGGAAAATAGCGGTCGGTATTGCCCGCTATTTAGGTATTAGCGATACCGGTGACGTCATCCCGCAATCTTATTTTTGCACTCGCCTCCCGGCTTGCAATGCAGTCAACTTTTTACCGTTGGCAATATTTTTAAAATGCCCGTTTATTGGGAAATTCATGGCGGAAGCTTGAAAAATAAATTGACTTTTAGCTTATTTAGCTGCAGTCGTATATTATTTGACGCCATTTTTCATAGGTTTTATCACAACAATATATTGCTCTAGTAGGCAAAGCTTTAGTTTTCGACATTAAAAAAAACCTAAGTGCGGAATTTTCGGTACACCAAGTGGACGTTACGTAATTGCCCCTAACTTATTGCCAAAAGATAATGCCATTTATGTATTACGCAATAAAGTTGATTGTGTGGCTGAATGACAAATGACCTTTATCAAACGCGCTGAATGGAGATTCTGCGGCTAATTTATAATGTTAGATAAAAGTTAAGATGCGGTCACAATGTTGTGACTAAAAAAAGAACCATTATTCATTTGTAGTAACACTTTTATAAATATGTTTATTTAAACTTGTTGCAAAACATGGTAGAATTAGTGGCATTTTCTAACAACAGCCAACCCGGAAAGTGAGAAAGAATTTTAAGGAGAAAATTGTTTTTTGGAGAATATTTCATTCATTCATTAATTCATTTTACATGACATAAACTTACAACTTACTTTCTTACAACAGCTTACTTATATATATAACTAGCTGTGCCCCGCGGTTTCACCCGCGGTAATTTCGAAGTTCCCGCGAGAATTTCCGGATAAAAAGTACCCTATATCCTTCTCTGTACCCCTGACAACTTGCATGCCAAATTTCATTCAAATCCATTCAGCCGTTTTTACGTGATTGAGTAACAAACATCCAAACATCTACACTTTCACATTTATATAATTAGTAGGATAGTAGGATATATGGCTACATAGCATACAAAGCCTAACGTGACAAGTTTCGGCAAAGATCATAACGAAAAACAAGAGCAATCGAGTTTTTTTGTAATTTCGTTACTACATGTTAACGATCAAGCATATCGGGTATCTTCACGTATCTCCGATTACTTGTAATTCTCCTTTTTCTATTATCAAATAATTAACTAATTACAAGAAGAACTAAGTACTAACGTCTATTCAAGGGAGCTTAAGTACTTCGAACAAATAGATAACCTTACCTACAGTTTGTCTTCCCTAAAATTTCTAAATTGTGTACTCCACAATATTTTTTCGTGAAAACTGAACCCACCCCGGGGCACTCTTTGATAATAATAGAACAAAATGTAAGGGGCCTCTTTCCCCTCTTTCGCTTTTGTTCATTAAAAACATATCTTAATTGAATCTATTGCCTTAATTAACGTTTTTCTTGTTTGAGTTTTTTTTTTGTTAACTCAACCCAAATACAATCCAACTGGGGAATAATGCGAACGAAAAAGAATTATTTTCTAAAAAAAATAGGCTTTGATCGATGTCTGGTGAATTAAAAATGTATTTACTATATGTATACTATAGTCGATCCCTGTTAATCTCGGAGTTCCAGTGGCAATAGGGATGTTGACAACATTTGAAAATCAAAATTCTAATTAGTCCGTAATTTAGAAAATTAATCATTAGACACGTATTTTTTTATTTTTCAAACAAATGAAAATACACAGAGATAAAGCGCATTAAAGTTTAGGGTGGGGGCTCGTAACGTCACTTACCGCTACAAGCCGCCATACAAACTGCACTAGTTAGTGACGTCACACGAAATTTCAACTCAATGTATCGCTGTTATTTTTTGATTACGGAAAAAAAGAAAAAATACGTGTCCAATATTTTTTATTAATCTACAAGACGGACTAAAAAAAAATTAGTCAAATAGCCTATTCTGGGATAAAATCTCCCTCAAAACAGGTCAAAATAGGTCCCGACTGCGGACTGAAGGTAACAGCGCTGCTACACACTAATATGTCGATCGCACTACTTCTGAACGAATTTCCCAAAACAAAACGGTGAAACATACATTTTTTTGGTCTTGAGTCTTGACGCTCGTTCAAATTTGAAATATGTTTCTCAAATCGTTATCGCCAAAATAATCACCATACCTAATATATTTGGTTTGGTTTTTTTTGCATCTTCTACAGTTGGTTAAAAAATACAAAGACGTGTTTTTTAACGTGTCTTTTGATTGATACATTAAACAGTTTGAACTAAATTATACCCTCAACAGACGGGTAGAGCCGCCCGACGGGTAGAGGTAAGACGGGCTAAGTTATAATACAAGTATTTCTCGGCGGGAAATCAGGATTTACTCAAGCGCTTTGCGATGACACTGTTTGTATAGTGATGGAAGCCGCGATTTATTTCATAGAATATACATACAACCAAAGACATTATAAGAGAATAGACGAACTATACAGACTTACTATGCAATCCACGTCAACCAATTTTTGGGGGGGAATGATCAAAATAAAACCAATCACATCGTTGCGACGCAATCAAATACCAGTCACCACAAAGTACATTTCAAATAGCCAATCACATCGCTTTTCGTGGAGTGGTATCTATAAACAATAGTCTCTGCTAGCCAACGGCATTTTGTTAGCTTAAGATCATTTAACCACTGCGTGGCTCAAGGGAAAAGCTTAGCGGCCGAGCGTATTGTCTATTGTACTCTATGTCCTTCAGTTCCCGAGGGAATTCCGGGATAAAAACTATCCTATCTTTTAAGTTGGATCATATTATAAATGGTTGCAAAATTTTATCAAAATCCGTTCAGTAGTTTCGGAGTCCATCGCGGACAAACAACGTGACACGTGATTTATATATATTAGATATAGATTTATTAAAGGACAAAATCGCTGCGCTTGTACAATACATTCCACCCGCGACAGTAAGACGCAACAAAGCTTTAAAGTTTCCCCGTTTGTCCGTTTGTTTGTTCACCACTTTTTAATACCCGTTGCATTGCAGTTTCTATAGTTTGAAAAGTTCTTGTTTGAAAAATGAAAATTTATTATCACTGTTTTCAAATTGCTTTGCTCGCAAGTGATTTTTATAAGAGCAAAGGATGCCATAATTTTATGAAGTATAAAGTTTTATATTTTAAGTGTTAATTTTTAAAACGACATCAGAGCTCCAATATCCTATTTTTGTAAACTTCTGTCTATCGGTTACCTTTTCACGACTTAACTGCTTAACTAAACTGTCAGGGGCACAGAAAAGGACACAAGGTACTTTTTATACCGGGGTTCCCTGAGGAACTCCTAAATTAACGCGGGTGAAACCATTAGGATATACAATCAGTGGCGATCAATTGGTTATACATATAAAATACAGCTAGTGATTCGCTTGAACGACGGTTCAAACCTCAGAATTCTCTGAGAACTTTTTGTTTAACAACAAAAAGTTCTCAGAGAATAATAATTAAGAATAATTTAAAAGGATCACATACACATCCGTTTATCTTAGACCTGGAGCTCTATGACAAACAACATTCCTTGCAAATAACGCGTGTCCCAAAAACGCAATTCCAAACGCTCCAGACACAAAACATAGGTATAGATTTACTAGCTGTCCCGCGCGGTTTCACCCGTGATAATTTCGGAGTTCCCGCGGAATTGTTGCATATAAACTTTGCAACCTCTTTTCACCCAAGTTAGGGGGTTGAATTTTCAAAAAAGCGTCACATGTAGATTTTATATATTGTGTCAATCTTCCGCGGAATTTCCAATACACTTTCGCGGGGCAAGAGGAGGCATGCAATTGGTGGGAGGCGGAGAGTGTCGCTTCTTTATAATAATCTTCATTCTTTGGTGTTAGGGTCAACGCACTCTTGTACAGTTGGGTATCCAAATAATATTTTTTCTATTTATGATTGAAAATAAAATTCAAAACGTAACGGCTGCTGCGCGTTAGAAACGTGACCGCATATCGAGCCACAGGGCTTTTTACTTGAGGAAGTTAATAGTAAAAGGAATAATATTATACTCTCCCTATGTCGAACAACACAGAAACTTTAAAATTTTATTTCTTATAATTATGTGCAATGTTTAACAACTTGCAAACTTGAAAGAAAAAAGTTTTTCATTCTTCAAATACCTTCTCACGCTTCCACAATTTGAAATGCAAATCCCAATGACTAATTGCAAATTGCGATTCGAAAACTTCGTTGTTCGACACAGCGTTAATTTTGAATCTGCATTACGTACTAATCATAGTTTTAAGATTCTGTATTGTCTATCGCAAAAAGCCTTTTTGTTTAGTGCGCCGCAGCCGCCGCCGTGAGAAATATACTGATGTTAATCTTCGGGTCCGATCGTGGCCGTGGCCCGTGATAGGCATCACGTTCCGATTGCCAATCGGGGATCAAATCTATCAAGAGGCACCTTCTTAATAGTCGACATCGATGCACGAATATAGCTGGAGGTGGTAGATATATATACTAAATTTTGTTTAACAATAATGTTGCTATCGACGGTTGAAAGGCTAATTGATCTAAGCGACGACGGTTTAGCAATCAGCGATCTTTCTCCATTTAAGCTTTGTTTAAAATTTTAACCGACTTTTTTTTAGGTGGAACTGTATTTTGGAAAACTAAGCTTGTGTTTATATGAAAATAATTTAGAAAACTGCGCAATTCACCTATAAAAATATTGTATTCATTGTATTATGCCCACTCCGAACTTTTTGTGCAATGATTTTTTTATTTTTGAATAATAAAATTTTGAATTGCTCTGGATGGATTGGATGAATGTGAATGGATTATATTAAATTTAGCACGCTGTTTGGATTAACTCAGGATTTCTTATCCCAGAAGTACCGAGCGAATCCCGAAATTTGCACGGGCAAAGTCGGAGGGAATATTAAAAAGAAAAAAAAATTGCATTGTAATAAAATTAAAAAAATAAGTTGCCACATCCATCCGAAACATGTTTTTAAAATCAACCTTCTTGAGTAGTAAATTCGATACGCATTTAATGGAACTTGCAACACGGAGAGCTTAGCAAGGCCGGGCGTTGTGAATTATTATAATATTATTATATATAGTATATTATTTATTCTATATACATTAGAAGTTTACCAGTATTTCCATAGTGGATTCACATCGTCTATTGTAGAAAAGAGCTAACGTTTCCTGACATTTTCTCCCGGACTCTCGAAGGAATTATTAAACAAAAAGTAGTGTTTATTCCGGTTATACACGCGTACTATCTCTATTCCAAATTTCATCCAAATTTTTACCAGCCGGTTCAGCGTGAAGCATTTAAAAACAAAGTTTCTCACACACGCACGCACACACACACACATTATAATGTTAGTGTGATTTCTATTTGAGAGATTTGCTCGTTGAAAAATGGAATTATTGTCTACCTTATTTACAACAAACCCACAAAGACTTAGTTAAAATGCATCAACACAATACCGATATAATACCAACCTATTCGCGCGCTGCGAGAAAATACTTTATTCCATATGAAAAGGTATTGTGAACAACAAAGTATAAAGTACATATTATATACCATAACAAAGTAATACAAAGGAAGTATGCTAGGAAAGAATGTTATATCGTGTTATAAAACGAAAGGAATACTCTTTGAGAGAGTTTACAGAGACATTTTTGGAGTTTAAATATAGACAAAGCAAATAAATAAATAAAAATATTTTTATTCAATGAAGGATGCGCAGGAAGTGTGTTAGTGATACGCAGTAGAGTCAACACAAGAATAGTGTGAAGTTAAAACCAGCAAAAATTAAAATCTAGGCATAACTTTTTAAATTTTCACCGACTCCCATGTGACAGATTTATACAATTTTTTTAGAAATGAATTTTAACTTAATTATATGTGTACTAGTGGATCAATGTGTCAGTTCCTAGAATTTTTTTTACAACCCAACAATATAGTTATGATAGCGCAAGAATTTTTTTTTTGGTAGAATTTTTGCCTCAAATTTGCCGCCCCTAAAATCCGACGCAATAGGCTCCCAGCCTATTCAGCCTGCTGGTAAATCCGCCACTGCCAAATCCAAAAAATCATGAGTATTTTTTTTATTTTCCTGGTACGTTTGTATGTGGTGACATGTATGTATTATGTCTGGAACTACTTAAACGATTCACCTAGAAATTAATTCTCTGATAGGTAGCTTTATAATTTAATCCCGGTAGATCAAAGAATTTCCTAGAGAATTTCGAAATACACTTGAACGCTTTCACGCCTTGGCTACTCAAGCGATCATCATGAACTTTCGCATACACGTTTCCATGGGTATAGAAAAGGAAGTACTGCACCCGAGGGATTTAAAATTAACTGACAAAATTACATTAACGCTAGCGAAGCCGCGGGCTCAAGCTAGTTAAAACTTATCCTGACTTTCGTATCCTTACGGCTTACATGAAGAATTTTTAAACAAGGATTTAACCACACATTACAATACATTACGCCAAGTCTAGACCACCTAGGTTTTGTAAGTGGGAAGAATGCAGGGAGAACAACAATTTGCCAACACGTTTCAAAGTCTAGAACACTAGATCTTGGTTTCGAGAAGAATCCACGGGCATTTTTCACTGTTCCAACAGTTGTTGGTTTAATGCAACGTGTTTAAAATAGACGAAGCGTACCAGTAGGTAGGTAGGGTTAAAGGTTAAATAATAGAATAGAATAGAATAGAATAGAAAAAAGTTTATTTGATACCATAAAGATAAAATAAGTGATTAAGTCTTGTTTTATATGGACATAGATAAGCAATAGTGTGTTAACCCACACTAGAGAAATTTTGAGTAAATTGAAGTTTTAAAAGTTTAGCGCCATTTTGTATCAACATTTGTTATGTTAAATATTTAGTTACATATTTAAGCAATGTAATAAAGTAAACACATAATAAAAAAATGTTTTCTAACTCTCAATAAATCGTTCTGAGTCAATAACTTAAGTTTGTGGGTTAACATGTTATTGCTTATCTGCGTCCATACATTGTAAGTAAAATATACAACCTTTGTAGTTTTAGGGCGTAAAATTGAATGTCAAAAGTTCAAAACTAAATAATTTTAAACCTTGTCAATGACAGCATTATTAATAAATAAGCGCCATAATTGAATTATTAGCTCTATATTATGGTTACTAGAAAATATTTTTCGGATAAATCTGACTGGGTCGCTCAATGGGTAAACTGCAAAATATAGTATAATATTGTACAGAACGTATTAATTAAAATCGTAATTAAGTTATAAGAAATTTCTATCAAACGAGAGACTTCAAACTAAATTACAAGTAATTTGAAAAAATATAAGTAGGTACTCGTATAGTAGGATTAATAATAAAATAAGGGAGTTATAGAATTTTTTCTCCTTTCCCTACTTTTTTTTTATAAGCCCAATTGACAGCTATGTGACATCATCGATCTTCTCTCTAGGCCTACGCTAGGTCTAGGCCTAGGCGTGAGTGACTACAACTCTACAAAACACCCGCGGTTGACTTTTATAGAAAGTCAGGAAACTCTTTTAAAAGTCTTACATCTGTAGCTTATATTTTCCGACTAGATCTCGATTTTAAAAGCAAGCACTTTAGTCGAAGCCTCGTGTCCCCACTTTAGTTCGCAACCCGATCCCATCCGCGTCTCCGGTGGCTGGGGTTAAAAACTTTTGTGATATATTAACACATGTTCTAAATCTGAGGATCATTTGACGGATTTATAATAGCAAAAATCACGTCTTGCAAGACATTCCATTTTGGAAGAAATCAATGGAAGAATATAAAGAATGACCACTTTTAGCGGTTTTCGCCACTTTTCAGGCATTAGTGATGGGGAGGAGTTCTGCGACCTCCGTTCAGCTCTCTATTGAGTAAATCAAGCGTGGTACGCAGGGAAAACTTGTCTAGTTATATTACAGTTTAGTTGATATTACAACGAAAATAATTTTCCCTTAATTAATAAAAAAATAGTATATTTCATTATAAGTGCGGAAAGCCTGTCATTGCAAAGAGTTCCGACAAATGTCTACCCGAGCCGAGGCGCAGCCGAAGGTGAGGGTTGACAGTCGGAACTAGTTGCAATGACGGTTCCGCACGTGTACTGAACAACTATTTTTAATACAGTTACGAAAAAATTAAGCAATTTAATAAAATATCAAAAACACAACAAACTCAACTAAGTTCCAGCTGTGATCAAGAGATGGCGCTAGTCGTATTAGTAATGCGAAACCTACGTTTCGCAATGCAAAAAGTGTGTCAAAGTCGTGTCGCCATTTTTGACAGTTGGCAAAGAGAACGCACGAGTTCGGGAAAGGTAAACAAAAAGCTCGAGTATGTAATAGCCCACATCCCGAACGCTAAACGTCCCTGCAATACGCCACTTTTTGAGCAACTGTATTAAAAAAATCGTTTACCGTGATTAAATTATTATAACCGAATTCTATCTTGGACAAATGAAGCAACGAAATAATTTTTATTTTCTATTCAATACAAACTTGAATAAAAACTTTTCCTTCCTGGCATTACGAGTCCAGACTCATAACTTCCATTTCGCCTCTAATTTTAAATCGTTTACAAGTTGCGACACAAACTGGTCCTAACTCAAAATAGAATTGCAGAAAAAAAAATAGCCAAGTGCAAATTGCAGCGGGCACGAAGGGTTCTGCAGCTTAGAAGACTTGTAAAGAATTCTTATTATTATAAATGCAGATAAATGTGAATGTGAGTTTATTTATTTGTTTGTTACGCTATCACGCCTTAGCCACACAACCCATCATCATGAAATTTTGAATACATACTGCCAGGGGTACAGAGTAGGGCAAAGGGTACATTGTATCCCGAAACTCCTGTGGGAACTCCGAAATTAACGCGGGTGAACTCGCATGAAATTTTGCATACCCATTGTCAGAGGTACAAAAGAGGATAAAGTACTTTGTACCTCGGAATTAACGAGGGTGAATCCACGGGAACAGCTAGTATATACATTAAAACACGGCTTATCCAAAGTTCTTTGATTAAAAAAGCGTATTAAAATATAGCGCATGCTGCGGTGCTATGTTGAAAAGAGCACTGTTACAGTATAAAGCTGCGGTGGGAGACTTTAGCACTGATTTTCAGTAGTGCCCTATCTCGTTGAGGTATTATTTACTAACAATCAATGTTTTTTATATTTGTTTATATGTTGGTTGGTAAGGATTTATCTAAGGGCCTATGTTGCCTGACAACAAAACAATAAGTAAATAAATAAAAATAAAATTATAAATTACAAAGTAAACTACTTTCAATTAACCCGATTACGGAAATTATTATTTGTTTGTATGTGTAATGTGTAATGTAATTTGTTTGTAATTACTGTCATGTGCTGTGGAATTTTGTTAAATAAATAAATAAATTAGTTTGAGAGCGGTTAGTTTTGGGACGGATTTTCATTCTATGGGTTGTATGTAATGGAAGGCGACAGTTGCCTCTGTTCGTACGTATCAAATTCAGAAGCGCATTTCGAACAAACGCAGAATGAGCCTACGGACCCCAAAACAAAGCGAAATAAATATTTTTTCGTCACTTTTTTTTTTTACAAAATTTATTCATTCAATGTCCAGTCCACTGCGGTAACAAGAATAAAGTTTGTAATCGTGTTGGTGAGTTCCAGCGACGCGGCTGTTGCTTAAAAGTAAAACTGCGGACTAAGTTTCTCATGAATACATTCAGTTTGAATGTAATTAATTTGTTTGCGCGGCGGGAAAATTAGTTCTTTCGTGTGCTGCCCTCGACAAACAGAACTTTCGAGTGTAACATATGGTGGGGGTGGTTTTGTGACACGAGTACTTTATTCGGAACTATCAGTTTCACCCGCGGTAATTCGGAGTTGGTGCGGGAATTCCGGGACGACGTGCAAAATTACAAAGGTTACAAAATTTTTTACGGACCATATTATAAATATAATATGGTCCAACTTAAAATATAGGATAGCTTTTATCGCGGAATTCCCGCGGGAACTCCGGCCACAAACTACAACTTGTCGGGGTACAAAGAAGGACATAGAGTACTTTTTCCCGCAACCTCCGCGGGAACTCCGAAATTACCGCGGATGAAATCGTGGGGGACAGCTAGTCTTATCTTAATATATATAAATCACGTGTCACGTTGTTTGTCCGCGATGTACTCCGAAACTACTGAACGGATTTTGATAAAATTTTGTAACCATTTATAATATGGTCCAACTTTAAAGTTTTTATCCCGGAATTCCCGCGGGAACTGCTTATCATCGTAAACTACTGTCAGGGGTACAAAGAAGGACACAGAATTCTTTTTTCCCGGAATTACCGCGGGAACTGCGAAATTACCACGGATGAAATGGCGGGGAACAGCTAAAATAAATAAAATAAATGTATGTATATAATCTGAATCATGAAACGGCTGCTCCAATGATTTTCATGAAATTTAGTAAGTAGAATAGAATAGAATAGAATACACTTTATTGTACACCAAAATAATTTTTCAGTGTGTTTACAGAAACTTATAACTAAGGGCATACAAAAGGCGGTCTTATCGCTTTACTAGCGATCTCTTCCAGACAACCTTTGGGTGGATAGGACAAATACAGAGAATTTATATATTGATTTGAATCATAAAATAATACAAAATAATAATACAAAATATACACATAGAACATAAATAAAAATACATAAAAAAGATATAATAAAAATACATAAAAAAGATATACAAAGATACGCGCATAGATATAAAATAGTAAAAGTATGCAAGGGGTTTCGGGGGCGATTAATCGATCTAGGTAGGTTTCATTTTGCAAGTCAAAGATCATATTTACAAATACGTTTCAGTTAGACCGTTTCTCGTGCCGAACGTCTCAGAGATAGCTTAAAGGGGTAGTCAGTGCAACGACAATGATCAACATCAAAGCGAATCACAAAAAACGAACAGCGACACAGTAATGCTTTGTATCTGTCATCGGGATTAATGGCCGCGATCCATGGTTGTCGCGGTCTTGTTGGGTGCGATTTTACCGTTTCCGTTTTGACGTTTTGTTTCGATTCGAACGCGTTTGCGATCGAGTCGATCGATCGATCTGTCGCCGGGGGCAAATTGTCGGATGACTCCTTCTCTCTGTTTGTTTGAAGCTAAACTTGTTTAGGCTTGATAGAAAAAAAGTTACGCGTTACGCTCTGTATAAGTGGAAATATAAGATGTGCCCCGCGGTTCTACCCGCGTTAATTTCACAGATCCCGCGGGAATTTCGGGATAAAAAGTAGTCTAAGTTACTTCTTATAACATCAGCTATCTGCCAGTGAAAATCCTGTTAAAACAGATCCAGCCGTTTCAGAGATTAGCCGGAACAAACAGACAGATAGACAGACAGATCAACAGAGAAAAATATTTTTTTTTTTATGTTAGTACCGTATATGATTTCGTATGCATGTAATGAAGCTTGTTAATTTGTAATTACAAACAGACATTTCAATTTTATTTATATGTCTAGATTTACTAGCTATATAATATTTAACTATATATTTACTATTACGTCACGCTCTGTATAAGTAGGATTATATTATATATTCACTAGGTGGCTGTCCCCCGCGGTAAATTCGGGGTGTCCGCGGGAATTCCGGGATAAACTATACGTATAAACCTTTCTCCTGAATAACTCTACTCTACCCATTGGTGGTGGTATCCCTCTATCCAACCGCATGAAAATCCGTTCATTAGTTCTTGACTTTATAGCGAGCAGACAGACTGAGAGATAGACGCGGCGCAGGACTTTGTTTTATAATGTAGTGTATAAAAGTTTATAATCATAAAATTTTCACTTCTTGAGAGTGTGAACTCTGATACACGCACCCGTTTTTATTATCTATATTATCTATATTTTAGTATTTGGGGACGCGAAGAATCTATGGTTTATACAGAAAAGTTTCACAAGTAACTTGACTACTTTAGTAATGTAAAAAAAAAGTTTATTAATTTCCAAAGACATTTTATGAGTCAATAAAAAAATAAGTTTGTATTTGACGTCTCAAAAGTTTGTATTTGAATTTTTTTAAGATATCTACCTAAGTACCTACTGTAATGTCTAAAACTTATATTTTTAGAAATTGCACATTATTATACTTATTTCAAAGTTTTCATTATTTATTTAAATACTCACAAACAGACAGACGCTACTTTTTAACCGACTTCCAAAAAGGAGGAGGTTCTATGTTCGATTGTATGTATGTTTTTTTTTTTTTTTTTTTTTTTTTTTTTTTATGTATGTTCACCGATTACTCGAAGACGGGTGGACCGATTTGAAAAATTCTTTTTTTGTTTGAAAGGGTATACTCCCAATTAGGTCCCATTGCCACCAAGTCGGGATCTGATGATGGGATCTTGGAGAAATCGAGGGAACTCTTCAAAAATTATAGGCACACCTATAGCGATTTAGGTATTTTTGATAGTAAATCGTTCATTTGCTTTCGGAAAGCAAAATTTGAAGAAGTGGAACTGATGATGAAGACCACAGGTGGTCATCGGAACAACTCAAAAATAATACGTATTTCACGGGTTCCGATTGAAGCGATTTCGAAAATTGTTTTTTTGTTTGAAAGGGGATACTCCCAAATTGATTCCATTGTCACCAAGTCGAGATCTGATGATGGGATCTCGGAGTAATCGAGGGAACTCTTCAAAAATTATGAGAACACTTATAGCGATTTTTGTATTTCCTATAGTAAAACGTTTCTTTGCTTTCGGAAAGCAAAATTTGAAGAAGAGGAACTGATGATGAAGACCACAGATGGTCATCGGAACTACTCAATAATGGGTATTTCACGGGTTCCGAATCGTTAACTTTAATATGGTTTCTAAACAATTTATGCCCGTCACAATGTTTATGGTGAAGTGGAACTGATGGTGATGTACTAGGAGAACTCCTCAACAATTAACGTCCCTGCGTCGGGAAAAGCAATACTTTGTAAAAGGTGATGAGTAGTTGACATTAGGCTATTGTAACTTAGAGAAATTACGAACTAAGTCACTTAAAAGCGAGAAATAAACAAAATTTTAACAAAAAAATTAAAACCGACTTCCAAAAACACAAAACTAAAAAACTAAAAATAAAAAGCTAAAAATAACAAAATACCGATTTAATCCAAAAGGCAAAAACACACGTTATATTATTATTGGTTTGTGCTAGCACTGATCGGTATGAAGTCGGTGACAAGCCAAGTATGGAGGGGGAAGATGGGCTAAGTCGACTCCCGCCACCAGCTCTTCGTGAGCAGAACAACCCAAGTGGGCAGACACCAGCGGGCTTGTCACCGAATTCAAACCGATCAGTGCTAGCACAAACCAATAATAATATAACGTGTGTTTTTGCCTTTTGGATTAAATCGGTATTTTGTTATTTTTAGCTTTTTATTTTTAGTTTTTTAGTTTTGTGTTTTTGGAAGTCGGTTTTAATTTTTTTGTTAAAATTTTTTATAAAATAATGATCCATTTCACATACTCAACAATAATAGAGCTGTTAACTACAATAATACAACGGCATCTGTACCAAACATTACTCTATCCATTGACATCCGGTTGCGTGCGTTTTATTTCAGCTCAAGACAGCGAGTGTGAATACCAAAGCCCCTACTATGAGTTTGCGATACTTTATAAGAGTGTATTCATAAATGTCAAATATTGAATAATTAAACTGGTCTTTTATTATTCATTAACGATACTAGACGAGAATCTTTATAAACACGTTTATTTTACAATAATTCCGTGTGATAATTTCAACTTATGACTTACCAAACGCACAGTCAAACACTAATTAAATCTGGAAACATAAAAAAGTTTCAACAAAGGTTCCCAGATAACCATGAACAAAGATTTTTGAGGTTACAGGTTATTCTATTGGCAATCTGTATTTGAGGTCTTTTCTTTTAGACATAGACATAACTTTATTTGGCATCACTTTTTCAAATACAAAAATCACGTATTGCGGATTTATTATTTTTATTTAACCCCTAAGTGGAACAGGTGAAAACCGCGGGAGCGACTAGTTCAAACATAAAATTATCCGTCTTTTTGGGACTTTTGGCATCTAGAGCGCTTGCGATTGTGTTACAGGCGCGCGCGTTATGGGCGAGAAATTTTTGTTGGTCATAGACCGTACGAAATGATTTAGGAAACCATACAGCTACGGTTATACACTAACTAAAACAAAACAAATAAACTATACATTCACAGACAAATAATAATATCTTTACAGAGTAATTAATACCTAATGATAAAATGAAATTACTAATTTTTAATTTGGGTCAAACCACTGCTATGATAAAAACAGTTTCCGAAAAAAAAAACAATCACCGTACTCGTGGTACGGGCACTGAGTCGTTAATGATCGTTCGTTGCAGACTCGCGTTGCGGCTGAAACATTAATTATGCTACTAAATACAGACAAACGGACCGAGTTCACTGTTTACTTATTCTATCTACTCGTTGTCTAACAAGAGAATTGTTTAGTTACTACGCACTTTAGGGTAGGCGGATAAGATTGGTAATTTATTTTGTTCATTAGTCGACTAATGATATATTTTAGAAGACAAAAAAAAAACGCAACAGCACGAAAAAGTTTGATGTCAAAACATTTTAATCTATACTATAATAAAAGAGAAGAATCCGCGATTCTGTACATTGAATATTTTTACCTAAAATTGAGAGGGGTGATAAAAGAAGAGTAGCCAAGCCCAAAAAAAAGTTTTTAAAATTCTTTCTGCCTGTCTGTCTATTTGCGGTAATCTCCGCATCTACTGAACTGATTGTCATGCGGTTTTCACATGTAGATTAAGCTTAGCTTGGAGCTACATATAGGCTTTGTTTCATTGAAATCGGATGTCGGGAAAAAAGTTGTTGTGTAAAAACCTTTCATGCGGGGGAAACCGCGGGGCACAGCTAGTATTATATAGAGCTAAAGATTGTGAGTTTGACGTTGTAGGGGGTAATCTTTGGATCTACTAAACTGATTGAAAATTCTTTCACTTATAGAAAGCTACGGTAGTCTCGATTGACATAAGATACTTTTTTTTCCGGAATCCCCACGGGAAATCAAAAATTACCGCAGGGGAACATCTAGTACTCAATATGTTCGTGAATTTTTTTGGTGGCGTGTTAAAAAAACAGCTCTGATGGGTGTTTTTAAGCACTTTTTTAAGCGAAATTTAACCATTCATGTCAAGTAACGCATAATCTAATAATATGAAGATGGATAAATAATATTAGATTACGGTAAATCAAACTCGTTAACACGTCAATATATATGGTAGTTATTGACATTTTATCTGTCTTTGTATATTAAGAATAGCATTTAAAGTAGGATTCTATCTGTAAAAAAAAAATCTTCTAAGATGCTCATTAATTAAAAACGATCAGATTTGGCGGTTTTGGTATTCACTTTTTCTGTCAAGTTGAAATGCTACAGAGAGATTATAAAAAAACTGTATTTCTGACTATCAATTTCACTTTTATCTCAGGGAGATAAATATATATACTTTTGAACTTGATTACTTCGAAACTGAACAGACCTCTAGCAGCCATATGTATTGTGAAACAAGAAACAGCACTTCACTTAGATCACTGTCATTCATTCGGTTTCCTAGACGATCGTTTGTTTCAATATAATACAGTAGTTGACGTGGACTAAGCTAGGCCCTTATTCACTATGACCAACAACATGTCTTGCCCATAACGCGCGGCCAAAAAATCGCATTTCCAAACGTTTTATATGACAAAATATTAGAAATTATTATTGTGTATGCCCTAAGAAACGTTATAAATGTATTTTTTTGAAGTGAAACTTCCTTGATTACGAGGGAAAGAGAATTTTTGTGGCGT
The DNA here is from genome assembly GCA_907165275.2 of Zygaena filipendulae. Classification (NCBI taxonomy): domain Eukaryota; kingdom Metazoa; phylum Arthropoda; class Insecta; order Lepidoptera; family Zygaenidae; genus Zygaena; species Zygaena filipendulae. The sequence goes on from OU015674.1 coordinate 6,262,037, forward strand.
GTTATCTTAACGCGCCATAGTGAATAAGGGCCAACACAAATTAATGAAAGTGTTTTTGTGCACGTCACTCAACCCAACAATTTGAATCAAACAAACACAACAAATCCAAAACTTCACCCCGTGTTTACGTCTCAGGAAACGCACGTTATTTAACCCTTCAGAACCACATCCAAATCTCAAATCGCACTTTCGACCCGCTCGGCGCCCGTAATCATCCCCGGCGGGATGTGGAGAGTGCTCCAAAAGTCTCAAGGACTGACGCTTATAGGCATATTGTGACAAGCGTAACACGTGTAACCGTGTACTTGGATAGTGTTGGCGAGCGATAAGGAAAACTTGTCCGGAACTTTCCGCAACCGTTGAAAGGTAAAGGATATTTAATACATTTAAGCGTGCGGAACACACGCGAAAGTTTACCGCGTAGGTATAACGAGTTTCATGACTTTCTGGAAATTGATCGACGTAACAAAAACCTATCGAAAGTTAGCGGCGAAAAAATAGATGGATCGCTGATCAAATTGAGAAACAATCGACGTGATTGGTGTTACCGGATGGAAATTATCCGTTGTTCTAGGTTGAGCTAGGAACCGATTCTTGAGGAGGAATTCTCATCTTACAAAGTTGCTTGTTCTTATAACTTTATTGCTTAAATTAAAAGAGCAGAATCCCACTAATATTATAAATATGAAAGTGTAGATGTTTGGATGTTTGTTACTCAAGCACGAAAAAACGGCTGAATGGATTTGGATGAAATTTGGCATGCACGTTGTCAGGGGTACAGAGAAAGACATAGGGTACTTTTTATCCTGTAATTCCCGCGGGAACTCCGAAATTACCGCGGGTAAAACCTCGGTATAATATAAGCCGTAAGTCAATTTCTATCTGAGGTTCATAAGAGGTGCTATGTTACCGATTCCATCGCCTCGATGCAATCTCGGTATCAAAGCGCTTACTAAATAAGGTTAAGGTGGCGTGATACAGACGACTGACTCGAAGACTTTAAAGGTACTCGGAATAGCTGACCTTCTTCGACCACATGGTTACTTTTAAACGTTATTTATATGAGAAGAATCTTTAAAAAACAAAACATCAAGAAATAAAAGTCATAAAGTTATATTATCTTTGTAATTTTTTTTTGGGTTACGATGCCGTAAATGTGAAAAATTACGGCCACCGAACTCCTCGTTTACCACCAAACACACGGTATTGCTAATTTTATTTTATTTATTCAGAAGTTTTAAAGTACTTTAAAGTACATTTAAAGTGAGTACTTTTAAGCTTCCTAAAAGATTTTTCCCAAAACAACCGCAAGTTCCTTAGCGTGTTTCACTAACCGTTGAGCACATCACTAGACGCAATGCGGTCGAATTCCTACATACCCGACTTTAGCACTTGTACGGTTATTGCTTTGGGGGTGACAAATAACCCGCGCAGTCTCAGCAACCGCTCGAGTGGTAGGGGGTTCGAACCGCTCCCAACACAATGTCTACGAATCTCAACGCAATTGAGATTCGTAGGAAACATCTGTTCATCTTTTTTTGATGAAGTTTATCTAAATCTACAGTATATGTATACTAGTCGATACTCTACGATTTCAATAGCGTCAATTTCGGAGATAACAAGGAACACTGTTTATACCTTTTTTGTCCTGGCACAATAAGTACAATTGGCTACTTGACAAAAAATTTTTTTTTAGTCCGTCGTGTAGATTAGTAAAAAATATTGGACACGTATTTTTTCTTTTTTTACGTACTCAAAAAATAACAGAGATACATTGAGTTGAAATTTCGCGTGACGTCACAATTCGGTGCGGTTTGTATGGCGCTTATAATGAATATTGACGTCACGAGCCCCCCACCCTAAACTTTAATGCGCTTTATCTATGCATATTTCCATTATTTTAAAAAAGCAAAAAATACGTGTCTTTTATTTTTTTATTATCTAACTGACGGACTAAATAGAATTTTGATTTTTTTACCCAGGAAACTAGCCTATTGTAAGTAAACTAGCTGTTCCGCGCGGTTTCACTCACGATAATTTCGAAGTTCCCGCGGAATCGTTCCATACAAACATTGCAACCCCTTTTCATCCCCTTAGGGGTGGAATTTTCAAAAATCCTTTCTTATCGGATGCCTACGTCATACAAAGAACACACCCTCCAAGTTTTAGGTTTGTACGATCAGCGGTTTAGGCTGTGCGTTGATCCATCAGTCATTCAAGACAAGGCATTTTATATGTATAGATGTATTGATTAATGTTACCTACCAAAAAAAAAAATACCACAAATATTTTAATATTTTCTATTTGTAAGAATAACTTCATGACCTCGGAGCTCTGGAACTTACCTGTAAAAAAAGAAATATCCCAATTAAAAATTAATTATTAAATATAATATTGGATATCGAATTTTTATTATCGTGCATACTATTTTATAAAATTAGAGGAATATTTGTGTAGAAAAGTTACCTAAAAGTTAATTTCAAAAAAGCTTTCTCTCAGCAAAAATTCAGCGAAATCCGAACCAGAAATAAAACGAATTCAGTTTCCTACCATTCAAAATATCTCGTCCGAGTTGTCCGGATTCGAATTTCCACTGAAATTTTTACTGCCCTATTATTACATCGGTTAGAATACGTCAATATCAATCTATTGGACATCAACCGACGTCATCGGACGTTGTGATCTTCTAAATCTTATCCCTAATTCGTCAAAAGTTATAGTCAAGCGACCTCACTGTTTTTGTTTATTTTGGTATACATTTGCAATAGTTTCAAAATTAAGACCCTTACAAGGGTGAATTTTTGTTAACAATAAGGAACTTCGTTCCAAAAATCATAGCCTGTAAAACATTATATAAAACAGGGTGTATACGAATTTTTGATGATAATAGGGATGTTGACAACATTTGAAAATTAAAATTTTAATTAGTCCGTCTTTTAGAAAATTAAAAATCATTAGACACGTATTTTTTTATTTTTCAAATAAATGAAAATACAATGAAAATAATGAGATAAAGCGCATTAAAGTTTAGGGTGGGGGCTCGTGACGTCACTTACCGCTACAAGCCGCCATACAAACTGCACTAGTTAGTGACGTCACGCGAAATTTCAACTTAATGTATCTCTGTTATTTTTTGATTACGTAAAAAAAGAAAAAATACGTGTCCAATATTTTTTATTAATCTACAAGACGGACTAAGAAAAAAAAATGAGTCAAATAGCCTATTCTGCAGCATTTAAACTTCGTCAAAAAGTTTAAGGAGATGTGTCAAAAACAAGTAACTTTTGGCGGTTTTACTTTTTTTTATATTTTGTTTGAATCTGAAGTATTTTATCATCAAAAATACTATTTGCTCTATTTCACATATTCTATTATATCCATCTATTTTAAAATAATATAAAAGATTTTTAGCGGCGGCGCTAGTTTCATCGCTGTCTATCGTCAACAGCGGTCAACAAAAACTTTTCAAAGTATACCATGAGGGTCCTAAATGAGGACGCGCCTCAAGATCCAATGCAAACTCAGTTTGTTTTCGTAAAAAAAGCCGTCGCATATTCTTCGCTAACATACCTACCTACTGTTTACACAACTTTTTTCAAAAGCGCCGTCCTCTGTGCAAATAAAACCAAATCCGATTGTGACGCCAGCCTAATCCCCTAACGGCCAGTTAACCCTCGTTTGCCGGTTTTTATGCCACCTGATGGCTGAATAAACATGTTAATCGTTGCTTTAACGCCACCTTCGCCGGTAAAACAACTGTCTTAGCGTTAACCCTGCAACGTTATCGTCCATTTAATTTCCCTGTATTAACATTTTTTTCTGGGTTACCGTTAACCGTGACGATAAACATGATACGAGTAATTACGGGTCAAGATGTAGGTACCTATTTATTTGGAGTTTAGAACGTCGCTAAAACGAAACGAGTTTTATCGTTTAATACATACTGCAAGTCGTCCTATGTTAGGTTTGGCACTCCCAAATATAGAAAACCAGGAAGTGGAAATACCAGGACACTACGGCTTAAAACAGGCCGCAGAAGAAGTATTACAGCAGTAGTTAATTTATGGTAATAATATGATATTTACGAGATGGAAACAGGGTCAATGAAACTCAAATAATAGCAGTGCAAATTGTTTATGAAAATGTCTTCAGTAAAATTATACTGAGCTCACTGATAAAGATGTACTATTTGAGGCAGTAATGACGCGTGAATTTTAAACCCAGGACACGACTTAAAAATATCTAGGGCGACCCAGGACACCAAAAATCAAAACATGTCCTGGGAAAACAGGACGGTTGGCAACTCTAACCTATGTGAACCTTATAAACTCAATAATATAGAGCAGTTGAGGAAGCGAAAGAAGTCTGCAAGTAAAGTAACTCCCAAGAGTCGCTGCTGTCTAGTAATATACTCGTTCTTTGTCTCCAATTATAGTCTTGATATACGTATCGAAAGATCTTCTCAAAGATGTCAGGTGAAAGATGAATATAATCGTGGGCAGGCTGACCACATGTCACATTGAAGAGCACAAAGTAGACTCAAAAAAGGTACTTTAATTATAAAGCGTGATAACTTCATGATTAATTTAACAATGAATTTAACAGATAAAACAGGATTAACATAAAGAAATGTCGTCCGGATGCTTGTGAAATGTTTCACTCTACGTATGTAAATTAACATTGTTAATAAATGAGTCCCATTCGAGGGCTCTGCGAGGGTCAGGAGTTATGAATTATAAATATATACATTCAACCAACGCTATAGTTACAGAATTTTTAATGTGGGATCAAGTAGATATATGTAGGTAGGTACGTGTATTGTGAATTGTTCTATAACTACCTTTTGTTTTTATTATAACAGAGAAACTACACTCTGAGATACCTACTTTCTGCATTTATATCATTAAAGTACCTAACGGAATACAAATTTTCGACTCGATCAGACCTATGAATTGAATTGAATTGAATTGAAAAAACTTTATTTGACACAACACAAAGATTTACAGCATACGTATACAACAACTAAACATATATATAACGGAAAGATGCTCACATCCGTTCACCAACTAGAATATAGCTGATAGTCTTGAAACAGCTGAACAGATTTTCTTAAACCATAGTTATAGCTAAGAACACTACCGATGAAGTCAAACAACGACAAAAAATAAAGCTAAATTAAAATAGTTTCAGCCTAACCAAGATACCACACGTTGAACTTATAGATTTTAAACAGTAGTTATCTATTTGAGAATCGGAAACCGCAAACTCAGTCCAGGTACTGTCCGCAAACAAAGGTACTCCAATCTAAATACATTAACTTCGGGACGGATCTAATACAGGTATTGTCAACCTTTACTGAAGACCTGCCCGCATCAGTGACACGGGATAAAGGCCTAATCAGTTGCCTCGTCCACTTGCCAACGTCTTACTTTCTATACACGGAGTGGAAAGAATGGAAGAGTCATTCTACTTTATTAACTTCATCAAAAACTATCTACGCTAAAAAAATTTTCAAAATTAAACTTTCGTGAGACGTATTTATTAATATCTCCGAAAATCCCTAGTAATATTATAAATGCGAAAGTAACTCTGTCTGTCTGTCTGTCTCTTACGCTTTCACGCCTTAACGGCTCAACCGATCATTATGAAATTTTGCACACACGTTGTCAGGGGGCGTACAAAGAAGGACATAGGGTACTTTTTATCCCGGAACTCCCACGGGAACTCCGAAATTTCAGCTGGTGAAAACATAGTAATAAAATGATATCTACAGATATACCGTTCTTTTTCTTCTTATGGACTTACACAATTAATGCATTCAGCCGGTATCAAGTAAAATAAGTGTATTTATAATAGCATCGTTGTACGGTTTGATATAGCAATTTATGATGATATACCTACATTAAAAATTGTTCATGGGAGCTCTCGAAGGACACCGACGGAATCAACAGTAAAGCGACAAATATAAGATGGTTTTTTACATAGTGTGTTTCTTCCTTAACGCCATAATATCTTGATGGGTACGTAAAAAAACCACCGCGAAATTTACTCGAATGTTTTAACAACACCGTAGAATACAACGAAATCAACTTTAAATCCAATAAAAAGTGATTGAACCGCTATCTTCGAGTTCCGGCAAAAATAATCCTATACAACAGTTGGACGCAGATAAGCAATAACATGTTAACCCACAATATTAAGTTATTGATTCAAAACGCTTAATTGACAGTTATAGAGCGTTTTTTAATTATGTGTTGACCTTATTACATTGTTTAAATACCAAAAAACATTTAAACATAAAAAAATGCTGAAACAAAATGACGATATGATTTTAAAACACGATTTATTCGAAATTTCTCCAATGTGGGTTAACACACTATTGCTTATCTATGTCCAGTTATAAGACTCTTTCCGCTGTTATGTGTCTTTGTCGTGATCCAGGGGTCGGCAACTAAATAAAATCCTCGCAAAACTCTCCGAATAAATCACGGGCCGGCCATCAAGTTATAATGAAGAAGTGAGACAACAAGATTAATGGTGCTCCCTCTTCATCCGCGGGGTGCAGTGCGATCTTGCTCTCAAAGAAATTAGGAGTTATAAATGAAATGAAACGATGCTTCACTTCCTATGGGGCAATTGGAGTTTCCTTTCGGAGTACCATTTGTTTTGGCAAACTCGAAATTGAATATTTTACAATTGATAGGGATGAAAAAACAATATAATAACAATGTTTGGGCATTACACACAATGACACGAGGACCCTTATTCACTGCGACCAACAACATTCCTTGCCCATAACGCGCGTCCCAAAAACGCATTTTCAAACGTTCTAGATGCCAAGATATTAGAAATTATTATTCTTTATGCCATAAGAAACGTTGTAAATGTATTTTTTTGCAAAACTTCTTTGATTACGAGGGAAGTTTTAGCGGCGTCTTATCTTAGCGCGGCGTGTTATGGTCATAGTGAATAAGGGCCCTGTTTTCGAACTAAGCAAAGTTTATATTATGGGTACCAGATAACTGATATAATAATACTTTTTTTTGTAAATACGTCTTGAGGGCTACAACTAAATTTGTGAAAAAAAAAAATAGGTTAGGTTTTATTTTATAACAGCAAAAATTAAAACCGACTTCCAAAAACAAAACTAAAAAACTAAAAATAAAAAGCTAAAAATAACAAAATACCGATTTAATCCAAAAGACAAAAACACACGTAATATTATTATTGGTTTGTGCTACCACTGATCGGTTTGAATTCGGTGACAAGCCCGCTGGTGTCCGCCCACTTGGGTTGTTCTGCTCACGAAGAGCTGGTGGCGGGAGTCGACTTATCCCATCTTCCCCCTTTATATTTGACTTGTCACCGACTTCAAACCGATCAGTGGTAGCACAAACCAATAATAATATTACGTGTGTTTTTGTCTTTTGGATTAAATCGGTATTTTGTTATTTTTAGCTTTTTATTTTTAGTTTTTTAGTTTTGTTTTTGGAAGTCGGTTTTAATTTTTTTGTTAAAATTTTGTTTATTTCTCGCTTTTAAGTGACAGTTCGTAATTTCTCTAAGTTACAATAGCCTAATGTCAACTGCTCATCACCTTTTACAAAATATTGTTTTTCCCGACGCAGGGACGTTAATTGTTGAGGAGTTCTCCTAGTACATCACCATCAGTTCCACTTCACCATATACATTGTGACGGGCATAAATTGTTTAGAAACCATATTAAAGTAAACGATTCGGAACCCGTGAAATACCCATTATTGAGTAATTCCGATGACCATCTGTGGTCTTCATCATCAGTTCCACTTCTTCAAATTTTGCTTTCCAAAAGCAAAGAAACGATTTACTATAAAAAATACAAAAATCGCTATAGGTGTACCCATAATTTTTGAAGAGTTCCCTCGATTACTCCAAGATCCCATCATCAGATCTCGACTTGGTGACAATGGAATCAATTTAGGAGTATCCCCTTTCAAACAAAAAAACAATTTTCGAAATCGCTTCAATCGGAACCCGTGAAATACGTATTGTTTTTGAGTTGTTCCGATGACCATCTGTGGTCTTCATCATCAGTTCCACTTCTTCAAATTTTGCTTTCCGAAAGCAAATGAACGATTTACTATCAAAAATACCCAAATCGCTATAGGTGTGCCTATAATTTTTGAAGAGTTCCCTCGATTTCTCCAAGATCCCATCATCAGATCCCGACTTGGTGGCAATGGGACCTAATTGGGAGTAAACCCTTTCAAACAAAAAAAGAATTTTTCAAATCGGTCCAACCGTCTTCGAGTAATCGGTGAACATACATAAAAAAAAAAAAAAAAAAAAAAAAAAAAAAAAAAAAAAAAAAAAAAAAAAAAAAAAAACATACATACAATCGAACATAGAACCTCCTCCTTTTTGGAAGTCGGTTAAAAAGTGATTATTGCATTAATAGGATAATAATTCTCCAGTGGCTCTTTCATCTCCTTTGGGTTTAACAAAAGTAAGTATAGATATTTTTTATGTTTATAGTAAGCTCTAAAACTTTTACGACGCCTCGACGGTGTCAGAAGATTACATTTCTTGATTGAGGTATGAATTTTAAAATGACTTTGTTGCTACAGTTTTCAATTAAAGTATTACTAACTTTCCACGCGATTTCACGTGCTTTAATTTCAGAGTTCCCGCGGGAATTCCGGGATGAAAGTTTCCTATGTCCTTTTCTGTACCACCGACAAGGTGTTTGCCTTTCACGATGATCGTTTCCTACGTCACTTAGTGATATTCTAGCATAACATCAGTGAAAGAATATATTATGCTAAGGTCTCACTTTTGCATTTCCAAATTACCGTCATTAAGATAATTTTACAGTATCAAGTCACAAAAAGAATCGTGAAGATTCCAAAATAAATCACAGATATTGCATATCATCAACATAATAGCGTTAACCCTGACGCCGCCGTTCAAAAAAACGAGACCTTAAAAAAAACGGGATACATAAGAAATTTTCAACCTCGGCTGTTCGCACTGATGACATATTCTTACAAGTGCTGCAAAAATAACCGTTACCGAATTTAATATTTTGTAGAAGTAAAGTTTCGATGTCATGTATTGGATACTAGTATAAATCACCGCTTACTAGAAAATAGTAGTCCAAAGTTTTTGTTACATACATAATATCTCGATATAAACACGTATTTAGCATTAATGTGATAATACTAAATTTTACATTGCACTTAAAGCAATTAAATACCCGTAACATACGATAGTGACAATCTCGAAGGGAAAAACGGAAACGTAAATGTAGTTATTTCACGCATGTGAAGTCACATCTATGACATGACTAAATAAATAAAAATACCTATACTAAAAATTAACAAAAAAAAAACTTAAAAATGTTATCAATATCACATATTGCAATTAGCTGTTAGTGAATTTGAACGGACGAAACGGGTTTCTCATTTCTAAGTAGTTTATAATTCGAAAAATGTAAACCTCTTGTACTGTACAATTTGAAAAAACGCGACGCGAAAAAAGTGGAACTTTTTTTCACCGTACTCAATGAAATTTAAATAAACATAAATACGGATTGGTATATATACGCATGAATAATTTCCTGCATCTACCATGAGCGCCGACAATGTAGCGTAGGTACAAATACACCCGGGCCATTACAAGGGGAGTTTTAACCGGGCCGTGTCGTGTATTACATCGCGAGATTGCCGGCGGAGACAGTGTTAAATTGCCCGGTTATTCTGGCCATCCGGGCCCCAGCGCCGCCGGTTAAGTTTCAGTCGCGATAACGGGTTAATTAAGTTGCCACTCGCGATGTACGGCCGCTGCGTTGGATGTATTGTTGTTATCTTGGATGAAGCACCGCTCGGCGGGCTCTTAATTACCCCCTAACTACCTATCTATTCGGAGAGCGTAAGACGAACATCTGGTAAATAAGCCATCTAAGACAATCATTATAGCTATAAAAAATAAGGAACGAATCGTTATGTCACGTGGTCATAAAAAATCGTCCAAATTCCCATTTTGCGTGACCACGTTGTCCTGTCCAGATGACGCGTTATACGCGCGTGTCGAGAAAGCGCGAGTCGAGAGTCCGACGTGTTGCGTTTTACCCCTTGGCCACACAGTCTTTGCGGCGGCGGTGGTGACGGCGGCAAAAACAAATGGTAGACAACATACGAAGTGGCCATAACTACAGCGGCGCGTGCTGTGGCCAACTTCTTATGTTGTCTACCATTTGTTTTTGCCGCTGCCGCCGCCGCCACCGCCGCCGCCGAGACTGTGGCGCCGCCCTTGCGCGCGAGAGCATCTGGACGGGATCTATGCGGCTCTAGTATCTCGGGAACACGCGCGTTCTCGACTCGCGCGTAAAACGCCTCATCTGGACAGGCTCTATCTAACGGCCGCACTCAGAGTCGACTTTAATGATTACATAATTAAGTATAGATTTTTAAAAGAAAACTGCCACAATCAGAATTGAATTCCCGCGGGAACTCCGGATTACAATATAGCCTATATTACTCAGGAATTATGTAGCTTTCTAATGGTGAAAGAATTTTTGAAATCAGTCCAGTAGTTTTTGAGTTAAATCGTAACAAACAATCAAAAAATTAAATCTTTCCTCTTTATAAAATTAGTATAGATTATTATCAGTAACTGTTCCCTGCGGTTTCACACGCGTCTATTTCGGAATTCCCTCGTAAATTCCGAGATATAATAGTACATTGTTATCCTAGGGGTGAAAGTAACAAAAGGGGGTGAAAGTCTTTCTCCCGAGGATAACACTGTGCTTTTCATTACGAATGCAAGGACAGTCAAAATAAAAATAGGAATTAGCTAAAGAAAAAAATGAGTGAATTTTATTTTACATAAATCAACCATTAGGTGTGCTACTGGCCAGTAAGTATGCCCCCTATGTCATTTAAAAAAAAACTTGAAACTTGAAACTTTCTGCAGTATCCAGCTGTCAGTTGAAAGCGATTCTCCCTAGGGCTGAAAAGGGTTACTTTCAACCCGCTTCTCAGGCAACTTCAGACCTACTTTCCGAGTATGAGTAATGAAAAGTCCTATACGTCCTTATTGTACTCCCGACAACGTGTATACCTACGCAAAATTTCGTGATGGTTAAGGCATGGGAGCGTAACAAACAAATGAACAAACTCACAATCGCATTTGTAATATTAGCTAGGATAGTAAGTACCTACAACGGGTGTTACAATAAAATATATTCAGCCAAACCATATCGTCTAAACGTTTGTGTGCCCACCACCCTCTACTGAACACGTCACGAGCTATTCAGATAACGAAATCTTCTATTATAAGCAAACATGCCTCGTTTGCCTACTACACTTGTGTAGAGATAGGAAAAAAACATAAAGAAACCCTAGTACCACAATAGAGATAAATTTTTGACTAAGATTCACCCGCGTGAGTTCCGGAATTCCCACAGGAACTGCAGATTAAAACCTTGACCCAACTATTATTGAATTGAAATTGAAATTGAAGAGAACTTTAACAAAACAAAACTAATTCAAACTGATCGAGCCACTCGAGCCGAGTTTTTGCAAGACTAAGTAGGTAGTTATGTAGGTATGTACACCAGCAGTTGGACTTAATTATCCCACGCGTTAATTTCGGAGTTCCCGCGGAATTCCGGGATAAAAAGTACCCGATTAATTTTCTGTATCAGCAACGTCCATGCAAAGTTTCAAGATGAACAGTTGAGTAGTTCTTGCGTGAAAGCGTAGCAAACGCAAACTCTCATTCGGAAGTGAAACTCTTTTAAGCACTGTGATTTTTTTGTTACCTCCTTGTCCCCTCGGCTGTCGACATATTCGCGATTATTTATTTATTTATTTAAACTTTTTGCACATTATGGTACAAAAGGCGGACTTAATGCCATTGTGGCATTCTCTGCCAGTCAACCTTCAAGATCTGCAGAAAGTGTGTTTGGTGGTGCTTGTAAGTTCTTGATAAGTAATTAGATAATAGACACACAATAAACAAACTAAAACATAAACAAACCATACAAAATACTTACATATAATACGTAGATAATTCAATAATAAGCTTAATACACAAACTAAAAAAAACAAAAATAAAAATAAAATAATATCACGAGCTGTTGGGGCCAAGTCTTCGAGTATTTAACCAAGAAGCAACGTCATTAACGGAATATTACCCCTGCCAAAATTAGGAGAACACGGCTCATATCTAGGGTTGCCACCCTTTTTTGGAAAAAATATAGTATTTTTTCGAAAAAAACGTGCAAAAATATAGTATTTTTGGGAAATGCAAGAAAAAAAATAGTACAAAAATATTTTGTAATCCTTATGTATCGGTCAGCATTTATCCACAAATTATTGCTAGTTTGACAGTTGACGTTCTGTTGCCGGGTATTCGTTTCGTTCTTGAAATTCCCCGAGCTGCGCTGCGGGTGCGTTCCAGACCAGTGACAGCTGTTAATATAAAAAAGTGCGACAGTTGAATAAGGCATAAAAATATAGTATTTTTCGTACTATATTATTTTTTTATATTTTTTTATTTTATATAGTACAATTGACTGAAATATAGTACGATACTATATAATATAGTACGGGTGGCAACCCTACTCATATAGGAGAAAATAAATTAAATATCAAACGAAAAAATGCAGCTCCCTTTGCCAGATCAGCTTTAAAGATAATTGAGAGTACCTAGGGATACCCAACTCAAAAAAATATTCAATGAAAAATAAAAATCCTACGTCTTAAATAATACAGAGATATCAATCATTTTAAGGCTTATACTAAGTGCACTTGTCTAGTATCCAGCTAGCACTCTATATTACCTATACTAATTGTAAGTTTTAAACTAGAATTGTACCAACCTATTCAATAAAATAGCATCTTTCCCATAAGCCTTAGTGATTTGCTAAGTGCGACGTAAGTCGGTCGTTTATTTTTATCTGGTAAATAAATGAAAAATAACAGATTTTACATATTGTAACCGAGAGGAAAAAATTCAAAATTCAAAAGCTATTTATTACTTAGGATTGGTTACAATCACTTGTAATCGTCAGCAGGTTCTTAGAACTATAAATTACCGTCAGTTATTCGGAATACGTCCTCTGCTGAGAAGAACTAAAAAGAAACTCAGCAGCGCTGTCTTTTAATGATCATACTTATAAACTAGGAGAACAAAAAATAGTAATTGGATAGAGCAATTCATTCCCAAACGTCTGTATCATTTAAATAGTCTACTACACTATAATATGCTTTATCGCATAATCTGTGTTTAATAAGTGTCTTGAATTTATTAATTGACAAATAAATTACATCGTTTGGGAGTTTGTTGTAAAAGTGTATACGTTGTCCTTTAAATGACTTAGAAATTTTGTGGAGCCTAGTCTTAGGCACAGCGAGTTTATCTTTATTTCTTAAGCTTAGATTATGAGATTATATATAGATCCGATAGAATGTAATAAAAGTTCAAAATCATTTCAAAATATGTTTTTTCGCGAACCGTACACAGCGCTGGCGAAGTTTACATACTGTAATTCAGGTATGTATGTAGGTAATATTATTTCAACGGCCTAACCAAATAGTAAGCAATTCAGAACATAAAACTAACAATAAGTTAACTTTATTTATTTTCAGGGTAAACAATGCCAGGAGTCCAGGAGGTAGGTATGCCTTTAACGCGCTGATAATAATGCTTGAAAGGCATCACATTTATTTATTTATTCAAAACAAGATTTTTAAAAACAAAACATAGCGTTACCTAGGGGTCGATCGCGCTAACTTAATAGCCCATGTCTAAATTATTTATAATACAATATTTGGCGCGTAGGTACACCGCCCGCTGCAAATAAATTCGAACCGGTAGGCGCGGGCGTAGCGCTTGGAATTTCGTAGATAGGTCACCTCCAAACTAATGTTGAATAACTTTAAAACTATGAATTTTTTCGACATCATCTATATTTTAATCATAATATTATTGTTTATTTTTGTTAAATGGGTTGTATCAGGTTTTCATTTAATTCATTAACACGTTGTATAAATAATTCATACTTAAAATTCGAAGACTCATTTTACAATAACAGAACAACTCCTCACTTAAACATAATGCTTCTCATTCATTTTAATTCGTTCTAATTGCATTAAAATGAATGAAATGCTCGATCGTAACGGTGCATTAAAATAATGAATGAACCGACAATGATTTGCTTGTTTTGACGTTTTTTTTGTCAGACCACGCTAATGTGTTGTTAACTTGTTATTGTCTAGATTTGTTATCAAAGAGTTAAATTAACGACATTTTAATAGTGATTAATTGAACTCTTTTTGATTGTATTAAATGCACTATAGAACTAGCTGTTGCCCGCGTCTTCACATACTACTTGGTGGGTACAGTGCGTTCAAGTTTAAAACTGTTTTTTAAAAATGTTTAAAAATGTTTAAAACTCCTTTCCTCCTTTCCCCCTTAAGTAAAATGTTTCCTTTTCAGATAATCCTTCAGAATGAAAGTAATATTTTTTTTTATTATTTCAGTCAATCGAGTGGTTCCCTTTTAAAAAAGTCTCTCTAAAAAGCGGAGATAACTATTTATCAAACGCAGAATTATTAATCGACGTCAAACCGCTTCAGCTTCTAAATTGTGGAAGAACATACTAACAAAATTCGACGTGTAAGAGACAATAATCCAATTTATTTGCAGAGTTGTGCGACTCATTTCTCTACAAACCTTGTTACTAAGCTCTCAACTTTCACCCCACATCAATACCTATAAGCTGATAAGAAAACATTAAGGGTATGTTCCGTTATTACGCATAGCATTGGCCACTTGCTCCCAGTGACGAGAAATTCATTCCGTTATAACTTTCACCATACTGCCGCAGCATTCGCAGTAGGCAGTGTGACGTCATAATCGTCGCCATTTATGTACTATGAGCACTGGCGTTACCGATGGTATGGCGTACCGTGGGTTGATCACGTGGTCAACCTCGGACCAATAATAATAATTGGTCAATGAGTGGTCGAAAGCATGACATGACATTGACACGGATGACACTAGCTATACAGGACTGTGTTCTGTTTTAAATAGTAACCACTAACCAGCAGGTACAGCGAACTATAAAGGAACGACTTCGCGGTATACTAAACTGACGTCATACCTCACAGTGAAATGAAATGAAATGAAATGAAATGAAATAAACTTTATTTGTTACGACAACCGTATAGTGCCATCAGTAATACCGGAACATACCCTAAATCTTACACGTGGATATGCGCCGTGATCGTTCTACAGGTATATCTATTATGATTGGCGTGTCTGTGTATACTGAAAATGTAAAAAAAAAGGGATAGGTATGACAAATATAACAAATTGAGCCGTCGCGGGACGTCTGGCAGATGTGAAACATCGAAATTATTTTGTAGAAATAATGAGCATAAAAGGATAGCTCATGAAAGGGAATGAATTTCTACAGCACAATTAAAATATAATATTCGTTTTTTTTTAATGATGTTAATTTACTACTAGCTGTTCCCCGCGGTTTCACCCGCGGTAATTTCGGTGTTCCCGCGGGAATTCCGGGTTACAATATAGCCTATGTTACTCAGGGAGCATTCTAATGGTAAAAGAATTTTCAAAATCGGGCCATTACTTTTTAAATTGAATCGTAACAAACAAACAAAATCAAATAATTTATTAGTTTAGATACATTTATGTTAATACCTACTAATATTATAAATGCGAAAGTAACTCTGTGCGGGATCTCCGAAATTTCCGCGCGTGAAACCACGAGTAACAGCTAGTTTAATATGAAAAATCAATGGAAAAAACTTAATTTTCTACATTGATGACTTCAGTCGCAGAGTCACTTGCGCATGGCAGGTATGTACCCATTATATTACAGTATTCTCTTGAGCTTAAAAGTATTCATCATGCTATGAAAACCTGAATACCCTTCTTTCCGAAGGAATCCCGAAATTCAGCAAGTGAAACCGATGATAATAGTCAGTCTATAAATAAAAATAGAAAAATTCAATGTCTGCTCGCATACCCTTTTTCTCCTCAGCTTTTACGGGGTGGTAAACTAACCCACAGATAATATAATACTATACTATACCTATAGTATTATAGGAGAATATTTTTTTAAAGTTTTCAGTTTCGTACAATATATAAATAAAAAAAAAACCAGAAATTCTCAAAATTAAATAAAACTGTCTATAAATACGTTTATTACACGCTTTTGCAGAGGCGTCGTTGAAAAACAGTTGCCAAAAACTAATATATATATTCGAATTCCTATAAAATTTTACAGTTATTCTCTCTGACACTGAATTTTTTTTCACTCCGTCATAATTTAGAATGCGAAGTACAAAAGTATAGAGCTTCCACAAACCAATATCGACAAATTGGTATCGATCGCACCACCAGTAGCGGAGTCGATTGAAAAAAATGTCGAATACCACTTAAGGTGACAACTTGTTCAACGGAGTGACGATAATATGAAGCACTTACGTAATGGCGACCAAACAAAAGGCATTAGTACATTAGATGAAGTATAGACATAGCTTATTACACAGACACAGTCTTTAATATTGATTTTTAACATGTTTTTTACAACGAAGTTCCTTATTTTAGATATTCTTTGTACCGGTATAAAACTTCGATTTTAGATAACGTCGACAAATATGGATAAATGTATCTGTATGTATGTATATCTCAATTAGTAGTAGGTATGCTGTAAGTATATACTAGTGAAATTATGTGTTTTAGTTTCTATTATCTTAATATATATAAATCACGTGTCACGTTGTTTGTCCGCGATGGACTCCGAAACTACTGAATCGATCGTAATGAAATTTGGTCACTATGTTGTATTTGGCCCAACTTAAAAGATAGGATAGTTTTTATCCCGGAATTCCCGCGGGAACTCCGAAATTACCGCGGATGAAATCGCGGGGGATAGCTAGTATCTTATAAAAATGAATGACTGTTCTTTTGTCTCGATAAAACTCGAGAATGGCTTGACCGATGTGAATAATTCTTTTTTTGTTGGGTTGGGTATAAAGAGACGGACGGTATTAAAGAAAATTGGATGTTCCTTCGCGAATTACGAAAATCACGCGGGTGAAACCGCGGGCACAGGTAGTAATAGATATTACCTTTATTAAAATAAGTTTCTCCAAAACCCTCTCAAGTCTTTCTGTACGTTTAGGTTGACTGATAGAAATCTCGATCGATCATTAAATCTAATAAATATAAAACCACAAGAACTATATTGCGTGTGTGTGTGTGTGTGTGTGTGTGTGTGTGTGTGTGTGTAATATAAGTACACGTAATCTGAGTTGTGTGCTTTAATAAATAAACAAATAAATTAAAGTACTTAAAGTAAGTAATTAAAGTATTAAGTGTTTGTTAGTAACGGAATATTACGTCACTGGCGCCAATAACTAAACCTAGGTAATCACATACTAGCATAGAAGTCAAGAAAGCGAATAGCCCCGAAAGAATACTATTATTTCTTTACTCACATTCTCTTTGTCTGTCCACGATCTTTTTACTTCGTCACTATTTGTAACTTAGACAAAATTTTAAACAGTTTCGTCAGTTAAATAATACTCTAAGATGATTTCTTATTTCATCTATACATATAATAAAATAGTAACAGGTCGATGTATGTACATGGGAGATAAATAAGACAAAATAAATTTAGGTGACTCTATGAGTGATATAGTAGCCAAAAATACCGTTTTTAGAATTTTAGTCTGTCTGTCTATATGTTTGTATTCGTGCTACGCAAAAACTGCTGCACCAAATTGAATGCGGTTTTTTTCGTTGTATTGTTAAGGGTCTAACTTAGATACTCATGTTTAGATTTTGTCGAAATTTCATCTGGAACTCGAGATATTAAAAAAAAATGCTGGTCATCCTACTAATATTATAAATATGAAAATATGGATGTTTGGATGTTTGTTACTCAATCACGCGAAAACGGCTGAAGGGATTTGGATTAAATTTGGCATGCACGTTGTCAGGAGTACAGAGAAGGACATAGGGTCCTTTTATCCCGGAATTCCCGCGGGAACTACGAAATTACCGCGGGGCACAGCTAGTTGGTAAATAAATTTCTTATATCAATTTTAATACAAAGGATTCTACTTAACAAAATATATCAACGAAAAGAAAACCATAAAATATGTTTTTCGATTGAAAGCGTACGCAAGTATCGACTATCGCCAGTCATAAATTGGATTTAATGGTACATCATTATTTCGTAAACTGCACCATTAATATTAAGCGCATTGTTTATGAGTTGTAATTATTACCACGCTGCTAACGATTAGTGGAAGAGTTATCGAAGATATTAAATTTCATAATAATAATATAACTTGTTATCGATAATCGTTAAGAATTAAGATATTAGCTCCGCTCGCTGGTTTACAAGAAACATCGTTCAATAAAATTTATGGAATGTCAAAATAAAAAATCAAAAGTTTTTAGCATCCGATATTCATATTCAACTAGTACCAAACAATTTTTTTCTGTAAAACATTTACAACGTTACTCTCACTCAAGTCTAAAGGGGCGTCTAGCCACAAGTATTTCTTTTGACAAAAGTCACCAATGCAGTTCGTTTTAAGATGGCCGTGTGTAGTAGTACTCGTGATATCCCGCTACAGAGTGTAGGTAATTGCATATACATACGTACTAATTGTAAGTAGTACGTCAGGAAGCGTTAACGTGCGTCGTTTTAATGATTACTTAATTTTAAGAAAATTGCCGCAGTCAGAGACATGAAAATTTGACTAGTTAGTCAAATTAAATTAAGTTAAATACCTTCTTTCACTTTTAAAATATGTAAAGCCAAACAATCTTATCTATACATATAAAATACTTTGTCCTGAATAACTGACTGACGGAACAACGCACAGCCTAAACCGCTGATCGTAGAGACCTGAAACTTGGAGGGTGTGTTCTTTGTATGACGTAGGCATGCGATAAGAAAGGATTTTTGAAATTCAACACCTAAAGGAGTGAAAAGGGGTTGCGAGGTGGAACAATGCCGCGGTGAGTCCGAAATTATCGCGGGTGAAACCGCGCGGGACAGCTAGTAAACAGTAAAATTCCGTAGAACAACGTTTTAACTCGCGGTAAGTAGGGATGATGCCTACTTTGGAAAATCAAAATTCTAATTAGTCCGTCAGTTAGAAAATAAAAAAACAATAGACACGTATTTTTTGCTTTTTTAAATAAATTAAAATATTCAGAGATAAAGTGCATTAAAGTTTAGGATGAGGAGGTCGTGACGTCACTAACCGCAAAACAGCCATACAAATTGTCAGAATAGTGACGTCACGCGAAATTTCAACTCAATATATCGCCGTTATTTTTTGATTACGTAAAAAAAGAAAAAATACGTGTCCAATATTTTTTAATAATCTACAAGACGGACTAAAAAATAAAAATTAGTCGACATGCCCATTATAGCAATTACCGGGATTTTAATTTAAAGCAAAACAAAAAACAGTAGCAACTAATGACCTACGTGTCGCAAATAACATGTTCACACATTACGACCACCATCAAATGGTGAATCATCCCAAATCATCATCAATCAAAATGTCAAGCGGTTGCAATTTGTGTAGGTATTGTAATATGCGGTTTGTTTCCCTTTGGATTGTATGTTTTTGTACGTCTTGTGTTTTTTGGTAAAAAAAAAAACACTAATTAGGATTTTTAAACTATTTTTAACATTGAGTGCGAACAAAAAATGTGGAATTTTGTAGCACTCATTGTTTTAGTTTACGACTAGCTAGTCCACGCGGTTTCTTCCGCGTTAATTTCCCTTTTTACGTTTGGTTCCCGCGGGAATTCCGGAACAAAAGTACCCTATGTTATTTTCTGTATCACTGACAACGTGTAAGTAAGTAGGTATACAAAATTTCATGAAGATCGGTTCACAGTATTTAAGTATAATAATAATAAACAAACAGACACACATTGATTTCATTCATTCATTACTTTGGTTAGAATAGTTTGAAATTACCAACTTTCATATATTTTAACAATCATGTTCAAGTTATTGGAGGAGATGAGTCACCATCTCGATATAGCCTAACATGAGTTTCTTCTTCTATGTTAAATTTATAGATTTTCTTTAAAATCGCACCCGAAATAGGCTTTCAAATTCAAATGGGACTTCAGACCACAATCACCGGTCCGGACAATGTGAGGTTGAGTGGCGAATTTTTATTACATACATAAATGCATGATATTTTTTTGACATACACAATGATGTTGTCATCTTTATGCAAGCACTAGTTGTAACTTGTATCCGCGTTAATTTCGGAGTTCGGATTAATTCCGGGACTAAAAGAACGCATGTCTTTCTTTGTACCCTTGACAACCTATGCAAAATTTCATGATTATCGGTTAAGTTAAAGCGAGAAAGCGTACCTAACAAACAAATAAACTCACATTCGCATCTAATAGTCCTACTAATATTATAAATGTGAAAGTGTGGATGTTTGGATGTTTAGATGTTTGGATGTTTGTTACTCAATCACGCAAAAACGGCTGAACAGATTTGGATGAAATTTGGCATGCACGTTGACAGGGGTACAGAGAAGGACATAGGGTAATTTTTGTCCCGGAATTCCTGCGGGAACTCCGAAATTGCCGCGGGCGAAAACGCGGGGCACAGCTTGTAACGAATAATTTACTTTTGTCTGGAAGGGCGATATAACTCAATGCTTTAAATTTCAAATACTTATATCTCCTTTTTTGGAGCTTGCGATAAACCAGAGCCAATGTGTCGAAACAAAGCGGATAGAGCCGCGGTCGGCAGCTAGTTTATGAACAAAAATAATATTAATAAACTGCGCCCATCGCCTGTGTTGACCGGAGAGGACAATCGGGTGATACGACCCACGTATGTACACGTTCATCAGATATTCAACAAAGGGCGCGCCGGGGAAAGAAATCAAGATACCTTTTGTGTGTGTGAGATGAGAGGAATTTAATTTAGCCCACTCTCCTCTTGAGGGACCATCGATGACTATTGTGTTCCGCTTGTAGTAGTGTACGTTAGCAGCCCCCCTATTGGTGAATACTAACCAAATACTGCAACCTCGTCCGCAAAGCAACGCCCTCACAGAAGTGAAACTCCCCTGTTATAAAACTGATATAGATATAGTAAATATGTGTACTTGCTGTGCCCCGCGGTAATTTCAGAGTTCCCGCGGGAATTCCGGGATAAAAAAGTAGGTACCCTATGTCCTTCTCTGTACCCCTGACAACGATGGCAAATTTCATCCAAATCCGTTCAGCCGTTTTTGCGTGATTCAGTAACAAACATCCAAACATCCACACTTTCACATTTATAATATTAGTAAGATATATGACGTACAAAAAACAAAATGACACTAAACACAGTTCTAAAGTGAACAAAATAAAATACAAACAATCGTGTAACGATAGAAATCCAAAGTGGGGGATTTGGGGGTAAATTGGACCACTTCAAATAAACAGCGTGCACCATTACAACAATATAGGGTTACAAATACGACCTTTTTGTTACCGGTATTGCGTTTGTGCAGGAAATGACTTCAATAGAGGCCAATTTTCCCACCTTTGCGTCCAGCCGTCGAAGTGGGATTACATATTTGACCTCTCAAAGGTAAGGAAGTCTGACGTTGTGTTTTAGGCGGTTTCAATATTTTCGCATGCAGTAAAATAATTATTATTTAGAAAAAAATTGCGACATTTTGTTATCACGCTGCTTCACGACATGTTTTTTTTTTAATTTGCGACTCGAACGTTCAAGTTAAGTTAGATTTGAATTGTGACTAAAACAGAGTTAAAATATACCGACTTCACATGCGTGAGCGCACACTGCATCGTGTTTTCTGTCCTAGAATTACACAATATAAATGCCTGCAAACGGATCCAATGTAGAATACGCCGCCGACGTATTTATTCCACTATAGCTACTTTTGTTCTACGATAAACGAAATTAGAACTATATTTTTATCCTCATTGAAAAAAAAAACTAAGTGTAACTTGTAACAGCTGCTTCGGGCATTACTTCTAATAAGCTTGTCGAAAAACCCAATTACCGGAAATAATCGATAGTAATTAGTAGTGAGCTGAACGTTCATTACGCTGTTAATTCATATTGACAGTATTTCAAGAACAAAATTGTTTCTAAGCGACGAAGAAAGTCATAGCTTGAGTATTCACAGCGCAATAAATTATTACAGTCCTACGCCGCGCCGTCTAAATCGGTTCCTAATAAGCGAAATAAGTTCTCGTATCAAAAAAGCATTAACCGCCTTTGACAGATGACCTGTCCATTGCGACTTGATCCCTATTCAAATGAACACACACTCGCGAGCGTTATGTTCTACAAATGGGTCGCGGGAGGTGCGGCGTGTCGAGGCAAATTGGTCGTTTTTCCACACAATACGCGAACACCCCCGTATAATGTATGGAAGGGAATTTTATTTAATATCGCGTCATTGATTTATTGCTTTGCTCTAGTGTGTACCGTCTACCGTATTGGCCCTGTTTCCCCCTAAATTGTGTTTAGTGACGTGTGCCGGCTATGAATGTTGCCGTTTTTCATTTATATTTGCCGCGTTTTGGGGAATATTATTATTTATGTTTTTTTTTTTATTTATCGCCGTCATGCAACTCTCGAGATAGTGATGAAATTGCACTTAAACTGTACGTAAACTTTCTGTAGGAACTCCTGCCCTAAGTCATTACTCTATTTGAAAAAAAGTCTGTGTTTACTGTCGGCGATGAGAGAGATGTTTTCTCTGAGTTTCAAGGTCTAGAATCAAATAACAAAGTTATCATAAACTTCACCATTCAATTTAAAATAACAATAAAACGAAGAGTCGATGAATTTCCTCCCATTTAGGAAGTTAGGAAATCGCGGCAAAAACAATTATTAGATTAACGTCGCAACTTTGTGACAACCGTCGAAAATAATTTAATATTAAAACGAAACCGTTTGGAAAATGCAAAAGTTAAATTTATTATCCAACACTGTCGCTTAGTTAAACGAGCAGATTAAATGAGTTGGAGTTGAACCGACTTCCAAAAAGGAGAGTTCTGTGTTTCCAAGTTTGTTTGTATGTGAGCGGTTCTTTTAGAAAACTCATACACAACCGATTCTTACGATTCTTTTACTGCGGATAACCTATAGACATACATACTAAGGGATGATTTTAGAGCACTAGCTAATCCTTTAGGTTTTAATTTTTTTTCTACCAAACATACACCAAACGTACACACAATAGCTCTTACTCTTAATAAAAATATTTTCTCTCTCTGCCATACTTACACAATAGTACAACATCGTTTTCTCTCTTCCCCTAGGAGCTAGGGCCAAACACTATATAATTTTCTATCCGCAAAATTCCGTTATAAAAAATAATAACATACTCAAATCAAAACTGAAATTTTACTCTCATCGCGTCCAACGAAGTTTCATTTCAAAAATTTAACGCGAGATTCAATCTACAGACATACCCCTTTTATCTTTTAGGTGAGGAGTATCGATGCAAATGTGTTCTTTGAGTAACCGAGCGGCGCTCGAGGCGGGTCCGGTAATTAACATAGTATTTGCAATTAAAAAATAATTGAATATGACCTCCTGTGGGAATTTTCGGGACGTCCAACGACCGCGAGGCGCAAGGCGCGTTATTCAAGGTTCATAAATTTATTTTATAAAATTTAAGTGGCAAATCGATTGTAAACACAATATTAATTATTATATCTATATAATAAAAATGAATCGTCAAATGTGTTGGTAAGCGCATAACTTACAAACGACTGCACCAAATTGGATTTTTTTTTTGAGTTCGTTATTGTCAGGACAAGGTTTATGTAAAAGAATTTTGGAGTCCCTGCGGGAATTCCGAAACTCACGCGGGTGAATCTCCGAAACGGTTGGACCGATATTGACGGGACTCACTGCTAATTAGCTGTTGTTATAAGGAGTAAATTAGACTGCATTGGAGTTCCTGCGGGAATCCCGGAACTCACGCGGGTGAAACCGCGGACGTGTCACGTTGTTTGTCCGCGATGGACTCCGAAACTACTGAACGGATTGATACTGATAAAATTTCGTAACCATTTATAATATGGTCCAACTTAAAAGATAGGATAGTTTCTATCCCGGAATTCCCGCGGGAACTCCGAAATTACCGCGGATGAAATCGCGGGGACAGCTAGTTTTTTAATAAAAATGTGCAGATTCTATGTTTACTAGTAAGCAGGGCTTGACACAAGTCCTGGCTTTTCGTCCAATCATACAAATGGTATGGCGAAAATCCAGGGTTGTCGGACCAGTAAAAATTTTACCTCCAGCATTGTCCCTATCTAGCCTAGTGGGCTTTGTGGTAAGTTTAGTAAGCTAAGAAACCAAAGGCTAATATCCGAACTACTAACAAGATGAAGTAACCTAGAAGCGCCATAAACAAGTTAAATATCACGAACTAAAACAAGAAATGTCACCCGATTCCGTAAATATAACTTCCAATACAAATAATATAGAAGCCCGAACAAATAATTTTATTGAGTCGTCAGAGTGAAACACAACAGAGGGAGCAACGAAAATAATCCATTAGTACCTATGTATATTCTGGTAAGTCAAAACTTTATAAAGGTGCTATTTCACCCTGAGCAAGTTGAGGCGCAAGAAAAATTAAAGAGAAAGCGCTATACCTTAAATTAAAATGCCCAATAGGTACTATTTTATGGAGGAAAGGTTTGGTTTATTTGTATGGAGTAATCTATGAAACCATTTTGAAACTTCTTTCATTAATAAGAAGCTTTAGTAATGCTGAGTGACTTAAGTATACTTTTTGTTATGGAACATACAAGCAAATAACGTATTCGAAGATAGGGTATTTTTATCCTTAGACCATTTTGTAGTGCGAAGTGAAAGTTCCAAGTGAAGTTCCATGTTCCAAGTTGCACTGGCTTAAATCGATGCCGCGATTCCGTGAAGATATTATTGTATTAACTAGTGCTACCCCGCGGTTTCACGCGCAGTAATTTCGGAGTTCCCACGGGAATTCCAGGATAAACTATAAATATAAACCTTCCTCATGAATCACTCCATCTATTGCTAAAAACCGCATGAAAATCCGTTCAGTAATTTTTAAGTCTATCGCGAACAGAATACGAAAGCGACTTCATTTTTTTACTATGTAAAGACGTGGATGCTCCCTAATGCTCCATCTCTTTCCAGCTTCTAGGTCTACGTAAGCTATATCGAGTATATGATATTACAGCCAGGGCAATAGGGAATCAAGATTGGGGAAAAAACATTTTGTTGAACAACTTCTGAAGCACATAATTGTATACATATAATATACATATTTACGTATACAGGTAGGTTCATACTCCAGTATAGCTATTTACCTGTGTAATTGGGTTTGCTAGGAGTTCCGTGTACATGAAATATTAAAGAGGTAAAATATAAGCATTTTATTTAGAGAGAGGTCACGTTTTTTAAATATAAGTATGCAAGTGTTTACGTAAAATCAGTAAAATAATAATTGATATAAAACAAATACGTAGTTGGTATAAAACAAACGACCTGATTGGCGGAGTAGGCCACCATTACCCACTAATCAAGAGGTTCCGGGTTCGATTCCTGGTGGGGGCGGACTTTGTGTGATGAACGGGTTCACTTTTCACGTTTATTTTCATTAATTTGAAAAAGCAAAAAATACGTGTCTATTATTTTTTATTTTCTAACTGACGGACTAATTAGAATTTTGATTTTCTCACCCCAGAAAATACCCAATTACCGTGGG
This sequence comes from Zygaena filipendulae, assembly GCA_907165275.2. Lineage (NCBI taxonomy): Eukaryota > Metazoa > Arthropoda > Insecta > Lepidoptera > Zygaenidae > Zygaena > Zygaena filipendulae. The sequence continues at coordinate 6,287,863 of OU015674.1, forward strand.
TGAAACCGCGAGGAACAGTTAGAGATAAATAAAGAATGATTAGAATGGTAAGTTTTTCATAGTTGCCGTAAAATTGAAGTTTTATCAAAACCAAAGAAATAGCACAATTTACAATTACTTGTGGCAAGTTGTTGATGTCAGTAAAATAGTGCCTACCAAATATGAGGATAATTATTGCGAACCGAAGAAAACTTCCGGCGGATGTTGAAATAAATCAAACTGAATTCTTATTATCTTCTCTTAATGTAGGCAAGCTTACAAGGAATACTCGCGCTAAGAATACACCATTACATTCCTTCGCCAGGGAATTTTAAAATTAACGTCCTGTTAAATAAAACATTGGTAGAAGAAAACCTGGGTTTCCTATCCAAAAAGCTTATGTCTTCATCTCGATTTATTGCTGCGACACACACACACACCGGAATACGAGCTTTAACGGTATTCAAATACGGCAGAGACTGCATAAGCTTGAAAGACATAAAGGAAATTTATAACTAACCGTATAAGTAAAACGCTTTAGCGGTATGAGATATGGGGCCAATCTTATTACGGACGAATAGCGACCTGCAAACCATTTGTTGGGGATCGACCGGCGATATTTCGTTCTATAAGTATTTAAAAGAAACTAGCCGTGACCCGCGGTTCCATCCGCGCGAACCTCAGAATCCCTCGGGAGCTCCTAACGTAGAGCCCTGAACCAGTCTTGCCAAAATATTAATAACTAGCTGACCCCCGCGGTTTCACCCATAGCATGGTGGTAGGGCACTTTGGTGCTCGGCTGGCTAGCTACCACCTTCAAGTTGTAAATCTGTCGCCAAGCACCCAACGGTGTGTTCCGGCAGCCTCACTTGAAAGCCAGTTCCCATCCCCATTCCAGGTCGGTAACACCTGCATGCCGTCCGGTGTTGCAGATGTCCATGGGCAGCGGTAATCACTCACTCACCATCAGGTGTACCACTTGCTCGTTTGCCCCCTATGACATAAAAAAACCCCGTGGTCATTTAGAAGTTCCCGTGGGGATTTCGGGATAAAAAGCACCCTATGTCACTCAGGACTACCGTAGCTTCCTATAGGTGAAAGAATTTTCAAAATCAGTTTTCAAATCCAGAGATTACCCTCTACAACGCCACAAACTCACCAACTCACAATTCACAAGTATTACCCCTTAATAATATTAGTAAGTATAGATTTTTTTCATTAATTTGAAAAAGCAAAATATACATAAATAAATATCTATAATTTTTTACTATCTAACTGACGAACTGAATAGAATTGACTTACATAGTTTTCATACCCCGACGACATGCCTATTGTCCATATGGACATAGATAAGCAATAGTGTGTTAACCCACACTGGAGAAATTTTGACGCCATTTTGTGTTAAAAAAAAAATATGTTTAACAAATTGTTGGTATTTAAACTATTTAATAAGTTAAACATGTTAAAAAACGTTTTATAATTCTCAATAAAGCGTTCTATATCAATAACTTAATTTTGTGGGTTAACATGTTATTGCTTATCTGCGTCCATATATGAGTCTTCGTAAAACAACAACGAATTTCAACCTTTCTAATCTCGGCATTAACTTTAGATGTGCCTTCGCCGGTGTATCAAGAAGTGCTCAGCCCAACTCCCACTCTGAATCGTTCTTACCTTTAATTACACCTCGAAGCTACAATGGACGACGGAGCAAATGGTTCGAAAAATTATTATTGTACAATCGTGTCTGTGTTTCTGGCGGTGTTATTCTCGACGGTATTTGTTATCGCGTAACGATTATGCGCAATTTTGTTGTCTGTCATTTCATTTATGTCCCTCAATGGAATGCCCGATCTATACATATAAAATGCTTTGTCCTGAATGATCAATGCTCAGCCTAAACCGCTGTTCGTAGAGACATGAAACTTGGAAGGTGTGTTCTTTGTATAACGTGGGCATCCGATAAGTAAGGATTTTGGAAAATTCAACCCCTAAGGGGATGAAAAGGGGTTGCAAAGTTTGTATGGAACAATTCCGCGGGAACTTCGAAATTATCGCGGGTGAAAACGCGCGGGCTAGCGTGTATAATATATTTACGTATAGCTTGTCTAAACTAAAATGACGCGCCCTACTACTTAATAAGCAGTTTTAGATGTGCGACATCATGTATTGATAATATTTCTTTATTAGTGTGAGTGCGGCGACAGTATTGCGCACTTGTGATGAATAGACAGACCAGATTTATATATATAGTATCGATATTTTAACGGTTGTCCGATGCGTATACCCGATGGAGGGGCGCGTCATTTTAGTTTAGATAAGCTCTACAGTCTACATAGTTTATTTATATCCGGGATGCCGGAAGTTGAACTATGCGAAACCTGCTCTCTTAGTCAAGTTGACAATCAATAATCGTAAACTCACAGAAAACTAAGAAACAGAATCGCTATTACGTGGCCACGCAAAAATTAACTTTTGATTGGACAATTTTACGTGATCATGTTGTTACATGACGATTAGTTCCTTAGTTTTCTTTACGTAAACGATTGTTTATAGATGGTCAACTTGGCCAAAGGGACTGTATACACGAAAGTTTGTAAGAAAAAAATCTAAGGTCGAAATCGTTTTCGTATACGATTTCTGGAATACAACTGCAGCCGTTCGACAAGGCTAATTGCCCCGCGCAGATGTACCCAAGGGCTCATCGACGATTGAATCTACCTGGTGATTATGTAAAATGGAATCGTACTTGGGTTTACTTAGCCGAGCCGAATTCACACAAAAGGCACTTTTAAAGCGAGCGGCATGGAGGTATTTGATATGATGTAGATGTACCTTAAAATCCTCACTGTTATGAAAATGCGAATAATAATAATAATCCACTTCACAACACACAGATCTACTTGATCCCACAGTAAGCTATAAGCTTGTGTCGTGGATACCAAGCAAACGTGGTATATACTACACATATTATTACATATATATTATACTATAGATATATATATACACACCCTGTATGGTAGAATGGTAGTTTATTTGTTTGTTTGTTACGTTTTCACGGCTCAACGGCTCATCCAATCATCGTGAAATTTTGCATGTGCGTTGTCAGAGACAGAGAAGGAAATAGTATACTTAGTACTTTTTGTCTCGCAATTTCCACGGCAACAGCGAAATTAACGCGAGTAAAACCGCGGAGACCACCTCGTGTAAAACAAAGAGATTGTTTTCCTCTGTTTGTGTGTCTATGTTTTCACTATGATTTACAAAGTTAGTATGGTAAATTATATTGTATTATTATAATGGAGTACTTTTCGTTTCGAAATTATTTGTGAAATTCTAAGGGAATCAAGTCACACAATTTCTCGTGTTACCTATTTCTATTCAGGGCCCTTATTCACTATGACCAGCAACATTGCTTGCCCATAGCGCGCGTCTCAAAAAGGCATTTCCAAGAAATTATTATTCTTTATGCCATAGGAAACGTTGTTAATGTATTTTTTTGAAGTAAAACTTCTTTAATTACGAAGGAAAGACAGTTTTTGCGGCGTCTTATCTTAGCGCGGTGTGTTATGGTCATAGTGAATAAGGGCTCTGGTAGTACACTTTAGTTAAGTCCTTAAAGTCGAGCATTAGTACAAGGTACTTCACATGTTAAACGGGGACATAATGACTGTAGCTAAGTTGACCATTAGCTTAATGAGAAATTATTCCAGGAGTTGCTAGGTTTGATGTGATTTTTGGTGGCTCAGCATATTGTGTTGCGAATAGCAACATATATCTCCTAGTTTATCTATGACTAGCTGTGCCCCGCGGTTTCACCCGCGGTAATTTCAGAGTTCCAGAGCGGGAAGTCCAGATTACAATATGCTTATGTTACTCTGGGATAATTTCTAATACAGAAAGAATTTTTGTAATCAGTCCAGTAGTTGAGTTAAATCGTAACAAACAAACAAAAAGTCTATTCTTTCCTCTTTATAAATTTGTATAGATATAGATAACGGCTATCTGAACTGAAGTTACGACTATTTGCCTTACTTTCCTGCCACTTACAGAACTTTCATAACTTCTTTTATCTCAAAGTATATATAGCTCTGCATCCCTTTTTTTAATAGCCGACAAGATAAAAACTGCGAGTTTTATTCAGTTATCTACTAGCTAATTTCCTCGGTAACTTGCTGTTCCAGAATGAAAACTAACTAGCAGTTTCCCACCGTTTTGCTCGTATTTGGAATCACAACAAGTATCTCAATTTACCAGTAAATGCAGAAATCTTGACAATTAATAACAGGGGATTGTTCAGTATCAACACCATCTCTTATAGCAGTATTATTTACACCATATTATGTTAATTTTTCACCCTGTCAATTCCGACCTTACGAAAACGGAATAAAGTCAAGATTTCGATGAACGATAAATTGTTGTTACCTAGGCTTCTTAAAAGTTAAAACAATACTAACCAGTAAGCTCTCAGCTCACACTTGGCCGGTTTTTAACAAACAAGCAAGTGAAGCTTGTTCCTTGCTTGTCGTATCGTATGCTAATGTGGATGGGAATTCGCAAGTCGAAAGCTCGCTCGCCTCTCCACTCGTATGTGACTTGAGTGTAGAACACTCGATGCATTCCATGCAAGCGGTGAATAAACTTAGGACTGATTACTTTTTATTTCTCAAGGGTTAACTTGAAGTGGTTCAAAAATAGAACATGTTTTGTATCGGGGAGGGGAGTTTTTGGCGGGAGACTAAGGTGTCAGGCAGGCCAGCGACACTCCCTTGAACCTAAAGTTACTATGGATTTATGCGCGAACTTTTTTACCAACTTTGGAATACTTAACCAAACTTCTATGACTGCGTCATACATTGCATTGGTACGGTTGGCACAAAATGCTTTCATAGATCGGGTCAGCGATTAGTATGGAAGTGCCTACTCTTAAAACGTAGTGATTATTTGCTCAGTGGTGTCAGGCAGTCATTTGTTTTTGTGCAATGACGTATTTACCGTAATTTTTTTTCTTAACCCGTATTTTGCATCGGTAAAAATGTTAAAAGCGAGTTCTGCTGTTTGACATTATTAGATAGGTAGGTACATTGGACATTAACGTTTTTATCTACACCCATTTTATAGATTCTCTTTATAAGTTTCTGAACCAGTTAGCTTATTGCCAACATTAAAACCTCCAGTGTCATAGTAACCATAATATCATCCAAACGAGTGTTGTATCAAAAAAAGAACATCAAACCAAAACTCCGTAATAAAAAAAACTTATAGGTTATTCGCAACACTATACCTACAACATATAGTTTCAGAACCTTTTATAGAAGACTCATATCATGGGTGTAGATAAAATATTGTATGCAACAGTACTTAATAGGGATGTGGACTACTTTTGAAAATCAAAATTCTTATCAGTCCGTCAGTTAGAAAATAAAAAAATAATAGACACGTATTTTTTGCTTTTTTAAATAAATTAAAATATACAGAGATAAAGCGCATTAAAGTTTAGGATGAGGAGGTCGTGACGTCACTAACCGCAAAACCGCCATACAAACTGTCAGAATAGTGACGTCACGCGAAATTTCAACTCAATATATCGCCGTTATTTTTTGATTACGTAAAAAAAGAAAAAATACGTGTCCAATATTTTTTAATAATCTACAAGACGGACTAAAAAATAAAAGTTAGTCCACATGCCCATTAGGTACTAAAACACTCATATTGTGATAAACCTAGATTCGTGTTTAATACCCCTTATTATTCCAAAGTTGCATAAATAACTATTATCTATTTATTTTTAATAGATGCCAAAAAGTCTCTTTATATTCCCATATGTTTAAAATTATCAAAGAGTTTTTAAGACAATACTTTTATTAACAATAGCTATACAAAACCTATTTAGGTTTTCTCTATGAGTAGATGTAGCGAAAGCGATATACTTCTCTATGAGTAAGAGTTAACGTTGAATGGCTGGTGTAGAATCACACTCTACAAATATTGCATCCATTACATCCCAAACATAAGTCACACGTGAAAGAATCTCTTTCTAAAACGACATAAAACGATGTTATGATCTGTGGCGACACGCGGTGCATACAAACCTCGGTGTTCCGTGTAGAACAGACGCAAGCCATAACACGTACCAGAGTTATGTCTTATGACGCTTTATACATCTACTGACGCCGAAGTAGCTACCAGGTTTATCTAAATCGGTGTCAGAGAACGTATTGTGAAGACTCATCCGTTGTTTCAAGAAAGTTTTTGAAGTTATAGTAAGTAGGGTACTTACTTCTTTCCGCACACTGAGATTCTAGTTAGCAAAAGGAAGTGATGCGTTTGAAATTGGAACAGCGACGTCAAGTCTGTATCGACACCCAGTTTGACAGCGCCGTTTATTTATTAAAAGTCCTAAACAATACAATAGATGGCATTGATTCCACATTTCTGTCTGCTGATTTACATTTAACAAGGTTTTGCTCGTTTATTTATTCATATGAATGAAATATAATTTTATACGTGCGTATGTAAGTAAACACGGTCATTTGTAATTTGTATACTATCATCCATATAATCCTTAATATTATAAATGCAAATGTGAGACTGTTTGTTTGTTACGCTTTTACGCCTTAACTACCTCAAGCGAGCAATGAAAATTTGCATACCCGTTGCCTGGGTTACAGAAACAGACATAGGATGCTTTTTATCTCGGAAATCCCGCGAGAACTCCGAAATCAACGAGGATCAAACCGCAGGGAATAGCTATTAATTATAGTTAGTATTTAAATAAATCAATATATTAATAGCGGTTGAGCTTGTTACAAAATCGGAGTAGGTATTAAAGATAAGCATCAGCTCGCATACATCGAAGCCCGTGTATGGTGATTGAATACATTAAAGATTTTTTTAAATACGTACGGTCTACCTACATTATATCTCATATTATAAGTCACAGTATTGTTAAGTGGGTAGTGGGCGGTATGTGTGCTCTCAAACAGTGTGTGTGTCGAAATTGTCAAGTACCCTATAATATCTTTCTCTGTATCCCTGGTATGCAAAATTTCATTATGATTGGTTAAGTAAATAAGGCGTGAAAGTGTAAATAAAAAACAAGTTCGTATTTATAGCAGTAAGGACTGATCTAAAACATTAGTCACGTATGTTCTTATTTCTTATTCTAAAATAACATCAGTTCTCGATTGGATTATGGTTATTGAATGGGCATGTTGACTAATTTTTTTTTTAGCCCGTCTTGTAGATTAATAAAAAATATTGGACACGTATTTTTTCTTTTTTTACGTAATCAAAAATTAACGGCGATACATTGAGTTGAAATTTCGCTTGACGTCTCTATTCGGACAGTTTGTATGGCGGTTTTAGCGGTGAGTGACGTCACGACCCCTCGCCCTAAACTTTATTGCGCTTTATCTCTGTATATTTTAATCTATTTGAAAAAGCAAAAAGTACGTGTCTATTGTTTTTTTTATTTTCTAACTGATAGACTAATTAGAATTTTGATTTTCAAAAGTAGTCAACATCCCCATTGAATTGAATAAACTTTATTTGACACAACACAAAGATTTACAAACGGCATACGTATACAACAACTATACATATATATCTAAAGACATGAATATAGATAGCAAAATTTCCGAAGGAGGATTTAAATCGACCAAGTTCTACAATAACACCGATATTGCATCTGTAGATAAGCTCGATCCACAGGTAAGTTGATAATATTACGTGTACTTGTATGCATTTAATTACAGCCCACACAAAGGCAACGAAAGGTTAATCCGCCATGTGGATATTGTTGAGGCTTCGTTCGTGTTCACTCAATGCCATGCGTTCATACGCTTCATACGCTTTTAGTTCGAGAGCACACAATTTTATGGATGCGGTAAGTGTTGTTTTTTGATGAAACATAATACATATAACGCACTCTTAGAATGAAAGGGAACTAAATCAAAATTCCTGTAACTGCTGATATTGATAGAAATTGATCTTAAATTCAGCTAGTAATATAATATATTGTACTGATTATACTATATATATTGCACTCATTAAATTAATTATTATTAACACAAACAAAAACAAAAAATCGATTTTCATGAAACGATTTTCTGGGTAAGAAAAATCGATTATACAAATAAATTAGGGCGAAAACCCAACTTGCTATAGTATTATATTATATTATTATCTGTACCAAAGTGAAAGTTAAAAAAAGGTTTATTTATTATATTTAAGGTTTTTTTTTAATAATAAAGAAGGCATGCAGTTTTTTTTTTAATAGGAAAAATTCAGTTTCGCAAAATCGATTATTTTTTAATTTTTCTAGCTAAAGCCTAAAATCGATTTTTTTTTACGAAACGAAATCTATTAATGAAATGAAAATAGAAAAATCTCTTCATATAATCGACTGATTCGACTATTTATGTATGTCACAGATGGCCACATCCGAACAATACGGGAGTCGACAAATACACATCTTTGATCCTCATAGTTCAGAGGGGCTATTACGTAACTTTTGTTTCTATCATTTTTCGGTTGCAATAAAAAATATGGCGGTTTTGCGATTAAAAAATTTACTTTTTGACATCTACAATATATAGCAATCAACTAAAATAAACATACTTCAAAAGTTGAAGCTGTCTAAACATGATTAATTGATCATAAAATCGCTATTTTTCTGATTGAAACTGAAATATGATAGCAACAAAAGTTACATAATAGCCCTGCTGAACAATTAACCTATGTGATTTTTCAAAGTATTATAATGCTCAAGCTAAGGAAGTCCGAAGATTTTCAAAGTTGAGCATTAGTCAAAAATTCTCAAAAACTACTGAACCGATTTAATGCTAACGTGGACAGTAGATTACATACGCAAACGTTTGGCACCAAACGATAGCTTGAAAATAAAAGCTGCAGCGCCATCTAGTACAAATAATAGGAAACCTTGTGCGAGATTTAAATTTTCTACAGCCAGCGGTTTAGCCAGGTCGTGGCGCTGCCTGTCAGTCAGACGACCAGTCAGTTGCTCAGTTATAATTTAATTGTTGAATAAAATTTAAACTGGGTATTCGTCTAAAGACAGAAAAGTGAAAAGGTTGTAAAAAATATTGTAATTTCCTTTCAAATTCAAAAGATTTTGAAATGTGTCATCAAAAATCGATCAGTTTTCGAATATTAGCTTCACCGAGAACTCTTCTTCTATCTTCTACTTTCTTTTCATGCTCGCAAGAGGCTAAAATATCTACTCCTAGAAGTTTCTTTACTCCATACATAACAATGTTGTGCATCGTTTCGCGTCAAAGACAGCGTCATGTCACCGCCATTTGTGGGGAGATATTAAATTTCTTGTAAACATAATATGAAGTGAGCATAGGTGTCGTGAGAGCACTTCCTTTGTTGGCTATAATATTAAGCATCTCTCCGATATATCACTAGTAATGGATTCGTAGAGTTTTGTAATGTGATATTAAATTATAGAGGATATGTTTGGTGTATATTAAGGCATCATATTAAGGCTTTCTAATATTTCCACTGTTGGGGCATAGGCCTGCCTTAATTCTTAGGGTGAACTTCACAGTTCTGATACTTATGTAGGTTTCCTCATCGTATTGTAAACCTTGTCGTGATCATTTTGATTTGTATACAAATCAAAATATTAATATACAAAGCTAATACCAGAGCGACCGACCCACCTCCTACCAAGAGGCTAGAAATCTACAGTTGGATTAAAAGAGTAACCAGATCTCTTAAATAAAATTAAATACGGCACGCTTTGAAAAAGAAAACAATGTAATACGAGAATGCAGTTTTCTTTCTCGCACTCTATTCAAGGTTTGAGGGAAAGCGACAGCGATATATCCGTCGAAAACCTGTTCTTCAAATTTTATCCAGCCCGCCTTTTCTCTTAATTTTCCGCCAATTACCTAACATTAACATCATAACTGTCGAATCGACCCATTGATCACAAAGTACACCTTCTTTAATTTATCAGGCGATAATTGGTCTTGCGACATTCAAAGAAGGGGCTGGATACTTAGGTACTAGGTACTATTATAAAGCGGCACTCACAAAATAGACAACATTTAACCAATTACGTAATACTTCAAGTTACAACGCTAATGATTCAAAGCGAATCGTTTAATCGAATAATGTAAGTCGTAACTCGTACGCAACGCGCCATTGAATCGATTGCATATCGAGACAAATCGAGTGAAGCGTTTGACCTTATTGACCTCAGCGTATCTTAAGATTATTTCGTAACTCGATACGCGTGAACGAAGCTCTGACCCAACCCTTTTTGAAGGTATTAGATGTAATAATTCAATTAGTTTCAGGATAACGAGTGATAATAATACGCCTAACACGTTAAAAAACATCAATTTTGACTATACATAGTCATCATTATCTTCGATAGACGTCTTCTATATCTCTCTGTCTACCCAATGGTTAATTGGTAGAGATTGCCGCGAGGCATTAAGTTCGCCATTTGTACATACTGTGCAATAAAGAATAAATCTAATATATATAAATCACGTGTCACGTTGATTGTCCGCGATAGACTCCGAAACTACTGAACGGATTCTGATAAAATTTTGTAACCATTTATAATATGGTCCAACTTAAAAGATAGGATAGTTTTTATCCCGGAATTCCCCCGGTAACTCCGGAATTAATGCGGGGAACTGCTTATCACCGTAAACTACAGCTCTTTTTTTCCGGAATTACCGCGGAACTCCTAAATTACCGCGGATGAAATCGCGGGGGACAGCTAGTAAATAAATAAAATACAGTACTGCTGTAGCAAAGACCTCCCAGCTCCCTCCACCACAAGGGTCTACGGTAAAAGACCTTCGCAACCAGGGCCCGGTCCATCTCGTGGCAAGTCTGCCCACACCGCGGCCAGGAAGTGGTCACTATTCAAAACAATTTCTACCCCAACGGCATTCAACTACAAGCGATGTTCCCCGATCATTGTCATTTAAAACCCTAAAATAGGCACTTTGAGCTTTGTCGGATAAAATTTTTCAACGGATCTCATGTCTATTACGACCTTGTCGTAGTAAAACTTCGATGGTTACCTTTTTTCATTGCCCTTTGAATGACTTTGAGTTTTCTTATGAGGGAAATCACTGATAATACACTAATCAAATACATTATTAAGATCGGATTACGTGATTTATTTTGAATTACTAAGTATTTGTGAAGATATTGCAAAGCTTACCAAACACAGCCCCAGCCGAGTTGCGAGTTCGATAAACAATAACTGACCTATTTTTAGAATTGAGACCCACTTGATTGGTCTGTGTTTCAGATTGACAAAGCTATCGAGCAAAAATACGATCTTCAAGAGAATGTATGACAACACAATGACATGTTGAACATTGTCTTGTCCATTTTCAGATGTACTCGTTAAACACTAATTGAGGTAATCGGATTTAACGTTTACGCTGTCTTCCAGAGTTGCGAGGAAGGCTAGTTAAAAAAATCTAATAATCAACATAAATAAATAAATAATTATTAAAACTAAGATGAGCGCTTCCTCGCCAACAAAAATATTTATAGGTTGGCGAGATATTCCTACATATACCTACATATGTATATAGTACTTACAACGTGTTAATGAATTAACTGAAAACCTGATACACCCCATTTAAAAAATTAAACAATAATAACATGATTAAAATATATTTTTATTGTATGTCGAAAAAATTTATACTTTAAAAGTTATTTAACCTTAGTTACCTATCTATGAAATTCCAAGCGCTACGCCCGCGCCTACCGGTTCGAATTTTTTTGCTGCGGGCGGCGTATGCGCTAAATATTGTGTTATTAATAATTTAGACATGGGCTAGTAAAAATGAAAAAAAAATAACCCATATTAAAACATAGTGCGACCGATTTGCTTGTCGATTCTGAGCAAACTACTTTCTAGTTTTCAATTAATTCATTAACACGTTGTATATGTAAATTTGTGGATAAATAAATAAATAAACAAATCAAGAAATTACGTAATGCCACGGTTAAATGCTGTAAACACTAGGTGTCGAGTGGTCGGAACATGATGGAGTGCCGTGCAGGTCGCAGGGTTAAAGCACGACCTATCCTTTCACTTTCCAAGACCGCGTTGAGTAACCGATACACATGTTACGTATCGTTTTAGTTAAATCACAGGATTGTTTGTGGCACGTGTACGATTGAATCGCACGAGTTGCACAGGGAGCAACCACCTTGTTCAACAGTGTTGCCAGCTATGTCTTGTCAGTTATGTAGTAAAGTGCATTGTGCACTGGAACAAATTTTGGTTTATTCCAACTGGATTACCTTGAGAGACGACTACCCGGAATATCTGTTAACAATATACTCACATCCCCTTTACTTATTGGTGTCCAATTTTCTATCATTAAAAGATTTTGCAGTTACGTTTAATCCTAACTTAATATTACATAAGCAGAATGTGAGTTTTTGTTTGTTACGCTTTCATAACTTACCTATTTTACCAAGCATCAAGTTTACATACAGAAAAGGACAAATTACCGAATTCCTGTAATTAATTCTTGAATTCCTCTAGGAAGTCCAAATTGATGAGGGTAAAACAAAGTGGAACAGCTCGTATGAAATATTAAAAAAACTAAATATTCACTTTTTAAATAATGGATATTGATCCGTTTAGAAAGATATAAATATACAATATACCTGTGTGATTGGCGTAGCTGCTTTTAAGAAATTCATAACAAGTTGCCTGCGACATCACCCGAATTAATTTCGGAGTTCTCACGGTAATGGGGATGTGGATAACTTTTGAAAATCAAAATTCTAATTAGTCCGTCAGTTAGGAAATAAAAAACAATAGACACGTATTTTTTGCTTTTTTAAATAAATTAAGATATACAGAGATAAAGCGCATTAAAGTTTAGGGTGAGGGGGTTGTGACGTAGCTAACCGCTAAAACCGCCATACAAACTGTCAGAATAGTGACGTCACGCAGAATTTCAATTCAATATATCGCCGTTATTTTTTGATTACGTAAAAAAAGAAAAAATACGTGTCCAATATTTTTTAATAATCTACAAGACGGACTAAAAAATAAAAATTAGTCGAGATGCCCATTATTGGACAAACGGTACCCTATTTATATGTATGCAAAATTTCACGATGATTGGCGGAGTAGTTTATAATATAGACACCGGCAGAATTAGCGGAACATAAAAAGGCAGAGTATAGAAATAATTACGTATGTATGTATATTAAAACAAATAATAATTAGACGTGAAGTAATAAACTAATATACATCTTTTAACATCGACTTTAAGAAGTTTTTAGTTAAATTTTATTAAAAGTAATCAAAATTAAAAAAAAAATCTCTAGTTTGTGAGAACACAGACAATGTTGCAAATAAAAGTTGAATCACGAAGGGGAAACATACGTTATTAATCGTTCATTTATTTAGTGTTAAAATCACAGTAATCTTTAATTTGCAACATTATTTGTGTGCCCACAAATTAGCGAAAAGGTGTTTTTTTATTATTATTTTAAATAAAATTTAATAATTTAATTACAAACTTTTAAAGTGTTAAAAGATGTATATTAATTTATTAATTCACGTCTAATTATTATTTGTTTTAATATATATACGTAATTATTTCTATACTCTGCCTTTTTATATTCCGCTAATTCTGCCGGTGTGTATATTATATACCATATATAATTGTCTATATCTATAACAGTAAGTATTAGTTAGTTAGGATTAAGAAATCTCACAGGCCTAGCTGTCCGATAGTGAAAAAACCTCGAGTATTTTTACGATTGGTTCCATTATCAATGTCTGTCAGTTACTCTCAAACGCCGATGTTGTACGGAATTAAACACATTAACGTACCCGGCATTGTTTACTGTTTAGTTCTCGGCGATCGTATCTCTGCGACCTCAATACTAAGATCGGTTGGAGCGTTCAACTTGAATAACTTGCAGTTAAAAAGGTCAACTACATTAATGGTTGACCGCGAAGACTATGGAGTTAAAATAACAGATAGTATAATTGAAAATTTAGATATAGATAGAGGTGTCAATAAACGATATCATTATCTCTTTGCATGTTATTCGTCTTTGAAAATCAAACCTTCACAAAATAACCTTCAATTTAATTTATTTTTAAGAGCTTTATAATCGAACTTCTCTAAGTTCAAAACATGTTTATAAATAAAAAATAAATTAAATCAACAGCATAATATGCCGCTATCGGCTATAGTATACATTTTAGTTTAGGGGTACTTCCCGCTAAACGCTTCCTTTTATTTTACTCACCTAGTTTGGTCACAAGATTTTTTTTTAATGACGAATGCGTTGCGTTACACGTCGAAATACGAAGTGTTAATCTTTCGTATAATTTATTTATTTATTTTATTTATTTATTCTTCTTGCACAAAATAGTACAAATGGCGAACTTATATGATGAAATGATATACATATATGGCTAGACTGCTTGGGTCAGTTTGACTGAGAGTTTCTTTCGTTACCTATGATTTATAAACACCAAATACACTGATAGCTACGCGCACAATTTTTTTTTTACATCAACTTTCTTTACAAGTATACTCGCAAAACAATCGATAGTCTCAAGTTCATTGTTTTGGCGGTAGTTTTACGCAACGCACTCTTAACTAGAGAACAATGGAGACGAACTGTGTCTTGGACATGTCGCTAGTGGGAACATGGGGTCGGCACACGCCCATAGATTTTTGAAAATATATTATTGCATCACTCCCTCGCGAGTGCGCTAGGCTGGGTGACATGGACGGTGAATAATTCGAACGCAGGTGTGTCATGGAGAAATGGAATAATTTAATAAAACGTTTATGTGTGATACGCGTTAAAACTTAATATGACAGACACAATTCCAAATATTCGTCACCCCTTTTATATACCTATGTGTATTTCTTTGATGTTATGTTTTGTATGGAGGACGAGGGAGCGAAAAACAAAATATAGACGACTGCTACTGATTTTTCTCTAATAATTAATTAATTTGCAATTAATGCACAGAAATACACAACCGTCTTTGTAAGGATAAAATTTTGTATGTTTTTTAAAACTGACAGAACAAAATATAAAAGATCATAAATTTGAAGTATAAATTTTTTCGACATAAAATATATTTTAATCATATTATTGTTTATTTTTTTTAAATGACGTGTATCAGGTTTTTAGTTAATTCATTAACACGTTGTATATTCAATAATAATTAATACACATCAAAACAAAATAATAAGAGATAAAATGACTAATTATGTACCTACAAGGCTCTTTTCGATGACTGGGACTTTTTCCAGTAGGTAGGCAACAGAAGAATGGAATAAAATTGGCTGATCAGTATAAATTATTATTATGTTTATCATAATATTATTTAGGTATGTCAATTTGATTGCCCATCACAAAATGAAAACACTCCAGCGATCATACCAATCAAAATCCAATTTATTTATTTTTCAAACGTGTGATAAAATCTATAGCTAGTCAACGTTTAGCATAAACGAGCCAAATAAATCACGGCGCATGGCGGCAGCGAGTTCAAATTTCGAATAGAAAAAGCGCGGCGCGCTCCGATTCGGGTTGCCAGCTCGGATTTGAGGATTGCAACGTGTCTCGAATACCAGCCAGTGCTGGGATGGAAGCAATAAAGTCCGGCCAGTGCTATGCCACTGGCGTGGGAGTTCGTGCGAGAAAAACTGAACTCCGTTTACTACATACACAATTTTCTTTGTGCATAATATTGTGTCTTTAAAAATCAATGAGTTTAGCATAATCCATACTATGTATGAATGTCCCTTCATTCGTTTGTTTGTTTGGTAGGCTTTCACGCTTTAACAGCTCAATGGATCGTCATGAAATTTGGTATACTTTTAATCCAGGAATTCCCGCGGGAACTCTAAAATTAACGCTTTATTATGCATTTAAACAGCTAATTCGATTTAAAATAGTGTACAATTACAATCCAAAACTTGAATTTGGAAGACAGCAACAAAATGTGCAATAAAATTTGTTAGAAACTCTGTGAACTTGGCATTTTTAAAGCTATAGTTTATTCAGGTCATGTTTCCAACAAAAAAAAGGAATTTATGCTAGATTCATAAACAATACAGAGATACAAACAACTTGCTCTTCTGTTTATTCTACATGAATAGAGTAAAAGGAGGATATAATAATAAGAGTTTATTTCACTTAGAAACATCCTGACGTATATTTTTAAGAGCAGTTCACGCTGGAATTCCAAATTAAGTGTGCAGGCATCGGCACAATGTGCGCACAAAATATTTTATGCAAACGCGGAGTGTTTATTTGCATATTTCGCGATAAACATTTCGCTACCCGCCGTAAGTGGGTGACCGCAAGCGGATTTCATGAAATGACTGATCGCAAACAAGTCACGTACGTTATGTGCATGTCATTATGTGCATTATTCGTATAATTCTCTTCTTAGTAGGTAATGTGAATCGTGGAGTTTTTTTTCAATTATTTTTTTATTGTTTAATAGCTGAAAGTTATTTTCGTTATCTTACTTTTCTTAGGATGTAAGGTTAAATGAGAAATCCGGTGTACACTGTTTTAGTTTTTATCAAAATCGATCCCGAGACCGAGATATATTGTTTATTTTTCTATTTTTGTGTGAAAATCTTAATGCGGTTCAAAGAATACATCTACTTACCAAGTTTTAAAAGTATAGGTCTTATGGTTTCGGCTGTGGCTGTGACATACAGACGGACAGACAGACAGACATAACGAATCCATAAGGGTTCAGTTTTTTGCCATTTGGCTACGGAACCCTAAAAACATAACAGATAAATAGTCCTTGGAACAGGTAGTCATCTTTAATGCAATACATACTAGCTGTTCCTCGCGGTTGTACCCGTGTTAATTTCGGAGTTCACGAGCGAATTCCGGTTTAAAAAGTATCCTGTCCTTTTCTGTACCCCTGAAAACGTGTAAGCAAAATTTCATGATCATCGGTGGAGTAGAAACGGCGTGACAATGTAACAGTCAGACAAACAGGCAGAATGACTTTCACATTTACACGGGATTTTTCACGGGATAAATAGGTATCCATAATATTAATTCCGTGCAAAATAAAGTAAAAACTCATCATTAACTCAACATGAAATTCTTCTGTTTACCAACTCGTTTGTGTAAATATTTTTAAACACATGGGTAATATTTAAGTTCAAATAAAAACAGTTTATTTATTTTATTGTTCACTGTTGTTAGCGCAATGACGTAATCGCAATTCGCATGTTTTCAAAAGTACATAAAATTAACTCGTTTGAAACGCGGCGTTTTTTATTATACTTTTACGGGGTAACCGTTAAGTAAATATTTAGCGCTTTTGTAGGTAAAAGTACGCTAAAATAAAAGTTTAAAGGGTCATTCACACTAAAAACGTTTACGCTTCATTTTATTTTATTTTTTCATTCAACAAAATTCCACAGCACATGGCAGTAATTACAAACAAATTTCATAAACTATATTTAGGCCATTACGGAATAGTACTATGTTACCCGATCTTATACACATTAGCAATAAGTATTATTATAATAAAGAATAAATAATTAAGACTAAAATAATTTTAATGTTGATTCGAATCGCAAATGTAAAAATGTGCCCAACGAGCAATCTGGGTCTCAACTTAATATTATGTTATGTTGTGTATGTGTATGTGTATAGTTGCATGTGAGTGTAGTTTATAATTTGAAGAGAGGGTATTTGTTTTTGTCGATGAACTGAGCAGAGTTCCTAATATAATGTCGGGTTCACATGGAGATGATACGTGCAGCCACGAGCAATAAATAATAATTAAGTAAATGAGAAATAATAATTAGATGCCAATTGTCAATAAATAAAATAGAACTTTTCTTTTATAAAAATCAACAATATAGTAGATCAGTTTTTAAAACTGCCAATTTTGCTTAAAACACAAATGAATAGGTATACGTTACTTTACGAAACTCGCTGCAAAGATGCAGATAGAAAAACTGATTCATGCCTTAGTCACGACCAAAGTCTATAAAATCTCTCAGTATTCGAAAATGTTAATTTAAAATGTCGACAACGCCGTATTTTAATATAATAGTTGTCGACTAATTCTAAAAAATGTACCTACTACTTTGTAAGTTGAGATAATGAAATGTACCTACTACTATGTCAGTTGAGATAATGCAGGTGCCTCGTTTTTACAACCCGTTTCAATATATACCAGCTATTCGCTGCGGTTTCACCCACATTAATTTGAGAATTCCTGAGGGACCTCCGTGAAATCCTTTATTAGCTAACGTTTCCTACCTATAAACTATCTACTTGCCAATTTTCAGCATCACATGTCAAGTAGTTTTCAAGAGTCCTTTCTCTGCACATAGTATAAAACAAAGTCGCTTCCCGCTGTCTGTATGTCCCTATGTATGCAGGTCTTTAAAACTACGCAACGGATTTTGATGCGGTTTTTTTATAGATAGAGTGATTCAAGAGGAAGGTTGATACGTATAGGTTATCCTGGAATTCCCGTGGGAACTCTGAAATTACCGCGGGTGAGTCCTTTTTCTTTTATAAAGGTATAGGAGATGGATGGTAACATAAATACTAACATAGATATTAGATATGTAGTCACCATAAAAATGTTATCATCAACCCGGAGATCGACATCGAACCCGCGACACCTCTCGTCTTCACTAACCACTGATTCAGCGGTGTGGTCAGTTGCGTCAAACAGCACTCTCTAGCGTCAAGGTCAGTCGCGTCAAGCGTCAATCTAGCGTGAAAGGCTCTTAACATTCATACAACAGTAAAATAGTAATTGCGAGAATGCTTTACTCATTGTTTATTCACATTTTGAATGTTGAATGTTCTCGAGAACTGACACGGGCAATCGCGATGTTGCCAGTTGTTATTTCAGCATCGTTTTGAATATTATTATTGTTATTTACTCAATGGCCAGTCGTATCACAAAGGAAAATTATTCCTGCTTTTTTTCATACAAAGAGAGTAACTTTGAAGATTTCTTTGAATATTTTAAATAAGACTTCCAAGTGATATAAAAATTGGGATCAAAACGTGCGAATCGACGGAAAAGAATCAAGTTATCGCGGCTTCCAAATTTAAGAAAATAAGTATCCATGGAAAAGCGTTGTTGTAGTTTACTCAAAACAATTTGAAACGTAAAAAAGCGTAAAAAAATGTGTGCGTTGTTTAGAAATTTAGCAAATGGAGATGAAAAGCTGCCTATATGCATCTATTTCGTATTATACGTATACCTTATGTATTACATATAACATATACACATTTGTCTTATATCAGTTGTCTGGTATCGAAAAAATTCTTTGCTATTTTGGTAAAAGGATGGTGCCGTGGCCCGTTAGTAGGTATTCAAAGTTTTATCATTTCCTTTTAAATATCTTCAATGAACAAACTCTGATCTACTTTTAATTTTATTTCATGTATATGTCGTGGCCAAATCTTATAGTCAATTAACTATCGAACGTCACCATATTTTGTCTTTGGCGCATCATTTGGTCACAAACGAAACCTAACCTAACCAAGAATGACGGGTGCTCAAAAAGTACTTGTTAGGTACTATGTAATCAGTTCATGATGTTGCCACAACATATAGGTTTATGACCATTTTAACCCTGATGCAAGGCGCTCGTTACAACGGCCTCGGGCCTCGGTGTCACAACACAAACATCCCGAGCAAAAACTAAACGCAATTTCACACTTGGGACCCGAAAACAAGTTTAGGAGAACGTTCACGAAGTTAGTCTGCGTCAGTAGGATACGAGAGGCTTTTCTTTACACACAAAAGTTTTGGTGACGGTAAATCTGTACATATAAAATTACGCATTCCGACTGACAGACTGATTTGTCATCACAAAACCCAAACAATGCATCTAGAATCTACACGCTTGAAGTTTTGCATAAGGCTTCCCTTTCAAGGTGTAAGTGAATACTTGGAAAGCATGTCCCAACTAACTGACTCATCATCTCAAAGCCTAATCAGTGGGTCTAATATCTATACACTTTGCATTAGACTTCCTTACCTAAAGCAAATACTTGGAAACGGTTTTTGCCGGCGACCGAAGAAACATGAACTTGCATCGCTAAACAATACTTTTAACATCGACTCTCATTGTGAATACTAATAAAATTAAACAATTGACGCACACAGTACTAAAACGCCGATTTATAAATGAGGCATGAAAACTGTTCTAAATTCGAGAGGTCAAAAGGACTTTGAATATTCATACAAACTACATCCTTTTAATTTCAGAACATTTTCCGAAAACAATTAAAAATAAAAAACAAACACAAACAAAACAGAGGCGGATCGTTGCGAAGTGTTTACCCTCCTGCCGCTCTGCGATATCTGTTTGTTCAGCACACACCTAGGTTACACTAAGCGTGATGGCAGATAAAGCACGTCACACCGCCCAGACTCAAATTAATTGCCGCCCAAAATTGTTTGCTCTTTGCCTTTAATTCGAAAAATGGTGCCGAATAGAGGTTAATTTATTCCAGGCGGGCATTGAAAATTCGATTCCATAGACAAAATTGAAGATGGTCTAGCACAAGACAACACGGCCCAATTACTTTTAGATAGACATGATAGGTACGTCTGACACCTTAAAATATAATTTGGTTTGAACAT
Organism: Zygaena filipendulae; assembly: GCA_907165275.2. Lineage (NCBI taxonomy): Eukaryota > Metazoa > Arthropoda > Insecta > Lepidoptera > Zygaenidae > Zygaena > Zygaena filipendulae. The sequence goes on from OU015674.1 coordinate 6,308,525, forward strand.
TGTTTAGTGCTTTCTTAAAGTTACATTATTATTTTTTTAAATACGTAATGAGTCATCCTCAATACTTATTGAGTGACGCGAAAAACGCAACTAGATATTTTAGAGTGTGTAGAGGAAAGAAGCAATGTGGGAGCCTTAATATTACTGACCGAATATAAAAACAACAATTTTTAGATTTTCTACATATTTGACTGTCTGATTCGCTCATCAGGCAAAAACTACCGAACGTAATTGCAATGGAATTCTCGCTTTCAGCTTTTTGCCTTACTCTGAGCAGAGGTTGTGTGTCATCGCAGCGATGGAATCAAACTAATGCGTACAGTCAGCCGCAGAGATATGTACTCAATAAATTTTAACAGTCTTTAATAGGCTAGTTTCCTAAATTTTCTTTTTTAGCCCGTTTTGTAGATTATTAAAAAATATTTGACACGTATTTTTTTTTTATGAAACCAAAAAATAACGGAGATATATCAAGTCGAAATTTCACATGACGTCACGCCTCGCTACAGTTTGTTCGCACGTTATAGCGAGCTGTGACATCACGAGTCCCCCACCCTAAACTTTAATGCGCTTTATCTATGCATATTTCCATTATTTTAAAAAAGCAAAAAATACGTGTCTTTTATTTTTTTATTATCTAACTGACGGACTAAATAGAATTTTGATTTTTTTACCCAGGAAACTAGCCTGTAAAAAAAGGTCAACGTCTTTTTAGGTGACGAATACCTAAATAATATGGCATTAGAGTTGAAGATAATACTACTTTTGGTCAGATAGTCCAGCCTTCCCATGGGTGGGTTAATCATTCATCAATGTTGGTGGATTTGAAAAATATGCTAACACGAAATGACAGCATCAAAACCGGTCAGACACCGGACTAGATTGTCACTTCACTTCTTCAATCCTGGCTTCTATCGTGACCAGCACAACGATTCCGTCAATTTCAAGTTGTGGATCCAACGCAGGCGATTTTTATAAATAACTAGCTGTTACCTGCGGTTTCACACGCGGTAATTTCCACAGTTCCCGCGGGAATTCCAGGATAAAAAGTACCCTATGATCTTCTCTGTACCCCTGACAACCGTATACAAAAAATGGTGATCGGTCCAGCCATTCACGCGTCATGCCGTGAGTAATGGAAATAGGGATTCATTTTTACTTATCTATATATAGATTTTGAAGTTCAAAAACAAGACGAAAAGTTATTCTTAGGTTTTAATTTACACTACAACTACATACCTACTACGAAATAGACAAGAAACTTTTAAGACAATATAATATCAAAAATATACAACGTTAAGCAATTCTAGATCGTCGGATAACCGTGTCCAAACCTAACTTGTGTATCTGACAAGTGGACATTAACGCTCGACACGTCTAGAGACTAAAATGCCATTGTATTATTATGTAACCATCATTATTATGTGCCAATTTGTCACGCTTCTTTCAGAAAGGGGGTTATTTTGTAAAAAAAATATAATTTTGCATTTTATAGGTATGCTAGCTGTTCCGCGCGGTTTCACCCGCGATAATTTCGAAGTTCCCGCGGAATTGTTACATACAAACTTTGCAACCCCTTTTCATCCCTTTAGGGGTTGAATTTTCAAAAATCCTTTCTTATCGGATAAGTAAGATAAGTAAGAATAAGTCATACAAAGAACACACCCTCCAAGTTTCAGGTCTCTACGATCAGCGGTTTAGGCTGTGCGTTGATCCATCAGTCATTCAGGACAAAGCATTTTATATTTATTGATAAGCAAGCTGTCTCCCGCGGTTTCACCCGCGGCAATTTCAGACCTTCCTATTTTAAAATTTCATCTTATTGTTTATCTTATTACAATTTCATCATATTACCTATCTATTGGTAGTTTTTGTATGAAAACCGAAAAAAAATACTATTTAAAACAGAATAACCCATGAAGTCGGATCACGTTCGCTCGACGACACAAATTCCGTGACACACGAACCGACAGTCGCGCACACAAAGCGACAGCAACACGTGTGATTAACGACCCGACAGTTAAGGAGTTTCGAGAGCGAAGATGGACGGATAAGGTCGTACTTTCAATGCGTGTCAATTTACAGTTTGTCGTAATATAACTGGTTTCTTGCTATTTAATAGTGTAAGTTAAAGTTACAAGCCAATGTTAACCTACGTAGTTTATGTAGCTATAACAATAATTTTGGAAAAATACCCGGGGGTTTTAACTCGCTCTCTTTTTCAATACTAAACTCATTAATTAATATTAATAGTTTGACTAAGAACGCCTTTGTTTGGCCGCGTTCTTTTTCATATTATAATACCTATATTATTATAACTATTATAATTTATATAATACTAGCTGTCCCCCGCGATTTCATCCGCGGCAATTTCGGAGTTCCCGCGGAGGTTGCGGGAAAAAAGTACTCTATGTCCTTCAGTTCCCGAGGGAATTCCGGGATAAAAACTATCCTATCTTTTAAGTTGGCCCATATTATGAATGGTTGCAAAATTTTATCAAAATCCGTTCAGTAGTTTCGGAGTCCATCGCGGACAAACAACGTGACACGTGATTTATATATATATTAGATTACTTAGTGTTTAGTAGTGAAAAAGAGAGCGAGTTAAAACCATTATACTATAACTAACATCTACGAAATTTATATAATCTATGTTTATATTATATTTTTTGGCGCACATAACGAGAAACAAACATTAAATATATAACATTAAAAATTAAAATGAATTGTGGATAAAGTGGGTTCAATAAAGTCTCGCGCTTACTGCACTAAATCAATGTGACTTGAAATTATGGAAGTTGATCTATTAAATAATTAATGTGCCTACAATGCAATAAATCTGGCATAAAACAGCCGGCTCACCCTTGACGCAATCGAGTAAGAGTCATCGTACCCTTGACGTAATCGTGTTAGGATCAAATCGAACTCGAATCGATATAAAATGGAAACGGAATAAAATTTTGCTACTTTTATAGCTATATCGTGTCTATAGAATAGAATAGAATAGAACAGAATAGAATAGAATAGAAAAAAGTTTATTTGATACCATAAAGATAAAATAAGTACAACCGTGAGTCTTAAACTAGAATAGTTGGTACCAAAATGGCTAGACGACTATTAACACGATTCTAAATACAATTTGATTTCGATCTCAAAAGTGTGTAGGTACTAAAATGACATCGAGGTGAAATCAAATCGAAATCAAATCAAAATCGAAATCAGACTCATAACCATTCCAGGTCGGCAACGCACCTGCATGCCTTCTAGTGTTGCAGATGTCTATGGGCGGCGGTAATCACTTACCATCAGGTGTACCACTTGCCCGTTTGCCCCCTATGACATAAAAAAAAAAAAAACTCAAATGATTTTGAAGAGTAAGGCCCCAGAATACAAAAGATCAACTGTCACTGTTCGTTCATTACATCATGCGAACAGCGAGTCAAGGGACCTTTCTCAGTTTCTTACGAAATTAATGTCTACTTTCTAATGTTACGGGCGTTTATTAAAAATGATTGTTTGCTTGAATGAAAATAAAAAAATCGTAACTGGGCCATTGTTTCTGTTACAAGATTATTGCATTAGGTGAGTTACTGGGAGGCGGGTTTGGGACCATTAATATCCATCTCTTGCTGGACTGGCGCGGCGGTCCAAGTCGCGAGTTGGAGCGGGCTCATTATGACCGCAAAGTGTTATCAAGAATTCAAACAGTAGGTAAAATTTTTGTAACACTGTTTCTGTAACCCTATTTTATCAGAAACACGTTTATGTAACACTTAATACACGTTTAAAAAGAACAGAAAATAACTGATAGAAGGGATCAACTTAGTTTGGTATGAAAAACAGGCTTGGCCAGGCTTAGACCGCGTTTAAACCCAAGCACCGGGTTGACCACCAACTATAGGTGTAACAGTAATGCAGCTCTAGCACATAATATTTTAGCGTATCGAACAGAAGTACAAAAGGACGTTTAAATGATAATAATAGCAAATAATGCACTGTTATTTGTATATAGATAAGGTATTAACCCACACTGAAGATATTTTTAATAAAACGTGTTTTAAAATTAAAGCGCCATTTTGTGTCAACATAATTTTGTGTTCAACATTTTGTTGGTATTTAAACAATGTAATGAGGTAAACATTTAATTAAAAACGTTATATAACTCTCAATAAGGTGTTCCGTGTCAATAACTTAATTTTGTGGGTTACATATACCATGTTATTGCTTATCGGCGCCCATTTAACTGTGCGATGCTCTTTTGCGTAACATTTATTAAAGCCTTTACAGGAACGAAACTACCCGCTTTCAAAAAACATATTCCCAAAGATACCTATTTTGTTTAAAAAGAAGTCGGTTGTAGAATAATTATGTAGAACCCTCTTGAAGACAATTCTGCAGCATTAAATCGTGATAATAAGAAGGTTAAACAAAAAGTGTCAAAACAGCCATTTTTTATATTCATTTGGTCATTAACAAAAAAATTTGCCTGATATACCTACCAAAAAAAAAACCAAAAACATTCACAGCTTTTAAACTGTACCATACGCAATAAATTCCAAATCTCAGTACAAATGATGACATGCAATATGGGCAGAGACGTGGTTTTGCCTTTAAAAATATTGGCCTTCGCCTAATGACGGGTAGGTACCGTTGTTGTGGATGACAAAAAAAGCATTGTGCCTACTTTGTTCCCAAAACGAACTGTCCCCTTTTTATGATTTCGAGGCCAACCATGTACCACCTACCTATCTACTTGGTCGGTAAAAGCTTAATGAGGAAATTGTGGATTGCGCTTTCCTTTTTTAAGGTTGAAAAATGATTATTTTTACTTTGTTTTTTTTTTTATGTTATAGGACTAATTTATGGTGTGCCAGCAATATTTCACGTTTGCGAGAAAATGTTTTTGTTTTGTATAAATTTATCTTTAGCGACTTTAGGAGTGTTATAATAGGTGGAGTGGAGTCCAGTGGACCGTGGACGGAGCATCGAAAGTTCAAACATAATATTATGGTTTCTGCCTGTATCTTTCGTAAGAGAGGCGTGAGCTTATGGCAAATATGGAAAAACTATTGGGAGGTCTTAAAGGATATCTGAACTAGAATAACGCTATCGCTTCCATTTTTTTCAAATATTAATTCGAATTTCAATATACTTTACTGCCCCAAAAGAAACACAAAAAAAATTGATAAATAAAAAGAAAGGACACAGCAAAAGGCGGTCTTATTGCTAGATGCAATCTTTTCAAGACAACCTTAAGGTATTAACAGAGAGCTGTACATAAAAATGTTTAAATGCATTTTTTATCTCTTGCTCGCTTATTTATGGCACTGTAGCGGGAGCAGGATAGTGATATGGCTCGAACGCCACCAAGGGGGAAGCTTCCCCCCCAGGCGAGGTGTTATGCCCGGAGAACTGTATATCGTCGGAGGTCGTATATATGTATATGCAGTGCAGTGTGAAAACTTCGTTAGCGCGATTCAGGGCTTCCATATAGCCAGTCAGTACTCATCGCTTCGTTGTAGTTCGTGACTTGTGGAGTAGGGGTCGCCACAGTACTAAAAATATTTAGCTAAGTAAAAATATTTAGCTGTTTCTTTAGCTTACCGTGTATAGCCAGTAGTAACATCGAAGCAAAGTAGATTTCCTATTATAAATAACAAAACAATAATAACCACAAATTATTCGGCCTTGCCGGCGCGCTGCCATCCATGACAAGCATTCAATACAAAATAGCTACATTGTCCGCTCCGAGAATCGATCCCACGACCAAATTGACTCACGTCATGAGTCAGAAACACACCTCGGGGAATGCAGACGGTTCTTGTGATCAATTTATAATAATGACACAGCCAAGTGCTTGCGGTTTGTTGGTGATTATTACCGATTTTACTCGATTGATGGGAATAGCCAACTGCTATGAAGATTCATATTGTATACATATAAAAACTACCTGACCCGTACGGTTTTATCCGCGACACCCTTCGTTTATTTCTAAAGAAGAGCCCAAATACCAATTTCTATAAACTGCCTTAAAAATGTAATTTTTACGACCTAAGAGATTAAATTTCCAATTATTAAAAATCTTTTATTGATAACTTCCTTAATTATAAAAGGAAGCTATAGGTGTTAATTTCATGTTTCTAGTTTCAGAAGTTACAGATAAGCGTTGATGAGTCACTGAGGAAGCTTCTTTATATTATTCGATAATTTCGAAGTTCCCACGGAATTGTTCCATACAAACTTTGCGACCCCTTTTCATCCTCTTGGGGGTTGAATTTTCAAAAATCCTTTCTAATCGGATGCCTACGTCATACCAAGAACACACCCTTCAAGTTTCAGGTCTACGATCAGCGGTTTGGACTGGGCGTTGATCCATCAGTCAGTCAACAAAGCATTTTATATGTATAGATTTCTGTATATTATGATATTTTGCAAATAGGCTTTGTTTAGAACATAAAAGTATAATTGTTATATTTTAAATTTATTTTCATATAAACCCAGTGTTGATATCCGACCATTGTATCACCCGCGTAAACAATTAAGTAGCTATATAACCTCTAGCTTATACAGAAATATTTACTTACCGAATATATTTAATCCGAATGTATGAAATGCAAAAGATGATTTATGTAACGTACCTGAAAAAGGAAAATAATTCACAAATTAAAACATAAACAAGATAAATGACCGTTTGCATTACAAAACTTACTCACTATAGTTTAAAGTATTATAAAAATATAAAAATGAATCCCTATTTCCCTTAGTCACGACATCACGCGAACGGCTGGCCCAATTTCGCTAATTTTTTTGTTGTTGTGTTAGTTAGGTATTTTAAGGAGAAGTTTCTGAAACTCACGCGGGTGAATCTCCGAAACGGTTGGACCGATTTTGACGGGACTTTCACTGCTAATGTTATAAGAAGTAAAATAGGCTACTCTGGAGTTCCTGCGGGAATTCCGAAGCTCACGCGGGTGAAACCGCGCGGTACTTATAGCTAGTATAAGATAGTTGCGTTGTATTGTCATCTGTACAATAGCTACAGTGTGCGGAAATTCAGCTCGTTTGAACTCAACATAGGTAACTAACTACTAGGGCAAGGACTGACATAGGTAGGCACATACAAACAGTCGCAAGTGAAATGCGATCTTATAAAAACACATTTTCCATTATAACCAGAACAGAAAAGCCTGTTGTTTTCCAACACTGAAATCTCTTCATTCGCACTGTCATTTCGAAAAAGATATTAGTTACAAACTAACAACAATATTCCACGGAGCCGGCTAGTTCATGAGGCGTTTTATCCCCAGTGGCGAACGGCGGTGCAGAAGTCAATATTGCTAGCTTCGAATCCACTACCAGCCGTGAGCCGAGCCGAGGAGATTGAAACTGCATTATTTAAAGCCTTCATCTGTTTCAGCGAGCGCCGAGCCTCTCTGGGGCCGGCGGGATAAAATCACGCAAAGATATGTATTGGGTATACTGTCAGTAAATTAATGCTGTAGTTCTGAACACTTATTTTAACCAATTCATAATCATAATTTTATCATTGTTTTCCAGTCATACCTATGTACATATATGAACTAAGTATAAAGAAGACTGGGTGATTATTATCAAATCATTCTTCAAGGTTCTAAAAAAGACCTAGGTACTTGGTGAAAAAAAATATTGCTATCATAACAACATCAATGTCAAAAAAATTACAATTACCGTGTTAGATTTATGTCGTATGTTTGTAAATAAACACGACACAAAGCTGTTTTTAAGGTTCCGTACCCAAAGGGTGAAACGGGACACGATTACTAAGACTTCGCTGTCCGTCCGTCCGTCCGTCCGTCCGTCTATACGTCTGTCACAAGGCCCCGTTCAACCATCATTGTGAACTTTTGCACAGCCGTTGTCAGGGGTACGGAGAACGAATAGGGTAATGGGGATGTTGACTATACTATTGAAAATCAAAACTATCTCATGTTGAAAATATGTTCACAGATGTATTATATTCACTTAAAAAAAAATCGAAGAGCTGGCGAGCGATGGAGCAAGAAAGTTCTTGAGTGGCGACCACGAACCGGAAGACGCGGCGTGGGTAGGCCCGCTACAAGGCACTTAGTGAAGGCTGAGGGGCGCCATTGGATGAGGAAAGCGCAGGGCCGGTCGTTGCCGCGTTGTGGCGATCCTTAGGGGAGGCCTATGTCCAGTAGTGGACGTCTTTTGGCTGATATTATGATGATGATGATATAGGCTAAGTGTACCTACATAATATAACATTAAGTATTTTGAGATTTTAGTATATCCACGTAGGTAACACCATTAAAATAACTCACGTACACATATTATTGAGGATTATATTAAAATAAAATAAAATCGGAAAAGAGCGAAGGGTACTTGTTTACGGTTCAATCGTATTTTACGATTGCGGCAGAGAACGGGTCGCACATAAAATGTCGCGTACATCCCTATTACACACCGTTATGCTAGATTTAAAAAGAAAAACATTAAAATTTAATTATTTATTTATTTATTTATTGAAAAGAACGACCAACAAAGCATACACCGTAACATTGGTAGTGATACAATATAGAGTATTATAATGAAAAAATTATTGCGCTGCCTCAATTATAACAAATCCTATAGAAGTTCAACCGAAAAAAAAAATCGTATTCTTGCAATTTTTCCTTGACAACCAAATTTAAAATGAAATAATATTGAAACTAAATAAAGAGTAAGTATTTTCAGTAAGTGCCTATCGTTTTTCTCGCTTGATCGCTCTTTAATATTATTATTTCCAATCAAACACTATCTATAATTGTACTTCTTTTTAAATGTGGGTAAAGGCGTCATAAGACAGGGTTCGTAGTGGCACCTTGCGGGCGTCACGTGTCACGCTTTCCTTGTCGACATTACAGTTCGGTGTAACAGACGGTCCCGTAAATAAAATCGAGTTTTGCTTTTTTAGACGTTTATAATTAGGTTTATTGGCAACGTGGAATGAGGTTCTATTTTTTTTTAAACATTGACGGTTTTTTAAAAGCCATTCCCAGTAAAGGTACTAAACGGTTTAACGATTCGATATAAAACAAACCAGCCAACTGTTGAGTAACTCACTCTGTTGCATTAAAAGAATTGAACGAGAATAATGATGAAATGTAATGTCAGTTCTAAATTTGGGTCACGCGATTAGAATTTCCTCTATATTTAAAACTAGCTGCTTCCCGCGGTGTCACCCGCGTTAATTTCGGAGTTCTCGCGGGAATCCCGGATTACAATATGTTACTCAGGGATAATGTAGCTTTCTAACGGTGAAAGAATTTTTGAAATCGGTCCAGTAGTTTTGACTTCAATCGTAACAAACAAACGAAAAATCAAATCTTTCCTCTTTATAATATTAAAAATTCCTCTTTATAATAGTAAAAAGTACCTATAGATTTTATAAAGTACCTATAGACGAGCCTATTTCTCGCAGTTTCACCGGTGTGAATTTCGGGATTCCGTCGGAAGGAAAGTCAATAAAGTGCACAATATGTTTTCCCCATGAATGAAGATAAACTCCATACCTACTGACTTCAATCAAAATAAGTTTTCACACCTCATTAATGGGGATGTTGACTACTTTTGAAAATCAAAATGCTAATTAGTCCGTCAGTTAGAAAATTTTTGCTTTTTCAAATAAATTAAAATATACAGAGATATACATATATATATAATTTATAATCGGAATAAAGTTTAGGGTGAGGGGGTCGTGACGTCACTAACCGCTAAAACCGCCATTCAAACTGTCCGAATAGTGACGTCACTCGAAATTTCAACTCAATGTATCGCCGCTATTTTTTGATTACGTAAAAAAAGAAAAAATACGTGTCCAATATTTTTTATTAATCTACAAGACGGGCTACAAAAAAAATAGTCAACATGCCCATTGTGTTGTGTGTTTCTTTTTGCTTCAATAAATCTTCCTTCCTTAGCTGTAAAAACTTAACCGATAGAGACAATAAGTGAAGGCCTATCGCGTGCATGTCACCGCAGGTTATTTCGCGCCGTGTCACACACCCATTATGTAAGTTTTGCATTTCAGTTAGGTAGGTAAACGGAGTTTTGAACAATATTTTTTCGGTGTCGTTCACAAACTGATTACCTACTTTTCCATCAGATTCGTATCTGTATGTTATGTTAACAGCATGTCGCATGTTTCACTTGTGAAAACTGTTTAAAATTACAAAAAATAACATTTAAATTGTAATATAACCACACACCAGAGTTGATATTCATAAGTATCCCCTTTTCGACACAAACACGTGTTGAAACCATCCATTGTTTCCGCGAATCAGATAAGGGACAGTAAATTAACGTTCAATACAGCGCCGATGACACAATTTCGTGGCACCGCTGCCGGGTAGTTCGCTAGCTGATAACTTCCATATAAAAACATGGTGTTAAGTTAATAGCTTCACAAATACCTTTACATGACTTTTACCAAAGCCAATCACGCTATTTCCTAAAGCCCGCTCCACATTCACGCGAGATTCTTGCGAGAACGCGAGAAACTCACGAGAAACGGCGGAGAACATCGGCTCTACATTGAAAATGAAAATGAAATAGTATATTTCATTACAAGTGCGGAAAGGCTGTCATTTCTTTGCAATGACGGTTCCGCACGTGTACTGAACAACTATTTTTAATACAGTTGCGAAAAAAATGAAGAAATTTAGTAAAATAATAAAAACACAAACTCAACTAAGTTCCAACTGCGATCAAGAGATGGCGCTAGTCGTATTAGTAATACGAAACCTGCGTTGCGCAATACAAAAAGTGTGTCAAAGTCGTTTCGCCATTTTTGACAGTTGGGAAATAGAACGCACGAGTTCGGAAAAGGTAAAGAAAAAGCTCGAGTATGTAATAGCCCACTTCCCGAACGCTATACGTCCCTGCAATATGCCACTTTTTGAGCAACTGTATTAAAAAAAATATTTATTACCATAACATTAACGTTCTCGTGGTTTTCTCGCGTTCTCGCAAGAATCTCGCGTAAATGTGGAGTGGCCATAACAACAAAACTGTTAAAATAAAACCACAACAACAATATTAAATTAGGCTTATTTTATTTGTATCGCGAAAATTATTATTATTACGAACACGTCTTATTTGTAAAATACTCTGGTGAAACTTCAACTTAAGTGTATCGTTTCCTTCGTCATACTAGAAGGATGGATTAAAAAAAAACAGTCCTAGGACTGCACGTCAGAAGTGATCTATACTAATATTATAAAGCTGAGGATTTGTTTGTTTGCTTGAACGCGCTCGGGAACTGGAAAAAAATCTTTCAGTGTTAGATAACCCATTTATCGAGGAAGGCTTTTAATATCATCACGCTAAGACCAGTAGCTCCGGAGCAGCGATGAAAAATGTTGCAAAAAACCGGGAAGAATGATTCCTTTTGAGAATTTCACATTCGGGTAAAACCGCGGGGCAGATCAAGTCTGTATATATGGGTCTGAACTCTGAACGTGACGGTCACCCGTACCTATTCAGTACTTTTCCTCCATTGCAAAAGCGCCCTACGTGCCTAAAGAAGTATTTATTTTAATTACTTGCCTACAAATCTATAATCTCTTAAATTTTGGCGAGTAGGTAGGAAAAAACCGTCTAAAGTATTGAATAATGTTTGAACAATGCAAAGAGAGCTTAATAATTTGAATATTGCCAGCAAAATGTAATGTCATCTAGCGTTACTGATTATTACGCACCATCAGATGAATACCGATTGGTATCTTTCATGATGAAATGCGGTCACATTCATGTACCAATATTCACAGTTAATATCAATTCGAACTCATTAAATACCACATATTACAATACATCTGAAATTTTGTACACTTATCTACGTATCTACGCGTCGGTATTCAGCTGGTTTTAATGAAATTTCATATGTATTTTCCATTTATATCAGTTCGTTTAACTAATTCGTAGCGGAAAATCTAAAGTAACCTTTTTAGAACTAATTCTTTAAAAATCGGTTCAGCTGATTAACCGCGATAAATTTAAATACAGATTTAATATTAGTAAGTAGATTACATATAGATAAGTATAAGTAAAAATTAAAGGGGACAGAATAAAAGCACGAGCAACTAAGAAAAGCTTGACTTGTCTCTTGCAACAGGAAAAAATAGAATTTAGAAAAGATTTGTATGAAAAATCGTTATTTGCTTTTTCAATTATTGTAAGATTTTCACAAAGGGTTGCAAAAAATCAAAAAATCCACTTTCCATCGGTGTAAAATCATACGAAATATTTTATATGCTCGGGATATTTTCCTGGAAATAGAAATAAAAATCGAGCGCTGGCAATACCATCAGATGATCGTATTAAGTGCAAATGCGTATAAAATTGAAAAGGAGATTGCTTTAAACGGCGTCTTACATATCGCTAACCCTAAAAACGACCTCATTCACACAGGAGGCTTTTAGGATTTTCAAATGAGAATTAAAGCTTTAATTATTTTAAAGTGAAACTTGGGGCAAGTGGATTGATTAGTGTATGCAATTAAATGTTCTTTGAACAGAGCTTTAGTTTAAGAAAAGCAACTTCGAAAACCCTATTTTCCTGTTTAGTAGTATTTGTTTGTGCTGCATGTAGCGCCTGTAATAAGCCTGTAAAAAATTAAGAAATTTACATTACTTATTTTAGTACCAAACTATTCGGAGTGTTCTTCAAACTAATAATAATAGTTCTTTAAGATTTTGTCAGAATAATATTTTTCATTACTCATACTCGGAAAGTAGGTCTGAAGTTGCCTGAGAAGCGGATTGAAAGTAACCTTTTTCAGCCCTAGGGAGAATCGCTTTCAACTGACAACTGTCAAATTATTAAAAAAAAAACTAGGTCTATTTTCACATTTCTATTGAACCATGTTCCAACTTTCTGTACAGCCAGCGCGATGTAAAATAGAAATAACGTAAAGTTTAAGTAGGTATTAATTAAAATAAAATTCACTAATTTTTTCTTCAGCTAATTCCTATTTCTATTTTGACTTTCCTTGCATTCGTAATTAAAAGCACAGTGTTATCCTCGGAAGAAAGACTTATTTAGTCCCTCGAACTATTGGCGCCCTCGCTACGTTCGGGCGCCAAACCCCGTCTCGGGACTAAATAAGTTACTTTCACCCCTAGGATAACAATGTACTATTGTTACTGCGTATTTTAAAAAAGTAAAGTTTGTGGAAGTGCCGAACCGATTCAAAAAAATTGTTTACCGTTTGGAAGCCACGTCATATCCCCTGAGGATCATAGGATACTCGAGTTCCTGAAGGAGTTCGCAAAATTCACGCGGATGAATTCTATGTTTTCACGTGTACGGTGTGAGAGACACCCAAAATAATGCGTTTGTTACGTGTGAACGAGAATTCGTTACAAAGCGTCAGCTCGCGACCTTAGCTCAACTCGAAACGGGCCAGGAAACTGGATTTTGACATAATAAGCAATTTGTCAGCAAATTGTAAACATCCAATCGTATTTCCAATTACGTCCCCACATAAAGTAATTTGCAGTCAGTTTAAAATCTTGTACTATGAATAATATTATAGAAATAGTTACTTAATAAAAAATTAATTCGTATTTTAATCAATAAATAATATACTTACAACTATTTAAAATGATAACATAGAAGTAGTAACAAGCGTCAATCTATTTCAAAAATTATACGTATAGTAAGTATCCTGACTAATAAATGAGAATGTGAGTTTGTTTGTGTTTTATACTTTGCGTCCTAACTACTAAACCGATAATCATGAAATTTTCTATACACGTCGACAAAGTCATAGAAAAGAACGTGCCTTTTTATCCCGCAGGAAATTCGAAATTAACGCAGGTGAAACCGCGGGGAACAGCTAATAGAAAAAAAAGTTTGAAATAACTACAAATTATAAAATAAATAATTATTTTGATCATAGCATACGATGTTTGAATCCTCCTATGCGTTGTATTTATTCAAACAAAACTCGAAAACCGCTAGCAAGTCTACTCCGTACACATCCTGTATATGTAGTTTATTTCTGTACGGCAAACATCGGCGACAGTTGATTGCAAAAGTTTTCAATACGAACAAAAAATATACTGATATCTTTTCATGGAGGGTTCCGCTTAGGTATCACAAATTTTTACTTACATAAAATTTAAAGGTCTGAAGGTCTAAAAAATATGTAGACGAATATGTTTTTATGCGAATGGGCATGTTGACAATTTTTTTATTTTTTAGTCCGTCTTGTAGATTATTAAAAAATATTGGACACGTATTTTTTCTTTTTTTACGTAATCAAAAAATAACGGCGATATATTGAGTTGAAATTTCGCGTGACGTCACTATTCTGACAGTTTGTATGGCTGTTTTGCGGTTAGTGACGTCACGACCTCCTCATCCTAAACTTTAATGCGCTTTTTCTCTGAATATTTTAATTTATTAAAAAAGCAAAAAATACGTGTCTATTGTTTTTTTATTTTCTAACTCAAGGACTAATTAGAATTTTGATTTTCAAAAGTAGTCAACATCCCTATTCGAGTTTCTTTGTTTGTCACGCTTGCACTCCGTAACTACTCAATCGCTCATTTGCAATTTTGCATATACGTTGCCAGGGGTACCGACAGATAAGGACACAGGGTACTTTACACGCTGGAATTCCCACGGGAACTCCGAAATTAGTTACGTCTTGTAACATGAGACAGATTAGGTACTTTGCAACATTGACATTCTTTAGGTTGTCGTTGAATAGGAGTCGCGGCGAGCACGCCATTCTGGGCTGAGGAGCTTAGGTTGCTTTTTTTTTATAAACAAAATTTACAAATTGACATTGGCGAAATTACAGCATCACCGCGATAGAACAATACATTTATAAAAAAAATCAAGTGTGAAATGGACAAAATCAATCGCGGTACCCCAAAATATAGAGTCATACATTTTTTTTTTGCCAGCCAGTGGTTTTCATTTGCGGTTAGAGGGGCAAACAATGTAATATTTTTTTAGTCCATATGTACCATTCCAATATTACACTTTTTCGGCACGGTTGATATTGGCGGCGTTTTTATTGCAAAACCAATATTTTAGTCTATAAAAAATACAAGTAGGTACATAAAATATTTAAAAACTGCGAAAAACCTGCCACTCTAGCAATATTATAAATGCAAAAGTTTGCAATCGATGTATGGTTTCTTTTTATTAGATGGTAATTATTGAATTTCATTATTACCTATTAAAAAAATTCAAATGATATTTGGTACACGGAATAAGGAATAATTCATTCTGGATAAAATAACGTAATGGAATAAGTTCTTTATTAAGGCTCTATGCTAGTAATTATCAGCTTAGAAACCCTACAATAGGGATGTTGACTACTTTTGAAAATTAAAATTCTAATTAGTCCGTCAGTTAGAAAATAAAAAAACAATAGACACGTATATTTTGCTTTTTTAAATAAATTAAAATATACAGAGATAAAGCGCATTAAAGTTTAGGATGAGGAGGTCGTGACGTCACTAACCGCAAAACCGCCATACAAACTGTCAGAATAGTGACGTCACGCGAAATTTCAACTCAATATATCTCCGTTATTTTTTGATTACGTAAAGAAAGAAAAAATACGTGTACAATGTTTTTTAATAATCTACAAGACGGACTAAAAAATAAAAATTAGTCAACATGCCCATTATATAAGACCAAAGAATTTGAATTTATTCGTTACTAGCTATTCTTCGCGGTTCATTCGCGATAACTTCGGAGTTCCCGCTGGAGTTCCGGGATAAAAAATACCTTATTCTTCGTGTATGCAAAATCTCACGTTGATCGGTTAAGTAGATACTCAAACTTAAAGCACGAAAGCGTAACAAACAAACAAACTCACATTTGCATTTGTAGTATTAGGATTATAAAGAACACGAACTTTGTAGTTAAAAATATAGTAAAATTGCAATATTCGTAAAAAATATAGATAGAAATCATAACAAAAGATATTTAACCCCAAAATACTGTCTTGTTACATAAAAGACTCTATGGGCACAAAAATTTAACTAGCTCTATACATATATGCGAAGTAGGCACTGAA
Source organism: Zygaena filipendulae (assembly GCA_907165275.2). NCBI lineage: Eukaryota > Metazoa > Arthropoda > Insecta > Lepidoptera > Zygaenidae > Zygaena > Zygaena filipendulae. The sequence goes on from OU015674.1 coordinate 6,324,606, forward strand.
GCCCTTTTGAAACTTCATCTAATCCTGTCAAAGATGTATATCTGGGTATACTTAGATATATATCCGGGTGTCTGTCTGGCCATCACAATAGACTTGAGGGAGGGTGCTTTATACCGTCACTAGCAGGTGGTAGCTGACTGAATACTTAAACGACCCTAGCAATATAGGGCTTGAGTTATAAGAAACTAGCCAAATAGACGGACTTAATAGAAAAAACCTACTGTATTAATCTTCCATAATCATTTCGAAACCAAAAAGTAAAATAAAACACATATTCTAAAGATCGTAAAGAGATCCAACCGGCGATATACATTTTAACAAATACATAAAAATCGTGTGTCTACTTGTACGTATATCAATGGAAAAATTTATATCTACATATTTTTAAATTAATAAAAGTCGTACGTCACTTCCGTTGCCTGCTAAAGTTTTACTCCTAACGTACCAAAAGAATAAATAATATTATATTTTTATCATAACGCTTTATCTCCCGTAATTCTTCATCAAAATTAATTATTTAAACATGATTTCAAAGCCTACGTTCCCCGCTATTGAAGAAAAATAAACAAATAATTTAATATTAACGTTTTCGTTGCATAACATTTTTTTTTTTACAGCGTACCGTCATTAGAAATGTCATATTCTGTTGATGGTAGATTCAAATATGTACATTACATGTAGAATTGTAGAAGGAATTATCTATTGACAATCTGTTCGACGATAGCTGTTCAACTTGGACGACCGACGACCTCATAACATGTACTTAAAAAAACCTAACCTACTACTAATTATTTAAAAAAATTGGCCATAATGACCGGCGATATCTCGTTACGTCATATAGAAAAAATACTGTCTGATTATGAAGCTCTTCTTTTTTTAAATATTAAAAATACAAGTACATAGGTGTCCAGTCAGGAGTCGGTGTGGAACGGTTTACAAATCACTTGTCACTCACATCGCGCCGGCACCGTAGCAGACGTCAGCGAAGAAACAACGCTGCGGCGGTGAAGGCGTCTAAAAGATTAATATACGACATGAAATTGTTTCTGTTTTTTTTTTCTATCTTTTCACGTGTACCACCAGACAGGTTAGCGAGTGAGTTATGTGTTTGGACAGGCGAAATAGGGAAGAGGAAATGTTTTCTAACTGGCAGTCAAGAAACAACGTGCTAAGAAAATAGTTTATGGCAATACACGAAAATTAATTACAATGCTCGATTTTGAGATTCGAATATCGAATTGTTTCCTTTACTTAACTCAAAGTGAAATAGTTTTCAACTATTTGAACTGTTTGAATTTTCCGTTGTTGTTAATGTCCTTAAAGGTTTAACTGATCGTAAGCACAATGAAAAAATAAATGTAAAAATACACAAACACAACACAGTCCACAAACCTAGCCCCCATTCTCTGGGGGCTAGGATTTCATGCGTGAAAGAAATTTTCCATTACGGCGTCATAGGTGCGCGCTAATATGGTTTTTGGAACGATTATTGCTTATTGTTTTTTTTTTTTCTCAGAAACTTCGAGGTGCAAAAACTTCGTTCTATCCGAGCGTTCGACGCCACTCACGCATTTTTTTTTTTATAAAATAGCTCAACAAATGTAAACATATCAACACGTGAAAATCCGAAAATCATTTAGGTATACGTTTATTTCGTAACATTTTAACCTGCCATGCGCAGATATAACCCGACGATAAATTACAAGTCAAACCGATCCCGTAGCTATAACTGTCTCCGGGCTCGGGTTCACAATGTCTTGCTAATAATAATTATAGCCGGACGATCTCTCAGACGCCATAATGATAATGTGTTGCCAGTTAATTCATAATTTACGAGTAGGTATGTAACATATAAACGGGATTAATATTAAATATGAAAAATGTTTATGGGAGATGTTTATAAAAACAACAACCAAAAGAGTTAAGTGAAAAAAGAAAATAAAAATTGGAAATAGTTCGAATATTGCCAAATAAAACGAGTAAAATATGTGTGTACGTGTGCGTGTGTGTTTGTGTGTGTACATTCAACATCGAAAATATGTAATCCCTTTTGACTGTCGTTGAATCTTACCCTGGTAATTTTGGGATTAGAAACATTTTGTAATTTTGTTTTACTTTTTTATTTAATAATTTCATTTTATGTCTTATTTTTTTTTAAAGCAAATAAAATTTATTATCATTATTACAATAGTACCTAATGAAGTTTTTAATGTTAGTTTTTGATGTTATTGTGGGAAGCAGTGCTATCCATTTACGACCAAGACATTGCATTAGACCTTTTGCAACTTAGATATTTTACTCGTACAGACGTTCTTACAAACCTGGGCCCTTATTCACTATGACCATAACACGCCGCGCTAAGATAAGACGCCGCAAAATCTGTCTCTCCCTCGTAATCAAAGAAGTTTTACTGCAAAAAAATACAAGTTTATTCTTATTATTATTATTTTCTTCAAGTCTTGTCCACCGTCTGTTGGTCATTGTGAGGATCACCAACATTGAATATTCAACAGTATCGACACATCAGGTTTGCGTTTGACCACATTTTTGGCGTTCACCCACAATTTTGAATCAATTAAACTATGTACAGCATTGGCTGGGCGCCAACTTTATCCGTCGGTCGAGTGATAGTGCATATAAAACGGTGTTCAGGCGTTATATAACTCATTTCGGATACCGAACCACGAGGTATTTCTATTTAAAACCGCTCAAACTTCAGACCCTGAGCCTAATATTTTAAACTAGCTGTCCCCCGCGGTTTTTTCTTAGTTCCCGCAGGAATTTCAGAATAAACTATACCGATAAACCTTCCTCTGGAATCACTCTATATATTGGTGAAGACCGCATGAAAATCCGTTCAGTAGTTTCTGAGTTTATCGCGAACAGACAGATAGACAGACGCGGCGGAGGACTATGTTTTACAATATGTAAGGAAGATACATAAACGAGCGGGTGTGTGTACAATCGAAAATATGTAAGAAAGAAAAGAAGTTTATTGGTCCCTATGGAAAGGTAAACATTACCAAAAATATGTGAATGAGAAGGGTGTACTATCTCTGTCTCTTTTGTCAGTCGTTGAACTTTATTACTACTGCAATAACATTCAACGATTGTCAAAAGTGGGATATATTTCTCACGCTGACTGTACGCACGTGTATCTAGTTTCACTTCATTGACGTGAGTTTATTGAAAAAAAGCGCCGACGGATGACGAAGAAAATGTATACAGCTCAGAACAATAATTGTTCTGAGGTATACAGCTACAGGATTTTTATGCGGTTTTCACCAATATATAGAGGGATTCAAGAGTAAGGTTTACACGTATAGTTTATCCTGGAATTCCCGCGAGAACTCCGAAATTATCGCGGGTGAAACCGCGGGGGACAGCTAGGTTTTTATTGTTTTATTGCTATAAGTGGGACTTGGCGGTTTTTCTGCAAACCGTTAACTGATAGCACATGTTGGAAAAAATAAAGAAAATAAAAGAAAGCCATTATTCAAAAGAATAGCTCGCTCGAAAAAAGCGTAGGGAAATCTTTTGAATGCAAAAGTATACAAAAGAGAGATTTTCCTGAAGATTAATGCGGAAAATTGCATTTTCTTTATACTGTATAGAGAAGCTGAGCTTGTCGGTAAATGCATTAAGTATTTGATGCCCGAACGCTATAAGCGAGCCGCTACTGTTTTGTTCTCATTTTTATGAAAATTAATTAAGAATATAAAACAAAACACTCGATCACAAACATTTCCTTTGTCTTTTCTTTTATTTTGTCAATTTTTTTGTGTTTCTTTTGGGGCAGTCCTATCGCAGAACCTTAGTTCTGCGATAGTTTGAAATAAATATACGATTATCTCAGAAAACGCTGTTTGGTTTTTTGTATTGGGTTATTTTTGTATGGGATAAAAAGTAGTTAAATTCTAACTAGAAAATTATATTTTATATCATGTGGATAAATAAATAAATAATAAAAAAATAAAATAAATCTGAGTTTATTTTTTTTTTAATCGCCAAACCATGTCGACATACAAGCAAACACGAAACTTTTCAGTTCAAAAATGATTTTTTATAAACGAATTAGTAATAAAATAAATTTTGGATCGAGTTCTATACGAGTTCGAGTTTTTGTAGTAAATCCTGTTTGAACGAAATGCGATTATAAAATTTTGTTTAGTTAGAACTTAATGCAACTTCCACTGCTTATGATGGGTAATAAAGAGTAGGTTTTTAAATTTAAGGATTCCCTCAGGAACTGTAACGTTTATAGAATGATAATATACTTACTGTATAACTCTATGTAGTACCTAATGTCCTGTTCCAAGACCTAAAATAACTACAAATTCAAAGAAGTTTAAGACACATACCTACACACAGAAACATTTGCATTAATAAAGTAGTAGTAGATGGGAAATCAAAAATGAAATGAACCGACGGCGCGGCGTCACCACATTCATGTTGTCTTTACTAATCTATGGCAAAAGTCACAAGTGACATATTATGTAGACTAGGTACTAGATGCATGCGCCTTTTCGCAGCCTTTCATTAGCGTATTGCCATAGTGCAGCTTTTCACAGCAAACTTTTGTTTGCACTTTGCAATGTGCACGTGATACGGAACTTTTGCTGCGCCATGAACCAAAGATTTAACATACATAGATAGAGATCCATTTAATTCCGACTATTAAAAAGCAAGCTACATATAATTTTTTTGAAGTTGATCGGATTTCGCATAAAAGGCTTTGCTGTTTTTATGATTTAGGAACAGTTTGGATGTTTCAAAGGCTAACTAATCTAAGCGACATTTTTTGGGATATTTAGTCACCTAATAATAATTATGTTCTGGATCAGCGATGTTTTCATCATCGTTTAAGCTTGGTTAAAATCGCTCTCTAGAAACTTTGATTTTTTCAACCGTTGATATAATATATCCCACTGATGAGGTCCGTTAAAAACATGAGTAAATGTGAAAAAGGCCAAGTTACGCCCCATAAAAGTAATGAGATAAAAATTATAGTCAAGGCCTTCCATAAATATCTGATACGCGTGGGCAGTGTCGTGCTCTCTAGATATCTGAGTATTTAAATCGGATATCTTGTTCTTTTTTTAAACTTTACCTACTAAGTTCAATTTCGAATATTGCATGAGATCTGAGTTTTTTTTTATTTACGACGTTTTATTTTATTTCTTTATCGGCCATGGATACAAGTCCTTAAAGCCTAACTTAAAACCTAATAAAGTTACATTTTCTTCTAGCACTAGAAATAGATTTCAATAAACACTTGTAAGATTTGAAAATTAATTAATTCTAATCTTACAAGTGTTTTTTTACATTTTTACATTTTTGCTCCATCCACGAATAATTCTTGATCCTAGTGCCGGGCCGAGTTGCGTTTTGATGTCAGTCCTATTGCCAACACTCCGGCAGTGAACTGAGTTTTCAAAGATTTTTCACCCTCGTTTTATTCAGAGGTGCGAGCGAATATCAATGATTTTTGAGACAGTTGCATTTTCATTTTCAGTTTGCAGAAGGGCTTGCTATAAAACTACCAGTACTTAGCTAACCTAGACCTACTACAATTATACTTAATATAATCATATTTTTAGTAAACGAATGAATAAATAAATAAATGAATGAATAAATAGAGTACTTTCATAACTAAATTCCCAAGCAAATTTCGAAATTATATAAGGTAATATCATAAATGACATGTTTCTGAATATGGCAAATCGATCAAACATAAATGAATTTGGCACACATATAGAAAATGTTCTAGATCACCATATAGGATTCCTACTAGCTGTTGCACTCCCCACGAAAGTGTTTGAAATTATACAGATGCCATCGTCACGTCGAAATATCAATATACAGACTCACTTCTCTATTTTCGTTATATGCATAGTATGATATACACATACATTCAATTGCACACAGAAACAAGAAGCGAAGCAATAGAGAACAGATGTCCACAGACTAAAGACATAAACAATAATAAGAATCGGCCCAGTATTAACTTCGTCCTGCAACTTCCCAAGGATACGCCTGGGGGAGGTTTTTCCCCGACAGTATCCCAACTCCGCACAACTTGTCTCGACACATCTGCTCCAGAAACTGATTTCGTATTGGAGCCGGTGTGAAACTTGCGAGTTAAAAGTTGTTATCGGACCATCTTATTGGCTGTAATGTCAACACTTGACCAGTTTTCGATGCATCTGTTCCTACGACAAGAAAATGCACTTTATTTATTTACTAGCTCTGTCCCACGTCTCCACCAGTATGAGTTACGGGATTTTCGCAGAAATTCTGATAAAAGTAGCTTAAGTTACGCCAAATAACATCAGTTATTAGAAGCAAAAACCCTTTTTTCATTCCCTAAGGAGTTGAATTTGGAAATAAAATTAAATTGATTTAGTCTTTAAGTCTTAAAATTACTAAGCAAAAATGTTTCTAATTTCAGTATTTTCGAATGGGCGTTGACGAGACAGTCATAGAAGTTCTTTATATTAATTAAATTAAAATTTCATACGATTTTCATTTAAAATCTTTGGATTTAATAATGATAATAATTTTATTTCATTATTCAATAATAAAATCAACTTTACAATTCACGAATTTAATATGATTCCTTCCAATTCAAAGTCTATAGCGTTACATCACAGTTTAGACTTTGAGTCACGATTCATCTACTTATAGTTCTCTTATTAAGCTAATATTAAATGTGAATGTATAAAATAATCGTTACTTATAAAGTTTTTCGATTCAAAATCAACTGTAACAAAGAGGTTTTAAGATCGACTTTGAGGCGACTTCGTTATACAATTTTCGCGATATTTGTAACCGAATATTAAACTTGTAGCTAGCTATATAACGTAATTATGACACAAAACTTGGGGAAGTGGTTTGTTTATGAGTTCCTAGAGAGGAATCGGTTGATTTAATTAATAACGCGGCAAAAAGACGTCTCCTATGTTTTTGTGTCTATGTCACAAGTTGATAGCGAAATAAATATACTTTCTGAAACACGCGTCACGCAAGGACGTATAGAGGGATTATAATCAACTTTGCATGTAACTCTAGCTTACGTATTAAGTCTATACATAGGATAATCTATAGCAGTACATAATACCGATACAGTTTTTTATACAGGTATCCGTATAAAAACTACTTATACCCGTCATCTTAAGACCAAATTATAATTTAGACACAAGTTACTTCTGTTTATCCATTTTTATAATCTTCTACACAACGTAATCGAGAACTCCCCAGCTTTGGAGCGGATTGCACTGTACGTCCCCAACAACTTCACTTGCGACCGGACCGGACCGCATCGCGACTTGCTGAACGCACTGCTCGCCTACTCACCTGGCACTGATATATTTGCCGACAGATTGTCAACAGTGGTTGCAAATGCCATTGTGTACCTAAGTCAATCGGACTATCTAACACTGCAATTTATTGGGAACTTCCTTTATTTACAGTGAAATGTATGTATAAATAAATAAAGAGTTCCCGATTCTAATAGAATTAATTTGAACACAATCTATCAATAAAACACATAATTTCTATGATTTAACTTGGGTATGCGAAAGAGTTTTCTTACTTTTACTGGACATGATTCATAGCCCATCTACATTTTCCCCAGTGATATCATTGGTGCCTATGATCCTATGTCTTTTAACTTAAACCATTGAATTAACCTTTGTGAGGATTTTAACTGGAAACTTGTAGTAATGTCATTCATTAATACTATCCGTAAAGCCGAGGTTAAGTCGTCGTTTGAGGAGTGGCTTTGTAAATGTACAGAAACCTATTTCATTTGTTGCTATAATTTCCATTGGGACATATTTCCCGAAAGTAGATAATAGATTCAATTTGCCTCTAAAGTAAGAGTTTACTGATTTTTTTCGATTTACCCATAAACTTTGAGATTTGGGATTTTTGTTCCGAATAATCAATTTCATTCATTCATTCATCATTCGATTACTAAATCAATACAAACATTTTAACCACTTAACCATTTCGATAGATAAAAAAGTTATAAGTAACCCTTACGCGGCCTTACGGCCTTCAAAATGTAATTTTCAATGAAAAAAACGCAAGCAACATTTTATCTTAAAACAGAATGCCAAAGACTAAAGAATAACACGACTTCTTCTTCTTCTTTAATAATGGCGTCTATTATTATAATTTTGCAAATGACAGTGTTTCTTAGTATTAAAAATCTCTTTTTCTACTTCGCCAATGACAATGTTGGAGTCTTCTTCTTCTTTTTTTCAACATGGCAACAGACGCCTTGGATGGGTAGGCGCACTATTCATACATGCCAATGTCATTCAGAGAAAACAGTGGAAAATTACAAAGAGCAAATATTTGTTACGACAGAATATTATGATCAGATTCAGAAGATCCCCGAGTTAAAACATGACGTCCGAAGTCAAAGCTCTGTTACTCAAGTATGTAAGTTAAAATCTAATCTGTGCAGTCAATGACGCTCAGTTTACAATTTGACTCATGTTGTCATGTTGTTTGTCAGTCGGCATGTTACTCCGTGGCACTACGGTTAACCGGAACGCTGCCGACAGACGTCTGTTTACATAATTTGTCTTCATGTAAATTTACAAACGGTAAATATTATGTGGCAGACGACGAGTCCTCAATTAATCTTTCATGTTGAGATCGATACTTGTTTCTTTATATTCCATTAAACTAAATTCTGTTTAATTAGAAATCAAATAAAAATACAATAAAGCAAATAAAAAATATAAAAAAGAAACACAAAAAATTCAGATTCGATTCGGCGAAAATTCGATAGATTCGGTTTTGTATGTTATCCTAGCTCATTTGATTTTATAGATGAAATATTATTGTCTATTACGTGTCTTTTAAGAATAAACAAAAATATACACTATAACAATCTAATTTCCGGTTGGAACTTCCTCTCTTTATAGATATACCCCTCCTTGCTCTCTTATATTAGAGACTAGCTGACCCCCGCGGTTTTACCCGCGGTAATTTCGGAGTTCCCTCGGGAATTCCGGGATAAAAAGTACCCTATGTTACTCAAGATCACTGTAGCTTCCTATAAGTGTAAGAATTTTCAAAATCGGTTTAGTAGATCCAGAGATTACCCCCCACAACGTCACAAACTAACAAACTCACAAACTTTTGCTCTTTATAATATTAGTATCTAGATATATTTTAGATAGATTCTAACTTTTAATTTTCATATTATGAGAAAATTAATTATAATAATCGCAAACTACCCAGCGGCCACTACACCGGCTAGCGTGAATTCCGAGGGTAGTTTAATAATGCTCCGCCATCCTGAATGAGTTATTGGGAAAATTATTAACAAAGGCACTGCAGGAAGCAAGCGTGCATATTAGGTAAGGTTAGCTAGCTATGAGAGCCCGTGCCGCACATAGATATAGAATAGAAGCACTCTGGCTTCAAAAGGAGTGGTCTTAACCTTTGTAAGAGAGATTAACTCTACCTAAGTATTATATTCTATGAAAATATTCTTTTTCGCAAACAGAAAAATGTAATACTTACGTACCTACATAAAGCTCACGCTTATTTCCTGGAGGCGTACACAGAGACAAGGACCTAAGCTATACGATATAAAGACCTACATCTTATCTATATTATCTATATCTATACTCATTTTATAAAGAGGAAAGATTTGTTTTTTTTTGTTTGTTACGATTGAACTCAAAAACTACTGGACCGATTAAAAAAATTCTTTCACCGATAGAAAGCTACATTATCCCTGAGTAACATAGGCTATATTGTAACCGAGAATTCCCGGGGAACTCCCAAATTATCGCGGGTGAAATCGCGCGGGACAGCTAGTATGTATAAAAAATTAATCCGTATGGAAATTATCACGGCATCACGCGTGACCGGCTGGACCGATTACCATTAAAGTTGGCATACACGTTGTCAGGGGTACAAAGAAGGATATTTTTCATCCCGCGGGAACCCCAAAATTACCACGGGTGAAACCACGGGGGACAGCTAGTTTAATATATAAAAACCTCGTGTCACGGTGTTTCTGGTCGCACTTTTTCGAAATGGCTTGACCGATTTTAACGGTTTTTTTTTTGGAAATTTGGTAGGTATGAGAATAGAATAGGTCTTAAAGTATTTTTCCCTCTCCTACCCACACCCCTGGTAAGTGATTACCTTCTCTCTGTGTATAAGTACATAACACAACGAATGTTTTTTTTTTTACTTCAATCGCATTGCTTACCAAGTCACACATTGTCATTGGCACAATTATTTAAAAGTTGCCATTTAATAAAAAAGAAGAAGAAGAAGTGCGTGCAAAATTTCTGATAATTTATTTTTAACTAGCTGCGCCCCGCGGTTTCACCCGCGTGAGTTCCGAGATTCCCGTAGAAACTACAAAGTATTTTTACTTCTTATAACATCAGCTAATTAGTAGTGAAAGTTCCTATTAAAATTAACTATTGGTGCAATAAAGTTCTTTACATAAATAAATTGTTGTAGCAAAAAACAATCCCATCAAAAACAAACTTGTAAAAAAGTCCAAGTCTCGCAACTCACTTCTTCTACAGTAAAAAGTTGTGAGATCAATGTAATACCAAGTCGGTTAATTTATTCAGTGCCTACTTAAGGGTCCTTCTGTCTAAAGTTATCATGTTATAAGCTAATCTAATAACATTTTATAGTGACCATATCAAATTTAAAAACCTTTTATGTTTTAAATAGATTGATTGGCTTGGCGATCACGTGAAAACACAATGTATCTCACAAGTAATACATATTATAATTAAATTAGATTGTTTAGAACCATAATTATGTATTACATGTGAGATATATTGTGTTTTCACGTGATCGCCAAGCCAATCAATCTATTTAAAACATAAAAGGTTTTTAAATTTGATATGGTCACTATAAAATGTTATTAGATTAGCTTATAACATGATAACTTTAGACAGAAGGACCCTTAAGTAGGCACTGAATAAATTAACCGACTTGGTATTACATTGATCTCACAACTTTTTACTGTAGAAGAAGTGAGTTGCGAGACTTGGACTTTTTTACAAGTTTGTTTTTGATGGGATCTCATTTCTTTTTGTAAATGGTCTTCCTCCTTTGAGCAATTTAGTCTACTTTAATAACTTGAAAGATTTTGGTACAACTTTATAATATATATAAACACATGCCCCATTCTTGCTTTTTCATTCCGTTGACCATTGTACCTTTGAACATAATTATGTCTAGGTAACTATGTATCTACACTTTATATCTAGGTAACTATAGCTACACTTATTATTATTATTTATTAATATCTGGGCAACGGCTTAAATAGCTGTTCCCCGCGGTTTAACCCACGTTAATTTCGGAGATCCCGCGGGTATTCTGAGATAAAAGTACTACCCTATGACCTTTCCTGTACCCTTGACAACGTGTAGTATGCAATAATTAATTCACCCGCGTTGATATCAGAGTTCGCGCGGGAATTCCAGAAATGAATCCTAGCTAGATCGATTTATGGCCCCCGAAATCCCCTGTATACAAAATTTCATGAAAATCGTTGGAGCATTCAGATTAGGGTAATTTTATCTCGGAATTCCCGAAGGATCTCCGAAATTAACGCTGGTGAAATCTCATGAAATTTTGCATGCACGTTGTCAAGGGTAAAGAAAACCTAGGGATATAGGGTACTAACTACTTTGCATCTCTGAATTCCCGCGGGATCTCCGAAATTAACGCGGGTGAAACCGCGGGGAACAGCTAGTCTCATATATTTATATGGGATTACAAAGTTATTTGTGCAGTTGGTACATATAACTGCATATATAACTTTGTAATTCCATACATTTATATGGGATTACAAAGTTATTTATGCAGTTAGTGTATCTTGAAAACTGGACCGAAATTGCTAAATATTTTAATTTTTCCTTGATTTATACAATAAACACTAATGGTATTCTAAATTTCAAACTTCTATGTCTGCTAGAAGTGCCTTAGAATTTTGATGATCGGTCAGTGAGTGAGTGAGTGAGTGAGTGAGTGAGTGACCTACAAAATTAAGAAACTTTGACTAGTTATAATTCCTAAACTACTGGTTCAAATCGAATGAAATTTAAATTATACCGTCTTTATACAATACCTGCTTGTTTACTAAAAATTCAGGCTTCTAGTTTTATCCACAACGAAGTTATAGGGGGTCGAAAATGGCCTGAATTGCTTCGAGAAAAGGATAGTACGGCCGTGCCGCTTTTGTTGCTCGACTTGGCGGGGGCACTGCCGTGCCCCCAGAAAAGAGGAATGCTTAGGAAGATTTGGTTATAGACGGAAGTAAGTTGACTAAGAAAGTATATAGAGACAGTACTAGAGGATATGTCAAATGAGTTGGTCCTGAATTATATTATAGACAGAAAGGCAAACATCAATATCAACGGGAAGCCTCGGTTATAAACATACTCGTATGTGAAGGATTACCTATAGATGCAGTCTAGGTTAAGGATGTACTTAGGATTAAGAATCTTGGCAAGAGGATGTCTATTCCACAGTCTCTGCTTTACCCTATATTTGTATTTGTGTATGTATTATAAATTTATATGTAAGTAGGTACCACATTATGTATAATCTTATTGTAATTTTCTAAGAGCAATCTTGAACAACATTCGCCTATTAGGTAATCGTTTCCAAACCCAATACAATTCTTATTCAAAAAAATGTGATCTTGACTTATTTGGACTTACTTTACAAAAATTCTAAATTACCGTGCTTAACACTATTAAATGATTATGTTCTTCTTATTTAACTGTTTTTTCTGAAAATTTAAATAATTTACTAATAAAAAAGTTCAATGATGTGTTGAAATATACACACCGGCAGAAGTAGCGGAACATAAAAAGGCAGAGTATAGAAATAATTACGTATATATATTAAAACAAATAATAGTTAGACGTGAAGTAATAAATTAATATACATCTTTTAACACTTTAAAAGTTTGTAATTAAATTATTAAATTTTATTTAAAATAATAATAAAAAAACACTTTTTCTCTAATTTGTGGGCACACAAATAATGTTTGCAAATTAAAGATTACTGTGATTTTAACACTAAATAAATGAACGATTTATAACGTGTGTGTCGTATTACTGTACTTTATTGTTTGTTTGTACGTTATTGTATGTTTGTATTGTATGTTGTTGTATTGTATGTAAAGCCACATCTCAATCTCAAGAAATCCGCATAAAAATGCTTGATCCCTAGACACTTTTGATGTGTGTATTATATGCCCACGGTTGCATCCTTGTCGATTTTGGGAATTGTTTAGTGTCCAGTAGGTACTAATCCAGAACAGAGAAAAGATTTGTAGTAAATACGTATATTAGGTTGGTAAATGTCCATTAAATAAGTTTTACTTGAATGCTATTCAAATGAATAGGTATAGACTATATTATCTACGCCTCCTAATTCTAGTAAGTTCAGATTTGCAGCATTTCCTTCCTTCAGATAACCGTTATGTACATTCAACCCCACGCATTTGCATTGATAACGTTGTGCTAATACAAATGGGTTTATATCGGTTTTTATTTTTAATACGAAACTCGATTTATCACTTTGTGTAGGTGTACCAACTATAGTCTATATAAACACGTAAACACTGGACGCAACACGATAAAAATAAAGCGACCACTATTTATTATCATTTAGGAATGTCACAAGATTTGCGGCCGCACTCAGAGTCGTTTTAATTTTAATTACTTGATTACTTAATTTTAAGTATCTAAAGATTTTAAAAACAAAACTGCCACACTCAGAGACGTTCAATAAATTAATGGTAAAATTAGCATTTTCAAATTAAATGCAATTAACATTAATTTAATGAACGTCTCTGAGTGCAGCAGTTTTGTTTTCAAAATCTTAACTTAAAATTAAGTAATCATGGCATTAAAACGACTCTGAGTGTGGCGATAAAATCCAATTTTTTTAATTTTTGAAGTGCGAGTGGACTTCAAGTCCACACTTGGGATTTTGCTGCACCTACAATAGACCACAGTTTTACCAGTTGACATATCTATCGTCATCAGACATGGATGAACACGATGAGGGCAAGGTACGTATAGACTATAGATGGACATAGATAAGCAATAGTGTGTTAACCCAGACTGGAGAAATTTTGAGTAAATTAAAGTTTTAAAATTACAGCACCATTTTCTGTCAACATTTTTTATGTTCAATACTTAGTTTCATATTTAAACATTGTAATAAGAACAACACAAAATTAACAAAACGTACTCTAACTCTCAATAAATCGTTCTGAATCAATAACTTCATTTTGTGAGTTAACATGTTATTGCTTATCTGCGTCTAGATAATAATAATAATTTCCACAAACAATGCGCAGCCATTCAAACAATTTAGTAGGTAACTAATAATGTTAAACAAGTTCCATCCCCTTGCTTAAAAGCTCTTTCAAATTTAAATGTAGAAAGAAATGAAAATAAATTTATTAGGCTACAATCCACACCAAGCCTACCTAGGTATTAAAGAAGAAAACTATTCTATACTAAAATTTTAAATACTTAGTTAAAGTTTGTGAATTGTTTGTGACGTTGTAGTTGTAATCTCTGGATCTATTGAACCGATTTAAAAAAAATATTTTACCTAGGTATAGGAAGCTACGGTAGTCCTGAGTGACATAGGGTATCTACTTTTTAGCCCGAAATTCCCGCGGGAAATCCGAAATTACCGCGGGTGAAACTGATGGGGACCGAAACAATAAAATAGATGACGAGATGACGACGAGCGAAGGAAGGCTGTGTGCTGTGAAATGTGCACTAAAAAGAGTTTGTAATTATGGATGTAGGGGTAGGTTTTTGACTCTAAAACTATTGAACCAATCTATACTATAATAAACGAGTAGAATTCGCGATTCTGTACATTGAATATTTTTAACAAAAACTGACGGGGAACGATAAACGAAGGGCAGGTAACCAACCGCAAAAAAAGGGTTAATAAAAATCTTTTCTGTCTGTCTGTTCGCGATAATCTCCGAATCTACTGGACGGATGGTCATGCGGTTTCACAGTAGATTAAGCTTAGCCTGGAGCTACATTTAGGCTTTGTTTCATTGAAATCGGATATCGGGAAAAAAAATGTTGTATAAAAACCTTTCGCGCGGGTGAAAGCACGGGGCACAGCGAGTTTTAAATAAGTATCTATATTCTAGGCGACATAGGGTACTTTTATCTGAATCAAAGGGTCACGGTCACGTGAATTCATACGGATGCAACCGTGAAGGGACAATTATTTTGTACTAGTTGTGCCCCACGGTTTCACCCGCGTTAATTTCAGAGTTCCCGCGGGAATTCCGGGATAAAAAGTACCCTATGTGTTAATTTGATGTATAAGCTACATTATTGTAAAGTTTCATTTAAATCCATCCAGTAGTTCTTGCGTGAAAGAGCAACAAACATCCATCCATCCATCCATCCATACATTCTTACAAACTTTCGCGTTTATAAAATTAGAAGGATCTCAGGAAAACTTATCAAATAGGTATTATACAACGTGTTAATGAATTAACTGAAAACCTGATACACCCCATTTAAAAAAATAAACAATAATATGATTAAAATATATTTTATGTCGTAAAAATTAATACTTTAAAAGTAATATAATTGAACATTAGTTTGAAGGTGACCTATCTACGAAATTCCAAGCGCTACGCCCGCGCCTACCGGTTCGAATTTTTTTGCTGCGGGCGGCGTTCGCGCCAAATATTGTATTATAAATAATTTAGACATGGGCTAGTAAAAATGAAAAAAATATAACCTATATTAAAACATAGTGCGATCGATTCGCTAGTCGATTCTGAGCAAACTACTTTCTAGTTTTCAGTTAATTCATTAACACGTTGTATAATTATATAATTACTCCTAATTCCTGCGGGAATCGCGAACCTCACGCGAGTGAATCAGCCGGAACTAGCTAGTGAAAAATAAAATATAGGTACTTACTAATAAACTGCGTGTTAGCGTTGTTAGCAAATTCTTCGAGTGTTGGTCTGAAAAATAAAATGGTGTTCGAAAATCAATACTAGTTAGTCTAGTTACTTACGTTCTTCTTAAGCACAACTCTAATGATTTAAAAATTTCTTCGGGTGCATATTAGATAATATACCTTGTAGAAATACACGTAGACTGAGTAAGGTCATCAAAGATAATATAATCACCACGTGAAGGTCATCCCTAACCATCTCTATACCATAAAATACATATTTTAGATTCATTATCTACGTGGTAACTATGTAGATTTTAAGTACATACCTATTTCCTGAGCTCGAATACCAGGTGTTATGTGTGCCGTATCCGGTAGGTCTGGGACCAGTATATGGCATATTCTGATTGGGAACAAACAACGGATTGCCTGGATATGAACGTCCACCGTAACTTGAAACTCCACCATTTGTAGGCAACGGCTGCACGTTAGGAGGCATTCCGCCATTTCCGGAAGGTATCTCATTACCAGTTGGGCCAGCTGCATTGCCATAATTTGTCGACGAGTAACTATTACGACTATAGCCAGTTTTTGTCGCAACATAACCAGTCTTGGTTCCTGCACTCCTGGTCCCTTGAGCGGTGTTACCTGTTTTGGTACCTGAATAACCATTGAACCTTTGGTTTCTCAAATAATTAAGAAGGTAAACTGGAGCTTGCACATCGGCTTGGCTGGAATAAAAATAAAAAATAACAAATGAAAAGTAGTTAAAAATTGTGCAATCAAGGTACTCATACGAACAAAACAAACGAGCCTAAATTCGGCAGTCCTGCTATTTGCCATCAGAAAGTTTCATTCCTACATCCCGACTCCATCATGATCAGCTTGATGGGATCATAATATTGCATTGTCACCGAACTTATTTAAGTAGTTAGGTATCTATTTAACGAGGCGGCTGTATGCCACTCGTTATGGTATCCTACCTCATTTCTAATACTTTTTTGCTTTTAAAATCTGTTATATTTTGTATTCTATCTGTCATTCTTTTTTTAAATTCAAAATTATTGTATTTTCTTTTTTTCATTTTGAATTTTGTATGACGCACTCCTGGTTCTGAAATTTTAAGCCGACGCTACATCAAAATTAATATTACCTATACCTATTTGATAAATTATTTTGCTGTTCCAAAAACTTGACTTATTTATTTTATTGGAAATAGCCGGAGGTACCTATATTTACCCCTTCCAGTTTAAGAACTTAAAAAGTACAGGTAGGTACATAGGTAGATACTTTTCTTCTCAATCGGATGGCCGGCGAGTGGTATACTTAGGTATAGGCACGTATATAGAAACATTTGCATGTTTAATAGAAGCTTGTAAAAATATTCAACAAAAAAAAAATCGACAAATTAAATTATTCGATTTAAAGAACCTGATAATTGACCTATAAAATTGATATCGATAGCGCGGTAAAAAATATTATAAACAGAATTACAGAATATTGAAATAACGAGGGACGTACCTGAAGTCGTGTTCTTCGACTTTCAAACATATTAAAAAAAAACCTTAATTTTTTACTTTTCTCATATTATTATATTTAAAAAAAATAACAGTTAGGTACTTGTATGTACCTAAGCATAAATTATCTAGGGGTATAATCTTACACCCCATATATTGTAGAGTCACTGGTTTAGGGCGCGAAAGGGTAGCAAAAGGATTAGAAATCATGACTAAAAAATATATGTAAGAACTTACGCCGACTGGGCAGCCGCAGGTGCGGGAACACCGTAACCCGCATTGCAGAGGTATATTACGCATAGTAAAACAAATCCCCTTAACAAAAAACTCATAATGAACTCTATATAAAATCCATTTAATAAGAGTGTGGCAAAATAATACTGCTAACTCCGATGCCACAGCTCAAACTGAATTGTACCTAATCGTTCCACAATAATATTGTATGTAATTATCTTATTTTTACCAACCTACATCTATATTTTAAGTACTTATGCGACGGAAATTCAATAGGTAGGTACACATCTAAATAGTGCCATCCTCCCGATAAAAATATTATTTAATAAAAAAAACAACAATCCTCATATTAAATCTTTTATCGAAAGTTACCATACTGCAATAACATGAATTAGGTATAAAACATAGAAGTCTGCATTTATTATAACAAAATAGGTAACAAAACGCGCGCAAAAAATTCTGGCTGCATAGACTAGCGTCGTTTGCTTGGTGAAAATAAGATTAAAAAGGCGGGAGAAAAAGATAGTTTAGTTTGTGAATAGGTAGGTAATTAAAAATTCGATCAGGTTCAAAATGCTACGAAAAAATGTCAAGGACTTAGGGAATGAAGTAAGTGAAATACCATTTTTAATTTTCTCCTTTATGCAGATGAAGACATTTTAATTTATTGTCAATTAGGTACCATCTAGAGGTAGGTAAATAGCATAAATAAATTAATAAAAAAATCAACTCGTATAATTTAAGAAATGATAACGAACTCCTGCTTTCTAGCGCACGTACCAATTACGGAAGGAGGACGGTATTGTTTGATGGAGTACAGCTTTATAATAATTTACCCACCCACATAAAAACTTGTACTAGTATAAATGCATTTAGGTTTAAACTCAAGGAGCACTTATATGAGCATGAATTATAAATCTGTGTTATTCTAGCACCGCAGAGGTTTTGTAAACGTGTTATACCATATTTGTCTAACTATGTATCTCATTTTAAGTGAACATTGTTTTTTATGAGAAATAAAAGTCATTAAACCTAAATAGGTATCAGTAGGTACCTACATACATACGTTTTCTACGGTAATACTTATTGATCAAAACGTGATGAAAACTCATAAGCTCAGGCTACCTGTTTCAAGATTCAAGCACGTGAAATTCAAGATTTTTATGTGTATAAATTCTCACAATAGGACCAACCTTATCACTTGCAGAAATGCTAAAACTCATTCTCGCATCGCTGTTTTCCTTTTCTGCCCTACTGAACTGTATACCCTGGAATAGAGTATAGATCTGGTATTTTAACTCACTCACGGCATTAAATTCGCCTTTGGTTACCTTCGCTATACCTATACATCTTGTGTGCAATTTCAAAAAGTTAATATTAAGTACCTACTAGGTAAAGTATACTCGTATTAAGGTAAATTATGTAACTAATCGCGTATCTCGGTTGGATGAGAGAAACGCAGAAGGCCTATGCGGGTGTCACACAAAACCACTCCTGAATTTAAGAGGGTTTCTCCTCGTATACCCTTATTTCAACGCAACGGTCGATCGACTTATTTAATAATAATAACAATAATCCACTTCACGACACACAGATCTACTTAATCCCACAGTAAGCTATTATATTATTAGCTTGTGTCGTAGAAACCAAGCAAACGAGTATTCTAGTAGATATCATTCATGTGTCGAAAGGCAACGGTGATTTTTGAGGTCTGTGGCGAGGCCCAAGCCTAACATCACGCCATAGAATCACGTACAGTACCAATCCAGCACGTTATGTGTTGTTAGTGATGGTAAATACATAAGAGAATTATTTTTAGAAAAAAACGCTGATAACGAGACTTATGCAGATCAGTTTCTTGGTTGAAGATCACATTTATAACGACAAGCGTATACTTGCCACGGATGCGCAGGCGCATATTGCAGAATTATCTTCATACAACATACAGAAATACAGTGATGTTCGAATATCACAGGTAAAAAACTGACTCAAAAGATTTTTTTACTCTGATTGTTGAATTAATAATAATAATAATAATAATAATCCACTTCACAACACACAGATCTACTTGATCCCACACTAAGCTATAAGCTTGTGTCGTGGAAACCAAGCAAACGTGGTATATACTACACATATTATTACATATATATTATACTATAGATATATATATACACACCCAGACTGGAAAATGGAACCCTGTGTTCATCACACAAAGTCCACCCCCACCGGGAATCGAACCCGGAACCTCTTGATTAGCGGGCAGGCATGGTGACCATTGCGCCAATCGGGTCGTCATTGTACTTAATTTCAATTGTACTAAACCTTTAAGGTTTATACGCGCGAATTACAAGTTTCCCTCTGGAACTATCCAGGACCTAAAGTATAGTAAATATTTCAAATTTTGAATGTATCCGGCGTTGTGGAGTAGATACACACACTGAGACGAACTCTCCCGCGGATATAATATATTAGGATATGTTAAAATTGCAAAAGAATCACATGTTTTGCTTATTATTAATTAAGTACGAGCCACATTGTGACTACGAAGTGTAACCCAAAAACCTTTTTAACAGTATTAAGATATCATAGAAATTTCATCTTTTAAAATTTGGACCTTACACATTGTGCATAAAGTTGAAATAACATGGACGGAATCTCGATGTTTACCAAAGGTTATAATAATACACCCTGGTTCTCATGAAAATCAGTTTACAGCATTTTGGCAGAAATTAGAATTGAAGTTATATTATGATTTTTTTATAAATAATATTTTCATGACATAATTATTTATTCTCTTTTTCTCCACCTAGTGATGCAAAATATCCCTATAAAATACCTACCTACTATTTTTATATTTTAGGTAACCGAAAAATTATTAAGATGTATGAAGGGAATAATTCTCGAAGAACAAGAAGGTCTAGAACTTGCTGCACATGCTAGCGAGAATATTCACAAAGAATCGAATACAAAAAATATTATTAACTTACCATCCCAATCTGAATTAAATATTCAGTGCAACGTAACTACCGTAGTCGACATTGAAAATGGAAACGAGAATATAAATAATAATTCAACTAAAACACCAATAAAAGAAAATAAATCGGTTTCTGATACACATTACAATGTCGCCAAAAACGTTACTGATGATATTCCAATGGATGAATCTCAGTGTGTTTCACATAATAATGCTATCACTAAGGAACATGATCTTGTAACTAATACTACAAATGAACTCAATGATAAAATGGGTGGTAACATAAACGAAGTCGTTAAGACCGAAAGTAAAAATCATCTACTACCTCATGGTTTATGCGAAAATAATAATAAAGATGCAAATAATAAATTTAATTTAAAAACAGAAAGAAAAATTACTAAGGAACATGAACTTGTAATTAATACTACAAATGAACTTAATGATAAAACGGGTGGTAAGGTAAACGAAGTTGTTGAGATCGAAAGTAAAAATCACTCTATATCTGAAGGTTTATGCAAAAATAATAATAAAGATATAAAGAATAAATTTAATTTAAAAACAGAAAGAAAAAAGCGTACAACTAAAAGTACAGTCGAAAAGAAAATAAAGAAAGCAAAAGTTTCAAAGCCTCACATCAATAAAAATAAGTGTACGCAAGAAATAAAAATCGATAAACTGAAAAATAGAAAACTCAAAGAAAAAATAACTTCGATGGAACCAAAATTAATTCAGGAACGTACAGAATTGAATAGAAATTTCATCAATAATTTAAAAATAAATAATATTACGGAAACTCGTAAAGATACGAGAAAAATAGTTATATACAAAAAAACTACTGTAGACGATCTATCTTGGATTGAAGATATAAGATACGTGAGGGAAATAGACAGTCAAGAGTTTGATGAAAAAAATAATATTTTGGAAGATGTATTTTGGAATGATTATACTTTACCACCTAATTTAACTGATAAAGACTTTGTGTAACGTTATGATTAAGATGTCAAAATAATTAATTCTCACTAATTCAATTTATTGTGTAATAAATATGCTGCATGAATACTTGTTTTTTTTTTAATAAGTTAAAAATATCCAAAATGGATAGACTGAACCTGATTTGAACTAATTCAACAATCTAGAGTTAGTAGAGTTAGTATTATATTATACCTACATAATGAAACTACAATATTGATCAATAGACAAATTTATTGTATTGCAATAATATTTTACTAAGCTGTTTAACAATAAGTAGTTAAATAACAATACACATAAATATTGATTTCCATCGTCGGATGTTTTGACTTGACAGCTTTTAAGAGGAGAGATAAAGCCTGTTTCGACCAGTCCCCGTTTGACCAAATAACTCCAACCATCGTCGATTATGTCACAGGCAAATTGTATAATTCGTCCGTTTACCATACGGTTAACATTTTGTGTAGTGAAAATGTAGGTTAGGTTAAGGTTGACCCACGATTAAGTCAAAGGAAGAACACACACAGGCACAGAACACAAAGACAGAAAATTTTCAGAACGAATATTCTGTCTTTACCACCATATACAACGGTCTTATACAATGTACCGCGATTTAATTTCAATAATAAACCTACCTAATATAAAACTATAACGATATACAATAGAAACAGACTAGCAGATTGAAGTAGAACAGGGATAAAATATTGTGATAGGTAATAATTAAACAGTACTTTTTCTTAATCTCAATTTATCCACACAGTACAGTAGTAGTGCTATAATAGAGACGAAGATTTTTATAATTTAATCTTTAATTATATATATCTTAAGCAAGTTTATGGAAGTTAATTTTATTTTTATCATAAAGTACAGTTTATTGTATGTATTAGTTTATTACTTCATGCCTGATAATAATTTGTTTTAATATATATACTTACGTAATTATTTCTATACTCTGCCTTTTTATGTTCCGCTAATTCTGCCGGTGTGTATAGTTCCCTTACATTTGAGTTTAGAAAGAGTAAATTTGTATTTTTATTTTGTGTACATTTATTGCTTCTGTCTCTCGTGCATGCTGTGGCGACCTATAATTGAGGCAGCGCCATAATTTTTTTATTATAATATCCTATATTGTATCACTACCAATGTTACGGTGTATGCTTTGTTGGTCGTTCTTTTGAATAAATAAATAAACAAATAAAGAAATTATAAATTCAGCAGCGACGGTGAGGAGCTTAGGTATACCTACTAAAAAAACGAATCGTGAACACATTGATGCTAAAGAAACTGTACGACAGCCGTCCCGTGGCCATTCACACAGCCAAAGTGGAAATACATAGCAATACACGAAAATCATGGACCTTTTAAGGATTTAAGAGCATGCCTTTTGTAACGGGACCTTTCCAATAAATCGAACCATAAAAGGGGCTTGGGCCAAATAAAAATTATTTCCACCAATAGAATTTTCTCGCTGCGCCAAAAAGCGTCACGGATTCACAGGCTGCGGTTTCTCTGAAAAAAGCAACTCGAATGGATGGTGACTAGACACGCTTGGATGCTCGACCTCTATAGGCGAGTCTGACATACGGACACGAAGATCGCTAGCAAAAATTGTCCACTCCCGCCATCAATATTTGGTTGAGTTTGAACTATTTCCTTCAGCTGAGTCTTAATGCGTCAAAATTCCCAGCTGGTCTGTTGACTTTAGCTGTCAATGCCATTAATCAAGGCCAAAACGATTGACGACTCCGACTAAATGACAATAATTACATGCCTCTTTTCTGGGTGTTAATGAATTTTATAAACTGCAAAACCGATTATATAGTACGTAAACACGTCTGATTTATAAGCTTTACTGTGCAATGAATCATTCCACCAATAATTTTGTATTATAACCTTATAGATCTTATGTATGTCTATGGCAATAGCAAGATAGACTTCAAACCCCACTTTGACAATAGTATAATGACCGATCAACTGCGTCGATACATTAATGGCTCCTACCTATGTATAGAAAAAAATAACAACTTATTCGTTAAACTATACGGCAGTGTGTATCGGCAAGGGTTTAATACATATCCTTTTTTTGTGAAATTAGATTGCACCCTTTCCTATACCCTTTGCTTTTATACCCTCGGGTATCTCTATTTATCCCCTGAATAGTGTTGCTCTGGACAGGCTCATTGTATTTATAATGAAGTTTGCTGTTGAATATGAACGCGTCGGCGTCGGGCACTGCCTGTACCTACTTTCACATGTACGTACAGTCGGCCCCAAGAGCAACAAGTAAAATCTTTATAATTTCTGGAACATAATTTTGTTAACAGACTTTCTAGAATTCATTGGAAGTCTAGTATTATCATTGTATGAAAGCGTAGACTTTTTTCATGATACTTAATACTACTTGCAAACCAATGGTTTTTTTTTTCTAATGTATAAAAAAACTAGTATACGTATGTGATCTAAAACAAACCAAAAAGGGTAAGGTTACTTGAGGAACTTCAATTAAACACCATTCTTTCATTGTATAGTATCCTATTAATATTATAAACGCGAAAGTTTGTAAGTATGTATGAATGGATGGATGGATGGATGTTTGTTTCTCTTTCACGCAAAAACTACTGGATGGATTTAAATGAAACTTTACAATAATATAGCTTATGCATCAGATTAACACATACGGTACTTTTTATCCCGGAATTCCCGCGGGAACTCTGAAATTAACGCGGGTGAAACCGCGGGGCACAACTAGTTACCACATAAACTAGTAAGTTATAAGTTCAATTTGTTTTGAAGTCAACTGTACTGTGCCTAAATATGTTTTTTAGCCTTATATTATAACAATTAGGATGAAGGGACATTATTTATACGGAGCAAGTACATTATTGTTGAATAGAGAATACACTTTCCGCCGCCGGTCACTAATGACGATGACTCTAGCAGCTAGCTATATGAGTTTCAATTCTGACAACCCTAATTTATGTATCTTTCTTCAAAGCCTGTTAGTCGGCTATAGTTTAGAAAGTTTATCTATTTAATAAAATAAATACGGTCGCCACGGAAAATCATCGTCGTGGGACTTAGTTCCATGGCAAATTATGCTGAGTGGCAGCCATTTTGGTACCAGATATTCTTCGTTAGTTTAAGACACACGTTTCTACTTGTTTTATTTATTTTTTGGTATCAAATAAACTTTTTTGCTATTCTATTCTAAATAATCATATTATAAGAAAATCAAACTTTCGTGTGTATAATACTGGTAATTTAACTGAAATAACCACAAATCATCCACCGAAAAAGCTTTCAAATAATTTGAATATCGCAGTAAATACAGATATGAAATGATACCTCAACACAGTATTTACATAAAGGTGGCTTGCTCAACTGGAAACGATGCAAAGCTCTTTAGCGGCTTGCGAGAGAAAAGCTCTATTTTATGCTCTATATTATTTAAATTTTTTTTCTTTACTTCAATGTTAGTTGCAAAATATACCTACTTATTTTATATATTAATCATGTCGCACGGCTGGAGCCAAATATCCTAAGTCTGCCCGACTCATCATCCTTACTACGATTGATGCGAAGTGAGTTTGTTTGTTGTAGACGTTGTCAGGTATACAGAGAAGGACATAGGGTACTTTTTATTGCGGAATTCCAGCGGAAACTCCGAAATTACCGCGGGTAAAACCACAACAGGGAACAGCTAGTAGACTTTATATAGATTCTACAAGATCGCTCACATAACCTATTACGATTTCATTAAATTAATTGGCTAATAAAAACAATTAATGTTAATCTAATTAAGTTATAAGTTAAATGCCAATTAACATTAATTTAATGAACGTCTCTGATAGTGGCAGTTTTGTTTTAAAAATCTCTACTTATCTCTACTTAAAATTATGTAATCATTAAAACGACTCTGAGTGCGGCCGACAGACTGTCAGCATCTGTCTTGGCCTCTGAAACTTCTGTTGCTCGACATTCACATACCTATTATAATTATTCTTACTGTACGAAAGTCAACCGTAGGTCAACTGTGAACTGTGAAGTCAACTGTGAAGTCGAGGAAGTGGTTAAAACAAATAATGATAATTAGAAAATAATAAGCAACTTGCCATAAAACCAATGGTATGATTGTCATAAAACTTCGACTTGCGGCGAACAATCACAGAAGTTGTGTTGGCTATAAACCGGCGGGGTGTCGACTTACAGCAACACCTGACCACTTGAAATTGTTTTCTTAATTCTCAGGTCGTTAATTGCTTGACCACAGAATAATGGATTGTGATATTACGTCAGAAATCGTATTTCCATTGTGGAAAAAGTCAATTTGTAACGTAAAAGTTATAATTAAAGGTGTTAAATTTTTTTTAGCGAGGTGTTACAATAGTAATCCACTTCACAACACAGATCTACTTGATCCTACAGTAAGTTATAAACTTGTGTTGGGGAAACCCAGCAAACGTGGTATATCCATATCAAACCATACTTACTATATATTATTTGTGAACTTAAACTTTGTGTTTGCGGATCATTCGTACAAATCTTTATAATTTTTGGCAATCCTCACTTCTTATTTAAAAACGGAGAAAAATCTGCTGAACTAAATTCGTACAATTTTTATCTAATTATCATGCTAGTTGGAACGTGTGAGTTGAGATTATACGAATTAAATTTTTGATGTGTCGACTAAGTTTTAAAGAACCTTAAAACGTAATTATGGTCGCGTTGCAAGTGTTTATTGGGCTGCCATTATCGCATAGCAATAAATCCGGCTCGGAGGACCAATAAACCTCGTGCACGAAGGCGTATGCAATGCTCGCATTGCGCTTGTTTTAATGTAATGCTATATAGAGTATAAATGGTTTTGCATTCAGCTCTGCTTTGTTTTATTAGGGACGAAATATAAGGAGTTACCGGACGCTTATGTAGTGAGTGTTGCTGTATCCTTGCATAGACTTCGGCAATACAATAGACTATAGAGTATGCTTTTGGAACGAAAATTTAAAATCTTCGGAGTCATACCTGCATATTAGGATTGTATTGTGCAGGGTAAGATGCGCAACACGATAAAATTTTATCGAGTCATTTTATCGATTCTCGTCGACAAAGCCATACAATATGTCGACGAGAATCTATAAAATGGCTCGATAAAATTTTATCATGTTGCGCATCTTAGCCCGGCAGGTCGTCTTTGTATTGTGTGTTATGAACTGTCTTGTATATCTATAAATAAAAACATATCGCGAAAATTTTGTTTATCTGGTATTATCCAAACCAAGGTATAGGAGTTCAAAACACTGCTTGACTAGTCTTGGCGGGGGCACAGTGCCCCTAGAAGTTGTTACTATTTTTTCTATAACTTTTAAACTTTTAAATCTTTTCTATAACTTTACTGCTCAGTGCTCACGCCTTTCACTCACCCTTGACAGTGAGAAAGCAGTGAAATAGAAAAAAAAATACAAAGCGTTGATTGACCAAAAAAATAAATTGTAAAATCATTGAGCACTAGGCGTCTAGGCCCTAAACTGTAGACAGAGACGGTTGGTCAACTATTAGTTAATAGCACGTTCTGTGCATTGAAATGGACATCATTATCCGATAAAAAAATTTATGTAACCGGCCCCTAAGGGTTAACAGAATTATTGTGGTGTATTTTCATTCAAGCCAAGTGGAAGCCCCAAATCAGAGATGAAAATCCAGAAGTCATGAACATAATAGTCCGAGGGGGTCAAGATTAAAAGTTACCTACAAATCAATATTGAGCACGGGCATAGTCAGAGAGGTCGGACTTTGAAAAATGTCCGTCTGTCAACATCCGAGCCTTTGCATTTAGGTGGCGGGCACAATTAATGGCCAGTATGTGTCCACGTCAAGGGTAAGGGGGCAGCAGTGCAGAATAGGGTAAGGGTAAGGTACCATAAGTAGTAAATGATTTCGGGAGAGGAAATGAGAACTTTAAATGCGGCTTCAAAAAATACGTAAATACGAGTGCGGTCGGGGTCAGGAACGAAGTTGCAAATAACATTGAGAACAGTCAACGTATTTTAACAATAAGTACTAGTATCGAAATGTAAAATTTTATCAACTTCATTAATCGATTGCAAAATTCCAAAAATCAGACAGTGTCACGTCACGTATGAATTAATACAATCACAAAACAACTATGGCGGTCTAAGCTCGTAGATAATAATTTCCAAATTTTCCGACACAAATTTTATCAGTCACCCGTCATAATATAAAATTAATGATGTCAAGCAGGTGAGGCAGGCAATTGATTTTTTAAATAAAATAGCCTCCGTGTACTTAAAATTGCTTTGACATAGGGACAAAAGACAATACTGTTAAGCTACGCAACCCTATAAAGGAGATACCCTGTCCAAAAGAAACGTTCTCTCGATAGCAAAACATAAATAAAATTTAAACAATAAGAATTGCCGACATTACGAAAAATATATTACTAACAAATCACAAAGTAAAATGTCTGCGTAGAGAGATCTCCGAAGAAAATACCGGCCGTCGATGTCTAGTGAAGATATTGTATGGATTTATTCGCAGATTTATTGCGGCGCATCGATAACGGATTGACCTACGAACAGTCGTGCGATACGTCACGTGGAGGTAAAGGGACGCACGGACCGACCAATTGGATTCTTGTCGAGTAGAACTTTACTGCACAACTCGTTATTAATCAGTTGAATAGTTATCTACGAAGATATTAGGTATTACTGAATCAATAACGCAATAAAATTTGTTAAATTAATTCATAGTTTCACGTTTATATAACAAATTATTCCAAAATATTAGGTTACTTTGATTTGCTTACATTGCTTGACTGTAAGTTAAAAATTTGGTCAATGAGTTAAAAAAGTTAAAAAGGAGAGAGGTTCTAAATTCTTTTTAAAGTTAATAAGGCTAGGGAGTTTGACCACAGCTCATCTGATGTAAAGTGTAGGTGTGGTTGTGATGATTGTAAACACACCTAGTCTCGAATGGAATGGAATTTAAATTAATTAAATTGCTACATTCTAATAAATAGTAGGATCTACTATCTGTTCACTGCGGTTTCACCCTCGTTGATTTCGGAGTTACCGCGGTAATTCCGGAATAAAAAGTACCTTTTCCAATGCTTGTGAGTTTTCTTGTCCTTTTCGGTGTCCTTAACAAAGTGTATCCAAAATTTCATGATTGAGTACATATTTCTTCATGATCGGTTGAGTTATTTAAGGCTTGAAAGCGTAATAACCAAACAGACAAAATATCTTACATTCGAATTTATAATATTAGGACATAATACAACATCTAAATTTGACAACATGGCCGCTATACATCTTCAATATATGAGCGCCCCTTAATTGAAAACCCATTAGACGAGATCCAAAAACTAAAAGAGAACTTTCCTGCTTCATTCACAGAAATCTGATCCATAAAATTTCATTTCTAAGTAGTTGGCTGGCTATTGGTGTATAGATTGCAAAAACAACTGAGCGAACAGAACAAAACTTGCGACTCGCTGAAGCATCAAAAAACTATAAAGCTGCAAAAATGTAAGAGAATTCTATGCACGCGCCGGCCGTCCAAAAACTGTAACCAAGTGAAAAATAAGAAAGACACTAACGCAACTCGACCCGTGAACTGTATCAAAGTTGAATCGAAACGAGGCTTTGAAAAATGCTGAACTATCGGTGATATAGTGTCGCATTACTTGTCGAAAACTCGAATTTGAATGAGATAAATGACGTTCGTGCAGAAGAGCTCAACGCTTGTAAGGGCGAGGGTACACGAGAGAAATGAGTTCTCTCTCTTTTTTTTTCTTTTTCACCAAAGTAAACGTTATTAATTTTCATATTATATCGATTTGGAGGCAGGTGCTCGAAAATATTGACTTAGGAGCATGTATAAATGAGTTCGCCTCCCGTTGAAAAATCTACACGATTTATCAGTTTTTGCAGGAACGCAAAAGATATTTATGAGATTTACATTTTTGTGTTATATAGATATAATTAAGTTACATGTAAGATACTAATAATATCGAGCGGAATGGATGTCCTGAAACGTATATTTCATTCCATTCGGATTGTCAAACTAAAACAGAATTTCTGCCTTAAAACAGAATTTATATACTTATTTATTACTATAGTCCGTTTTGTAGATTAATAAAAAATATTGGACACGTATTTTTTATTTTTTTACGTAATCTAAAAATAACGGCGATACATTGAGTTGAAATTTCGCGTGACGTCACTTGACGGACAGTTTGTATGGCAGTTTTAGCGTTTAGTGACGTCACGACCCCCTCACCCTAAACTTTAATGCGCTTTATCTCTGTATATTTTAATTTATTTGAAAAAGCAAAAAATACGTGTCTATTGTTTTTTTTATTTTCTAACTGACGGACTAATTAGAAGTTTGATTTTCAAATGTAGTCAACAGCCCCGTTCGTCTGCACTTTATGTGTGACTTGTTATGTTATTAAGATCTGATGAAGATTTGAATTGGTTTTTGACTTTTTACTACAAAAGTAATAATTTAATTTGCAATTTTGTATCACAGATCGCAGCTCGTATGTGCAACCCTTTAGACACACTGGGAACAACTTCGCTAACTCGTTTGTTCCAAGTTAGCGGGGTGTCGTATACTATAATTTCACGGATATTTGCACACATCAAGACCTAGCGAGATCGGATATGGGCGTGGAATGTGGATAATTGATGAATTATGAGCAGATTGCGCCGCGCCAGTTTGTGACAGAATTCATTTGCATTAGCAAAAATTTTAATTAAAAAGCACTTAATCAACAACTCACTCGGCAATCCAAGTTTTAGCTAGTTCGTAATTAATATTTACTATAAAACTTTGTGATTAATATCTTTAATTATATCATAGAATTTATAACAACTACAAAGTAAACTAATCCCCACTAATATGCGATCCCCACTAATCCCCACTAGTATTATAAATGCGAAATTAGTCTGTCTGTCTGTCTGTTAGGCTTTCACGCCTTAACGGCTCAACCGATCATCATGAAATTTTGTACAAACTTTGTCAGAGATACAGAGAAGCACGTAGGGTACTTTTTATCTCCGAAATTTCCGAGGGTGGAACCGCGGAGAACAGCTAGTATTAAATATGCATAAAATGTTACGTTCTACTGTTTTAACTACTATTTCATGCCAAGACTCATTTGGAAGAAAATAATCGACACGTTTTATCTGCTTCCAGTTTTGAATTCCCTAAAGAACTTTTGTATTACAAAGAAAAAGTTTTTTTACTACTCGTTGTTACTCGTAATTTCGAGACTCCTCCAAGAACACTTTGTTTCAAAATAAAAAGTATCCTATATTACTTAGGGACACCGTAACTTCCACTTTGGTGAAATATTTTTAGACTCCGTTCACTGGTTTCAGAGATTACCTCCGACATCCAAACTTAAAAACTATACCTCTATTTCAACAATAAATAAGTATAGATCCGCTTTATTATTTTTTGCTCGAAATCCTCGGATAACAAAACTTACAGCGACCATCCACAGCAAATGTTGCGGACAACTGTCCGTATAATCTCAATTTAGATGCAATAAACAAACCCGGCGCACTTTCATTTACATAAGAACTCCCTTACGAGGGAACGCGCGTGCATGCACAATGACGTCATAGTCATAACACAGCATTCCTATTGTCAGCGGTCCCAAACATTCGGACGACCCAGTTCATTGGTGCCGAGTTAAATAACAATCGACAGCAAATAGGTCAGTCACAGTTCGATGTTTATTTTTATGGATCATCCAAAATGGAACGTGGAACTTAGTGCCACGGCATAATGCTGAGTGGTAGCCATTTTGGTACCAACTATTCTAGTTTAAGTCTCACGATTGTACTTATTTTATCTTTATGGTATCAAATAAACTTTTTTCTATTCTATTCTATTCTATTCTAAAAATAGAACTTTGGTATGGGAGAAAACATCACTGGCAATAGATGTAATTTTAATTTTATTAGGTATCCTCTCGCGGTTTTACCTGCATCAAAGGCTATTTGACTACTTTTCTTTTTCTAAATTCTATTTAGTCCATCAGATAATAAAAAAAATAATGGACACGTAGATATTTTTTGTTTTTTCAAATTAATGAAGATACCTGGATAAAGCGCATTATAGTTTGGGAGTGGGGGCTCGTAACGTCATACGCAGCTAAAAACTGCGCCTGCTTGTGACGTCACGCGACATTTCCGTTATTTTTCGCTTACGTGAAAAAAGAAAAAAAACTCAATGAACTCAACTTCAAATTCAATGAACTCTCGCAGATCAAACCAATATCAACCGATACGAAATACGATGCACAAAATCATTAAAACGAAAAACGAGCGAGCGCATAGCGCGGTTGCTAAATTGCGCTTCGAACTTTGGAAATACTTAAACTTTAAGCTAAAACAGCAAAGCATCGAGCTGAAACAATGCGTGAGCCGAAGCGCTGTGTCTGCTGGAATGGGGCGGAGTGGCATAATTCGAGGGTTATTCAAATTCGCGAGACGTTAACTATTCCGGCAGGTCGGCACTCCGCCGCGCTCGGATGCAGCGATTTATGCGCGCTACACACCGCCATCGTGGACAAGAGCAATAACACGCGCAAGAGCAATAACGCGCGCAAGAGCAATAACACGCGCAAGAGCAATAACGCACGCAAGAGCAATAACGCAAAATATGGGCTAATTTTATTTGAATAAGGGTTTGAATCAGGCGTAGAGACGGGGGTACATGTGAAGAGGGTTTTATGTCAAGCATAGGCAAGTATACTAATCCTAACTAATGTTTACTAGTATTATTATTAGTGATAAGGTCGCCAATTGTAGCCTCATATTTACGAATTGTAGTAGTATTAAGTTGCATGTATTTTGTGGGTATACAATAAAGTTATTTCATTTCTTTCATTATGAAATAGCGAAAGTGAGTTTGTTTGTTACGTTTTCACGGTTAACAGCTCAACTGATCACCACAAAATTTTGCATACACGTTGTCGGGGGTACAGAGAAGGATATAGGGTACTTTTTATCTCGGGATTCCCGCGGGAACTCCGAAATTACCGCGGGTGAAAACGCGAGAACAGCTAGTTTTGTTAACAATTCTGCAGTAATGCAAACATATTGTAGAAAAAAATTCTACTATTTAGTCCGTCTGTCTGTGGGCGCATAACGCATTACGCAGAAACTACAGCACGGATTCCAATGAAACTTGGTAGGTATATATATCGTTGATAGACTATGTCCGAGTTAAATATCCTTATACAGGATACCATTTTTAAGGTAAGGTAAAGAGCTTTCAAGGGAGCTTCCCAGGTGATCCAATATTGCTTACTTGTTTAGGTACTAATTCTAATTAATTTGGAAAATTTTGAAAATAGTCTACAAACTGTGCGAGTGTGTGTCCCACAATCAAAGCGCACCTGCTAAATCGAGTGAATTTTAAATAGGTTATTAAACATTATACAACGCTCAGTTTTCTCGAGGTAGCGTTAAAAAGGTAACGCAATAAACCGGTAATGTAAGCAGTTTACAGCGGAATTTACACGAGAAATGCGTTTCGGCTGCGAACGGAGCCCGCACTCGTTACGTCTACAGCGTTAGGGGGGAAGGAGGTATCAGGGATTATGAGAAGCCTTATGGTAATGAAATTGTTTCTATGAGCGTCAACACAGACCTGGGTCCTCATTCACTATGACCATAACACGGCGCGTAAAGATAACGCGCCACAAAAATTGTCTCAACGTGCTCAAAGAAGTTTCACTCAAAAAAATTACAATTACAACGTTAGTTATGGCATACAAAACATTCAAACATTTTGGCTTATCAAACGTTTGGGACTGAGTTTTTGGGACGCGCGTTATGGGCAGGAAATGCCATAGTGGTCATAGTGAATAAGGGTCCTGGAGGGGATAGAAGTTCAAACTTTTGAATACTACCAAATTGTTTTTTATATTTTAATGTTTTTTGTATAAGATGCAATTATCTGAAGACAGCATTGCGAGTGCGCATTGATTAAGACACGTTATTGGCGACATTTCACGTATGAGTCAGAATTTCACATCTCGTTACTTCCTGAGTTGTACTTCAATGCCGAAACAGAAACTTCCACATATTTTTAACGATGAATGTTATGATTTCGAAGATTTTTGTCCAGAGGCTAGCGAGTCTGACTACGACGATAAATGTATACCTTAAAAAGTACACTACTCAGACTTGAGGTAATCTACAGAAGAAAAAAATATTAATGAAACTTCTCCAGTCTAAGACGGCGATCCGTCATACTTTTATCTTTGGACATTTAAGTAATGTACTGCAGTTAGTTAATCGTTCAAACAAAGGAAGCGACTCGGGTAAAAAGAGAAAAAATTGCCGAGTAATTCAAGCCATCAGTCTCGACGACGGTCTAAAGAATACTGCGATTTGAAGGAAAGTGTCGAGGGCTGTCTATAACACCGAAAAATACTTAACTTTTTCCAATTTCAAATTTATTTTAAACTAGCTCTTCCCGCAGTTTAACCCGCGTTGATTTTGGAGTTCCGGCGAGAATAGCGGAATAAAAGTACTCTAGTAGGCCTGACAACGTGTACGCAAAATTTCATGATGGAATCATTCGATTATGAAATTATAACAAATATTTGCAGTTATAATATTTGTTAGGATAAACTCCGTAAATTATCTAAGTTTTCGATTGTCATAGACACGCGTCTCAGATATTTAATTATACTAAATAGCTGCTTCTAGCTTCAACTCTATAGAGCTGAAGAGATTGTTTGTTTGCTCGGTTGAACGCGCTTATCTCCGGAACTACTGGTCAAAATCGAAAAATCTTTTGGTGTTGGATAGTCCATTTATCGAGGAACGCTATAGGCTATATAAAATCACGCTAACTACAAACAAATAGGAGCGGAGCAGTAATGGAAAATGTTGCAAAACACGGGAAAAATTTGTCGTTTTGAGAGCTTAAAAATTACCGCGGGTGAAACCGCGGGGCAGAGCTATTATATTATAAGCACATTGCAAATACAATGAAATTAATATCATAAGATCAAAGACTCAACAAAACTGCTAGATTCCACGAAACACCTGAAAGCGGTGATTACAGATCTAATTAATAGGGACCATCTAAGTTCACAAACTCACGCCGAGACTCGTCGTGAAGGATGAGTTTTGAGCAAGTTTGAATAAGATTCTCTCAGACATTTACATAATGACGGAGGAGTATCAAAATTTTTTATTAACGTTGTATAATTATACACCTTGAACGCACTTACTTCTCTTTTGGAACAATGTTAATTAGTAATTGTTGAAATTGAAGGTGAACTTTAAGTACCTTGAGCCTTTAATTACGTGTTTTCTGACGGTGAATCACTTTGTTGTGTCTCGGTTCTTTTATCTAATGATTATAAGACGCCTTATTTTACACGAGCTGTCCCCTGCAGTTCCACCCGCGTTAGTTTCGGAGTTCCCGCGGGAATTTCGAGATAAAAAGAACCCTATGTCCTTCTCTGTCCCCTGACAACGTGAATGTATAATTTAATGACGATCGGATAGGTGTTAAGCCGTGAAAGCGTCACAAAACAACTCACAATCGCATTTACAATAGTACCTAACTAGCTGATCCCCGCGGTTTTGGAGTTCCCGCGGAAATTTCGAGACGAAAATTATCCTATGTAGTATGTCCATCTCTGTACTCCTGACAACGTGTAAAGTTTGCAAAATTTAATGTAGGTTTTTCAGGAGGCGGGAATTTCAGGATAAAAAGTACCCTTTGTCTTTTTTTTACCCCTGAAAACGTGTATCCAAAATTTCACGGAGATCGGTTGAGCCGTAAAGGCGTCAAAGCGCAACAAACAAACAAACTCACTTTCGCATTTATAATGGTAGTTAAGGATGATGTAGATATAAAGTAAGAACCTATTTATTTTGAACTAAATTTCAATTAGCACCGTTAATTAATTAAACATTGTGTTTAGTGTTATATTGATGAATAGGACGAGAGGAGCCTAATTACGAGAAAAATGTAACAAAAGAAACACCCTAAGAAACATCCGATATAAAATAAATAAAAATAAAATAAAAATATTCCTTTATTCTACCACAATTTAAATAGATTACCTCATTCCAATAATTAACTAAATATTTCGATAATTTTCATAATTTATGTATTTGTAGGTATAACATGCATATTGATTACTAAATTTGATTATTATTAATATTTATCTATTTATTATTATTGTTATCTTGTAGCCTAAATTGTGGAAGTCGCCTCCATGGCGTAGGCCTCCCCCAGCTTCCTCCATTTTTCTCTGTCCCTGGCTTGCCTTCTCCAGTTTGATCCACACCTTTCTTTAAATATGTCTTCCCATCGTTTTTTCGGTCTACCTCTACATCTATGTCCTTCTCTTGGTATCCATTTTGTTAATTTCCTAGTCCAACTTTTATTTTCCATTCTGCACACATGGCCTGCCCATTTCCATTTGAGATTTCTTATTTTTCCTAATATGTCAGTAACTTTTGTTCTTTTCCTTATTGTTTCATTTTTAATTTTATCTGATAATTTAATGTTCAACATACTTCTTTCCATTTTCCTTTGATCCGATATAAAAGTTCATAATATTAGGTACAGAATAGATCGGTAATTACCGTGGAACAGAATCCGCGGTAATTTCGGAGTTCCCGCAGGAATTCTAGGATAAACTATACGTATGAACTTTCCTCTTGAATCACTCAATCTATTAAAAAAAAACTGCATCAAAATCCGTTGCATAGTTTTAAAGATCTAAGCAAACATAGAGACAGACAGATTTTGTTATATACTACTTAGTAAAGACATGAAATTTCCAATATACGTAGAATAGATATATTATGGGATAGAAGATTTCATTTTCAGATTACAAAATTTAATGTTTGTCCCATAGAAAAAGTTTTTCGTAATTATGAGTTAATCCTTGAAAGTTGGTTGAATGTTTGCAGATTCATCTAATATGTATGGTCGAAAGTTTTGAATTTACGAGGCTTTCTCAATCAAGGAACGTCAGTTTTTCGTAGGGCGTCTTCTTTCTTTTTCCTCAGATCCCTCTATACAGTCGACAACTAAGTGGCTTATAGTCTTTCTCGTCCCCTCCTATTATTTGAAGCCACGGAAAGACATTTTTCATGACATGGTCGTCTGTCCTCCGTACTAAGTGACCGTATAATGTGCTGTCTCGACTCAGTCACTTTGCTAAATAATGGAGCATTTTTAAAGTTTCCTATTACTTAAGTATAATACCATTTTATTTAGATATGGATAATGTATGGTGATTATGCTAGTTTTGAAGTGAAAACTGGTTTGAGCACGTTGGGCACTTTTGAGATGGGGAAAAGCATTGATCTCAGGTAACCGTCACACTCAGATCCTTTGATATGCGGCACCAGCGGAAGATCAGCGTCGGACCCCCCGGTTTCCGACTTATGCTGAGCTGGTTGCCGTTTTGTTGCGACACGCTGGTTGTGCTTGTTTATGTTATTTCATATATTAACGATTGTCGTAACAAATAAAGTTTATTTCATTTCATTTCATATAGAAAAGTTTGTGAAGCTAAGAAGTTTTCACTTCTGATTTTGTAGTCACACGTATTTTTTTTAATTCTATGTATGTGCAAGCATAATCTTACCTCCATCCTCTGGTATATTAAGGAGCTTCTTGGCTCCAGGACTGGGTCCGCGTACAGCGGACAGCGCCCGCTGAAGTGTCTCACTCAACGGTTTCCCACCAACACACTGGCCAAACACTACCACAAACAACATACACCTCACTGCACAAACACTGCGTCTTCTCCGCCAACTGGAATCCTGTTTGACCATCGCGGCCAAGCTTGGCCAAACGTTTGTCATGGTGTCTCGCGTACAGTCGGGCCCTGGGAGCCTCAACTACATCTTAGTGGGACATGGACTTGGACATCTGGAATGAAAGAATTACGTGAAATTAGTAATTTCAAAGTGACCAGTAGGTACTCAGTTAAGAAACTTTCCATGGCTAAAACAGAGCAGATAGAAAGATTGATTTTAGCTTGAAAACCGGTGTTACCGATAATTTTCTCATTCATTGAGGTAAAGAAATGTTATAAACGCCATTTGGTTTAAATGTTTACTGACGCTCAACATCTGTGGCTCAACCAAATCAGGGCCCTTATTCACTATGACCATAACACGCCGCGCTAAGATAAGACTCCGCTAAAACTGTCTTTCCCTCGTAATCAACGAAGTTTTACTGCAAAAAAATACATTTACAACATTTCTTATGGCATAAAGAATAATCATCATTTCTAATATCTTGGCATCTAGAACGTTTGGAAATGCGACGCTTCGCTTTGGGACGCGCGTTATGGGCAAGGAATGTTGTTGGTCATAGTGAGTAAGGGCCCTGACGTGAACTCAAGTCGCAAATATCCTAAAATACAAACTTAAGCATTCATAACCTTTTAGCAGGATCATTTGCTAATTGGCATTATATTTTATTTGATCGAGGGCAGAGAAAATATTTTTTTGTTTAAGTATAATGAAATGCCAAAAAGCTTTGAAATATTCTCTTTAACATCATTAGTAAATGGCTAGACAAAATAAATAATCACGTGTTAAATTATTCATGGACAAATTCAATTAGAATCCACGGTCTTTTGCATAGACAAATAGATTTATCAGAACGGTGCACCACCTGGAGTCCAAAATGCAGAATACAATTTAACATTTACCTACTTTATTTATTGTTAATTAAATGAAAACTTTATGCAAAACAGTTGCCATCGAGCTTTCATTGTTTAAATATTTTAGCATAAGCTCAAGTGCGCTTTTCAGCGTTATCTTAATGTTTTCAACTGAATTTATGCGCGATGCGTATTTATACGCCGGGGTTGGCAAAACTGCAGCGAATCAAATAACGATCACTTTTTAGTCTAAAACAAATGGGGACGGCCCAGGGGTGGCTTTTAAGCCTGTAGTAAAAATCAAAATTCAAAAGCTATTTATTAGTTAGGAATGGTTGTTACAATCACTTATAATCGTCAGCATGTTCTTAGAACTATAAATTACCGTCAGTTCGGAATACGTCCTCTACTGAGAAGAACTGACAAGAAACTCAGTAGGGCAGCAGTAATTTACTCCTTTAAATTTGAAATTGTCATAACTCCTCATTCTGTGAACCGATAACGATGAATCAAAGCCTATGTTTTAAATACTATAATAAAGGAAAATCTACTATGTATATCGACTATGTATATTGGCAGTAAGTGGTGTATAAAAGTTCTGTTGATTAGTGTTTTAAGTATTGTGCATTAAAGTAAAATTAAAAAGCTCGGGTAAATTCCGTTTTTAGTTTGTGTGGTGGGCGTATAAGCATTCAACAAATCATGATTTTGGATTGTGTCCGCGAGCTCTGCTTATTTATTTTTAACATAATATGGACACTCTAGTACCAATTGTATTTTTAACTTATCACTAGTTTCCGGCTTTACTTCGTGTTTTTGAACAGCCTGTGTGTATCTATGATACTATAATCTTAATGCGATAAAATGTTTCGATAAAATTTCCATACATTCAAATATTAACTTTGTGATAGAAGGACCAGCTGACCAACAATGGCGCGCATAGGCATTCAGGTAAGAAATATACGTATTTATCTGTAAGCCAGCTTTACTGTACGCCCACTTTTAAATGCCTCGTCTTTCTTGTTAGCAAGTACAGTCGGCGACAATAAGAGGTTATTTTTTACTTTATAGCACAATTTGGACAAAGATGGACGAGTCAGACTTTTGCCGAAGATAAACTTAGAAGGCAATTTAAAAATTTCAAATAACGCATTGCGAAATAAGTGATAAGTTCGTGGAAACACAAACACCTACATTACTAAAATAAGTACATATCTAATAAATAAATAACTTAATACATAAACAGACACAAAACAGTTATTCACACATACCTACATAGATATATAAGGTTCACGACCGATTCGTGGATTCGATCGAATTTTTTAAGCGGTAAATACCTAGATGTTTGTGTATTTTAATAATATAAAAGAATGCACTCGTCTTAACAACACCTATTGGGTTTGATTTTCTGACATTCACATAAAATCGGTGTCAAATCAGAACTCAGCACACATCTGTCAAAAACATGAGCTAACACTGATGAGTTGTCCTCC
Organism: Zygaena filipendulae; assembly: GCA_907165275.2. NCBI lineage: Eukaryota > Metazoa > Arthropoda > Insecta > Lepidoptera > Zygaenidae > Zygaena > Zygaena filipendulae. The sequence goes on from OU015674.1 coordinate 6,364,473, forward strand.
AACATCGACATGCGCGTCATTATATCTATAAATAAGTGCATTCATTCATTGTTTGACGGCCGTAAATCTCGATTACATACCTCGAGACCACAGTTACATAAATCCAAGTGCAATCCGGTTACAACGATAACAAAACACAGCACACAATGCACAAAATACACACGAATAAACAAATTAAACATCGAAAAACAAAACGCGAGTTCCCGTAACGCACGTTGTCGTACCACCAAACGAAATGGAACTAACCTAGCATCCACACATTGCGTTTCGTCATCGCTAGGGAGCGTACACGAAAAAAAAAATGACCGCCAATAAATGTTTGTTCTCTAAAGAAACTGTTGAGTTTTCACTTTCGAAACTAGTTTTCATGGGATACTGAGCTTTAGCGCTTTTGGAATAGAGATCGTAGTGTTTTTAGTAGGTTGGAAGTGGTGTTGTTTACTACGGTAGAACGGTGCGTATGCATCTTTTGTACCGATTCTACCTGCGTCCAGTCCCTTTTTTTCGTTTCGATCTTTTCGAAGCACATGTATTAATGCATTCACAAAGTTATCTTTTGTATTCCTTATAAGAATATGAAAGACCTTAACGCTTTGGAACAAAGTCCTGAATAGCTTAGTCTATTTGTGTCAAGATAAGAAATGTTAACTTGGGAAAAAGGTGCTGTTGCAGTGAAATTTGGGAATCGATCAGCGGTCAAAATCGTCAGCGAATTCCATCGAATTTCCTAAGAAAACTAAAAAACCGTTATTTTATAGAATATAGGTTTCTAAACGACTTAAAAATAAGGGGTTTATGAGAGAAGGTTTTTTAATTTGTCTTTTATTTTTATCGACCTATATGTGATTTGTTAACATTGAACTAATATGTTTGTGAATCGATTTTTGTAATCACAATTTCTGTTTTTTTTTTTCTTTTTTTTTCTAAGGATTTAAGAAATTTAAGGGCAGATATTTCTTTAAATAATCTGATTGTGAAGAAGTTTAGAGAAAACAATACGTTAAATCACTTTTAAATACTAATTTATATGATTTGTATTTGTTGTAACAGACGTATGTAACTTTGAAATGTAATAAACATGATATAAAAAATCAATGTTTGTTCGTATTTTATGCTCTGCCGTAAACAACAAAGCCGCTCTGAAAAATAAGCGTTTCGTGTAAACTTTTTTCATCCTGCTAAAAATGAGAGAAACAAATGATTTAACGGTTCCCCTACACAAAAAAAATACCATTTCTAAAAAGTACTTTTTTTAACGGAACAACAGAAAGTAAACAAAAATACATTAGCATTTAGCACTAAGTTTTGGTAGCAAATTTATACGCATCTAGTATTTTCCGAGGAGCCCTCATCATAAACAAATACAACACATTTCCATTACGAAAACCACTTGGTATTCCCTAATTTGACTACTAAATTCAGGATCTAGTTTCGTGTACAGTCAGCTGCGTAGAAAGACCTCACCACGGTGTTGCACGTTCGATTCTAACAAGTGACTAATGAGTGTTTATTTGATACTTATTTTAGCTAAATGACAATTTAGATTTTTAGTCACATTCTTGTCACGTTTTAGTTTTCTTTAAAAGCGGAGGCCAAGTCCTAGATAGATACTATTTTAATTTAAGTGGCTGCTCACATATATCGGTGGTTTATTATGTGTTAAATATAATTATAATATAATTATATTTTTATCTTGTATGTATAGCATATATTTGCTGTTCTACATTAAGCAATCTACCTATGTGTATAAGTGTATTATTCTCATATTGATACGCTGTGCACCCACTACCCAGCTTCTCGTTTCTGTCTACAGCTCTCTGTCACCTAAAAGTTGCCTTGAAAAGATTGCCTTTAGCAATAAGGCCGCCTTTTGCTCTATCCTTTCTTCTTATTATAGTTGTTTAATGTATTAGTGTTTTTTTTGGGGCAATAAAGTACATATATTTAAATTTGAATTAGATATAACATTGATGGCATTGATCATCCTTACCATTTATTTAATCAAGGCGAAAGTGAGTTTGTTTATTTGTTTGTTACACTTTCACGCCTTAACGGCTGAACGAATCATCATGAAATTTTGGGTACACGTAGTCAGGGATCCAGAGAAGGACATAGGGTACTTTGGTCCCGAAATTCCCACGGGATCTCCGAAATTTTCGCGGGTGAAACCGCGGGGAACAGCTAGTAAATTTTTTTTTTTATCTCATAGGGGCAAACGGGCAAGTGGTACACCTGATGGTAAGTGATTACCGCCGCCCATAGACATCTGCAACACCAGAAGGCATGCAGGTGGAGGAATGGGGATGGGAAATATAAACTAGCAAAGCAAATCAAGATAATTTGTTTTTTTACTGTCCATTAGATATTTTTATAAAAAAAAAATTATAAAAAAATAAAAATTTCTGCACAGTGGTATGTACATGTACCTATAGGCTGTAACCATTCAATTCAGACCATAAAGATTTTTTTTTTACTTTTTCAATGTTTTATTCACCTAATGTAGAGTCTGTAGTTAGAAATTAACGTTACGTTTAGCGCGAAAACCGCGTTTCACCTCAAAAACATCTAGCAAATACGTATGCGCTAATATTTTATCAACTTCGTCCAAAATTTGCCACATAGTCGCGGATTGCAAGAGAGACGGTCCGGTCCGCCCGGCCGGCTGCGAATGTCCATACGCATACTTATTTATTTATTTATATATTAATTGTTACATGCAAAGATAGCTATAAATAGACATAAATTACATGTACCCTGGCAGGGTGTTACAATATTATAATGATAGCAGTATTAGGTACACTTTAAAATATGTTACAAATAAAATGAAACAAAAAACGATCCATCAATTACATTATTAATTGGTAGAACTTAAGTTTTATCTGTCATGAAGTCGTCAATCTTGTAGTAACATTTCATAATTTTCACATTTCATAACATTTCATAACTTATTATTCCGACTGTACCCAGCTTCGCAAGATTTGCATTCGCCGTGCCTCCCGCCTATGTTTGCCGGGTACTCGAAAAAGCAACCCCTTAATCCGAAACTTTGCTTAACAGTGAATAAAGTAAATAGCGTCACATTGCACAGCGTTGCTGAAAATTGCGTCCGGAATGGTTGATGAACACGGTCCTACACTGGCCGTGGTTTGCGATGGTGCTTTTGGCAAGTTGTTTACGATGGTGCTTTTGGAATATCATCAGTTCAATTTCATGAAGAGGACGCACACCTAATACGTGTCCATCGTACGTTCCGTATTACGTCGAGCGCTTCGCATTACTTTATAAAATGAATTCGTAACAAACGCACACCAAATACGTTCCTTTACCCAGACAATGGCCTAAAAATTGTTTTGTTCGAATTCTGACATGGTGCAGGAACCTAATTAGAATTATAGAACAAATATATAATGATGAACAAATATTAATAGATGTAATGTGATTTTAAATAAATAACAAACTAAAAATGTATACCTGTTCGCAAGAATACTAACAATAAAAAAGTGAAAATCCACCAGGGTTGCCACCCGTTCTATATTAGATATCGTACTATATTTAAGTCAATTGTATTATACATTATAGAAAAATAATATAACACGAAAAATACTATATTTTATCCCTAATTCAACTGCCGTGTTTTTTTTATATTAACTGTGTCTGGTCTAGAACGCACCCGCAGTCCAGTACGAGGAATTTCAGAACGAAACGCATACGCGGCAACAAATGTCAACGGTCAAATTAGCAATCAGGTGGCAACCCTAATGTCCGCCCCCACCAATTCCGTGGAAAATCCTCGTAACATAAATAAATAATTATTTCACTCATAGTGTATTCAGTTTCTTAACATCGAAGCTTGCTCACAGACTACCGTGCACAACACACGGCGTATAACGCAAACGGTGGACAAGTTTTCGGAATTCAGTTAGCGGCTAGTTTCATTAGTACGACTCGACTGTACCGAATGGACACACAGTTGAAGTTTTTTATAGCGTCCATACATAGAAGCGCCTAATTTTTTTTTTCACTTAGATATGGATTTCTATTGTAATTTTATGTTTGCTGTGGGAATTCCTAAGATAAATTCATTCAGACTGAGTAATCCTGTATAATTAATTCTTTTATCTTGTTTATACTTATTTAGCTTTAATTAATTAATTTGCGGAGAGCATTCGACTGTTTTTTCGCTGTTGACTTCCCAAAGTTTTTAACAGCTAGTTCTATGTATATGAGTCACTAGATGTTGCTCACAATTTTGACCAGATGGATTTCGAAAATATTTCAAGGACACTGTAGATTTCTATCAGTGGAAGTAGGCATAAGAATAGGCTAGTTTCCTAAATTTTCTTTTTTAGTCCGTTTTGTTGATTATTAAAAAATATTGGACACGTATTTTTTTTTTTATGTAACCAAAAAATAACGGAGATATATCAAGTCGAAATTTCACATGACGTCACGCCTCGCTACAGTTTGTTCGCACGTTATAGCGAGCTGTGACATCACGAGTCCCCCATCCTAAACTTTAATGCGCTTTATCTATGCATATTTCCATTATTTTAAAAAAGCAAAAAATACGTGTCTTTTATTTTTTTATTATCTAACTGACGGACTAAATAGAATTTTGATTTTTTTACCCAGGAAACTCGGAGACGCTCAGAGACGACTGTCTTAAGTTTTTTCTTCTCTAATATTATTAGGAGACTAGATAATTTTTGTCGTACGCTTCTAGTATTACTTATGTCCATGTTACGGGCGTTATCTAATTTGTCTGGTCTAGACTCTAGGCCATGGCGTGGGCAGTGGGCTAGGCGTACCGTAGTTTAAGCCTAGCTAGACTTTGGGCGACAAATTAAGCTCGCGTGTAGTCGCCGTATACACTTATCTAGGTAAGAAAATTAGTGGTTAGTTACCTAGTAACAAATCACGTTGCAATGTCGCCAAGAAGAAATTTACGGAGCATTTGCAAATCTTATACTAATATTATAAAGAGGTAAAGTTTGTGAGTTTGTGAGGTTGTAAGGGGTAATCTCTAGATCTACTGAAGCGATTTTGAAAATTCTTTCACCATCAGAATGCTACATTATCCCTGAGTGACATAGGCTATATTGTAACACGGAATTCCCGCGGGAACAACACACAAGTTTTCAACACACGAGTACGCACTCATAAACTTTCACCATTGTCCATTACAATAATATGTGTTAAATTATAAAGTTATAAAAAATACTGTAAGTTGTAACTAATATTGAAGAATCGGCGCACTACCAAAGTAGACACGTAGATTGTAACACAAATTGGACGCAGATAAGCAATAACATGTTAACCCACAATACAAAGTTATTGATTCAGAACGATTTATTGAGAGTTAGAGAACGTTTTTTAATTATGTGTTTAGCTTATTACAATGTGTAAATATGTAACTAAATATTGAACATAAAAATGTTGAAACAAAATGGCGCTATAATTTTAAAACTTTAATTTACTCTAAATTTCTCCAGTGTGGGTTAACACACTATTGCTTATCTATGTCCAATTATGAAGTAAGCAAACAACATCAGCTTCAATGAATTAGGATAAGAATGACGCACATCTCAACCGTTTAATTGTTTATATGTATATTTTGAGTTTATCTATAATAATCTATGCTATAGCACAGATAATATAATGCTTTACGACATACATATAAATCAAATTTAACTGAATATAAATTAATGCACTAAAACAATAGTTGGTTATTATCGACAAAGGTTGTTTCAAAACGAACACAATTACCTACGCAATGTTTTTTTGTTCATACTAAACTAACCAATAAAATATTAAAAAAAAAAATACCGGTTTAACACGAATATTATTTTTCAGAGAGAGAGAGAGCCACTGGAGTTCTTAAAGTTGTATGATAAGACACGTTTTGCTTGTTTGAGTACCAGGATGACTTAGCTCTTGAACAAACTTAATCTCGTACAGAAAAGCTGACATATCTTATCAACAAGAATCGTTATGATAATGCAAAATGTTCAAGAAAGCAATTATGTTACACAAGCTGTGACCTGCGTTTTCATCTGCGTATATTTCAGGATTTCTTCGGTAACGTCGCACTGCGAGAAGTACCCTAGATCTATCGCTGTATTAAATCTATACATATAAATAAAATTGAAGTGTCTGTTTGCAATTCCAAATTAACAGCTTTTCAACTTACTGTGAACTTATGAAAGTTTATACGGTAACTACATAAAAAACACACTTTAAAAAAATCTGTATGTCTGTCTGTTTGTTCCGACTAATCTTTGAAACGGCTGGACCGATTTTAACGGGACTTTCACTGGCAGATAAGCTACTTAGGCTACTTTTATTTTAGAAATAGTTCCCTCGGGAATAGAATATAGTTACTTAATACACATCTATGTATATTTAGCTCTTTTGGCGTCGTTCAGTAATAAAGAAGATAAATAATCACATTGAAAATATTGGTAACTAGCTGACCCCCGCGGTTTCACCCTCGGTAATTTTGGAGATTCCGCAGGAATTCCGGGATAAAAAGTACCAGCTATGTCACTCAGGATTACTTTAGCTTCCAATAAGTTAAAGAATTTTCAAAATCGGTTCAGTAGATCTAGAGATCACAACCTCACAAACTCTGGAGTTCCCGAGGGAATTTTGGGATTAAAAAGTACCCTATGTCACTCAGGATCGCTGCAGCTTTTTAAGAGTGAAAGAATTTTCAAAATCGGTTCAGTAGATCCCACACAATCTCTAGAGTTCCCGCGGAAATTCCGGGATGAAAATACTGTATGTCACTCAAGATCTCTGTAGCTTCTTATAAGTGAAAGAATTTTTTAAATCGGTTCCGTAGATCCAGAGATTACCCACTACAATCTCACAAACTCACGAACTCACAAACTCTGGAGTTCCCGAGGGAATTCTGAGATTAAAAAGTACCCTGTATCACTCTGGATCACTGTAGCTCCCTATAAGTGAAAGAATTTTCAAAAGCGGTTCAATAGATCTAGAGATAGTTGTTCCACCGTGGTTTTACCCGAGGCAAAAGCGGAGTTCCCAAGGGAATTCCGGAATAAAAAGTACCCTATGACACTCAGGATCACTGTAGCTTTCTATAAGTGAAAGATTTTCAAAATCGGTTCCGTAGATCCAGAGATTACCAACACCGTTACAACTCACAAACCCACAAACTCACAAACTTTTGCTCTTTACAATATTAGTATAGATGATCATGGATTATGAGTTGTGATGTTCACATTTTCAATTGTGCCGGAGCACAGCTGCTGTGTCTGTGTCCCTTTTGATAAATATTCAAGAGGTGTCCCGGACGCGACAGCTCCAGCGTCCCTATAGATGGCGAGGGACGAATTTTGATAGGCGACGGCCGACAGTGTAAAGTGGTTTTAAATAAAATACACAGACATGTACACAGTCGGCTGGCGCTGTATGCTAAGCAGTTCGGAGCCAGCTCATCAAGGACAACCCCACTTATAATTAATTTGTGATTCAAAACAAAAAAGGGAGGAGGCGTTTACAACTCGAAAGTGTTTTGTGTTGAAATAGATGCAAGAAAATTGCGCAATAAAAATAATTTGTTTCGAAAAAAAACAGGATTTTTTTTTTTCAATTTATATCGAAAATAACAGTTACTGTTAATTGGCTAACTAAAGATCAACAAAAAACCTGATAGATGCCGTATTATAGTTCAATATTGGGTAAACAGGAGGCATCCGGAAAAAAAAACGAAACTAAGTGTATGTACTTATTGAAAAGGTATGTTAAAAAATTAAAACTAGTTTTGCCCTGGTCGTAACCAGATGCTTATAGACGACTACTTCATAGTTCAAACAACACAAGAAAATAAAAACTAACCGTTTAGCCAGTTTAAAGAGTAATGAAGCGATACTTGCACCATAGTTTTAAAATACGACGGGAAATAAATACCAAATACTATATATGTATATAAACTTCTAGACAACAAGGAAACGCTTCTAAGCCAAGCGTTAAGTTGAACAGCTTTTGTTATAAACAAAAAAGCACCAGCAGCGAAACATAGGGGCAGATCGGGAACGGCCAACTTCGACCAGGTTAAGCCGAAACTTAACTCGCCAACTTAAAACCGTTGAGTAAGTAACCAGTGGTTTGAAATATAGTGGAGTTACCGGAAGAGATTAGTGGTAGAACTATTATTTTAGCAACTTTAATATCGCATGTGGAGCAAACAATGAAATTTTAAACCACCTGGGTTCAGAAGTAAATAAGCTTACACTATATTTTGCTTTAAAAACTTGTAGGTTCTTCTTAACTTGATGATATTATGTCCTTACTTCATAGTCAAAGTCAAGGGTCACGGAAGACTACAAGAGCCATTAAAATCACTATAGGTAAGTTGTAAACTTATGGTCAGATTGTCATGAAACTGTAGTTTATTTGCTTGTGGGAAAGTTGTTACCAATTTACTAAAATGACGATATTATGAATTTTTGAATAGCAAATTTTTTTCACTGCTCTCCTTTCATTCATCCTTTCAAAATAATCGAACTACTGAAGCAATTTTCTCACAATATATTATAGCTAAAGATTGTATCGCATGTATTAAAAAAAAAATATCGTTCGGTGAGTTTGTTTCAATATTACATTATGATATTTAATTCGTCATCATGATGCACTATTAATATAACGGTATTGTAATAATAATGTGTCTTTTTCCCAATCACCAGATATTTTTAACGTACATAATATGTACCTACATAAGGTAGCAATTTATTCCACGAATAAATTTAACGTTTTCATAGCTTTGTATTAACAGACACAGCAATGACAATCATTTTTTTTAACAACTCTGGAGCAAAGCCTGAAAAATTTCCATGCTCTATCCAGCGACCGATATTCGATGTAAACCGCCGTAACTTAAACAGTTTAATGGAATTAGGAACTAACCCCTTCAGCGATAAGTTTTAACTAACTAGCAACATTGTTGTTGACACTTTCCAGTTCGATCCACCGCCCGCCCGCTGATGGAATAAAGAACTTACTCTGAATCTAGCGTTTACAATCTTGACACCCGTAGGGTTAAGTTTTGCACCACAATATTCTTAGTCGAAGAGTGGCCAATATTTATTCACCAAATCAAAACACGTTACTTCAAATACAGACAAATATATCAACCTTTAGCTAGCTGAGAAGTCCATTCAATAGTCCATTCAATTGTGATAAGAAAACAAAAATTTCAACTTGGTGGGCGCAAGCACATTTTGAATTGATCGGATACCAAACTGAAAATGACAAACTTTGAAATGGTAACAAAGAAATCCTACTAATATTATAAATGTGAAAGTGTGGATGTTTGTTACTCAATCACGCAAAAACGGCTGAACGGATTTGGATAAAATTTGGCATGCGCGTTGTCAGGGGTACAGAGAAGGACATAGGGTACTTTTTATCCCGGGATTCCCGCGGGAACTCCAAAATTACCGCGGGTGAAACGGCGGGGCACAGCTAGTAGGTATTATATAATACAAAACAACAATTATTCTCTTGTTACTTGCAAGTAGCTGTCTTAGGAGATAGAGCCAAAATTATTTCTCATTAATTCTTACCCGATAATAATATATATAGAATGCTTTAAATCGAAGCAGTGATATTACGAAAGCATCGAGCAACAAAATTTACTATGTTAATAGTTTTAGAATAGAATAGAAGAAACGTCAATTCGTTTGTTCGGGTAAACTAAAGATTACAATAATTTAAGTTAGAAAACGCAACATAATATTATAATAATCATGTTATCAAAAGAAAAAATAAAATAGGTATACAAAATTAGTAGTCTTTATTTTGAGATCACATTTATTAATATCAGTAAATAGAAATAGAATCTTGTCAGCTATACAAAGATAATGACTACACTCGCAAGTAGCTGTTTTGCTTCACGGGAAAAATCTTCCCTAAGTTTGGAACCTAGGACAAAGAGACGAATTTCATTACATTGATTTTCAATGGGTACTAATATGGACAGTAGAGAAAATACGAGTATTATTTTCAATTAACAAAAACATGATCGAATGCCAAGAATTAATGAAAAATATCGTGATAAGGAAAAAAATCGAGCTCAGTCCTCTTGTTCGAAGATCATACGTACCTTGTAAAGACCTAGTTATTTTTTGATCGATATGTCTGTATTGTCACTCTACGTTCATCCTTTATATCCAATCTCCAATAGTTATTTTATTTTATCGGAATTTCTTGGCATGATACAATAATTAGGTTTAGAAGCTCTGCGACGGTACGGCGAGCGATGCGCGACCGATTTGGAGACGTTCCAAATACATTTGGCACGGTTGCGTACGCAAATTATTGGTAGGGCTTAAAATTTTAAACATATCGAAAGTTATGTTACTGCGGAATCAAAGATTTGATTTAATGGCAACACTAGCGGCGATATTAAATCAGTTAACTTCAAAATTAATAATAATAATGATAATAGGGATGTTGACTACAATTGAAAAACAAAATTCTAATTAGTCTGTCAGTTAGAAAATAAAAAAACAATAGACAAGTATTTTTTGATTTTTTAAATAAATTAAAATATACAGAGATAAAGCGCATTAAAGTTTAGGATGAGGAGGTCGTGACGTCACTAACCGCAAAACCGCCATACAAACTGTCAGAATAGTGACGTCACGCGAAATTTTAACTCAATATATCGCCGTTATTTTTTGATAACGTAAAAAAAGAAAAAATACGTGTCCAATATTTTTTAATAATCTACAAGACGGACTAAAAAATAAAAATTAGTCAACATGCCCATTCACTTCACGACACCCAGATCTACTTGATCTCACACCAAGCTCTTTTCGTGGCAATCAAGCAAACCTGATATATTTAAAAATAAGGTTAAAATTCAATAAATCGAGACGTCTTAGTAGATTAGGAGCAATAGTCACCGCAGATACATATCTTTCTACAAATATTTTTCATGGCCTTGTCTTATTTGTTGACCCCCGAGAAAAACCAAAACCATTGGCTTTACGCTTTAGAACCAATAAAACAATTATCAAATCTAAGCTAACTGTCTGGTTATAGTCCAAGAGTCGACAAACGATCCCGAGGGAACGTATTATGAAGATAAGTACTATCGCGGCGCATAACGTAAAGTGGCCCTTATTGACTCGAAATACAGTCTGTTGGGTCACACGATAACCTGGAACGAATTTGTATCTTTATCCTGGATAAGATAGTAATAAAGCACCCTTTTTAGTTTACCTATACACCAATGGCAAAAACAGAACCCTTGTTATTTCGTCGCAGCCGTTTGTCTGTCTGTATTTATTAAATTATCAAAACTAATATTATAAAGAGGTAAAGTTTGTAAGTTTGTGAATTGTTGTAGGGGGGTAATCTCTGGATCTACTGAACCAATTTTAAAAACTCTTTCAATAGCTAAGCTGAGTGATATAGGGGGTACTTTCTACCCCGAAATTGCCACGGGAAATCGGAAAAACCGCGGGGGACAGCTATATTTAAAAAAGAGAAAATATTTGATTTTACACGTTTTCGTTTGTAATGAATAAACTCAAAAATCGTCTTTAACTTAGGTATAGGAACCCCACGGGAACTCCTAAATTAACGCGACATTTAATCTAAATGCTCCTCCTTATAGAATTTTGTGGTGAAATTAAGAAAAACAATAATATTAGGGGTGGTACTCATGTAACTGAGCATTGTAACTGAGGGATGAAAAACAACAGTGCTCAGAAGCATGTGAGGTATCGTTAGATAGTTCTAAAAATGATAACGAAGTTTCAAAACGACATTTTTATTTGAGATCCTTACAGGTGAGCAAGCTTCACACGTTCTAAATTTTTTTTTTTCTAGATCTAAAACGATTTGATTTGCGCTTGCAATAATTTTATTGAATTTAGTTTTTGTAAAATTTTGAAGTTTTGAAATCTTTCTACAATATTAATGGTTAAGTTTAAATCGGAATGAAAATTTAGACCATTATAATTTCCGTCCGATTCAAATTTCAACATGAGAATCAAGTATTTAAATGAATTAAATCATCGTTAAATCATCAGTAAAAGAACTGGACACCAAACGTTTAGATAAACTCAAAAATTAAGCCAAACACAAAATTGACCAGGAATTACGTGGTTGCTAAGTGATAATATCTAAATTGCTGGCCGGAGTACCGTAACGACGGCCAGAAGTCCTGAACAGCCTCGAATGGTCGCGGATAAGCCTGGCCATGAGCCAAATGGATAAGTCGTTGTCCTGGTATATTGTAAGGAAGAATCGTAATGAGTTTTCATGGAAACAATAATAAAACGGTGCGTATGAAATATACATATGATATTATTGTTCAACATTGTTTTATGAAAACATCGTGTAAGTTTTTATTGGAATGGATCATAAAGCTTTGGACACTGGAATGTTAAGATTTTTTTTAAGGTTTTCGTAAATAATCGTGGTTGGGTTGTGACGTAGTTAAAAATGACTTTTCTGATTGCTTTAGCTGGTGTTTTTTCGGAAAAATGTTGGAAAGTTTTCATTTATGGTCACAGTTGAAATGTCAAAAGGAATTTTCTTGAAAAATGTTTTTGAATTCAATGACTGTTATCAACACACCTTTGTTTTAACAACTCTAAGTTAGTTTTTGGTATTTTGATTTTTCTATGTTATTAAAGATCTCTTCTTCTTCTTTATTATGGTGTCTATTTTGGTTTTTTTTTAATTCCGCCAATGACAATATTTCTTAATAATTAAAACCTTTTCTTCTACTTCAACAATTATGGCGAAACACCAATGACAATGTTAGATTGAACCCCAAGTTGAAAGAATAAGAGTCTATTTAATTGAAAAATTCCTTTTAGCGTAGACCATGCAAGTAGCCTACCAGTGCTTTCATCCAAAATTAAATGATTAAAAGCGTTTCTTAGATGTAAACGTGTAATCTTTTCACCCCCTGCTGAAAATAATTCCTCTATTCTAGGTAGTGGGTGATTGACATCTTTTAAAAACTTATTCACCGTTAACTTATAATTAGCACATAATCTTATTTGTCCGTTTTAATCTTTTCGCAAGTTTTTGACATGGTTCTTTCAAAAACAGATGTTCCAGATGTCTATTACACCTTGTTGTCTATCTCTCACGTTTATAAGTGATCACTGTTTGACTTTTGAAGGTGCAGAATGTCATGAGGCGCCAATTTATGTGCTTGCAAATTCAAATAAATCAATTATTTTCTCTCTGTACCTACAACTGTAATTCAGTAGGTAGGTCGTGGACGCAAAAAACATCACGTTTTTGTGCTTAAGATACTGTGCAAAAAAACATCTACACCGTGTATATTGGCTATAAGTTAATATTTATTTAAAAACAAGACAAGAAACAAGTTGGCGAATTAATTGGAGAGGTCGGTGGTATTTAATCATCTTTGTACACGTATGTCATAAAGTGGGAGATTTGATATTTAGGGTCCCGCACCTTAAACCATTTGTTATTATTTTGTCACACAATACACTGATACTTTGCCTTTTAAAGTATCCAACAATAAGAGCAAAAGCGTATATCCTTACTATGTTTTACTAGCTGTGCCCCGCGGTTTCACCCGCGTGAGTTTCGGAGTTCCCGCAGGAACTCCCTTTAGGGGGATGAAAAATAGATAGTAGCCGATTCTCAGGCTAACTGAATATGCATAAAAAATTTCATGAGAATCGGTCAAGCCGTTTCGGAGGAGTATGGGAACGAACATTGTGACACGAGAATTTTATATATTAGATGAAATGCAAATGTGAGTATATTTGTTACGTTTTCACGTCTTATCTACTCAACCGACAGTTATGAAATTTTGCATACATGTTGTCAGAGGTACATAGGGTATTTTTGTCCCGGAAATTTCCGCGGGAACTCCGAAATTAACACGGGTGAAACCGCGTGCCCAAATTGATCGTCTAATTTAGGTCTCGATTTGCAGTTAAAACTACTTGTGGCCAATAAACGGAACCTTTATAACGTGAGCGAACTCCAACTTGATCGATTTAAAACCTAACCGCAAGCCTCATGCTAGTAAATGCTACTGCCTTTTTGCACCACGGGGCTTCGAACCCTTGGAAATAAATCTTACCTCTCTGACTTGTATAATGAACGTGAGCAAATATATAAATCTTTGTTTATTTAAAAAAAGTATCATTTATAACAAATGTTTTATAATACCTTTATAAACGTATAAGTTAGCTAAGTACTTAATTTATTAGCATTCTCAAATTTTGCATACACCTTGTCAGGGGAACAAAGAAGGACATAGGGTACTTTTCATTCAGGAATTCCAGCGGGAACTCCGAAATTACTGCGGGTAAAATCGCGGGGACAGCCAGTATATTATATTTCAACACTCAGACTGCTCATAACATTCATAAGTATATCCGTATATTAAGTTCGCCATTTGTACTTACTGTGCAATAAAGAATAAATTAATAAAATAAATAAATATATCCATCCTTTTATTTCTCCTATAAACAACGATCCCACGACTTATCTCTTTATACATACAATGACAAGATGACATTCATGAGAAAAAATAAATACTTGAAGCTCATCCAAGAAATTAATTTCAAACAAACAAAAGGAGCTTTTGAAAATGAATACGAAATCGCATCAGCGCGCGCCCGTCGCGTCGGTGGGTTGTCGAGGTGCGCCGACGGAGACAGACGGACAGGCTGACATCGACCTTGTCAATTAGCTCGCGAGCTGAGTTATTATTTCAATGCACGCGAGTCCCGCATTCGATGCACGGTGCGCACATTGAGACATGTAAATGTATGTTTTATTTAAATTTAAATTCTATTTCTGTCTTTATTGAACTGAACAACGAATAGAAGATGAGTATGGCATAGAAATGGAGAGAATATAATAGAAAAGTAGTGTTTAGTTTTGGTAATTACTAATTAGTTTAAAGTCTCAGTTATAATCATTTTAAAATATATATTTATTACTAGCTGTGCCCCGCGGTTTCAAAAGCGGTAATTTTGGAGTTCCCGCGGGAATTCCGGGATAAAAAGTACCCATGTCCTTCTCTGTACCCCTGAAATCGTGCATACCAAATTTCATCCAAATCCGTTCAGCCGTTTTTGCGTGATTGAGTAACAAACATCCAAACATCTAAACATCCAAACATCCACACTTTCACATTTATAATATTAGTGGGATGTCTTCAAACAAAAATCTAAAACCGAAAACGTTTTACCCACTGAAGCAAATGCTAATATATTTTTTTATTTTAGAACTCTGATTTTTCAATCGACAGATAAAGATTGATAACTTATTTGTCTAATAGAAAATAATGCAAAACTTATCATATTTTTTAACTTATTCTCAGAGAAAATTAAGGATTTTTTTCTGTCAAATTTTAGTACCTATCTAAAGTAATTTACAAGTCTCAGTACCTAGTAGTTTCACCTAGGTGTTAAGTTTAATGTTAGTTGTTCTTAATTGAAAGAAAGAAAGGAAGAAAGATTTATTTAAGCAAAAAAGAAAACACAAGTTAATGCAACACAGATGAAAATTATTAAACAGTAATAACCTCAGGTTTGGCCTCTCCTTTCCTTCGATAATTTTACAGAGACGGACAGAAGGTAGTTTTTGTCCCGGAATTCTCGCGGGAACACCGACATTAACGCGGGCGAAGCCGTGGGCGAAGGCTAGTATTAGCATAGATGTAAACTATCAACATCCACGTACACTGTACAGCAGCATACATAAGCATTTATATCAATAAATTAAATACAACACATGAATTAAGCATTATCTAGAGTTGATATTGAATAGTGAATACTGTACGCATGATCGAGCCATTCAGATATCAATCAAGTCTTGTTATCTGCCGTATGCACAAACTGATGCGCTGTTATTGTATAAATCACTAGCTGCTCCTCGTGGTTTCACCCGCATCCATTACCGCAGGAACTCTTTAAGTATAATATCTTATTTTATTTTATTTTGCACTATTTGGAAAGCTTACAGCTAAATAATATACAAAAGTAGAATACAAAGAATATTTAAAAATAAGGTCAATAAGCTTTCACATATTACTGCTAAAGTTGAAATTTAGAATAACATAGCTTATTGAAATAAGCACTATTGATCTTATTGAAATTGAAATAAGCTTTATTTGACACAACACACTAACAAAAACTGCAACCACCAGTATTATTGAAGGACAAAGGTTCGCTTCTCGATGGTCTTATGACAGTACTCTACCTCGTATACCAAAGACCTAAATTATAACTTGTCTACCACTCTAAACTATACACCAAATAACTGTTAGGGGCCGCGGTTATATCCGCATGAATTTCGGTATTTCCGCGGGAGTTCCGGGATAAAAAGTAAAGCAATTTCATGATAATCGACCGGTTGCCTGAAAGAAATTGCTTTTAAGCAATAAGGCCGCCTTTTGTTGCCTGTACTTCCCAACATGTATTTTTATATTTTTTTGTTTTGGTGACAATAAAGAATGATTTAATTTGATTGATAATCGGTTGAGGCGTGAAAGCGCAACAAACAAACAAAAAAATAAGGAAGTAAGGATATCGAAAAGTTTAATTAAACACGTTCCAGATTTAAATTTACGGAACGTTAAAACTAACCAATTAACTTACGAAA
The DNA here is from genome assembly GCA_907165275.2 of Zygaena filipendulae. Lineage (NCBI taxonomy): Eukaryota > Metazoa > Arthropoda > Insecta > Lepidoptera > Zygaenidae > Zygaena > Zygaena filipendulae. Next base: position 6,381,123 of record OU015674.1, read on the forward strand.
AAAGTTTACCGTTACGATTCGTTTACTAACGACCGAACGTAAACCGAGCCGAGACGGCACCGCGGCATCAACTTGCCAAATTGCGCTGTGGCAAATTAACAGCGAAACCAATACGACAGGTGTGGTTTTCAGAATAACACCCTCACAACAAACAATCGAATCACCACCTTAAAACAACCACCTTTGAGTACCATTTGCGTTGCGTCGAACCGGGAAACTCTCGAAGGAACCGAACACGTTACGGTTTTAAAAACAAATTCTATCCGCACGCATATTAAGTCCATATTTGCTTAACTTTATTTAATTCAGAACATCATTCTATCAAATGATACAGCTTTTTATAGAAAACGCGAAAACTCACCGTGTCCCGGGGGCGTAACGGTTCGTTTTGCCTTGCGTTCACTCGATGCGATTAAGGTTGATATTCGATCGGCTGGAGTGCTCCGCGTATGTTTGCAGAAGTAAGTTATTAGCTGTGCAAATGTTTGTGTGTTTGTCAGATATATAGTGTGTGGCGTGTCAAGGCCGGGAAATTGGTGTTGGATTACGCTTTTATAGAAGACATGCCTTAATTTGACATGAGCAATAGTTTATTGGATGGATATAAGTGTTTGATTGACCCGGAGCCTGATTCCTTTTGACCGAAAACATTTATTTTTATTTTCTTGACCATAACGCATATCATGTAACACGATTCCAATCCATCTAAATGGCAAAGAGTCACAAATCACTATTTTAAATAGGTACCATAAGGCATGCTGTCTATTTACAATTTTTTTTTGAAGTGGAACTTTTTTTAGACACCAGTGGAGCTAGGATGCGCAACATGATAAAATTTTATCGAGCCATTTTATCGATTCTCGTCGACATAATATATCGTTTTGTCTACCAGTGGTAAAAAATGTTTAACCGAATCTAGTCTTACCCACTACCCACTACCCACTCGTATACCCCACTACTGCACTTTTTTGCTTGGACGCCCACAAATATTTGTCGTGTCGACAATTTTATCTTTCGTTCGATAAATATATCATGTTGCGCATCCTAGCTACGCAGGCCCCGCTAAGATGCGCAACACGAAAAAATTTTATCGAGCCATTTTATCGATTCTCGTCGAAATATTGTATGGTTTTATCGACGAGAATCGATAAAATGGCTCGATATAATTTTATCGTGTTGCGCATCTTAGCCCCGCATGGCAATTTTTGTGGCGCGCTATCATAATGCAAAAAAACCGAACAAAAAAATTAGTTGCCGAATTATCTATATATATATATACTGCTCTTTTAAAAGTCACCGATGACATTCGCTTGGGCATGGAACAAAAGAAAGTCACTTTACTCACCCTACTGGACTTCAGCAATGCGTTCAACACGGTTGATTTCGATGTTCTCTTAGCTCAACTGGAATCTCTTAATTTATCGCCTACTGCTATTCCTTGGTTCCGTAGCTATCTGAGCGGGCGCCAGCAACGTACCCGTATTGATGATATATACTCTAGTTGGTCTGACATAACTGCTGGTGTCCCTCAAGGTGGCGTCCTATCTCCTCTTCTATTCTCAATTTTTATAAATTCCATAACTCACTCTCTATCAACTAAGTTTCACCTTTATGCTGACGACCTTCAGTTGTATGCTCAGGAAACTGTCAACAACTTCAATCATGCGGTGTGTGCGATGAATTCGGATTTGGGAAGAATTGAATCTTGGTCCGCTTCTCATGGTTTAAATGTAAATCCTAACAAATCCCAATGCATTGTTATTGGAGGACCTGGACAAATTTCCAGAATTGATCAAATTTGCCCTCTGCCCACTGTGAATTTTAAAGGCACTCCCATTCCCTATTGCCCTCACGTCAAAAACCTTGGCCTCTTTTACGATCGTACCCTGTCATGGTCTCGACAGATAGGTGAACTTAGCAGAAAGCTATTTGCTTCTCTGAGTTCCCTGCGTCGTCTTCAAAATTTCCTCCCCATCTCCACTAAAATCTCCTTAGCACAATCCTTACTCCTTCCTATCCTTGATTATGCTGATGTGTGCTGTACTAACCTGACGGAGGAGCAATGTGACAAGCTGGAGCGGCTGCAGAATGTGTGCGTGCGTTTCATCTATGGTCTGCGCAAGTTTGACCATGTCTCAGAGTTCCGAGCTAAGCTCAAGTGGTTGCCTATTCGCCTTAGACGTACTACACACATTCTTTGTACCATATTTAAAGTGCTACACGATCCCAGGTCACCAGCTTATCTCAAAGATAGTTTCAGGCCTCTTTATATCGGTCGTGAGGCTAGGTCGGGTAGTTGCAATCTTCTCTGTTTCCCTAAACATGAAACACGTTTTTACGACAAGTCTTTTGCAGTGGAAGGAGTGCGCCTCTGGAATTCCTTGCCTGGTTACATCAGACAAGTCGAATCACTGTATACTTTTAAACGTTACCTAAAGCGTTATTTCAATGAGAGATGTGGTTACCAGTGAAAACACTCCCTGTTATTCTTGTATAATATATTTTATATGCCTATCTATAATATTATACTCTGGTTTAAATTAATACTTGTATTCGTTTTTATGTCTAAACTATATATCTATTGTTATGTACCTAGTATCGTTATTTTTATCAGTATTTTAAAGATATTTATTATTTCATAATGTCTATGAGTATGTATATTTAATAATATTATAATCTCATAAGGTATCAGCCTGCACCCACCCACTGTTCTAATGAATTCTCTGTACTATCTTGTCAAGGTTGCCTTTGAAAAAATTGCTTCTAGCAATAAGGCCGCCTATTTGCCTGAAATTAATTTATATTATATTTAATATTGTGAAATTCCTTTGGTGCAATAAAGTATATTGTATTGTATTGTATTGTATCATTAATTCTCTTTTTTTAAAATACATTATTTTATTATTATTCTTATTCTCTTGTCGATTTCTTTTAAATAAACTATCGGAGATGATTTATGATCTTTGATAGCGGGTGGCTCTGGTTTTACTCCTGTAAGTTTAAATTGAAATGCATATGCTCCGATTTAAATTATAGTTGAGTGTTGTGCAATTCAATTTAAAATGAACTGTCCTCGCCCTGAAAATGGTTTTTTTTTTCTTATAGCCTTCGTTCGTTAACAAAATCGAAATGTCATAAGTCGTGTTACATTACTTATTTTTCTTTATTCTTCTACTTATCAACACGATGTTCAAAAATTGGCTATTAAAAATAATTTTAGTCGGGATGTTTATTCTGTCATGATTATTTCTTAATTAAAATTATACCAGAGTCAATTTTATCATGTAATATCAACCATACAAGTTATCAAAACTGACAGGTAAAGGCATAAAAGCGTGTACATTTCAACGTCAATAATAAAAACAAAATGGCGGGGGAAAACCGCCATGTTTGTATCACGTTATCATGTGTCAACACAATTAATATGCCGACTTCGGTCGCGCGTGAACACAAAGACGCACCGACAACGTTGTAATGCAGTCCTAATTAACGCATAAATGACTAGCGCACTGGTATACCTATATTTCTATATCCATAGAGATAGAGATATTTAAATGAAAGTAAAGCTCTATGTTTTACGTACACAACAAAACCTATCAATGTGTGCGTAAGCGGTGCGCCAAGACGTTCGTGTCGAGCCGTAAGTACGAGTACTTACTTTTCTATTCCATTCTATATTCCATGACTCCGTGTATTATGAGTACTGTTGCACATGTATTGCACATTAATGGTAAAATCCACGTATATGATAACTAAAAATTGAGAGGGGACGATAAAAGAGAGACGAAACACAAAAAAATTTACGCATGTACTCGTATAAAAAACTGTCTAGAGCAAAAAAAACGTACACCTAGCACTCTTTAACTATAAATCTACTTACTGACATCGTTTAAAAGACAATAAAAAATTTAATTAACGCAACGCGAGCAATATAAAAAGTGAAATTAAATAGTTGGAAAAATAAAACGCAAGAATCGGTTTTAAATCAACGGATGCGGTTCGTTTGGCGTCGTAAAATCGGCGAAGTGCTCGCTACGCGGCAACACTGGGGCCGGCGCGAACGCACGCCCGGCAATAAAAGTTAATAAAAGATCATGTGTGGTCGGGTCTTTAGACATATTTTACTTCTTTAAACACTGCGCTGTGAGGCAAGCAAAAGCCTCCGGGCAAAAATATGGATGCGAGAACTACTCGGGTTCAATAACTTCGAATTTACAATTTTTTATTTAGTACGTCATTATTTATTTTGTTAATGTCAGTTTAAGTTTTATGTGACAAATCAGTTTGAAATTTTGATGGATACGGAAAAATAAAGTGTATTACGTTTTACTCAGATTCAGTCATTTCGAAAAATTGCATTCGTAACTGACTGACACAACCTACGGCAAAAACCATATTTCAATATTATGTTTACGTCGCAATAATATATCAGTGTTGGGTACATCAACTTCGTCTGCCATATAATATATTTTGGTCACTGAAAACTGAAAAGTAGTTGCTAAGACAAATGGATCATGTCTATGAACTAGAGATGCAACGGATATCCGGTTAATGCGAAAGTAACTCGGTCTGTCTGTTTGTTACGCTTTCACACCTTAACGGCTCAACCGATCATCATGAAATTTCGCATGCACGTTTTCAGGGGAACAGAGGACGTGGGGTGTTTTTAATCCCGGAATTCCAGCGGTTACTGCGGGTAAAACCGCGGGGGACAGCGATTAGTTGGCAGTTCCCGAGGGAATTTCGGGATAAAAAGTAACCTATGTCCTTCTCTATTCCCCTAACAACGTGTATGCAAAATTTCATGATAATCGGTTGAGCCGTTAAGGCGTGAAAGCGTAACAAACAGACAGACCGAGTTACTTTCGCATTTATAATATTAGTAGAGATAGTTGGACTCGGACTAAATATCGCTCTATTATATGGACGCAGATAAGCAATAACATGTTAACCCACAAAATTAAGTTACCTATTCAGAACGATTTATTGAGAGTTAGGGAACTTTTTTTATTTATGTGTTTACCTTATTACATTGTTTAAGTATGTAACCAAAATTTTGAATATAAAAAATGTTGACAGAAAATGGCGCTATAATTTTAAAACACGATTTACTCAAAATTTCTCCAGTGTGGGTTAACACACTATTGCTTATCTATGTCCATATGCAAAACACCTTAATAATTAAGACAAAGTTTGATTGCTCAATAGTTATCGACATACTCATAACTGCGATAATCTACATAGTATCGAGATAAACCCATGAACCGCCGCTAGGCGTAATTACAAGATCATAACTCACCCACCCCCGTAACTCTTTCGGCGCCATTACACACGTCGCTATTTCAAAAGCAATAAGACTTATATTGCCATAAATCTGTCAGCAACTTTAATAAGGCGACGCCTGTTGAACTCGCGTTTTATTTCGGGGATATATCGCACTATTTGTCATCTTACCAACATAAACATAATATTTATTATCTATTTTAACGTTTCTTTAAAGGGAAACAAGTGTGGAGAGTTTTAGAGAAATTATTGTTTTGACGGCTGTTGTTTAAATAACAATTTCTCTAAACTCTTAAATAATGTTATAGTAATTATTTTATCACTAAAATATTACGATAGATACCTACTAAACTTCGACTCTTCGATTATTCTTTATGGACTACGACCTACTCGATTAGGAATATTCAATAGTCTTTATTTTTACTTAGATTAATAAAAAAAAATAATAATAAAGACACGTATCTAAAAAAAATATACTTCTACTAGCTGTTGTGGCTTCACTCGCATGAAATAGGGGATTCCCTCAGAAACGTTTTATATTGGGATAAAAAGTATTATAAGTTACTCAAGGATACCGTAGCTTCCTATCAGTGAACTTTATTTGTATAATATTATGTCGCTCAACGGCCTCTAGCGGTCGCCCATAATATATCCTACTTCCATAGGTATAACCACAGAGTAAATAAATTAACTAGAGAGGTCATGTAGGCGGGGCAGGCGCGCTGCCGCGTTGCAAAGGAAGTTAGAGCAAATCTAACTTGCCCAAAACTTATTTTACTGCCATCCCAAGTATTACCATCCTAAGTATATTTACCAAAATATACCCAAAACTGTGAATTTTGAAAACAGTGACTAAGTAAAAATATGACCATAAAGCGTTTAATACATTTCTTCACGTTAATGAATGTTTTTGTGTGTGATGAATAGTTTTGTGTGCAAAAATCACCCGGTGACATTGGTTTTCATCTGTTTTCATACTAAGTTGATGTCCTTGATGTCCCTTCTATCTGTTATTTTCTGTTCTGTGGGTATACCTAACCTAACACCCACGTTCATTTTCCATTTTGTGTTATGGAGCAGCAAGCATTGATTGATATGAAAAACCCCAAGATGTTTTTTCAATTCAATTTAAACAGATGGGTATGGGTACGTTTCGCTTATCGGTAATTGAAATCGGCTGCAGAGCTCTTTTTAAAATAGAAAAAAACCACTAAACTCTATCTAGTGACGTTTGAAATACTTCGAATAACCCCTTTTAAACTAGATCCGGACCTTAATTCATGGAAGATGAGGGTTGACACTAGAGCTGTTAGTGTCTACTGTTAGTGTATACTCTATAGCTTTTAAGAAGTGTGGAAAGTTAGAAACCAAAAATGCGTGAAGTTTGAATTTTGAACATTCAAAATCATTAATCTCGCTCAAAACCACGTATTTCAACAGGAAGTGCCGAACCGCGGCATGTTTTCCACCCACGTAACGTTGATTAGGCTCAGCGCACACTGAAGGGACGGCAGCACAGAGGAATTTTAGGTGACTAATAATAATGGTAGGTATATCAATAACACTTCACAACACACAGATTGACTTGATCGCACACTAGCTATAAGCTTGTGTCGTGGAAACCAAGCAAACTTGAAAAGGTAAGGTAATTATTTATTTTTTTAAACTTTACGCACATCACAGTACAAAAGGCGGACTTAATGCCACAGTGGCATTCTCTGCCGGTCAATCTTCATTTGTTTATTTATAATACATGCATATATACATATATGTTTTTTTTTTTCGTTGTAGGTACCTAAATTCACAGTTTCAGACAAAAAACGTATAAGTATCTGTATGTTGTAAGTTTACGTAGTTTCTATTATTTCTCGTATCTATATATCAGTATTTATATATTTTATTATTATTGAAATTTATTATGCAGATATTAATGCCGCACTATCTACCTTTCTTTTTACATCTCTCTCTACCAGAGGAGGCTGCCTATGAAAAAATTGCTTTCAGCAATATAGGTCGCCTCGTTGTACGTATCCATATGTTTCTGTGTTTTGTAAATTTTGTGTCTTCTATTGTGTGTGCAATAAAGTATATTTGATTTGATTTGATTTGAAAAAAATGTTATCAATACTTAGATAAAAACGAAAAAATCAAACATTTTGATTTTATTCAAGCAACATTCTTACTTTTATGTATACAACACAATTACACAACACTCACACATATTAACCGAACAAATCAGTAAATTTCCATTTCGCAGGTTTTTTTATGTGAGGACATTTTCTTGGGTACCTATGCCTATCGATGAGTGTTTAGTACAAAACATACATTGTTTATTTTTTTTGTTTGTGCTGGCAACCCGGGCGGGCTGTCATTCGCACCATTTTTCTATGTAATGTGCATTGCCTTTTTCCTGCGTACGTTGTGCGCAATTAAAATACTTTTATTAATCTCTGCTTATTATTTCAACATAAGCAAGTGGTCCTTCGAGCTTTTTATAGAATTAGACTCAGTGCTACTAGTTTCAATTAGATTCCTCGGTTTTCGACAAAGTTGTCCGCGGCGCGTGTGTTTAACAGTGCAGTGGCCCGGTGGGATCTCGCCAATTTCCATAGATTGGTCGAAATAAGTTTGTGTGGGTGCTGTTTAACAGCTTTGCAAACATATTTCGAAAGAAAAACGTGAAATTTGTATCTTCATAAAAATTCCATGTGCCTGGTTCGTTGGCGTCATTAAATATCACTTAAAACCCCCAGCCGTGCCGTCCCGCCAGTCGGCGTCGGGCCTTAATTCCCCGTGCACCCGCCCATCTCGCCGTATTCGGTTTTAATTAGTGCGTGTTATGCGTTTATGACGGATTGCTTCCTCGACTCGCCGCCGGTTAAATGTTTACGGCTGGTTTGCAACAGGTGGCAGGTTTAAATGAATAATTCTGTATTTTTTTTTGTCGTATAATTTAAGCACAATTTTTCATGTCTGACAACGTAAATTATTTGGCGGACCAATCCTTACTGTTAGTATTATAAATGCGAAAGTGAGTTTGTTTGTTTGTTTCGCTTTCACGCCTTAAGTGCTCAACCGATCGTCATGAAATTTTGCCTATATGTTGTCAGGGGTACAGAGGAGGATATAGGACTATTAACCAGGAATTCCCGAGGGAACATTAGACATTATCTACGCAGCGCTTCCTAGACCCGCTGAGCTTGCACTGTGAACATTCCTATGATTCTGTCTTCCATTTATGCTTTGAACACTTGTTTCTTTTTCAAACTAGATGCATTTCTATTTTTTCTTTCTTTCAAATCTTATACCTATTTGAATTTTTGAAAAACTAATCCTGCCTATCATTCTTACACGATACGATTACGCAGACAAGACAAAAGAAAACAAGCGAATGTTGTCCAAGGCTCGTTCTACTGAAGCGAATTTTGTAACATTATAGGCGATAAAAACAAACTGTATAAAACACATTCGACCTATTTCCTATCTAACAAAATAAACTGATCATAATACGTATAATATATTTCTTTCTCTTTCGGTCGGACCGCAATTTTACGAGTGTACAAATATTTACCTTCCCACATTAACTGGATTGGGTTAATAGTTTCGGAACATTTATCTTTATCTCTTGCCCTATTAAAGGCAGAATAAATGCTGAATTTAATATAATATGTGGGCGTCCAAGCTAAAAGATAACAGTTCTCGGCATTTAGTTTCCGAGATATAAGCAGTTTTATAAAGTTCGGTGAAAAAATTGCGTCCGCGATTTTAATTGATTATTTATTTATTTATTTAAGTACACAAAACAGATTGTAGTCATTACAATTTTTACTTATTATAGTGTATTATTATATGTTCCGACCACAAACCAGAGATATGCATACCTAGAAAGACTAAAAATATCGAGCAATGTACAAAGTAATATTTAAATTTATTTTGATATTTATGGATCTCAGAAAAAATAGAACCACAATTAGCAAGTGCGACGGAGGTAGTCGTTGATATTATTAATAAATGATCATTTTTTTTTTCAATTTCACATATCTTAATCTACAATAATATATAAAAATATTTGTAACAAGCAAATAAAGCGTGTGTGTGTGTTTTTTTTATGCACACAAACTTTTAAAATGCTTTTTCCCAAATCAAGCTTTTTCAGAATTTCAACTTCAAATGTGTGTAAAAAAAACTGTGCTAGTTTTTGAATATTTTTTCAATCCTTACTATCAATTGACTATTCTAGATACCGAATCTAGTCTTTACTCAATACCGTGGGGTATACCCCTAGTATAGACTGGTACCTTTTTACGTAGACGCATATGGGTCTATGTATTGTAACAATTCTTAGAAATAGCCAATATACTGGGTGTAAGGGTGAACGAGGACTTGAAAGAGATATTCAGTATAATATTTGATTCCGTCTCGAATAATAATAAAAAAAAACGGTAATTATGTACAAAAAAAAATGTAAATTGACTGTGTGTGTGAACTAATTCTAAAAATTCTTTCACAGTTAGGGAAGCTGATGAGGGAGTGACCTTGGAGTTTTTAGAGTTCCCGAGGGAGTCTCGAAATTATCGTGAAGAGACTACGGGGGAACAGCTAGTTTATCAACGTTTTTTGTTTAAAATAGCGATATAGTCACGTACAGATTAGGTGGAAAATGGAATCTATTCGGTCTATGTTTTAATTGTATTTAACCTTTTTTTGTTTCCTTTGTTTCGCAAATAAATAATTAAATAAATAAATAGAACGAGCAATAAAATTAAATTTCACAAGAATCAAGCTGTGGCTTAGTGAAACTGTCTACTAGTAAGAGTTTGCACTCAACTCGCACATCGCATGCAGAAATACTAATTACTCTTTCACACAGATCTATAAACTGACTAGATAGAGCGTTATACAATGTCTCTTATGATTATTTACTTTAAATTACTTAGGTAATAACTACGAATGGAATGTTAAATTATTTTATACAAATATCACAAATTAATCGCCCTATCACTATTGCTAGATACCAGTTTTTGATGATACTTATTATGTACTTCTACAACATAAGAGGGCATTTTTTGATATCAACCTTAAAACTTTAAACCTTTTGATATCATGTTTACCTATATGCTGAATAATTATCGTAAAAAATTGGTATCACTAGCTGTTCCCGGCGGTTGAACCCATGTATTTTTAGGAAATCCTGCGGGAATCCCGGGTTATAAAGTGCCCTGTGTCCCTGGCAACGTGTATGGAAACTTTCATGAGATTTCACCGGCACTAATTTCGGAGTTCCTCCGGGGATTCCGGGATAAAAAGCACCCTATGACCTTATCTGTGCTCCTGGCAACGTGTATGCAAAGTTTCTTGATGATCGGTTGAGTAGTTAAATCATGAAAGCGTAACAAAAATACTCATGTCCTATCGATTTCTTTCAAACGAAATATGTATGAATCGTTTTATATGTAGTGAATCTCGTTAGTTTTGACTTCTGTAAGGGTCTTAAAATCCATAAAGCCACCATCAAATCTAGTCCTATTAAATGTCTTCGAGTATCAATTCGTGAGCGGATGATTTAAAATTTTTTACTCGACGTGCAATTTATTGCTGACGATAAAAAGCTATGTTATGAGTTGTCGCCAATGAGCATTGAGCAATGCATACGATGCACTCTGTGATGTGAATCTACACATTTGTTTGAATAAATCTCATTATAAATGCGAACGGGAGTATGTTTTTTTGTTGCGCTTCCACGCCACGGCTAAACCGATCATCATGAAATTTTGCATACAGCTTATCAAGGATAAGGAGAATGACATAGGATACTTTTATCCCCGAATTCCCGCGGGATCTTCGAATTTAACGGTGAAATCGCGCGGAACAGCTAAATCGATATATTATAATGTTCTACTCGATCCCAACGGTTTCAAAATGGCACACAGTGAAATGGCTCAATAATACAGGACAAAAATTCGAGATATTGTCTGTGAATGTGTATTTGGTTTCGAGGGAAATACTATGTACATTTGGAATGAACCTTCGAAATATACCGAATTTCAACTCAAATCTCTGAGTGCATCTCTATTGTGCTTACGTTTTCATAAATGCAGCATCTAGGGTACAATATTTGGAATTTAAATACATAATATATTTTAACTTGCATTGGTGCATAGTGTGCACTCAAGCGGTATGTGGGTGTTTGAAGTACAATTGTGCAAATTTTCATGATTAGTTGAGTCACAGATAATATAATACTATAGTAGCGGTTAAGGCGTGAAAACGTAACAAACAAACAAACCCACATTCGCGTTAGTGTGAACCTATATTTGGATTATACTCATTTTATAATGATGGTTTTTCTCTCACTTATCAATGTCCAGGCGGAACTACTACATCTAGAAACATACAAGCACTAGAATTCAACTAGAATTTTTTTTTTTAATTCATGCCCTAAGGGGATAAAAATAAGGTTGAAAGTTTGTACTGAAGTAACTTCAGACTTCAAATAAAGAAACACCTATCATATTTTAAGGGATTTGCCATACTGACAGACACGAAAAACAGCGTGCAGCAGCTACTGATATAATAGATGCAATTAATAATAATAATTCACTTCACAACACACAAATCTACTTGATCCCACACTAAGCTATAAGCTTGTGTCGTAGAAACCAAACGTGGTATATTATATATACCTCACACTAAGCTATAAGCTTGTGTCGTGGAAACCAAGCAAACGTGATATATTATATATACTCCACACTAAGCTATAAGCTTGTGTCGTGGAAACCAAGCAAACGTGATATATTATATACTGTATACATAAATATATCGTACTATTAAGATATATACCTAAACACGCCTAGACTGGAAAGTGGAACCCTGTGTTCATCACACAAAGTCCACCCCCACCGGGAATCGAACTCGGAACCACTTGATTAGCGGGCAGGCATGGTGACCTACTGCTCCAATCGGGTCGTTAATTCGTTAACCACTTAAAAGCATTTTTAATACAGTTGCTCAAAAAGTGGCATATTGCAGGGACGTATAGCGTTCGGGAAGTGGGCTATTACATACTCGAGCTTTTTCTTTACCTTTTCCGAACTCGTGCGTTCTCTTTCCCAACTGTCAAAAATGGCGAAACGACTTTGACACACTTTTTGTATTGCGCAACGTAGGTTTCGTATTACTAATACGACTAGCGCCATCTCTTGATCACAGTTGGAACTTAGTTGAGTTTGTGTTTTTATTATTTTACTAAATTTCTTCATTTTTTTCACAACTGTATTAAAAATAGTTGTTCAGTACACGTGCGGAACCGTCATTGCAAAGAGTTCCGACTGTCAACCCTCACCTTCGGCTGCGCCTCGGCTCGGGTCGACATTTGTCGGAACTCTTTGCAATGACAGCCTTTCCGCACTTGTAATGAAATATACTATTCCCCTTTCACCGAGTTCAATTCGTCTAATTGAATAACGGTTGCATAATTGCGGACAAAATTTAATATCGACCGACAATGTCAGCGTTTTCGACGATTAGTTAATTACTAATTATATTTAACAAGCTCATCCATATCAAACCAGCGCAGTCGTCAGCGAACTGCATCAGCCGAATTTAGAGCACATCAATTATATATATACGCTGATTTTGGAAATTGCCGAGTGCATTTTGCGTGGTTATAGTCATACCGCATGGCGGACTTGCAGCGTAAATTAATTTGGACTCGCCGTGAGACGTGATAGCGGCAGTAAATTCCCACATCTTGTTGAAAGGACAATGGTTCGTACCCGATATTAATATAAAAAAAAAAACTAAATTTTTTAAATTATTTAAAGAACGATCACAACAGTTGAAGCAAAGATTCTGAGGGACCTTATCTTATCTTAATTAATGAGTAGGTAGATAAAGTCTCGGTACTTCGACCCGAGGATCCTTTGTGCCATCCCCATTCCATGATCCTCCCTGACCGACAGGAACAAAGTACCTGACCGAAATAAAAACTTTCAAATTCGAAAGCGGGTTTGGTGTGACGCACTGCCGTCCACACCCTTAAAGTTAGGGTAAAAGCTGATATAATCATGATATTCAATCATCACAAATAAAAGAACCAGGAAGTGATGATTCTACTGTCACTGAGATATTTTTATTAGTGCGGGTTTCAAATTTCATAGGGACAACAACTGATAAATTTATTTATTTACTTTAAATCCACACAACTTAAAACACTGATTAACAGAAGGTAGGTAATTTTAAACACAACTTACTGCCGATTACGGATTAACATTAACCGCCGCACTCAGAATCGACTTTAATGATTACTTAGTTAAGTATAGATTTTTAAAACAAAACTGCCGCAATCAGACAAGTTTAATAAATTAATGTTAGTTGGCATTTAACTAATTAAGTTACATCTCATTGAATGCCAATTAACATTAATTTACTGAACGTCTTCGGTTTTAAAAATCCATACTTAACTAAGTAATCATTAAAGTCGACTCTGAGTGCGGCCGTAAGTATGTAAAGTGTAAACTAATACGACAAAAAATACCACTACAATGTGCTGACACCGAAATACAATACAAAGTAATATAAACTAAACAGATAGGTACATTTATACAACTATCACTCAATATGCATATGTATAACGTGAGTGCGTGCGTGCGTATCCGTGTGTGTGCGTGTGTATGTGTAGGTATTCGTGTGTTTACGTATGCTAGAATAAATAATTATTAAACATTATTACATAATATTATTGTTCTATTAGCATAGAGAATAAAGAGTATTTCACGATAAACTCGAGTAAGGATTTAAACAAACATTCTCATAACGTTTGCACGTCTCTAACGAACCGAATTAAAGCTAGAACCGAAAACACGTGCGATTAAAACCAACCGGCCCACAACGATCCGAAAACACAAAACATTATTGGAGGGAAAACAATTCAATTTCAAAATGAAAAAAAAAAAGCGGACAGTTGAAAACACAGACCGAGTTCGCAAAAGCTTCCATAAAAAAAATTGTTCCTAAATCTATTATAAAAAGTCAGTGTGGTTTGTCCGTGCGTGCCGCCAAAACATTGCTTTTTCCCCCCCCATTCTTTTTTTAATTTAGGCGTGAAAACAGACCGCGATGGAATTACTTTCGCATTTATAAAATTATAATAATATTTTCATTACTCATACTCGGAAAGTAGGTCTGAAGTTGCCTGAGAAGCGGGTTGAAAGTAACACTTTTCAGCCCTAGGGAGAATCGCTTTCAACTGACAGCTGGATACTGCAGAAACTCAAGTTTTTTTTTATGTCATAGGGGGCATACTTACTGGCCAGTAGCACACCTAATGGTTGATTTATGTAAAATAAAATTCACTCATTTTTTTCTTTAGCTAATTCCTATTTTTATTTTGACTTTCCTTGCATTCTTAATGAAAAGCACAGTGTTATCCTCGGGAGAAAGACTTTCACCCCTAGGATAACAATGTACTATTATTGGTTGAATATAATTTAAAGAAATATATTTGACCCCGTTAAACAAAGAAAGCTTTCAATTAGAGAAAATTAAACCGAAATTAACTTATAGAATCCTTTGACAGTTTTACGCTATTTTTTTAATCACTCTTTTGTGTGTGTCTCGAAAGCACAATTTTTGGCTCGAGAACTATTATATACTAGCTGTGCCCCGCGGTTTCACCCACGTGAGTTTCGGAGTTAGGAACCATTGAACAACAACAAACAGACAAATTAAAAAAAAGTATGTACTTTAGTACCGTATACCTATACTTTCAAATGCATTTAGTGAAAAGCTGTTAATTTGAAATTACAAACAGACACTTCAATTTTATTTATATGTATACCTAATGTATATAGATGTGTAGATATGATCGCATACGAATAATATTATGTTGTAAGCTAAGCTAAGCGTGTAACAGCTTTTATATTAATAACAAAGCTTATCCTTCGAATGGGACACGTTAACTCGCTATCGCACACATATCTCGTTGGAAGGCACGGGAGCATCGACGGAAGTTGAGTGTAAGTCGTAATCTCCCAGGAGCTTTGTCACTGAGCCTTTCCGTGAAGTCTTGTCTTCGGTATTAAGGGAATAATTGAAAATTTTTTCAGTAAACATCTTACGATGTATTTAATAATATGTAGTAACTATTGGCAGTTCCCCGTGGTTCCATGCGCGTAAATTTCGGAGATCCCGCGGGAATTCCGGGATATAAACTACCCTATGTCCTTTCCTGTATCCCTGACAACGTGTACGCAAATTTTCATGATGATCGGTTGAGTAAAAACGTAAAAACATTAAAAGACAGACGAAGTAACTTTTGCAATATCAATATCCGGATATAACGATTACTATCTTTATTATAAAATATGTAAGATGTAGTTTGTGCCCGCAGTTTCACTCCCAAGAACTATCGAGTGTCGGCCCTTGCAATAACAGCATATGTAAAACGCCTTCTAATGACTACGAGTCACACTTACCGCAACATCAGATTGCAAAAAAACAAAATTTATTTGCTGTTCCAAGCTTATAATTTACCTGTGAAAATCGCATAAAAATCTGAGTAGTTGCGGAGAAATGCTTTACCAGACAAGCAAAAAAAACTTAAAATTGGTGACTCGTTTTAGAAAAAAACTGTCTCAAAAATCTGACAAACTGGCATCCTTCTTTGACCCTTTTCATTATTGTTGTAATTTTTTCTAGGTTTGTATAATGAACTAGGTAAAACTGAGTTTGCAGTGCATAAGTTTTTAGAAAAATCAGCTTCACCACAGTCCACCATTGGAGAAAAACAATATCTGTAGACCAAAGAGCATGCTCACATATTTTCGTCGAGTTTTGCTTATTTAAATTTATAGAACAGTAAAAATGTCAGAAAAACAATTAATTAATGGATCGACTACGACCGGCGAAGCGCGCGTGATGAACGGAACTCACGAGGGCTTAATTCAAACTTTTACTCCATGAAAAACTTTTGAAAATGTGGAATGTTTTGCACTGAAAAAACAAATAGACAACTAAATCGGTCAACAATTCATTACGAGTACAGCGAGTTTTCGTTACTCCAAATATAAAATCATTATGCTTAAGCTAAATCGGCTTGTCATTTCAGAATTTCTTGAGGCTTGCCTTTCTGTCAGGATTTAACACAAAAAATCTAAAGACTTGAGACCCGCACCTTTTATAGACAGATTTGGAAATATAGACAAATTTTTAACTTTAAAAAGGAGGAGAGTATAAGTATGTTTAAATGTTTCGTCGATATTCAGATCGTCATCCAGACATATAAATAAAATTGAAGTGTCTGTTTGTAATTCCAAATTAACAGCTTTTCACTAAATAAGTAAATACATATGAAAGTGTATAGGGTAGGTACTTACATAAAAAAAAAACTATTTTTTGAATTTTGGCTGTCTGTTTGTGTGATTGTTCCGGCTAATCTCTGAAACGGCTGGACTGATTCTAACGGGACTTTCACTGGCAGATAGCTGATGTCTTAACTGGTCACACAGGCTGCATTTATTAAAAAAAATAAAAATAGTTCCCACGGGAACTCCAAATTACCACGGGTGAAACCGCGGGGAGCATCTAGTGCCAAATAAAAACAAAGATTGCGCTATCAATAAATGTAAACAAAACATGAAGCGTCCCGACTACCCGTACAAGCTTAACTCTAGTTGCCTACCCAGTACCACTTAATCCACGAACGAAATTCGATCCACAATTACGCCTGCAATCATGTTCAAATACGATATCTTTTAACAAAAACTGTGCACTCAATAGTTTTCAGCCCCGAAAGTAAATCCGTCATATTTTTATGACGACCCCGGGAGGGTCTGATTAATCATTGTTGTACACCAAATTGGGGTCAAAAATAAATTCACTCCCCAACACGCCGTCCGAGAGATTCTAATCTTTATTTCGGCCGCAATAAAGCATGTAATAAACGGTGTGATTTTTTCGTATATTGTTATCGACGTTAGGAATTTGATATGCGGCCGTTTTGTTTGTTTAAATACTTATTTTAAAGCTCGGGTTTCCTTTTCATTCGCGGTATTGATTTTAAATGGAACGATCATCGAGGAATTGAATGGAGATAATGTTTTTTTTCCAGCGGCTTCGTACGCGTCTACTCTATCAGTATCTAGTATCTACATGATAATATACAACGTTATTTTTAGTATACGTACTAAACCTGAAAATAGTTCGTACATTCTACAATAGAATAAATTGGAATCCTTTTCAAACTATGTTATATTTCCACAATTTTTACCGTTCTGAACCTAACAGGAAATAAAAACCACTTTAGCATCACTTTGTCACAAAAGGGTCTTGACAAACAGACATGCAGATAGACGGATTTTAATAAGCGTTAAGCAACAATTACGATGATTACTACATGTATATTACTTGAGTCTTTTAAAAAATATTACTGATTGAAACAGTAAAAGTTACTGATCCTTAAACAGAACTTAGTGACACATAAAACATCTTGGGGCACGGTAGTGCCCCCGCCAAGACGAGCCAAGCGCACTACCCTACCTTTTATTGAAGTGCTTCGTCATTTTTTGAACCCTTATAACTTGGGTTTGGATTATACTAGATAAACAAAATTCTCGGGATATGTTGTCGATAGCAGATTTATTAGGCCGTTTTGTTACTACAACTATAGTATAACACAAAAATAATGATCAGTGGACACATTTTTCACCCATGTGAATATAGCGAAGTGGCCAAGCCACATAGCATTTTGACTAAGGTGTAGAGTTTGTGAAGGTAGGCCTTGTAAAGTTAGGGCGTGTAGAGTTATAAGCTTAGCTCTACATGAGATCTGATAACTTTTTAACAGGGCGAGTCATATGGTTTCGTCTTGGCAACATTTTATATGAAAATGTTTTTGGTGGGATTACTATTATCCGCAAACCCAACCACCAGCGCGCTAGCCGCGTCTAACCATTCGACCACAACAGCCCCTTTAACCAAGTTGGCAATCAATAAATTTTATCGTTATACATATAAAACTATGGTACGCATAGTCAATAGTAGTACGACTCTTACTCTAGTTACAATCTTACTTTAAAAAGCTATCAATAGCAAAGCAAACTAAGCAGTATACTGCAAGTGATTGCGGCCCGGGCAAGTTTGGCTCGCCGCTCAGTAGGGCGTTTGTGCGTGTGCTGATGCGGTGAGTGAACTTGTCTGCAATTTCAATCTTATTCTGTTTTTTATGTAACTTTTTCTTGTACTAACGTAGTTTGTAAGTAAAATTGTTACTAACACTAGTGAGTCTTAGTTACTTGAATAAATAAATAAATTTATTATTATTATTATATTATTACAATGTATATCGACATGCCAAAATAAATTTAGCTGTACCTGCGTATTAAAAAAATAACATTTTAAAAACAAATGTTGTGCCCTCCAACGTTTTTATTTCAATTAACTTGTGCGGTTGTCCGGGCGAGCGGACGCTTTTTATTTTTGAAAGGCACCTCTTGACAGGATCTGATGTTTTGTTTGTTTTTTATTTTTTTTTACAAACACACACTCGGCGCGACCTGAATAAACAGCGTGCAGCGGTTTGCTGGGCACCTGTCATAGAGGGAAATATAACAATTATATTAAATAAATAAATAATAAATAAAAGAAATTTTTATTTACCAGCACACAATTATAGTACAAGTTACAGATTAGTATGATATAATATTTGGTGCGGTAAAAAGGAGATGGGACTCAGCGAATCCACTGATTTTCAGTCCCCAACCTCTTACAACTATTATTATCTACTACTACTACTAGTACTAAGACAAACTAAGATGAGATTTTCGTTGTCAGCATTAGGTACGCACGGTAAACATTTATTTTTTATTACATATCTTAGGAATATAGTCCACATTTATAAATAGTACCTATTTTACTTATTCTAGGGGCGACTGTGAAAAATCCTCTTTTTAATGTCGAGAGTTAACCACTATTAGTTAACGGCTGTATCTTAAAATTAGTTACTTCGCGTATAAAATCATAATAACACTACAAGACAGGAATGTATTCATACAGTTAGTAATTTATATTATTTATTATTTTATTAGACTAAACTTTTTAATTTATATATTATTAGACTAAACTGGCTGTTCCTTGCGCTTTCACCAGCGTTAATTGCGGAGATCCTGCGGGAGCTCCGTGATAAAAAGGCCTCTGTGTTGTTTTCTGTGCCCCCGACAGCGTGTATTCTAAATTTCATGATGTTAACGAATAGAAAACTATGGGATGGAATCGTGAGGTCACGTGGTCACACAAAACTAGAATTTTGATTGGACGATTCTACATGACCACTGACTTAACGATTTGTTGCTTAGTTTATTCCACAATATAATGCCAATTTGGCTAGGAGGACTAATGCATGTCCTATCAAATAGCCCCAACTCGTCTCGATTTCAACAGAAAATTCGACCAGAATTTCCCCATACTACTAGCCTGCAGTCCTAACTATCCGTATGTACTATTATAAAAGTGAAAGTGAGTTTGTTTCTTTGTTTGTTACGCTTTCACGCCTCAACGGCTCAACAGATCATCATGAAATTTTGCATACACGTTGCCGGGGGCAAACAGAAGTACATAGGCTACTTTTTATCTCGGAACCTCCACGGGAATTCTGAAATTAACGCGGAAGAAACTACATTAAATTTTGCATACTACCTACACGTTGTCAAGGGTAGGTACAGAAATAAGTATAGGATAGTAAGTACTTTTATCTCGGAATTCCCGCGGAATCGCCGCAGGAACGTAGGTGAAACCGCGGGGAACAGCTAGTAGAGTCACATACCCATTCATGTATTCACAGAGGATGACTATATTGTGGTAAAATAACACCGTTAATTTCGTCGAGGATGCCGCGAAAAAACGAAAGGCTGACTGGTAGACTGCTAGATGGATACGCAATTTATTGGTTTTGCCACGGGCGTGTTTGTTCCTTTGACGTATGCTGCTAATGATCCGGGGGCCGGTGAGATTGCTAGTGACGTGCTGGACCGGAGCGGACCTGATCCGGGGTACCTACTAGTATGTAGATCAAACCAAGTATGGTACTTCGACCGCTTGAATAAGTGTTTATGTAGGCATAAGTAAAGTGCAATGCAAGCAAGTGAGCGAAATCTTGGTGAAGTTTTCTATGAATGAAATCTTTCAACTTTCAAAATCCTAACAAAATTTATGTGTTTCATGACAACTACCACAGTAGCACCACGTAGTATTTAGCCTTTGGACTTACTAACTGATCTATTAAACAAGAGATCTCCTTTCAAAACTGATTCGCATAATTACGAAGTAGAGACTGCGTGAGCAGAAAAGTATACGAAAAACACAAGTTGTGAGTTCAAAAACAAAAATTGACTTTTTTTTAATGAATTGAAACTCGAAAAAATCTCGTTTATTTTTTTGGATGACCACATCAGACATACCAAAATTGTTACTAAAGTAGCACATCACTACAGATTCGGCGGGAGCCGAGGTCGCGCGCGGTCTGCATACAAAACAGCCGGCCTAGGATCCGAAGATCGGTAACTATCGCAGTTTATTCACGGGAACCGCTCTATTTTTGCCTTTTCTATTTTTTTTTTCTTCTTCCCTAACGGTGTTTGCACAGAAACAATATATTGGATTGTATCCCGTTCCATACCTCTATATTTCGGTTTGGATACTGGCAACTTTTCCATTTTTATTTTTTTGTCTGTTTCGGTACTCAACCACAATATCATCGCAAAATGCATAATTTATCTACGTAGGTAAACAAAATCAATTGCCCCGCTAAGTCTGGAAAATCACTAGACCAATTATTTCTTTTTAGGGTTCCGTACCTAAAAGATAAAACGGGACCCTATTAGGTACTAACGGCCGCACTCAGAGTCGACTTTAATGATTACTTAGTTAAGTATAGATTTTTAAAACAAAACTGCCACAATCGGAGACGTTCAGTAAATTAATGTTAATTGGCATTTAACGAGATGTAACTTAATTAGTTAAATGCCAATTAACATTAATTTATTAAACTTGTCTGATTGCGGCAGTTTTGTTTTAAAAATCTATACTTAATTAAGTAATCATTAAAGTCGACTCTGAGTGCGGCCGAAAGACTTTGATGTGCGTCCGTCCGCCTGTCTGTCACCAGGCTGTATCTCATGAACTGTGATAGTTAGACAGTTGAAATTCTCACTGATGATGTATTTCAGTTGTCGCTATAACCAAAAATCCTACTAATATTATAAACGCAAAAGTTTGTAAGTATTATGGATGGATGGATGGATGGATGTTTGTTATTCTTTCACGCAAAAACTACTGTATGGATTTAAATGAAACTTTACAATGCTTATACATCAGATTAACACATAGGGTACTTTTATCCCGGAATTCCCGCGGGAACACTGAAACTAACGCGGGTGAAACCGCGGGGCACAACTAGTATTAAAATAAAATAAATATTTAAGGGGGCTTCCATACAACAAACGTGATTTTTTTGCACCTTTTTGCTCGACAACAACAACACTAAGCTCCCATACAACAGACATGATTTTTTTTCTGTCTTTATAGGTAATAATGGTACAGAAGCTTTTGTGCGTGAGTGCGACTCGCACTTAGCCGGTTTTTTTGTTGTGTCCGTAAATCTCAGGACTAGGTTTGTATGAAGGAAGAGTTACTGCGAGAATTTTGAATCTAACCACGGGCACAGCAGGTAAAAAATCAAAAAATATAGTAAACATAATAAAAATTAGTTTTACTTATATAATAGTTAATATTAAATTTTTTTGTAACCGTTCAAAATACTGTAACGTTTTTAAACAACAATCGAAAATCCTCTGAAATACGTTTTTATTCAAACGAAATAAAAATATAGGTGACAAAATAAAAAATTACAATGAATAAAAAATAAAGAAAATTGATTGCAAACAATAAAAAGAAATGATAACGATTCCATTTAATTAAATTATACATTCAATTTGGACAACAAAAAGATAAAAATTCAGAGATAACAATGTAATATGAGACAGTAAAAGCCAGTACTAGCGAATGCAAGAGTGTTTGTTTTTTATGCTTTCCAAAAATACCAAATGAAACCATTTTTCACAATACAGTAAACTCCTCATAAGTCATACCCATTCAATATAACTCATTATTTTTAGTTAAATAAATAAATAAATAAAAAATTGTTTATTGCCATCAAAAGGGTGTACAAAAAAAATAAAAATTAAACTTAGCCAATTAAATCAATCCAAATAAATAAACAAAAAATTGGCAGTTGGCAATAGGAGTGCATTCAGCGTGTGCTGGATGAACATCCTTAATCCAGATGTTCACCCAGCGCTGGTTTTCAATGCACCCCTTGCTCGGACTCAGAAGTTTTTCCGAGAAAAAAAGTAAAGGTTATAGCGGGTTGTCTTATTTACATACAATGGTGCAACAAAGGTACACAACAAATCAACAAAAACAGCACCAAAATTTACCACGTGTGTGTGTGTTTGTGAGTGTGCGTGCATGTCCGTGGGTGTGCCTGTGTAAGAGTAGATAATTATTTGATCTTAAAGGTTGCCTCAAATATCTTAGTATTACGTAGCAAAAGAATTTGTTTTAATTTGGTTTTAAAAGCACCGGGACTCAATTTTTTTCTAAATGGGGGGGGGATATTATTCCAAATTTTTGCAGCACTGTATTTGAAGCAACCTTTGTATCCAGCGGTCTTGTGTCTGTGTATGTACATGGTGAGTAGAGTCGTACTGCGCGTACTGGCTGAGAGGATATCCTTCGTCCAAGTTATTTTATGAAATAGATACTCTGGTTTTTTACTCCAGATAACCTTTTGTGTTAGTTGCATTTATATACTGAAAAATTGAAAGTTAAAGTAGCATAAGTAAAAATGTTTTAATCAGAACTAAGCAGAGCAATATTCATTATCTCTTAATGACGCTAGATTTTGATAAGAAGTGCTGTATAGGCATGTATGCAATGCAGTCAATGCAGATGATATAAAAAATACACTTTCCAAATTGTCTCCCGCAGTAACTGTGAGCCACGCAGCGTCAAGTTACATGTGGTAATAAAATTAACGTACGGAATTTAAAACACTATCGTAAACGTAAAACACAATAATTTATTGGACGCGAATGCCCGTCGCGCGTGACTGTACCCAATCAAAATTAGAATTGAATGGCTACGTGTACGCATATTCGGACATTTGTAGAGAGAATAATATGTTGGTAAAAAAATTATACGTATATTTATACACACCTATGTTTTTCTACACTTTAATACATCTTATTTTATCTTATCTAATATATATAAATCACGTGTCACGTTGTTTGTCCGCGATGGACTCCGAAACTACTGAACGGATTTTGATAAAATTTTGTAACCATTCATAAAATGGTCAAACTTTAAATATAGGATAGTTTTTATCCCGGAATTCCTGCGGGAACTCCAGAACTCAGGGGTACAAAGAAGGACGTAGAGTACTTTTTCCCGGAATTCTCGCGGGAACTCTGAAATTACCGCGGATGAAATCGCGGGGGACAGCTAGTAATCTTAATATATATAAATCACGTGTCACGTTGTTTGTCCGCGATGGACTCCGAAACTACTAAACGGATTTGATAAAATTTTGTAACCATTTACAATATGGTCCAACTTAAAAGATAGGATAGTTTTTATCCCGGAATTCCCGCGGGAAGTCTGAAATTACCGCAGATGAAATCGCGGGGGACAGCTAGTAATATTATAAAACAAAGTACTCCGCCGCGTCTGTCTGTTCGCGGTAAATTGAAAAACTACTGAACGGATTTGCGTGCGTGCGTGCCAGAGATGGACTCCATACAACTTAATTGCGGGAACTTTATTGATTTAAATTATTTTTCTATCAATACATATTAAAAAACGAAGACGGAGGAGGCTCCGCGTCTGTCTGTCTGCCTATCTAATAAATTCAAATACTGCTGAACGGATTTTAATGCGGTTTTCACCAATAGATAGTGTGATTCACGAGGAAGGTTTAGGTATATAATTTATCAAGGTTTTGTGTAAATTTATTGAAATATAACGATAATTGTTGGAAGTGTCAGAGAAAGTGCATTAAATTCTGGATACTGCACGTTGTCAGGGGTACAGAGAAGTACATAGGGTAATTTCGTCACGTACCTAATTCCCGCGGAACCTCCGAAATTAACGCGGATAAAACCGCGGGGAACAGCTAGTAGCAAAATGTAATACTTAGCGAAGTTATCGAAGGAGATTTTAAATAATAAATTGTTATACTCGTTCAAAGGTTAAAACAATGTCTCGAATTCTGACCTTCAGAACAAACTCAATGATGGCAACTTCAAAGTAAACATTAAAATCAGAATATTGAATTTCGCAAAACGGAAAACTTCTGCTTCGAAGTTATCAGTTTACAAGAATTCACCGCCATTATAATAATAATAATAATAAAGTTTATTTGGTACCAAAATTATATTCACGAAAACAATGTGGCTTGAAATAAGTTTTGATTTACATTTTTGTCACTGTTAGATAAAATTCACTCCTGTTGATTTTGGAGTTCCCGCAGGAATACCCGTGACAATTTTTTTATTATCAACCTGACGGACTTAACAAAATTTTGATTTTTATACCCCAGAAACTACCTATTAGAAACTTACACGATAAAAATACCACGCTATCGCTAGCATCAGATCTGTCATCCTTAAAAGTGAAGTTGAGGAAGCATTTTCTCAGCCAGCGTTGAGTTTCTTTACTATGTTATCGAATCAGAAAGTAGGTACCCAGTAGTTTATTATGTATTGATATATTACTGTATATGCAGATATGTATTTTATTTATATTGTTATATATTATGCATTGCTTATTTTTGCTTATCTATTTATTTAACAACTTTTCTTTTATTTCCTTTCCTTTTTTTTATCCCTAGTTTTTTTATGTTTATCAACCTCTTTTCTCCTTATCTCCTTTCCCGCCAATGTTTACTTCAAATCCTTTCGATTTTTCAAAGGTTAACTGGAAGAAATCCCCTCGCGGGATAAGTCCGCGTTTGAGCATAAATTACCTACTTATTTTAAATTTAGCAATTTGCAAAAACTTTGTTTATGTTCAATAAAGTATACAAACTAACAAACAAACAAACAGATCTTTTTGAAAACAAAATCGCAGCTCGAAAACTGAGAAAGAAGTTTTGTCGAAGCGAAACGCGTCACCTTAAGACGCGTTATCTCCTCCCACATTACTTATCATCCAAATGAGTTTACAACAGTACTTGGGTAGCGGTAAGGACCGAACAATAAAAGGTTTAGGGAAGATCCCGCTAGCTCGCCGCGACGGGACTTTGATTCACTATGAACTTGTGAATCCTAACCAATGTTAAAAATGCTTATGTGACTTTATTAATTAAGCAGTTAATTTAGGACAAACGTGTTAAATTAACTGAGTTTATGTACTTTTTAAATGGAATTCTTTGGGTTGTCGTATTTTCGTCACAAAATCAATTCGTCACATTTTGTAAACACCGTATGGTCACATCATATTTTTATTTATTTTTTAATTTATTGAGGTTAACAAACGGTAGTCACATTGTTACATAACTAAAAATTAATAAAATGCAACTAGTAATAAATGTGCCACCAGCACCGTCAACCACATATTACTATGCTATATGATATATTACTATACAATACAATACAATACAATACAATACAATACAATACAATACAATACAATACAATACAATACAATACAATACAATACAATATACTTTATTGCACCAAATGATTTTCACAATATTAAATATAATATAAATTAATTTCAGGCAAATAGGCGGCCTTATTGCTAGCAGCAATTTTTTCAAGGCAACCTTGACGAGATAGTACAGAATATGCATTAGTACAGTGGGTGGGTGCAGGCTGATTGATACCTGATACTATATGCATTAAAATATGTATGCGCAAATTGGTCACAGTGGGCACGTGTGGGGTACAGTATGTGTGGCGCGTTATGTTCATAGTGAACCGGGCCCAAGGGCTAAGCCGTGGATAAGTCCCCACGCCGCGTACACCACTTTTATTCAACTGAAGAGTTTTCGCAAGGAATACAGTTATTATCCTGTTTTTGTTTAAAAACATTTCTATTTTATTTTTTGGTGAATCTTTTTATTTTCGTGTTCAGTTAAATTAACGCTACGCGTTTTTAAGCTGTGGGTTTGTGGTGACCGCGATTTTACGTGCGTAAAATAGTAGGTACTAGGTTAGGGTAGGTACAAATAACGAACGGATAGATATAGAAATATGGAATTTTTCAAAAAACTTCCTCTTACACAGGGTGTTACAGAATGATGTAGTCAAATTAGAAGATCGTGCTCCGGTAATTGTGTAATAATCAGGTTTTGCACTGTTATTTATAACTGTTACTGTTATTAAGATAATCAAAATGACACTGGTATTTAGCTCAAAAATTTACATCAAAATTTTATAACATTATCTACTAATATACCGCCATCTGCATTTTCCTTTTCTTCTTTTCTTTAGGTATTGTAATATTCTTATTTTAGGAATAAATAAATATAATATACATATACAGTATCATATTACTAAAGAACACTTAAGATTCAAGACCATTTGATAAAAACCGCTATTGAGGTGTAAAGCTAAGTCAAAAGTAAACACAGAACGCATTTTTTTAAACTCGTTTAAGATAAAAGTATCTTTATACTGAGTAAATTTTGTATACACAGCGGTATACAAACTGAAGTTATATAAACTTTATAAATATGGAGGCGGTTTTAAACTTGTAAGTTGTCTTTTGTTTCGAGTTGCCCCAATACCGAAGTTACTATAACTTCTTATCGGCAGTATTTGGAGGCCAACAACTTTAGGTATAGAGACCTAAATTACAACCTTTGTAGCACTGATACCTTCACCGGGATTGAACCTGGAACTTCTTGATTAACGAGTAGGCATGGTGACTTACCGCGTAAATCCGGTCGGCGAAGATAGCCAATCCTACTTCCTACTAATATTATAAACGCGAAAGTTTGTAAGTATGTATGTATGGATGGATGGATGGATTTAAAAGAAACTTTACAATAATAGAGCTTATACATCAGATTAACACATAGGGTACTTTTTATCCCGGAATTCCCGCGGGAACTCTGAAATTGAATTGAAAAAGAATATCTTCTGTTTCAGCAAAAAACCGAGCTGGATATTGGTGGACAAGTTATTTAAATAATTTATTTTGTTGTTTTTTTTTCTTTCTCTTCCCCCTTTTCTATATAACACTTATACACAGTATTAGGTATGTATGATGGGTGTGATAATATGTATTCATTATTTTATAGAATTGCAATAGTGGGTTTATGTATGTGTTTATGTATTATGTGCTATTTATTATTGATGAGTCATGATATTATGGTATATTATAAAAATTAATTATGTATTCTATTTGTTTGATTTGGCGGAGAGACGGGCGGCCGGGTATCGCGCGAACGCATCGCATTATGGGCTCCGCTGAAAATCAGCGCTGCCGCATTCTATGCGACAGCATATGCTGAGTCGGTGTCCAGTTTGGCATCGCAACAAATACTTAACATTTTACGAACCTACTTGTATTTTTTTGTATTCCTATTTAAGGTATTTTGATGTTGATGCCAAATAAAGTATATGTCTATGTCTATGTCTAAATTAACGCGGGTGAAACCGCGGGGCACAACTAGTAATATATAGTTAGGTGCATGATCAGCCGAGCTTACCTAGTGGACTAAATTGCAATTATCCACATATCCATTAGACACCAGTCCGCTACAAAGGTGTACGGAATGTCTAATAGACCGTAATCCTCATAGGACCATAGCATTCTTGACCACTACTATGGACCACTAGCAATAGACCACGATTATAATGCATACTCGTGAGTTGTGACGTGAGATGGTGTAAAGTGGCAGGTCACTCAATAGGTTGGTAGCAAAGGATAATCCTACTAATATTATAAATGTGAAAGTGTGGATGTTTGAATTGAATTAAATTGAAAGAACTTAATTTGACACAACACAATATGATTGATTTGTACGTTTGTTACTCAATCACGCAAAAACGGCTGAACGGATTTGGATGAAATTTGGCATGCACGTTGTCAGAGGTAGGTACACAGAAGGACATAGGGTACTTTTTATCCCGGAATTCCCGCGGGAACTCCGAAATTGCCGCGAGTGAAACCGCGGGGCACAGCTAGTATATAATATTACTAAGCTACGTAATAAAGTGACACTCAACGTCTCCCACCAATTTCATGCCTCCTCGTGCCCCGCGAAAGTTTGGGGTTAGTTTCAGTGAAAAATTGTCCACTGAAACGTCATTTACTGTCAGTTCTTTGTCAACGTGCAAACCGGCCGTCTTTACTTGTATGTGCTTGAATCAGTTCATTTGTATGGAGTGTCACCGCGCTGGTTAGTAGCATCACTAAAACTATAGCATGAATACGTGTTTTACGAGTGACATATAGAGCTGTCAGTGTCAACTGTCATCATACAATTTTTTTCACGCCAAAAAAATTCACTTCAACTACAGTCGGAAGTCGTACCTATGCTAACTAACCGTGACGATACCCCGAACGAATTACACAGTAATGGGCAAAAAAAACCATACATACAGTCGAACTTACTTTTTGTGTGTCGGTCAAAAATCGAAAATCGAGTGACATTTCCTAGTAACGTTAATTCTCGTTGCGCAAATCATATTCAAATGCAATATAACTCGGGGAAACTAATGTGACGTAGGTACATCATCCACAGTAGGGATAGCACAACGGATGCTTGGCTGTCGACATAAATAACGACGGAACCAGAAACATTCATACCCATCATCTTCTATCTATACCCTACTAATATTATAAATGTGAAAGTGTGGATATTTGGATGTTTGTTACTCAATCAAGCAAAAACATACATACATACATGCAGGACATAAGGTACTTTTTATCCCGGGATTCCCGCGGGAACTCTGAAACCGCGGGTGAAACCGCGAGGCACAGCTAGTAAATAAATAATAATAATAATAAACTATACATTCCACTTGAATCGCTATATCTATCGGTGGTAATCGCATGAAAATATTATGTTCAGCAGTTTTTGAGTTTATCGCAAACAGACAGACAGATGCGACACTAATAAGCCCTGTCGGGCTTAAGTGT
The DNA here is from genome assembly GCA_907165275.2 of Zygaena filipendulae. Classification (NCBI taxonomy): domain Eukaryota; kingdom Metazoa; phylum Arthropoda; class Insecta; order Lepidoptera; family Zygaenidae; genus Zygaena; species Zygaena filipendulae. Next base: position 6,410,613 of record OU015674.1, read on the forward strand.
CTTGTATAATATATTGTTAATATATTTGTTTTTTGAAGTAAATAAATTAAAAAAAGGATGTGTGCGAGAAAGGCAACCGCAGCTCGGAGCTGATTAGCCTTTGTAAAATAGATGAAACTATAATTTCCTCCAAAACTGGACCAATTTTATAGGTTTTTGAAAATAATATAAAAACAGATTTTGGCCATGCCATTTATATTCTTTTATTCTTCTAACGATAAGATATTTTTCATATTTTAGCTACGTCAAATTAAATTAAGAGTTTTAAATGTATATTACCCACTAATATTATAAAGAAGTAAGTTCGTGAATTTGTGAATTGTGAGTTTGTGACGTTGTAGGGCGTAATCTCTGGATCTACTGAAACGATTTGAAAACTCTTCAACTTAAAGGAAGCTACGGTAGTCCTGAGTGACATAGGGCACTTTTTATCCTGAAATTCCCAAGGGAACTCCGACAATACCGCGGGTGAAACCGCGGGGCTCAGCCAGCTGTAGTTTATAGAACACAATAAAAAAAAAACGTTTAAAACATAAAGTTAGATTAAAACTTCTAAACTCTACGCCTTATTAATCTTAAGAGTTGGTGTAGCAATGCAACTGTATTTATTGTTGTCTTTATATTTGCTGATTATAGTTCAACTGTATAATTATGTATTGCACCTAGATTAAAGTATGAAATGTATTTGTAGTAATATTTGTAGTAATGTATTTTCGAAACGGTATTATATGTATAATTAAGTGGATGACTGTTATTGGCCTTACTTCTAAATGTTTAATATATGATGTAATTAGTAATAATGATGGCTGATGTTGTCCTTAATAAAAAAAAAAACTATTTAAATTAGAATTTGATTTCAATATTTGATCAGAAATTTGGAAGAATTTATTTCATAGGCAGAATCGCTACCACTATCGAATTCAAACTAGGCAACTGAGGTTCTCTCTCCGAGCTAAAAGACGTAGTTCTCCAGCGAGAACCAATAGATTCTTGATTGTTGATTAGGACAAAATGCAGCCTTCGCAGAGTTCCGAACTCGTGTTGCTATAATCGATTCCCGTTCCATAATAATAATCGAGCTCAGATCGAACAGAGTGGCAACAACTCGTTCCGTTAGCGAGCGCAACCCCGATTTCGATGGCGGGTTTAAAATGTAATGCAATTTAAATGCAGATCGTATTGCGTAGCGGAAGCCCGGATAATACATAACGGAAGTAAACAGAGCGGAAGTGTGACAGAATATTTTAAAGTTTCACTTGTTTTGGCGCATTGAGAGAATTTCAGCAGGCAACCAGCTAAAGAAAATTCCACAGCATGAAGTTGGCGCATTTCCTCGTAGCAGACGAAAGAAGTGACGCATAAGAATTTTTCATGCGAATTAACATCAAAATGGGTAAGAGAAAATAGTAAATACTAAATACTGATTGTTATTTTGTTTTATTTTTGTTTGAAATTCTTTCGTCTTGTACTCCTTGTTTTGTCTGTAGGTACATAACTGTTTTTCTTTTTACAGTTCTCATTCAGTGTTTAGCAAAGCAGGAGATTTCAATTACCTAATAGGTATGTATGTATAAACAGGTTCATTGCACAAAATATTACTTCAAAATATTAGGAAATTTCATTGTTTTTTATGTTAAAAGAATGTTTTTGCTCGAGTCCCAAATCAATACACCGCTAAAAACAAATGGCCGGGAGAGGAAAAAATATCTATGGTTAAAATGATATTATACAAACGAGGAACTCGAAAATACCGATGATTTTGCGAGTTTTCATCGTAAACAACATTGCGATTGGCCATCAGCGAATTTTAGGAAAAGAAGTGCTTTTTTCCACCAAAAACGAACTTGAAAATAAACGAACCTCTATTGAACCTGATACCTTGACGATATCTCATGGCCGGGTGTTACACCGAACTATAACATGACCGAAAATAAAATTGGAATTACTAGCTGTCGACTTTGTGTTTAAAAGTGCTCAAGTCACTGCCCTATCCGTAGTATTGTAGACCTAAAGTCCTGTGGTTAATAAACGACACTCAACACGCTAGGACTGTGTAATAATGTGATATCTTCATACGAACTTTGAAACCAACAAAAATTAAGCACATTAAATTATTATTCTCAACATTTAACTCCAATTCAATGAAATACATGTGAAAGTTTAGATAAATATATTTATTTGGATGTACGAGTACCTAGTAATTCAACCACGACAAAGCGTTGGTGTAAGCAAAAAGAGTTTTAACCGTTATGAATTACCGTTGGTATCCATGTTGTTATAACGCCCGTTCGATTTGCGCATCGGTGTGATAAGAAGCCGTTTAAATAACCGTCCGAGGGCGATACTACCGATTCCTTAATCTCGATTCGGCCATCGTATCAACTGAATCGATTAACTCTGAGCGAAATGCAAAAATTCGAAAAGTTCCGCTCCGTACATTATTTATTCCGAACGTTCGGACGGACTATATTATACATTTTTTTCGACACAAAAAAGATCGAATCACCAAAATTAAAAGCTTCGATGTATCGATTGTCCGCGGCATCGTCGGCTTGGTACTTAATTATTATGGTGCGTAATTATAAGGTATGGGCCACAAATAACAGGTAATAATAGCTATAAGTTTGATGCGAGGTAGATGTTTTATGATAGATATTACAACTAGCTGTTGTCCGCGATTTCACTCGCTCACTTGGGGATTCTCTCCAGAATCCCGAAAAGAAATTCCTTTCTTAGTACCTAGACATCAGCTAAGAATTGAAAGCTGGCAGAGGCCATAGACCATATAAAAGGATTCATACTAACTCTGAACCCCTATTTCATCCACTATATTTATTTGAGGATCGGCTGGTTTTCACTCAAGTTAATTTCGGAGTTTTCGCGGGAATTTTAGTATAAAAGTACTCCATGTCTTTTCTGTGCCTACATTGCTTTTACGCCTTAACTACTCAACTGATCATCATAAAATTTTGCGTACACGTTGTCAGGGGTACAATTCAGGACACAGGGTACTGGTAACTCCTGCGGGAACTTCGAAATTAACACGGGTAAACCTGCAGGCAACAGCTATTTTGCGTCTAAAATGTTTGCCTTTATCGATATACACAGTTTGGACCTAGACCTACACGGAACTAAGCTTATAACTCTTTAGGGTACAGTTACATAAAACTCAATAGAGCGTAGCTCGTAATATATGTATAGTATAAATCGCAAGATACCGATACACTGAATAGGCAAAAGGGAAAACAACGAAGGGACGTATAGGGGTTTTTTCGCCACACTTATAGTATAATAAGCAAAACATTTTTTTTCTCTATGGAATGGAAACGGGTCGGGTAAAATAACGGTAAATAAACAGCCAGCTAGTCAGTTGATTTTATTACAGTGTAAGCGAAAGTTGCGATTATCGGATAGACGTTTGTATTCGATAGATACGATACAATCGATTTTTATGAAGTAAATAAACAACATCGACCGTGCCTGCCTAGAGTAAATAAATACGTTTAGCGTTCCGTTTCACGCTCTATCTGAATTTCGTTAAGAATTGTGCTATATCATTGGAAAACGAAGCTACATACAATCCTAACTAATATTGTGAATTTGTAAATTTGTTTGTTACGCTTTCACGCCTGAACTACTCAACTGATCATCATGAAATTTTGCGTGCACGTTGTCGGGGGGTAAAGAAAAGGACATAAGGTAGTTTTGTCTCAGAATTTAAACGAGAGCTACGAAATTAACGTAGGTGAAACCGCGAGAAACAGCTAGTTTTGTATAAATTGTTCTTGTATATACGAGTATATTGAAAGCACTATAGCATATGATGGCGGTACAGAAAATTCGTTGTGGTTATAAATGGGCCGTCAACCCGTGCTGGTGTTTAAACTACATAGGGTACTTTTTATCCCGGAATTGGGTATTTTCCAAGGTATGAAAATCAAAATTCTAATTAGTCCGTCAGTTAGAAAATAAAAAAATAATAGACACGTATTTTTTGCTTTTTCAATTTAATGAAAATGAACATAGATAAAGCGCATTTTAGTTTAGGGTGGGGGACTCGTGACGTCAATATTCATTATAAGCCCCATACAAACTGCACCGGGTTGTGACGTCACGCGAAATTTCAACTCAATGTATCTCCTTTATTTTTTGATTAGGTAAAAAAAGAAAAAATACGTGTCCAATATTTTTTACCAATCTACACGACGGACTAAAAAAAAATTTGTCAAGTAGCCAATTCCCGAGGAACTTTGAAATTACCGCGGAGAACGGGTTTTTCTATATTTGTTTTGACTAGTCGGTCGCAGTACATACTACACACCTACACAGTAGTTACCGAAATGTCAAATTTCATCGAAAACCGCGGGGAATGGCTATAGGGGTGCTTTTACCCGTAACCGCGAAACCATAGGTAGGTACTCATAGTTTCAAATTTCATCAAATTCCAATTGTAATAAGTATAAGAAGTTTAATCTTGACGTCAAAGTTCGTCGTCTGGAACACAACCGCAATTACTTACAAAAGGTGTAAACCTACTGTGGAGCAGACAGCGGATTTAATCTAATATTGTATTATTTATGTTTAACACAAGAAAATATAATATTTTAATTAATCCTTTGTAACAAAAGAACCGGCTTTATAAAAGTGAAGTACAAAGGAAAAAGAATAAACGCGGGTCTAGAAATTTTAACTTTTGTTTGTGGTATAGGAAAAAATACTAGGCAATACTAAATTATAAGTATACTAGCTGTCCCCCGCGATTTCATCCGCGGTAATTTCGGAGTTCCCGCGGAGGTTGCGGGAAAAAAGTACTCTATGTCCTTCAGTTCCCGAGGGAATTCCGGGATAAAAACTATCCTATCTTTTAAGTTGGACCATATTATAAACGGTTGCAAAATTTTATCAAAATCCGTTCAGTAGTTTCGAAATCCATCGCGGACAAACAACGTGACACGTGATTTATATATATTAGATTATAATATTACTAGCTGCGCCCCGCGGTTTCACCCGCGTGAGTTTCGGAATTCCCGCAGGAACTCCCTTTAGGGGGATGAAAAATAGATGTTGTCCGATTCTCAGATATACTGAATATTCTTAAAAAATTTCATAAAAATCGGTCAAGCCGTTTCGGAGGAGTATGGGAACGAACATTGTGAGTTGTGACACGAGAATTTTATATATTAGATCGTATACATAGGTACATATCTATACTAATATTATAAAGAGGTAAAGTTTGTGAATTGTGAGTTTATGACGTGGTGGGGGTAAATTTTGGACTACTGAACCGATTTTGAACCGATATGTATATAGTTAGTTAAATACTTGCGATTTAAGACTAAGTTAGTACTTAGGTTAGGATCTAAAATAAGTCTACTTTCCAACACCGAGTTTGCGTGGGAATCGCAGACATTGCACGGGGGTGAAATCGGCAGTTACCGATGCAGCAAATAATAAACAAAAACATAGAGAGGTGAAAGATTCATTGAAATTCGTAGAGTCAAAATCAAATATTTGTATTTAAAGTTGGCCATAATTGTGGCTCTTTTGACGCCAAATTACCCTTCAGGTCGAAAATGGTTGCCACTGAAAATCAGCGTCGTGGGACTAGTTCTACGGCACATGCTGAGTGGCGGCCATTTTGGTACCTTGTTTTAAAATTACTTATTAATTAAGTTTGTGTTCAATTTTGGTACCAAATAAACCTCTATTCTATTCTATTCTAAAATGACCACTTTCCTAAATTTAAATTACCTACCATTTGACTCCACCCACATAAAACGTCCACTCTTCACTACGACAACTAACCGTGGTCCGTGACGAAACCCCTTAAATGGGAGGGCCGATAAGAAGTGTTGTTTACTACCTATAAGTGCCTTAAATAATGTCGAGGTGTCCGTACAATGAGAATCGTACGGAGGGAAAACAATAAATAAATACAGAGACCTGTCAAACGATATTTTATTTAAAGAACAAATCCCGAATGGGACTCGGGACATTAATCCGATCAAGTATCCCCTTTTGTATTGTCTTAACTTTATTTATATCGAAAGATTCATTCGATTGCCAATTGAGATTGCCGACTCTTACTCGTATGTCGACAGGACCGGATTTGGAGATTACGAAGAAATTCGTGATTTAATGTTATTATTATTTTGTTGTAATCGCGGCGTTTTTGATTACTCACTACATTATACTTGTTATAGAATGATAAAGTAGCTAATCTTAGAGTTCCGGGATTTCCTATGGAACATTTTCATAATTATACCTACATACATAGATGCAAAAGAATTGATTTAAATATTTCTGGAAATAAATCTATTTTGTTGCACGAGATTCAAAATGCTGGACGAAATTCAATGTCGTGACATAACACTTAGAATACTTTTACCCCGATATAGAGTTCCTGAAGGAGTTAATCTAGACATATACCTAAATAAAATTGAAGTGTCTGTTTGTAATTTGAAATTAAGAGCTTTTCACTAAATGCATATATATACGGTATATACGCGATACGGTACTAAAATAAAAAAAAAAATTTAAATTTTTCTCTGTCTGTCTGTCTGTCTGGTACAATAAAAGTAAACGATGGGTTACTGAACGCCGCAGTTGCGCAATAAGTCATCACGATTATAAACTGAAATGATTAATTGAGGTTTAGTGGCGCACAATTTATCAAAGTCTAGTACGATTTGTCATTCAACATTGACAGCATTTTCACGCGTCAAAAATTGTTCAACCTAACCCCGATAGCTCCGTGTGCTGGTTAGCGAAACTGACTACTACACCAAGTGTCGCAGGTTCGATCCCCGTACCAGGGTAATAAATTATGTGATAGATATTTGTGTTTTACCCTGAGTAGGTATGGTACTTAGAATTTATCATAAGTATATTATAGTATATGTATCACAATAGTTTTATAGCACCAAACTGTATGAAGTACCAGGATTCTACTTCACTGTGTAACATGTTATATTTATAAAAAGCTGTTCCTCGCGGTTCATCCGGAATTCCGGGATAAAAAGTACCATATTATGTCCTTTTCTGTACCCGTGACAACGTAGGCGGATTGACTTTTTGACACTTCCAACAATGGGCATGTTAACTAATTTTGAATTTTTAGTCCGTCTTGTAGATTATTAAAAAATATTGGACACGTATTTTTTCTTTTTTTACGTAATCAAAAAATAACGGCGATATATTGAGTTGAAATTTCGCGTGACGTCACTATTCTGACAATTTGTATGGCCGTTTTGCGGTTAGTGACGTCACGACCTCTTTATCCTAAACTTTAGTGCGCTTTATCTTTGTATATTTTAATTTATTTAAAAAAGCAAAAAATACGTGTCTATTGTTTTTTTATTTTCTAACTGACGGACTAATTAGAATTTTGATTTTCAATAGTAGTCCACATCCCTATTATCGTTATATTTCTACCTATTTACACAAAACCTTGATAACTTATATACGTAAACCTTACTCTTGATTCACTCTACCTATTGGCAAAAACCGCATAAAAATCCGTTCAGCAGTATTTCAATTTATTAGATAGACAGACAGACAGAGGCGGAGAAGGACTTCGCTTTATAATACATATGTATTGATAGATAAATAATTTAAATCAATAAAGTTCCCGCAATTAAGTTGTATGGAGTCCGTCTCTGGGCATATTCTAACCATACATTTTCATTGTGCACGTTATTTATGCATTATTGTGCGTATGTAGTTTGTATGTCTGTTGCAGACCGCAAGATTTCATAAAGCTCAGGTAATAGGCACCTACTAGGTTTTAGTATGGTACCTATCTTATGCCATTGGGTATAATTCTTCAAGAGAAAACGGAGGCTGAGTGCGATATAAAAGCATTCCTCTGTTTTCTTTTTGAATAATGAAACTAAAGCAAAACACCATTGCGATGCTCCTATGTTTTTTCTTTACTAAATAGAATACGAAAATTATAAACCAAAAAACCGGTCAAGTGCGAGTCGAACTCACGTACGAAGGGTTCCGTACCATTAATTATTATCTGGATGCAGATAAGCAATAACATGTTAACCCACAAAACAAAGTTATTGATTCAAAACGATTTATAGAGAGTTAGAGAAGGTTTATTAATTATGTGTTTACCTTATTACATTGTTTAAATATGTAATTAAATATTGATCATAAAAATATTGAAACGAAATTGCGTTATAATTTTAAAACTTTAATTTACTTAAAATTTCTCCAGTGTGGCTTAACACACTATTGCTTATCTATGTCCATCTATAAAAACGGCAAAAAAATCACGATTATTGTATGCGAGCCCCCTTAAATATTTATTTTATTGTGTTTTTTTTTTGTCTAACTATCACGGTTCATGAGATACAGCCTGGTGACAGACGGACAGACAAACAGACGGACGGATGGACAGCGGAGTCTAGTAAGAGGGTCCCGTTTTACCCTTTGTGTACGGAACCCTAAAAACGGGTGCGGTCGGTTGACCCCCGACAGGAGCGAAGTTCCTCACGCCTTTTCTTTAAATAACATAAAACGTATGTAAACAATATATTTCATTTTATTAACTTTTCATTCCTTGAATCTTCGTTACAAAATTGCGATAATCAGACAATATAACTCATGTATTAATTAGACGTAGGTATTGTGCCTAAACGGTATTGTCATTCACGCATAAGGGCCTATGCACACCACGTTTTTTAAACGCGCCGTCGACGCGCGTTTGTAGCGATACAGACGCGATACGAACGCGAGTCAGACGCAGCCTGTAGACTTTGGTAGGATAAAAGCGCGCGCGCCGTCTCTAAAACGCCCGTCGACGGCGCGTTTGAAAACGTGGTGTGCATAGGCCCTAACGTGAGGACTTTCCTATGTGTGGAAACTTTAAGGTGTACCAAACTTTTCATATTATGTTATACTATTAATATAAACTTATGTTGTAGGTACCGTTTGTTTCCCAAATATATAAATAATGTAAACAAAATGCTGCTATGGGCGACCGAGCTTTGCTCGTTGTGATAACTTCCCCGGAGAAAGTTTCTTATATCGCCATCTGTTGTTAAGTAGAAAACAGTATCAAACACTAATTTTTCATTGCCTGAAAACACGGATAAAAAGATATTTTCTAAAAATGAAACCTAGCTAGGTCGATTAATCGCCCCCGAAACCTGCTGCATACTTGTCATGAAAACCATTGGAGCCGTCTCCGAGATTCAGATTAAATTGCTCGAACGCTTTTACGGCTGTGACGATTGCAGCAAATTTAGTAACTTCATTCCAATAATAAAAAAATAGAACAAGCATGACATAATAATAATAATCCACTTCACAACACACAGATCTACTGGATCCCACACTAAGCTATGATCTTGTGTCGTGGAAACCAAGCAAACGTGGTATATACTTGGACCTACTGCGCCAATCGGGTTAACATTTTGTGATTTTTGTTCTTCATAAGTGCATAAAACAAAAAACAAAACTTTATGAATTTGTCCTATCTACTCTATTCTATATCTGTGTGTTGAAATCTATCACGGACTAATCGAATTCACAAAAAACTCGCTCTCATCCCTTCGTTTTCAAATTTTAATCAACACCAGTGCGGGTATTCGCAATACCTTTTATGCAAATCTAAAACGCAAAACAGTGAGCCAAAATGGCGGATTTAATAAATATTTAACAATTTCAACCCAATTTTAAAAAGAAGAGGTTCCCAACCTCTCTCGCTTTTAATCTATGTTACGTAATTTCTCAAACCGATTTTTATACCTGATAATGTTTTTATTCAAAAAAATTGTTTTAAACCTCCAAGATAAGGTTCTTTATAAAACCAGTTACGTATAGTATCATCTGAGAACGATTCTATCACAACGCTTTTTCTGACGTAGAGTGACCTTAATTATTTCGTTTACACGCCCGCCCGTACTATTGAAACCATAGCCATAGATTAGAAATGTGAATCAAGAGTGAGAAACTAATTGCATTGTTGGTAACTAAGACTAATGGGCATGATGACAAAATTTTAATTTTTAGTCCTTCTTGCAAATTAATATAAAATATTGGACACGTATTATTTCTTTTTTACCTTATCAAAAAATAATGGCGGTACAATTAAGTTGAACAGCTGCTAAACCTTGATGCGTTTTATCTAAGTATTTTTTCCATAATTCGAAAAAGCAAAAAATACGTGTCTATTATTTTTTTTTTATTATCTAACTGACGGAATAAATAGAATTTTAATTTTTATACCTTGTCATCATGCCCGACGTAAAACTGAAGTCAATTGCAACGTCCGACGGTTGCAGAAATTGCTATGAATGATTGCCTTTGCGATCTCCTGTACCTGATCGGTACGTGTACATATCCTCCTCCGAGGACCTTTTACGAGCACACCCGTGACACTACAAGCAAACTGATTAATAAACTACGTATGTATTATTCAATATCTATAGCTCCATACCTAGCAAACTGATTTAACTCCCTACCGCTACTGCGGGCGGGGGGCGCTTGTATGCAGGTGCAGGGTGCGCGTGTGGCGTAGGGCTCGCGGCGGGGAGAGAGCACCGAGAAAATGAGGACGTGACGTGACCTGGGGCAGGCGCGCCACCGTTGCAAGGGCAGTTGGAGCAAATGCTCTTGCCACTTGCCCGAAACTTCTTTTGCTGCCACCCCAAGTATATTTACCACAATATTCCCAAAACTGTGAATTTTGAAAACAGTGAAGTAAAAACATGACAATAAAGCGTTTAGTACATTTCTTTATAGTTTAGTATAGTTTTGTGCGCGAAAATCACCCAGCGACACTGGTTTTCATCGGTTTTCATACTAAATAAACTAAGTTGAAGAGCTATTTTCTGTTCTGTGGGAGAGATGGACACATTCAAGTTGATATTGTCCAACACACACCACACTAACAGCCTACACCGCTATCACCTCTAGGCTTACCGCTCGTTGTGGCGGGGCGTGGGGAGGCATAAAGCTGGCGGAGAGTGCCGCTGCCCGCTATAACGATTTATTCTTCGTTCGTCTTGAAGGTTTGTCCCACATTCCAGAAAATTCTTAGTTTGTCCCATATTGATGTTGTGCTTCGTCTCGTCGAAGCGGGAATAAAATTGTTAAAATTGTATTTTGGGATTGGTCCCAACCAACCAAGATTTTTTTATGTGGAACAAAACTCAGTGGGCCAAACGAAAGAATAATTGTACACACTGTGCAATAGAGAATAAATAAATAAATAAATAATTAATAAATCGTTGTAACTATTCCTAATTATTATTTTCACACTCGCTGTGTACACAGACTGTTGTTGCATCTTCTTCAACTTCTATGAAGATTATAGAAAATAGACTGAGGTCAAAAATATTGAGCAGCAGAGAGAACAGATAATGTTTTGACTCTCTTTGAAAGAACATAATATATTATAATTATTATTATTATACACTAGCTGACTCCCGCGGTAATTTCGGAGCTCCCGCGGGAATTCCGGGATAAAAAGTACCGTATGTCACTCAGAAGTCAGGATCATTTTAGCTTCCTATCTAATATAAGTAGATCCATAGATAACAATTTCACAAAAATAGACTGAGGTCATTTCTTGAAAATTTCGGTTCGAGATTCTCGTGAGTTCAAAGAGTAACGGTCAATCAAAATGACTCTCAGACGACTTAATGGCTCTTTTATTTATTCCCTTTATCTCAAAACGAACAAAGCTCAAAGTTTTAAGCGGCATCCAGGAGCAAGTAAACAAGGGTGGCCCGCCGCTGAGACGTTATAATACCTAACTGGGAACTCCCTCGTTGTAGGAGTTCGGTTCAAACTAAGTTCAAGTTTAACCTCGTTTAAACGGCTAACTCGTGTTGCGGTTAGCGTTATCAAATTTAACTTATAACCACTTTTATGTTTAAAATTGAAACAAAGGTAGTTGGGCTCCGGTAATTTAAGTTGCGCGTACTGAATTTATAATTACAACAGTATTGTTTAACTACGTGGTATGTAATCGTAATTTTTTAACATAATTAATGGAGTTGGTTCTATATTTGAGTTCTACTGTAGCAGAGTTACAGTTGGGAACCCATTTTTAATAACCGATTTCAAAAAGTAAGGTATTGTGTTTACCTTGTCCTAAGTTGGTATGTTCTGATTTTTTTTCGGCCACTACACGACCTATAATGGTTCTCTTAACCACGCGAATTTCAGGACTCTTTCGGGAACTCTTAGCGCGGACAAACAACGTGATACGGGATTTTTGTATACAGGTATAAAATATCGTGTGTCCAGTTGTTACATAGATAGAAGATATCGAAAAGACACTCTTCAGAATAAGAGTCGAGGAGTCGATATCTAACATTCGATATCCAAAGCTTGATCCTGAGATGCCAAGTGGAAGGCTAAAGGTTGTCGCACACAAAAAGCTATAGCTGCTTCCTTGAGACGCCGAGCGAATTCTTTGTACGTCCAAAGTATCCGATGGAACACAGCAGCCATTTGACTAAGCGGATTTGAGTCAAGACTCAAACACATTCACTTATGGGTTAAGTTATGAAAGATGAGATATTTTGGTACCAAATAAACCTCTATTCTATTCTATATTTTTCAATGCAGCTCCTTTATGAATAAATCCACATTATTATCTCCATGGACACAATGTAATCCTCTCTAAACTCTGGCATCCTAATTTCCAATTCTTATTTTTAATTAGGTATTATACCGTATTTAATTTTGTATTCTCTTTTAAATTCAAATTTGTAATGCCTACAATTTTTGTTTTTATATCACTCAATTTTGGGGTTAGCCACAGCAACACCTACAAAATTTATTTCATTATTTTCGTGCATTCATTTTACATTGTATATCGCTTAAGCACCCTAATTTAGAGCAAACAATATACCTACCGGATGCTTTTTAAAACAAAATATTGAGCAGCAGAGAGAACAGATAATGTTTTGATTCTCTTTGAAAGAACATAATATATTATAATTATTATACATAAAATATAAAAAATCTCAATATACAAAGCTGACTGACGGATTTGCTTATAATTTTCAAAATCCTATTTTTACATAATTGAATTTAAACTAAGTAGGTCCTTGAAATAATTTAAGCAATCAGAATACAATAAATATTTCGTAGAAAAGCGATTTATTAGCGTTCAGAATGCTATTTATATAGAAATAAGACATTTGACATAAGACAGCACGCTGCATGGGCTTTCCCTGACGATTTCTACCCCCTCCCCGTTGATATTTACTGTAGATACTATCACTTAAAGTTGGCTGGAAGTAATATATGGATGTGTATGCCCACTTCTCCATAATCGAATAATAACTGTTAATTGTTATATTAAAAATACAATACAATAGCCTCAGATCAAAGTTAAACACAAAATCCACGCGAGCAAAACCGCGGCCAGAACTAATGAGAAAATATAAACAGCTCCTTTATAAAACGACTCGACAATACACATCAAGAGACTGTCCCGTTTCGATGTAGTTATTCGTGAGTAGAACGTCCGAAACTTATGCAAATAGTCTACAGGAGTAATGAAGTAGCTAAGGTAGTTACTGACAGCGAGAACTCGCCGGCATATTCCATAAACGAGCACGCATCTCACTTCGCTTTCGCGAGATTCAAATAAAATTGCACGAGCATTTTTGTAACCTTCAAATAGATAAATTGAATAAGTAAATGTCGTATCTTCATTCCGATAAAATATCAAACTTCATCTCCCATGCACAAAGTGCATTTATTAATAACCCATTCTGACAAATATGCGTATATAAAAGTGGCATTGCGTCATGCATATGTTATTGTTGATTCTTGACTTGACAGAATGAAGCAAGGAGTCCAACAACACATAATTTATACCTACATGACATAGTACTTACTTACTTTTAAAAGGTCTTTATGTAACAAATAATATAATTTACAGCACATACCTGACAGTCAAGGAAATAGCCTGTCAATATAAATTAAAATACATACATATCATAGTGCAAACGTTCATATACACAATATTTCTTCGAATACAATATTTATGTTGCATTCGTCTGTGTAAATAAATAATTATTGTCTTCTGAAGCTGCGTGGTAGAATTTACGAATTCACCAACCTTTACCCCCTTTAAGAGACGATGAATACTTGAAAGCAATACGAATCAAACAATACACAGTTAATTCACTGCGTGAATTTCGTAACTGAACTTAGGGAATAGCACAGCAGAAACATTCTGGCCCGTTGAAAGACGAAATTCATTTCGCTATATCGCGCCAGTGAATCGTCTTAATGAGGGTAGCAGCTCCGGGAATTTCCCGTAGCCCTTTGGCTCAGGGCTCTGAACGTCTATACAGATGTGAAGTGGAGATTAATATGGTTATATTTGCAATTGTAATTAAATGAAGGATAACGAGATTTTATTCTATGTGTGTGTGTAATTATGAATGTATTTACGTATGTATGTATGTACGTATGTATGTATGTATGTGTGTACGGATGTATGTACATATGTATGGATGTATGTATGTATGTATGTATGTATGTATGTATGTATGTATGTATGTATGTATGTATGTATGTATGTATGTATGTATGTATGTATGTATGTATGTATGTATGTATGTGTGTACGGATGTATGTACATATGTATGGATGTATGTATGTATGTATGTATGTATGTATGTATGTATGTATGTACATATGTATGAATGTGTGTGTGTATTTATCTAAATATAATATGTGTACGTATATAATAAAATAAGTATGATTTGTATGTATTATTTATTAATAAATTATGTAAGTTTATTTCATTTCATTTCATTTCATTAAATATGTCACCGACGGGGTTATCTCGAAATGCACCGCCAAGTAAGCACTCTGTACTGTACTTACTATCTGAAGGTTAACTGGCAGAGAATGCCACTGTGGCATTAAGTCCGCCTTTTGTACCATATGTACATAAAGTTCAAATAAATATATAATTAAATCTTCTTTCAAAAAGTTAATACTTTAATCCTAATTAATATTTTAACTGCTAATGTGTATTAAATTAGAATTTATTGTTATAACGGTTTCATGCCTTAACTACGCACAAGGATACTTAAAGGAAATACATCTTTTTATACCAGAATTCTCGCGGAATCTCCGAAATTAACGCGGATCTACTTATTAGGTTAATAGTGTTAAAAAAAATTACAATTTAATCTTGACGACGTGTAATGTGTATGCAAAATTTCATGATGAACGGCTGAGCGATTAAAGCGTAAAAAACCAATAAATTTAAACAAAGTAGCATTGGCATTTCAGAGTATCAGGATGTGAGCGAAGTCACGAGAGCCAAAGTCGGTTTAAGCGATGCGACGAATAAAAAGCTATGTTTTTATTGGTGGATATGCCTTTCATACAAATCGCAGAAACCGAGAAACGTAAAGCGTTTGCTGATAAAAAAAAAATAAGAAAAATACGGTGAACACTCATTCGAATTCATAATATACGGAGGGAGAAAAAGATTATGGAGTTGGAATGAAAGGCGTTTGCCCGCGGTAGATACCGAAGATCACAGTCATATCCAAATATTATGCTCGGGTCCTTCTTTGCGTGAGTTGCTAAGATGCGTTTTAAACTGGGCAAAATTTAGTGGAAAATATCTTGAAATTTATTCAGAATAAACACTCATTACTCCATCTACTCATCACTCTCTCCGTCACTCTCCGCTATTACAAAAAAAAATCCACAGCTCATTGAAAATTAATTAGATTTAATAGATAAGATAGATATAGAGATAAGATAGATAAGATAGATAGATCAGTCTACGAGAACACTATTGCGTTTTACCGAGCTGGATATCTGAACTCTAACACAAAAAGAACAAGATCAAAGATTTTATTTCGGAACTTCCACGGGAATACCGCAAATCGTGAGGTTGAACCCGCTATCCCCCAGCTATTTGGTACCTATACAATTAAGAGTAACTTGGGTCTTGGAACAGGAGCGAGGTACTTTCATCTACACTCTATACATATAAAATGCTTTGTCCTGAATGACTGATGGATCAACGCACAGCCTAAACCGCTGATCGTAGACACCTGAAACTTGGAGGGTGTGTTCTCTGTATGACGTAGGCATTCAATAAGAAAAGATTTTTGAAAATTCAACCCCTAAGGGGATGAAAAGGGGTTGTTTCCATTCCGCGGGAACTTCGAAATTATCGCGGGTGAAATCGCTAGTCTTAATATAGAATTCCTGCGGGAATTCCAAAATTAACGGGAGTAAAACTGCGGGGAACTGCTATCACAACTAATAAGCTACTTTTCGACACAAAATGGCGACGATAAAGCTACCCAATTCCAGATAAAACAAAATTGTTACGACAAAATCGTCTAACGACACAGCCATTTCTGTACGAATTTATTCACAATTCACTAAATTACTTTCAGCCAATTAGCGAAAGGGTCTTTATTCAAATCGCAAATCGGCTTAACGGTATAATATTACTAATACAGAATAATCTTAAAATACATTCAATCAACTCGGAACAAGTTTTAGGGCGGTTTCGACTAATGATCTCAATAATAGATTAACTGGCCGATTGTCATTCCATTTTTCGCTAATTGCTATACGCGGGAAACAGAATTTTAAAAAAAAAAACGAAGTATGGACGTTGTTACGAGGAAGACCAAAGGAAGGAGGAGAAGGAGGAAGGTCAAAGTAATAATTCAATAATTTCATCCACATCGACTTCGGAATTAACTCGAGAATTATTTATTGGGATGAAAATAACTAACTAAATAGAGAGATCCCCGCAGTTCCGAACGGGTTAAATTCTTGTTTTATTCCCAAGTTAGTTCTTATTCAAAAACTAATCCGAAGCAAAATCGTTCATTAGAAACATCTCTTTTTAATCAATGATCAATTCCAAATACATTATAAGAGAATAGACGAACAATACCAACTTTCACTATGCAATCCACGTCAACCAATTTTTGCGGGGGGAATGATCAAAATAAAATCAATTACATCGTTCTTCTTCAAATATGTTAAATAGTCAATCGCATCGTTTTTCGTCAAGTGGTATAGCTATATACAATAGTCTCTGCAAGCCAACGGCATTTAGTTAGCATGTGATCATTTGACCGCTGCGTGGTTCAAAGGGAAAGCTTAGCGGCCAAGCGTATAGTTTATCTATTCTCATTCAATATCTCTGATCGGGCCCTTCAACGCTCACGGGAAAAATTTTTGGTTATGCTGTGCCAAAAGACGGCATTGTTTTTGAATAGATTCGCGATTCGGTGAAAGCATTGTAGCCTTAACTAGCTGTCCCCCGCGGTTTGACCCGCGTTAATTTCGAAGATCCCGCGGGAATTCCGGGTTAAAATTCGTTCACCTTAAATACGTCCCAACTCAGCGATATATTATAATCTTCAAAAACGCACTTTATGTATTCCAATTTGTCACAGTTACTCCATTTCTAATACGTATCCATAAAATTAGCAACCCGACAACCCATAAATCACTTATTCGCTACATGCAACTAAGTAACTGTAGGGTTGGCACATGTTTCTTATACGAGGGTGAATCTATGCAAAATTTTATGTGAGTTACGGGAAGACTTCCATAATAAGCGGAGTGAAAACGATATGGATTTATGTCATTTTTTTATAATAGCTGTTACCCGCAGTTTTAACCACGTTTTCTCATTCCCTCGTAAATTACGTAATAAAAAGTATCTTATAATTTATGATCGTTTGCTAGTAGCTCCAAAACTATTCATTTAAATAATTCTGAATAATATTGTAATTCACTGATAAAAAACTTCAACATCTCTGAGTAACACTTTTATTCTATAACGAAATGTACCCGAGAGAGCTGTTCACGCGGGTAACTTCGAATTTCTACACTTTTATCCCGGAATTTCCGCGAGAACTCCGAATTTAACGCGGGTGAAACCGCGGGGAGCAGCTTGTAAATACATAAACAAATTACACAAACCTATTTATAATTGGCTACTTGACAAAAATTTTTTTTAGTTCGTCGTGTAGATTAGTAAAAAATATTGGACACGTATTTTTTCTTTTTTTACGTAATCAAAAAATTACAGAGATACATTGAGTTGAAATTTCGCGTGACGTCACAACTCAGTGCGGTTTGTATGGCGCTTATAATGAATATTGACGTCACGAGCCCCCCACCCTAAACTTTAATGCGCTTTATCTATGTACATTTTCATTAAATTGAAAAAGCAAAAAATACGTGTCTATTATTTTCTTATTTTCTAACTGACGGACTAATTAGAATTTTGATTTTCATACCTTGGAGAATACCCAATTGATAGGCAATTTAGCAAAGTGCCACCCCTAGCCCGAGGGTCACAACGAGCGGTCGTGAGATCAATGTTGGTGGGGCAATAATCCCATACTGCCGGCGGAGGCGCAGCGGCCGGCTTAGCCATGTTAATATAGACGGATGGCTTTGTGCGGAAGCGGGCACGCGCCGACAGAGCGTCCAAATCTTCGGTAAGCTTCCGTGAAGGTTGATTCGTCAGACGCACATGACACGTATCATATTAGTAACATAGTAGGTACTCTGCTGAAGTCAGTGAATGAAAATCGATTTTCAAGATCTTAACATTTGAATTTGGCTTTTATGTTTTGCGCTTTTGGACTAAAATAAAATTACAATAATATGAGAGTAGGTAGGCTTTTTCGTTGTGAAATATTGGCTGTTGCCCGCGGTTTCACCCGCGTTAATTTCGGAGATCCCGCAGACATTCCGCAATAAAAGTATAATATATATAATCGGTTCATAAAATAAATTCTGCAGCATTTAAACTTCATATCGAATAGGTTCATAAAATTAAATTGAAGTGTCTGTTTGTAATTCCAAATTACCAGCTTTCTCTAAATGCATTAAGTATACTAGATTCTTATGAAAAAAAAAATGAATTTTTTCTCTATCTCGGGTTAAAGAGCATTTATTCTCATAAGAATATACATATTTATTCGCTTACATGAGAAATTAAAAACTAAGTACAAACACCATGTCGTCGATGAGCATAGGTAGGTAGGTACACAGGCAACATAAATACACAAAAATTACAACAAAAAGAATAAAAAACAAAAAAAGACAGGTAGGTAAGACACAAATATATCTACAACATACATTTTATCTGACTGTTTATTCCGGCTAATATCAGAAACGGTTAGGCTGATTTTGACGAGACTTTCACTGGCCGATAATTGAAAGATGATGTTATAAGGATTAACTTGGGCTACTTTTATTTTAGAAATAAAAAATGGTTCCGGCGGGAATTGCGAATCTCACGCGGGTAAAGTTCCAAAAATAGCCACTTAGGTAGTTCTTAATTAAACCATTTCATGTACGCTTCCAATGTATTTTCACCATTTAAATAATTATTATAATAGCCTAGTTTCCTAAATTTTATTTTTTAGTCCGTTTTGTAGATTATTAAAAAATATTGGACACGTATTTTTTTTTTATGTAACCAAAAAATAACGGAGATATATCAAGTCGAAATTTCAAATGACGTCACGCCTCGCTACAGTTTGTTCGCACGTTATAGCGAGCTGTGACATCACGAGTCCCCCACCCTAAACTTTAATGCGCTTTATCTATGCATATTTCCATTATTTTAAAAAAGCAAAAAATACGTGTCTTTTATTTTTTTATTATCTAACTGACGGACTAAATAGAATTTTGATTTTTTTACCCAGGAAACTAGCCTATTCTTCCACATACCGCCTTAATATCGCAGTAACACGCACAATAAAGAGGCCAGCAGGGATATCCGCTAACTTCCCGATACTTTTACGAGACAAACTTATCCGGAGGCACGCAACACGTTCCGTTTACAAAATGGCTGATTATTATTAAGCCGATGGTGTTGCCAGAATGCGCGGTCACGAGCTCGCCCCCTCGGTGTTGCACGTGGAAAGTTTCGTTATTCATTTATCAGGTTATTTATATTTATTCTCACTAATATTATGAATGCGAAAGTGAGTTTGTTCGTTTGTTTCACGGCTAAACGGATCACCACGAAATTTTGCATACACGTTGTCAGTGGCACAGAGAACTTCGACGGAAACTCCAAAATTAACACAAAAAAAAAACTAATTATTTTTTTTTACTGCCTACACGTTGTCAAGGGTAGGTACAGAAAAAAACATAGGGTAGTATCTAAGTATTTTTATCTCGGAATACCCGCGGGATCTCCGAAACTAACACGGGCGAAACCGCGGGGAGCAGCTATAGTGCTGGATATTTATTTATAGGTTCCCAATTTTTTCTTTTTAATCAAAATGGAAATTGTTTTTGTTTCGCATAAGGTCAGCTACAGTACAGTAGGTAGGAATATCCTACTTATTTTACATGTAAATGTGGAAGCTTGATGTTTGGATATTCGGAAGTTATGATTATGACTCGATCTATAATATTATAAAGAGGAAACATTAGATTTTTTGTTTTTTCAACTACAACTCAAAAACTACTGAACCGATTTCAAAAATTCTTTCACCATTAGAAAGCTACATTATTCCTGAGTAACATAGGCTATATTGTAATCCGGAATTCCCGCGGGAAATCCGAAATTATCGTGGGTGAAACCGCGCGGGGCAGCTAGTGATAGATAAACGGCCAAGTCGGTCCGTTTTCGCACGCATCACGCGGGAACTACTGGGCGTTTTTGAATAACAACTTACCGGGTAAACATAAAATCCTATCTACTCCTCCCCTTGGTTTCAGACTGGTTTCTTTAAGGGTTAAATTTCCAAAAACCTTATCTCAGTGTTCGCCTACAATAAAAAAAATGCTTTGTGCAAAACGTGACTAATTAAAAAAATATCTAAATACCTCCGTGTTAATTTTGAAAACGACCGGTTGATTTCCCGATGGCAAATTTACCTGAAAAAAAAAACAAGAAAGTATTTGAGTTGTTATTTAGAGATCAGTTCAAATGATGGTATAATATACTTACTAGAACTCAAAATTGGCAACATTGAAAAGTCGATCTAATTCAAAATCTCGGCTTCAATACCTAAACTCCATCGCATAGTGACGACAAAGAGTAATATAATAGCTCGAAGCGGGACTCGAATCCCGCGGGATCGGATTATCGCACGCGAGTAGCTGCACCGCCGCGCTGGCATTAGGATTTAGTTTGTTTGACGCGAGCTGTTGCTTGTTTATCAATACTGTCGAGTGTGATTGAGTAATAGACCGGCGACTCGAGTCTGCTTCGCAAGGGGAGGTGAATTAATTGGTTGCATACAGCCGTCTGTTAAACAGATTTGGGAACTGTTTTCTTTCGTGTTGTACGTAATCTATAAAACACCGTAGTTTATCGGATGGCTTCGTTAATTGAAACGAATCACAGCGAACATTGTAATACTCGTAATTTATCACGATAAATTATCCATACTATGTATGTACCTATCTGGATCCTATAACTTAATATAATAAATGCAAATGTGTGTTTGTTGATTTGTTTATTTGTTATGCTTTCATGCTTTAAATACTCAACCGATCATCATTAAGTTTTTCATACACGTTGTCAAATGTACAGAAAAGGACATAGGGAACTTTTATCCCGGAATTTTCGCGAGAACTCTGAAATTAAAGCGAGTAAAACCGTGTGGGATCGACTAGTGTTTAATAATATCCAAATTGCAAAGCACTCTCAGGGCACATGACTTATCGATAACCATAAAAAATAAGTATACCACATTTCCGTCATTGTTTGATATAATATACCGATTTAATTTCATCCACAATTTTCTTGTTTAATTGCAATAATTCAGAAATCGAAGTGAAAAAAAAACGAGGACATAATCTACTCGTAATATCCGAAAACTGTCGACACCCCCTGCGGCTGGTAAACGATCAATTCACAAAGTTTCCGATGACGTCAAGTTGGTGAGGTCCCGTATCCCGCGGGACGCCATTATCACTCACTACTGAGGCGCTCTAATAGAATTGCATCTGAGTAGGGGAAACTCAATTACGATATTGAGGATTTCAATTGTATCAAAACAGACCAAAAAAAAATTACTTAATCGAGATTTATGAGTTACGAATCAATTTATTTTTGATGTAAGTAGAGATAGATAAGTGACGACTTTTTTTATTGACTTCAAATAAAATAAATACTTAATTCATCTGGATTTTTTGTGTCGTTACTAGCTGTTCCGGTTCCGGGGCGGTCCCATACTGATGAAAATTTTAAATAGATTTTAAATTTTGATTGTTAATGATTAATTATATTGGCCTTTTTACCCCATTACTATACACTAGCTTTTCACCTGTGATAATTTCGGAGTTCCCGGGGGATAATGTAGCTTTCTAATGGTGAAAGAATTTTTGAAATCGGTCCAGCAGTTTTTGAGTTAAATCGTAACAAAGAAACACAAATCTTTCCTCTTTATAATATTAGTTTACATTACAACTGTCACTAATGATTCCAAAACGCCCAATTACAGGCAATTTACCTTTTATGTACCTATAGGTAATATACTTCCAATAATAAAGATAGCATCACCAAGTCACTGAACTAACGATTAGGCAATTTTAAAATGAATTTATAAAACATTTGTGTCAAATAAAATACTTAAAATATCAGCGGCCCCGTCGATTATGACCATGTACGTATAGGCACGATGGAGCCGAAAATTTTATGTTCATTATCTAACAATAGATTTAGATTACGACGCCACTCCCACTCGAAGGCATCAACAATCAAGTGGGATCGGACTAAATTAAAATATACGCCAATACCTAGACAGGTACACTCAGCAACAAACACTTTAAACTTTGATCCTTACTAATATTATAAATGCGAAAGTGAGTTTGTTTGTTACGCTTGCTAAACGGCTTAAGCGTGTTTTTTCACAACTCCCTCAATATTTTTTATTTTATTACATGTTTAAATATAGACATACACAACACAATCCGGGGTGCAAGTATTGTGTTTTATTGCTCCATCTAAAACAACTGAAAATCCGTTCACATATTTCAAAAAAAACCAATGACAGTTTTGTTATAGTTTGAGTAAGCATCGCAAACTGTTTGGTGTGAAGCGTACACAAATATAAAAAAAAAATACAACTGAAATAACACACGTACCTAAAAGCGATATCCGACTGTACTTATATAGAATAAAATATTGTTTGTGTGTCTGTCCGTAAACCGGTCGCTCGTTCTGTTACCGGATCGGAAGACTGCCGAGCGGCGTGGGACACAATATAGTGATGGCAGGAGCGGATTTAGAGACACAAGCACAATTTTTACATAATATGTAAATTACTGAATACTGTCAGGTTTGCCACCTGCCCGTTTGCCCCCTATGACATTTAAAAAAAATATCAACACTGTGATCTTACTATTTAGAGGACCTTTATTTTCATATTTTTTTACCTGTTTTGATTTTATATTTTGATAAAGTAAAATTGATTTTTTTTACACTTATATCTGTTTGGCAATAATTTTTTTTTTATTTAGTTGAAATGTTTACTTTTTTTTTCCTTTTTCAAACTACGACACATTTAAATAAATCAATAACAACAACTAATCAATTTCCACGACACAGGTTTATAGCTTAGTGTGGGATTATTTCATTATTTTGCGTCAATCCGTTCGACAATTTCCGCTATCTCTTACAACACGCTCGCACCCTTATCTAGGCGGTGTCACTGACACCGGCGCAGACGCAGCCTTCGGCTCCTCGGTTTAGATAAACGCAGGCATAACCACCAGATCACGGAGTTATTCCAAAGCTTTTACAATAAAGCTCGCTCCCATGATGCTTGATCTACAATAGCACAATTTTTTTACGGTTAAAAAGCAATCTCGGGAAATTAATTAGATAAAGCCATGTTGTAATTTGCAATCGATTAGGCTTAATTATTAACTTGGATTTTGATTTGTTGTTATGCAAAAAATTGAGGCATAATCCCTAATAATATGGAGGATTAATAGAGATCGCGATTTTAAAACAAATAGACAAAACTGGACACAAAACTATTTTGACACGAACAATATCTGCCCTCGACGCATCTGGTGGCAAACAAAAATAAAAGATACACAAAAACACAAAAAAAGAGACAAAAAGAATTGTTTCATACTGCTCGCACCTACATATTATAATAATAATAATAATTCTTTATTTCAGATTCAAAGATCCATAGTAAAAGAGAACGCTTATTTGGCAATCATTTGACTATCGCTGTGTATAAAATGTGTATAAAATAGCATAAAAATAAAAATACTTTTAGTTGGCAATATCCACCCATCGTCGGTACATTTTCGACAGCATGAGCCTATCCGCTATGCTCCTTACGATGACATTATTACACGTGTCAACCCTGGACATGAATGATGCTATTCTTTTACGCTGTATGGCGTTAAACGAATCGACCCTAGCCTCCGCGAACATTTCTGAAGCGCTGCAATAACGCTTCAGACCCATGAGGTATCGAAATGTGTTATTATAGGCGACTCTTAGGCCCGTATTCCAGAAGGTGACTCAGATCACGTTTTACTTGAGATTAGTTTTAAGCTCAGATCATAACTCAAGCGTACATCTTATTATATTTAGAATGCGTTTTCAGTTCTAATTACTAGAAACTAGTCTTGAGTAGGGTTTCTGAACTCTGATTGGTTCTAATCAGTTGAAACTAGTCTTGAGTAGAGATTTTGAGCTCTGATTGGTTGAGTTGTCTTGACATGACAGACGTAAACAAATATCAAATCTTTGTTTGAGTATAGATTAGTACTCAAGTGTCGTTCTGGAATAAGGAAATAACTCAGGTGAATGTTGATTGATGAGTCTCGTTTCAAGTAAGGTTCTAAAATTAAAGCTTTACTTGAAATTAGTTCTAAAACTAGATTCATGACTTGAGTAACCTTTTGGAATACGGACCTTAATGCCATCGTGCGACTTTTTAGTATATTCCGTCCAAAGTTGACACGTGTAAAAAGACTGACAGAACGACTTGAACAAAGTAATTTTCACGTCAGGCGCTGACCTGCTGAATTTTCTTGCAATCATGTTGCCCACCACCCACAGTGCTCTACGCTGACGCTCGACATCTGCGTCATCCCTGAGACACGAAGTCACAATGTGACCAAGGTACTTGAAGCTCTCCACCACCTTGACAGGCTGCCCGTTAATACAAACTACAGGTACACTTTGCGGTCAGTTACCCGATCTGAATATCACCATTTCTGTCTTCTTAACATTATATGTTGGATCGTGCTCCTTCGCATATCTCTCACATGTCCTGATTAGTTTTTGTAAACCCTTAATCGAGGGGCTGAGGAGGACCATATTATAGGTATATAGGTATTATAGGCAATAATATATAGTATATACCACGTTTGCTTGGTTAGTTTGGGATCAAGTGGACATAGATAAGCAATAGTGTGTTAACCCACACTGGAGAAATTTTGAGTAAATTAAAGTTTTAAAATTATAGCGCCATTTTGTTTCAACATTTTTATGTTCAATATTTAGTTACATATTTAAACAATGTAATAAGGTAAACACATAATTAAAAAACGTTCCCTAACTTTCAATAAATCGTTTTGAATCAATAACTTCATTTTGTGGGTTAACATGTTATTGCTTATCTGCGTCCAAGTAGATCTGTGTGTTGCAAAGTGGATTATTATTATTATTTATATAGACACAGCAATTATAACAAACTTAAACCGCGGATGGGCTAGGCGGCGTATCAATTTACCAAAACCAATTTAATGCGAAGCCGTTAAAGTTGAAATTTAATTAACGTTATTTGATACTCCGGCCACAGAACAATTTTTAAGTGAATAAATAAAAAAATTACTCTTGTAACGTTTACGCGCGGTCAAAGTAAGACATAGACGTTGTAACATCTAGATATAACATAATATACTTAAGTAAAATTGAGTGTCTGTTTGTAATTCCAAATTAACAGCTTTTCACCAATACGGTTCTTATATAAAAAACATTTTTTTTTTATTTTCTCCGTTTGTGCCGGCTAATCTCTGAAACGGCTTTTCCGATTTCTACGGGACTGTCATTGGCAGATAGCTGATGTTATAAGGAGTAAATTAGGCTACTTTTTTTTAGAAAATTATAGTTCCTGCGGGAATTCCGAAACTCATGCGGGTACCGCTAGAACAATAAAACTACCCTGACCTGAAGTTGACAGCACGTTTCCGTCCTCCAAAGCTACCAGTTACTGCTGAGACACAGAAAAATCACTATCAGTAACTTGAGATATCGTTTTGTTGTGAACTATAATTATTTTCTTCATCTATTCTCCTTCTATATAAAATCCATTCTCACTCAACACAGTTTGATGCTATCCTAGTTTCGATCTGCAACTCGGAATGCCGCAACGCAAGATTATCACATGCCCTCAGGTAAGCGGTACATCTAGATTTGTATAAAGCCTAGGCTCTAAGACTGTCTATTGTACCGACCGTTACGGATCGTTATGTGGGAGATTGAAACTTTATTCATCGATGGGTTTGCAGCAAGAATACTGTTGTCAGTGTTGAGTGTTTGAACCACAGAACAGAAAATAACAGATAGAAGGGACATCAACTTAGTTTAGTATGAAAACAGATGAAAACCAGTGTAGCCGGGTGATTTTCGCAAACAAAGCTATTCATCACGCACTAAAACATTCATTAATGAAAAGAAATGTATTAAACGCTTTATGGTTATGTGTTTACTTAGTCACTGTTTACAAAATTCACAGTTTTGGGAATAGTGTGGTAAAAAAGAAGTTTTGAGACAAGTTAGAGCATTTGCTCTAACTTGGGGTGGCGTGCCTGCCCCGCCTACATGTCCTCTCTAGTTAATTTATTTGCTCTGTGGTTTGAACTATCTAATATATATAAATCACGTGTCACGTTGTTTGTCCGCGATGGACTCCGAAACTACTGAACGGATTTTGATAAAATTTTGCAACCGTTTATAATATGGTCCAACTTAAAAGATAGGATAGTTTTTATCCCGGAATTCCCGCGGGAACTCCAGAACTCAGGGCTACAAAGAAGGACGTAGAGTACTTTCTCCCGGAATTCCCGCGGGAACTCCGAAATTACCGCGGATGAAATCGCGGGGGACAGCTAGTATTATATAGAAAAGAGAAGAATAGAATAAATTTTATTTGATACCTTATTTTACTTCTCCCGATATCAAATACTTAATCAGCATTCCTTAGCTCCTACCGCTCATCAGTATCCCCCGCAGTTCAGATCGAACCTTCGTCAGGAACCTTCGGGTTGGTCCGCAAATTAAATTACGTTTTATAATCTAATTTATTGTAATAACTTCTTCTCTAACTAATCTAATAATTAAGTGACAAACCAAAACCTTTCATACACCTAAATTAGAGAGATATCGGTACTAGTACAATAACAAGGCAATCTTATTTCTTTGAACATACACCGGGTATAGTTTATGTTGGGCAAGGTTATTATCTAGAGCGATGTGCGAGTACCTCGTTTTGGCTCACTTGTCTAGATCGATTTTTATAATAGAATATACTAGATTTTTTTTTACCATTGTTAATAACTTTTATTTCGGTTTGTACCCCCTTTTCGGCTACACATGATATTTTTTTAACCGACTTCCCAAAAATGAGGAGGTTCTCAATTCGACGCGTATGTTTTTTTTGTTATTAACATAATAATGTATTGCTTCTAGCAATAAGACCGCCTTTTGCTATGTATTTACTTTTTATCTGTCTTAGTTTTTAATTTCTCTTCTGTGGCAATAAAGCATATTTGATTTGATTTGATGTATATTTCGGTTTATATCCCCTTTGCGACTAAACATCGTATAGAAAAACATCTGGAACAAACAACACGGTCGGCATGTTAGTCTGTCTGTAAGAGCAAACGTGTAGGAAGTCAGAGATTATCATGTCACGCGTCTA
Source organism: Zygaena filipendulae (assembly GCA_907165275.2). Lineage (NCBI taxonomy): Eukaryota > Metazoa > Arthropoda > Insecta > Lepidoptera > Zygaenidae > Zygaena > Zygaena filipendulae. The sequence goes on from OU015674.1 coordinate 6,438,539, forward strand.
GCTCTTCCGACGAGACGGCTTGGGTTAGTTAGTTTTTTTTTACAACCTAGCTACCGACATTTGACAGGTAACTTTTTTTTGATAACCATCACCAACTCCGTTAGACGTGTATCCATGGTGGAATGTAGTTTTGAACAGTTGTTTCGTTTATTTATTACTAGCTGTTCCTCGTGGTTTCACCCGCGTTATTTCCAGAGTTCCCGCGGGAATCCCGGATTATAATATAGCCTATGTTACTCAGGGATAATGTAGCTTTCTAATGGTGAAAGAATTTTTGAAATCGGTCCAGTAGATTTTGAGTTAAATCGTAACAGACAAACAAAAAATCAAATCTTTCCTCTTTAAAATATTAGTTTAGATATACATATACATATATACGTGTACGCATAAAACGACGTTTTCTGAAAATGAAACCTAGCTATATCGATTAATCGCCTCCGAAACCCTCTGCATACAAAATTTCATGAAAATCGTTTGAGGAATTTCATGAAATTCGTTGTGACGATTTCTATGAAATTTAGTATGCAGGTGGATTCGGAGTCGATTAATCGATTCAGCTAGGTTTCATTTTAAGAGGACACCCTATTATCCGTATTTTCATCCAATGAAAAATGGGTGTTTGGTAGGTACTGCTTTATCGACACAGCAACACTAAAGCTACTTAACAATAGATGGCGTTGTCAAACTGTGATGATAAAAATATACACTTACGTAAAAAATGAAAAAATTACCAAAAAAAAAAAATCGTCATCTAGGTACTGTCATATTACAGAAACTAAAATGAAGTTCTTTTAAATCAGAATAAATTGTAGAGACACGAATACAAAAGGATCCCCTAAGAAAAGCATAGTCGATTCACTGATTAAAAAATAATCTAAAAAAATTTATGAATCTTACTCACCGGCGATTTGCATTTTCATCGCGTGAAATGCGCGCAATAGGGAATATGCATAAAATTTAATTTTGTCTCAAATATCTATTTCTTCACTCTTTACTATCATCACATTATAATTAAAATGTTTTTTTTTTATTTAGTAATTATTTAAACCCTTAAAATACTGTTTAAAAAATAAAAATTATGGGAGGGAAATTCAACCTTACTAAACGCGCCACCATTGGTCAAACGAAATGTGACGTCATACGACACAACATTGGATTTATCGGCTTCGAAGTCTGTAACCAGTGTAACCTGCTTAGCAGTGTTTGTGAGAAAAATAGTTGAAAACTGTGTTACTGTGGTGATTTCTAGTGAATTTAGAACGACGACTATATTTAAAGTGTATCTAGGACAATGACTGAAACTGGTTTTGTCAAAGCACAATCGGATAATCTCCCAAAAATAGATGCATTTATGATGACAGCATATTTTGCATCTAATCCCGATTTTACGAGCGCAAAGTTTTATTAAATGATATGATGGTTTAGGTAATCCTAGTAACATTTTTGGCTCTTTTTCAATAGCAGTTAGCATGCTACTACACATTACATTTTTAAAATGTTTCTCGTCCTCTGAATCATCTTGCTCTGAACTTAACTCAAATGAACTACTTGGTTCATAATCAGCGGATGTTATTTTTGACACAAAAATATATGAGGCACTATTCCTTTCTTTAACCGTAGATTACATTTTTCTCCTTGCTGTTTCATTATGTCATATTTAATATAATTCGCTGTATCTTTCTTAACCTGAAATAAATCATCAATCATCAAATAAAGAAAGTTTTACTGAACTTTTGTAAACTACGTTAGGTTAGTTTTAAACCGAATCATCTACTGCAAAACTTACTTCTGACTAATTCACATTAAGCTGTATATAAGTAAAGCATACTTACGTTGAAATGATCTTCACAACAATATAAACACGATAATGGAGATACATTATCCCTTTTCATCATCTTACACCATTGTTTTCGTACTTTCGCATCGCTTGGAATATGAAAAAACACTTTATCGGGTGTATTTTTATTAGTGTTTTTGCACTTCGGTACAATACAATACTTGTAAGAAGGTTTTTTAGCGTCTTCCATGATAAATATAGCAATTAAAACTGAAAATATGTACGAAGTAACTCAAACGCGTAGAGTAAACAAACACGGGTTGTGTCAAATGACGTCATCGACATGGCGGCATTTCGCGAGCGTTTGAACGGCTCAAATTTAACCTATTTTTTAAATTTCAATTTGAGAAATAATTTGAATATTTTCAAGCCTATTTATATCTTTCTCTACTTTATAAAGATGTAAAGGATTAATTTAAGTCATAAAAAAAAAACATGCATATTCCCTATTGTCAATGTTTCGTTAACAACCACTACATTACTCTCCAAGGATGTGACGTCATTCCATCATTAGATATTCAAATAAGATGGCCGAACTGAAAGAAATGAACAAAGAATTCCCTTGGATTTAAAGATGGGATAGTTCTAATACTTTGCTGAATATAAGAAACATATTATAAACAAAAAAGTGCAAATGAAACTTCAGTTTAGTCCTACATAATATGTATAAATTATAGGTATCTAGGTACCATGTTTAGTATAAGTCAAAGTAAAAATGTGCAGGAAAACACTAAAGTAATTTTACAAATACACATAAAAAATTAAATGGCTTAAAATAAGACTAAAACTTTAAATCCTACGAAATAGTGTTAGTTAAAATAAAATATGTACTCGTAAGAGAAAATTTCTCCATAGTTGATTAAAATATAAATTCTAATGTCAGCATTTTTGAATTTTAAATTTCTGTTTAAATTAAAATTTATTTGAGACCGGCTACAACGTTATAAGCAAGTTGTTCCTGGGTAAAAATTCTCGTCTTTGCCAAATGGGGGCAATACATGAAAAATGGCGTGTTAAGCGCACTTCACACCGACGGGCGGTGCTAACCTTAGGTTGAAGTGGAGTGATATCGTCACTCGAGTTGTGCAAAGCGGGCCTAATTTCCCTAATGGCTTCCTCGAGCTTTCGTTAACTTCACAGCTTCAAGATGCGGAAATGGTGTAAGAAAACGGCTATAAAAATAAATAGCAAATGGATTTGTTCTAAACGTGTTTTTCTGTTCTTTCACATTTTACAGTTTTATCTACTACTTAAGAAATAAGATGTTATGCGATGATAATATTATAAATAAGAATGTCAGCTTGTTACGCTCGCCTTTACTACTCAAGTCTCAACCGATCATCATGTTTGATATCAGAATAGAATTTAGGGTACTTTTAATCCCGGAATTCTCGCGGGAACTCCGATATCAACATGGCTGAAATAACATAAAATTTTGCATACACGTTGTCAGGGATCCAGGAAAGGACTTAGGGTAATTTTATCCCGGAATCCCCGCGGAAACTCCAAATATAACGTGAGTAAAACCTCGGGGAACAGCTTAAATAAAATAAAGGAAGTAATTATGTGTAAGACAGGAATTTGGGCACCTTATCGCCTATACAATATCAGCGTAAAAGCTTATATTATGGTCCTTTATAAATTACGGGCCGGGGCACAGTACGGCAGTGTGTAATGGGAGAGCAGCGGATTATTTATCGCCTGCGCGTGGGGTTAGGTGCAAAGCGGGCTAAGCGATAAGCGGTAACGGGAACGAAACAATTTTTTTTTAGATCATAAAATTGTGTTTCTCGCTTGTTATTTGCTGGCTTTTGCACTAGTATCTACTAAAAATCAGTTGAAAAATGGTCATCGTAATCTCAATAGAATTGTGTACAATGTAATAAAATCATAGAAGTCAATTTAAACCTCTTTGTAACTATCGTATTTGGAAGCAATAAATTGACTGTGACTTCTATATAATATTACACAAGAGCAAAACACATATTTGTATGTATTTAATTTTATGCAATCCAGCTTTAGATAAAGTTTAGAGTTGTAATATGCACTTATAAATGCATGTTTCATTATAAGTTATACTAAAGAGCTGATTAACAACAAGTACTCTATTTTTTTACATTAAAAAGTTGGCATTCGTAAACAAGTTCAATAAAGAACCTGTTTCTATGGCTCCGATTAAAAATTTAAACGAAATTTCTCAATTTTAAAAATCGCTGCCGCTTCTTATTTATACTCGTGTTGGAGTAAACAGCTTTTACCATGTATAAACTAACAACTTGCTGGGTAATGACAGTATCGGTACACTATAAATATTTAGTGGCTGTATGGAACCTACATGGATATGAGAGAAAGTTGACAGTTTGTCACCTTTAAGTGGGTGGCAATCGCTTGGCTATTAGATTTGAAACCTCAAGACCTTTGCGTTATTAGTGGGTGAAAAAAAAATAGCGTGAAAGGAGAAAATATTTTTTTCCTATCACGCTATACGATTGAAACTAAAATATGATAGCAATATATATACATAAATAATTGCCCTGCCGACCATATTATTTTCATGAAAGTTCACGGTAGATAGATGAGACTTTTTATGCATAATAGTAGGTATTTATAAAATGAAATAACAAAACAAGAAGAACATCTTACAAAAATAATTACATTCGGAACTATGAAGCCTTCTTATCATGTCTAAAGTAAATGAAGGAAAAATACTAATAAAGGATTTGATACGTAAAAGCAAAGCCTAGGTAAAGATAACATGTTAGACTCCTGCAAATAATTAATCGAAGGTTTTGATGTTATAAGGTAAATAATTATAAAGTTCCCTTTGAATCTATAATAATAAATACTAGATGTCCCCCGCGGTAATCAAGGAGTTCCCGTGGGAATTTTGGGATAAAAGTACCTTATGTCACTAAGGAATACTAAAGCTTCCTATAAGTGAAAGAAAATCGGTTCTATAAATCCAGACATTACCCCGTACAACGTTACAAACTCACAAACTTTACCTCTTTATAATATTAGTATAGATATACTTACGGCCGCACTCAGAGTCGACTTTAATGATTACTTAGTTAAGTATAGATTTTTAAAACAAAATTGCTGCAATCAGAGACGTTCAGTAAATTCATGTTAATTGGCATTTAATGAGATGTAACTTAATTAGTTAAATGCCAATTAACATTAATTTATTAAACTTGTCGGATTGCGGCAGTTTTGTTTTAAAATCTATACTTAACTAAGTAATCATTAAAGTCGACTCTGAGTGCGGCGGTTAGACTCCTGCAAATAATTAATCGAAGGTTTTGATGTTATAAGGTAAATAATTATAAAGTTCCCTTTGAATCTATAATATAGATGTCCCCCGCGGTAATCAAAGAGTTCCCGTGGGAATTTCGGGATAAAAATACCCTATATCACTAAGGAATACTAAAGCTTCCTATAAGTGAAAGAAAATCGGTCCTATAAATTCAGACATTACCCCCTACAACGTTACAAACTCACAAACTTTACCTCTTTATAATATTAGTATAGATATACTTAGTGTAAAACGCTGTGTCAAAGACAATCACTAGGCTGGAGTGATAACTATTCTAGAGCATTAACATTTCATTTTAAACTATGTCGCTAGTTTTGGTGGAGCTCCAAAACAAAAATTTCATTATCCTGTAACCAGAAGCGAGGGGAGAGCCCTAGAGCGCATCCCGTAAGCCTTAATTGCGGTTTTTGTGCGAGCCGTTTAATTGACCACTCCCGGTGAAACCGGAAACTCGGTAAAAATTTAAATAACGAAATTGTATAGTTATGATTAAAAACGCTTGCAATATTGACAGTGTCAGCTAGATCCCACCAAAAAAAATTTCATGTAAAATGATGCCAAGACGAGACTATATATGACGGGCACTGTCAAAAAGTTCTTAGATCTCATGTAGAGCCAAGCTTATAACTCTACACACCCTAACTCTACAAGGCCTAACTTCTCAAACTCTACACCTTAGTCAGAATAAGTGGCTTGCCCTTTCGCTCCAATAGGGATGTGGACTACTTTTGAAAATCAAAATTCTAATTAGTCCGTCAGTTAGAAAATAAAAAAACAATAGACACGATTTTTTGCTTTTTCAAATAAATTAAAATATACAGAAATAAAGCGCATTAAAGTTAAGGGTGAGGGAGTTGTGACGTCACTAACCGATAAGCATGGTGGTAGGGCGCTCCCTAGTGCCCGGCTGGCTAGCTACCACCTTCAAGTTGCAAATCTGTCGCCAAGCACCTAACGGTGTGTTCCGGCAGTCCCACTTGAAAGCCAGTTCCCATCCCCATTCCAGGTCGGCAACGCACCTGCATACCTTCTGGTGTTGCAGGTGTCTATGGGCGGCGGTAATCACTTACCATCAGGTGTACCACTTGCCCGTTTGCCTCCTATGACATAAAAAAAAAAAAAAAAAAAATAAAGCCGCTAATCAAACTGTCAGAATAGTGACGTCACGCGAAATTTTAACTCAATATATCGCCGTTACTTTTTGATTACGTAAAAAAAGAAAAAATACGTGTCCAATATTTTTTAATAATCTACAAGACGGACTGAAAAATAAAAATTAGTCAACATGCCCATTCGCATGAGCGTAATGTGAAAAATTTGTCCAGTGTTAATTACTTTTCTGTTGTACAATATTTCTTGTAGTAAGGATGACACCGGACAGCGACTGATGGCAAGTAAAGCAACACGCGTACCTAGCGGTGTTAAGCGTAAAAGCCTGTTCGCAATTTTGAATTTCAGTTCCGTTTCCGAGCCCAATTTCAGCGCGAAATTTCATTAATACGGGATCGCTTTTAGCGACAAAACAGTTCAATTTTGATAGAACGCTAGGCGATATTGGATATTAAAACTTTGGTCGCCCAAACTATTCAGCGTGCAGCGGATAAAGCATTCAGTTAATATTATGGCCATTGCATGTATACTGAATGAAACCATCGGTATAAACCATACAAGGTAAATGAAATTATTTCATGAACCGACCGACAGGCAATTTATTAAAAAAAAAAAAACACATTGAACTAAACAAAAAAAATCGGCACAGTTTATTCAAAGCTTCTATGAAGATAACTTTAGTATGTTTACATTGTATAAGGTTTTCTTTTGAACGTGAAAGAATTCTAGACACATCGGTGATATTCTAGGGGGCCGATCGCGCTATTTTGTACGTTATTATCCATATAAAACTAAAACAAAACTATTCTCATTATGCACAAATTCGTATGGCGCTTTTCATTTTAATACGTTACAGCAATGTTCCGATTCTTAATTGATAATTGTTTGGTGAAACGTTACACCAAAAGCGTCAAAGCTGAACGAAGTTTGCCAATGGTTTGACAATTGGACACAGATAAACAATAACATGTTAACCCACAAAATGAAGTTATTGATTCAGAACGATTTATCGAGAGTTAGAGAACGTTTTTTTAATTATGTGTTTACCTTATTACATTGTTTAAATATGTAACTAAATATTGAACATGAAAAATTTGACACAAAATGGCGCTATAATTTTAAAACTTTAATCAAAATTTCTCTAGTGTGGGTTAACACACTATTGCTTATCTATGTCCAATTATTGTTGAACAATTCGAAATCAAATGTGTTAATTTGAATATTTAGCTAGATACTATTTTTAGTATTTTTTGAGCCGTTAATGTACGAAACTCCAAAACAAATGAACACATTGAAACATTTACCTACATAATATTTATATATGCCAGCGAAAATCATTTGAACTCACCTACTGAATTGCGAAAACAAAATATTACAAACAATTTCAATTTATTATGAAACGCAATAAATGAAATTCACAATAATTATCACCGACTGTTGAATATTCACAAATAACACACACAACAGTCGACATCGCAAAAATTAATTAATCAACTGCTTTCAACGGTTTAAACGACCAAAATGTTATATATTCGTCGCTGGTAAACTGTAAAATCGTTCCTGCGTGAAAACTTTTAATAACAACGACTCGTTTAAGATCCTTACTAATTTTTTTTTTTTTTTTTTTAATTTATTAATCAATAAAAATTACAATATACCGTTGATTATTACAGCGCACATTTAAGCTCTTTCGAGTTTGTATTTGCGCAATAGCAGTCATCTGTGTTATTTAAAATACAATATTACCAAAGATTCTATATAATAAAGGAATGTTACGATATTTATAAGTCATTTATGAGGAAGTCATCGCATATACAGGTTGATTTTTTTGTTAGCAATTTAATTTTATAAATTAGCAATCCATACTAATATTAAATATGCGAAAATAATTATGTCTGTCTGTCTGTCTGCCTATTAAGCTTACAGGCCCTAACAGCTTTACCGATCATCATGAAATTATGCATACACGTTGGCAAGCTATTCTTGACAAACCATTTTGAGCCTTTTGATTTTAGTTTATATTTTATATTTTTAATGGTAAATTCACTTTTTGTCTGGTCTGGTATGTCGTTTAGTATTGAAGCCAGCACATTTTCGGTAATTCTTTTTCCATAACAGTTATTATATTTTATTGTATCTATTTTTATTTTATTTGCTTGTCTCGTTTGTTTACAATAAGTGACCTTTTTAAGGGTATCAATTTTTTCAAATTCTTCTATTGTGATGTGATATTCCATTTTCTTATTGGCTGGTATAACTTTGCAGAACTTAAATAAATCTCTGTAATCATTGGCTTTGAATTTATCTTTGATTTTTTTACTGACAATTGTTTTCAGAATTCTTAGCTGCAAATTGTATATTTCATCTATGTGCGTTTTAAACGTACGCCCATAACTAGTTATGCCATATGATATCAGAGAGTCCACCAAAGCAAAATACATTGTAAGCAGAGTTGAATAAGGTACTTTATTTTTTAGTTGACAAAATTTTGCTAAGAGAACTCTAAGTTTTTTGCAGATCTGATCAATGTGTATCTTCCATGTAAACCTATTGTCAATAGTCAACCCAAGGTATCTATGATGATCGACTTGTTCGATTTGCTTACAGTCACAATGATCTAGATGTTTTTCGTGCATACAGTTATGAGAGTGTAGTATAATGGTAATATTTTCTTTGCATGTATTTTGGCTTGATCTTACGTGCATTAGTTTCGTCTTGTCTATGTTAAGCACAAGCCCCATATCATGTGACCATTTGGCTAGTAAGTCAATTTCCTCCTGTAAGGTTTCTCTGGCAGTATCTATGTTTCGGTCAGCTGAAATGAGACACGTGTCGTCAGCAAATTGAAATATTTTGCACTTCGTGATGAGATTATTTAGATCATTTACATATGCTAGGTAGTGCAGGGGGCCTAATACTGATCCTTGCGCTGTGCCTTCTGTTATTTCAACCTTATCACTATATTCATTATCTACTTTGACGGTAAATTTTCTGTTTTTTAAGTAGTTTTTGCTTAGTTCGAGTAATGGACCTCTAATACCAGTCGATTCTAATTTGTTACACAGTGTATCATGTCTTAGCGTGTCAAAAGCCTTACTGTAGTCGATAAAAGCTATTAATACATGTTTTTTATCATTGAGGCATGAGTTTATGACATTAGTAAATTCTGATAGTAATTGAGTCGTGTTTTTCCCCGGCTGAAACCCGTATTGGTTAGCAGATAGTATTAGGTTATTTTTATAAAATTGTTTTATTTCATCACCTATATATTTTTCCATTATTTTGTCGACCACCGGTAATATGGAAATAGGTCTGTAATTTGAGTAATCGTTTTTCGTGTTTTGTTTATAGATCGGTCTAACTATGCTGGTTTTAAGTTCATCAGGATATATTCCAGTATTAAGGCTTGCCCGCAATAGATTCATTATAGTGTAGGCTATTTTATCGGATAGTACTTTAATGTCAATCGCTCTAATGCGATCAATTCCAGGTGCTTTATTAGTATTAACTGCATCAATTAATTTTAAAACTTTTTGTATCGTTGGTTTTCTACAATATAATGATACGTTGGATGCTTTAATGTAAGTTGTTGGGTCTAATAAGTTAATTGTACAGTTCGGAATTATTTTGTTAACACTTTGTTTAAAACAACAGGCGAAGTTAGTTGCAATATTTTTTGTATTTATGTTATTGTTTTTAAAAGCATTTAATATAATTTCATCTAGGGACCTAGTTATTCTCCCAGAAATTTTATTTATGATTTGCCAAATTTTTCTCGGATTATTTTTGTTATTCATTATTTCAGATTTTATGTAATTGTTCCTTGTTTTGTCAACTAATTTATTGGTTTTATTTCTCATTTTATTATATTTTAATTTTAGTACATCGTTGCAGGTATCCTTTTTCCATTGTAAAAACAGCTTATCTCGTTTTTTACAGTAATCATTAATTTTTCTATTTATCCACGGTTCATTATTTCTTTTTGATCCTTTATTTATTTTAGTGTATTGTGATTTTATATAACAATCTGACATTTTATTTTTTAAACTTGTGTATATTTTATTAGGACACTGTAGATTGTTCAGTTCATTCCAATTTATTTTTAACAATTCTTTATGTAAAATTTCTTTATTATAATGCACTGAACTTTTTTGTTCAATCTGTATATGCTTTGACAATGGAGCGAGACAAGACAGCGCTATCATTCGGTGGTCAGCCAATACGACACCGAGCGCCGCGCTGTATACGTCTTGCTTGCGCGACCGGACAAATATGTGATCAATGCAACTTTTTGTTGTTATTTTTTTTCGTTTTTCAATTCTCGTATAGTCTGAAATCGCACAAACAAGACCGCACCCGCTCAGTGTATTTGTGTACTGAGTGACAATATTACAATTTGATTTTATATCAATATTTACATCACCTATAAATATTAGGTTTTCGGCTTGTGTATGCTTATTAAGTAAGTGTTTCAGTTCTGACACAAAAGACTGTTTATTACTGTTAGGTGGTCTATACAGTGCACATAAAGTATATTTAAATTTTTTGGGAGTAAAAAGTGTGCCCATTTGACATTCGAAGGTAACTGTAGCAGTTTTATAATTTGAGAAAGTGTTTTTGTTATTGATATATAATATTATTCCACCACCTTTTCGATTATTACGTAACTTAGTGTGCATTGTAAAGCCATCGATGTTATACAAAGAACTGATTTTATCAGATATACCCGCCTCCGTAATAATTATAACATCTATCTTATTTTTAAAGTCGTCTATACACTGTAATAACTTGGAGAAATTTTTAATTAATGAACGAATATTTACATGAAAACAAGAAAAATTCGTATGTTTCGGTATACTATTGAAATAACTAGCAACATTTATACAATCTGGTATTTCATTTACATTGCTCAAATCGAACATAGACATATCCTGAGGGACCACTTTAGCAAATAATCTTGTTTATATCAGCTTCTTTTCTAATTATAATAATTTTACTTTTATCTTCGAGCCTTGCACGAACTCGGCCGTCCTTAAACCAGACATATTTATATTTACCCAGCAGCTGTTGCCGTGCTTGCCAGAACAGTGTTTTGTTGTATCTAGTAAGGGCTTCACGCACATATATTTTCCTATCTAGGCAATCAGTAGCGGCCCTAGGGAGCTTCAGGTCACGGATGCAGATATTTACTGATTTTGCCTTTTGTAGCCAGATGGAGCGATCATCCTCCTGCAGTTCAATAAGTAGTGTTTCCTCGTTTTCCTTTCTACTTCCAATTTTTTTCACTCGTTTAAGCCCATTCATTTTGATGCCAAGTTGGTCAGCTACTGTCTTAGTGACTTCAATAACATCTTCTGAGTCCAGCTTTGGTAATCCGGATATTTCTAAATAGTTTTTAAGCTGATCTTGCTCCAGTTCGTTTACTCTTTGCTCAAAAGCATTTAATTGAGTTTCTAGATTTTTAATTGTGTTGGTCATACTCACGTGTTTCCTCTCCACATCAATAATTTTTTCTTGGAATGCTTCGAAGTTATCGTTAAGCTCTTCGACCTTGAACATTATTGGCTCAATTGCCCTTGATATAGATTTTTCGACATCTCTGGATATATCTTTTAGTAGTTTTTTCATATCAATAGCAATATGATTATTTGCATTTGGGGTACTAGCGATGCTCAGATGTTCAGGATCCTCTTCAGAATCCTCATCTTCCGGCACAATAAAGGAGCTGTGCCTGGGTTTTGTTTTCATGCACGATGAGCACGTCCACTCCAGACTTTCCTGCGCTCGAACGGCCGCAATCTGTTTGTTGCTGAGTGTGGCGCACGTAGTGGTTGCATGCGATATCCTCTTGCATTTATTACATTCTATACCTGGCGCTCGTTTGGTGATATTTTTCTTGCAAGAAGAACATTGGAGTACCATAATGAGGGTATTTGTAATAAAACACTTTACTTAATTAACAATGAAATAAGATATAATGCACGTCAACTCGTATCAAAGAATGACAGATGACTGAAAGAATGACAGATGACTAATATTATAAATGCGAAAGTGAGTTTGTTTGTTACGCTTTCACGGCTCAACAGATCACCACGAAATTTTGCATACACGTTATTAGATGTATAGAGTACTTTTAATCCCAGAGTTCCGGTGGTAACTCTGAAATTAACGCCGGTGAAATCTCATGAAATTTAATATTCATACACGTTGTCAAGGGTTCAGAAAAGGACATAGGAATCTCCGAAATTTTCGGGGAACAGCTTGTATAGTATATAAAAGTAAAATACCGTTCACTAATTAACTAAATAATCAAGAAATCTCGAAAAATTTGGCAAGTGGTAGTTAGTATACATGGAAAGTAGACATAAACTGTACGATTTTTATTTCGGAGTTCCCGAGGGGTTTCCGAAATTAACACGGGTGAAACCGCCGAAAACATCCAGTAGATCCCTACTAATATTATAAATGCAAAAGTAACTCTGTCGGTCTGTATGTTACGCTTTCACGCCTTAACCGCTCGACCGATCATCATAAAATTTTGCATACACATTTTCAAGACAGATAAGGACATAGGGTACCTACTTTTTATCCCGGAATTCCCGCATGAACTCCCAACTTATCGCGAGTGAAACCGCGGGGATCAGCTAGTAGGAGTACCTATTTTCGAGTGAACTCTAAACAGAGGATTGATCCGTAGTTTTGAATAAATATCAGACGCCATATTCATGACTCATGAGTCATGTTATATTGAACAAACAATGATTAGCATTGGATTCGATTTGCAATATTAATTACAATTAGCACCAGGAACATTGCCAGTTAATAATTACCTATGGGACATGTACGTATGTACAATGTATTGTATATATATACATAAGATACCTTAATAATTGATGTCAAACTATACAGAGAATAACGTACGTATAACGCGACCGGTTGAAACCTATTATATTATACAAACTTTATTTTATGTATGAAACACCATAATAGCTGCACAGTTATTCTAGAAATTTATTTTTAGAATATTCTTTTCCTTTATTTCAAATATGTTCTAAGTAATTAGAAACGAATGTGGTTTAAATAAACGTGGGTCGCTAAAAGGGTACTCTGAGGGTGTCTTAAAGACAAGTCATTTGTTTTATTGCTTCGCATGTAAATAATGTCTGTGGCTGTTAAGTTTTATTACATCGTTTTACGATCTAAGTGCAATTCCTTCGCATAAAACTCATTCTATTAAAACATGTAAAAGTATAAATTCGAATCAATTAGGTGATAGTTGAAAAAAAAAAAAAAGATTTTATGCACAAGCTTTTCGATTGATTTGTTTGGGTCGTGCAGTCGCTTGTGTATTTGCTCAGGGTACTAATAATTTTTTAACCGACTTCCAAAAAAGGAGGTTCTCAATTCGACTGTAGGTTTTTTTTTAATTGTTACCTGAAAATCAGCGAGCAAAGGGTAATTTTGCTTATTCAAGGAACAAAATTCAATTTTGCTTACTACTGAAAATAAACATTTTAAAAGAACGCTACGAACTGGTACAGTTATTGTTTTTATTATACCTAACATCATCAGCATGCCTATTAATGATTGATTGGAATGAATTTGTAGCACCAAAATTGAATCGGTCGTGTTATACGTAATACATAAATCAAATATTATCATCAGTTAGATAATTTGTACAGTTGTCTCGGAGATAAACCCGCCGCTAACTGAAACTCAATTAATATTTGAAATAGACCGATATCGTTGCAGGATTACATCTCTATTATACAATGCTATTTTAGGTGCTTCTGATATCTTATCGTCAGTTGTGGATTTGGTATTAAATTTAACCGAATACTCAAAGTCAACAAGTTCCAATCTGCCACTCGTATTTATAGAAAAACTAGCTGTTCCCCGCGGTTTCACCCGCGTCAATTTCAGAGTTTCCGCGGGATTTCCAGGATAATAAGTACCCTATGTCCTTCTCTGTGCCCTAGACAATGTGTATGCAAAATTTCATGATGATCGGTTGAGCCGTTAAGGCGTGAAAGCGTAACAGACAGACAGACAGACAGGGTTACTTTCGCATTTATAATATAAGTGGGGAAATAGGGATATAGGACATCACATTCTTCGACAGTTGCTTATCAAAAAAATGTTCTATCCTGATGCAGGGAATGAACCCGTGACACGTGACATAGCAGTTAGGTTGACTCATCACTGCACCAAAGGTGCTGTCAATAGAAGTAACAGGAGACCAAAGAGATAGCAGTGCTTATTCTAGCGTTGTGATCCAGCGTGAAAATAGTTCCAGCATCTTGAGGAAGTTTTTTTTTTAATGTCATAGGGGGCAAACGGGCAAATGGTACACCTGATGGTAAGTGATTACCGCCGCCCATAGACATCTGCAACACCAGACGGTATGCAGGTGCGTTGCCGACCTGGAATGGGGATGGGAACTGACTTTCAAGTGGGGCTACTGGAACACACCGTCAAGTGCTCGGCGACAGATTTGCAACTTGAAGGTGGTAGCTAGCCAGGCGGGGACTAGAGAGCGCCCTACCACCATGCTATGGTTTCCTCACGATGAAGTCCTTGCCATGGTAGCCATACCACAGCATAATGCCGAGTGGTAGCCATTTTACTTACTTAATTCTAATATTATAAATGCGAATGTGAGTTTTTTTGTTACGCTTCCACCTTTTAACTACTAAACCGATCATCTTGAAATTTTGACAAAATACGTGGAGTACAGAAAATTACATAGGGTAATTTTAATCCCGGAATTACATAGGGTAATTTTAATCCCGGAATTCTCGCGGCAACTCCGAAATCGACACGGGTGAATCAGCAGCTAGGCAACGGCTTTAGTTATGTCATAATTATCTGTTTTGGTGCAAAAGGAAGATTTATTAAAATTCAATTTTTTTCTTTTTTTTTATAATAATATTTAGGTACTTATATTAAACTAGTTGTGCCCCGCGGTTTCACCCGCGGTAATTTCGGAGTTCCCGCGGGAATTCCGGGACAAAAAGTACCCTATGTCCTTCTCTGTACCCCTGACAACGTGCATGCCAAATTTCATCCGAATCCATTCAGCCGATTTTGCGTGATTGAGTAACAAACATCCAAACATCCAGACTTTCACATCTATACTATAATAAAAGAGTAGAATCCGCGATTCTGTACATTGAATATTTTTAAGAAAAATTGACAGGGGCGATAAAAGAAGAGTAACCAACTACAAAAAAAGAGTTTTTAAAATTCTTTTCTGTCTGTCTGTCTGTTCGCGATAATCTCCGAATCTACTGAACGGAGTGTCATGCGGTTTTCACAGGTAGATAAAGCTTAACCTAGAGCTACATATAGGCATTGTTTCATTTAAATCGGATGTCGGGCAAAAAAATGTTGCTACATAAAAACTATTCACGCGGGTGAAACCGCGGGGTACAGCTAGTTTATAATATTAGAAGGATTATCTTTTACCTACTATTAGTATCTACCTGCCATACACTATTTTTTAAACACTCAGATAAAAAAGCAAAAAAAAAATGTTCATACAGATCGAACCCGCGACACATCTGATGTGGCAGTCAGGTTCACTGACCACTTAACTAACAACGATGTCAAACAATACTCTTGCAATATGCAAAACATCAATTAATCCAGTCAGTTATGTTAATAGGACGACGATAAATTGCAGCAGCAGCCCTAGGTCGTAAACAGAAATTAGTCTAGACTTGTAAATGCAAATGGTGATAGGTGTTCTCATGATTAGTTGTACTAACACATCATAGTACAGAATTAAGAAACACCAAGTATTATTATGTTAAAGTTATTATATAAAAGCAACATTCCACATTATAAATTTTAACAGTATTTAGAATTAGAATCATTTATAATACAAAAAATAAAAAAAAAACGAAAAAGTTTTTTCTTTTATCGAAATTACGTACTTAGTACATAGTTACAAAACGAGAATTTATTAATTTGATTTTATTAAATTTTTCCTTACTTTTCATATCAAGAAATCGGTTCAGTAGTTCAAGAAAAACACTGAAAACAAACATATTTTTCCTCTTTTTAATATTACGTATCGTTTACATAACATTAATAAGAAAAAAAAAAACTACAACATAATCGTCTACGTGGCAATATGAGCATTATGAGCCAGACACCTAATGATGTCATTAGACTGATTATAAACAAAAAAAAAACCGTACAAACCTGTAAGGAATTAACACAAAAAAGAACTAACAACAAGGCAAGGGGAGGGGACGAACTGGAAACTTGGTGCACAATTACCGTTAATTAAAATCCTCCGAGGCGATCCCTCGTGAAATATGACCCCTGAATCCCACCCTGAGAATTTGAATAATCACCTCGCGGCACGGATATGCCCGTACTAGCGAACTGCACCCCTGGTGTAAAAAATCGACCAGGAACGAAGTTAGGTTAGTGTCGAGTCTATTCTGCATGGACAACGGACAGCATGTCCGAGGGTCGTGGGGCCTACCTCTTATGGTAGTTGTTTTAACTCTTAAAATATTAGTAGCTGTTCCCCTCACTAACATTCGTGTTAATTTCCCTATTCCCGAAGGAATTCCGAGATAAAAAGTACTCTATGTTCTTTTCTGTACCCCTGATAACGTGTACGCCGAATTTCATAATGGTCAGTTGATCAGTAGTTAATGTGTGAAATAGTAACAGAAAAACAGATAGACAAAGTAACTTTCACATTTATCGTTAATACGATAATCCATGGATTAATGACGACCGGATTGGCTCAAATTTGACTATGCTTCTCCGCTGATCAAGAGGTGCCGGGTTCGTTTCTCTATGGTATCACTTTTACTTGCAGTATATTAAACATTTTATTGCAAAATTGTTTTTATTAGCCACCAGGCACCAACTAGCTCTACCTCTTCAGCTACTCCACTAACTACCTCTTAGGAATGCTAGGTTTCCATTTTTCACCGCTATTTTAATTAATAATTTTTATCTGAAAGTAAATAGAAATACAAGACAGCAAAAATTACAATAATCCTAACAAAGTAAGCGCAAGCGTGCAGCGCTCGATTTAATATTCACGCAGCGAAATGCCCGAGTTAGACTGTTGCATACATTCGCTGTGCAAATAAAAGATGAAAATAACTTGACTGTGCGGCGACGCAATTAACAAATTAGAATGGAAAAGGGGAAATACAACGTGACGGGGGAATTTTAAACCTGTTACTACGTGTTGTGTCTTAAAATAGTACCACTCCAACTCCATACTCCGGTTTGTGGCTTAAAAGCTTCTTTAATTACATTATGATAAATAATGTACCTTATAAACGGAAAAATACCTGATTACAGATTATAGTTATTAAGATAACTGATTACAGACGATTGACAACAACCTCCAATTCGTTTTGAAAACGGTTACAAAAACGTGTTGATTACAACATTTATTCACGTTCAAACCGAAGATCCCCTTAAAAAAAAAACACAAACGCGTTATAGCTTTATCGAATTAATATTTGAGAATGATATATTGCTAATGCTATTTATTTAGCTAATTCTAAATTCTACAAAGCGGAATTCAGTATCATAGTCGACAAATATATTTGGATGATCGACAGAGTATATCTTTGTGCCGATCAGGATCAACGAGTGTAAAAAAATATCGTCCTATAGGTATTGTATTTACCAGACCGGACACAACGTCTCTACAACAATTGTTGTGTTCCGTGGGATTCGAACTGAGGACTGCCGATTGTGGTTCGACCAATCTTATCTAATATATATAAATCACGTGTCACGTTGTTTGTCCGCGATGGACTCCGAAACTACTAAACGGATTTTGATAAAATTTTGCAACCATTTATAATATGGTCCAACTTAAAAGATAGGATAGTTTTTATCCCGGAATTCCTGCGGGAACTGCGGCACTAATGCGGGGAACAGCTAATCACCGTAAAGTCCGAAATTACCGCAGATGAAATCGCGGGGGACAGCTAGTAATATCTATAAATCACGTGTCACGTTGTTTGTCCGCGATGGACTCCGCAACTACTGAACGGATTTTGATAAAATTTTGTAACCATTTATAATATGGTCCAACTTAAAAGATTGGATAGTTTTTAAGATAGGATTCCCTCGGGAACTAAAGGACATAGAGTACTTTTTTCCCGCAACCTCCGCGGGAACTCCGAAATTACCGCGGATGAAATCGCGGGGGACAGCTAGTCTAACTATAAAATACAGAGCCTGTCAATGGCAAATGTTTTCTTCCATCGTCCATTTACAATTGGATACATTGAAGGCAGCGCTACGATGAAAATTAAAAATAAACATCAAAGTACCTACGTACTATTGTGAGTTATTATACCACGAGTAGGGTGAGCAAATATTTGAGTAAACTCAGTGACGCCGCCGGTCGATAAAATACTTGAATGTCAGGACGAAAATTAAATTCATTTATTCAACTTCGAGAGGCCGGGACATAAAAGAATTTTGACTCTAATTGGGTTTGCGTATTTAAATAGCTTGTCGTATGTATTTAAATAATTTTTGGGTCGTTATAAATAGATGACGATTGGGATGTTTGATGACAAATATTATTCAATTTCCTTGTTGTAATTTGACCTAATTATTTGGACATTTTCTAAGCCCGTTCCAATAAACGCTACTTAAAAAACAATCACTTTTTAATAGAGTATATTTTCTAACTCACTCATTGGCGCTGGAAAATTATGACGACAAATTAGATCGCTTAAAAACAAAACGCTGGCCAATACTTTGAAAGAGATAATCCTGTTATTTCCCTAGATTAACATATTATAACATAAAAGCATTTTAAAAAAGTGGTAGTAAATAAATTGTGCATAATAATATAATCATCTGGAAACCATAAATCTTAGTCACCCTACTGCAATCACAGAATCTATCAACTGCAGCTTTTCTGTGTAACAGTTGGTTATATCTTTCTTCTATTGTAAGGAAAATAAAGAGTTTGACTCGATGGAGATAGCCGGTTTAAAAACAAAACCAGACCAACAACAATTCTACCTTTATTTAAATGACTTGAATCGACAGAAGGCTTTAAATATATTGTTAAAATTCAATTTATTTATAACCAACTCATATTATAAATTCAATAAAGTGTATCTACATTTTTTTTCTAACTAGCTGTTCCTCGCGGTTTTATCAGCGGTAATTTTGGAGTTCTTGCGGGAATTCCGTGATAAAAAGTACCCTACATCCTTAATTGTAAGGACATAGGTGTCCTAAATCAGTCTATATTAATATAGACTATTTATATACTTACTGACTATATTGTGCCCCGCGGTTGCACCCACGGTAATTTCGGAGTTCCCGCGGGAATTCCGGGAAAAAAGAACTCTGTGCCAAATTCCATTCAATTTTGTTCTGACGTGATTGAGCAATAAACAACCATCCATTCATCCAACCTTTCACATTTATACTCTATTATACTCTAGAAGTATAGATTGAACATTACTGGATAAATGTGTATACTTCAAAACGTATTGTTACGATTAAATACATAGGTAAATAATTACAGTAATAATCGAAAACCAGAAAAATGTTATTTTTCTTTACAAAAATTCTTTTAGAAAAAATTCTCCACAAAAGGTGCCCATGTTTTATCTTTTGAAGAATATTTTCGGGACACTCGAATTCCCCATTAAAGTTTTATCCACCCAAATTATATCCAATTCTCTATAATCCGGGAAGCTCGTTAAAAAGTCCCGCAGCTGCTTTGGGTAGGTACCTACTAACCGCTTTGCACACTTTGAACACTTGCAGGGGATATTGTTTGCGTACGGATCGTTCTTACCTGAAACAAGAAAAAAAAATGTTCGTTTTATAACGAAATTAAGATGTTTAATAGATATACTTATATCTACGTATACAATTATCATAAGGAGGTAGTTTTGGATGTAGAGGATAATCTCTAGAATTACTAAACTGACTTTGAAACACAGTCCAGTATCCCGAAACTATTATCACCGCGATACCAAGACTTCTCGAGGGAATTGGCTACTTGACAACATTTTTTTTAGTCCGTCGTGTAAATTAGTAAAAAATATTGGACATGTATTTTTTCTTTTTTTTACGTAATCAGAAAACAACGGCGATACATTGAGTTGAAATTTCGCGTGACATCACGACCCGGTCCAGTTTGTATAGGGCTTATACTGAATATTGACGTCACGAGTCCCCCACCCTAAACTTTAATGCTCTTTATCTATGTTTATTTTCATTAATTTGAAAAAGCAAAAAATACGTGTCTATTATTTTTTTATTTTCTAACTGATTGGAAATTTGATTTTCATATCCCGGAAAATACCTAATTCGGCAATATTTTATATCATAATCTATAGTTCTATACATTCGGATGGATGGATATTTGTTACTTAACCAACGGCTCGTCGAAACGGTTGACTTCCCGAGGGAATTCCGAAATTGTCGCGGGTGAAACCGCGGGGAACAGCTAGTCCTAAAAAATCGAATCGAAAATATGGCAGAGTACAGAAGATGATTAATTTATACAAAGGTATTTTTTTCATGATCTAATTTATTAGCTAAAAATCAAAAGGACATAACAGTTAATTACCATCTCGAAATATTAATGAAACAGTCTCTACAGAAATGCCTACTTAAAAGATCAGAGAAACACTGTTTGCAAAAACATCGGTCTATAGTCAAGGGTCCTTTATTAAATATCAACAAACTAGCTGTGCCCCGCGGTTGCACCCATGGTGTACCCTATGTCCTTCTTTGTACCCCTGAAAACGTGCATGCCAAATTTCATCCAAATCCGTTCAGCAGTTTTTGCGTGATTGAGTAACAAACATCCAAACATCCACACTTTCACTTATAATATTAGTAGGATAAACGTGTGCTCCAAATTCCTCCGTCAAACTTTAGAGACGTATCGTTAAATGAAGCCTTAAAATTATTAAGTAAATTATCAAACTTAAATAATGCTTCAACTCTCCAACTAAAAGCACCTTAAAGTTCCAAATTTCCAATCCGATAGAATATTAAATATTTGACTATT
Source organism: Zygaena filipendulae (assembly GCA_907165275.2). Taxonomy (NCBI): domain Eukaryota; kingdom Metazoa; phylum Arthropoda; class Insecta; order Lepidoptera; family Zygaenidae; genus Zygaena; species Zygaena filipendulae. The sequence goes on from OU015674.1 coordinate 6,459,854, forward strand.
TCTCGCTCACGCATACCTTCTGAAGAGGTAAGCAGAAATTATGGATATCCAACTTAGTAAGACCCTTACAACTAAGTGGACGCAGATAAGCAATAACATGTTAACCCACAAAATTAAGTTATTGATTCAGAACGATTTATTGAGAGTTAGGGAACGTTTTTTAATTATGTGTTTACCTTATTACATTGCTTAAATATGTAACTAAATATTGAACATAAAGAATGTTGATACAAAATGGCGCTCCTACTTTTAAAACACGATTTACTCAAAATTTCTCCAGTGTGGGTTAACACACTATTGCTTATCTATGTCCAAGTTAGATCCTTACATAACGAAAATGTTAATAGAAATTTACTAGGAGGATAGGAAAATATTCAAATACGATAACTAGAAATTACTTAGATTTGATTTATGGTACCTATGTTTTTTTGTTTGTACTGGATAAACTCTAACTGCCGCACTCAGTCGTTTTAATGATTTCTTAATTTTAAGTAAAGATTTTTAAAACAAAATTGCCGGAATCAGAGACGTTCATTAAACTAATATTAATTGGCAGTAAACTAATTAAATTAAATTTAGAAAACCACTTAATCGGTTTTAAAAATTCTTTCTTTCTTCTTTAAAAATTGCTGGCTGCGGCTCATTGTTCTCACATAATTGGATATCAGTGAACACTAATTTTATATAGTTATTATTTGACAGGCAATATTAGACTATACCTAGGTGTTATATTAATTGATTTGTTAAAAAGTTGTGTGCGCACTATGTAGCCATTACCGGCTTTACCTGTTTATTAGATAAGATTCAATTTCATTGACACGATAGTGACTAGATATGTCATGCTCACTCAGATGTACCGCTGGCGGTGGCGTGTGAGTCGGGTCGCTCGGTTCCCTCTAATATGGTTGAGCGGGGCGGGGTTACGAGCACGTCATATTCGTGAACGGGTGCTGTCAATTGGTGCTGGTCATGTCTGGTCTACTATTATATTATAGATAATCCTAGTTTAACTCCTAATGTCTCTGTATCTGTACAGACGGGTTATTGCTGGGTACGGCTCATTGTTCTCACATATTGCAAATTGAGTTACCACTAATTATATTATAGACTAGCTGTGCCCCGCGGTTTCAGCCGCGGTAATTTCGGAGTTCCCGTGGGAACTCCGGGATAAAAAGTACCTGTCCTTCTCTGTACCCCTGACAACGTGCATGCCAAATTTCATCCAAATCCGTTCAGCCGTTTTTGCGTGATCGAGTAAACGTAAGCGAGGATAAGAGCTCGAAAGCGCATTTTCATCCGACTTTCTTCAAATTTATCGGCACTACTCAGCTCCTATGTGTCTTAGCGTTATGTTATATAGCCTATAACCTGCCCAGGAGTATGGACTACAATCGTACCAAGTTTGGCTAAAATTCCTTCAGTAGATTTTTACCCATACGTGCACATATAGACAGACAGACAGACAAAAAATTTACTGATTGCATTTTTGGCATCAGTATTGATCACCATTCATCCTCCAATATTAATTTTGAATATATCTCTCGTATCTTAAATAATATGAAATCTATTCGCGTAAACCTATCTATACTACTTGAGTTTGTTCGTTTGTTATGTTTTCACGTCTGGATTACCTACTCAACCAATCATTACGAAGTTTTGCATTTGTACACTTCTTATGTCGAAATTCTCGCGGGAACTCCGAATACAGCCAGTAACAACCTATAAAATCTATTTTGTAACTCAAAACAGTTCTGTTTAGAGAACTACACTATTTTTGGGGAGACAATAACTTCAGCGCGGGCATTGGTAATGACGCTAAAAGCCCGTAGATCACGGTAGATGGCGTTACGAGTCAAAACAAACAAATCACCGCAGTCAATCGGACGCCGTCGGTGGGAGCGGTCGTTATTTATGTTAACACAATTTTTATTGTTTATTGGTTTCCAGCACGGAGTCTAAAATGTGGGTATGCTATTTGGTATTGCATTTTACGGGAATTTTCGCTCTCGTTGTCTAACTATAACAGCTGTTAACTGCAGTTACCAGTTACAGATCCATAAAAACCTTTATAACTGAAACCCCTAAAAATCTCATAAGAAAAATTAGACTTCTCCTAGTTTTTACCACTTCACCTTTTTCTGTATTCCATAAATCTATAGGATAGATGTTTGTTAGTCAATCACGCCAGAACGTCAGAACGGTAGGACATAGAGTACTTTATCCCGGAATTACCGCGGGAACTCCAAAATTACTAGGGGGTAATCACTGGATCTACTTAATCGATTTCGAAAATTCTTTTACCAATATAAAGTCACGTTATTTGTAAGTGTCATAGGTTATATTGTAACCCGGAATTCCCGCGGGAACTCTGAAATTACCGCCGGTCAAAATGTGGGGAAAAGCTTTCTATACTACTAATATTATAAAGAGGTAAAGTTTGTGAGTTTGTGAATGTGAATTTGTGAGTTTGTGACTTTGTAGGGGGTTATCTCTGGATCTACTGAACCGAATTAAATGAAAATTAGAAAGTAGTTTAATCAGAATCGACTTTTGAATCGATAGCACCATGTTTTAATATAGGTTACCTTTTTTAGTTTTTATTAGCCCGTCGGAATATAAATTAATATTACAAAGACGTAAAGTTTGTGAGTTTGAAAATAATGTCACTTATAGGAAGCTACGGTAGTCCTGAGTGACATAAGGAACTTATTATCCCGATAATCCCACGGAAACTCCGAAATTACCGCGGGTGAAACCGCGGCGGACAGCTAGTCTTATAGTTATAAATTATTAAAACCGCTGTTAAAACTGTTATATTTTGTTTGTACTTCCATACGAATACACAGTAGACTCGTATCAAAGTTTTAACTTAAAGAGACAGGACCGTAAACATGCATAGAAAGTGTTGTAGTCAGGGAAGCATGTGCGAACGGGGAAGTTTGAAATGAAACAGTCCGTCTGTCTGTTACACTCATCTACTTAATACACAAGACAACAACTCTTTCAGCGGAACGTACAGTCGTGTGGATAAGTTCATGTACATCTGAAAATGGTCAGATGGAAATCTTAAAGAAGTATTGTTTGCTCACACAACGTCCGTAAACACGAGGATATCGTATCGTCTTCGATTTACCGACCCAAAAAAGTACTTATACAGGCTTCAGTTAATCTCTTCGGTTTCAATGCGATTGAATATCATAACACAGGTACCTACACAAGAAGTTATTTCTATACAGTAAGTACCTACCCGCTATTGCTTGAGATTTCACTCAATTTTGGGATATCCTTATAAATGGTCATTGTACATATCCTTATATATGGACATATCATACCTCACTGAAAACGTTCAAAATCAAAGCATAAAACCAATATGGGTGTGAGTGGCGCGTGGTTACGGTTGCGCCGGGACGTAGTAATCTGTTTTCACCACACTTGAAATTCTATGACTTTGCATGCGCTGAATGCGGTTCTATATTATCTATAGCCTAGCTTGCCTATACTATTAATTCTATAGTTATATAGACATTTGTAACTGAAGCTACAACATGAGTGTTTAAGTATTGTCGTTTGACATCCCTCTCGCATTGTTATTGATACTCGTAGTTAGATACCTCATACAGGCTGTGTTTATCACAATATTGGTTAACATCAAAAAGGCAAAGTCACTTGTTGATTCAATGGAATTCTAACACATGATAGCAAACAACAAAGTTGGGAACCTGGAGTTTTAAATGCAGGTACAATAAGGTTTATTAAAAGTTCTAGTTTAAGTTATTAACTCCTAAAAAACTTATTTAGTAGCTAAATGCGGGCGTCCACGTAAAAAGCTACCAGTAGTGGGGTATTGAGTTAAGACTAGATTCGATATCTAGAATAGTCAATTGATAGTAAGGGTTGGAAAAATATTCCAAAACTAGCACAGTTTTTTTTACAGACATTTAAAGTTGAAACTCTGAAAAAGCTTGATTTGACAAAAAGCATTTTGAAAGTTTCTGTGAAATAAAAAAAAAACACCCTTCTACTTGCTTGTTACATAGATTTGTATATATTATCGTGGATTAAGATATTATGTGAAATTGAAGAAAATTGAGCATTTATTAATAAATAATCACAATTTATTCACCGAACTTTACAGAACTGCTTATATCTCGGAAAGTAAATGCCGAGAACTGGTACCTTTTGGCTTGGACGCCCACAAATATGTAGTTAATTTCAATCACCGTTTAACGTCGCTGACTGTACCGTTCGCATCTTTAGAACACGAATGTAGGTCGAACGCTACAGAGATATGGTCCCATAAAGTAACTTCTAGTAACAAAGACTGTAACACGTCATCATTACAGATTCGTGTTGTTTCGCTTTTAAAGCATGTTATGAGTTGTTAGCGTACGTATTGTTTGCAGATGGAGATAATTTTCCGTGAAGTAGAAACGTGAGTTTTTGAATGTGGTAATGTCCATTTTAATTTAAGCTAGCTGTTCCCCGCGGTTTCACCTGCGAAAATTTCGGATATTCCGTGGGAATTCTGGGATAAAAAGTACCCTATGTCCTTCTCTGTACCCCTGACAACGTGTATACAAAATTTCCTGATGATCGGTTCAGCCGTTAAGGCGTGAAAGCGTAATAAATAAACAAACAGACTCACTTTTGCATTTATAATAGTAAGGATGTACCTACGAGCGATTTAAAATATTCAATCATTGTAAACTAATTTTAAATCCGAGATAAAAGGCAGTCTATGTATTAAATTCACCGAAACAAAGAGTTCCCGAGCGATGAGTATTTTGAAATTGTGGAGCATCATTTATGTACATACATACTGCTATCCGTAAATACCTAAGATTCAGAATCAGCGATACAAAAACCTCTAAAAAAAAAAACCACAAAATTGGAATCTGTGAAGAATCTGTAGTTATTTTTAAGTCGTAGGTACCTATACAGTTTCATTTTAAAATGACTTTATGTAGTAGGTGTAAGAACGAATTTGTTTAAAATACCTTTGCATCTATGGGTATTGGGTTGCTAGTTTTGATAGCTTGTGTGGTTGGAAGAATGTGGAAGCCAACAATCAATATGTTTGTAACAATTACTTTCAATGCTTTTTGAAATATGAAAGAATGATCAGCAGGGCCAATCATGTAACTTTTGCTGCTATCATATTTCAGTTTCAATCAGAAAAATTGTGGTTTTGTTATTAATTAATAATTTTCAAACAGCTTCAACTTTTGAGGTGTCAAAACTTGCATATTGTAATCACCATTTTTCTGATTGCAAACGAAAAATCATTGAACAAAAGTTACATAATGGCGTCACAGCAGGGTTATTATGTAACTTTTGTTGCTATCATTTTGCGATAAAAAAAAATCGATATCAATAATAAAGTATAGAGCTGATTAATTAGTAAAATTATTATATAACACTCAAATTGAATAGCGACTTAACCCTTAAAACGTACCTTAATAAACACGAAGGGTACCGACTACCGTGCCCCACCGGTGTTTCGAGTGATCATTACCGAAAATTAAATGTTTGAAGTGAAAATGAAATATGTAATTTTATTCTGTCATAAATTTAATGTTCCCGCCAGAATTTAATGAGCCATAAATTTTTTATCGTTCGTACGAAAGCAAACAGGGTCTATCCCTTTCCTTATGTCAGACGTATAATTAAAACGTAGTTTTATATTATTTTAAAAACCAATTCATTAATAGGATATTCGGAAGTTTTTAAAGGACACAATTTATCTGGGGGCACGGCAGTGCCCCCGCCAAGTCGAGCAACAAAAGCGGCACGGCCGTACTATCCTTTTCTCGAAGCAATTCAGGCCATTTTCGACCCCCTATAACTTCGTTGTGGATAAAACTAGAAGTCTGAATTTTTAGTAAACAAGCAGGTATTGTATAAAGACGGTATAATTTAAATTTCATTCGATTTGAACCAGTAGTTTAAGAATTATAACTAGTCAAAGTTCCTTAATTTTGTAGGTCACTCACTCACTCACTGACCGATCATCAAAACTCTAAGGCACTTCTAGCAGACATAGAAGTTTGAAATTTAGAATACAATTAGTGTTTATTGTATAAATCAAGGAAAAACTAAAATATTTTGCAATTTCGGTCCAGTTTTCTAGATACACCAACTTCATAAATAACTTTGTAATCCCATATAAATGTATGGAATTACAAAGTTATATATGCAGTTAACAGATAACTTTGTAATCCCATATAAATGTATGGAATTACAAAGTTATATATGCAGTTATATGTACCAACTGCACAAATAACTTTGTAATCACATATAAATATATGAGACTAGCTGTTCCCCGCGGTTTCACCCGCGTTAATTTCGGAGATCCCGCGGGAATTCAGAGATGCAAAGTAGTTAGTACCCTATATCCCTAGGTTTTCTTTACCCCTGACAACGTGCATGCAAAATTTCATGAGATTTCACCAGCGTTAATTTCGGAGATCCTTCAGGAATTCCGAGATAAAATTACCCTAATCTGAATGCTCCAACGATTTTCATGAAATTTTGTATACAGGGGATTTCGGGGGCCATAAATCGATCTAGCTAGGATTCATTTCTGGAATTCCCGCTCGAACTCTGATATCAACGCGGGTGAATTAATTATTGCATACTACACGTCAAGGGTACAGGAAAGATCATAGGGTAGTACTTTTATCTCAGAATACCCGCGGGATCTCCGAAATTAACGTGGGTTAAACCGCGGTTAACAGCTATTTAAGCCGAGCGAAGCTCGGTTGCCCAGATATTAATAAATAATAATAATAATAAGTGTAGCTAGTTACCTACCTAGATATAAAGTGTAGATACATAGTTACCTAGACATAATTATGTTCAAAGGTACAATGGTCAACGGAATGAAAAAGCAAGAATGGGGCATGTGTTTATATTATAAAGTTGTACCAAAATCTTTCAAGTTATTAAAGTAGACTAAATTGCTCAAAGGAGGAAGACCATTTACAAAAAGGAATGAGATCCCATCAAAAACAAACTTGTAAAAAAGTCCCAAGTCTCGCAACTCAGTTCTTCTACAGTAAAAAGTTGTGAGATCAATGTAATACCAAGTCGGTTAATTTATTCAGTGCTTACTTAAGGGTCCTTCTGTCTAAAGTTATCATGTTATAAGCTAATCTAATAACATTTTATAGTGACCATATCAAATTTAAAAATCTTTTATGTTTTAAATAGATTGATTGGCTTGGCGATCACGTGAAAACACAATATATCTCACATGTAATACATAATTATGGTTCTAAACAATCTAATTTAATTTTAATATGTATTACTTGTGAGATACATTGTGTTTTCACGTGATCGCCAAGCCAATCAATCTATTTAAAACATAAAAGATTTTTAAATTTGATATGGTCACTATAAAATGTTATTAGATTAGCTTATAACATGATAACTTTAGACAGAAGGACCCTTAAGTAGGCACTGAATAAATTAACCGACTTGGTATTACATTGATCTCACAACTTTTTACTGTAGAAGAACTGAGTTGCGAGACTTGGGACTTTTTTACAAGTTTGTTTTTGATGGGATTCGCATTACCAAATAAATAATGCCCGTCTTTCTAAAGCGCTTATATCCTTACTATTATAAGCCTTAGTTAATTATCCCTCAATTATATATTGTTTGGACGCGTGCGTGTTATTTTCTGTGTGTCGTAGCCAATACAGTTTTCCAATTTCAAGTTTGTAGTTTTTCATCCAAATAAAGTGCATCCTGAGGAACGAAAAAGGTTACTTTTCATCTCAGAACAAAAGGTTTATTTATACCATTACCAAGAATAGTCACAATACTCATGATTTTAAGTAAACTCATTCCACAATAATTTCAATGGACAATCTGCTTAAAAACTATAAAAACATAAAGAGCGATATTCGTCCAAAATCCATGTTCAGAATCAGCACAAAATTTTTATGCTCACCGGTACTGGTATACGACGAGTGTATTAAGAATTTTATAACCGTAAATATCCGGTTTGCTTCGATAAAAGCGAAAAATTCCGTTTCGAGAACTAAGCGAAAATATCAAGCAATATCACCGTCAGGCGATGCCCCGTAAACAACCAAAGTGCATTTGAGCATAACTGGGTTTCCATTAAAAATGCCACCGTAAATCGCTGGACTGGGTCACTAATGACCAGCACAGCTTAATGGGGCGTGCGCTGCGTATGGAAGCGTGTGAGGGGTTAAATTTTGATGTCGCGAGTGAATTTCAAAATGAATGACCCCTGCCTAATGGCTGTTTAAATACGTTGCAGAATTAGTCAAAAAGATTTTTAAACATTTTAATTTCCAAGCAAAAATATATTTCATTAGAATACTAGCTGTTTCCTGTGTGTTTACCCGTGACACCAGCAGTGATGGGTTAGAAGTTAAAAGCTAATAAGTAAAATTCGATTCAATGTTTAACACTTTTACAAACACACGATCATTATTTTACATAAAAACCATATTACGTTTTTTTAGTGTCCGATCAACCAATAAACACTAAATCGCTAAGTGCTGTACCGAATTTGAAATGGCTCGGTGTAACGTGCTAGTGAGTATCGATATTTTATGACGACCATTATGTGATATTACGGCAACAGCATTATACGGTCGGTGATATTATCCACCTAAAGAGTAACCGCCGCACTCAGAGTCGAATTTAATGATTACTTAGTTAAGTATAGATTTTTAAAACAAAATTGCCGCAATCAGAGACGTTCAGTAAATTAATGTTAATTGGCATTTAATGACATGTAACTTAATTAGTTAAATGCCTATTAACATTAATTTATTAAACTTGTCTGATTGCGGCAGTTTTGTTTTAAAAATCTATACTTAACTAAGTAATCATTAAAGTCGACTCTGAGTGCGGCGGTATGAAATAATGTTGTGTGCGATAAAATTGTTTTACAGGACCGTTCTAACTTACGCAAACCGACAAGACATACATACATTAAAAAATTAATCTTTGTAAGACACCACAGACTGAAGATAAGGCTACCAAATGCTACAGGCTACACAAACACCTCTGTCATCTATTATCTTAATATTTACAGGTTTACTTACAGGTCACTTCGGGACAAAGGAACACCTCACGAAAATGAAACTCGCGAGCGACTCATCCTGCAGGAAGTGCGGCGTAGAGGTGGAAACAATGGCACTTCTTATGTGCGAGTGCGATGCCTTGGCTCGTAAACGAATGGACCTTCTGGGGACGGCTTACCCAAAGGACTTTAGGCTCTTACCCCTCCACTGCACTCTAGCCTTCGCCGCCGAGGTTGTCAGGGAGTAGAGGGAGGAGCACAGGATGGGGATGGTACAATTGACTGAAATCTAGAAAGTAGTTTGTTCAGAATCGACTTCCGAATCGACCGCAACATGTAAGTACGATAGTATGTAAGTATATACGATTCATTTTAAATTTGATGCATGTATTATTTTTAAGAAATTTTGTGATGCCAAATAAAGTTATGTCTATGTCTATGTCTAAGTTATTTTTTCAATTTTATTAGCCCATGTCTAAATTATTTATAATACCTACAAAATGGCCGCGTACGCCGCCCGCAGCAAAAAAATCGAATCGGTCATTGACATGTAGGCGCGGGCGTAGCGCTTGAAATTGCGTAGATAGGTCACCTCCAAGCTAATGTTGAATAACTTTTAAACTATTAATTTTTTCGACACATTTTCTATTTTAATCATATTATTGTTTATTTTTTAAAATGAGGTGTATCAGGTTTTTGGTTAATTCATTAACGCGTTGTTTTTTGTCTGTTTGTTAGTACACGCAACAAAAAATACTGGACGGGTTCGTATAAAACTTGGTATGTAGATGTTTAGGTATTTGGTTAACAAACCAATAAACCAACTTGCGGAGCTGCGCTTTTTAATCTGCGAAATCAAAGTGTTCCCGAAGTAATACAAAAATATGCAAGAGTGGACTTGATACTAGAAATATCATAAAAGCACGTACAATAGGGATGTGGACTACTTTTGAAAATCAAAATTCTAATTAGTCCGTCAGTTAGAAAATAAAAAAAACAATAGACACGTATTTTTTGCTTTTTTAAATAAATTAAAATATACAGAGATAAAGCGCATTCAAGTTTAGGATGAGGTGGTCGTGACGTCACTAACCGCAAAACGGCCATACAAACTGTCAGAATAGTGACGTCACGCGAAATTTCAACTCAATATATCGCCGTTATTTTTTGATTACGTAAAAAAAGAAAAAATACGTGTCCAACATGTTTTAATAATCTACAAGACGGACTAAAAAATAAAAATTAGTCCACATGCCCATTAGTTACCTACCTATTGCTCTGTTGTTAAACAAAATATACCAAAAATAAATCGGCTGTCCGATACGTGGTATTCCATTAACGATATCAACAACAATAATTGGGTCGTTCAATACAAAACCGTTTAATCAGGCCGCATTAACTTACAACCGCCGAAGCCCCCGCGGCAGGGATCGGAACGTTTTTGGCAAACAGGTCAACCTCTGTCCTCTGGCTATACAGCTTCGCATTTTGTTGTTTCGTGGAATTTATCGTTAATCATTAGTTATAATAATAATAACTAGACTTAAGGTTTTTATAAATTTTGTCATCCCTACTAATCCTCCTAATATTGTAAATGTGAAAGTGTGGATGTTTGGATGTTTTACTCAATCACGCAAAAACGGCTGAACGGGTTTGGATGAAATTTGGCATGCACGTTGTCAGTGGTACATAGAAGGACATAGGATACTTTTTATCCCGGAAATCACGCGAAAACTCTGAAATTACCGCGGGGCACAGCTAGTACCTATCATAAATGTGAAAGTAACTCTGTCTGTTACGCTTTCACGCTTTAACGACTCAACCGATCATCATGAAATTTTGCATGCACGTTGACAGGGGTACAGAGAAGGAAATAGGGCACTTTTAACCCCGAAATGCCCACAGGAACTCCCAACTTATCGCGGGCGAAATCACGGGGAACAGCTAGTATTTAGTATAAAATATTATGAAAACCTTTTTAGATTTATTTCAAAAAATAAATAACAATAATAGTTGGTATAAAACTTGACAACACACATTTTCTTGATCCCGCACTAAGCTATAAGCTTGTTTCGAGGAAACCAAGAAAACATGATATATACATATAGACACTCGATATTAGACTTTACGTTGTCAGGGGTACATAGGGTACCTACTGTTTGTCCCGGAATTCCCGCGGGAACTCTGAAATCAACGCAGGTGAAACCGCGGGGACAGCTGGTTGAGAATATATGAGTGACCTATTTTCCAAGTCTCAAAATTACAAGCCTAAAAGCAACGCATAATAATGTCAGGTATAAACTCCCAAAAGTATGTCTCAATTTTCTTTATATTTTCCCGCAATAACCGTGTTGTGCAAGTACGGGCCAGATGAAAACATCATGATAAACATACACCGGCAAGAATATCATTACATATAAGTATCCCACTTAAAGCGATAAGACAAGTTAATGGACATGTTATTACAAAAGATATCTGTTACTCCTATCTTAACAAGGCAACGTTGCAAGCGAATAAATTACGTGCGTTTCAATGAATAAAAAGGCGAGTCGATTAAAATTATTCGCATGCTCGCGGACGTAGGTGCTATCTGAGTATCGATTGTATGAAATCGATTATAAAAGCTCTCACGTCATCGAAACGACTTATCGGCTGTTTCGCCCCCAGCCGTAAAGTTTTGTACACTTGAGGACAAAAATAGTGAACATGGTACAATTTTTTTGTTTATAACGTTCAAACTGCTAACTTTATCACCGCAAAAATTAATAAGTATATAACGGACGTATTGTTAAATAGTAGGTATGTTTTTTTATGTCATAGGGGGCAAACGGGCAAGTGGTACACCTGATGGTAAGTGATTACCGCCGCCCATAGACAACTGCAACACCAGAAGGCTTGCAGGTGCGTTGCCGACCTGGAATGGGGATGGGGACTGGCTTTCAAGTGGGGCTGCCGGAACACACCGTTACCGTATGTGCAGTTTTTTAATATTTTTTATCACCAAAATCTGAACCAAAACTTATATGTAAGGTAAGTTTAAGTAAGCATAACTAGTTAATTTCGGATAACGTTACCTCATAGTTAAATCTTAAAAATTAAACGGGCCCCATTAACAAATATTTCTTACATAATTAAAAGCGACATTATATAACAGGTACCTACTATGTGTATGCTTTCTCAATTTAACAAATAAATTAATATTTTTTTTTAATAATATTATTCTAACTCTTGGAGATTGGAGATTAATTGCCAGCCAGTGTAAAAATGCGTCTCGCGTTATAAAATATTCAGCACAGATAGCATACGTTCGCACGAGTAGATGGCACTTTATATCCCCGAAAACGATGTTTTAACGACACTCTCCTCTCGCCAAATACATGCAAAACACTCCGCTAACTTGTATCTGTCATAGTATAATTTTGCTGCGGCAAGCTCGAAGGAAATTTTCAAGATTTTGCAAGCAGTATTTTTGTCAAGGTCAGACTGAGAAGCGCTAATATGGAATAGGAACTGTGACGGGTGTTTTGCCACAGAGAACAGATGTGTACGAAAGCTAGTCTTTGTAAGGCCTCCAGGAGGCTGAAGATAATTATTGAGGATTTAGATTGAAAATTCCGATTAAAGCGAAAACAAGATTACCAAAACATTTCCCCCTATCTCTACGAAGAAAGAAACTTTTATTTTCATTGCAGAACGCTACAAACGTTGCTTCTGATTTATAAATCTTAATATATATAAATCACGTGTCACGCTGTTTGTCCGCGATGGACTCCGAAACTACTGAACGGATTTTGATAAAATTTTGTAATGTATGGTCCAACTTAAAAGATAGGATAGTTTTTATCCCGGAATTCCCTCGGGAACTGAAGGACATAGAGTACTTTTTTCCCGCAACCTCCGCGGGAACTCCGAAATTAACGCGGATGAAATCGCGGGGGACAGCTAGTAGAGATATAAAAATTCGAGACTTCCTTGCATATTATAAACAAAGTCCTCCGCCACATCTGTTTGTCTGTCTGTTCGCGATAAACTGAAAAATTAAATACGGATTTTCTCGCGGTTTTTACCAACAGATAGAGGGATTCAAGAAGAAGCTTTATACGTATAGTTTATCCTGGAATTCCCGCGGGAACTCCGAAATTATTGCAGGTGAAACCGCAGGGGACAGCTAGTGATTCAATAAAAAAGGATTATTACCGTTCAGGTCGTCTGTCCGATTATTAAGTTACTATTACCGTTCAAAATGATTGCTTTATTGTTTTTAGTCTTATACTATTGCAAGAGAAGCAAATATAAAAAACCGTTCAATTACTTTCGTTCTTCAGTTCTCACGTGGTGCGCAAATAGGCAAATATAATATTATTTTTAATATTATATATAATATTAAATAAATAATATATATTATTTATTTAATATTATATAGGCATTATTTATAATACTTTGAAATATTTTAATGTACAGCAGAGAAACCAAACTACAGTTTTATTATTAGTAAGTATAGATTGAAAAGAATAGTAAAAATGTCATAAATATTACATAGAGCATGTAGGCTTCTAAACTGCGAGGAGCAAAACTATAAAATGTCCCCAACAACAAACTTATCGATGTTAAAATATAAAGGCCTTTACGATCGCAACTTAAGTACGACAAGTGGCTCGTGACAATAAATTTTCCCTATGTATATATTTTACACTTTAAAATATCTTATATTGTGTAGCGATATTGGATGTCGAGTTTTATAGCTATATTAAGTCAAATGACCGGCGTAAAATTTTTGTAATAGGATCTATGCTAATTCAGATAATGGTCGACTAACCATTCAAGCTTTCGAAATGGAAGATTATTTCTGGCCAAAGAGCAATATAAAGATTAAAACCTTGGGAGTAGCCAAGAAATCGTGTTTTTTTTTACTGATTTCAGGAGAGAAGACGGAGCCCTCCGAGTTGTATAATGTATATCTACACATATAAAATGGTTTGCCTGAATGACTGATGGATCAACGCACAGCCTATATATACTGCTGATCGTCGAGACCTGAAACTTGGAGGGTGTGTTCTTTGTATGACGTGCCTATCCGATAAGAAAGGATTTTTGAAAGTTCAACCCCTATGGTGATGAAAAGGGGTTGCAAAGTTTGTATGGAACAATTCCGCGGGAACTTCGAAATTATCGCGAATGAAACCGCGCGGGACAGCTAGTCTATGGCAGGTAGTCATAGATCAAGTAGTTATTTGTAGATATCTTTAGATTCTATGTAGTTGGCAACGTCAAAACCTTATCGAAAACTTGTAAGTACTTTGACGTACATTCGGCAACATCTCTTTTAAAAATCCTAAGTTTTTCGTCTATTAGAGGCCAGCGTTGGTGTGTAAGTATAAAACTATGTGCCAAAAAAGAGCCTGGAACTATGAGTAGAAAGAGATAGCCCATCGGTCACTTTTGTTGATCGCATTATTCACCAACGCAAGTTATGTGAAGACACATTTTGTGCTCATTTCCGACATTTTTAAGTTAGGTCACTTTAATTTTAAAGGTGCGAAGTATTTTTGCCATATATGCCAACTCTGTTAGAGGATATCTAGAGAGCAAGGCACGTGGATATTGCACGAGGAAAACAAAAGATTTCCCGTTCGCCCCTACAAGGCTTTAGCCACTAAGTGTCGAAGTAACACATAAATTAGCCGATGCAGCTTCCCATTCGGTTGGTCGTTAAGATTCCACAATTTATTCAGCCCCCTCGCGGCACAGCGTAATGGCGGTGTCGCCGACTTGACTCGTTGTGCATTAGCTAAGTATTTCACGGCTAGTTTTCTTTTAGAAATAAGCAACGGTATAGAGATACAAGCAGACACACACAGTAACCTTTTGTTACACGAGTAACATTTTTGGAATTCAACGACAAATGTACCTCATTTTTACTTATCAGAAAATGGGATTTTATGGAAATTTTAAATTGAGGCCGTAAGAGGTTTTTTTTAGTAGTAAGATTCATTTATTTGTAGAAAAGTTTACGTATATATATCAAGCATTCCATATTTTTTAAAAAAAGTAGGTTTTTCTGCAGACGACCTCAATTATATGCTAAAAATTAAATCATAAAGTAGAATTTAAACGAATAAGATAAATAGCATAGGCACTGAATTGACACAAAGGATATTTTAGATTCCGCTACAAAGAGTTTGAGAGTATCCCCTAGCTAACGCGGGTGAAACCACAGAGAACAGGCAGTCACACATAATGCACTGAAAACTTAGTCAACCGTATCTGTGTGTGACGTCATTTATAAATGTAATCATAAACATATTACCTACGTAGTAGCAATATCAAAGAGCGCAGACGACTGGTAATTACTATGTCAAAGCCGAGACACAGGGATGGAAAGAATGACAAGCTAAGCAGCTACATATATAAAAGAAGAAATGACAAACATTACGTAATTAGTTATTTTAGGTTGGCAATTGTGACGAATGTAAAAAAGTTCAGCTGTAATGAGGTGCTAGGAGATATTTCATATAGGGACTGTGAAAAAACCTTTACCTTTACTTACCGTACTAGCTTTCCCCCCATACTTACACTGCCGTCAATTTCAGGAATACCTCGAGAACTTGTTCCGGGTAAAAAGTGTCCAGATTTAGAAATACTACTTCAGCTTCCTATTAAAAAGAGAGCATATTCAAAAAAATTCTGTAAGTACAGAAATTACATTTCATGGATGCTTTTTCTGTCAGCGCCGTTAGTGCAGTATGTTAATCGTGACTGCTAAAACAGGTTTCACGTGTTTGATCCATGCATCAGGTTAATCTAGCAATAAGGCCGCCTTTTGCTCTGTCTCGTCTTTTTATTTGTCTTAGTTTTACTGTTTTTTTGAGGCAATAAAAAAATATTATATTTTAATTTAAATAAACAATTACGTAATTAACTTTTCTGAGTCTGGGTGTTTAGTATATTGTAAGTATGTATTTACAACAAAAAAGGATATAAGTATAATATCAATTGTCAGATAACATAGTACAAGCTCTGCTTAGTTTGGGATCAGGACAGGTGGAGCGTAGTACTTATTTCTTGTCGATTTTTATTTAGGATAATAAAATTAAAATATTTGAATACTGAAACAAACACGAGTTCTGTTCGTCAATGATAAGTTCTGTGTGTATTAAAGTGTCAGCGACCTCTAGCTGTGCATGCAAACAATGAATTATATATCAAAGCGTAAACGAAAATGCCTTATCTTTGATAACAGCTAATTGCTCTACCAACGATAATAATCCACCCCCTTCATAATATGTGGACGATATTCAGATGCTTTTAGAAGTGAAACTAAAATATTGGAATGTGAATTTGCAAAGTTATATTCTGGTGTCTATGGTTTCAAACGCTTTGTTCTTCTGGTTATAAGAAAACGTTTGTTTACGCGAGACATAAGTTTCATTCAAATCTGTTCAGTTTTTTCGTGTAATGAACAGGCAGAAAATAAAACGGCTTTTTTACGTGTATTAAACGATGTTGGTCTGTCTGCGTGTTTACATTCTTGCCTAATACATACACATAGTTACCGACATAACATAGTCCTGGATTAGACAACTTCTAATAATTTACCAATGTTTGTGTGTAAGGACTGAAGAAAATGAACAAAAACACGCCTCGATGGACCATCGAGGCTTCCACCTCATAAAGTAGATAATGATTTTCGTCCTGCGCGAATTGAAAGCGGAAAAGTTTTGGTTTCTCGCAAAAAGAACTGTCAATCACTGCGGTGGACTGGAATGTTCTTGTTATTGATGTTAAAGTTCAACGCTTGTCTTGATACATAAATATGAGAGAACCGTGATCTAATAAAATAAAGTATGGCCAACCATGAAATAATAATCAACGCTACAACTTGCTGGTGAAGTTTAAAAAAAACAAATATGAGGTGTAAAATACGACACTTTTTAAAATTATCCAACGGAAGACATTGAACGTTTGCCAAAAAATTAAAAACTGTTTCGGTAATGTAGCCAAACAAATTTACCACGACGAAATTCACATACAATCCACAAGTCTAAACGTATTATTTGAAGCCAAAAAAGCTACCCCTCGAAGATAAAAAAAAAAACAATTGAACCGTAGATCATCCCCAATAAATTGTATGATTAAATTCTATCGCTTTCCACGTCTTATCGTGGAACAATCGCAAAACTAACAGTTGTAAAGAGTATACCCACCACGGATAGTTTTGTCGAGGGTCGAATGAGATGTCCACACCGCGATAAGGGGTGAACCGGGGAGTGAGGGATGAAATGAACAAGGGAAAATAAGTCATTAATAGAATATAACACGGTATCGGCTGCGGGGATCTCGAACACGATGACTCGACGATAAGGAGTGAGCGGGAAAATGCAATTTCACTCCCCCGTTGTAGTGTTTGGGGATGAATGGAGTGCACTTAGCGAAGGAAATTTCGGGGTTGTTTACGGTATTGTGTTTTCATTCGCTTTCAACATGGACCAGCGTAAGACACGATTTGTGGCAGCGATACGTAACGATAAAACGTAAGGTTCGTTCCACGACACGCTCAAGCGCGCAATCCGTCATCTTTACCATATACCGTAGGCGTCGGATGCGCACAATGCGTGTCTCAGAACATAGTTTTAGTGACTGCCTATCCTCCGATCGTTTTTTCTTTCAATCAAAATTATATCGTTTTTCGCATAATATTCATTGCTGTGCTTACTGCACCGGCGACCTACTGTTTTACTGTTATAAATGTCTCCATATCTGGTAGCCTGGAAGAGATTGTCCAGACTAAATGTCTCCTTGTTCCTATGAAGTTACTATGGAGAGATTTATGCTTTATAGTGATAAGGCCGCCCTTTGGAGTCACTTAATACTTTCTGTTTTATAAATTATTATTCATTGTACTGATTGTGGTGCTCAATAAAGTGTTTTTTACACACACTTTTAACGGTTTATGTTGATAGTTAGACTACCCAAATACGTTTTGTAACGTAATTTGTAACATAATAAGTTATATTTGTAGTTTTTGACGTACCTATATCATTTTGGACAGACATAGAAAAAAAAAGGCGATAGATCTCAAAGAGACAGCTAATGGGCATGATGACAAGGTATAAAAATCAAAATTCTATTTAGTCCGTCAGTTAGATTTTAAGAAAATAATACACGTATGTTTTGCTTTTTCGAATCATTGAAAAAATACTTAGATAAAACGCATTGAAGTTTAGGAGTGGGAGGTCGCGACGTCATAACTAAGTCACAGATAATATAATACTATACTAGACTAAGTATAAAGCGTACGTAGGTGTGACATCATACGGAATTTCAACTCAATGTATCGCCGTTATTTTTTGATTAAGTATGTAAAAAAAGGAAAAATACGTGTCTAATATTTTTTATTAATCTACAAGACGGACTAAAAATTAAAATTACGTCATCATGCCCATTTACGTTCACTCTATATAATCCACTCGCTTATAATACAGTACATACAAACGAAACTCATTACTCAGTTAACTATATAATCATGAAAATCCCAAAAAAACTTCGCGCCTCTATAATTTTAATCTCCTGTAACATCTCAAATTAAAAAGATAAATACTCGCAATGGGGCTCAATCAAATAAAGACAAAATAATTCAATTAACGAGATTTAAGCTTGAACAATGGCATTAATGAATTTTTACACACCGATTATAATCGGAGAGCAAATTACTTGTTCAAAGAAATTTAGTAATGAATACGCGATAATTATAAGGGTGATATTTATCTCGGCTTAAAGGGGCTCGTTCAATTACTAAAGCTTTATACTAATTATGTTTTTAGATTAAATTTTTGTTGCGTGCGATAAGAATGCACAGGGGCTGGAAAAAAATTAATGGAATTCAAAATACCCATTTTATTTTGTGGATTTTGTAATAATTAATAAATTAGACAGCACCATAGGTCTATTCTATTAGTCAGCAGACCAGACAGAGCTGTGAAATGAAATTTTCACAGATTATGTATTTCTGTTGCCTTTAAAACAAAAAATACTAAAAAAAAAACGGAGTAAAATAAATATTTAAGGGGGTTCCTATAAAATAAACGTGATTTTTTGCTCGATATTGATAACGGCAACAGGGAGACGCTTGAAATATTCACAGAATATTTAGTTATATATATTATTCACTTTAAAAATAAATAATTAAATTAAAAAAAAAAACAAATATTTAATATTTAATTTATTGCCCATACAATAGACATGATTTTTTGCGCAATATAAACGTACGGAACCCTTCATGCGCACTCGACTCCGACTCGCACTTGGCCGGTTTTTTTTTAATATATAGTTAAATTCATTGATTTAGTACGAATAAGAAGTATTTATACTGAGGTAGAATTATATTGTATGTTGGTTCAAAACATAAACTATCTACATACAATATGTTTCATTCAAATCAGTTCCTGTAGTTTACGCGTGATGCGTGTTCAAACAAGCAGACAAATATGTACCATTGAATTAATTAAGATTCTTAAGTCTTAACCAATACACGCAACAACTAAATTAAAGAGGCGGTTAATTGTAGATCTACTATATGTATAGATACAATATGATACCCACGTTTTCTATTGATAACCTAGACGTAGGTACTTACTTCTTTTTCGTGTGCGTTGTGCTGAAATAAATGTATTTTCTTTTTCTTCTCCTTCTTCTACTACTGCTAATTTAATTAAAACCTTAACATTACACGCGCCGAAAATAAAATCCGAGAGTAAATCTGTCGACGATTTAACAACGTAAAATATCCGTTCGCTTCACGACCAGATAGAAATGAGCTGTTGACAAACAAAAATAGACCTTGTGCGTTTGAAATAAAAAACGGCAGGCTATAAATAGAAGGAATATAATTTAACTCTATCAATCAATTCACGTGAGCCGACGAATTTAGTTGTAATTGGCCGACGAGTGTCCGACGAGAACTGAATATTAATCTACTAGCTGTGCCCCGCGGTTTTACCTGCGGTAATTTCAGATTTCCCGCGGGAATTCCGGGATAAAAAGTACCCTATATCCTTTTCTGTACCCCTGCCAAATTTCATCAAAATCCGTTCAGCCGTTTTGGCGTGATTGAGTAACAAATATCCAAACATCCACACTTTCACAAACATCCACACTTTCACATTTTTATTATTAGTAGGATTGGACCAATAGGATTAAAATCAATTTAGTCTTTGTAAATTTTAAAGGGAATATCATCTAGCTATCGATTTCTTTTTAAATCATATATATCAGAAGATATGATTTTCTTTGGAGACTGGCGCTAGATTAACCATTCAAAGTATTAACCGCCGCACTCAGAGTCGACTTTAATGATTACTTAGTTAAGTATAGATTTTTAAAACAAAACTGCCGCAATCAGAGACGTTCAGTAAATTAATGTTTATTGGCATTTAATGAAATGTAACTTATTTGGTTAAATGCCAATTAACATGAATTTATTAAACTTGTCTGATTGCGGCAGTTTTGTTTTAAAAATCTATACTTAACTAAGTAATCATTAAAGTCGACTCTGAGTGCGGCGGTAAGAGCCTTAAAAGTAATGGTCATGTCAACGAGAAATGAATTCCAAAATAAAAAAAAGGTTTATAAAAATAGCAGTTATATTAGCGACGTCGCGTTCACTTCACAAAATGTGAACTCTTTATAGATAACTAACTGGAAATGCTTCGTTCGACATAACCCCGCCGCCATCGACGCGAATCCGAAATGCGAATTCAAAATAACCCGGACAGCATGAATCAAAACTCAATTTGCGGGGTATAATAAAATCTCATTCGCACGTTTCACCAAATTCGCCATCCAATGGCGTCTCTTTAAAAAGGAATTACCCCGGATAACCTCTAATTTCGTATGCATAAAAGTGGAGAGCCCGGCCCCGTCTGCGGTACGGGCGCGTTCGGAAAAGTCGTTGCCGTTGGGCGAAAAAAAAAAAACGCTGGATCTTTTTTTTTTATAGAAACGACGTAGGTACATTTTATATATTTGGAAAAGTCAGAATGTTAAAACATTGAAATTAAATGTAGATTAGATGAGATTTTCGGTCAGTTATGATAATATATTTTCTTACTAGCTGTGCCCCGAGGTTTTACCAGTGGTAATTTCAGAGTTCCCGCGGGAATTCCGGGATAAAAAGTACCCTATGTTCTTCTCTGTAAGTACCCCTGACAACGTACAATGCAAAACTTCATGAGATTTAACCGGTGTTAATTTTGCAGTTGCCGAGGGAATTCGCGGATAAAAAGTACCCTATGTCCTTTTCTGTATCCCTGACAACGTGTATGCAAAATTTCGTGATGATCGGTTGAGCCGTTGAGCCGTGAAAGCGTAATAGACAGACAGACAGACAGTTACTTTCGCATTTATAATATTAGTAGGGATTTCGGAACTCTGTATCTATATTCCATCCATACCTACTATTTATGTGAAAGTTTGCATGGGTGGATGTTTGTTACTCAAAACGGCTGAATGGAATTCGATGGAATTTGGTAGAGATACACATCACAGTCTGAAATTGGACGTGGGCTACTTACCAACTACGTGCAGAAATGCTAGTGAAAATATCACGTAACTTAACGTATTATTGTAACAACAATTCGCGGTTGGCGGGTGTGGCGGTGAGTTCACATTTTTCAACTCGAAAGAATCTTTGAGAGTTAGCCCTCGAGCCCCAGAGCAACCCCCGACCGGCGAGGTTAATTTAAACTTGGTGAGCCTGCGGGCCCGCACACCCGACGACGAAGGGAAGTTTGAAGTGTTATATTTAATAGCTTTTTTTAAGATTAAAATAACACGGCCGGATTAAGAGCATTTTTTGCGATCGTATTTTTTTTTTGTGGAGATATTTCATGAGTCATGAGATTTTTTTGCGTGGTTTCAAACTCGTGAAATTCACGACACCGTCTATAGAAACTCTCTTAGGAAACATAGAACTGAGTACTGACCCAACGTAAACTTTATCCAAGTATTTATTTAGGATAATAGGTAAAACAAAACAAAACAAATGTTTGCCAGAACAGTTTCACAAACAAATAATACCTTTATATGCAATAATTATGATAAAATTAAATTACTAATTTCGAATTTGGGTTAAACTACATAAATACAGACTGATACGATAGGTACATTGGTTTGTAAGTAAAGAGAAAATCAATTGAGCTATGAAATCTAAAATACGAACACCCAATAACAGCATAATATGAATGGGCATGTTAACTAATTTTTATTTTTTAGTCCGTCTTGTAGATTATTAAAAAATATTGGACACGTATTTTTTCTTTTTTACGTAATCAAAAAATAACGGCGATATATTGAGTTGAAATTTCGCGTGACGTCACTATTCTGACAGTTTGTATGGCGGTTTTAGCGGTTAGTGACGTCACGAGCCCCTCACCCTAGACTTTAATGCGCTTTATCTCTGTATATTTTAATTTATTTAAAAAAGCAAAAAATACGAGTCTATTGTTTTTTTATTTTCTAACTGACGGACTAATTAGAATTTTGATTTTCAAAAGTAGTCCACATCCCTATTATGATAAAATTAAATTACTGATTTCGAATTTGGGTTAAACTACATAAATACAGTGATACGATAGGTACATTGGTTTGGCAAGTAAAGAGAAAATCAATTGAGCTATGAAATCTAAAAGACGAACACCCAATAACAGCATAATATGAATTGTATAATATTACTAGAGACATTGACACAAAATATGTGAGCAGTGTGAGCAGATGGCAAGCGTTGAAATACAAATCATTATTCAAATAAACCTTATCTTTATAGCAATAGAGTCGCTTTTAACTTACAGAATAACTGATGCATACAATATATTATCCCCTAAATAACACTAGGTCAAATCGTTATTACAAAGTGTATAGAATAATAGAGTAGGAATAAAAATGGATGAACAGCACAGCACTACTACATTATGAAAGTAATAATATTGAAATATTGGACAGAAAAGTATTAATGAATGAGACTAAGTCGGTCTCAATTAGTCAGTCAGTTAGAAAATAAATAAACAATAGACTCGTATTTTTTGCTTTTTCAAATTAATCAAAATGTACAGAGATAAAGTGCATTAAAGTTTAAGGTGGGTGCTTGTGACGTCACTAACCGCTATAAGCCTCCATACAAACTGTCAGAATAGTGACGTCACGCGTTTCGCCGTTACGTAAAAAAGAAAAAATACGCGCCCAATATTTTTTATTACTCTACAAGATGGACTAAAAAAAATTTTGTCAACACACCTATTTAGGGGCTCTAAATAGTATCCTATGACAATCAAGGGGTATTATTAAGCTTCCTTTCAAGAATTTTTTGAATCGGTTCAGTATAGTTCCAGATTTTCCTTTACGCAAAGTAACTTAATATTTAATTTTATTAAGAAACCATCAACTCACAAACTTCTATTCTCTTTATATTTCTGAAGAAACTGACTTACATGTCTAGGTATATCTAGTACAGTCAGGTGCAATATGTTGATGTAAAGTCGGCAAAAAAATAATTAAATCGTACCGACTCATTTCTACTTAAAAATGACATGGCAGTTTCCTCCCCTCGAGAAGGGCGCAAGAGTAGTCGCTTCTAAATGATTTTTATATGTATTTATTTACCATATCCACTTGAAATATTGAAGTGTTTGGATAAAGAGATGATCCTAGATTAAAATTTCCCAGATGTTCAATAGGTACTTGTATATAAAAAAGGGTTAA
Source organism: Zygaena filipendulae (assembly GCA_907165275.2). Taxonomy (NCBI): domain Eukaryota; kingdom Metazoa; phylum Arthropoda; class Insecta; order Lepidoptera; family Zygaenidae; genus Zygaena; species Zygaena filipendulae. The sequence continues at coordinate 6,483,672 of OU015674.1, forward strand.
AACATTCTACACAAAAATTAAGTACCTACTTTTAAAACTCTTGACCGCTTTTAGATTACAAAGTTTAGCACATCTGTTAGAAAATAGACACAGAAATTTTGGTTAAAAAAACCTTCATGTACATATACCGAAACCACCCCAAGCTATACGTACATCGATTTTGGAATCAAACCTTTTAATGAGTTAACACTGACTACTCAAATTCCAATGAAACATACACGAAAGTTACGTGTTAAGTTAAGTTAAGTTTTGTTACGCGAAAGTTGTGTTTGTACCTACAATGCGTTCAAAATAAATAAAAATTTATTAAATTCTCTTTCCTCTCACCATATTCCTACGCCATGATTAAAGAATAAGACACGCCGTACCCTAGAATCTAGACAAGTTGGTTTGGCAGAACTTTTTGCGCGAAATTTTTTTTTTTTACATTCCCTTATCTAATTTTAGACGAACACTTAAAGTTTATATTTAACTCTTACAATTTATGTTTGCGTATCATTTCTTATAAACAGCGCGTCGACTAATTCCAGCAGGTGTACCGAGACGTCGCTAATTAAATTTAAACAACAAAAACATTTGTCTTGCGCATTACGAATGTTATTTACGAGCGTGTACAGTCGGCGATGACAATAGACAAACACTTTTGTAAATAATATTTGAACCTTGTTGCAGCGTATGCGAGGATAAGAGCTCGAACGCCCATTTTCATCCGACTAGCATCAAATTTACCGTCACTGCTCAGATCCTATGTGTCTTAGCGTTATGAGATATAGCCTATAACCTGCCCAGGAGTATAGACTACAATCGTACCGAGTTTGGTTGAAATCCCTTCAGTAGTTTTTGACCCATGCGTGCACATACAGACAGACAGACAGACAAAAATTCTTAAATATTATTATTAATACTATTATTAAATAGGGTACTTTACCCTATTTTGTATCGATCTCAAACTGTTATCCTAGTATTATAAACTAGCTGTCCCCCGCGGTTTCACCCGTGACCGGACTTCCCGCGGGAATTCCAGGATACGCTATAGATATAAACCTTCCTCATGAATCACTATCTATTGGTGAAAACCGTATGAAAACACGTTGCGTGGTTTTAAAGATAGCGGGAAGTGACTTTGTTTTATACTATAGTCATTGATATATTAAAAAATCCATATCAATGTACTATGTAGTGATGCAAATGTGTTTGTTTGTTTATGCTTTCTTCACGCCTTAACTACTCAACCGATCATCATGTTTAGAATACACGGTGTGTGAGTGATACTGAAAAGGACAAGTGCGTTGGAATTTTTCTTTCTTTCTTTCTTTCTAAATACATCGCCGTGGATAACAGTAGTTATTATAACTAGATAAACTTTCGTAGCGGACGTGACATACCAAAATTATCACGCGTCGCACGTTACAAATGTCACTGTCAAGTATCAATATATATGTACAAGAGTAGATGACGCAAGATGTACGAAACTTGGGCGATGCACAAATTTTGTTGACTTCATCCCAAATCACTGTTTTGGGGACACAATTATCTAATGCGTCAAACTAGCATCATTCTATAATCTTATAAAATCGTTTGAAAATACTGCAGAATTGCATCATAGGTAGGTAAAACCTTTTTTGGCACCTTCTGATTTCAAGTTTAAATATTGCAGAGTTATCATCAAAATTACTACATACATAACTCTATTTCCACATGATATTCTGCTATTCATTCCTTTTTTAATGAAATATCTTATACGATATATTTTATACCTTTAAAATGTAAAAATACTTTCAAAGCTAGCAAATAATGAAAATGTTTTCAATAATATAGTAAATACATACAGTTTGAGTTAAATTTAAGAATATTTGTAAACTTTTTTTTAGTTTGGTGTACAATAAAGAGTTATCTATCTATCTATCTATTTATCTATAAACATAAAAATAGGGCACGTTTATTATCTTTGGTTTTCACAGACTCTATAGTTTTTTCTCACACGTTGTCTACTCCATGTTTGCGCTAGCAACAACTTAATGCCGCCATCCCAAGTTATCTAGTCGATCGAAGTCACAAAATGTTCTTTGACCACGTTTCTTTAGAAACATTTTGCTGTCCGACAAAGGAATAAGGATAGACAAAAAGTAGTATAAAACTTCGCTTAGTAACACAGTTTATGACAGTTTTCTCCTGAATACCGCGCTAACTGAACCCGTCTCGCCAGACTCAGACTCAACTAAGTTAGTAAGTACCATATAGACGTGAAGCTTATTATTTTATAAACCTTTAGTGTTCGCGAACGAAGGAAACTTTTGCTATGTTTAAGGAAGGAATGATTCAGTAATACCTCACTAACAAATTACCTAGAATCATAAAAATTCAATTCCACCAGTCTAATTGGTGGAAATAACACAATTGAAATAATGAACTTAAAACATCTATTGTTTAATATAATATGATTTTTTTTTTATTAATTAATCTATATCTATATACTTATATTAAAACTGTAGAAAGGTCAATAGGGATGTGGACTACTTTTGAAAATCAAAATTCTAATTAGTCCGTCAGTTGGAAAATAAAAAACAATGGACACGTATTTTTGCTTTTTCTAATAAATTAAAATATACAGAGATAAAGCGCATTAAAGTTGAGGGTGAGGGGGTCGTGACGTCGTGGCGGTTGTAGAACCGCCATACAAACTGTCAGAATAGTGACGTCACGCGAGATTTCAACTCAATATATCGCCGTTATTTTTTGATTACGTAAAAAAAGAAAAAAATACGTCTCCAATATTTTTAATGATCTACAAGACGGACTAAAAACTAAAAATTAGTCGCATGCAGTACCATACTATAAATACATTATCAATCACTATTTATTTCCTCGCTAAATTATTTTTCGACATAGACACTTAAACACAAGTCTACGTCACAGGTAGGCGCGGTAGTTGCATTATCGAATCGCTTTCACGCTAACCGCTTCAGCATTAACCTATTAATTTTTCACTTTCCACTTACCTAACCGTAAACTTGTTACATTAGCTTTGAAGCCCCGGCTTGAGATAGCTGGTCTTTGTGAAGTATAACCAAATCGAGTCATGCGGCCAAGCTAGGTCTCACCGCTTGGGGCTACGGTTTCGGTTCAAGTCAAAGACTACAGCGGGAAATTGAAATTGCGACCAAAAAATCAGGGGTGGGTGACACACATATTAATTAAGTGATAAAAAAACAGTGCACATATAAGTGTGTACTGTTTGAAGATAAATAGGTCTTCAAAAATCATTGCGAAGATTTAAATTGAACTTTTTATTTCAGTTATTTTTATTTGAGATATTATGCGCTTCTGCCTTAAAGTCTATATTACCCCATTACTTACCAACTACGGTGTTGAAAATTCGGAATAGAAATATTTAGTTAGGTACCTACTCTATATTTCGCCCGAAAATTTTGCCGTTATTTTGTAGTAACATATAAAACTGCAATTTTTTGCGATATTAACGCCGACAGTAAAATGTATAAAATTCTTTTTTTAAATTACTTTATTAAAATTTAGAATCCGTAGGATAAGAAAAAATTTTAGTATCGTATAATTTTTGGTCGGTAATCAAAGATGGCGGTTCGGTCATTTATTTTCATATCGATAAAAAAATATTAAAAATGGATTTTGTTATGTTATAAGGTGCTGTATTGGACAATAATTTCCACAGTGACGGTTTTTTATGCGCTCCAGAAGATAATTATATAACATTTGGAGCTGATTTCTTCGGTTTCTTCGGTTTCCTCCAAGAGCTCCGAGAAAGTTCTTGCAGGCTATATAAGAACCGTGGCTTGCAAGTTTAAAACGTACAACGAAGCATTTTAATAGAAGATACATTGATCTAATTAATTTTACTTGAAACCGGCTAAATGCATTATATGCGAAAGCCCATACAAAAAAAGAAAGAAAAATAAAGCAATGTAGATATCTATTGAGATATCTACATATTTTCTCGCAGCACAGTTTTCATACGATTATCAATATATTCGTATGAAAACTATAGGGCCCTGACAAACCATCTTAACAACAATACCAACAAACTATGTAGTGAGTATCTCTACGATTAAACAGAACAGAAATGAAGCAATATTGCTATAGATGTTTAGTGCGAAGCGCTATCCGAACTATCGGATCGGCTCTTATTTACTATTGCCAAGGCCGTTGTTCGCCGGGGATTCCCGCTTTTTCCTCTATAAACATTGACCGAGGAAAATTATTTCGACTCAAGTCACAAGAGATATGTCTTCGATTACGAAACAAAAAATTATCTAAGATACATGAGACGGATGACACATTCGATGAAATTAAAAGCCACTAGATCAACACTGTTATAGAAAACGGCTACTCAAATTGTAATACTTAATAAATTATCAAAAATTGTCATTGAACCGGACCAGCTTTGTTTTGAAACTAAATCGGCAATAACGAGTTAAAAATTGATATGGAAATACCTTAATCTTTGAAATTAGAGTTCGAAAAATCGGTATTTCTTTTCGTTCACAAATCACAAGTACTTATCACACAAAAAATACATCAACAAGGTGAAAAAGGCGTTACAGGGCAAAAAACCGCGTGACCAAGCTATCGCACACACTTATGGTATATCTCTCAAGCCGAACAGTCTGCCAACGAACCCCTTTTAAAATGAATCGATGATGAGCCAAAAATATTTCTTTAAACTTTTTGCACAATATGGTACAAAAGGCGGACTTAATGTCACTGTGGTATTCTCTGCCAGTCAACCTTCAAGATCAACAGAAAGTGTGTTTGGTGGTGCTTTTAAATCTTGATAATATATAATATCAAAGTTATTGAAATACTGTATTGTGTGTTATGAGTTATGACCAAATCTTGGTTTGGTGCAAAAAGTTTATATCTTGTTTCTGCATCTGACGCTATATTAAGACGCGATGAGGGAAGCCGAAATAAAAAAAAGCAGGAAGCTCCCAGCGGCAAGGGGAATACAAATCGAAGCATCGGATTCTGCTTTTTATCTCTTTTTCGCGTCGACTTTCTAAGCGGGTAAATAGATCGGAAAGTGGAATTCGAGTGAAAAATTATTTTGGGTTTAAGTTATACTCGTAGACGCCACAAAAATTGTTTTACCAAAAAAAGTTTTCCGCTATATAAGCCGCCATACAAACTGCACCGAATCGTGAAGTCACGCGAAATTTCAACTCAATGTATCGCCGTTATTTTTTGATTACGTAAAAAAAGAAATAATGCGTTTCCAACATTTTTTCTTAATCTACAAGACGGACTAAAAAAAATTTAGTCAACTAGCCCATTGAACCGGTATTTATTAAAATGATATACTTACCTAAGTATTATACCAGTTGTCTGGTAACCACAGTACAAGCTCTGCCTATTTCGAGATCAGATGGCCTTGTGTGATAATTTCTAAGCATTATTATTATTTATTAGCACCCGCCTTAGCATCTATCAAAAGCGTCCTAACTGCTAATATAATATGTGACTGGCTTAACAGGAATCTCGAACACTACTTACTTAACCTATGAAGTTGAAATTAGATATTATAGTTTACAGGTAGTCCCGCAGGAATTCCCAAATTAACGCAGGTGAAACCGTAAGGAACAGGTACTAAAAATAAAATAAAAAGCGTCTCCGTCACTATTAAAAAGTTAACTTATTATTCTTCATCACAAATACAGGGACGCAGATAAGCAATAACATGTTAACCCACAAAATTAAGTTATTGATTCAGAACGATTTATTGAGAGTTAGGGAACGTTTTATAGTTATGTGTTTACCTTATTACATTGCTTAAATATGTAACTAAATATTTAACATAAAAAATGTTGACACAAAATGGCGCTCCTAGTTTTAAAACACGATTTACTCAAAATTTCTCCAGTGTGGGTTAACACACTATTGCTTATCTATGTCCATAGGTAGGTTGGTATAATTCTCAAGAAGTAAAATTTTAAATTACGCAATAACATCCCCATAATGTTCTCCCTTTCAAATTATACCTACGTTTTCCTTTTAAAACTGCGGTTGTTGCCGTGTTGTTATCATTTCACGACCCCAGCAATATGTCTCGAGTCTCGACGAATCATCTCGGCCCCCACTTAAACTTATGATGACTCGGAATTATAAGCTACTAAGAATTTTTCTTTATTTGAGAGGGATTGTATTATTAGATTTTCTTGCCTCTCTTATCTGCGAGAAGGACGCTCAATCGTAATGAGCTACTCGTGAACTTGTGTTATTACAAACGCTTAGCATAAATCAGCTTTTTGGACGTCCTCGCTTCTAGGGCAAAGGCCTATTCTAATGTTGACGTTATGTAGGCGATAGCCCACACACACTTCTAGTATTAGAATTATAATTACATTTATTTCTGCACAACACACAAGATTAATATTAATTTAAACAAACATTAAATAAATACCTAATCTAAACCCAAGTTATCTTGCTTGCATGCTCTGCCGAAAGGGACACCAACTCAGCATTAGCTAGGTGCAAGGAACACGCAGCGCTGCTAGTACTGGTCTCTTTTTCACTATGACCATAACGCGTCGCGTTAAGATAAGAGGCCACTTAAATCGCTTTTCCTTCGTGTTCAAAGAAGTTTCACTTTAAAAAATACATTCACAACATTTTTTTTGTCATAAAAAACATTTTCTTATATTTTTGCATCATGAGCGTTAGGGATTGTGGTTTTGGGACGCGTGTTATGGGCAAGGAATGTTGAATAAGGACCCTGATTGGTCACAGGCTGTCCAATCGCTTCAAAGTGCATATTTCCTCACGATGGTTTCTTTCACCTTTGGAAATTGTTTGGGTTCAATTGGCTACTTGACAAAAAATTTTTTTTTAGTCCGTCGTGTAGATTAGTAAAAAATATTGGACACGTATTTTTTCTTTTTTTACGTACTCAAAAAATAACAGAGATACATTGAGTTGAAATTTCGCGTGACGTCACAATTCAATGCGGTTTGTATGGCGCTTATAATGAATATTGACGTCACGAGCCCCCCACTCTAAACTTTAATGCGCTTTATCTATGTTCATTTTCATTAAATTGAAAAAGCAAAAAATACGTGTCTATTATTTTTTTTATTTTCTAACTGACGGACTAATTAGAATTTTGATATTTATACCTTGGAGAATACCCAATTAGAATTTGAATTGGATTCCTTTGAATAAGGATTTTATTCTATCGTTCATCTATCACAGTTAACATAAGGATTACGATAAATGCTGATACATTAAGTCACTTTTGGATCACGATTCGACTACTTTTATGATCTGTGATATCATCACTCGATGATCCTCATGAGATGCCAGGTCGTAGAAGTTCGAATTATTTAAACGTTCACAAGTGGGTTAAAGTTGAACTGAGAGGAGGTGAAGAAATTATAAACCATGAAAAAAAATGACAATTTATTTACAAAAAAAAAACCTTTTTTTACCGTTATTCGATATTACACATGGGTATCAACAGTTAAACCTAAAATAAAAAGTCCAAATGTCAGAAAATTAGCTGGAATCAAGTCCTGTCAAGACAAACACCACAAGACTGTAGCACGTCGTCACAGCAAGAGACGGCCCAAACGTGCATTCGTTTATTTTTATATAATACAATAGGAATAGAAACAAGATTTGTTAAGTAAATGGATTTAGGGTTGTCGACGCCTATGGTCCGTTTCACTCTGATCTTGCAAAACCAAAGTCAATACTATTTCAAAACTTTAATCATATTCAAATTCAAAAACTATTTATTACTTAGGATTGGTTACAATCACTTGTAATCGTCAGCTGGTTCTTAGAACTATAAATTATTTATTATCTAGTCATTTGTACAGGCTTTTGGGTTTAAGTTGTAAGTTAATGACAGTAAATATAATACAAGGCTGGTTGCACAGAGGGCAAAACCCTAAAAACGGAACTAAATATCTTTACCCCAGTTTTTAAATCTTTGTAATTGGATGAATGTTATTACGCGCTTCGAGAATATTTCTGCGATAAAGGAGTATCGGTTGATCTCTCCTCTCTTTTGCAATACCCAACAAGGTCTAAGTGGCTTGCAGTGGCATCAAGTGAAATCATTTTGTAAAGAATTTTATGTCTACGTAGTGCCACTAAATTTTTATCTGAAATACGGAAATCGCGATGGACAAAGAGTACCTATACATATAAATAAAATTGAAGTGTCTGTAATTCCAAATTAACAGCTTTTACTAAATGCATATTAAAGTATATACGGTATACTTGGGTACTTGCATAAAAAAAAAATTTTTTTACAATTTTCTCTGTCTGTCTGTCTGTCTGCTTGTTCCGGCTAATCTCTGAAACAGCTGGATCGATTTTAACGGTACTTTCACTGGCAGCTGATGTTATAATCGACATTAAAATAAATGACCGAACCGCCATCTTTGATTCCCGCCACAAAACTCTTCTATATTTTTATTTCCTGCACAAGTGGAACATACCGTTCCTTTCTACGGAGAACCTCGCTTGTTTTAGCTGCGCCGCGATTGTTTTGTTTTCGCTCGGCGCAAGGAGCTCCGCTCCGTCTCGAGCTTTCATTTCCGCATGTTCACGTATTTTGAATAGATAACGCCACGGAGTCCCGGGTAAATGGCTCGGTGTTTGCACCTATCAGTTACGTTTGCACTTTATCTGATGAATTTCGAATTCGTGTTGCTAATTGAATAATAATTAGCTACACAAAACGCAATGCGTCTATGTCTATTATTGTTATTATTAACCGACTTCCAAAAAGGAGAAGGTTCTAGGTTCGATTGTATGTATGTTTTTTTTTTACCTTTGTATTATTGTAACGTGTTTGTTGCGTGGTGTATGTGTTTGTTCTTGCTGAATAAAGTTTATCTTATCTTATCTTTTAAACTCGGTAAAGTGGCAGTCAACGTGCTTTAGTGAAAAGGCATAAATATGGAGCTGATTTATTGTATGTGGACAACCAAGCAATAAGGTACCAGTTCTCGGCATTTACAAGAAGTTTTGTGAAGTTGGATGAAAAAATTGCGTCTGCTGTAGCAGTGTTTTGTTTTCACTCAAACTTTTAAAATGCTTTTTCTCAAATGAAGCTTTTTCAGAATTCCAACTTCAAATGGCTGAAAAAAAAACCCTCACTATCAACTGACTATTCTAGATACCGAATCTAGTCTTAACTCAATACCCCACTACTGGTACCTTTTTGCTGGGACGCCCACATATTATACTCATCGTATCGGGATTGATTAGAGTAACCCAAGACCCAAAGAAATCCACTGGGTTGAATCTCTTGGTTCTGTCTCAGGAAATTATTGTTGTAAGTTAAAAAGAAACTAAAATATCTTCATATATGTATATCTTCATCTATAGTTATACCTATATGTAAGGTTTTTAGTCTACACTACGTGCTGCGTATTAGAAAAAGTGAGAGAAGGAGCAAAGTGGGACCGTAAGTGAATGGCTTAAAAATAGATTTCATTCTGTCGAGACAGCGTACAATGGGATTCGAATTTGTGTAGGTACACACCATTACACAATCTCGGTGGCGAGCCCACGGTTCGAGTGTACCTATCGGATAGCCACAATCCGTTTACGCCTTAGCATATAGACGAGGGTAGGTCCGTGGTCCAAGTGTCGGGAAAAAAACCACGGACTATGAGAACCTGCATACACACGCATCGCTCACGATATAAACTATGATTGCCATTTTCCTATGCACTCTGCTTTTGTTTGGAAGAGATTGCTTTAAGCGATTAGACCGCCTACAGTGTAGCAAAAATTGTTTTTCTTATTATTTCTTTGCATGGTGTTCAAGCGTGACAACGTGACATAACACCTCCGTTCCTTAGTTTTCTATTCGTTAACGATTGTAAATTATCGACTCGGCTAGTGGGGCTGATTATAACAATATATTATAAGATGTACGCATAGTTCAAACTCGACTTTATTACTTTCAATTTTCGATTTCCCGTCAGTTAAGAAGTCATGAGTCATATGAAGCTGAGTAAGGTTACCTCGATATTATGTTTGGCATTGTTTAATTGTATTTTATTTACTGTCGACTTTTGGTAGTTTTCTAATACGAAGTTTAACTTTTAGTTTAAGTTTAAATTTCCCCTTAGCAATTTCTTCCGTATATTCCATTTCTTAAATACGCCAAAATCTCGTGGATTGCACCAATCACCGGTCCATAAACGTCGAACTTCCCTCATAATGCTCGGAACACTCGAAAGCAATCACCACAAGAGGTTTCTAAGGATTTCACGTCAAAGGTCTTCGCCTCAAGTGGCCGTTTTGGGGTCCCGAATGTGGCCATTAGGCGGCGATCGGTGGAGATGTCGCCAGACCCATCGGTCTGCGGCAGAACGGGGTGACAGAGTGCGTTTTATTGCTAAACTTACTGTTCCACGCGGCTTCATACGCGTGAGTCTCGAGAATGCACAACATTGTGTAACAAACACAGCGAAAACTGGAATCTTCTGGAACTAATTAAGTTGCATTTCATTAAATGCCAATTAACATTAATTTACTGAGTCTCTGATTGCGGCAGTTGTTTTAAAAATCTATACTTAACTAAGTTATCATTAAAGTCGACTCTGAGTGCGGCCGTAAGTGTGCCACAATAATATTTTTTTACTTCCAGAAATTAGAGATTAATCGAAGAATTTTGTATCACGTGCTTTACCTGAAAAAAAAAAAAGAATATAATTAGCACAATATTTATATTTCACAGACGGTTTGCAATGATATACCTACTCGTTAAACTTGTTTGGATTTTTTTGATTGTTTTGGTTCAAAACTTTCACTTAAAATTTAAAAAAATCCTGATTTCAAATTTAAAGTTTTTTTTTAACCAGTTGTTATTAGAACATGTAAGTAATATAAAAAAAAAACATATTTGTCAACAAAAAAAAACTCGAAAACTCTCAAAATTCTATAACAAATGAACGAGCTGTCAGCCGTTTAAACAAATACGGGTAACTACTGATAGTTTTAAATAAAAATAACAATAAACATGTTTTAGAGCGACGCTCATAGAAATTCCGTCCATCGTTCCACCTATCACAACTCAGTATAACAGTCGGCAAACACATTCCGTTTCGACTTCAAAAGGCGATCTTTTAAAATGGAAATTATAATGATAGTTAGACATACACACATAAAAGAGGCACTAATCTGGTGAAATCTAATCAAGAGCTGAATAATTCCACGCCTTCCGACATAGATGGGACGGAGTGGTACGCCTACACGAAATATTAGACACGGTACGTAAGTCATGAGATCGAGCGAGGCGGAGAGCGATTTAAATTATTATTATTCATCACTAGCTGTACCCCTGACAATGTGTAGGTATGCAAAATTTCATGATGATCAGTTCAGCCGTTATTGCGTGATAGCGTAACAAACAAACAAACAAACTCACTTTCGCTTAAATTATTAGTAAGACTTTAATAAAAAATCAAGACAACTTGACACAACAATAACTTTACCAAAGCGTAGTTTTTTCTTCCGTCTCAAAGATTTTCACTATCGAATTCATAAAAAACGGTAAACCCAGATTAATTATATTAATTATATTTATATGTGTTTATTAAATAATATTACTATCATGCGAAAAGTTTTGTCAGACATTGACATCCTTAGTAACTACTCTATTTTTGACAGATCTTTTAACAACGTTATCAAACGGGGCTAATAGAAACTTTTGTTATTGATGAAATTTATTACTTAAATAATATTTTAGAACTCAACCTAAGATGTTACAAAACATTTTATTAATACCGCGACATTTTGTGAAACGTTTAAACACGCTCCATACCCGCTCCGCTATCTCTCAAAGCTTGGACCGCCAGAAATCACTCTACCGTAAAAATACACTCGAAAGTCTAGGCGATTGTAATTACATGTGAACCCATTAAATATAGATTATGAAACGTGGGGTTTATTAACAAAAAAGATTATTCGGTCTGATAAATAAAAAATTGTGGATGAGCTTCCATTCGAAAGTAGGCACCCAACATCCGCACTGTTATAGATATTACAATTTTTTTGTTTTTATAATAATATTTTATGATTTCTACCATTATCTTGATGCTACTTGGGACGGCGAAAGACGAAAATATATGTGAGGATTAGGTAATTAATTAGGAAAGGCCATAACCTCTTTTTAACAGACACCAAAACAGGAGTTTCTTAATTCGATGCATGTGTATGAACTGTGAAGTAGTAAAATTCTATTAGATACTTTTAGCGGCTTTTTTAAATTTAAAAAGGTAAACGAAGTGACGTAATCTTTTAACGCAAACTTTATCACCTGAGTGAAACAGAGGTTTTTTAATACTTAATTATTATGTTACTTCATAAATTTGCAACGACTGAACTGAATTTGATAACACTTTTTTTTACTAAAAAGACTTTATTTAAGCATAGTGTTACTATATTGTGCTGGAGAAAAAACTGTTTTTTTTTTTGGTAAGGTTTTTTCCAGAGGTCTCATTTCAAAAGCTCTACTACTATAAACTATTAAATAACAATTAAACCTTTATTTAATTAACCTGTCTAACCCTTATTTAATTATTTAGAGTTCTTTAATTAAGTATACGGTTTTTATTTTTGTGTTCATGTTAATTAATAGAGAGTGAAGTGAGCAGACACAATTATTATATATTACTAATTGTGCCCCGCGGTTTCACCCGCGTTAATTTCAGGGTTCCCGCGGGAATGCCGAGATAAAAAGCACCCTATGTGTTAATCTGATGTATAAGCTATATTATTGTAAAATTTCATTTAAATCCATCCAGTAGATTTTGCGTGAATGAGTAACAAACATCCATCCATCCATCCATCCATACATTCTTACAAACTTTCGCGTTTATAATATTACCTATACTAGCTGTATACCCGCGGATTTACCCGCGTGAGTTTCGCAATTCCCGGGAGAACACTAACGGCCGCACTCAGAGTCGATTTTAATGATTACTTAGTTAAGTATAGATTTTTAAAACATAACTGCCGCAATCAGAGACATTTTGTAAATTAATGTTAATTGCCATTTAATGAGATGTAACTTAATTAGTTAAATGCCAATTCACATTAATTTATTTCACTTGTCTGATTGCGGCAGTTTTGTTTTAAAAATCTATACTTAACTAAGTAATCATTAAATTCGACTCTGAGTGCGGCGGTAAGACTAGTGCTTAATTTAAACGTACTTTCATACTTTTTTTTAATTTTGGTTTTTTCATATTTTTCGGGTAAGTTAGTCAAGTTACCGAGAAAAATCGCAAAAAACGTACACACGACCTTCAACCGCGAACGGGTATTCATAATGTACGTCTCCATTCCACGGTGGCTAATGAATAACGAGACGAAAGGCGAGGGTTATCAAAAAGTGAGAAGAGGTTTCAGCGAGCTCACGGTACATAAATTATATGTCGACGCTATATACAGGTTGCTCTATAAATTAATTATTTGAAAAAAAAAAACACTAACCGCCGCACTCAGAGTCGACTTTAATGATTACTTAGTTAAGTATAGATTTTTAAAACAAAACTGCCGCAATCTAACAAGTTTAATAAATTAATGTTAATTGGCATTCAACTAATTAAGTTACATCTCATTAAATGCCAATTAACATTAATTTACTGAACGTATCTGATTGCGGCAGTTTCGTTTTGAAAATCTATACTTAACTAAGTAATCATTAAAGTCGACTCTGAGTGCGGCCGTTAAGACTATAACATGAGGATATGGTTAGTTCAGAGTCCATCGCGGACAAACGTGACACGTGATATATAAATCACGTGTCACGTTTGTCTGAAACTACTGAACGGATTTTGATAAAATTTTTTAACCATTTATATTTTATAATATGGTCCAACTTAAAGGATAGGATAGTTTTTATCCCGGAATTCCCGCGGGAACTCCGGAATTAATGCGGGGAACTGCTTATCACCGTACTACTGTCAGGGGTACAAAGAAGGACACAGAGTTCCTTTTTCCTGGAATTTCCGCGGGAACTCCGAAATCACCGCGGAAGAAATCGAAGGGACAGCTAGTATATTATAGAATCTGACAGACAGTGGAAATTGAAAGTTCAAATAATCAATACTACGTCACGTTAGTACAATGATTAATTTCAATTTGTTTCAATTTTATTTATTTATTTGTTACAGTCAACAGCATTTTACAAAATAATTTCTTAAGACTTTTCCGTTACTCTATGTGATTGTTAACAAGAAAAACCTGAAAGAATTCCAAAATCCATGTTTGTGAGACCAATAACTATTATTATTGGATACCTGATTAACGGCCGCACTCAGAGTCGACTTTAATGATTACTTAGGTAAGTATAGATTTTTAAAACAAAACTGCCTAAATCAGAGATGTTCAGTAAATTAATGTTAATTGGCATTTAATGAAATGTAACTTACGGCCGCACTCAGAGTCGACTTTAATGATTACTTAGTTAAGTATAGATTTTTAAAACAAAACTGCCGCAATCAGAGACGTTCAGTAAATTAATGTTAATTGGCATTTAATGAGATGAAACTTAATTAGTTAAATGCCAATTAACATTAATTTATCAAACTTATCTGATTGCGGCAGTTTTGTTTTAAAAATCTATACTTAACTAAGTAATCATTAAAGTCGACTCTGAGTGCGGCGGTTAATTAGTTAGATGCCAATTAACATTAATTTATTAAACTTGTCTTTTTGCGGCAGTTTTGTTTTAAAAATCTATACTTAACTAAGTAATCATTAAAGTCGACTCTGAGTGCGGCGGTAAAACTATTACATTCCAATCAAGGTTTTAAAAAAGAGGCTAGAACTACATAACTACTTAACTTTTACCTTGAGAGAACCCAAACAGCGCGAATTTAAGATTATGATATATATATATATATATAGCATTTTTAAAGCATCCCGTACATGAACTTCCAAAAGGCTTAAAGGGATGTGTTAATTACAACATTTGAATAATTTAAGCGTATGTACGCACGTCGCATTACTACGTAACTAATTGCGGGGAAAGCCTCTGTTTAGACTTTTAACTGATTCTGCTTGAAACTCCATGAAGCACTTTCATATCATAAACATAATGTACGTAATAAATAGGTCTTATAACTAAATGACAATCACTTAACCTACACCAGTTCGGTGACACTCCATACAAATGAACATTCAAGTACTTTCCCACAAGTAAAGACGTAAGGCTTGTACGTACACGTGTTGTGCGTGTTGCGTATCGTAAGGTTGACAGTGAGCTGACAGTAACTGTCAGCAGTCAGTGAATAAATATCACATGAATAATGGGCATGTTGACTAATTTTTATTTTTTAGTCCGTCTTGTAGATTATTAAAAAATATTGGACACGTATTTTTTCTTTTTTTACGTAATCAAAAAATAACGGCGATATATTGAGTTGAAATTTCGCGTGACGTCACTATTCTGACAGTTTGTATGGCGGTTTTGCGGTTAGTGACGTCACGACCTCCTCATCCTAAACTTTAATGCGCTTTATCTCTGTATATTTTAATTTATTAAAAAAAGCAAAAAATACGTGTCTATTGTTTTTTTATTTTCTAACTGGCGGACTAATTAGAATTTTGATTTTCAATAGTAGTCAACATCCCTATTATCAGATTCTACATGTGACAATTGTTCACTGGAACTACCATTAAACATTCGCGGGGTATGAGGAGGCATGAAATTGGTGAGAGGTGGAGAGTGTCGCTTCTTTACGTAGTAATATTCTGTATACTTTGCCTAACCTATTTTTTTTTATGTCATGGGGGCAAACGGGCAAGTGGTACACCTGATGGTAAGTGATTACCGCCGCTCATAGACATCTGCAACACCAGAAGGCATGCAGGTGCGTTGCCGACCTGGAATGGGGATGGGAACTGGCTTTCAAGTGGGGCTGCCGGAACACACCGTTAGGTGCTCGGCGACAGATTTGCAACTTGAAGGTGGTAGCTAGCCAGCCGGGCACTAGAGAGCGCCCTACCACCATGCTATGGTTTCCTCACGATGTTTTCCTTCACCGACAGCTCAAGCTCATTGTTAGGATTTGAACCTAACCTGAATACATAGAAAAGTACAAAAACAAAAGCGCAAAACATTCAAAAGAGCACAAAAAATGATCGATGTGTGCAAAGACATTATAATGCTACTTCTCCACCTGCGTTAACGTTAACGTTGATGTTAATGTCTAACGTGGTAATGTTAGTCAGTTAACCCGTTAAAATGTTGGCCACATCTACGTAATGCCTAAATTAGCGCACTAATTTACGCGTTAACACGCAGGTGGAGCAGTAGCATAAGAGAATAGACGAACAATAGTAAAAACTTTTACTATGCAATCCACGTCAACCAATTTTTACGGGGGGAATGATCAAAATAAAAACCAATCACATCGTTCTTCTTCTTCTTCTTCTTCTTTAATAATGGCGTCTATAATTATAATTTGCCAATGACAATGTTTCTTAATAATAACAATCTCTTCATCTACTTCTTCAATTATGGCGAATCGCCAATGACAATGTCAGATTGTTCCCCAAGTTAAAACATGGCTCTTTTGAAAGTCAGTTTCCTGCTCAGGGTCCAAAATAGATGCTGAAAAGTGACTGAAATAACGAAAAACGTGACACGCGTGTTTTCGATACGGCTTTCACTCGTCAACAACCCAATTACATCGTTGCGACGCAATCAAATACCAGTCACCACAAAGTACATTTCAAATAGCTAATTATATGGCTTTCCGTCAAGTGGTATCCATAGATAATAGTCTCTGCTAGCAAACGGTATCGGTTTAGTAATTTATTTAAAAAAAACTGAATTCTACGGTGTCCTTTATGAACTCCGAGAAATATTTTGCAAACTATAGCGGTATAGGTTTGCAATTTCAAATCGTACAACGATGGTTACAAACATACATTAATTATTTTACTTGAAACTGCCTGAATGAGAAATATAATATGGACGCAGATAAGCAATAACATGTTAAACCACAAAATTAAGTTATTGATTCAGAACGATTGATTGAGAGTTAGGGAACGTTTTTTAATTATGAGTTTACCTTATTAAATTTCTTAAATATGTAACTAAATATTGAACATAAAAAATGTTGACACAAATGGCGCTCCTACTTTTAAAACACGATTTACTCAAAATTTCTCCAGTGTGGGTTGACACACTATTGCTTATCTATGTCCATATGAGAAAATCTATAAGAAAAAAAAGAAAATTTGCTGATATTATAATAGTTAGCTAGTTCTGAAAGCCGGCCGCCATCGTTACGAAACATGTTGATCATAAAGTAACAGTTTTGTTTTTAACACTAGTTTATGACTGTCTAAAAGCGAAATGTTTAATTGCACCGGATCTCCCACACGGCAATAAAACGGGTTGTCAAGTTGTCAACCTCAAACGGTCGCGATGTTCAAAGTTAGTTATGCTGTTGTAAATCATTGTAGAGCCACTCTAGCATTTTATCTGACTTTATTCTGTTACTATACAGGCTGTCATTTTCAACGAGCGACTTGCTCAAGCTCTCTTTAGTTAATATTACTTATTTACAACTTATAGAAATAAAATATACAAAAATATTTATACTTAACGGAAAAAAAATGATGAACGTGGGTTTAAATTTTATTTGTTGGCGTGTCATCGGTAGTACAAATTGAATAATCCGTATTAGTAATTAAATAATACCTTCTACACAATTTTCTTGAAGACTTTTTTAGATACTTGAGACGAGAATCGAATACTGAACAGCCTTCTCCAATATGTCTTTATTTTTAACTTACACCCTGTATATGTAGGGTTACGGTTAGGCTAAAACAAAGAGATTTCAATTCAGTCGCATAGCGTGAGTTGCAAGCGGTCTTTTTAACCGACTTCCAAAAAGGATTCTGCATTTGGCTGTATGTGTGTGTGTGTTTTTTTTAAACTGATAACCAAAGCGTGTTTTGATACAATTTAATTTAAAATAATACATATAAATGGTTCAAAATTTTTTCGTTTCACAACTAAATATTTCACCTCGTGAGCCAGTAACGTGTAGGTACCTTATTAATAACGCTGCGAGCTTTCAACGAATTTCAAATTCCGTTAAATCTGAATATATTTTAAATACCTTACGAGCTACAAACAAATTACCAAAGTGACTTGGAGAGGTAAGAGCCAAAAAGCGTTATAACAGACGCGTAAAGTGGGCCACAGAAAAACTTATATAGCTCAGTATAATACCTATATTCCTACGTTTTATTCTTATTACCATTGGGATTGGTTATTCAGGTCTTATTTTACAAACTATTAACAACTAGCTATTGCAAACTATTAACAACTAGCTATTCCCCGCGGTTTTACCCGCGGTAATTTCGGAGTTCGGAATTCCGTGTTGCAATACAGCCTATGACACTCACAGATGACGCGACTTTTTATTGGTGAGAGAATTAACAAAATCGGTTCAGTAGAACCAGAGATTAACCCGTACAACTTCACAAACTTTACCTCTTTATAATATTAGCATTGATTAATAATAATTATTATTTATTCCTTATGCTACTGCTCCACCTGCGTTAACGTTAACGTTGATGTTAATGTCTAACGTGGTAATGTTAGTAAGTTAACGCGTTAAAATGTTGGCCACATCTAAATTAGCGGACTAATTTACGCGTTAACACGCAGGTGGAGCATTATGGCTATAGATGGAAAAGCCTGCCATTTCTTGGTATAAACCCGGGTTTAAACCCGAAAATGGTAGGCTTTTAGCGAGTTTAATCCCAATAACCAGGTTGATAGCCCATCTATACTTATGGCTTTGTTCGCCTGGTATTTTAAAGTGTGCTGACGCTTTTTATCACTGTACACATAGCAACTAACACCTATGTATGTTCAAATAAGATTTTCCATGAACTGACTGCAATGAAGCAAATCTATGTTTCAAGTTTAACAGCTAATAAATAAACAATAACATAAGTAATATTCTTTTAATCCATGCGAAAATATCTAAATCATTGTTATTGAATCTAGATTCTATGCTAATGAGACGTTTTGTACAGTTTTCTCAGGCTTGGCTCGGCTCTAGTTTCAGTTTTGTTACATGCACGCATTATCCATGGCGTTACGCAGCCCAGTGTACCTACATGTGTCTGCATGCCTACTCGTAATTTGTTCGAGAATATATTTGGCGTAACAGTACGTACAACGATTACAATGGAGGCACTGCGCTGTATCTCGCCCTAATAGGATTAACAGTGAGCACAGACAAAAGGCTTGGAAATAAATGTAATATCATTAAAACATCTAAGTTTGTCTATATACATATACATTATATATAAATATTTTATGTACAAGCTTTCAACCCCTAAGGGACGAAATTGCTGAAACAGGTTAATTCATGGTAAACATTTCTCGGATGAAAATTGATGTTCACTCCGAGTTGTTTTCAGTTTTACCTGCGATTATTTCCATTCCGGAATTCTAGAATGAACTATACGTACAAAGCTTTCTCTTGAATCATTCTATCTATTGCTGAAAACCGCATGAAAATACGTTCAGTAGATTTTGAGTTTATCGCCAACAGACAGACAGACGCGGCAGAGAACTTTGTTTTAGTATGTAGTGTATTAATATGTAGTGATATTGGGTTATGTATAGTAAGTTGCCCGTTTGCCCCCTATGACATAAAAATAAAATAAATAAATAAGTACTATCTGTTTCCCGCGGTTTCACCCACGTTAATTTCGAAGTTCCCGCGGGTGTTCCGAGACAAAAAATACCCTATGTTCTTCTCTGACAACGTCTTATATGCAAAATTTCATGATGATCCGTCGAGCCGTTAAGGCGTGAAAGCTTAACAACAAAACAAACAAATAAACGTTCACATTTACAATAGTAAGAATAATATTTATTTTATGGAAAATGTATATTTTTTTGTTTTCAAGTTCAAGGAAATTGGTTTTCAAAAAGGCTATACTTTATTGCTAACAGCCAAACTGAAATCGTAAAGTTGGCTTCATTGCAAGGGAAATGAGTCACCCATTCGAACTTATATTTGCGCAATAAAGGTTAAGTAAATAAACGAAATACGTCTGAAATAGGGCCATAGAGCACAGGTCGAAGTGCAAAACGCAATTATAAAAAGTGGCTCTAAAACACACATAACAAATGTCGTAACACTCCCCAACCTTGGGAGTGATAAAACACGAATTATCCAAATAAACCTCAGCGATTCCCACTAAACTGACGTCGTAAATACGTAACCTTAAAAAAGGAATGCGGTCACAACCTGCGAATTTACTTAACACTTCGGTCGGCAGTAAAGGAGGAGTGTAAAATTGGTGAATAAAAGTGTCATGGCTATTTTACGAGCGCCCCGTGGCACGTGCGTAACGCTCGGCGGTCGGGAAGCGAATGAAGTGTTTTTTTTTTATTCAATCACGACGAACGACAAAGGAGCCGTCGCATTATGCCAATACGATACGAGTCTCTTCAGAAGCAAACGTCTTAGATAGATATTTTTTAAAGTATCTATTTTTACTGCCTCTTATTTTGTACCTTTTATGTGGGGACCAATAAACTCCTTTTCTTTCTTTCTTTCTTCGGGTAATGTCACTCCAAAAATACAGTACACCTGCCTGCATTATATTCAGGATACGTATCCAGGAAGCTGCCGAAATGTACTTTAAGTGAAGCTCCTCCGACTGCGTCATAAAAGCGGGCGAATTATAAAAGTTTCTAAAGTGTTTTCGTATGTGAAAACTAATATAGTTTCGAAAGCTGGCAACTCCAGCTACCCACATCTTTTGAGTCGTAAAACCGTATGGATAGTTTGGTCCTTGGCGGTTGTTAAACTCAGCGATGGCAATATTATTATCTATAGGAAAACAAAATGTAGATAACTGCGCCTGTTAAATATTTTTACGAGTGAAAAATCTACGGTTGTAAAAGTCGAAGAATTCTTATTTTAGGAAATTTAAACGGCTGAAATGTTTTTGAGAAAGGATGAAAGCTCTCTACTTACTATAAAGGCTGTTTATGATCACAATTCATTCCAGAACAGGTACCCTCATCAAATTCTTGCTTTGCCCAACTAGTTATATGCTTCAGTAACTATTCAGTGAATTGACTAGACAATAATTTACACAACTGTTTTGCAGAGGAAAACACAAATTAGATATTTATGAGCGCACAGCTCTAGCCGCTGACTCTTAAAACAATGTATTTATTTATTGAGGACCATCGATCGGTTAACATAGACGGACAGTAAGATAAAATACGTAATTACGTATATTAATTAGGTACGTATTTTCTCCTCTCTTTAGAAATTACATTTATTTTGTCATATAAAAATTAAATTCACATAAAGACATGATGCCAATTCTTATTATTATCTAATAATTATTATGCCGGAAAAACATGAAAATAAATCTCAAGCAATAAATGAAATATTATACATTCGGTTGACACCGACATCGAGACCAGGAGGAAAAAAAGCTGTTGTATAATTTCAAGGAGAATGTTTAGGTTAAGAATAAAAGGAAATTTGTTATGTAACATATTATAGAATACGTACTTATTATTGATTTCGTAACTTTTTCTTTCTTTTGAACAATTGAAACATGATTTTATAAGATGCATTTCTAAGAGTAAACAGTAAATAATAATAGTCAGAGATCACAAGAAAGAATAGACTGTGCTATATTGCTTGGGGACCAGCTCGCTTTAACCTAAATATTCTATCGATATACCTATATAAAAATCAGTCCCTATTTTCCTTGGTCACGGCATCACGCGTGAAAGGCTGGACCAATTTCGCTAATTCTTTTTTTTTTGTGTTCGTTATTGTAAGCAGAAGAATATGAAAAAAATTTGGAGCTCCTGCGGGAATTTCGAAACCCACGCGGGTGAATCTCCGAAACGGTTGGACCGATTTTAACGGGGCTTTCACTGCTAATTACCTTGTTATAAGGAGTAAATTAGGCAACTTTGAACTTCCTGCGGGAATTCCGAAACACACGCGGGTCAAACCGCGGGGCACGGCTAATTAATAATATTAAACATCATAGGTAACAATAAAATAAAACATACCATCGTAATATCTAACTTCCATCCATTAAACAATGAAAAAAAAAAAAACAGCAAACCATTTTGACTTCCTCATTTCGAAGTCTTCAAAATCCATCATTGTCATTCGCTTGACTGACAAATCTCAAGTGTATAACCACGAATTTCGATGCCAGACGAGAATATCCTTTATTCATATCGCGTTTGAGTGCAAACCGATGTTCACGATGTGTGAATGCCGGAATGGCATTTGAACAAACGGTGGTAATCGTGAGAAACACAGTACCTACAGGTGAACAGATAATGACGGTACTGTTTTGTTACAACAAATTAGTTACATTGTGTGCTTGCTACGCCTCGTGTACGGAAGCGTGAAAAATCCACATAATATTATACGAGAGTAGCGTAATTAGGCATCACAATATTTTACGCTTCTCGTCTCATATTAAAATACTAGATGTCCCGCGCGGTTTCACGCGCGATAATTTTGGAGTTCTCGGGGATTCCGGATTACAATGTATAGCCTATGTTACTCAGGGATAATGTAGCTTTCTAACGGTGAAAGAATTTATGAAATCGGTCCAGTAGGTAGTTTTTAAGTTAAAACTATCAATTGTGTTTTAGTTTTAAGAGTTTGCATGTTTTGTGTGTTGTGCCAAATAAAGTCATTTTTAATTTCAATTTCAATCTCAACCTGCTTTGCGATTAGCAAAACATTAAGACCAATCACTGAGCCATTGTGGCAGTAACGTCCATACAAAAACACGGTACGTAATGGGACGCGCAATTCAACTTAAGGCCCAACCAAATGATATCATTAGTCAGGGAGCCGGCAGCATTTTTTTGTATATTTCTGATGTTTCTCGCTGCCACACGAAACGGGGAATAATTTGAGACGGAAGTTATAAGCCATTAGACAGGCATTAAAACTAAAAACTCGTTTATTAGCTTGCATTTGAATAAAAATAAACTTACACATTTATTATTAGAGTAGGGAAGAGATGTTAGTTTATTGATGTAATTTTAGAGGATTTACAAGGCTGTAAATTTTTTAGTGCTGTGTTAGAAATCAATTGGAATGTGTTGAAGATAATTATCGGGCGTTTCTGTTTAGTGCCTACCGTTCGTGATAATTCAAAATCTAGCTAACAGACAGCCGCCACTTGGCTTAAGAAAGCTATAAAACAAGCAAGTAGTTCTCGCGAAAGAACTGTACTCGCGAAGGAAATGTATTTAATAATAGTATATTTCATTATAAGTGCGGAAAGCTTGTCATTGCAAAGAGTTCCGACAAATGTCTACCCGAGCCGAGGCGCAGCCGAAGGTGAGGGTTGACAGTCGGAACTAGTTGCAATGACGGTTCCGCACGTGTACTGAACAACTATTTTTAATACAGTTACGAAAAATTAAGCAATTTAATAAAATATCAAAAACACAACAAACTCAACTAAGTTCCAACTGTGATCAAGAGATGGCGCTAGTCGTATTAGTAATGCGAAACCTTCGTTTCGCAATGCAAAAAGTGTGTCAAAGTCGTGTCGCCATTTTTGACAGTTGGCAAAGAGAACGCACGAGTTCGGGAAAGGTAAACAAAAAGCTCGAGTATGTAATAGCCCACATCCCGAACGCTAAACGTCCCTGCAATACGCCACTTTTTGAGCAACTGTATTAAAAAATGTTTTACGTCAATTTTCATTTTTTACACGTTTAAATAATTTAAAATTTTGTAGACGTAATTCCTACAAATAATATAAATGCGAAAGTAACTCTGTCTGTCTGTCTGTCTGTTACGCTTTCACGCCTTGACGGCTGGTTTATTCTTTATTCGGCCCGCCGAGTTGACGGCTCAACCGATCGTCATGAAATTTTGTATACACGTTGCCAGAGGTGCAGAGAAGGACATAGGGTACTTTTTATCCCAGAATCCCGCGGGAACTCCGAAATTAACGCCGGTGAAACTGCATAAAGTTTTGCATGCCACCCATTATCACAGGTACAGAAAAGAATATAGGGTACTTATATCTCGAAATTCCCGAGGGATCTCCGAAATTAACGCGGGTGAAACCACGGGGAACAGCTAGTATGAACTATCTGTCAAATGTTATTG
The DNA here is from genome assembly GCA_907165275.2 of Zygaena filipendulae. Taxonomy (NCBI): domain Eukaryota; kingdom Metazoa; phylum Arthropoda; class Insecta; order Lepidoptera; family Zygaenidae; genus Zygaena; species Zygaena filipendulae. The sequence goes on from OU015674.1 coordinate 6,507,857, forward strand.
TAGTTTCACGACTATAACCTAAGATTTCACGAGAACACCTTAAACTTATGATATATCAGTGGTCATCAAAATGGATCGATTGTTGTTCTCCTTTGGACTAGTTCACATTGCACAAAAATTTCCTTCAGGTGTGTTAGGTTCTATTCCCGGAATGTCCACTTGGTCCACGTCCACTTTCCTAAGTACTCATTGCTGTTAAAATGTGAAGAATAAAAAGAAAAAAAGAAAGAAAGAAAGATTTATTTAAGCAAGACGAGACACAACACAAATGAACACAGAACAACACAAATGAAAATAATTACAGAATAACGAAATAAAACTAAACATAAGAAACAATAACATAACATTTTATCATTTGTGTGGTGTCTCCACGCTCAAAATAGACCTTGACTTGACTCAGCATTATGTATACATCTAATATATGGACATAGATAAGCAATAGTGTGTTAACCCACACTGGAGAAATTTTGAGTAAATCGTGTTTTAAAAGTATAACGCCATTTTGTGTCAACCTTTTTTTATGTTAAATTTTTAGTTACATATTTAAGCAATTTAATAAGGTAAACACATAATTAAAAAATGTTCCCTAACTCTCAATAAATCGTTCTGAATCAATAACTAAAGTTTGTGGGTTAACATGTTATTGCTTATCTGCGTCCATAAGTATTTAAAATTCTTGTGTCACAATGTTCGTTCCCATACTCTTCCGAAACGGCTTGACCGATTTTTATGAAATTTTGTATGCACATTCAGTATGACCGAGAATCGGACATCTATTTTTCATCCCCCTAAAGGGAGTTCTGCGGGAATTCCGAAACTCACGCGGGTGAAACCGCGGGGCACAGCTAGTACATACATAACAAATTTTGCTATGGCCATTAACTAAGACCACGAGCTGTAGCTTTGAGCCAGAATATTATTTCGCCTTTACACGTCGCAAACGCAAGCTTGTAATCCAATTTTATTAGCTAGCTAGCATGCGCGGGGAGCACCGAATCAATTTCGCTTCGAGTTACCAAAATCCACGCATCCATCCGACTCCATAATTAACCCGTCAAATTACACGAGGTACTTAGCTTGTTGTGTGTGCCTCGCATCTGACGTATTTGCTCGCCTACGCACCAAGTTAAGGGAATCATTCCACATGAAATAACATAACGGTATAAATTCTATCATAACATACCTACTTACGATGCGTGAATAATCACATAGTGTGTTTTGATGCGATAGTACTATATATATTAGTGCAACGGTATTATATATTTACCAGCTTATTTCGTGATTATTTAGTAAATTAGTGAACAGTATTTAACTTTCATATACTACTAGCTGTTCCCCGCGGTTTCACCCGCGTCAGTTTCGGAGATCCCGCGGGTATTCCGTGATTCCGTGATTTGTAATAAATTAATCATAATTTTTTTTTTTTAATTTATTTGGGTCACCAAACAGTTGTACAAAAAATATTAATTAATGTAGCTTACAATAGTACATTGTTATCCTAGGGGTGAAAGTAACTTATTTAGTCCCGAGACGGGGTTTGGCGCCCGAGCGTAGCGAGGGCGCCTATAGATCGAGGGACTAAATAAGTCTTTCTCCCGAGGGTAACACTGTGCTTTTCATTACGAATGCAAGGAAAGTCAAAATAAAAATAGGAATTAGCTAAAGAAAAAAATGAGTGAAGATCGGATAGTCGCTTGACACTTTCCCACCTATTTCTTTTTCTTTGGCCGGCTAGCTATTCAGCCAGTATTTTTTATTTACATTGTGGCGACCTAAAAAAAATATTTTCTTTAATTATTAAGTATTAATTAAAGAAAATAAAAAAATATAAATAAGAATTAGCTTAAGAAAAAGTGAGTGAATTTTATTTTAATTAATACCTACTTAAACTTTACGTTATTTCAATTTTACATCGCGCTGGCTGTATAGAAAGTTGAAACATGGTTCAATAGAAATGTGAAAATAGACCTAGTTTTTTTTTAATAATTTGACAGTTGTCAGTTGAAAGCGATTCTCCCTAGGGCTGAAAAGGGTTACTTTCAACCCGCTTCTCAGGCAACTTCAGACCTACTTTCCGAGTATGAGTAATGAAAAATAATTATAACTCTAATGTGCAACCAGCACCGGTAACCACAGATTACAGATTACAAGATGTACCTAATATCTTAAGTATCCTAATATAGTAAGTAGTACATCTTTGTAATATTTAAATTGTATTAGAAAATTTTATTCCCCGCATATTCCCGATTGCAGATTTATCTGATCCCAAGGCTATGTGCCGTAGGGCAATCGGTTATGTGCGGGAGTTTATACCTACTACTCTTCATTAATGGCTTTTTATAGATAATATTGTAGTTTTTCGACCCATGGTGGTTGTAATTTTGTGGGAGCATACCGTAGTCCAAGCGAATAATTTAGCAACTATGTTCTTATATGATATAAACACATAGCTCCACTCGTATGAATAATATTTAAATAATACTGAGACCATCAAAGTAGGGTTAGCAATTATTTAGTTCTTAAAATGTTCATTTATGTTATACAACATTGTTAACCTGTCTGTGGTCCTATCCTATTGATGATAAATAAAAAAAAAAAAGAAAAGTATTCACTACCCTATATTTTCTCTGTACCTACCCTTGACAACGTGTAGGTGGTATACAAAATTTAATGTAGTTTCTTCCACGTTAATTTCGGAGTTCCCGCGAGAATTCAGGGATAAAAGTAGCCCATGTCCTTTTCTGTACCCCTGACAACGTGTATGCAAAATTTCGTGGTGATCGGTTGAGCCAATTAGCCGTGGAAGTGTAACAAACAAACTCACTTTCGCATTTATAATATTAGTAAGGAAGTAAGGATACTAGCTGTCCCCTGCGGTTTCACCCGCGGTAGTTTCGGAGTTCCCGCGGGGATAAACTATACGTATGAATGAACTTTCCTCTTGAATCACTCTATATCTTGGTGAAAACGGCATGAAAATCGGTTCAGTAGTTTTTGAGTTTATCGCGAACAGACAAACAGACATTGTCAAGGTTTTGTGTAAATTGCTTGAAATATAACAATAAATGTTGGAATTGTATTGGAAAAAGTAACGCTTTCACGCGTAACGAAAGACACAACACAAGGTACTTTTGGTCTCAAAATTTCCGCAAGAACACAGGTGAAACCGCGGGGAACAGCTAGTGCTACAATAACTTAACAGCAAGACCATCGCAGTAGCTGCATTTTTTTTTAATACTAATCCACTTGACAATAATTGAATTTCAAATGCATGCAACGTTGTTATAATCTCACAAAATCAAGCGCGTGAAACAGTAGGGCGAGTATTCGATAAAATATTTAAAAAGAGTTATTTTATTTTTTTTAATCTCTTCTGGGCATCCAAGATACGGCGCGCATTACACGCGACGGCGCGTGACACGGATACGCGCGCTCGAACGCGCTCGCTCGGGTTCCATTTCACACGTGCTGGACGCGTAAGACCGTCGGCGGGCGTTCGGAGGGTTAACAGGAACGGATAGGTGTTGAACAGGTTCAGGTTCTCCTTTTTAGATTGTGCCTTAAAAATTATATTAGGTATATAATATAATATGCAAAAAATAAACATAAAAACCGGAACCGACTTACGTTTCAGCTTAAGAGGACCCTGTTTCAACTGGCGGTGAGGAAAGAGTAGGTACGTGTGATCAGCACGGACGTTGACACTCCATACAAATGAACTGATTCAAGTACTTCCCCACAAGTAAAGACGGCCGGCTTGTACACGTGTACACGTGTTGTTCGTGTGTGCGTATGGTGAGGTTGAAAGCGAGCTGACAGTTGACAGGAGAGACAGGAGACGGAGAGTGTCGCGTCTTAACGTAGCATGTTATTCTGTATTCTTTGGTGTGATCAGTGATGTCTTTGGCACAGATACAAAACATTTGATCAACATAAAATTCACTCACACATTTTTGAAGCATTCGAAAATTATTTTAGACAACTCCAATTTAACCGCCCAATCGCCTGTAACTATCCCCTTTGCTTTTAATTGTCTCTCGCCGCTAATTGTTCCACTGAATCATCCCCTATTTAACGGCTTGATCTCCAACAATGTCGGTCACAATTAGTCTAATTTACATGTCATAACACAGCCTTTATGATCGATTGAGTAGTTACAATAAAAGCTTAAAAAAACAGATGAACAAACATTCGCAGTTACAAGATTTGTTAAAAAGTTAAAAGCTCGACCGATCATCACGAAATTTTGCACACACGTTTTCAGGGAGAAGGAATTAGGGTTTTGTCGTCGAGTTCCCGCGGGATCTTCGAAATTACCGCGGGGAACAGCTAGTATAATATAATACTAGCGTTTAACCTGTATGAATTTCGGAAATCCCCAAATAAAATAGTATAAAAGCTGATTGATGCTCGCGGATTCACTTGAAACGTTGACGGGTAGAGAATGGAGAATACAATGGGCACTAACTGTCGCAATAAAATTAAGAAACTAAGCACCTACGCCAAAATGTATAAATGTATATAAACCAAACCAATAATTTTAATAATAATAGACAAATGAGTAATCATCTCTGACATAGTTACTATCTGACATACAATCAGCTAATTTATTGTATGAAGTTGTGACTAAACCCCTCCCCGAAAACAATAAATCTATTTAATAACGCTGTTATTGCTCTATTGTAGACATTCTTGTCGCAGACATGTTGCAGTATCACGCATTTGGCAAACAAACTACGGAGAACTCACCCGGACCCTGGGCCCTTATTCACTATGACCATAACACGCCGCGCTAAGATAAGACGCCGCAAAAACTATCTTTCCCTCGTAATCAAAGAAGTTTTACTGAAAAAAAAAAAATACATTTACAACCTTTCTTTTGGCATAGAGAATAATAATTTCTAATATCTTGGCATCTAGAACGTTTGGAAATGCGTTTTGGGACGCGCGTTATGAGCAAGGAATGTTGTTGGTCATAGTGAATAAGGGCCCTGGGCAGATTGACACGTCATTGAATAGAAATAGTAAACAAACGCAGTTAGTTAGATACGTACCTACGTAATTTGGTTCTTTTACTCTTAAGAGTGGCCATTTTCATTACTTACGCGGTTTCACTCGGGTGAGTTTCGGAATTCCCGTAGGAACTATTTTCTCCTAAAATAAAAGTAGCCTAAGTTACTCCTTATAACATCAGCTATCTGTCAATGAAACTCCCGTTAAAATCGGTCCAGCTATTTCAAAGATTAGCCGGAACAAACAAACAGGCAGACGGACAAAAATTTAAAAACAAAATAATCCTTTTTGGTAAATAAATACCGTGTATACTTTTTTACATGCATTTAGTAAAGAGCTGTTAATTTGAAATTACAAACATACACTTCAATTTTATTTATATGTATATAGATAGATTTATAGATTCATACAGTGAACTAACTAGACGGTTTGTTGCTGACGTCTTTTCGCAATCGGGCTGCGACATTTACGCAAGAAAGCAGTAATCACCACACAAGCAACCCTCAGGGACCAATATACGTCTTGAACATTCAAAACGTGGCATTAAATTTAACACAATAGCTTTGCAGACACGGAAATAACATCCTTAGGGATTCTGTAACATGACATTTTGAAATGTTAAGCGTCGTTCGTTTTCAGCTTTTATTTTTGTCAACTTTTTACAAATAACCTAATTTAAATGTGAGGTAATATAATTTCTTCACTTTGTGTTTCTAAGTAAAGCTTTTAGGGCATTTCCTTTACATGGTCGACAATCGTATGCTCTTCTCCCTCAATGGCCGACAGTTTTACGAGCCCTGTTTTTTCAATTTTTTTTGAGCCGTAGAATTAATATGCAATTTGACATCTCTATTCTTTGAGCTACGTCGGATAGTCTGTTTAGGGATCTCCGAATTTCAGATTCGATCCCACTAATGTACCGAGAGTTGAAATTAGGCAAAAGTGGTACGATGCGATTTGATTCATTTTGATTTGATATTTGAATTACACAAAATGGCGGCTGATCGGTGACTGTGGTTGCAAGTACCATGGATTTTATTCGTCAATGACGTTAGTCATAACACTTTTTATGTCGAAGTATTTACTAATTAAGTATATAAAATAATCTTTGATCGCAGACTTATAAAATATTATGCAGAAATATGATTACCTAATACTTTCATCACTGATATTTTCAAATTCTGGAGTAGGTAAGTACCAATTAAAATCGTAGTACAACTATTATAATATTTAGTTTAGGTATAATACAAATATGCTTTTATTTTGCGAGAATCTCTTAAGAATTAATTAGGTCTTGGTAGCCTTGCCAAAAAACAAACACAATTTTCCATTTATAATAGGTATTTGTAAAGAGATTTATTTTCATAAATTAGAGGGAATCCATAAACGAAAAGCGACGAGCAACCAAATCTTGTACATATTTTTTTTTTTTACCAAACTCGAGTGGACTGGAGTATGAAGAGTGATCATTGTCCTCTCGACTTGTTTATTGTCCTGTCGTCTTGTTTGGAAAGCTTTGCGAGGATTGGCCTAATTTGACGATCTTGGCGCGCGGAAGTAAACGAGTGACAGGAAGTTTTAATATTTGTTAGGGCGCGACTGCACTCGAAGGACAACTTACAACGCCGTATTTGTAGGAGTTTAGAAATCTTAACTTACAAGCACATGCAGGCCAGGCTAACACTGATCTCACAGGCCTAATTCTTGCTCAGAGTTTGTGAACAAAAGTCCGCCATGCAGACATACATATATACTACTGGTATGTTAGTAAGATTAGGCAAGTTGACTTTTCAGTTTACAGTCGGTCATGTATAGAATAATAAACATATATTGGACACGTTTTTTTTTTAGTTATAAAAAAACAAATGTCGCGTCACGCCTTGGTACATTTTATTTTAATGCGCTTTTAATTAATTTGAAAAAGCAAAATATACGTGTCTATTGTTTTTTTCATATCTCACTGACGGACTAAGTCATAATATAATTTATATCATGTTAAAAAGAAAAAAACCCTATTTCCTTTGGTCACGGCATCACGCGTGATCGGCTGGACGAATTTCTAATCCAAATAAAAGGTTCAAAGAACGACAGTTTATTTCATGTACCTACTTTAATGAACTCATATAAAATCACAATCGATAGGCAGTGCTTACTTATCTTCTGCCATAGATAGATAGATAGATAGATATTTATTCTCTCTTTAAAAATTACATTTATATTTTATGTTAAAATTAAATAAATTCACTAAAGAGATTGTCAATATAATAAAAAGTTTGAAATAATACTATTTGATAACACTAATACGAAAAAATGTCAACTTATACCAAAATAACTAAAGTAAATACGTAAACAATTTATTTTTAAATATAATGTTACCTTAATAATAAATAATGTCATAAATACTCTTTTACAGAGTACAATGATCTATCCAATAAAAAGTTTTTCAGTCGGCGCACAAATGTCTCGTCCGAGGTTTCGTTCTTAATGTCCACCGGTAGTTTTTCGTAGAACGTGGGACCAATGACACGCGGATTTCTGTCCATCAGTGCCAACCGTCGTGGCACCACCCTAAGTCTACCAGTCTGTCGGGTTACTCTGCCAGGAACATCAATCCGCTCAAAACTACTTAAATTCCGTCGCGTGAAAATTGTTATGTCAAATACGTACTGTGAATATAATGTCATTAATTTAAACTAGGCACTAGGCAGTACCTAGTGGGCAGTAGGCACACTTAAGTGAGTGGTTTCTTAAATCCGGGGTTCGGCCCCGGCTTCCCCTGATACAACATTTTTGTGACAAACATATTTTATTTTTTATTATAGATTATTAATCCAATGATATAACGATTATTTAAAATATGTAATATGATTATAAATAAATCATGAGTTTTGTTAGTCCATGGTCGCGCCCTTGTCGAACGACTGTAATTTCTTTGTGTTCATTGCATCGTTGAAGCTTATCTTTTAATGCTTAGGTTTATTATCTCTTCGGACTTCGCGCTCTGTTTATGGAAAAATATCTTACAAATTGCTACTGTTATTGTTCTGAGTACAAATCAAAAACGAAAAATATATTTTTCATTACTCATGCTCGGAAAGTAGGTCTGAAGTTGCCTGAGAAGCGGGTTGAAAGTAACCCTTTTCAGCCCTAGGGAGAATCGCTTTCAACTGACAACTGTCAAATTATTAAAAAAAAACTAGGTCTATTTTCACATTTCTATTGAACCATGTTTCAACTTTCTATACAGCCAGCGCGAAGTAAAATTGAAAGAACCTAAAGTTTAAGTAGGTATTAATTAAAATAAAATTCACTCACTTTTTCTTAAGCTAATTCCTATTTATATTTTTTATTTTCTTTAATTAATACTTAATAATTAAAGAAAATATTTTTTTTAGGTCGCCACAATGTAAATAAAAAATACTGGCTGAATAGCTAGCCGGCCAAAGAAAAAGAAATAGGTGGGAAAGTGTCAAGCGACTATCCGATCTTCACTCATTTTTTCTTTAGCTAATTCCTATTTTTATTTTGACTTTCCTTGCATTCGTAATGAAAAGCACAGTGTTACCCTCGGGAGAAAGTAACTTATTTAGTGCCTCGAACTATTGGCGCCCTCGCTACGCTCGGGCGCCAAACCCCGTCTCGGCACTAAATGAGTTACTTTCACCCCTTGGATAACAATGTACTATTCTTCATTTAGTTTTAATACAGCGGTGTTTAATACCATATGACGCAAATGAACGATTTACTATAAAAAATACCCAAATTTCTATAGGTGTGACTATAATTTTATTATTTATTTATTTATTGCACATCCATTAAGTAACATAAGGTGTTGAGATAGTTAGTAAACAGTTCTTTATGAACCCTGTTTATAGGGCACAGCACAAAACAATTCAAATTCGGAGAGATTTTTGAAGAGATCCCTCGATTTCTCCAAGATCCCATCATCAGATCCTGACTTGGTGGCAATGGGACCTAATTGGGAGTAAACCCTTTCAAACAAAAAAAGAATTTTCGAAATCGGTCCAACCGTCTTCGAGTAATCGGTGAACATACATAAAAAAAAATATACATACAATCGAACATAGAACCTCCTCCTTTTTGGAAGTCGGTTAATTACTAAATAACACGATAGACAAAAAGTGGTCGTAATAACACATACGACAATGCCCATACTTACATACCTAAGCACAATTTCTATTACAAGTTTCTTTGCACTGCTTATTTTTTTTCTTCTAACTAGACCAAGAAGTCATTTTCAGCGAATCGCCAGCTTCTCAAGTGCGCCTCCTTGAAGATCTCTCGCTAAACTAGCAAGCGCCGGGGCGGGTTATAAATCAAATCTAGCTGTGTATCTTAACCTAGAACCTAGAACACTCGAGAACACTACACATAGTCACAAGTGCCCTGGGGACATGTCTAAATCCGCCGCCATAATTGGGACACGGAACTCGCTTCGAGAAGACGTCTTGACAGCACGTGCTTGGTGGATCGCAAACGTATTAACACAGCTACGTTTAAATGTTAAATTAAATTAATTACATTACAGTAACTATGCAAGTTGCACATATTTTTAAAAATGTTCCGGTGTTCCCTATTTCTCTTTTCTTCTTATGGTATTTAGCATATTATAATGCATTGCATTTTCTTGCGTAGATAAAAGACCGCTACTGCGAAAATTAAGCAAATTTTTTCCACACAAAAATAATAATTGATTGTTATTAAATTCTACAATTAGGAAGCTTCTTCAGGACATCCACGGTGCAAACCATCAATACATTTTTTCAATCTATCCACATTAAGTCGTAATGTCTAAGACAGGTCAGGGAGCTGAGATATTTCTGTTGGCGAAAACTAGTGATTGTTACGTCCATGTACCGCAACATCGTGTCTGTGGTTACGAATGAATGCGAAGCGCGGCGTTAAAAATGAACGCGGCTAATCCAATTGGCGCCAAAAACTCCGACCGCGGGAGCCAGCAGTGATTCAATTGTGGCTCAATAATATAATTAAATTACGCGTCAAACACATTTTCAGGCGGCGAGTGCGCCCGGTGCGCCGTTTATAGTAGATTATACACCAAGGGGATAAAGCACTGTTTTATGTCACGGGCGCTACATTGAATCCTGAACATAACGAAGGACTCCAAATTTAACTCCCGAGCGCAGCGAGGGTGTTATAAGTTAATTCCCGACCAAAGGGAGGGAATTAAGATTGAGTCCTGAGTGCAGTGAGGGATTCAAGCGCCCAAGAAAAAAACAGTTTTATCCCTGTGGTGTATACTCTACTTTTCTCACATAATGCGAGACAATAAAAAACCAGGCTTAGTAGATCCTATATAGCCACTTCTTTCAGCTGGCGTGGCCTACTCGATTTGACAAACAAATGAAGTTCGTCTCACTGCGAATCTAGTGGGCCACGGCTTCGGTCTTCGAAAATCGAGTTGGCCGCGCCCGCTGAGAACACATTCTGTTTAGCGAAATGAGACGTTATGGACATAGCAATAAGAATTATGAAAGTGAAAATCACATTATTGACCAGCGGGTTATAATGAAATTCAATAGAACATTATAACCCGGCTAAAGCCAAGAGATATAATGTCTTGCTTTCGGTAAGGTTTACATGACATATAATTCGGCATTGTCGAGCATGTGGTGTGAAAAATCTATTATGACTAATTTGCATGATCGCGGAATACGAAACTCTCGTGGTGCGATTTGACAATGGCTCGGCTGTGACGCACGAATGTCACAGGCTACAGCGCCAGTCGGTGTTAAAGGAGACGCTTTGGAAATATTTGCCAGTTTTTAAACTAATTGTTGATCAGAAATTATACTTTTCTAGAGTTAAATTAAAATAATCATGAAACTAACCGAACGTCGTTCAGTAAAATTCAAACTACAACGGAAGTGACGCGCATGTCACTTCCGTTGTATTGTGAATTTTATTCTCAAAGAATTCTATTTTAAATTAACCAACCATCACACAACACAGGTTACTTTATCTTATTATTATTTATCTAAACTAAAATATCATATTTTACGAAATCGTATGATGCATTGGAATGGGGTCCCATCCCATGAAACCTAGTATTGCAAGTCCTAGGCACTGCTCCATGTTCCCTTAGAATGTTTACCCGACAATCGAACGTCAACCGAATCACTAAAATCTTTTATCTACACTAATGTTGTAACATTCTACTTATGTTTCCAATACTTGACTTATAATTACTACTGTTATAGCGCAGACAACAAAACACTCAATTTAAGCAATTTCACATGATGGTATAATATCCACATCGATATCGCAAAATCTCATTATAACATCAATAAAACGCGACCAACTTGATTCTAGGGCCAATCAGGTTGGTCGCGTTTTATTGTTGCGCGCAGCTGCGCTCTCATTGGTTAGATTTTAATGGCGGCAAAATCACTGTTACAATACACGTACGCGTGAATTTAATTTAATGCTTTTACTCTTGTTGTTTGATTAATTGCATTAGTGAAGATAAAGTAGTGTATGCAACTGCATACCTATAACACGGGTATTAAAACACTCGTTACTATTATTCATTATTTGATAGTTGCATAAACTACTATTAAACTACACGAGTAACGACGGACTCTGAACGCGTCTTGTTTAGTTATAAACCCGCCCGGCGAGTTCTGAATATAATAAAATTCTCGCATTTCAAAAGTCTCAAGTCGTAACCCACTTTACTATTTAACTCTTTTGTCTTCCCCGACTTTGATAGCAGATTATTTGAATTCTCAAAGCGGAATTTAAAAGTTGTAATCGGTATCCGTCCGGAATTTTTATAGTTTCAAATACTTTTAACGTAACTGGCTGGTGGTAACTGAGCTGGTTAAGCGCGGGGCACAGCTAGTACCACAAAAATATGAACCCGTTAATAGGGATGTGGACTACTTTTGAAAATCAAAATTCTAATTAGTCCGTCAGTTAGAAAAAAAAAAAAATAGACACGTATTTTTTGCTTTTTTAAATAAATTAAAATATACAGAAATAAAGCGCATTAAAGTTTAGGGTGAGGGGGTCGTGACGTCACTAACCCCAAAACCGCCATACAAAATGTCAGAATAGTGACGTCACGCGAAATTTCAACTCAATATATCGTCGTTATTATTTGATTACGTAAAAAAAGAAAAAATACGTATCCAATATTTTTTAATAATCTACAAGACGGACTAAAAAATAAAAATTAGTCAACATGCCCATTTGCTGAGAATGTCAATTTGGAGATTGACAAATCCAAAAATTGGTATCTATGTAGTTAATACAAAAAGTATTAAAATATAAAACATACTCACCCATATAATTCCGTTTATATTATATATTGGACTGACAATTTACTTTTAGCTTGAATATAAACTAAAATCTAGCTCTTTACAAAACGTTAGGTTGCAATTTCAAAATTGAAAAGCATTCGTATTGTTCAGTATTCCGAAACTTATTTTCGTCACGGACGTCACGTCACGGACGTCGGTATCAGCTGATCGGTCACTGTGTTTGCAAGTCATCAATAAATAATAAAACACCAAGTATTGATCTGTGCTACATGTATAATTAATCCATGTGAATTGCTTATTAACGTACAGTGTTATCTTGTAATATTACGAAGTAATAACAGAGAAAAGTAATAATTAAACAATACTCAATCGTTTGTGCTTTTAAACTACCCTAGACTGTGAAATATTAAAACAAAATCTGTGAAAATATCCTTTCATATTTATTATTGTGAGGTGGAACCGGTCCCTGGTTTGTTCTTGAGTGCGTAGGGACGTCCTAAACTCACTGAAATATAAGCGCAGCCTGTGAATAAAGCCTTCAAGCTGTATTGAGTGAAGCGCCATCTGTTGTTCGATAGGGATTTATCAACTTCATAATCAATATCCTATTGCATCGATAGTGCCTAGCGCCATCTATCATCTGATAGCAATATTAACTGCGTGCTCAGTATCTCATCTTGAGGTGCGTAGTGTGGAAACCAACAGCTGCCTATTGGATAACCTAGGTGGCGCTATCTTAAGCATTTTTCCTATTTGTTTACTTTTGCGAAAAAAGGAAAATTAAAATATGCCGCCTAAACCTAAATGTCTCAGCTGTGGAAAGTTGACGGCCGCCTCTGATGGTGTATGCCCTAGCTGCAAGTCCTCGGCGAAATCTCGTGATCCCTCACCTATCCCAAACGACCCAGCTATGGACCTAGCCCGTGAGATTCGGCAGTTTAGGGAAGAAGTAGCCGCCATGAGGACCGAAATGAGGGAACTGCGTGAGGAATGGTCACAGCATAAGATCGTCGATCGCCTCGTTGATTTAGAGGCGAGGGTCAACGAACTGGAGGCCTGCGCAAACGATAAATCTTCTGATCATGATCGTATGGAAGCCACGATAAGCAACCTCCAGTCGCAGCTGAACGAACGGGACCAGGAACTACTTCTCAACGACGTGGTTATATCCGGAGTGCCAGAAACTAAAGCTGAGAACCCAGTACATCTACTAAATCTGATCTCTCTAAAACTAGCCGTCTCTCTCGATGAGCGGGACCTTGTTTATGTGGAGCGGGTCGGCGCCGTTCTCCGCAATCGCACCGACGGCTTTAGCACCGCGGAGCCACCGCGCCCGCGCAGACTTGTCGTCCGACTGTCTCGCCGGGCCGTACGTAACGAGCTATTAAGCGCGGCCCGAGTAAGGCGGGGATTAACAACCGCCGATATTGGCTTAAACGGGCAAACAAACCGAATTTACGTCAACGAGCATCTCACCCGCTCGAACGGAAGGCTTTTTTATAAAACCCGTGAACTAGGGATTCAACAAAAATTCAAGTACGTTTGGACAAAAGATGGGCGTATTTATGTTAAGAAAGAGGAAGGGATGACCGCTCAACGTATTCGCTCGGAGAGCGACATAACACGAATTTTTGGGAAGAGAGCCGTTTCAGAGTAAAACTGTGTGATTATATTGTGAAATTGTTTCAACCGCTCTATTGGTTTTTTGAAATTTTGTATTGTCAGATTCACCTTGTTAATTATGTTATTGTTATAGTTTGGCTCTTGCTTGCTCTGTCGGAGGGACGCGCTACTTCGGTGGTTTGGGTTTTGAGTTGTGCAGCTCCTTCCACAATATTTTTTTCTCTGTGTCAATATTATTTTCTAATTAATTATTATCTAATCAAAATTTTCCTATTTGTGTCCCTTACACATTACAGATGGTTACTAACAATGTCTTCTTGTCTTACTAATAGTGTTTTTTGTTCCTACATATTATGTAATATAATTCAGTTTATTATAATTTATCTTATATATTTTGTAAGGGCTGTTATCGATTTGTACTCGCTACTATTCGTTCTAGACACATATCGGCGGCGGCGCAGCTAGTAAATATTTAAAGGTTGGACTCCTAAACGCCGGTTCTCTAGGTACTAATCATGACGAGTTTGTTGCTGCAATGGAAAGTCATGACGTGGACATCATGGCTATTAACGAGACTTGGCTCAAAGCGGGTGAAGATGATCGTGCACCGGTTGTGCCCGGTTTTCGTTTGAGACACGTGCCGCGGCCCTTGAGCTCTCGGGGTGGTCGTGGTGGGGGGATAGGTTTTTACATACGATTCGGAATCACTGTACGCTCACATTCTCACCCTGTGGATCCACAACACACCAACGTCGAACAGATGTGGCTGGTATTGAGTATCAGTGGGATCAAACTTGCGATAGGGACCGCGTACAGACCACCGTGGCAGGATGTTGACCTATTCTTGGATGCTATAACTTGCTCTTTAAACTCTCTTTCATTCTGCGAACGTACTATACTCCTTGGCGATTTTAATATTAATTATAATAAACAATCTGACAGTAAAACTAATAAACTAATCGCATTTCTAAGATGTCTCAACTTGCAACAACACGTTAGTACAGCCACGCACTTCACTGAGCATAGCGAAACGTTAATCGATCTGGTATGTTCAGACGCCAAGGTGAGTGATGTAAAGGTAGAGCCGATTTGTGCCCTTGGAGGACATGCCTTTATTACCGCTCAGCTTCACTTTATAAAAGATAAAGCCGTTCCCTTGATCAAATCCTTTAGAAATCTGAAGAGTATTCCACTGGACCAGCTCAATGCAGCCTTAGATACCATTAATTGGAGCATTCCTATCCCCTCTCATAATGTTAATGCTATCGTGATGTTTCTTAACGTAAATCTTATTGCAATATTTGACAAATTTGCGCCACTTAAAACACATGTTATTAAGGAGAGATCGCATCCATGGATCACCCCGAATATTAAATTCATGATGCATCTGCGTAATCAGGCTAGAATTAAATATTTAAAAACTAAAAATGACGCTAAAAAGGCTTATTATAGGGACTTGAAACATCTAGTTAACGAGTCTCTATACCATGAGAAAGTTAGTTATTTTGAATATAATATAAATAGCAAAATTAAATATCCTAAGCTATTGTGGAAAAACCTGAAATCCACATTATTGCTTAAAAAAACTAATATGGAACTCCCACCACACCTCATTAAGAACCCTAACGAGATTAATTCTCACTTTTTGAACGTCCCTGGAGATATAAACACACCGATATCTAATCTGACCTATTATGAGTTTACTAGATTCAATGATAGCATTTTTTCATTACAAACCGTGGACCAGTCTGTTATTATTAAGATTTTAACTGGTCTCCGGTCCAATGCCGAAGGTTGTGACCACATTACGCTGGACATGTTTCTTCTCTCGCTCCCTCAAACCCTAGAAATACTAACATCTATTATAAACACGTCGATTACGACATCGACTTTTCCTGATCTATGGAAATTGGCATGTGTGCGGCCTATTCCTAAAAAGTTAAATCCATCTATTTTGAAAGACTTAAGACCAATAAGTATTCTGCCTTTCTTGTCTAAGGTGCTTGAAAAGGTAGTTAATATACAACTTACAAAATATGTTGAGAATAATAGCATTCTGCCAGAAGCTCAGTCCGGGTTTAGGAAGGGTCGTGGCACTGCAACTGCCTTGCTGGATGTGACTGACAATATTCTAGCTGCTCAAGATGATGGAATGTGCACGCTGTTGGTGTTGTTAGATTTTTCCCGGGCTTTCGATTCTATAAATTTAACTCTGCTTTTATCCAAGATGTCGTACTATGGGTTTGATCCTGACACAATAAAATGGTTTGATAGCTATCTCAGTCACCGAGCCCAATACGTAGAAGTATCGAACGCTAGTGGATCAATTTTAGCCTCTAATATAGCTCCTGTAAACAAAGGAGTTCCACAGGGCTCCATTTTAGGTCCATCTTTATTCTCACTGTACAGTGCTGATATAGTCCAAGTCATAGAGAGCTGTCAATATCATGTATATGCTGACGACTTGCAGATATACATGTCCTTTAGACCACAAAACTATGAATCCGCAGTAACAGCTATTAATGAAGACCTTAAAAAAATTGTGCAGTGGTCGAAGCGAAATTCCCTTATCCTCAATCCCAGCAAAACTAAATATATGATTTTCGGTACCCGTGTACAATTGGAGAAAGTACAAACTGCAGCGTCCTCCTCTCTTGCTACAATAACCGTATCAGGAGAAAGTATTGAGCGTGTAAGTGAGGCGCGCAATCTAGGCTTGTTGATGGATCAGTCCCTAAGATTTGAAAATCATTTAGCGAATTGTGTGCAGAACTGTTTTTATAGACTAAAAGTACTGTATAAGATGCGCCCCTACCTAAGCCAACAGATGCGCATTCAGCTTGTGGACTCCATTATCTTGTCAAAATTAAATTATGGTGACGTGGTATACGGCCCTAGGCTGCTAGCTCGCACTGAGAAGATGCTACAGAGGGTGCAGAATGCGTGTGCTAGATTTTGTTTCAATATTCCACCAAGAAGTCACGTCACACCATTTTTTAATAAACACTTTATACTTAAGATGAAATTGCGTCGTAAACTGCACCTTGCCTGTCTTCTCTTTGGAGTTCTCACCACTAAGTGCCCCCCATACCTGTACTCGAAGATTTCGTGGGTAAAAAGTCACCATCAGCGTGAGGGTAGACGGTGCGCGAAGAAGCTGGCTACCCCTTCGCACCGATCTGCTTCATTTCGTGGTAGTTTCAGGTATGCGGCTTCAAAGATTTGGAACAATATTCCACCGCCAATAAAAGAACTGCAAAGTATTCATGGTTTTAGAACAAAATTAAAACATTTTCTTCTTTCAAAACAAATTTCCTTCGAATCTATCAATTTCAATTTGTCTGTCATTTAAGTCTTATTTAGTTTTTGGTTTTTCACATATTTTTACTACTTACCCTCATTATTTTCCTTGGTGTAAGTGGAATCGTCTTGATTATACTTTTGATAAATCTTGAATTTTTAAAATTGATTGTTTCTTATATTTATACTCGTACAATGTTTATAATAAATCACCTTCACACACTTCCGTACTATCCCCAAAACAAAAATAAAAATTATTTCTTGTTTACAAAAGGTGCCCACCTTCATGCAGACGGAGATCTTAACCACAATGGCGTGTGTTGTTGTGGCGAGGTGGTCGTTAACAGTCTTTTTTTTTATTTATTATATTTTTGTACTATTATTTTGTTCTGTGGTAATATTGGAAAATGCTATTTTATTATTCTATTTATTTCTTAATTTAGTTTCATTGTACTAAAAGTATTGTATTATAATTATTGTATTATAAGTAGTGTATTACAGATCTTACAGTATTTATAATGTTTAAGTACTTTGTATGTATTGTTTATTTCAGTAAGAATTATTTACCTGTATTTTTCTATATTATTTATCTTTTATATTTTTTATGTTTAGTTGGTGTACTTGTATTTATATGTATAGTATCATTTTTTTTTCTGTACCTCTTCTTTTGTTACCCCCGTCCGTGCGTGACAGCGGGCTGCCAACTGAAAACCAGCGCTAGGTGTTCCCGCACCTAGCTAATGCTGAGTTGGTGACCCTTTCGGCAGAGCATGCAAGAGATATTATCTATGTTTCTTTAGATTAGGCACTGTTGATGTTTGTTTCTTTTTCTTGTGTGTTGTGCTGAAATAAATGTATTTTCTTCTTCTTTCTTCTTCTTCATTTCATGAAAGTCCTGAGTCACCGATTCCATTAGCTGAAAGCTAACTCATCAAATGTTGAGAGAAAATCCTAAAAAAAAAAGAATATCTACAGGCTTTGTTAGATAGATATAACTTTTTGAAATATCACGATCATAGTGTCTGGTAAGTAAAAAAGTTAATTTAATCACAAGGCAACGTGCCAACTGAAAATAATTTTGACCATCCCACTTCTGATGCTTTTCACCTGTGATGTATGTGACTAGCAAATATGCCTCCGAAAATTGCGTAAAATTAATAAACAGAAGAATACACGATTAATTGGTATAATATAATACGCCAAGTCCAACAGTTTTCTTCGAGTTTCATAAAAACACTGTATTAGATTTATAAATCATGTTTATTTACTTAATGTATATCATAGTTCTTAACCAATTTTATTTTATTTACTTATCTGTTTATCCGTACAAATACTATAAGTAATACAAATACAACACTTTCCACTTGCGGAAATTACAAGTGGAAACCATTGTAGACTAGACGTGTTCCGCGGTTTCACCCGCGTTAATTTCAGAGTTCCCGCGGGAATTCCGGGATAAAAAGTACCCTATGTGTTAATCTGATGTATGTAAGCTATATTATTGTAAAGTTTCATTTAAATCCATCCAGTAGTTTTTGCGTGAAAGAGTAACAAACATCCATCCATACTCACAAACTTTCGCGTTTATAATATCAGTAGGATACTGGAGTAAAAAGGTCGTGTTATTTATTTCAAAAACTAAAATAATCATTCTCAACAAGCCGTATACTTACTTAGTTTGCTAGAGGCGAATGTTCAATCAAGTGGAGATGGAAACTTTGATCATCCTGTATTATAAAGCGATCGGACAGCGATGCTAATGTGGTAGCGGGCGCTGCGGGCAGAACTAGTGCAGGAACTAGGTTCGGAGTCATTAGCATAATGCTTCCGACCACACTGGCTCAGCTAAATCATATCTCACTACTTAGGGTTGTCACTTGGCGGTGAGTATTCGTTCTCCGGTAGCTGTAGTTGAATGCCCGCTCCACATTCACGCGAGAACCTTGCGAGCACGCCAGAAAACCACGAGACGTGAACGTGGAGCCGATGTTCTCCGCCGTTTCTCGTGGTTTTCTCGCGCTCTCGCAAGATTCTCGCGTGAATGTGGAGCGGACATAATAAAAACGCAAGCGGAAATTGTGTGTGATCAGTACAGACCGCACAGTTGTCCTCGCACTCACGCTTGCGTTCTTCTTCTTTGTAATTCTTTTACAGTAACTGTTACAATTTTTTCAAACGGAACCGATAACCTACGATTCAAGACCAATTAACTTTTACAAAATTAAAACTAAATCCACCAAAGAAAGTTTCCAATGAATTGCCTGCATGAAAACACTTCTTAGAACGAAATTCGCCCATTTATACCTATTTTTTCTTTCTCTATACAGTTTAATTTTGTTTTTGTGTATAAATAATGAATACCGAATACATAGGTACTGGTAGTTTGGAACTTTATTTCAAGAATCCAAGGGACCTTAAACAAGTACACGCCTATTCCACATTCGTGTGACGGTTAACGAAATATCGTATCGTTGCATACTTGGGTTCGTGATCGATTGCGAGTCGTGCTTAATTAAATAAACGTCAAAATTAATAAGAAGAAAAAAATTGTTAACAGTCTTAATAGCGTCTTTTGGCAGCCCTGCCACTAGGTGCTGGCTGAAAGATTTCAGTGGCGAGAAAGTTTTTTTATTTTTCGAGATTCATTAATCATATGAGGGGATTTATTAATAAAAGGTAATGTAACAAATGAACATCTCAGTTTCCAAAAAAAATAAAAAAACAATTTGCAACTTTTTCGTTCAGATAATATGACTTAAATACTGATACAGTAGGTAATTTCGTTGGTGTAATAATAATAATAAAATCCACATCACAACACACAGATCTACTTGATCCCACAGTAAGCTATTATTAGTTTGTGTCGTGGAAACAAAGCAAACGTGGTATATACTACATAGAATTACTTATATATTATACTATAGATATATACATAAACACACCCAGACTGGAAAATGGTACCCTGTGTTCATCACACAAAGTCCACCCCCACCGGGAATCGAACCCGGAACCCCTTGATTAGCGGGTAGGCATGCTGACCCCTGCGCGAATCGGGTCGTCGTGTAGGTTTAATATCGGTGGCATATTTATAGTAAGTATATCGCGTTAAAAAACTAGGTGCGTTAGGTCCTATTTTCGTTCTCATCACTCAGGTCCCATTACAAAAAAATTGCCTGAATCTATTAGTTAGTCAAATAAAAAAATTGATGTAGAGTTTTGGGAGTAGGTACGTACATAAGTATTAAAATATTACGATATGATTGGGATAAGATTTAAAACCTATAATTTAACCTCAGATTACGTTTCCGTGATTGATAACTTAACTAATTTACTATCGAAATATTAATTGTTTTTACGAATCCAAGTAACCTTTAAACACGAAGTTTTTTTTATCAAAAACCGAATGAACTGTTTCACAAGAAATATTGCCGTTTCTCGGTTGGAACACAGAATGTTCTAGATTAACACATGGGAGTCAGGTATATCTGAGGGAATCCCGAAAATTGGACATTAATAATATCAGTGACGACCCGATTGGCGCAATGGTCACCATGCCTGCCCGCTAATCAAGAGGTTCCGGATTCGATTCCCGGTGGGGGTGGACTTTGTGTGATGAACACAGGGTTCCATTTTCCAGTCTGGGTGTGTATATATATATATCTATA
This sequence comes from Zygaena filipendulae, assembly GCA_907165275.2. Taxonomy (NCBI): domain Eukaryota; kingdom Metazoa; phylum Arthropoda; class Insecta; order Lepidoptera; family Zygaenidae; genus Zygaena; species Zygaena filipendulae. Next base: position 6,528,765 of record OU015674.1, read on the forward strand.
GTATATTATATATGTAATAATATGTGTAGTATATACCACGTTTGCTTGGTTTCCACGACACAAGCTAATAATAGCTTACTGTGGGATCAAGTAGATCTGTGTGTTGTGATGTGGATTATTATTATTATTATTATTATCAGTAGATCCAGATATATAAAAAGGTGTAAAGAATTTTTTTTTTTTAATATTATTATCAATCACATTGGATATATATATACCGGCCTTGTCCCCATCCTTTCAATCCATAATAATTTAAACAAACAACCTATCAATATAACGAAGAGGTACGACACAGCTTGTCCTGGGAATTGAGCACGTGGAGTGAGGGAAAGCCTGAATATTTAAATATTAAAGCAACCTACAGTCAATTAACGGTTGAAGTCCTTCGGCAAATTGTAGCGCAATATTATTACCAGGAGCGAAACTCAAACACCAGTTGGAAATGACATTATTGGAATTCATTTTATAAACTACTAGCTGTTCCTCGCGATTTCACTCGTGTTAATTTCGGTGTTCCCGCGGGAATTTCGGGATAAAAAGTACCCTATGTCACTCAGGACTACCGTAGCTTCCTATAAGTGAATGAATTTTCAAAATCGGTTCAGTAGATCCAGGAGATTACCCCCTAGAACGTCAGAAACTCGCAAACTTTAGCTCTTTATAATATTAGTATAGAGTAGCTGTTCTCGCGATTTTATCCACGTTAATTTCGGAGTTCCCGCGGGGATGCCTGACAAAAAGTACCATATTTATTTTTCTGTACCCCTGAAAACGTGTATGCAAAACTTCATGATGATCGGTTGAAAAGGCGTGAAAATGTAAATAACAAATAGACTTGTCAGCACTGTGTTGTACCTACCTTGATGCCTGACTGCAACGCCGGGTGTCGAAGGTTCGATCTCTGTAGGTATGTAATTTTAACTCATACCTAAAAGATATTACCTAACTGTTTTCGAGAGATACCTACGTTGGAAAACCGACAAAATCTACACTAACGCAAGCGAATCTGCAGAAATATATTATGTGTGCCTTTTCTTTCAAATCTATTCACTCATTCATGCGAGATCGAGTCACAAACTTCTAAAAATCTCCAAAAACTTTTACATATTTTGTGATACCTATTAGTCGTAATGTACCTACATATATAAAATCCTATAAATAATAATAATAATAATTCATTTATTTCAGGCAAAATAACCCATACAATGATGATAAAATAATAAAAAAATAAATTGAATAAGATTCATCAAATAAAATAAAATAAAATTAAAATAAAATTAAAACAAAATTAAAACAAAATTAAAATAAAATTAAAACAAAATTAAAATATAATTAAAACAAAATTAAAATAAAATTAAAACAAAATTAAAATAAAATTAAAACAAAATTAAAATAAAATATAATGGAATTGATAGCTATTAGCGCAGGTTAAAAAATCCGCTTTGTACCATCCGAAGCCACCTTCCCAGCTCCGCCCTCCAATTATTAGGGGAACATATGTTCCGCGAAGCCTGTAATTTCCCATCCGATACATCCTTATTATTCCGCTTCGTTTGCACGTTCGTTCCGAAACGGATACCAGACATTTATGTTTTAACACAGTACAAAAACCTTATAAACCTTTTGCGTGTCGATTCGAAGTTACACTGTATTTCTTTTGGAACTTTGAGAGTTAAAACTTTGGAAAGCAACGGACGAAATCCACAGAAGTGACTCGCGTTGAGAAATAATAACGAACGCTGTTTTATAAATAAGTAGCTGTGCCCCGCGGTTTTACCCGCGTGGGTTTCGGAATTCCCGCCTAATTTATTTCTTAAACCTTCCCTGAACTTCCACAAATATTTCAAGATCAAAGAAGATTCACTCATTAGAATAGAATAGAATACTCTTTATTGTACACCAAAATAATATTACATTGGATTATGAATAAATTTACAATACACAGAAATATTTGATCCCACATATTTGATTTGATCTAGCTTTAAGCTTAGTAACAGATTGAAATTTAATTTAATTCGTGGATTTAATTAACAAGTAATAAAACTAAAATTTTATACATTGGAATATTGATTTCAAAAGAGTTAGTTATTGAAACATTCGCCGGGAGTGAATACAAAAGTTTGTGAAACTTTCAGTACGTTTCAAATGTAAAACTTTCATACTGAGAATTCGAACCTAAATTATTCCTACAATTGAATACTTAAATTGGTTGCTTACAGTAAAGAAGCAGGCGACCGATTCAGTAACGCTAACCTGTACCGGTAAATTGTTCAACGCTCAGTGGAACATCATCAAATCCATGTCCGAAATAAGATATATTTAATGTGAACCACATCTCTGACAGCGCCGTTGGTGTACTAAAATAATAAAAATAAAGCTTTATTCCATTCAATTGTTATTAAATAAATGTTATGTTGCTAATTATTTTATTTCAATTGTTTATTTTACTTAGATCCTATGTTAGTATTGTTAGTGTTTCTTACCGCCGCACTCAGAGTCGACTTTAATGATTACTTAGTTAAGTATAGATTTTTAAAACAAAATTGCTGCAATCAGAGACGTTCAGTAAATTAATGTTAATTGGCATTTAATGAGATGTAATTTAATTAGTTAAATGCCAATTAACATTAATTTATTAAATTTGTCTGATTGCGGCAGTTTTGTTTTAAAAATCTGTACTTAACTAAGTAATCATTAAAGTCGACTCTGAGTGCGGCCGTTAGATTTTAAATGAATGGACTACTTTTGGGCAAATGCCTCCTCCATCCACTTCCATTCTTCTCTATCCTGGGCTATTTCAAGCAAATTTTTTCCAGCTACCAGTTGGTGTATTAGTGGTTAGTAAACATGACTACGCCAGGTTTCGCGGGTTCTATTCCCTGCATCAGAGTACACATTTATGCGATTGAGTGCATTCGAAGAAGACATAGATAGTTATAAAGATACTGGCTGGTCCCCGCGGTTTTACTCGCGGTAGTTTCGGAGTTAACAAACTACTTTTTTCGACGCTCCAACAATTATTATTATCTATCGTTATGTTTCGACTAATTAACACAAAACTTTGACAATTTACTGATTATATACCATTTTGAGCGTGGAGACATACCACACAAGTGACAAAATATATTATTGTTTCTTGTTTAGTTTTATTTCGTTTTTTTTTTTTTCTTTATTTTGTTATTATTTATTTTGTTATTCTTTAATTGTTTTCATTTGTGTTGTTCTGTATGTGTTCATTTGTGTTGTGTTTCTCCTTTTGCTTAAATAAATCTTTCTTTCTTTCTTTCTTTTTTTCATATAGGTACCTGAACCTTCCTCATGAATCACTTCTATCTATCGGTGAAACCGCATGAAAATCCGTTCAGTAGCTGTTGAGTTTCTCGCGAACAGTCTGAGAGACAAACAGAGACAGACAAACAGACGCGGCGAAGGACTTTTTTTTATAATATGTAAGGATTAATCGGTTCATTTTAGTGTGCCACCAAGAATTAAGGCCAACCGCGCTGTAGCCTGTATCATACCTATATATACTTATACATATATACCGACATTGTATATATATTGTATATACCTACCTAGTGCCCTTTACTCATTCCCAACGGTCATACTCTGCAGATAACACGATGGGAAGAAGCAAACAAACTTACAGCACAAACATGACACGTCCCGTGGGCAAGTAAAAACTTATTTAACTGTTTACTTATCCACAGTGTAACTTCCCCGAGCGTCTGTTACATTCCTTGACAGCTGTCAAACAACTGATCCGGTGTTTGTGGATACTATCATGGTGAGTCTACACTCTCGCTCTCATAAATTAGGCTTTATTAAGTAGCTACTAACTGTTCTCCACTGTTTCACCCGGAGTTCCTGCGAGAATTCGTGATCAATCGATGAATAAATTGTGTTTCGCTTTTTATTGTCCATAGGTTTAACAGTTTAGTAAAAGTTTATATTATTGAAACGAAAAAAAATGCCTATCTATACTAATCTATCACTTACCTATATAATAAAGAGGAAAGATTTGATTTTTTGTTTGTTTGTTAAGATTTAACTTATACATAGAAACTACTGGAACGATTTCAAAAATTCTTTAACCATTAGAATGCAACATTGTCTCTGGGTAACATAGGCTATATTGTAACCCGGAATTCCCGCGGGAACTCCGGAATTACCGCGGGTGAAACCGTGGCGAACAGCTCGTTTTCAAAATTAACCCATTTTTATATTATCATCCTTGAGAATAACGTCAGTAGTACTAAGTAATATACAAACAAACTTTACCTCTAATGTTAGTGTGGATTGAAAATTATTCGATTTGGAATTCATAAATCGAATGCATAATGGTGTGACAATAGGGTGTAAACGCACCATCGATCGGCATCACGGTTATAGGCAAAGAGTATATCCACTGCGTTAGGTAATCAAGTATTTCACGTCGCTTGGGACGCAGTATCGTGAATTGTCGAATGGACATTATCGTTTTGTTCATGGTTCATATTTAATTCAAAAGTAGATCGATAATGATTGAACTTATTATTCACTAGTTTATACCTTCTAGAGACTTTAGATTAGTTATAACAAGTGTATAAACTGGATTGAAACAAAATAACGTTTTGACAGTGGGTAATTGATAAAATGTCTTCAAAGGAGTTATGTTGTAGGTACAGTCAGCAGAAATTTGTAAAAACTTGACAAACCAGACAACTTGATTGAATTTTATTGTGTTAGTAATAAAGTTCAAAGCCTGACAAAAGTGTTTCCATATTGCTGCTTCTGGTTGTACAATAATAATAATAATAATAAACTCTTTATTGAACCCCACTTAAAGTAAACAATAAAAAAAAACAATGTGTTAAAATATAGGCAGAAACTTAACAAATCCAGCTAGTCCTCCAAAGAAATAAAAACAATTATTTAAGAACCAACAATTTAATATCGTTCCGATATACAACCATTAACCGATTGTTCCCGAAACGTTTCCCAAACCACAAAAAACAGCAACCTATTTCTACCGAAAAAAAAAAGTACCCAGCATTGTAAAAAACATCACAATCCCTGTTATTCTCTAAAAAAACTCCCACAAATAAACATTTTAGCCGACATGTTACATCGTTCCGTTATATTTAGAAACGATGGGGCGCACCCAACAGCCTCTACCATGAGTTCGCTGATGTTGTAAGTATAGGACTTAAGTAAAATTATTTAGGGTCCCTAAAATTATAAAAATACAGCCGCCTTTTCGAGGACACTTACGTAAAAAAAAAAAATTAAACCTAACTAATATTATAAATGCGAATGTGTTTGTTTTTTAAACGTTCAAGCCTTAACTACTACATTGAAGATTGCAAGTGGTCAGGGGTGCAAAAAAAGACATAGGGTTCTTTTTACCCCGGAATTCGCGCGGAAATTCCAAAATTAACGCATGCGAACCCGCGGAGAACAGCTAGTTGCGATATAAATTCAAACCCTTAGCAAAATTATTCAGTTAAGGTCCTACCACACTAAATCAGCGAAATTTTCTTGATGAAAGATTGAGTGACATTATTTTGACTCCCATATTTTAAACTTTTTACTAAAACTCACAGTAACACCGCTGATGTTTTAATGGACCGAAGACATTATTCAACGATACAAGACGGAAATATGTCAACTCTGGGGATTTAAAAAAATGAGGCACGTTTGTGTTTCTTTATAGATTAACTCCCCGTTTTATCCGTCGGCCAGTGCTTAATGGATTGTTTAATGAACTAACTGACATCAAGCTGAATGTTCACTTGGCGTGTGATATATATATATTTGTTTTTGCTAGCTAGCTGTTTCCTGCAGTAGCCCCCGCGAAGCTTTGTCTGACGTTGTAAAATGTAAAGGTTTAATTCTGTGCTTTTGTTTCGAACGGAATTTTGAATAAAACTAACGCTTTATAACCTAAACCTGAAAAATAAACAAGGATAACTTAAAAGAAACAAAACCAAAAAAACTAAAGGTCGCCAAAAAAGCGGTAGGTACATACTGATGTAGGTACTTATATCAACTTTTGGGTGATGTATTTATACCGTATACATCACCGAAAAGTCGATTTTTTTATATAACGAAACAACAAGCGATATTTTTCCCCGTCAAAACTTTGTATCTAGATAGGAAATGTCTCTTTTCAACGTAATAAAGTTAGTGAAAAGGCTTTTTTTTCAACTGAAAGGATGGCAAGGGTCAATTGTTTAACGACCGGATGTGACGACCCGGAAAAACTGTAAGAAAACACTTGACAGCAATGTCGGAAGCCATCGTAATAACTATACATAATCGGGTTATTTAGCTCCCAACTAAAATATTGACTTACAACGTTCTAACAAGTAACAACTATGGATTCCCCAAATTTCGGGTTCAAGTTTCAATGTTACTCAACTTACTATCAAATTATGGGAGCCTTTGTAAATAATATATCGACGGATTCCTACATACCTAATACTAAATCGAATTATTCCTGAGATTATAATATGCAAAAAGAAAAGAAACAATAGATACACACCTAATGTGCATATAGAAGGAAACTTTGAAGAATAAATAACAAAAAAAAGTTCTTAGACGAACCACGGCTCGAACTCGAAACGTAACAATTTTTTTTTTACATCGTGCTCAAAGAAGATTCACACTACAAATTCATAACTATCATTTCGACGACTGGACCGATTCTTTAGTCTAAATGAGGATTTCAGAAAAATTGGAATTTTTTTCTCTTTCAAATTTAATCGTATTGAATTTCGGACCAGACAACATTGATTGGGGGAGCTCAATAACTAATTATAATTTGACCCTTTTTTTATTCAATCATATTTATTTTCTATTTCATAAAAGTCGACTTGTTATTTGTTAGTAAACTATTTTATTCACCACAAGACATACTTACGTGCTAGTTAAACAGAAAAAGTATACTGAGCGATGTATCTTGAGTAGTGAAGTACAGAGATCAAAAACTTCCAACATCATTCAAATCACGTGTTTCGATACTGAAATGAGTAGGTATAGACAATCCATCACGCTGTGATATGGGTCGGGTACAGTCAACAAATTAGTTGCTGTAGTGTCGTTTTTAACCGACTTGAAAAAACATCTTTATCGACGAATATATACCAATAAGCTATTTAATTAATTATTTTTAGTCCGTCTTGTAGATTAATATTGGACACGTATTTTTTATTTTTTTACGTAATCAAAAAATAACGGCGATACATTGAGTTGAAATTTCGCGTGACGTCACAACCCGGTGCAGTTTGTGTGGGGCTTATACTGAATATTGACATCACGAGTCCCCCATCCTAAACTTTAATGCGCTTTATCTATGTTAATTTTCATTTATTTGAAAAAGCAAAAAATACGTGCCTATTATTTTTTTTATTTTCTAACTGACGGACTAGAATTTTGATTTTCATACCCTGGAGAATACCCAATTGGAATTTCTAATCACACAGGCGGCAAACGAGTTACTGAGATGTGTGGTAGTTATATTAGGAACTAGCTAGCTGTTCCCCACGATTCTACTCGCATTAACTTCAGAAATCCCGCGTTCATTTTCTGTACCTCTGACAACGTGTAATTTTAACGTGCAAAATTTCATAGCTATCGGTTGAGTAGTTGGCAAACAGACATAGGTTTACATTCTCATCTATAATATTAATAAATATATTTAATATATAATCTGTATGTAGTATTGTAATCCAAATGCCGCACTTTCTATCTTTCTTTTCATTCTCTCCCTCTAACGTAGGTTGCCTATGAAAAGATTGTTCTTAGCAATATAGGCCACCTAAATCGTACACTACCTACTATGCCTCTATGTTTTTGTAATGTGTTTTTTACTGTGTGCGCGCAATAAAGCATAATTATTTTAATTTGAATTACTTAATATGGATAATTACCTATAAGTATAATAGATATTATTCATCAAGTTGCGTTGCCAACCGTACAAAGTAATGCAGTAAAATTCTTCAAAAGGGAACTGTTCGAAAATGTAGATCGAAACTCGAATAAGGAAGGTCAATCTAAAATTAACCCTAAATAGACAACAATACATATCAATGTTGCTTGATGAAAGGTTTCTTTGTACACTCGGCTGTCGGCTTACGGTATCTCTTGGCCTGTGACCTTAGTCGACGGTACGTGGTAAAGCATCTGTATCCGATTATTAAGATGAACAGACAGACTAAAAAGTGTTTTGATTATATCAGGGAAGATTTTGATTGAGTTTTAGCAAGAACCGAAGATGGCGCTTGCGTCGTTTATTTTCGTGTGATAGAAGTCAAGCTAAAAGTGGGTTTTTCAGTGAATTGCTGTGTGTATTGGCCAATAATTTTCGCAGTAGCATTTCAAACTAGCCGATGGTTTGCAATTTCAAACCTTACAACGATGCTAATAGACAAACATTACCTAATTTTTTTTACTTGAAACTGGCCAAATGCATTTTGTTAACCTTCTTCTTCTTCTTCTTTTTTCAATATGGCAAAGCCTTGAATAGGTAGGTGCACTATTCATGCCAATATCAGTCAGAGAAAACAGTGGGCAATTACAAATAGCAAATAGGTATTTGTTAGGACAGAATATGAACAGATTCAGAAAGATTGTTGTCATCATCCCTAAGAAGAGGGCTTTTATAATACATGTAAAACTATACCTTGACATAGGTAAATAAGAAGAAGACTATGTAAATTTTATGTATTTAGAACATTTTTATTAGTGCAAAAAATATATGAACCTTTTTGCTGAAGAAATAAATAACGTTTTTCATTTAAGTTCATTTGAATTACCATCATAATTTTCTATTTACCCTATTTTTCATATTCTCCAATCGATTTCTTTCTAAATGAAAAACATTTTAGAAGATATATTTTTTTATAGCGAGCCGCGCTTTGACCCTTGTAAGGGTATTAATAGGATTATGCTGAAGCGATAAAGCCTGTACTTTATTGCCACTGATTAATTAAATAAAATTGTCTTTTTTTAAAACCCGACTGTTGTTACATTTTATTTAAAAACCGACGGTAAAATCGTTGACAACTTTTTTTACTACTCTCAAACAATGAAAGTAATTTATATCGACATCACAAACCTAAGTACAGGATAATTTACGATGTTAAACAAAAAGGGGTTGCCAGCTCGCGATTCGAAAATCCCAACGAAACCGACATCCACGCTCCGCTGTCATGGATAAAGTAGCAAATAGTATGATCCATTTGAAGCGTGTTCATTTCACGCGTATAAAATGTAATAAGCAACATAAATCTAGTGTGTTGAAACAAGGAACAACGAACGAAAAGCGAAACTATATGTTAACGCGACGCGCTAAGGTCAACTCTCTATTGTCGTTGCGAAAGCAATTTTTGGGCATATTATGAATAGAAATACACCCCACGTTTGGTAGCTGGGGGATTGTGAGTTGGCAAATAACATGTGCAACCCTTATTACATATAATATTTATTGCAATCGCTCACCGTGTTTTGTGAATGAGAGAACCCTAAGGACTTTGGTAGTTTGATGCAGTGGGTTCGAGGCTGTCAGCGTTCTTATAAATGAACTAGTCGTACCCCACGGTTTCACCCGCGTGAATTTCGAATCCCCTCGGGAACTCCACGATGAAAATCCTTTCTTAGCTGATGTGTACTCCCATAAACTACATGCCTTTGAGCTTCACATGGCCATGTAAAAGTATACGGTACATTTATACAACATTAAACGGTTATACAACATTTTTTTCTAAAATAAAAGTAACTAGCCCAGGTTACTCCTTATAACATCAGCAGCTATCTTTCAGTGAAAGTCCCGTTAAAATCCGTCCAGCCGTTTCAGAGATTAGCCGAAAGAGACAGACAGACAGAAAGACAGCGACACAGACAGACAAATAAGTATTCGAAAAATTGTTTTTAAGTAAGAATTACAAATAGACAATTCAATTTTATTTATATGTATAGATGTAGTTTTCAATCTCATTTTAAACAAATAATTTTTTTTTTTCTATATTTTTTAATTATTTTACGCGCTAAGCGATGCAGGTTCCGCATTACTTTAAACTACTTGAAAGTGTAACAAAATAATCGTCTGGACACAACGTTTCTACCCTGCATTTGCACAATTATTGTGTACAAATGGTAGGTACTAACACAATAACTGTATAATGTTTTATCTTCGTAGTAATTACCCCCGGGTACACATTCCAGCCTCTCGACATTCGCAGCAGATAATTGCAGAAGAAAGTTTGTCCGTAACTTACGTTGACTTTGTCAGAGTAATGAACAAATTAGTTTCAAGGTCTCACAACACATCCAAGAACGAAGCCCGAAGTAATTTAACACGGTATTAATAATAGCATACGAATAGTCGAGTATCTCTCGAGTGTCTTATCGTCTCCCTCGTTTTCAGACAAATTAATGAGACAGAGATACTTTCGAAATAGCTGCTTGTTAAGCAGCCACTATCATAATACACAGGCCTAAGTAACAATGGAGAGATAAGTTACTATTAATTAAAGTATTTGTTCCGTTAATGGGATACTAACAAAAACAGTTCCTGTACAATGAGCAGAACCCAAAGGAGACGGGCGGATTTGGGCTCAAACCAAACCCAAATGTACACAAATGAAATATTTATCATAATTTTTTTTCGGTTTTTTTGTGGTTAATCATAAAATATTAAGCAGTTTTATAATTGGATATAAAATTAAATATTTAATCGAAATAATACTGACTTTCCTTGTTTTCACTGTGAAGCAATGTTGCCAGATGAAATAGGTAAGCTAATCGATATTATTACAAAAATCGAACAATTAATTAACTATTCAAAATACTATAAAAAGTGATTTTAATGCTGGGAACCTCCTTTTTTTTGGATTCGATTAAAAAACACCATATATTTTTAAATAATGGTTTCTTCGTTTAAAAAAAAAACATTTTGTAAATAATGGTTTCTTCGTTTAAAAAACACCATATATTTTTTAAATAATGGTTTCTTCGTTTAAAAAACAGCATATATTTTTTAAATAATGGTTATGGTTAAATAATGGTTTCTTCGTTTAAAAAACAGCATATATTTTTTAAATAATGGTTATGGTTAAATAATGGTTTCTTCGTTTAAAAATACCATATATTTTTTAAATAATGGTTATGGTTAAATAATGGTTTCTTCGTTTAAAAAACACCATATATTTTTTAAATAATGGTTCTTCGTTTCAAAAAAAGTCGTAACTCGTAATTTATAAATTAAATCGATTTCATAATCGATTGTCAATGTTTTAATATACAGGCAACCTACTAAGAGAACTGTCAATATCAAATGATTCTAGCTGGCTGTTAAGAGGTAGAATAAAATCGAGACATGTAAGTAAGCTCAAAAATATATTTTACTTATATTTTAGTTGACAGTTCTCGTAATGGTAGAGAGGCTATTAAACAATATTATTGTAATTGCTTGGTAGGAAAAAGAACTGTAGGTTGCTGTTGTCATGTGATGTCCATAATATGGTACCTAAGCTGGGCGAGGCATCAAGAGAATTTAATACCGCCTGCACAGTTTTTAGATGATATTTTAATAGTTTATGATGAAGTGGACGATGAATAAATCATTATAAGAGAAATGTTTTTAATTCATACTCCCTTTGCTTTTTTATAATTCTCTTAAACCTCTAAGAATCTAGTTGGACGGCCGCTGAATCTTCAATGTGTGAATGTCCTACAATAAATTCAGGTTAGTTCTAGTTTACAATAAAGTCAAATGATTATTTTAAAGTATATCTAACGTGAGAGGTCGGTGTATGAATACCTTAGAGGTTGTTTTTGTACCAACCATTAACATCCTATATTTTCTTTCTCCCATTAAGAAATCGTAAAGAATTCAGTTTTATTTAAATGGTATTAATATACAAATAAAATAATGCAGTAATCGTTACTGTACACCACAGGCCCAACTTTCTATGAACTTTCGCCCGTCTCCTTTGAATTGCTTTAAGACCATCACCTTTAAGCAGGCCTGCTTAAAGGTGGTTTTCTTACGATAAAGCAGAGCATCTCGATTTAAGTTCTGCTTTAAGAGCTCATAGTAAGCCCGCAGGTCGTTGTTTGTCACCGAGCTCTTAGAATCGTCTTAGCAGCTGATATATTTCTATTGGTAAGCGAAGACCTCCAAGGATTTCCTGATATTGACGGTCACATAATATAATCAGCAACAAAAATACGCGAACGCTGGCATGTTAGTGGAATCAAGAATCAAGTTTAAACCCATTCGAGATTAAATTGAAAACGCAACTTGCTTTTATTAAAGTAAAGAACTGAGTTAATAGAACTTATTTCATCACTTAGAATTAAAGACAAAAAATGCAAGCACTGGATTTGCAAACGGTATGCTGTCATTCGTGATGTTATGCTTGATTTTTATCAAATTCACTTAAGTATATGATGGCGAAATCGTTTTAGATGTTGGAAATATGAAGTGACAAGGTCTTTAAGTCCCGCTGTTTGGCCCCAATTTAATAATTTTGCCGTTCAAATCCACAAATCTCTACATTCTACATACTCAGCGTACCTATCTTAAAACAAATGCGTATAATACACAAAAAATAAAGCTCAGCACACAAACAGATTGACGATAAACAGATCCATTGAACACTCGAAGTGCGCGCAGCCTTACCTATCAACGAAGTGAAATAAAAGAGCAAACGTTATGAGGACTGCGTAGCATCACGACTCATGTCAGCTTTGAGCTTTGGAGTGTTGAAAGAAGCCGATAAAAAGTAAAAACCAATTATAAAATTATTCACTGAACTGTGTTGCAAGTTGGAGATTTAGTTTTTGAAATAGAAAAAAGTTCCTCCTTACTCCTTAGACAAAGAATGCATCCGAGACTTAAAAAGACTCTTTTTTTTAATATTATGAAGCTTTTAAGCATTTTTTTATATAACTAGCTATAAGTTGTTTCAAAACAAAGTTTTATTTTAAATTTTAAATATCAAGCATTTATTGTCGCTAACCGCAGTAAGTAAACGAAGCATAAAAACCAGTCTTGTCCGAAATCAAAACAATCACGCATACATTAACATACTTAGGAAACTGAGAACCTTCCTTTATTGGAGTCGGTTAACATCTGTCAACAGACGGAAGTATTTAAGTGATGAGAAACAGAAGACTTCGTTATCAAGTGTGTGCAGTCTACACACTCGAGTTGTTGAGTCACGAGTCGTTTGAAAAAGATTTTTTAACTCCTCAAACAGAGAAACATTGAATAACTGAGGGACAGCAAATGTTTACGTATCTCAAACAGCATCGCAAACACACCCGGGCCCTTATTCACTATGAACATAACACGTGGCGTTAAGATAATGCGCCACGAAAATAGATTTTCCCTCGCGCTCAACGAAGTTTCACTTCAAAATAATGCATTTACAACGTGTCTTATGGTCATAAAGAATATTAATATCTACTAATATTATAAATGCGAAAGTAACTCTGTCTGTCTGTCTGTCTGCCACGCTTTCACGTCTTAAGCGATTCAAGCGATTATCACAAAATTTTGCCTACACGTTGTTAGGGGTACAGTCTGTACTGTACCGTACAGAAAAGAACAAAGAGTACTTTTTGTCCCGGAATTCCCGTGGTATCTGCGAAATTAACGCGGGTTAATTTAACCGCGGTTAAGGTAACCGCGGAGAGCAGCTAGTTTCTAATATTTTGGAGTCCGAAGAATTTGGAATTGTGTTTTTGGGACGCGACGCCTGTTATGGGCAAAGAATGTTGTTGTTCATAGTGAATAAAGGCCCACCTCTCACCTATCCACCACCATCTCGAATCGTCCATTGTTTCGACTTTGCACACTGATGGTAAGACGTAAGTACAATTGAACAGATTTTGATGTAAGGTTATAAGGTTAAGGATATGGTGGTAGTGCCCCAGGACACCGAAGTGGTTATCCGAGACAAAAATCCGGCATCGTTTCATATGTAGCTACCAACTATTATTATTATCAAAGAAAAGCGACGGGAAATAAGATCAGATCTCGCGGCAGTAAAAAAACGATACCTACTCATCGGTGCACTTTACAATCAATGTCTAGATTTTAAAGTGCAGTGTGTATAAAAATAAAATTGAAGTGTCTGTTTGTAATTTCCAATTAAGTAATAGTTTTTCACTTAATGCATACGAAAGTATATAATTATACGGTACTAACATCAAAAAATCAATTTTTAAAATTTTTCTGTCTGCCTGTCAGTCTGTCTGTCTGTTTGTTCCGGGTAATCTCTGAAACGGCTGGACCGATTTCAACGGGACTGTCACTGGCAGATAGCTGATGTTATAAGGAGTAACTTAGGCTATTTTTTATACCGGAATTCTCGCGGGATCTCCGAGATTAACGCGGGAGAAACCTCAGGGAACAGCTTGTTTAACTAATAAATAATAATAATATTAATCCATACGGGAGTGCGTGTAAAAAGGGCCTAAATTTTCCTAGTATGGGTGTAGTTGTGGACTGTGGCTACTATGTGACTTTATTAATGGAGCACTCGAGTTTTGCCTTCCAGTTAGAGTGTAACGTGGTACGGACTTTTACCACTTTTTACCACTTAGTACCATATCTGGAGCGCACCAAGTGTACTTACTTTATAACCATCGCTAGATGCTTACAAAGTGGCTTCATTGATGTACGGTTGAGTAATCGAAAATAGGAACTTATTTTTTTTGCAGCAATATTTTGCTTTAACATTTAAAAAAGTTCTTTTGGCGCGTTGAGAATATTTTTAACAGATACGGCGGCTGGTTCGTTCGAATTTCAAATTCACATCATAAAGTATAATCTACAACTTCTGACAATTTTAGTTTTTAAAATCCGTTTAAATTCAATATTTAAAAACTGACTTTGGCTTCAGGACCCAAACAGCTTTTGCTCCACAAACAAAAGATTAGTTAGATCTTTTGTTTGTGGAGCCAAAGCTGTTTGGGTCCTGAAGCCGAAGCCAGTTTTTAAATATTACTTAATTACCGGCAGAGAAGACAAACGAAATTGAAAAATCACTAGGTTAACTGGCTAAATAAAAAAAAAACATTCACCAACAAGTAAGTCGGACGTAACAAACCGTGATTCACCGACAATTAAACAATTATTCGGCGCCTGTAAATTATAATTGAAGACCTTGTCTCTTCGAAGAAGGGAACATCCTAGCCCAAAGGTCGTAACTATGGTATCTCGAAAGAGACGAGAGAGTAATGTCGTATCGCATTGTCTCTTTTCCACAATACAACTAACAGCAATAAAGGAGCGCTTAGTATAGTCGGTTCTCACGCACCTGAAGCTCGTCTAATTAAATCAAAACAACGCTATTCGTTACAGAGTTTCAGATATGATTTAAATGTTTTCTTTTTTAGGGTTGTGCGTATATTATGTAGTGAACTAGCCGTTGGAACTTTTCTTCATATTCAGAAGGTTTAGCCTCATGCTTATAAGGAGTCATTTCAGCCCCCAAAGTCATCTAAATGGCTATAACTAAATTCCTTAGCTTTCTAAGATTCTGTAACGATTAATCGTTACCGATTTTTTTTTTATTTATTTATTTATTCAAGAAAAAGGTACAGAAATTATGATTTTCATGTCACTAAACTTACATAAGTTTGTCGTGACATAGTAGGTATACACAGTGCCCTCTGCAGGAATAACACGTGTAGATATAGCTACTGACCATTAAATTATTTACAACGAATTGCTAACAACATTACCAACATTTAAATTTACTATTTTTATAATTTAACTATTGTACTACATTTTTCTAAGGAATTTATCATCGATCGATCATCCAATCAGCTGTGCAATTGTCCACGTGTGTGGGATCAAGTAAGTGAGTGTTATTATTATATTATAATCACTTCGAAAAACTTTCAAAACAATTTTAAAATACGTTTATTAATAAATAAGGTAAAAAAAAAACAATGACTTATTCGGAACTATGACGACCAATGTAGGTAGAGACTCAAAATGACAAAAACCGACTCGCGCTTAACTATCCCACATTTCGTTCTAATTACAATTCTTGACGATAGATAGTAAAATAGAGGCTCAGATACCGTAGCATGAATTATTAATTAGTGTTTTTTAACTGGCAACACCACGGCACATAAACACGACACGCTACGGTAAGGTTGGATTGAAAAACATGTAAAACAAAACGATTAATCTTAAGCACATTTCTTACAAAATAGATTATACTTAAAACGATTTTTTTTTTATTGAAAATCGAATTCGGGAACCAAATAATATGTTAGACTTTCGGTCAATGTATGGAAAGTCTGGATGAGAATGTTATGCATGTTTCGAAGGCTTCCGCCGTCGCTTTTGTCATTTATTTTTGAGTTAAATTAAAACAAATTTTGGATTTTCACTTATTATAAAGTATAAAGTTAATGAACGATGCGCAAAACTCCATAATAAAGATAAGAAAATGAAGGATAGACGGAAAGAGTAAGAGTTAAGAGAGACAATGTGTGAATATTGCGGATGTCCCAAGCTCTAGATAATAATATTAAATGATGAATTTATGACTGCAGTAGAGCCGTGAGCCAGTTTCAAGGGTTCCTAGGCCCTAGCTGTCTAGAAATTACCTTTACGATAATAACGATATCCTAATACTCTTGTTTTGCATACGTTACTGTACACGTTGTTAGGTGTACAGAAAGGGATATAGGGTACCTACCTACTTTTTATCTCGCAATACCTGCGGGATCTCCAAAATGGAATGGAACAGCTAGTAGATAAAAATTGTAATTACATACAGTTTATAGTAAGTTAATAGGTAAGCAGCAGCTGGTATTTAAATAATATTTTAGTTTGAGAAAACCCAAGGCTGCTAGATGATTAGATGAAATTTTGCTTGTCATTTTGTAATCTGTCAACTAAATCGACAAAAAAGAAGATAAAATTTAAATAGATTTCATCATTATTAACCGATATTCAATTTTGCTTACGTTTGAAATACCTAATCAGGTAGAAACTTATCAATTTATCCCTAAGTAAGTAAGTGGACATAGGGGTTTATGACGAGCTTGCACGGAATTTTACCATGCCAAAGCTATATAAAATACTAGTTGTGTCCCACAGTTTCACCCGCGTCAATTTCAGAGTTCCCGTTAAAAAGTACCCTATGTGTTAATCTAATGTATAAGCTATATTATTTTAAAGTTTCATTTAAATCCATCCAGTAGTTTTTGCGTTGAAAGAGTAACAAACAAACATACAAACATCCATCCATCCATCCATCCATCCATCCATACATACTTACAAACTTTCGCGTTTATAATAATAGTAGGATTTCAGTAGGTTTCTATTTTCTATTTGATAGGTAGGTTACCTAACCTATTTAAAAAAAACATTCAAGAATTAAATCTAAACCAAATGAAGTCTAACACAATTTTTATCCAAACAATTATAATCATTAGACCATCGTGCATCGCCGAGATTGACTCTAAACATCACGACGCGGTTCAATGACCGCGTAAAAAATTTCAAATCAATAACTATTATTAAGTAGGTTACATCTATTGTGTCCAAGTCGGTACTTAACTAGCTATACTACATTTTATTGTGTCTATTGAAAACACTTTATGCGTCTTTAATTTTTTAGATTGGTAAGTCGATTTAAAATAATAATCAGCTACTTGTAACGAGTTTCATTGGTGGGTAAACATCAATTAAAAAAAAATAATACCTTATTTTTCATATCTGGCAATAGGTCGCTAAAAATCCCCTTAAAGGTATGGGAACTACATAATAAAATCCCGAATACGGAATTCTATTTTTAAATTTTAAACGGTGATTCTTATTAATGACAATTGGCAACTAAGATTCAGTGTATCAATAGCAAATATTATAATTAAGTGCTTGTAAATTATTGTGTAAAAAACAAGAGAACCTAATCGGAAGGCCTCTAAAACCTGAACTTGTGCAACAAAAAAAATAACAGGTAAGTAAGTAGTAGGTACCTACTTGCATACCTACCAACTTGGACTTGAAATCTGAACATGCGCGGTAAAGTCCTAAAGTTAACAAAAGTTGAACTTTATAAAAGTTATCTAAAGTAAAAATAGTTAAAAAATACCTTGTACAACGAAAAAGCTATCCAATTGTCTAATAGCAGCATACAAATACAAAATCCACTTGAAATTTATCACAACATTCCTTCTAAACACACTATCAAAACTTGTAGCTTTACTTGCGCACTTAGTTACGACACTTTTTAAAAGAAAATTCACATGAAGTACACCTAAAACACAATAAAAACCACCTTTGTTCTTAATTAAACAACTTGTTCACTAATTTTACAGTCGGTAATTGCGTTTTGTACAAGAAAAACTTAAAAAATCGTCAATAACATCCGGAGCAACACCGATCGGCACGCGACGGCCATCTTCCGCGCACGCAAGTTTGAGGTTATTTCCGCTAGAGGGACAACATCAAAACAAAACAAAAAGTTCCTCGAGCTTTTTCCGTTCAAAGCTTGTTTATATTACATATATTATGTCTTGCTATGTATTAAACTTTTTATACTTTATTTAAAGAACAAAGTAAGTTTATTTATCAAATTACTTTATTTAGAGCTTATCGCACTCAGTTTTTAAAATTAAAATACCTCTTCAAAGCTTTTAACAACTTTTTTTTCACCACTTACAACACTGCGATTTATTGCCATGTTTAAAAATTATTAGTATTATACGAAATTACGAATGGAGTATAGAGATAACATTAATTAGAATATTATTTTGATTGAAACTATGTTAAAAATCAAGCTAATTTGTACGAATGGAGTATTTATAGAGATAAAATTAATTACTTAGAATATTATTTTTATTGAAACTGTTAAAAATTAATCTAATTAAGTATGTAGGTATTATACCTACGATATTAAATACTGATTATTTTAAATATTTTATTGTTTACTACATTTATTAACTGAAATAATTTTGAAATTTTACGAATTTTTCATTCGTTCACTGAATTTTTATTCTTTAAAGATCATAAACGAAACATTAAAGTTCGTATTTATTTTAGTACAAATGAAATAATACTATGGCTACATTCAATTGATTAATGTCACTGTCAATGACACAACATGTCAAACGTCAAAACTCAAAATTGTCATTTGTCATAGTTGGAAGTGAAATGTTTGTTTTGTTGTTGATTTTTTTTTTATGTATGTAAATTAGATCATTTTCTTGATTATTATCAGCCAAAAAAGTATGTTAGTTGCTGAAATTTTAGATGTTGAAATTAATAAATAATATTTATTTTTACTTATCATCCATAGATGGCCATTGTGAAGTAAATTTCAAAGCTTTAAAAATGGTGTTCTAAGGTCTAGAAAGCGAATTTTAATAATAATTAGGAAAATTAGATTGGATTCCAGTGCTCTTATGATTAAACAAAGAGTAGACGAAATTTCAAGCAAGTTGGTCACGTCATGGTTACACAGTTTACACCAGTCCTAGTATGTGACCAAGTAAGATTCTGAATCTAAAATTCTAAAATGACCCTTTTTACCGTCACTACAAAAATAAAATACCAAACTCTATACTGCCAAAGTATCTCCTTTGTTCTGTCAAGTTTAAATCCTAATACAATTTAGAAAAATAATGTACCCACTTATTCTCAGCCAGTATCATTCACTTAAACACAAAAAATTAATATAGTGTAACTAGCTGTTCCCTGCACATTAATTTTGGAGTTCCAGCGGGACTTCTGTGATAAAAAGTACCCTATGACCTCTGTATCCCTGACAATGTGTAGGTATGCAAAATTTTATGATGATGAAGTTTGAGCTGTTGGAGCATGAAAGCGTAACAAACAAACAGACTCACTTTCGCATATACAATACTAGCTATTCTAAGTGGTTTCACCCAGGCCACGTTAGTTTCGGAGATCCCGCGAGTATATTAATATATCTGTGCAGCAGGTATTCCGAGATAAAAGTACTTACTACCCTATATTTTTTCTGTACCTACCCTTGACAATGTGTTGGTAGTATGCAAAATTTAGTGTAGTTTCTTCGGCATTAATTTTGAAATTCCCATAAGAATTCCGGCATAAAAAGTAGCCTATGTCCTTCTCTGTACCCCTGACAACGTGTATGCTAAATTTTTCAGTGATCGGTTGAGCCGTTTAGCCGTGAAGGTGTAACAAACAAACAAATAAACTCACTTTCGCATTTATAATATTAGTAAGGATTATTTAGGAGTTAGAATACCAAATAATTATGCAATATTAATAATTGCACTAAGTTATATTCAACGTCAAAATAATATATTTATTGTTTAAAGTCACATGGTTTAGCAGCAGTATGCCACTTGTTATGATATCCTGCCTCATTTTTTACTACCTTAGGTACACAAATCGACTCTTATCTCTACTTAGTTTTTTGACTCATTTTCTGACAAATATCACAGTGGTGTCGCAGATTGGATTTCCACATCAAGGTAGACATTTTTGCTAATTCTAAACGGGGATCATAGAACAGTTAAAAACTAATTGTATAATCTATCTCTATTGTCCCACAAAAAATACAAGTTTTGAAACTAGGCTCAGAGGGACTATTATGTAACTTTTGTTTCTATCATTTTTCGGTTTTAATTAAAAACATGACGGTTTCGCGATTGCATTATCCCAACAATATCTAGCAATCAACCAAAATAAACATGATTACCTAATCAATCACAATATAGCTATTTATCTAAATGAAACTGAAATATGATAGCAACAAAAGCAGTGTGATTAAAATCATGTTGAAGTCCTTTTTTATTATTGATTTATTTATTAACTAGCTGTGCCCCGCGGTTTCACCTTTGCGGACGCACAGTTTCATCACAATCGGACCAATGGTTTCGAAACGCATAGAAAACAGACATACAAACATTCATTTTTATTTATAAAGAAGAAGATAATATGTGGTGGCGTCGGTCCTAACCTAAGCTAAGATACTGTTGGATACTGACATCCGAAATGATAGATGCTGTTTAATCTCAGAAGAATAACTTATTCTTCTGAGTGTTTAATGTACGTTTGTGACAGCGGATAAGGCGAGCGCCACACGGATAAAGCGCACGCCACACAAAACCCCCTAGGTAGACTTAATTCACCTGGAGTAGATCACCGTTGCATTAAGTGCTACGCACGGTATACTTTGTGCACCTGGGTGATCGTGTCTCGTCCAATATGAATTTGAGTAGTACACATATTTTAGTAACTTGTAGTAGGTACTTAGCTGCTTTTAGTAGGTTACTCTTTGGCATTTATTATCCTGTTTTCAACTAGACACATTTTTTATTTTTTTAACATTTTGAGACAAACTCACCAGCAAATTCTATTGTCGTGTGCGTAACGTAACGCAAAACGTTAATTATGTTTTTTTTTTAATAAAAAATAAATATGTACCAAATGTAATTTTAGATTAGCAAGCAAGAGCAAAAAGCTCACTTCAAAGTTCTAAGTAAAATTCAAATGCGTTTTTAACAGTTTTTTGAATCTTATCACTATAGCAATAAAGTTCAATACCGACAATGACTATCTATAGCAACATTCGCACCACGCGCCCAATAAAAACTGTGGTTGAAAACGAAACAGTTTTCACAAATGTATTTGCAAATGGTGAAAACTTTTGTGCTGGCAATATTTAAAACTACCCGCACGGTGCCGGTGCCATCGTCTCTCGCTGCGAACACTATCAAAACTGAAATTGGCTTTGAAACAATGTAAGTGACAATAGTGAAGACGCTTGGGAGCTATGTTATTATTGAGTAGCTTAAAGTTGTATTTGTATGGCGCGGATGTTTTGGGAGAGGTCATCAGTGATCAGAGTAGGACGGTGTCCATAAGATGTCCTCAGAAAGGTTAAATTGAGATGAAAGCAACGTTCGACTGCTCTAAGGAAAAACAAAGCCACTGATTTTTTTTTTTTATTTATTTACCAATTTACAAACATTGTAACAACTTGACAGTGTTAATAATATAGGGAGGTATATGGGTTTAATTATAAAATTATTATTAGAGTAGTTACGTACCTGCTTTTTTTTCCTAATTACACTCCGATACATTTCGAAATGAGTTTTGTATTTTTGCCTCTTTTCACGCATATCGGACCTTGCACCTGACCTAGACCTTGACCTTGACCTATGTATGGTAGGTACATACAACCATCAAAAAGGCTTTATTCTTACAGAAATTAAAATTAAGAAATTCATTTAACTATGGAAGATTTGTCTATACTAATGTTATAAAAAGAAAAGATTTGATTTTTTGTTTGTTTGTTACGATTTAACTCAAAAACTACTTGACCGATTTCAAAAATTCTTTCACCATTAGAAATGTACATTATTCTTGAGTAACATAGGCTATATTGTAATCCAGAATTCCCGCGGGAACTCCGAAATTAACGCAGGTGAAACCGCGGGGAACAGCTAGTTTTAAATAAAGCTATTTCGGGTTTTTTGCACCTCCTGTTAAATTTATTCAATTGCAATAACCATCAAAAAGAGTTGTAGTCTTAGAGAAATTCAAATTAAGAGAATCGTTTTTTGCTCCTCATGTAAAATTTATTCTGCTGTAGGTACCTACCTACCTAATAGGCTTTATTTTTATTAGGTATGTTATTTTTGCAACCGTAAAATGGACGATCGTATCCAAAAAAATGCTACTGGAACTTGGAAGTAATTTCCTACATAGCAAATATATTATACCTATGTTTTCAATTTATGACGCGATTTAATTTCCTTGCAATCAAATTTAACGTTTTGCTATTTTTTTCCGAACAGCAAACATATTGGGCCCTACTGTTGCACATAAACTCATTATTTAAGCGATAAGGCTTTACAACAATTTTCTTACAAAATCAATGGATATCCGATCCGATAATCCGATTGATTCGGGAATCAAATTAGTTTAGGAAAATTAGTTAATTATATTTGGGGTCGCGTGATTTTTTTAATTAAGTCACTTTTTAACTGTTTAAATTGTTCTATTTCTTTTTTATTTAGTCACTATCGTAAATCTTTAATGATATTTTTTTATAAAATAAATGATTTTTTTAGCTGTCATCAAACAACTGATGAGCCTTGTGATTTACAAGTGATATTTCAGTGAGAAATGACGATAGTACTAGGTAGTTTCCGTGTATTCATTAAGCTTATCCGAATCCGATAAACGCTGAATAGATGTTTAATTTCCTACGAAAATACTGATATACAAATACATCAGTAGGTATTTTCGTTAAACTAAAGTACCTATGTGGTACCTATACCTGAATCATTCTCCTATGGGTCCGCTTCTTTTTTTAGTTTCCGAGTTACCTATGGTTTTTCTCATATCTCATGATGATTGGTGCGTTCGGATCAAACGCCGCATGGCGTAGGTTCAAACCCTAACAATGAGCTTGAGCTGTCGGTGAAGGAAAATTCGTGAGGAAACCATAGTATGGTGGTAGGCCACTTTCCAGTGCCCGGCTGGCTAGCTAGCAGCTACCGCTACCAACTTCAAGTTGAACATCTGTCGCCGAGCACCTAACGGTGTGTTCTGGCAGTCTCACTTGAAAGTCAGTTCACATTCCAGGTCGGTTGCAGACGTCCATGGGCGGCGGTAATCACTTACCATCGGTTGTGATTTGTGCCACCTACCCGTTTGCCCCCCATGACATTAAAAAATATACATTTTTGTTACAAGTTACAACTCCTCAGTGAGTGTAGGTACAAAGCCAAAAAGTAAGTTAAGAAGTCAAAAACTCACTTATTCTGCCGAACCTTGGTACTAAGGTGGAGTTTTACTTACGGACTCTCGTATTAGTAATGATTCCATTTAGTGCGAAACTGCTTTGTCCGCAGTACGAAAGTTAAAATTGCTAGTGAGTGAGAGGAAACTTCTTGGAATACATTTTATATACGTTTCTTTTGTGCACCGACTCCTTAGTGACGAAGTTTTACGATGCCAACTTTACTCTTTGTGAAATATTGCGATGCTGCGCTGTGCCACGGCGATATGTTAATGTAAGTAATTTGTGAAATGTTACCAGCTATTTGGCGCCTCGGAAGTTTGGTATATATTTAACCGGGATAGAAACAAGCGTAGGTACCTACTTAGATATAATTTTAGTTCAGGTAGGTACCTACCAGTGGCGAAGGTACCATACAAGCCGATTCCCACCGGCTTCCCTTCAGAAGTTTCACAACCACTCTTTCTACCGTACTTTAGAAATGGCACAATCAGTAATTTTTGTAGTAAATATCTCTACTGAGTAGAAAACATTACAAAACGCCTAAACTATCAACAAAATTTGCTCTTTAACAACAAATGGTTATAAAATAAGCCGCTGGCGCGATCGGCTTTTTGGCACTTCCATACAAAATAATGCCGTGACGTCGTCAAGGTCGCAGGCAGCCGGCTAAAATAGCTACTTTGGTAAGCCACTGCAAATCGAGTTATTCTCTCCATCTCGCTCACGCGCACGCATTTTCTATTACTGTCTCAACAAATATCCTTATTGGTCCTAGAAATTCGAAATGAAGCAGACATTCTGAGTTGACTGTTGACAGACAACTTGAGTTTATGACGAAAAAATTGAAAATTTGAATTTGTTAGTTAGTATTAGAATTTATTTTTGTGATTAGTATCTAAAGTTAGATTTTTTTTGTTGTGTGTAGTGATAGTGAAAGCAGTTACGCAGACGTACGTTGAAAATAGGTATTCGCGATAAGTAAGTAGATAGTTTAATAAGTTGAAATTACGTATTTATAGTAGGTACCAAATAGATTTCCGGCTTGGCTCTCTCAATATTACACCCTTCGCCACTGGTACCTACTATTGGAAATTACGTTCATCTACCGCGATATCCTTGATACAAGTTAGTAATAATTGACTACTAATATTATCTCAAGTTTCATACAGTAGGTAGTAAGTAAGCATAATTAATGTGGTTAATTACATATGTAACTACATACATAATATGTATGTACCTAATAAAAGTTACAAAAACTGTCTTGGATTCTGCTTGTTAGACCCTCTGCGTTGTTAGTAATTAGGTATTGAATTGAATTGAATTGATAAACTTAATTTGACACAACACAAAGATTTACAGCATATGTATACAACAACTAAATACATATATAACAAGTATTGAGGGTTCGATTCTCAACCGACGGTCAGACGCCGCCAGCCGAAGATCTATGGGCGGACTCCATCCGACGGCTGAGAATTGGACACCTACTTAAAATAACGGAGACACTTATTTGCACATTGTGATTAGACACCGTGTTGTGACAAAAAGGCGGCCAGTTCAGCATAAGTCGGGTGGTTGTAAGGACCACCCGGCGCTGGTCTTCCGCGATATATGTCTTAAAATATAATAATAATAATAATAAAATAATGTTAAATACATATTATGTACCTACTTATATACAAAACTTAATGCTATGTTGAACTAATAAATAAAAACCAATAATAAAAAACATAAAATACGTAGGTATCTATTCCTTATGCTTTTACCCATATTAGTGCACTGAAATAGGTAACCAAAAATCTCAAAAACTGCTTGACATATAGAGCAGACATAATATTATTTAGTTTATGATGAGTAGACGTCAGTTGAGAAACAATTTACACACCAGTGTCTCCGTGGAAAGGACGAAATTCACGCGTGTAAAACCGCGAGGAACAGCTAGTTCTGTAGTATGTACTGACTACTGAGTGCAATTCACGCGTATAGGTATAACAGTCAACAGCAGAAATATTATCCACAGTCGCAATAAGATTCAAGAGTATTTATATATTTCTGCGGCTGACTGTACACGTAACAAAATAAACATAAATGAAAGAAAATCACTGAGAAAACCAACAAAAATTTATGTATACCTACGCAGGTGAATGATATAGCTTTAAATACCTATATTATAATATTTCTCGCGGAATTGTTCCATACAAACTTTGCAACCCCTTTTTATCCCCTTGGGGGTGGTGGCTGTACGTATGTATAACCCGTTGGCTGTACGTATGTATAAAATTAATGTCAGACATCTTTCATTGTGTAAAAATAACATCCTTGAAAAATAATAACCTATAATAATTTCCTTGTTTATTGTTGCACCCCGCATGTATACAATAAACTCCCACCCGTCGTGTCGGCAGACATACGTTAAACTTTAGCAGTCAAACTTTTTAACGAGGCTTCGTTTGCAAATTAACTTTAAAGTTAAATTATATTTACGTATTAAAGCCTTCCTAATAGGGTACTTGCATGAATTTTTTTTTCAGTCTTTTTTAAAGATATATGGCCTACTTAAACAAAGCAAGAAAAAGAAAAAAAATATATGCATAAATTAATGAAATAGAGCGTTTCAAAGTTCCTACTTTAGACCTTACCGCTGAAACGCGGAATGACGTCACTTGTTCAAAATTACGCCTTATTAATCTGTGATAGAAATGTCAATGTCGTATTGACAGGGTCATGTGACACTGACAGACAGATAACTTCAATATCCAAAAGCAAAATTAAGGTTGAACTGTGTCGATTTACTTCCAAAAGTTCCAGTAAAGAATCGAAATGCATGTTACCGATGCATTTTAAAGTAAAAAACTTCAGAAAATGAAAAATATGCTTTGACTGTATGCACTTAGTTTCTTTTGCCTTCTCTGAAAGAGGTAAATGTTTCCTAAAAAATAAAAGTGACGTCATGTGTTAAGCTTGGCTGTGATTGGTGTTTATTGGCAACGTTCCGTTTCACAAAATTAAAAGTTGAATATTTTGGAAACTATTGAAAATTTTTTAGTAAATCTTTCACGATAACGCTTTTCTAAGGCTCTATTTTTGAAATATTGACACAATTTGTTATTATAAATTTCATGCAAGTACCCTATTGTGTTTGTATCGAACTCGAGTCGATTTTGTTTGTTACATAGGTACTTGAAATATATTTAATTTATATTTTATACATAAATTGACGAAGGCAATGCGAGTCGAGTGTGGTCTCTTTCAAAATTGTGTCTAAAAGTTTAAGAAAGATAGATTAATTATCAGGCAGGCCACCCTGCCGCCCTATGTTTAGGAACACTTTGTATCGGGATGAAAATAATCCCATGCCATGTCATTCAGAGATACTACTGCAGCTTCTTATATCACCGAAATAATTTCAAATCCAAAAACTTTACCTATTTGCAACATGCATCTAGATTCTAGATGGAAAAACAATCAATACATTTTTCTAGCCCCAGCAACAGTCCCCACTAACTGACTGATTTAAAATCCGACTATTGGACAATATTTCGTCTGCGGCCGGTAACAAATCGTAGAGTTCGTTCAAACAAACTCGAGAATTGTCAAAAGTTTGGAATTGAATCCACGACCTCACGTCCGCGGGACTGGCGTCCGAGCTGACAGTTAACCAGTGAGCTCATTTGCGAAAGCGACGCCACCAAAGTTGCAAATCTGCATATTCACTAAATGAACGGTTACATAAATTTTATGCACTGCGGTAAGTACAGAGGCAGCTACCTTAGTTATTTATTTATATTTTATCCCCGCGGTTTCAGTTGCACCCTCGTTAATTTCGGAGCTCCCGCGGGAATTCAAGGTAAACAGTACCCTACATCCTTCTCTGTACCCTTGAGAAATGTGTGCAGAATTCATGATGATCGGTTGAGCCGTTAAGGAGTTAAAGCGTAACAAAGAAACAAACTCAATTTCACGTTTATGTATAATAGTAAAGGAATTTTATCTGCTAGTCCCTCTATATGTCTGTATACGCATCCAGGAATTAAAACAAGGTCAGTAAAGTCACTGCATTTGCCTTTCTTATTATATTTTAAATAGCTGTCCCCCGCGGTATTTTCGACGTTCCCGGGGGAATTAGAGAATAAACTATACGTATAAACCTTCTTCTTGAATCACTCTATCTATTGGTGAAAACTTGGTGCATGAAAATCCGAACAGTAGTTTTTGAGTTTATCGCGAACAGACATACAGACAGACGCGGCAGAGGAATTTGTTTTATAATAATATGTAAGGACTATTCGTGGAAGGAGACGACATCGTTTCCAATCAACATTAAAAATTCAAGTATTTATAGTTGTTTTTTTTTCAATACTTTTTAAATAAAAAATACCTACTATATCTTTTTAAATAAAAAATAATAAATATAACCACAATGTCTGCCGGGTTCTGAATAAAATAAAAATGAAATTTGTAAACACTTATAGAAACTTAAGCAATTATTAAACAAATAGATATACCAAGAGTGAATATTACATTAAATTGCTAGCGTTTATATTCCCACCCGTACTCTTGAAACTTTTATAATGAGTTGGTGAAGAAGTTGTGTAGGTACCTACTGATGGGCCATTTTGTATTTTTATGACTGTAACTTGCGAAAAGCGTTCGCTAGACTCGTAAGTGTCGCAATCATCTTTTCGATTCATTAAACGTGAGAATTCACAGACAAACACATAGTTACTAACCCTTAGCTCAAAGAATTTCATGGCAGAAAGAGTCCAGCCCCCTTAGCCAAGTTGACAAGCTATAGGCAAATGTAAACAACTCCAGTTTTGTTAAATATAAAAATACTCATAAGTGGGCGCAATGCAAAAAGGTACCAGGAGTGGGGTCAATTGATAGTAAGGATTGAAAAATACTCAAAAACTAGCACATTTTTTTTTAAGTTGAAATTCTGAACAAGCTTGATTTGAGAAAAAGCATTAAGTACAAAACTTTGAGTGAAAACAAACACACTTCTACATGTTTATTACACAGATTTTTATATTATTGTAGATTAAGATTAAATGAAAATGTAGAAAATTGAGCATTTATTAATAATCAATTAAAATCGCGGACGCAATTTTTTCACCCAACTTTACAAAACCTCTTATATCTCGGAAACTAAATGCCGAGAACTGGTAGATACGCGATACGATACGATACGATATTTGCTTAGACGCCCACATTTTTCAACTTGAAACTGACTGAATACAATGCTAGAGACTAGAGTAGGTACAGAATTTAGAAAAAAAAACAAACTATTGGCAATTGTATACAATAATTTTGAAAGTCTTAAATTTTGTTATGTAAATCCTCAGACCAAATAAAAACTAAAGACGGAACGCGTAGAACAAACAAATGAAGCCAGGAAAAAGACACCATCGCCGTGCACGTACCTACACAGAAACACGCACACACTTACAAGAAAAAGACACCATACCTGGGAATCGTTGTGAGCACCACATACATACGCAACCGGCTTCACTTCGTTGTACGAGACGTTCCGTCTTTAGTTTTTATTTGGTCTGATCGATTTAAATTCTCAAATGTATTTTCTACATAACTATAATTTTATACTAAGGTGCTACTAAATAATGGACCAAAACGAACAATCCTCTGATATAAATTGTAACAATTTATTAAACAATATTGAAACAATCTGTCAGAATTTATCAAACGAGTGAATTTATTGATTCAACCCATAAACTCGACTGGCGTAAATTTCAAAGATTTACGGCATCAAATTCATCGCTAAATTACACATTTCAGAACAGAATCCCACGGATTGATAAATGTTGTCAATAATTGAACTATTTTACTCAAATAATTGATTAATGTGACTAACAAACCGAAGGTACACTGTAATATACCTATTACCTACCTACATATATCCTATACAACGTGTTAATGAATTAACTGAAAACTAGAAAGTAGTTTGCTCAGAATCAACTAGATAATCGATCGCACTATGTTTTAATATAGGTTATATTTTTTTATTTTTACTAGCCCATGTCTAAATTATTCATAATACAATATTTGACGCGCACGCCGCCCGCAGCAAAATAATTCGAACCGGTAGGCGCGGGCGTAGCGCTTAGAATTTCGTAGATAGGTTACCTCCAAACTAATGTTGAATAACTTTTAAAGTATACATTTTTTTGACATAAAATATATTTTAATTATACCTACTATTGTTTATTTTTTTTAAATGGGGTGTATCAGGTTTTCAGTTAATTCATTAACACGTTGTATATACCTCATATATCCTACTTCCTACTAATATTATAAATGTGAAAGTGTGGATGTTTGGATGTTTGTCCAATCACGCAAAAACGGCTGAACGGATTTGGATGAAATTTGGCATGCACGTTGTCAGGGGTACAGAGAAGGACTTAAGGTACTTTTTATCCCGGAATTCCCGCGGGAACTTCAAAATTACCGTGGGTGAAACCGCGGGGCACAGCTAGTTTAATATAATAAATGATATTATGTAGGTATAATAAAAATAATTATGACTGGTGTCATCAAGGACAATATATTTTGAATTTTCTTTCTGTAATAAGTTTATTTCAATATCTGTAGGTACTAGGTACGCTCATCTTCGACATACTTAATTTTTTACAGACAATTTACAGAAAAGTTGTCAGTTTTTTTAATAGGTCATCCTTTGAAAAACGGCTCCATTGACTCCATTGCTCGTGGCTTGAAATAGTGGTCCTGTGGTCTGTTAACAGTGATTCTGAATTCATCAGAACCACTGTTATCAGACCACAGGTGACTACGGTTTCACCCTCGTGAATTTAAGAGTTCCCTAGTATTATATTATCTGTGACTAAATTAACTATGTATGTACCAAATTTCTTAAAATGCATTCAACCTTGCCGTTTGCCCCCTATGACATAAAAAGAATTCGTTTCATACCGGACAAACTGATGAACCAATAAAAATGCAACTAACATACTTTCAGATCAATAGACAGCAGTTATCTCAATACTACAGATAGGAAAATTAATTTTATCTGTATATAGGTATAAATAATTTTATCCATATTTATACGTTTGTCTGTGTGTCTGGCAATGCAATTAGGTGCCTACTCTGCGACCAAGTTTTGACATGACCAAATTATACTAACAACGGAATGCACTTCCCCTGTTCCAACGTTGCCTGTCTGCCAGATCAAATCTTAGTTAATTTTAGTTACCGCGAGTTCCTAGTGTTTAATTGGAAACGACAGATCGACTGACGCGACTACTTTTTTTAATTCAAGCCTTATATTTTGTGCGTCTACAAACGTTGTGGGGTGAGCACAAACATTTCGCCAGTAGGTAGTATCAGGTATAATAAAAAGCAAAAAATCTCCGGTTGCAATATTAAAGTTTATAAAATAAAATTGAATGCTGTAAATCTTTGTGTTGTGTCAAATAAAGTTTTTTCAATTCAATTCAATTCAAATAAAATAAATTAAAAATAAAATAGCCTTTTGTTTCGTATGCGTAGAAGGACTTTGTACAATTTTATTTTTTATTTATTTTAAAATATAATATTGGCAATGATTTATAATAGGGAATTTTAGTGTTTATGTTTTACTAGCTGTGCCCCGCGATTTCACCCGCGTGAAAAGTTTTTATGTAGCAAGATTTTTTCCCGACATCCGATTTGAATGAAACAAAGCCTATATGTAGCTCCAGGCTAAGTTTGTTCTACCTGTGAAAACCGCATGACACTCCGTTCAGTAGATTCGGAGATTATCGCGAACAGACAGACAGACAGAAAATAATTTTAAAAACTCTTTTTTTGTGGTTGGTTACTTTTCTTTTATCGCCCCCTGTCAATTTTTCTTAAAAATATTCAATGTACAGAATCGCGGATTCTACTCTTATAGATTATTATTTTATAAACCTTTATGTATTAGTAGTATAATAGCACTATTCTTTTACAAATATCTTTTGTACTTTCAAAGATATGACTCTTTAAAAGTTCAAGTTAGACAAGGAAAGCCCTAGTCCTATAGTGACGTCACTCGGCTTGTAACGCCCTATAGCCGCCATACAAAATTCCGTTTTAGAAAGAGACAGACATAGTCAAAATTAAACAGTTTACAACTATTTTATTTTTTAATCAAATCTATTGATTTTATCGCTTATGTTATGCTTATCCATGATATTTTCGAGTGTATTTATTGCATATCAACATTCCAACAACAGTGAAATAGTCTATTAGATATACATCACTTCATAATTTATTTGTTTAGTAGTAATCAACTAATTACTTACTAATTTTAAAGTATTAAAGTTTATAACAGCTTTTATTTGCAATTTTTTTGGTGAGTTACTCCATGCCAAATCGTATGGTGACCATCAAATATGCATTCAGAGGTATAACAATTAAAAATATACATACCTAGTGTTAAAAGTGCACCGTATTGTAAATATAAAAACCGGTCAAGTCAAAATCAGACTCGCGCACGAACGGTTCCGTACCATTATCTATAAAATCTGCAAAAAAAAAAAACACGTCTGTTGTATGGGAGCCTTAAATATTTGGTTTATTTTAATTTTTTTTTTTTAAAGTGAATATGTAACAGAATATTCTGTGAATATTTCAAGCGTCTACCCGTTGCTGTTATCAATATCGAGCAAAAACGAGGAAAAAAGATACGGAACCCTAAAAGGATTCGGAATGTGGATTTAATTAATTATTTGAAAAAAAGGCACATACCTACATATTATCGAGTTGAACCATTATAGAACAGTACTTACTACTAAAATACTGGTTGGTATATAAAAACATATTTAAAGATTCCTTGAACCAAGCCTGAAAATGCACGGTGGCTTGATTCTGGTGTCCAGAGGTATTACATTTCTATAATACTTATAACTCACTAACAGTTCCATGCGGTTTCAGCCGCGCTAATTTCGGAGTTCCCGTGGGAATTCCGAGAAAAAGATACCCTAACGACCTTTCTATAAGTACCGCCCGCCCTAATATTGTGTATGCAATTTTCATGCGGTTTCGGCAGCGTTTATTTTAAAGTTCCCAAGGTAATTCCAGGATAAAAGTACCCCTGACTATGCAAAATTTCATGACTATTGGTTGAGTACCTAGTTAAGGCGTTCAAGTGTAACAAATAAACAAACAAATTAACTCACATTCGCAAGGATGATGCTTAGCTATATCAAATTTTCTAGGTTGCTCAGAATTTCGCCTCTCAAATTTGAATCCAATTGAACATTTTATGACCGGAAGCCGAGTCAATTTCCGGCGCATTTCCGGCGCAGACAGCCGGCGGGTAACCAATCGGATTTCAATTATTTATCAACCGTTTGCTATATCTAGGATTTATCTGTCGGTCTAGGATTTATTTTTGAGCTCCGAAGGCCCGAAGCAAGTATTCGTTGTATTTCTAAATATAAACTAGGCAATTTTAATTTTTCAAGAGATACTTGTCAGAATCAGAAGTATCTCTCAATAGGGATGTTGACGACTTTTGAAAATTAAAATTATAATTAGTCCGTCAGTTAGAAAATTAAAAATCATTAGACACGTATTTTTTTATTTTTCAAATAAATGAAAATACACAGAGATAAAGCGCATTAAAGTTTAGGGTGGGGGCTCGTGACGTCACTAACCGCTACAAGCCGCCATACAAACTGCACTGTTAGTGACGTCACGCGAAATTACAACTCAATGTATCGCCATTATTTTTTGAGTACGTTGAAGAAGAAAAAATACGTTTCCAATATTTTTTATTAATCTACAAGACGGACTAAAAAAGGAAATTAGTCAAAAAACCTATTTTTTATCACAACTTAACTTAAATTAGGAGATCCTAATTTAAGTTATAGCATAATATTATGTTATGGAGTATTTACAATAAAAATAACTATCTAACAAATAATGCTTATGTATTTAAATGGCTGAGATTGGTTGGCTTTGTTATACTGCCGTGTGACCGGGGTATGCGTCAGTGTCCCGGGTAACGTTGATAAATGGTCCGGGTGAAAAATAACATTACTTATCTACCTGCCTGTTTGGTGACAGCGACAACATTACGCGGTATATTTTGCCGTTGCATAATGGTTGCCACACTGTATGTGGGTTAGATAGGTTGTTAAGCCCTTGAGGTTTATCATATCTTGTCTATCTAGCTCCTTCAACATAATTGAAGCCTATGTTTACTTATACCTTTCATTCCAGTTCTCGCATTTGCTACCTCTCGTATACTTTCATTCCGTATACTGTTTTTCTTCTTTCATCCATCTTATCTTTTATGCTTTCTTGGTGGGTTGACAAGCTGATCCTTCTCTAACCTGTTTTTGTGCCTCTTTTTGCAGGGACAGGACGGGGTTCTATTTTTATTTTAACATCTCTATCCTACTTTATACACTCTTATTATCTATGCATTTCCTTAATTCTGTACTATTCTACTATATTTATATACCATTTCTATTATTTATTCTACAATCTTATTATCTATACATTTTCTTATTTCTATACAATTTTACCATAATTAGATACCATTTCTGTACTCTCTTACTTTTCACAGGCAGTGTTTATTCATTTACTTATTATTACAATAGCAATTATTTACAGACTCTTACTTATCCTAATCATATCAAGATATGATACACAAGATATGATAATCATATCATATCTTGTCTGGAAGTAGACGGTTAGTAACGGACTACATATTTTATAACTTAATCTCATAACTACACACCTACCTAGTTCATTCCGTTGAGGTAGAGAGCGTGAAATTGTAAAGATTTTCTTGCGCATTGTAAAATCTCTTTGCGGATCAATTTTGAATTTGACACTAAGTATAAAAACATTATCACAAATGCAGCCAAATAGTAAAAGATATAAAACCAAACACAACGAAGGGCTCTGTAGCGGGAAAATAAAAATTCATTGTTTATAATATAGTAATATACTTATGTACTTATCTATATTTTATTTAAAATTATGCCATATTTCAAAACTACAGGACACAAATCATACAAATTAATTTTTGTTATTACAAGTATACTCATATTAAAAAAAAAAAACAAATGATTTATTTGTGTTTTTTTTGTAATGGATAAACTCAAACACAGCGAAAGCGATTTTGTAATTCTTTCACTAGGAGGAAGCTAAGCGTTCCCAAGTGACATAGAGTAATTTTTATTCTGAAATTCATACGGAATTCCCTAAAATAACGCGAGCAAAACTGTGTAGCATCGACCATTAGGTACGAAATAAAAGTAATAAAAGTGAAATAAATTGCTTAGGCATCTCAATTACTAATGAATTAGATTTGAAAAAATTACAAACAGATTGAGAAAATTCACTGTTTCATATTGGCTAAGATGGATGCCACGGATGGATTTGTTGGAACAAATGCAGCAAACAAACTGATGAACACTATAATGAAGATAATAATTGTAAAACTGTTAATTATATTTGAGAATAACATCCATTCCTCGGCAATTCTTTGGTTCTCTTCCTTGGCATCCAGTGCGGCCGACCATCGGGGATAAAGGAATAGTTTCAAACGACTCCCAATAACATAATTGTTGAACTCGACCAATCTCAGAGGCGGGGTTGTGACTTTCTTCATCAAACAAGTCAGAGTAAATGTAACCAAAATCGCTAGTAAAGTCAGTATCATAGAACCACGAATCAGTAGTAGAATTGTGGGCGTTTCTTCCCCTTTGATAGGAATAACAGATGCGGTGTATTGAAATACTGTGTAAACGCTGAATAAATTGAAGCACGATAGCGCTACACGCACTTTGCTGGTCACGTCTAAAAACATCGACGCTATCGTTAGCAGAGCTATTACAACAATCGGTGCAATGATCATAATACCCACAGTATTGATTTGCCTCTTCAAAGTTAAAGACGCTGTGAATTCAATCTCGGAACTGCCATTGTTTGATAGAGTAATATTGATGAGTCTCCAACCGTTCATAACAGAGTCGTTATGTAAAAGATTTAAATCGCTGTCCACGAGGTAAAAATTAGTTTTTCCAGGAATATTTTTGTCTTGAGCAAATTTGAACACACACGTGGTAGTATCGTAGGGCCAATTGGCTAGTTTCATTGCGCAGTAGACTTCATAGGACATCTCGTCCGAACATATGACTACGCCATCCGACAACAAACTGCACATAGTGAAA
Organism: Zygaena filipendulae; assembly: GCA_907165275.2. NCBI lineage: Eukaryota > Metazoa > Arthropoda > Insecta > Lepidoptera > Zygaenidae > Zygaena > Zygaena filipendulae. The sequence goes on from OU015674.1 coordinate 6,564,721, forward strand.
AATAAATCCCCAGACGACACCGCCGAATTGATGAGTTCCAGTCGGGGCATCCACAACCGGGTGCTCAGTATTTCGGTTTCACTCAATCCACCGTACTTTCCCGCGTCCCATTTCAACCTTTCGTCTACCCACATGAATATAACCCATGGGAAGATAGTGAGTACATTCTCCTGTTCCGGTGCAAAAGTTATTGATTTTATAAAGAAACTTAACGACACGTCCAGCTGTTTGATGGACGAGCAAATCGTCGGTGGGACATCCGAGTCGTAGTCAGTTTCCAGATCCTTGTGTAGTTTCAAATCCCATTCATAATAGTGCGATTTGTTGTTAACACAATCTTTACTGGCCGTGTGTGTGAGAACGCTGAACAGCAAAAGTACAGGAACCAGCACCTCCATCGTTGTATCAGTGTCGACTGAGCCGATGTCATCAACTTGTAACTGGATACGCTAAACGCCTGTTTTCGAAATTCGGTAACTAATTTGTTATTTTGGAAGTTAAGAGTACGCTGCACTGCTCTGGTGTAAAATGGTTTTTGCGTGAAAAAAAAAGCTCTTAAGCTCAGACCAAATAAAAACTAAAGACGGAACGTCTCGAACAACGAAGTGAAGCCGGTTGTGTAATGTGTATGCATGTGGTGATTAGGAACGTGTATGGATTTGCAAAGTTTACTTAGGATTTATGGTGTCTTTTTCTTGTAAGTGTGTGCGTGTTTCTGTGTACGTGCACGGCGATGGTGTATTTTTCCTGGCTTCACTTGTTTGTTCTACGCAGTCCGTCTTTAGTTTTTATTTGTTCTGATCTCTTAAGCACCAAACACAACTTGTGATAATAATTAATCGCAAAATACATTTAGTATTAAAAATCTCACATGCCAGCTTTATTTAACTTTATGCCAATAAGTTTTCTTTAAGACCACCTTCATAAATGATGCAAGTTTTAGTATGTAATTATTAATTAAACTGAAGTTACGATTAATAAATTGGCTTAGCGTGCGCTCTTAAATTATCATGCTACGGCCATAGTGATAGCAAAACTCGTATGCTATTAATTAATAGGTCAATCCTACTAATATTATAAATGTGAAAGTGTGGATGTTTGCATGTTTGTTACTCGATCACGCAAAAACGGCTGAACGGATTTGGATGAAATTTAGCATGTACGTTGTCAGCGGTACAGAGAAGGACATAGGGTACTTTTTATCCCAGAATTCCCACGGGTACTCCGAAATTACCACGGATGAAACCGCGAGGCACAGCTAGTGATACATTTACTAGCTGTCCTGCGTGATTTCATCCGCAGTAATTTCGGAGTTCCCGCAGGAATTCCGGGAAAAAAGGGCTGTAATTTACGGTGATAAGCTGTTACACGCATTAATGGGCATGTTGACTAATTTTTATTTTTTAGTCCGTCTTGTAGATTATTAAAAAATATTGGACACGTATTTTTTCTTTTTTTACGTAATCAAAAAATAACGGCGATATATTGAGTTGAAATTTCGCGTGACGTCACTATTCTGACAGTTTGTATGGCGGTTTTTGCGGTTAGTGACGTCACGACTCTCTCACCCTAAACTTTAATGCGCTTTATCTCTGTATATTTTAATTTATTTGAAAAAGCAAAAAATACGTGTATATTGTTTTTTTATTATCTAACTGACGGACTAAATAGAATTTTGATTTTTTTACCCAGGAAACTAGCCTATTCCGGAGTTCCCGCGGAAATTCCGGGATAAAAACTAGCCTATCTTTTAAGTTGGACCATATTACAAAAATAATCAATTAATAATGGTTACAAAATTTTATCAAAATCCGTTCAGTAGTTTCGGAGTCCATCGCGGACAAACAACGTGACACGTGATTTATATATATTAGATAAGATAAGATAAGATTGTGCAGGATGGTAAGAAAAGTGTTGTCACGGTAAATAACTTATTTTTATCGTGGTGTTGTTATATTTCACTTGTGAGTGACTCGTGAGTGATCTCTCGCTGCCCCTCTACTGCGATGCGTCGCCACGCCAACAGCTTGTAATAGCAGTACGTAGTATATTTACTCTGGGGTATTATGTAAGTTGTAACGCGGTGTGGCGACGCGTCGCTATACGCAAATAACTCTGTGACTGAAGGGACTAATGAAGAGAATTAAGTTGTCTCCATTTCATTTCTGTATTAAAATAATATTAATTAACCATCACCTTTTTCTTTAAAAGAATCTGAATGATAAATTTTTAATCATGCTTTATTGATTTCTCATATAAGAGGTATTATGCTCATTAAGTATTTCTACAAAATAATTTCGATGTTTTATCTGCCAGACGTCCCGCGACGGCTCAATTTTTTTTATATTTAAAAATGAGGTATAATTAAAAATGAGGTCATACTTTCATTCCACAATCATATTTTATGCCATTGTTATACAATCTAATATTTTATCAAGCATTAGTTATACCACAGATAATATAATACTATACTAGTAAACGTTAGTGTTTTTAGTAAACTCTAAAAATAGTTGGATCCAGATTTGGCAATAGATGAATAGAATCGATTTGAAAAGTTTTTAAACCATGTTTTTTTTGTTTTTTTTAAATACTTTTGGGGAGTATGAACTTCGCATAAACAAAGTCAAAGATGTTTTGATCGAAAAAGAGTATCTCTTCATTTGTTAAGTTCTAACATATGTTTTGGAGTACATAATATTTACAATGAACATGAATATCAACCAAATTATATGATAATACTTATTTAAAAGGTCGGTTCGCTTTGTTATACCGCCGTTGTGACCAGGGTACGCGTCAGTGTCCAGGCTAACGTTGATAGTGGTCCGGGTGAAAAATTACATGAGGTAATCTATCTACCTGCCTCTTTTGTGACAGCGAAAACACTGCACGGAATATTTTGCAGTTGCATAATGGTTGCCACACTGTGTGTGCGTTAGATAGAACTTTTTAAGTCCTTGAGGTTTATCATATCTTTTCGGGAAGTTGAAATGAAAATGAAATGAACTGAACTGAAGTTGAAGGTTAGTAACGTACCTAGTTCATTTATAATTTAATCCCAAAACTAGACACCTACCTAGTTCATTACATTGAGGTCTTTCTTTTGCATTGTAAAATCTTTCTTGAGGATCAGTGTTCTGTTCTTCCTAAATGATATACCCAAGGGGTTTTTTACTTTCAGTCTTCGTGTTATATTCTTGTTGTCGAGGAGCTAGATGGCTTCAACGTTCACATATTGACGAAGTCTGTGTTCGTGAGCTTCGGCATATTTTTTGATAGTACCTATCGCTAACAGATCCACCCCGATTCCTCCCGATGGAGGTCTTAGTTTCTTATGTAGGTACAAAGGCGCGTTTAATACCTACAACACCTCTGAGTACTTTGTTCTGCCTACCTACAATGCATCTTCCTGTAGCAAAGTTCTAGTTCATCGCGTTCCTTTTTGACGTGAGCTCTCCAGTGGAGCTTGGTGTTAAGTTTCATGCCCAAATATTTGACTGTATTTTCATTTTTCATACGCATACGGTATCACGGTGCAATCGCGGATCAGTGTGAAAAACATTTTCACAAATGTAGCCAAATATAGAAGAAATGAAACCAAGCAAAATACAGGGTTCTGTAGTGGGAAAACAAAAATTCATAGTTTATAATATATTATGTTTATTTTATACAGTAATATATTATGTTTATTTTATTTGAAATTATGCTATTCAAAACTACAGCGCACAACTTATACAAGTTATTTTTTTTTTCTTGATGAAAATGTTTTTAGGCTCGATTTTCAATCAATAAGTTCTTTTGAATATCTGTACTGAAATTATAAAGACAAGTACTCATACAGAGAAAAGAAATGACTTCATTTGTACATATGTTTCTTTGTAATGGATAAACGTAACACTACAAAAGCGTTCTTAAGTGACATACGGTACACTTTTCTCCCGAAATTCCCATGGGAACTCCGAAAATAAGGCAAGCAAAACAGTGTAGCATAGACATGAAAGTAAAATAAACTGCTTGAGAATCTCGTTTACCTACTAATGCAGTAGGTAAAATTCACTGTTTCATATTGGCTAAGATGGATGCCACGGATGGATTTGTTGGAACAAATGCAGCAAACAAACTGATGAACACTATAATGAAGATAATAATTGTAAAACTGTTAATTATATTTGAGAATAACATCCATTCCTCGGCAATTCTTTGGTTCTCTTCCTTGGCATCCAGTGCGGCCGACCATCGGGGATAAAGGAATAGTTTCAAACGACTCCCAATAACATAATTGTTGAACTCGACCAATCTCAGAGGCGGGGTTGTGACTTTCTTCATCAAACAAGTCAGAGTAAATGTAACAAAAATCGCTAGTAAAGTCAGTATCATAGAACCACGAATCAGTAGTAGAATTGTGGGCGTTTCTTCCCCTTTGATAGGAATAACAGATGCAGTGTATTGAAATACTGTGTAAACGCTGAATAAATTGAAGCACGATAGCGCTACACGCACTTTGCTGGTCACGTCTAAAAACATCGACGCTATCGTTAGCAGAGCTATTACAACAATCGGTGCAATGATCATAATACCCACAGTATTGATTTGCCTCTTCAAAGTTAAAGACGCTGTGAATTCAATCTCGGAACTGCCATTGTTTGTCACGGTAATATTTATTAGTGTCCACTCGTTCATAACAGGACTGGTATCGTCCAGGACTTCGAAATCCATTTTTATTGGCATATTTTTATCTTGAGCAAATTTAAAGATACAAGTGGTAGTATCGTAAGGCCAATTGGCTAGTTTCATTGCGCAGTAGACTTCATAGGACAACCTGTCGCAACATATGACCAGGCCATTCGACAGCAATCTGCACATACAGAAAAAGCGATCCGTGTACGTCACCGCCGAATTGGTGTGTTCCAGTCGGGGCATCCACAACCGGGTGTTCGGTATTTCGGTTTCACTCAACCCACCGTACTTTCCCTTGTCCCATTTCAAACGTTCGTCCACCCACATGAACATAACCCATGGGAAAATACCGAGTACATCCTCTTGTTCTGGTGCAAAAGCTAATGATTTTATTACGAAAGTCAACGACACGTCCGGCCGGCCATGTGGGGTGGACGAGCAATTTGTTGGCGGCACATCCGAGTCGTAGTCAGCTTCGAGGTCCTTGTGCAGTTTCACCTCCCATTCGTAATCGGGCGATTTGTTGTTTATAACACAATCTTCACTGGCCGTGTGTTTGAGAACGTTGAACAGCAAGATTACAGGAACCAGCACCTTCATCGTTGTATCAGTGTCGACTGAGCCGATGTGGTCGACTTGTAATTGGATACGCTCAACGCCCCCTTTTCGAGATAAACGAATTAGTTATTGTATGTTAAGAGCGTGCTGCACTGCCCCCTCGGCCAAGTTCATGTTACGTGGTCACGCAAAACAGGACTTTTAGTTGACGATGACGATTCGTTCCTTAATATTTTTTTATGCGTTAACGATTATAGATTGTCAACTTGGCTAAGGGGGCTGCTCTGATTGAAGCCACTGCGATTTACTGACTGCCGTAGCCAGCTAAATAAAAATTGTTTTTGCGCGACACAAAAACATCGTAAGCACCAAACTCAACTTGTGATAAATAATCTCAAAATACATTAAGTTTTGAAAAATCTCACATTCCAGGTTTTACAAAAGTTTATATATAAGTAGGTTATTAAATTTAAGTTATTGAATTGAATTGAAAAACTTTATTTGACACAACACATGAAGAATTACAGTATACATTAATTAACAGAAAAGTATGAATGGGCGACCGCTTCCCGACCCACCGGGAGATCGAAAGCGCTGGAAACCCTCCCGCCAGGCGAGTCCCATTTGGCGGCTGGAAAATAGACGCCTGCTTTAAATAATGAAAGCGCTTAAAAACTCAGACCAAATAAAAACTAAAGACGAAAAGTCTCGAACAACGAAGTGAAGCCGGTTGCGTATGCATGTAGTGCTTAGGAAAGTGCCACAACGATTCCCAGGTATGGTGTCTTTTTCTTGTAAATGTGTGCGTGTTTCTGTGTACGTGCACAGCGATGGTGTATTTTTCCTGGCTTCACTTGTTTGTTCTACGCGTTCCGTCTTTAGTTTTTATTTGGTCTGAGCTTAAAAACTAGAGCATCCAAATTGTGTTGCGGCAAAAAGGCGCCCAACTCAGCATTAGTCAGGTGGTGGCAAAGACCACCCGACGCTGATCTTCCGCTGGAGCCTGGAGGCGTCACGGACGCAGGCGGACATATAGGTAATAATAATAATAATAATAATCCACTTCACAACACACAGATCTACTTGATCCCACATTGAGCTATACAAGCTGTGTCGTGGAAACCAGCCAGACGTGGTAATCACTACATAATATAAACAAAGTCGCTTTCTCTGTCCCTATATCCCTATGTATGCTTAAATCTTTAAAACTACGCAACGGATTTTGATGGGGTTTTCACCAATAGATAGAGTGATTCATGAGGAAGGTTTATAACTACATTTTATCCTGGAATTCCCGCGGGAACTGCGAAATTACCGCGGGTGAAACCGCGCGGGTCAGCTAGTGATTAATAAATTAACTTAGGGCGTGCTCTTAAATGTTGGTGCGTCTTCCTTACATAGGTACATATCATTGGCAACCAACGAATAAACTCAAATTCGCATTTATATACTCGTAGTAAGGATTTCTAGAAGTAAAGTACCACATCACAAATTATAATTATGTTTTGTTTTCGAGATTTGCCCAAATTAAATTCAGAAAAGTTGTGTTTGCAACATATTCGTATAAGTACATAAGTATCTAATAAGTACACGGACCTGTATGTCTGTGAATAGGTACCATACCAAACGTGATAACCTAAAGCAAACCAAGGCCCCTTGATATTATTTGCTACTGGCCTCGCGGTGGCTTTATACCATACTAGCTGTTCTCTGCGGTTTCACTTGCGGAAACTTCGAAGATCCCGCAGGAATTCCGGATACAAAGTACCCTATCTCTTTCTCAGTACTCCTGACAACGTGTATGCAAAATTTCATGATGATCGGTTGAGATGTTAAGGCGTGAACGGTGAAAGCGTAACAGACACACAGACAGACAGGAGTTACTTTCCCATTTATAATATTAGTAGGGATTATATCTATAGTTACATTCAAGTTCAGCGTGCTTAAATAATTTTTACTTGAAAAATACATTAGTTTTTCACATAATCAGAGATAGGCTGGTACTGGTTTTGCAAACAGTACTAAGTTGAACCGGTGGGTTCTACGTATTAGGATCAGAGCATATTCTAATCTATACTAATATTATAAAAAAGTAAAAGTTTGTGAATTATGAGTTTGTGAATTTGTGACGTAATCACTCTAATCTCTGGATCTACTGAACTGATTTTGAATTTTTTTCAATCATAGGAAGCTACAGTGATCCTGAGTGTCATATGGTACTTTTTATCCTGCAAGAACTTCGGAGGTCGTGAGTTGTGTGTTTGTGAGATTTAAGGGGGTAATCTCGAGACCTACTGAAGTGATTTTGAAAATTCCGTAAAATTGTTAATACCGTTAGATTATAATATATCTCGCGAGATGGTAAACTGTCAAAAGATTGTAAACCGAAACATACTGGGCCCTTCCTTATTCACTATGACCATAACACGTCGCATTAAGATAACGCGCCACAAAAATTGTCTGTTCCTCGTAATCAAAGAAACTTCACTTCATAAAAATACATTCACCACGTTTTTTATGGTACACAGAACAATAATTTCTAATATTTTGGCATCTAGAACGTTGGGGATTGCGTTTTTGGGACGCGCGTTATGGACAAGAAATGTTGTTGGTCATAGTGAATAAGGATTGGCTTCTTGACTAAATTTTTTTTTAAAGTCCGTCGTGTAGATTAATAAAAAATAATAGACACGTAATTTTTCGTTTTTTATATAATCAAAGAATAACGACGATACATTGAATTGAAATTTCGCGTGACGTCACAACCCAGTGCAGTTTGTACGGTGCTTATACCAAATACTGATGTCACGAGTCCCCCATCCTAAACTTTAATGCGCTTTATCTATGTTATTTTTCATTAATTTGAAAAAGCAAAAAATACGTGTCTATTATTAATTTTCTAACTGACGAACTAATTAGAATTTTTAATTTTCATACCCTGGAAAATAAAAATTCTAATTAGTTCATTAATTAATTTAACGCATTAGTTTTCAGTAGATTATAATTGGACGCAGATAAGCAATAACATGTTAACCCACAAAACGAAGTTATTGATTCAGAATGATTTATTGACAGTTAGAGAACGTTTTTTAATTATGTGTTTAGCTAATTACATTGTTTAAATATGTAACTAAATATTGAACATAAAAATGTTGAAACAAAATGGCGCTATAATTTTAAAACTTTAATTTACTCAAAATTTCTCCAGTGTGGATTAATACACTATTGCTTATCTATTTCCAATTATGGTTAAGTTAGATTTGTACTGTTGACCAAGTCAGTGTTAGACAAGGGTGTCCGAGGGGTGTTTCCTGCGTTTTCATTCGCGTTCCAGCTTAAATTTCGCTGTGAAAAGTACCCTATGTCCTTTTCTGAACCACGTGTATGCAAAATTTCATGATGATTGGTTGGGTAGTTAAAGCGTGAAAAGGTAAAAGACAGAGAGACAGACAGACAGACAAACAAATTCACATTCATATTTGAATAGAGCTACTGGTATGATACATGTATTAATACTAGCTGTCCCGCGCGGTTTCACCCGCGATAATTTCAGTTCCCGCGGAACTGTTCTTTACAAACTTTGCAACCCCTTTTCACCCACTTAGGGGTAGAATTTACAAAAATCCTTTCTTATCGGATGCCTACGTCATAATAAAAACACACCCTCCAAGTTTCAGGTCTCTACGATCAGCGGTTTAGGCTGTGCGTTGATCCATCAGTCATACAGGACAAAGCATTTTATATATATAGATGTACTAGCGGTTAGTTTCTGGCGTTTTGTAAGAGGTTAAAGTATCCCTGAGTGAAATAGGACACTTACTAGAGTTTTCGAGGAAGTACTAAATCTAAGTTAATGAATGAATTCTCGAAGAAATTCAGCTTTTGTAAGATTGATTAAAAAAAAAAAATATATATATATATAATCAAAGCCTTGAAGGAAATCGGCTTTGATAATGATATTTTGTGATAGGTGGCCTGTTTGAATGCTCATCGCGTGAAAACTACATAAAAGAAATAAAGAAAGAAAAACATTTATTCAGACGGAACGAAACACAAAACACATGAAAAAAAGGACAAAACACTCAAAAATTAACTATAGAGAAAAGAAAATGTGGTAAGTTTATCAAAACCACATTTTAATAAACAAAACAATTACAAAACATGTTTTTTATACAGAATGTCGTTGTTCATTATACAGAATGTCTTTGGTATAAACTCAATGATATTTTAGTATTATTAGGCATATGGAACGTCTTTGTATAAACCAGTGAAAATTTAAACGCGCTGATAACGAATATGTTTGAGTGACGTAAAATACATCATTAACCGCCGCACTCAGAGTCGACTTTAATGATTACTTAGTTAAGTATAGATTTTTAAAATAAAACTGCCGCAATCAGACAAGTTTAATAAATTAATGTTAATTGGCATTTAACTAATTAAGTTACATCTCATTAAATGCCAATTAACATTAATTTACTGAAAGTCTCTGATTGCAGCATTTTTGTTTTAAAAATCTATACTTAACTAAGTAATCATTAAAGTCGACTCTGAGTGCGTCGGTAAGAATATTTAAAAATTTTGATTAGCCAGTTATATACTACAATACTTAACTTTGTTATATGACCTTCTTGATAAGGAAAAGTCTAAAAATTGAAAATATTGATAATTATCATTTTTTTTAAGTTTTTCAGTTTTCAGATTTTTTCCTTGATGGTTTACGCCTAAAAGTCTACATTGATGCCAAATATCAAGTTCCTAGGTCATCTGGAAGTCGGTATAAAAATAATAAAAATCTCTGCGAGCTCCCCAGCGGGTATAACCAGTTAGTTTCACTGGTCCCGAGTCACAGAATAATGTAAAAGAATCACTAAACTTGTAGCTGTCTAAATTTTCTCCTCAAATACTCTGACCACATCTTCCTGGTGTTAGGATTGCCGAAGATACAGTAGATGATGCAAAGTGGTGTCGAAATGCAGGATATGCTGTTAAAAATACAATTTGACAAATAGTAGAAATATAAGTGCTTAAAAATATCTGTTGGTGTGACATAACTTAAGAACAATAACTTCACAATTTTAAGAATTATATCGCAAACTATTTGTGCTGAAACAACAGTGTATAAAATTACAAATCTCGTGACAGTTTTCACAGTTCGTCTCGTGCGAGCGTTGCGACACTTCCTGGCCCTTATAACTGATATTATAATGCGACAGTAGATTACTGAGCACGCGCAAAGTGTTATGACAAGGAAAATGAATAATATATAAAATCTTATGAAATAATTGATTAAAGCTACAAATATCGGTACAACATAAACTAATACGTAAATGTAACTGTGATACGTATCGTCTGAAATAATGACTTGAACCAGTAATTTATGCATGCACAGTATGAATAAAAACAGCCATTCACATACAAGAAACGTAGAGTAAGGAATTAAAGCGATTTGTGAAATCCTTGAACACATAGTCGGTTCGATATTTAAATGTAAACAAAAATTATCATAGTTAGACGTTAGATTCACCCAATCATGAAAGATCAATGCTGACACAAAATGCAAAAACACTCGATTGTGTTCCTGCTGTCTCCATTCTTTGAAGATTAAGTACGTCAACAAGTGCGGGATGTAGAGAACGACAGATAGTGCCGCACCTGTAATACGCACACTTTCGTCTATTTGAATTAATAGCTTAATTTTATCAAAATAGTATTTTAGAGACTCCATGAACTCGTTGCGAGACATGTTCCGCTGGTTAGTGTACAATGGCTCGGTGTCCCCGGCTGCAAGGCAGGGCGTGGCTCGGGCGGCTCACCGCTCCACTAGGCGCCTGCTGCTGCGTGGAACCTGCACCCAGCGGCTCACAATTCCGCTGGTCGCCCACTGCTGCGCGGAACCTGCACCCAGCGGCTCACCACTTCACTGGTCGCTCGATGCTGCGTGGAACCTGCACCCAGCGGCTCACAACTCCGCTGGTCGCCCACTGCTGCTGCGCGTGGCCTGCACCTTGCGGCTTACCGCACCGCTGGTCACTTGCGCGGGGCTTGCACCGGGCGGCTCACCGCTCCGCTGGTCGCTTGCTGCTGGGATCGGCGATTATACCCGGTGGCTCACCGCTCCATGGTCACCTGCTGCTGCGTGGGGCCTGCACCCGGCGGCTTCGAGTCACTTGTGCAAAGTTAGTGCACCGCTTAACGGGCTGGCAAAAGACATTGCAGTGTGTAACAGATATTTTATATCAAATATTTTTGTTTTTATCGGCCTAATTAAAAGCCAAATGGATACACTATGCAATAACTATTTATTACATCACCTGCCCCCTTAATTAAATTGACAATCAATGACCGTGTACTTTTTGGAAATAGTTGTGTTGTTTACAAAGACCAAAAGTGGTTTTGAAATAATGTGGGGCCAACTTCCCAATTCGAATTTTTTACGGCCTTGTATCGATAAAATATTAGTCAAATCGTCATAAAGATAATGTGTAGAACTCTTTCAGACGGAACTCTAACAAATAAATCGTAGTTTTGAAAAAAAATTAAATAAATTCTAAATTATTATTACTGTAGTAGAGACTTGTAGAACTCTTTAAGGGGCAGCTAGAAATCTAGTAAAAAATTGCATTTACCGGAAACTAATGAAATATAAGAGATTTTTTTTTATACACAATTAAAAAAAAAAATGGTATCTGATACTGATTAAATAATAATAATAGTTCCTGATTTCTCTAATAAATATGTTACTATTTATTCGATTGCAATTTGCAACCCTTAAGGTTCCTCCTTCGACCCCACCTTCCCCTATATTTAAAAATATTTAGGAACTAACCTTTTTAAACTTTGGGTGTAATTTTATAATAATTATGGGCCCGTATTTTGTTCAACGTGTTGCTTCCTCTGACACTGGTCGAGCCGTTGTGAGTCTCAACACTTGAAATACCTACTGTTAAATATCGTCAAAAATATATTTATATCAACCAATTCATTAAAACATTTATAATTTCAACAGATAATATTAATGAGGTCTGAATTTAAGCGTAAATTTCGTCCTAATATTGTAATATAGATAATAAAATGCGAAAGTTTGAATGTTCGTATTACATATTATATATAAACATACGATTTTTTGCTTTGGTGATATCAGTTTAATCTGACTTTCATCACCTTAAGCAATGCACTAGAAATTCTAATTCATTTCAAGTCCTTAATTTTCCATTATTATCCTGATCAATTATTATGCTTTAACTATACTCACATTGTAGTGATCATGGATTTATAATCAACTAGCTGTGCCCCGCGGTTTCACCCGCGGTAATTTCGGAGTTCCCGCGGGAATTCCAGGATAAAAAGTACCCTCTGTCGTTCTCTGTACCCCTGACAACGGGCATGCCAAATTTCATCCAAAGCCGTTCAGTCATTTTTGCGTGATTGAACAAACATCCAAACATCCACACTTTCACATATAAAATACATATTAGTATGATTAGTAAGGATTCATAGACTAGCAGCTTTACTTTAATTATAATTATAATAACGGTATGGTATATATCTCAGATATGCAAAAAATAAAATTTAAATTGTTGTTTGTTTAATTTATGGATATAACTGTTTCAAGTCTAATAGTGAAAATTTCAATAAATTATCCAAGGATTATGATTTTGAACTATTTAACACTAGCTGTGAGTCGGCGAGGCGAGTATTACAAAATTCGTTTTATGTAAGCAAAAATAATTAATAATCAGACTTTGATCCCACGGTGTATGATGCTGCTGCCTATTGGGCACTTGATTTTTTTCTGTAATTCTACTACCTACTTGCGAAAATCTGTTATCGGCTTATTTGTTGAACAATTAAATTTTCATTATATTGTTGTAGCAGTTCATTTTCCGAATAAAATAAAATAAAAATAAAATAATAAACGTGATTTTATTATATTATAATATAAAAATAAGAAACAAGAAAAGAAAAGAATTGTTACAGAAAGTGTAAAGTTCTCGTAAAAATAAAAATGGAGTTACAATTGTCTAAACTTTCTTCTCAGATACTCTGACCAAATCTCTCTTGTATTAGGATTACCAAAGACGCAGTATATGATGCAAAGTGGTGTTGAAATATAGGATACATGCTGTAAAATACTTGCAACTATATAGTAATAATAAATAGCTTGATAAAAGTTATTAGTTGAAACATTTTTTGTGTATGTATCGAACATAAATTCTACAAATAAAACACCTACGGCGCATATCACTTGTGCGGAAACAACAGTGTATAAAATTACAAATCTCGTGACAATTTTCACAGTTCGTCTCGTGCGAGCGTTGCGACACTTCCTTGATCTTATAACTGATATTATAATGCGACAGTATATTACTGAGCAGGCGCAAAGTGTTATAACTTGTAAAGTTGATACTATATGAATTTCTATGTAGTATGTGATTGTAGCCACAATTATCGGTATAGCATAAACTAAAATATATACGTAGGTGCGAAATGTATTTTCTGAAATAATGATTTGAACCAGCATTTTACGCATGCACAGTATAAATAAAAACATCCATTCACATACAAGAAATTTACAGTAAAAAATAAGTATGGACAGAACTTTAAACCACAATTGCTGTTCGCATACAGTTGATTTAAATTTGAATTTTATACAATTAAAATAAAAGGAGCTTTTTAAGTTTTCGGCAATAGGGGTCACACAATCATGAACGAGCAATGCTGACACGAAATGCAAGAACACTCGGTTGTGTTCCTGCTGTCTCCATTCTTTGAAGATTAAGTACGTCAACAAGTGCGGGATGAAGAGTACGACAGAGAGTACCGCACCCGTAATACGTACTATATCCTCTATGTTTAAAAACATGCTAATTCTATCATGATAGAATTGTTCAGAATCCGTCGTATAGTTGCTAGACATGACTGGGCATATCTTGTCACCCGCTGCTGCGCGGGGCCTGCACCCGGCGACTCGCCGCTCTCCTGGTCGCCCGCTGCTGCGCGGGACTTGCACCCAGCGGCTTACGGCTCCCCTGTTCGCCAGCTGCTGCGCGGGACTTGCACCCAGCGGCTCACGGCTCCCCTGTTCGCCTGCTGCAGCGCGGGACTTGCACCCAGCGGCTCACGGCTCCCCTGTTCGCCTGCTGCTGCGCGGGGCTTGCACCCAGCCACTTGACGCTCCGCTGGTCACCCGCTGCAGTGCAGGACCTACACCCGGCAACTCCAAGTCACTAGTTCCAAAGCGAGTGCAAATTTTTTGCTATTGGTTTTAGAATAGAATAGAATAGAATGCACTTTATTGTACACCAAAATAATGTTACAGTGTGTTAACAAAAACTTATAACTAAAGGCATACAAAAGGCGGCGGTTTTATTATCTATCGACGCCATTTTTTGTAACGACATTCGTATCGAACTCCGAATCTAGGTACAACGTCAAATTTGTCTTACGTCATTATCTATCTGTCTATCTATTCTATAATAAAACAGTAAAATCCGCGATTCTGTACATTGAATATTTTTTATCAGAAGGGAGGGGTGGGGGGGGGATACAAGAACAAGTACCTAACCAAGCACAAAAAAAAGTTTTTAAAATTCTTTTCGCGGTAATCTCGGAATCTACTAGACGGATTGTCATGCGGTTTTCACAGGTAGGTCAAACTAATCTTGGAGCTACATATAGGCTTTGTTTCATTCAAATCGGATGTTGGGAAAAAAGTTGTTACATAAAAAAGTTTATAACACAGCTAGTTAATAATAATTAATCCATGTGTGTAACAGACATTTTGTATTAAACGTTTTTGGTTTTTTCAGTGGGAGTCGCATGTACACAAAAAAAAACATACATACAATCGAATGCATAACCTCCTCCTTTTTGGAAGTCGGTGAAAAAGGTAAGTCTTATGACGTCTCCTGTTTATAGCTAAACTTAATCATGAATATTCCAACTACACCTATGAAATACGAATGTGAATTTTTTGTTTGTCTGTTTATTTGTTACGCTTTCACCACTTCTCAACCAATCATTTTACTATACGGGAACTCTGAAATTTACAGAATAGGAAGAAGTCAGTTTTAACTGAAAATTCCTATTAGGCTCTCCTTTAGCTTAACTACTCGATCACGCAAAGGGAAAGATATGTAAATAAAACAAAACAAAAAAAAAATAAGTACCTTACCTTCTATTACCAGCGGTTTATTAGTGGTTGATTATTATTAAATTAGCTTTATAATAAAAAAAATTATAAGCAATTGTTTTACAATAGGGATGTTGACTACTTTTGAAAATCAAAATCCTAATTAGTCCGTCAGTTAGAAAATAAAAAAACAATAGACACGTATTTTTTGCTTTTTTAAATAAATTAAAATATATACAGAGATAAAGCGCATTAAAGTTTAGGGTGAGGGAGTCGTGACGTCACTAACCGCTAAAACCGCCATACAAACTGTCAGAATAGTGACGTCACGCGAAATTTCAACACAATATATCGCCGTTATTTTTTGATTACGTAAAAAAAGAAAAAATACGTGTCCAATATTTTTTAATAATCTACAAGACGGACTAAAAAATAAAAATTAGCCAACATGCCCATTTATCTAGGTATCATGAATTTAATTCTAAACACATAGTTATTTTTATAATGAATGTAATCGCAACCAATTTATTAAAAATCTCATTAAACAGAGTGATAATAATATTAATTACGTTAGTTAAATGACATTGGTACTGTTGTTATCGGTGAGTTTTGATTACAGTAAATAAAATACCCAACCAACCAACCAACCAACTTTACGCAAGCTAATAGTATTTCAACCTTTGGATTTTTCATTTGGCATAACACTAGTATAGTATTATATTATTATCTGTGGCATAACTACAGTAATAATAGACGACCCGATTGGCGCAATGGTCACCATGCCTGCCCGCTAATCAAGAGGTTTCGGGTTCGATTCCCGGTGGTGGGTGAACACAAGGTTCCATTTTCCAGTCTGGGTGTGTATTTATATATCTATAGTATAATATATAAGTAATAATATGTGTAGTATATACCACGTTTACTTGGTATCCACGAAGATCTATGTGTTGTGAAGTGAATTTAAAAAAAAAAACAATAAAAAATAATAGTAACACTTCAAACATACAGATCTACTTGATCCCACACCAAGCTATAAACTTGAGTCTTGGAAACCGAGCAAATGTGGTATCCTACTAATCCTAATAAATCCTGTTAATATTATAAATGTGTAGGTAAGTGTGGATGTTTGGATGTTTGTTACTCAATCACGCAAAAACGGCTGAACGGATTAGGATGAAATTTGGCAAGCACGTTGTCAGGGGTACAGAGAAGGACATAGAGGTTTTATCCCGGAATTACCGCGGGAACTCCGAAATTACCGCGGGTGAAACCGCGGGGTATAGCTAGTATCACATATTAAATATTATTATAATTGGATATAATATATGTAATTATAAACTCGCCCAGACCGAAAAGTGGAACCTTCGGTTCATCACATAAACTCCACCCCCACCAGGAATCGAACCTGGAAATCCCGGAACCTCTTGATTAGCGGGTAGCCGTGGTGATCGACTCATTCTATTTAGTCCGTTAGTAAGTACAAAAAATACGAGACACGTATATTTTGAGTTATTGCATCTACATTAAAGCTTACTATACAGTATCTGAATATATGAATGATAAATGGACATAGATAAGCAATAGTGTGTTAACCCACACTGGAGAAATTTTGAGTAAATCGTGTTTTAAAAGTATGGCGCCATTTCGTGTCAACATTTTTTATGTTCAATATTTAGTTACATATTTAAGCAGTGTAATAAGGCAAACACATATTTAAAAAACGTTCCCCAACTCTCAATAAATTGTTCTAAATCAATAACTTAATTTTGTGGGTTACATGTTATTGCTTATTTGCATCCAAATTGCCATGGGATTGAGCAGCCCTTAACTTTAATTTTATTTATTTATGCAGTTATATTCCAATATTTTATAATTTCATTGTAAATTTACTATTTCAAGTATGTTACATAATGCACATTGATAAATTTTAATTTTAATAGCTGTGACATATTTCAAGAGCTATTATTGTAACCTACGAAATAAAAATAAATAAATTCTAATTCTAATTGAAAGCTAATTAGATAAAACGCATTAAAGTTTAGGAGTGGGAGGTCGCGACGTCATAACTAAGACGTAAAAAGTGAACTTAGGTGTGACGTCACATGGAATTTCAACTCAATGTATCTCCGTTATTTTTCGATTACGTAAAAAAAGGAACAATACGTGTCTTATACATTTCTTAGTAATCCAGAAGACGGACTAAACCCAAAACCGAAAAATAAAAAAACTTTAACAAAAACTTAAAACCGACTTCAAAACACACTAAAAAGTTAAAAATAACCTAAGTTGGTAGCACCTACTGATCATTTTGAAGTCAGTGCCAAGCCTGCTCTTGTCTGCAATGTACCTACCTATTTGGCTTTGTTTATAATTTACAAAGTGACAAATTATCTACCTAAATCGCAATAGGTGTGCCTGTAATATTGAAGAGTTTCCTCGTTTTTTCTATGATCCCATCATCAGATCCTGATTTCTTAACAATGGGACCAATTTGAAAGTATACCCTATAAAAGAAGGGTTTTCCAAATAGGTCCAGCCGTCTTCGAGTAATCGCGTAATAAAGATACCTACAAAAAAAAACAGTCGAATTGAGAACCTCCTCCTTTTTTCGGAAGACGGTTAAAAATAACTATGCAAAATTAGAACTTGTCTTTGTATTATTCAGACATTTTCTTCGTAATCAATAAATCTTTGGTATGTACCTACTGGACCAAAAATGGACCAAATGGTGAATGAAAAATGACAAGGTCGTTGGCAACGCCAGCAACTCTTCGATAATAGTGGACTGTATGCGGAACGGCCTGGATGTCTCTTTTACACTCGTCGGTTAAATAAAATAATTATCGAAGCTTGTTACCTCGCAATCCCGGGGTAATACTCCTTCCTGGCTTCCTCCCACGGACGCTGCGAGAGGTCCTTCAGGAACCACGGCACGATACGTAAATGTCCACAAAAAAAACACACGCGGAGCAGCTGCTGTATTGTTTAAATATTATGGTAATGAAGAAAAATAATAAAATAAAAATCACTCCTTATCAATCAAAACCACAGAACAGAATTGAATCCAAAAATCAATAATTTTTCCACACGCGTTCCAAACAACTTTTAAACCAATTTAGACAAAAATAAAAAGGCTTTCTTATGTGCCAGTAATTCTGTCCTCTGAGCCGTGGTTCACACATAGAGGAAGGAAAGCGCCGAATTAAGGTACATATTGACCCTCAAAATATACGACGAAACAAACTTCGGTTTTATTATAATAGTCAACCGACGAGTGTTTGAACATAATAAATAAAAACACAAATAAATGTTTACTGGCGCCACCATTCCCCCGGCCTTGAAAGGTTCCCTTTCAAAATAAAAACAAAAATAATAAAAATACATGAGAAATACCCTATACAATCAATTAATAACTGATAGAGACGCGGTGTGAACCTTATTGCGCTTTAACTACATTAGCGTGTGTCAAAAAAAAAAAAAAATAACAATAAATACCACAATATGGCAGGAGTCATTAATAAGCGAAGCGGAAATTAACTTCCTATAATAATATAGCTAAGTAAACAATTATTATGATACAGAAAACATAATCAATCGTCAACGAAAAACATATCTAATAATGAACAAATAAAAATAAAATGCAGGAGCGAAAATTAATTATTTTCTACGCCATCGAGACCAAAATAATACTCGATGATAACATGGTAATAACTGTATCGGATCGTTAGCATTGAAACGATACAATAAGATGTGTTGAAAAGAACGTACCGACTTCCGTATTCCTATTTTCAAATAGGTTTGCTGGATGTTAGCAGAGATGGCAATAGCATAACGTCGCATATTAAAATGAATATCAAAAAAATTATGATAAAGGTTCGGAACTATCTATATAACATATCATATAATGAAACTCTACTATCCGACTCAGCACTCGCGTCCAAGATCGAACGTACTTGAGTAGTGGATTTGTGAGCACGCACATCATGGTGCGGGATAAAATAATTAAGATTACTCCTAAAATCATAGTTAACCGGTGTTAAATAACCTCCCTTTAAATAATCTCTAATAATGTTATCGTATAATAATTTTAAATATGGTTGCAGAGCAAACCTGCGTTGTAAATATAAAAAGCGGCGATCATGTTATACTTTGTGAATTCCCAAGTAAGTCGCGGTTTGACTTATAGGGATGCGCGACCTCATAATTATTATCAAACGGACATCTAGTCGTTGGCGCATTACAAAAAGCGTCACAGTACTTATCGTTGATACTTAAATAGGTTTGCCTTTTATCTATGTCCTCTACCTCCCGAGACTTGCGAACCTTAACTTCACAAGTCGCGACAGAACAATAAGAGAAAGAGGTGGAAGGAGGTGCGGGGGTCGGAACATTTCCTAAAATAATATAACCCAGCACGGTTTCTAGTGCGTCAGGAAGACCGGGTGGGTTAGACACCTTCCCAGATAAAAGCAATTTAGCAAACAAATCAACTCCTAACAAGAGATCAATTTCACCCGGTGTACCCCAAGTGTCATCGGCGAGTGGTATGGATTGAAAACGTTCCATGAAACTACAATCGATACGAGTGGTCGGCAACTGGCCAGTGATCTGATTCAGCACTAGTGCCGAAACAGTATACTTGGGACCCGAACCGAAGCGTGATCGGAAGCTAACGTTTACAGCTCCCTTAGCGATTTTAGAGGCGCCGCCAATGCCCATGATAGTGACCTCGGAGCTCTTATCTACATTAAGTCCCAACTTATGACAACACTTGGAAGTAATATAATGCTTCTGAGAGCCTGGGTCCAGAAGACACCGGATCAGAACATCTCGGCCGGAGCGCCCGGCAGCGAGCACCCTGGCGGTCGCGAGTACCTCGGTAGAAGAGCGCAACTCACGGAGCGATGACAAAGTACAAAGCGAAATATCCGAAACTTTATTTTCAGTTGAGATACGATCTTGGTTATTTAATTTAACATCATTACGATTATTAATATCGTCACTGTTACCCGAAGCAGCGTTACTATCTACAGTCGATGCGCACGTCGCCGGCGGTTGCGGCTGCGACTGCGGCTGCGATGTCGAATCCCTTTGAAAATGTAACAACGTATGATGCCTAGATTTACATTTACGGCAGGAAGTATTCGACTTACAATTAAAGGACATGTGACGTGTACTTAAACAATTTATACACGCGCGATTATTTTTAATATAATTAAACCTATCATAAGGTGCGAGTTCTAAAAAGCGTTTACACGTATAAATGTGCGAACTCGTGTTTCGGCCTCGACACAGTCCACATTGGGAATCGTCGTCGAGGGGCGGTTGCGCTGCTACAAAGACCTGAGGAGCGCGAGCGGATGGCGCGGGGTGAGGGGCGCGCGGGGTGGCCGGATGACCGGAGCCGGAGCCGGAGCCGACGCGTGACGACGCGCGGTGCAGCACCTTCACATGCTCGCGGGTGAACCGAACGAACCCGTCGTAACTCGGTATATCTGCGCACCCCCTGATAGATGACTCATACATTATCGCAGTATCCGTATCTAACAATTTCAACCCCATGTACACAAAAACAAAATCGCCTAAATTCTCAATCTGAAGCTGCTTTAATGCAGATATATTTGCGGCGTATTTATCAATAACCTTTTCGAGATTCGAAGCCGAGGATGCGTTAATAGGTTTTAAAGAAAACAATTCATTAAGATAAGAAGTAGCCAACGCGCGACGATCATGATACTTGTCTATCAAAGCGTTCCAAACGATAGCATAGTTCTCAGCCGACGGCACTACGCCAGCGGCCACACTTTTCGCCTTACCAGATAGATGAGTTAATAAATAATGAATGCGTTCTGTATCTGTCAACTTATTATTCTCATGAACGATGCGTTTAAACGTTTCATAAAAATACGGGAAATTCTGAATTTCGCCATCGAACATGGGAATTTGAATACGCGGAAGACGAATCGACTCTTTATCATGCCCACTACAACAGGGCGCAGCTGATATATGCTGCGGAACAGGCTTTGTGGATACCTCTTCGAATGCCTCCTTTACTGCAAAATATAACTCATCGAAAGAGGTGATAGATTGATAATTGACTACATAATTAGGCTTCTTTTGTAAGCTAAACATGTTAATATTATCAACGGCTTCGATATAATCTCGACGTAAGGAATCGACGAGACGGGCTTGTGTACAAAACCTACGATGATGTATTTCATCCTCGTTTATAAGAGGGATTAGGTCGAAGACCGTTTGCAATTGATGAAAATATTGCTCGCGTTTTGCTTCGTTTAACTTTATTTTGATACCTAAATCCTCCATTTTAAATTGAAAATTAAACTCAGGTCAATGAAACAACGAAAATACGAATATATTAATAATACGACAATATATTACTGTATTATATACGTAAAAAATAAAACAAAAAAAAAAAAAAAAAAACAATTAATAGTGTAATTACCTATAGGTGGTAGGAAATTACGTGCGGGTTAAAAATAAAAATAAATTCCGAGTTATTTAACAATGCTCGGTGCGAGAGAATACGAACACAACAGCTGATAAAATATTAATTTAATTATACTTAGTTTAGTAGGTGTAACATAAATATGTACCTACGCGGAGCAACGAAATGAAGATAAACCTAAGTACCTACCTATTGTATAGCTATAGGTACCTGGGCGGAATTCGTTCGGCGGAGAAAATCAAAATAAAATATATAAGCTAGCTGCGGTTACGACTTTATATTTGTTTATATATAACAAATAGAAATCGACCGACAACCAACTACGCGGGTATTGGTTATACTATTATCCAAGAAAATACAAATTCTCCTTGGAAAGTATGAAACCAATAAAAATCAAAATATTAAGTATGAGTATTAGACACCTACTCAATACTTATACGAAACGATTCCAACCAGGCATCACCATGACAACGAAATAATAAAATAGGTAAAGGTAAGCGATGTTTCCTATGCAAATTAAATTATAATCTGCATGAAAGTAGTACAAATACCTATGCGAATAAGAAATTTATGCGAAAATTACAATTAACCAAAAAAATAATTGGCAAACTGTTCAGCCGTAGGTTCTAACCATTGATATGTAACAAGCTAAGATATAGCAATGAAATGTCACCCTAATACAAACGCAATAAGGTTCAATATTCATTACACGCGGTACCCAACGAGATGTAAAACGCAGTCGTAATATCAATACGAAAACGATCCGGCTCGAAGGACCAAAAAATATGGACCAAAAATGGACCAAATGGTGAATGAAAAATGACAAGGTCGTTGGCAACGCCAGCAACTCTTCGATAATAGTGGACTGTATGCGGAACGGCCTGGATGTCTCTTTTACACTCGTCGGTTAAATAAAATAATTATCGAAGCTTGTTACCTCGCAATCCCGGGGTAATACTCCTTCCTGGCTTCCTCCCACGGACGCTGCGAGAGGTCCTTCAGGAACCACGGCACGATACGTAAATGTCCACAAAAAAAACACACGCGGAGCAGCTGCTGTATTGTTTAAATATTATGGTAATGAAGAAAAATAATAAAATAAAAATCACTCCTTATCAATCAAAACCACAGAACAGAATTGAATCCAAAAATCAATAATTTTTCCACACGCGTTCCAAACAACTTTTAAACCAATTTAGACAAAAATAAAAAGGCTTTCTTATGTGCCAGTAATTCTGTCCTCTGAGCCGTGGTTCACACATAGAGGAAGGAAAGCGCCGAATTAAGGTACATATTGACCCTCAAAATATACGACGAAACAAACTTCGGTTTTATTATAATAGTCAACCGACGAGTGTTTGAACATAATAAATAAAAACACAAATAAATGTTTACTGGCGCCACCACCTACACTTTCCCATATCTTACACAAAATTACAAAAAAACGAAATGGAAAATATAAAAGAATGTAATAACTTGAGTTATGGTTGTCTAAAAATGCGTCTGAGATATTCTGACCACATTATTCTGGTATTATGATTGCCAAAGATGCAGTATATGATGCAAAATGGTGTTGATATGTGGGAAATACACTTTATAATAGAACATGTTATCGCGACGCACATGATAGCTTTTAGTAATTCAATAAGGTTTTCAATATTTTTTATGTATTTCGAGAAAACAAACTTCATAAATACAACACATACAGTGCAAATTATTTTTGCGGTAACAACAGTGTATAAAATAACAAATCTCGTGACAATTTTCACTGTTCGTCTCGTGTGAACGTTGCGACACTTTCTAGCCCTTATAACTGATATTATAATGGTACAATAGATTACTGAGCACACGAATAGCGTTATGATTAGGAAAATGGGTATTATATCTAATTGTATGTAATAATTGATTAAAGTCACAAATATAGGTAAAACATACACTATTTTATAAATGTAAGTGCGATATATATCTTCGGAAATAATGATTTGAATCAACATTTTACGCATACATAAAATAAATAAGAACAGCCATTCACATACAAGAATTTTATAGTAAGAATAGATAATAATATTTATCTGTGATATTTTTGATAAACATTCAGTTAAATCTGACTTAATATATAAACAAAGAAATGCGATTCGATTGGCGATTAGGGTCCCACAATCGTGAAAGAGCAAAGCTGACACAAAATGCATGAACACTCGATTTTGTTCCTGCTGTCTCCATTCTTTGAAGATTGAGTACGTCAACAAGTGCGGGATGAATAGAACGACAGAGAGTACCGCACCTGTAATACGTACTATATCTTCTATTTTCCATGATAGATTAGTTATATCATTGAATAGTAGTTCAGAGGCCATCTACTAGTTGCGAGACAATTTCTTGTCACTGCTGCTGCGCGGGGCCTGCATCCGGTGGCTCGTCGCTCCGCTGGTCACTGCAGCTACGCGGGGACTGCACCCGGCGGCTCGCCGCTCCACTGGTCGCTGCTGCTGCACGGGGCACATAAAATCAACGTAGAATCCATGTTGAAAAAAACCTAGGACCGCTGCAATGGCCGGCGATCGTTTGCGCAAACTTAGTCGCCATTCAGAGATATTATATAGTCACGGTGATTTCAAACCAACGATGGAAACGTGCCCAAAGCCGAGAGGATTACATCTACTACATCTATCTATACTTATAAGAAAACTGTAGAGGTCAATTCTATACAACGTGTTAATGAATTAACTGAAAACTAGAAACTAGTTTGCTCAGAATCAACAAGCAAATCGATCGCACTATGTTTTAATATAGGTTATATTTTTTCATTTTTACTAGCCCATGTCTAAATTATTTACAATACAATATTTGGCGCGTACGCCGCCCGCAGCAAATTAAATTCGAACCGGTGTGGCCGCGGGCGTAGCGTTTGGAATTTCGTAGATAGGTCACCTCCAAACTCAGGTTGAATAACTTTTAAAGTATAAATTTTTTCGACATAAAATATATTTTAATCATATTATTGTTTATTTTTTTTAATAGGGTGTATCAGGTTTTCAGTTAATTCATTAACACGTTGTATATTCAAAATAAATATTGGAGGATGAATGGTGATCGATACTGATGATGCCAAAAATGCAATCAGAAAATTTTTTGTCTGTCTGTATGTCTGTCTGTATGTGCACGCATGGGTTAAAATATTTTTTTATCAACAGAATGTTACTGTGTTCTTGAGTATCATAGGGAGTACCCTCTTATCCCGAAATTCCTACGGAAACTACAAAATTATCGCGGGGGCACAGTTTTTCTATATTACTATAAGGTTGGCAAATTCTATAACGTGATAGAAATCGATTGAGAAAAAATGGCAGATTTATAAATTGCCAACCCAATATTAAAAGGTAGGTACTAATCTTTGTAACCTTTTGTATAATTTTCTAATTTAGACCCTATCCTAATATAGATCCTAAAAATCAATCAGGAGGTACAGAACTATGCTAGACATAACTCCTCGATGCTCAAATACTTCAAATTTAATGAGATGCTGGAATGTCATTTGTGAAGTTGGCATCTCATTCTTTAAATTGCGTTTAAATTGGTAAATCAACAGAACTATTGTTGAAATCTATCAGGAACTGTAGAACTAAGCTGGATGCAAGTAAATCTGAAGTATTTTTTTTGAGATGCCAACATTTGATATGCTAGGTTCACAGTGACGAAACTTTGACGTATTCGTCCGTGTGACAGACACCGCTGAGATGCATGCTTCCTCGGACACTGCTCAAGCTGTTATGAGTCCCTGTACTTCACAAACTATTTGAAAAAAAAAAAAAAAAAAAAAACAACTAATCGACCGATTCATTAAAACTTTCATGTAATCAACAGATTATATTAATGACGTCTAAGTTTAAAGTATAATCCTATTCTAATAATTATTATTTACCGACTTCCAAAAAGGAGGAGGTTCTATTTTCGATTGTATGTATGTTTTTTTTATGTATGTTCACCGATTACTCGAAGACGGTTGAACCGATTTCAAAAATTCTTTTTTTATTTGAAAGGGTTTACTCCCAACTAGGTCCCAATGCCACCAAGTCGGAATCTGATGATGAGATTTTGGAGAAATCGAGGGAATCCTTCAAAGATTATAGGCACACCTATAGCGATTTGGATATTTTTTAAAGTAAATCGTTCGTTTGCTTCTGGAAAGCAAAATTTTAAGAAGTGGAACTGATGATGAAGACCACAGATGGTCATCGGAACTACTCAACAATAATACGTATTTCACGGGTTCCGATTGGAGCGATTTCAAAAATTGGTTTTTAGTTTGATAGAGAATACTCCCAAATATATTCCATTGTCACCAAATTGAGATCTGATGATGGGATCTTGGAGTAATCGAGGGAACTCTTCAAAAATTATGGGAACTTTTATAGCGATTTTTGTATGTTTTATAATAAATCGTTTATTTGCTTTCGGGAAGCAAAATTTGAAGAAGTGGAACTGATGATGAAGACCACAGATGGTCATCGGAACTCCTAAATAGTAGGTATTTCACAAATTCCGATTCGTCAACTTTAATGTGGTTTCTAAACAATTTATTTTTGTTACAATGTATATGGTGAAGTAGAACTGATGGTGAAGTACCAGGAGAACTCCTCAACAATTAACGTCCCTGCATCGGAAAAAGCAATATATTGTAAAAGGTGATGAGTAGTTGACATAACTTAGAGAAATTACGAATTAAGTCACTTAAAAGTGACAAATAAACAAAATTTTAACAAAAAAATTAAAACCGACTTCCAAAAACACAAAACTAAAAAAACTTTCTAATTTCTCTAATGTATATTTTACTATTTATTCGATTGCAACCCTTAAGGTTCCTCGTTTTACCCTAGATCTAAAAATATTTAGGAACTAACCTTTTTAAACTTTGGGTGTAATTTTGTAATATTGGCCCGAATTTGTTCAACGTGTTGCTTCCTCTGTCACTGGTTGAGCCGTTTTGAGTCTCAATACTTGAAATACCTACCGTTAAATATTGCCAAAAATATATTTATATCAACCAATTCATTAAAACATTTATAAAATTAACAGATAATATTAATGAGGTCTAAATTTAAGCGTAAATTCCGTCCTAATATTATAATATAGATACTAAAATGCGAAAGTTTGAATGTTCGTATTACATATTTATAAACATATTTGGTGATATCAGTTTAACCTGACTTTCATTACCTTAAGCAACGCACTAATATCGAGAAATTCTAATTCATTTCAAGTCCTTAATTTTCCATTATTATCCTGATCAATTATTATGCTTTAACTATACTCACATTGTAGTGATCATGGATTTATAATTAACTAGCTGTGCCCCGCGGTTTCACCCGCGGTAATTTCGGAGTTCCCGCGGGAATTCCAGGATAAAAAGTACCCTCTGTCCTTCTCTGTAGGTACCCCTGACAACGGGCATGCCAAATTTCATCCAAAGCCGTTCAGTGATTTTTGCGTGATTGAACAAACATCCAATCATCCACACTTTCACATTTATAATATTAGTAGTATAATTAACTGATAAAAAATGTACCTATTGATCAAATAATCCAAAACTTGGTGAAGTTGAATGTCCCGGAAGTAAGTATCTATGATGGAAGATTTTTATTTAATCATGTACTAATGTTACATTATAATGTCAAATAAATAAAAAGTAACTTCTTAATGTTAATAAACTAAAACTAAACTTAACCTCACCTAAAATAAAGCTAAAATATATTATTATTTAAAGGAGTCCCTTTAGGCAAGGTTCCGAAGATATATACTGGCAGCGTTTCCCCTTTGAATAGCTAGCCAATTCTTTGTCCAAGGTAGCTGCCAGCTCTTCGGTCTCCTGTGATGTCGACTAACCTTTTTGCTATTTCCTTAATAAGCCTTATAGCGCTAGGACCCCACGGACCAAGGGTCTCGACACCGAATGGGACAAAATCATATTCAGGGCCTAGAAGTATTATTATTAATTACTAGCTATGTCCCGCGGTTTCACCCGAGTGAGTTCGGCAATTCTCGCAGGAACTATTTTTTCTAAAAAAATTAGCATTAGTTACGCCTTATACATCAGCTATCTGCCAGTGAAGGTCCCGTCAAAATCGGTCCAACTTTCGGAGATTTACCCGCATGAGTATTGGAATTCTCGGTGGAACTCCAAATTTATTTTATTCTTCTTCTCCTAACAATAACGAACACAACAATAAAAGAAATAGAAAAATTGGTCCAGCCGTTCACGCGCGATGCCGTGGCCCGTGACCAAGGGAAATAGGGATTCATTTTTATACAACCTGCTAATGAATTAACAAAAAACCTGATATACACTCCATTAAAAAAAACAAACAATAATGATTAAAATATAAATCATATAGAAAAAATTAATACTTTAAAAGTTATTCATTATTAGTTTGGAGGTGACCTGGGCCCTTATTCACTATGACCAATAACATTCCTTGCCCATAATGAGCGCCCCAAAAACGCGATCCCAAACGTTTTAGATGCCAAAATATTAGAAATTATTAATCTGTATGCCATAAGGAGCGTTTTAAATATATTTTTTTGGAGTAAAACTTCTTTGGTTACGAGAGAAAGACAATTTTTGTGGCGCGTTATCTTAACGCGCCGTGTTATGGTCATAGTGAATGCGGGCGTAGCGCAGGACAAGTGTCAATTACCAATTAGAGTTTTTATGCGGTACGCGGCAATATTGTGTTATAAAATATAACTTAGACATGGGCTAATAAAAATGAAAAAATATAACCTAGGTATATTAAAACACAGTGCGATCGATTCGGACGTCGATTCTGAGCAAACTACTTTCTAGGTTCCAGTTACTTCATTTAGGTACACGTTGTATATTTAGATTGAACGGTTTTGATTGAAAGTGAGTACACAACTTTCTACACAAGTAAAAAATATTCATATTTTGGATACTCCATATTCCATCATAGTTCCCTTAGGAACTGCGGTGTTTATGTGGGTCTAACTATGGGAACA
Source organism: Zygaena filipendulae (assembly GCA_907165275.2). Classification (NCBI taxonomy): domain Eukaryota; kingdom Metazoa; phylum Arthropoda; class Insecta; order Lepidoptera; family Zygaenidae; genus Zygaena; species Zygaena filipendulae. The sequence goes on from OU015674.1 coordinate 6,593,571, forward strand.
ATGGAAATTTAAATTTTTTTTATTTATAGTATATTTAGTGACCGAAGGTATTCGAAAATGTTTAAAATTTTAACTCTTGTCCGTAAGATGCGTTCGCATTGTGCAAAAACTCTTTAACAGATCTAAATTAATTTTGGTACTTATTATGTTTCGACTAGCACCTTCTGATCATTTCGAAGTCGGTGCCAAGCCTGCTTGTGTCTGCAATGTACCTACCTATTTGGCTTTGTTTATAATTTATAAAGTGACAAATTATCTACTTAAATCGTAATAGGTGTGCCTGTAATATTGAAGAGTTTCCTCGATTTCTCCATGATCCCATCATCAGATCCGGATTTCTTAACAATGGGACCAACTTGAAAGTATACCCTATAAAAGAAGGGTTTTCCAAATAGGTCCAGCCGTCTTCGAGTAATCGCGTAATAAAGATACCTACAAAAAAAAAACAGTCGAATTGAGAACCTCCTCCTTTTTTCGGAAGACGGTTAAAAATAACTATGCAAAATTAGAACTTGTCTTTGTATTATTCAGACATTTTCTTCGTAATCAATAAATCTTTGGTATGTACCTACACTTTCCCATATCTTACACAAAATTACAAAAAAACGAAATGGAAAATATAAAAGAATGTAATAACTTGAGTTATGGTTGTCTAAAAATGCGTCTGAGATATTCTGACCACATTATTCTGGTATTATGATTGCCAAAGATGCAGTATATGATGCAAAATGGTGTTGATATGTAAGAAATACACTTTACAATACAAAATGTTATGAAGTAGCACATGTAAGCTTTTTGTAATTTAATAATGTTCTTATTAATATTGTTTTTGTATTTCAAGAAAACAAACTTCGTTAATACAACACAAACAGCGCTAATTATTTGTGCGGAAACAACAGTGTATAAAATTACAAATCTCGTGACAATTTTCACTGTTCGTCTCGTGTGAACGTTGCGACACTTTCTAGTCCTTATAACTGATATTATAATGGTACAATAGATTACTGAGCACACGAATAGCGTTATGATTAGGAAAATGGGTATTATATCTAATTGTATGTAATAATTGATTAAAGCCACAAATATAGGTAAAACATACACTATTATATATATGTAATTGCGATATATATCTTCGGAAATAATTATTTGAATCAACATTTTACGCATACATAAAATAAATAAGAACAGCCATTCACATACAAGAATTTTATAGTAAGAATAGATAATAATATTTATCTGTGATATTTTTGATAAACAATCAGTTGCATCTGACTTAATATAAAAACAAAAAATTTTAATATTACTGGCGAATAGGGTCCCACAATCGTGAAAGAGCAAAGTTGACACAAAATGCATGAACACTCGATTTTGTTCCTGCTGTCTCCATTCTTTGAAGATTGAGTACGTCAACAAGTGCGGGATGAATAGAACGACAGAGAGTACCGCACCTGTAATACGTACTATATCGTTTATTTTCCATGTCAGAGTAGTTATATTATAATAGTATAGTAGTACGGAAGCCATCGACTCGTTGCGAGACATTTTCTTGTCACTGCTGCTGCGCGGGGCCTGCATCCGGTGGTTGTGCTCCGCTGGTCACTGCAGCTGCACGGGGCACATAAAATCAACGTAGAATCCATGTTGAAAAAAACCTAGGACCGCTGCAATGGCCGGCGATCGTTTGCGTTAACTTGGTCGCCATTTAGAGATATTATAGTCACGGTGATTTCAAACTAACGATGAAAACGTGCCCTAAGCTGAGAGGATTACATCTACTACATCTATCTATACTTATAATAAAACTGTAGAGAGGTCAATTCTGTAAATTAATATTTATTCAAAATTAATATTGGAGGATGAATGGTGATCGATACTGATGCCAAAAATGCAATCAGTAAATTTTTCGTCTGTCTGTATGTGCACGCATTGGTTAAAAACTACTGAAGGGATTAGGGATTGTAGTCCTGGGCAGGTTATAGTATAACATAAGGCTAAGACACATAGGAGTTGAGCAGTGACGATAAATTTGAAGCAAGTCGGATGAAAATGCGCTTTTGACCTCTTATTCTCGCATACGTTTATACTCAGTCACGGCTGAACGGATTTGGATGAAATTTGGCGCGGGGCAAGGCTAGTTACTAATATTATAAAGAGGTAAAGTTTGTTATTTTTGAGTTTGTGAATTTGTAAGGTTGTAGGGGGGCTAATCTTTGGATCTACTGAACCGATTTTGAATTATTTTTTATCAACAGAATCCTACTGTGTTCTTGAGTATCTGTTAGCCACGAAGCCAGCCAACAAAGAGGCGAACAATGAAACACTATGTATGAACCACCAACAAATAGATGTTTATTGTTACGGTCGGGATTTTAGCCTAAACAATCACATAAAATGACATCACCTTTCAGGCTTTCAGTTACATAATTATCACAATACTTCAATAAAACTAGGAAATGCCATCTATTGTTCCTTTATGATACCCCTTTTCAAGTTGTCAGTTGTAATACCTTTCAGAAGGCTACATTTAACAGTTTTATCTCAAACAGTATCATAGGGGTACTTCTTATCCCGGAATTACTGCGAAAACTACGAAATTATCGCGGGGGCACAATTATACTATATATTATAAGGTTGGCAAATTCTATAACGTGATAGAAATCGATCGAGAAAAAATGGCAGGTTTATAAATTGCCAACCCAATATTAAAAGGTAGGTACTAACCTTTGTAACCTTTTGTGTAATTTTCTAATTTAGACCCCGATTTCTTTGACGTATTCGTCCCGTGTGACAGACACCGCTGAGATGCATGCTTCCTCGGACACTGCTCGAGCTGTTATGAGTCCCTGTACTTCACATACTACTTGAAAAAAAAAAACTACTAATCGACCGGTTCATTAAAACTTTCATGTAATCAACTGATTATATTAATGACGTCGAAATTTAAAGTATAATCCTATTCTAATAATTATTATTATAAATGTGATAGTTTGGATGTTCGGATATTTGAGTGTTTGTTACTTGAGTGTAAACGACATAATTATCTCTTCAGTTCTTATGAGGAAATTCCTTCAAGAACTCTTTGATGTACCGAAAAAGCAGCGGGTTGTGTCAGAGAAACTGTCGTAAGTTATTTTAAGGGTAAAATTTATACTTATAATTATAATTTTTCCACAAATAGAGAGACGGCCTCACGAAGGTTGCCTAATTGGTGCCAGTTATGAAGAGGCGGTTCAAACTATCTGCGACGGTCGTCACAATAATAGGCTTCTAGGATATGAAAATCAAAATTCTATTTAGTCCGTCTTGTGGATTATTAAAAAATAATAGACCCTAATTCTTTTTTTAAATTATTGAAAAAATACTAAGATAAAGCGCATTAAAGTTTAGCAGTGAGGGCTCTTGACGTCATAACATGCTATAAACTGTAGCACGGCGTGACGTCACGCGATATTTCAACTTAATGTATCTCCTTTATTTTGTGATTACGTAGGTAAATAATGAACAAACACCTGTCCAATATTTTTTATTAATTTACAAGACGGACTAAAAATTTAAATTTGGTTGAAGGAATTCAAAGTCAATAGTGACCACCACTGACTTAAAACCAATAGTAAAATCTCAGAAACGGATCTAAAGAGTTGAACGACCGTTGGGCATTGCAGTAAGGTTACCTCAAAAAGGATTCTATTTTGATTTTATTCGTATCTATATTAGCTCAAAAACGTAAGTGCACAATTTAATTAAGTAATCTTCAAAGAATGGAGAAAACGGGAAAACAAGCCAGTGTTTCTGCATTTTGTGTCAGCATTGCTCGTTCACGATTTTGGAACCCTTAACGATAACAAAATATGAAAACTTTTGTTACAATTATATTTTCGTATCGACTGTATGCTCATTAATATTATCACATAACATAAAGTTATTTTTTTATAATAAAACCACGATGGTATATAGGGTGCTCCAAAAATAGCTGCAAATATTTATAGGGCTTAAAGTATACGTTATAAAATACAAAAAAAAATAAAAAAAAAATACTACAAGTTTAGTAGTTTTTCAGAACATAAATAAAATTAATTCATTGAAAAAACATCACCCTTAACAAATAGCTAATAACTACACTCACAAGGTACGCAAAAAATACACGTAGCCTGTGAATACGTATTAGGTACGCGCTACGCACAGAGCGAGCGATGTATAAGCTGGTCGAATACTACTCAGCGGGGTTAGCCAAGTTGACATTCTACAATCGTTAACGCATAGAAAACTAGAATAGAAAACTTTGGTCAGCCAATCAAAACTCTAGCTTTACGTGACCACTCGAAAACTAGAGTTTTGATTGGCTGACCAAGTGACATGACGATTCGTTTCTTATGTTTTCTATGCGTTTACGATTGTAGAATGTCAACTTGGCTAACCCCGTAGGCCATTGGCCTTTTACCGCCAACTTACCTTCACAGGTTATTTTCTTTTTGATTGATTAATTTTGTTTGAATTTTTTTATTGTTTTTATCCTTTTTATTTTATGAACATATTTATAACGGTGTATACTTTCAACCCGCTAAATATTTGCAGATAATTTTAATATAACATTTAATATACGTTTTAGTTCATGTTGTACACAGGTACAATTATTGTAATTAATGTCAAAACTACAGAGTTTTGACATTAATTACAATAATTATTAAGATTTCATGTGGTACTTTTCTGTATCCGAGAATTCCCTGACGTTTATGCAAAATTTCATGGTGATCGGTTGAGTCGTTAAGGCGAGAACTCTCTGTTTCTTACTATACTGTAGCATTCTATCAATGAAAGAATCTGTCTGCAAAGGAGTCGGTCTGGAATCCAGATATAATCGGTCATGGAAATAATTTAGTGGCCTAAAAGCGAATATAAGTTTTATATCAGTCGCCTGGTACTAAGAGTACAGACTGCTTAGTTTGGGACCAGGTGGCGCTGTTTAAAAATGTCCAAGAACTACTCATAAAATCAAAGAAAGAGTTCAGCTTAAAAATAAGTGTATCAATACCTAATAATGCTTAGAAATTATCACACACACATGGTCCTAAACTAAACAGAGCTTGTAATATTATTGTACCAGTCACCTGAAATAATACTTTGGTATACATTGTTGTTTTTTTTTTCGTAAAACCCACATAATTATTTTTATTTTATAAAGGTGTCCCGTAAATCGACGTCTAGCCAGAACCGGGTGCTATAGGCAAAGTCATAACTTAATAGAAAAACGTAAAAAAATTATCTTTGTAATTTTTTATAAACCCTGTGATGGTTTTTTAACTCCTGTTGCTACAAACCTCAATTTTTTTTTCAATTTTCTTCTTATCGTGTAATCCTGAATAGTTTTTCTGAAAACTACTGCTTAAAATTTAAGTTTTTGCCAATGAAGTTTTCAAAATTATTGCTTTCGTCTGTTTTCAATGACTGTCCTTTTATTTAAATAGGCATAGCAAAGATTTATATATTTTTATAGTTTTATATGGTTCTGACTTGACGTCGATTTACGGGACATCCTGTGTAACATCCAGACTTTGAAAACATCAATAATGTTCATTTTGTTGCGAGTATCAAAGCCGCGTCTGCTGGTGCAGCTGTCAGATCCACTTACACTACATCGGCGATGCTGTCATAAAACAGTAAGAAAAAACACAGCTACACAGTACCTTACAGTACAGCAGAAGAGAGACGAAGAAGGAGAAAAGCCATTTATTCCATCACAAATCACAAGATGAATAGTATAGGTAGGTAAGTATAGATACGTTTGCTGTTCCACGACTGGGGAGCACAAAAGAATGGGCCATCAATTATCATCAATTACCTACAGAATCCGTAGAAGAAAAACATTTCAGGTGGAAACTTCTTTACTATAGTTTTCGATGCCTTGGGCAAACATTCCCAGTAATATATTTTAAATATGGGTGGGTTTGTGGTTGTTAAGTTTTTATTAGATAAGCCGCTAAGTTGTTATTTAGTTAGCATAGATGAGCGCTTCCTAGAGCGCGATAATTTCTTTTTATTCATTTATTTATTTATTTATTTATCCACATATGTATTATAAACAATAGATATATACGCCAACAACCTTTTTATAGGTTTTTGGCGTTATATATTTATTTATTTATAAGGTACAAAACATAGTGCAAACTTTTACAAATACAAAATTAAACCAAGTTACAAACAATCACCAGTCTACACCACAGCTGTACACAACACTTAAGAAAAAAAAAGATAATAGGTAATTACATTATTATTAGTCAAATGCATTATTATTATATATTTGTGGATAAATAAATAAAAAGAATAATAAAATTCCTTAAAATATTTACATGTTTATGTTATACCTACCACACAAGTTTTGTTATGGGAGAACTTGATGGTAGACAGAATCAACCATCCATTTAAAACGAATGGTTGAGCGATAAATCCTACAATCTTTTTTCAGATATTAGATACCAGTACTGAAGTCTACGCCGGAAAAAAATGTAAAATATTCGTTTTTAAATTATTTTATTTTATAAATGGAAATAGATAAGCAATAGTGTGTTAACCCACACTGGAGAAATTTTGAGTAAATTGAAGTTTTAAAATTATAGCGCCATTTTGTTTCAACATTTTTATGTTCAATATTTAGTTACATATTTGAAAAATGTAATAAGGTAAACACATAATTAAAAAACGTTCTCTAACTCTCAATAAATCGTTCTGAATCAATAACTTTTTTTTGTGGGTCAACATGTTATTGCTTATCTGCGTCCAAATATTGAGTGCAGTTCGTGAGACAAGAAAATATAGCTATATGAATTATGAAGTATGTTATTGGTAGGTAATTAAACTAAAAAAGCGGCCATAGAGCAACAAAATATTTATTACAGTTTTCACAAAAACTAGTTACTCGAAGGTAAAGACATATAAAAGTGGCGAGTTCCAAAAGGTCTCATATCAAATTTCTTATGAAAAGATAACGAAAGACAAAAAAAGGAGGCGACAAATTTTAATTGCAACTGAAGAACGGCCAGCAGATGAGAGTCTCGACTTTGTAGAGCTTAAAAAAAGCGGAGATAATTGTAATTAACCCAATTAAGATGTCCCTCTAATGAAGTTATTTGGACGGCTTTTTTTCTTAACTTCGAAGACGCAATTTAAGTTTGCCAAGTGTTTTTAGGTGATTCTTTGGATTTTTTAACTTGGTCATTTTTCTTTGAGACCCAGGTGGATGTGTGAGTGGCTTTTTTCAAATAGGAAAAATCATTATTCTTTAATAATATCACATTAGCTAATCAGTCCTTCGGAATGTAATCAAAATAACACAGAGTTTTCTTAAAATACCTTGCAATTGGTTTGTCTTCGATCGATTAATTCCGAGAAGTTGAGCCAGGTATTGCCATGTTTCACATTGCAATTAAGAAATGGCAACACCAAATTTACATAATGGCCCTGCTGGTTCTATACTAAGTGGAGGCACAGATAATAATGCGTACGTATATACTAGAAACTTAGGTATGCCAAGGATATGGGGACAACTTTTTACTGATAAATACTTTTTTAATGGCTCGGTTGTCAAGAGTAGTTACATTGGACCATTTTTTTCTATATTAGTAAGGTGTTTTCAGAAATGTATCGAATGTTCCTATGGTACCACCTGAAGGATAATAACTTTTTTTTTATGTCTTAGGGGGCAAACGGGCAAGTGGTACACCTGATGGTAAGTGATTACCGCCGCCCATAGACATCTGCAACACCAGAAGGCATGCAGGCGTGTTGCAATTCCACTTGATATGAAAAATAAAATTGGTTCGGTATTTTTTTTGTCATAAAATCATGCTCGCGATTTTACGAGACGTCAGCTGTCGCCTGTGGTTACCTCTTGTGGGCTGATAAATGACCCCTAAAGTAGGTTATGGGTGATCGGGAAGTAAACAGGTAGGTACCTAGGTATTTGTTTGTTTCGACAGATACTATGTATATGCAACGTGTTAATGAATTAACTGAAAACTAGAAACTTCCGAATCAATCGCACCACATTTATAGGTCTAACGGCCGCACTTAGAGTCGACTTTAATGATTACTTAGTTAAGTATTCATTTTTAAAACAAAATTGCCGCAACCTGAGACGTTCAGTAAATTAATGTTAATTGGCTAATTAATGAGATGTAACTTAATTAGTTAAATGCCAATTAACAATAATTTATTAAACTTGTCTGGTTGCGGTGGTTTTGTTACTTAACTAAGTAATCATTAAAGTCGACTCTGAGTGCGGCGGTAAATAATTTATAATACTACGCCGCCCGCAGCAAAAAACGTAGACACGTAGGTGCGGGCGTAGCGCTTGAAATTTCGTAGATAGGTCACCTCCAAACTAATGTTGAATAACTTTTAAACTACGCATATTAATTTTTTCGACGTAATTTATATTTTAGTCACATTATTGTTTATTTATTTAAATGGGGTGTATCTATCAGGTTTTTGGTTAATTCATTAACACGTTGTATATCGCAACTATGCGATAAGACCGCCATTTGCTTTCTCCTTTTCTTTAGGTACCTACTTTAATATTATTATTTTATGTGCAATAAAGGATTAAATAAATAAATAAATAAATAAGTATATAATAGCTGTTCCCCCCGCGGTTTTATCTATCATGAAATTCGGTATTTTCGCGAAAACTTATATGGTATTTTTTTGCTAAAATTTGCAAAAATATTTTAAATCGTCTGAAGTCTTTATGTTGTTGAGAAATTTATAACATTTTAACTCTTTTATTTCGATAATATCTAATTATTTTTTCTTCGGTTTATGTCTGGTATTCTAAAACTATATACGTACTAAAAATAAGCCAATGATTTTGTGTTAGGTATGTAACCTACATAATTATGTCACAGTAAAGGTATACATTATAAGTACTTACTTAATATGTACTAGCTGTCCCCCGTGGTTTCACCCGCTATGACACTCGGGATTATTGTAGTTTCCTATAAGTGGAAGAATTTTCAAAATCGGTTCAGTAGATCTAAAGGTTACCCCCTACAACTGCACAAACTCACAGTTTACTTTACCTCTTTATAATATTAGTATAAATAACATAGCAATATATCAATCTTTAATTTGTAAATTGTACACAGAATATTAACAAAAAAATCAGTAGCCAGTTTTGATACACGTTCAATTTATTCATATATCCACGACCCGTTTGGCGCAGAGGTCACCATGCCTACCCGCTAATCAAGGGGTTCCGGGTTCGATTCCCGGTGGGGGTAGACTTTGTGTGATGAACACAGGGTTCCATTTTCCAGTCTGGGTGTGTTTATATATCTATAGTATAATATATAAGTAATTCTATGTAGTATATACCACGTTTGCTTGGTTTCCACGACACAAGCTAATAATAGCTTACTGTGTGATCAAGTAGATCTGTGTGTTGTGATGTGGATTATTATTATTATTATTATCCGAAAGGGAATATATTATTATTTTCATCATAAAATAAGAGTATAAAAAAGGGAGCGAATTTATCGAGTGGTAACAATAATAAAATCCTTTATTTTCATGAATAGACAAGTTACGGGATGGGACGTAAGTCTTTGTGCAGAACTGGTAAATTATTGTGGTTGTAATGTGAGTACAGGGTGACCACTGACTTTGAGAAGCTGACTTGTTAAATGAATAAAGTTTTCTTTTACGTTGATTTTTTTTAACAACAAAAAAATTTAAAAGCACAGTGTTATCCTCGGGAGAAAGAAGTCTTTCTCCCGAGGATAACACTGTGCTTTTCATTACGAATATAAGGAAAGTCAAAATAAAAATAGTAATTAGCTAAAGAAAAAAAATGAGTGAATTTTATTTTACATAAATCAACCATTAGGTGTGCTACTGGCCAGTATGCCCCTATGACATAAAAAAAAACTTGATTTTCTGCAGTATCCAGCTGTCAGATGAAAGCGATTCTCCCTAGGGCTGAAAAGTGTTACTTTCAACCCGCTTCTCAGGCAACTTCAGACCTACTTTCCGAGTATGAGTAATGAAAAATACATAGAAACGGGTGGTTATAATAATTGTAATTCCAAAAAGAGCCTCACATAACTATTAACTCGGAGAAAAAATATTTTACTTAGACTTTGAATACACAGTTTATGTGGTTAAAACGAAAACCAGTGAACTATGAATTACGGTCGAATAGTTGAAGCAAACGACTGAAACATGCAAACTGATTGGTTCAGTAACAGATTCATGGCCGTGTAAATAGTGAAAAGTTAGCAAATAATAGAGCATCGACTGTAGAAATAGATGGTTGGTATATCAAGGGTCATAAAACATGCTAATATTATTGGCAATTCCACTTGAAACGAGTCAGGAGTAAAACTCGGTTCATCCTAAATATTATAAATGCGAAAGTGAGTTTGTTTACTGGTTACGCTTTCATGCCTTAACCATTGTCATGAAAATTTTGCATACACGTCTTCAGGGGTGCGGAAAGGACATATACTATACTAGCTGACCCCCGCGGTTTCACCCGCAGTTGTTTCGGAATTCACGCGGGAATTACAGGTTAAAAAGTACTATGTCACTCAGGATCACTTTAGCTTCCTATTTATAAGTGAAAGAATTTTCAAAAACAGTTCAGTACATCCATAGATTACAAATTCACAATCTCCGGAGTCCCCGCAGGAATTCCGGGTTAAAAAGTACCCGATGTCACTCAGGATCACTGTAGCTTCCTATAAGTGAAAGAATTTTCAAAATCGGTTCAGTAGATCCAGAGATTACCCCCTACAACGTCACAAACTCACAAACTATTGCTCTTTATAATATGATATGGATAATATGATTAAGATACCTATACGAATTTCCCGCGAGAACCCCGAAATTAGCGCGCGTGAAACCGCGGGTCCTAGTTAGCTAGTTTTATATAGACTGTAGTCAGTACATAAAAGTGAATTTAAATATGGACAAAATCTTCCGATTAGTGGTGGAGACTGGAGTTCGAAGCTACAGTAGCGTGGATCAGGGTATGAAGAACAAAAGAAGAAAGAGTACCTACAGGAGCAGGATTTCGAGTATACTTAGTTTGAAGTATATATTTTGATTAGATATTGAAGATAGTTTTTAAATCTAAGAAAGGAAGCTGTTTAGTACACAGCTTCCTTTTGCAAATAAATGTTTATTTTTATTATTAGGATCAGTATTTATTTATTTATTCAAAAGAACGACCAACAAAGCATACACCGTAACATCGGTAGTGATATCATATTGGATATTATAATAAAAAAAATTACGGCACTGCCTCAATTATGCACGAGAGAAAGCAGCAATAAATGTACACAAAATAAAAATACAAAATAGGTCACGTTGTGGTTGCTTTAAAAAATAATCTGAGAAAAAAGAACATGGCAGTAAAGGCGACGCCCAAGAATAATAAATTTTGAATTTAGATAAAAAGGACTAGCTACCTCCATGGTCCTTAGTAGAGCTTGTCTTAACTAAAATGACGCGCCCCACTACTTAATTAGCAATTTTAGATGTGCGATATTATGTATTGATAATATCTCTTTAATAGTGTGAGTGCGGCGACAGTAGGTATTGCACACTTGTGATGAATAGACAGACCAGATTTATATTTGCCGTATCTATATTTTAACGGTTGTGCGTGAGCGTATACCCGATGGAGGAGCGCTTCATTTTGGCTTAGACAAGCTCTACCACGTTACGCACTCTACTTACAAGCAAGACTTTTCTTTTCTGCCCCTTAACAAAGGTGAAAATTTACAAGCGTTAACGTATAGAAAACTAAAGAACAAATCGGTATATCACATTGTCATGCAAAATCGTCCTAACCAGAGGCGTCTTTACCTATAGTGCAGGGTGTGCGGCGCACACGGGCGCCGGGTCTAAGGGGGCGCCGCGCGCCGAGCGCGAGCGCCCTTGCGACACATCAGAAGATGCGTCGCTCTCAAAGACCCTGCGCCCGCCGTGGCCGACGCCGGGCGCGCGGTAGCAAAGCAAAACTACTCCTTTTCCTACCTACTCTATTTAAATTTACACAATTACTTTTGTTTCAACATGAAAGCAGCCTTAACTTAAAACAGATAATAAAAGATTAAATTGGCGTAATGTCGCATCGCTACCAAAGGCGGGTGCCGGCATCGGCACCTGTTTGTTTTGATTCGTTTGACAACACGCCGCGGCCGACAATCATTGCTAACTCTGCTGTATTAGAATGCTATAAAGTTCAAATTAAATTTCCCAGGGACGTGCGGCGGTGTTAGGTAAAATAGAGCAAATCTCTTGAGGGGTGTTTCTACTCATGAAACTGAACAACTTTCCCCAAGGAACCCATATCGAATTCTCAAAAAAAAAACAATTTGGACTTTGTATGGATATTTGGCCAATCAGCTGACCGCTCCCATACAAAGTACAATTTTTTTTTTGAGAATTCGATATGCGTTCCCTGGGGAAAGTTGTTTAGTTTCATGAGTAGTATCACCCCTTAAGAGATTTGCTCTATTTTACCTAACACCCTGTATAACTGTTAGTATTCCATTTTGACCCCGCTCGAGGGCGCCAGATTACTGGCTGCACACGGGCGCCACAAGGGCTAGAGACGCCTCTGGTCCTAACAAAACTGTACCTATTTTAACATAAGGATTCCGTTCCATAGCCTTCTATGCGTTTACGATTTATAGATTGACAACATGGCTAAAAGGGCTGGTCTTTTCCGGTTTATTTTCACAGGGTGTAAAAATATTAAGTTTCAAGGTTGTGCTTTTATATCGGATAGTTCTAAATAAATTATTTCTGCAGACCAACTCTGTACCTCAAACGTCAAATTACTGTGCAATTTGTTGCGTACATTTTTTTCTGCTGCAGAGCAACGGACATAAAAATGCACTTTCGCATGTTAAGTGAAATGGCCGCTGTGGAATGGAGTAAATGAAAATTGATATTCAATTTTTAGACTATATGTACCGGTTTACTGAATTTTTTTTAAATAAACAAAGATTTATTAAAGTGTAAAAGACTTAGGGTCTCGTAGAATAATAAAAAATGGACTTGATAGCAAAACCTTTATATTAAAGCTTCCACAATGTTGGTTAAAAGAAATTAAATAAAATTAAACGATAGCACGTCGCAATTAAAGGTGCGCGCGTGCATGTGAGGCGCGGGTTGAAGCCGAGAATGAAGTACTAGGCGCCCGTGGCTGTGGTAGGAGCGGCGGTGGGACGGAGTCAGCACCGAACCGGTTTTACGAGCGTACCGCCCCCGCTTCCCCGTCGGTAGATGCGGCCGCAACATCCTGGGGGGCCTTGAAGACGTCAGTCTTCAAAGGTTCATTTGTGTCGTCCAGTAGGGGGCAGAGGTATTTCACACCTCGCCTATATGTGCCCGTGGTCGTGGCAACCTCAGCCACACGGGAAATTCCATCAGGGCCAGGAAACAATCTGGCGATTCGTCCGAGTCGCCAGTGCAGGGGAGGAGCCGCTTCTTCCTTGATAAGGACCAGGTCGCCCAGTTGAAGTGGTCTGCCAGGAACGCGCCACTTCGTCCGCTGCTGAAGCTCGGCGACGTACTCCAGCTGCCAGCGCCGCCAAAAGTGCTGTCTTAAAGCCTCAAGCCTCTGAAACCTGTCTAATCGGTTTGGGTTTAAATCCACCAAGCTGGGTGAAGGCAGTGACGTCAGCGCGCGGCCAATGATGAAGTGACCTGGAGTCAGAGGTTGGTAATCATTAGGAGAGGAAGACAAAGGACATAAAGGGCGGCTATTGAGGATAGCCTCTACTTGACTAAATAGGGTCGCTAGTTCTTCGAAAGTCAGGTGAGAGTTCCCCAAAATTCTTTTCAAATGAAATTTTGCCGACTTTACGCCAGCCTCCCATAGACCGCCAAAGTGGGGAGCATAAGCCGGCTGAAATTTGAATTTAATTCCCTCATTCGCTGCAAAATTGGTTACTGCATCAGAGTTTGCATTTAAAAAATCGCTAATCTCCTTGGCTGCGCCGAGGAAATTTCGGCCATTATCGCACAAGATCTCGCGAGGCTTTCCTCTGCGAGAGATAAAACGGCGCAACGACAATATGAAAGAATCCGTTGACAATGTACTGACGGCCTCTAAGTGCAAACATTTATATCTAGTGCAAACAAATACGGCTAAATAGCACTTCGTAATTTTGCAGCCCCTTCCTTGCCTATCGGTAATCAGGAAAGGTCCAGCGAAGTCAACACCGACACTAATGAAAGGAAAGTCAGGCGTGACACGTTGAGAGGGAAGTGTGCCCATTAAAGGAGCAGAAGTATTGCCTGCGACGCGGCGACACTTAACGCACTGTTGCGAGACCGTGCGCGCGAGAGAGCGCCCCGACACGGCCCACACGGACTCGCGGATCGAGCCCAGAAGCAGTTGGGGAGGCGCGTGCAGAAGACGCAAATGCTCCTGCTGGAACAACAATTTAGTGAGCGGGTGCTTGGCATGTAAAAGCATAGGATGGCGTTTATCATAAGAATAAAACGAGGAATCCAAACGTCCACCTACTCTCAAGAGGCCATCGCCCTCGTCATAGAAAGGAGTCAGCGATAAAATGGGACATTTGGAACTCAGAGGTTTGTTATTGCGAAGAATCTTAAATTCATCACTAAAACTATCTCGCTGCGATAATCTAACTAATCTTTTAAAAGACAGTTCAAGTTCCTCAGGCTGCAGCGTGCCTATTGTTTTGGTTGCAGGGTGGCGACAATTGTGTAAAAACCTAAGAACGTACGCGAAGGAGCGCTGCAATAGGTTTAGTTTCGAATACCTGTTAAAGTCTATAAGACAATCGTTCGTTTTTTCAATTGAAACTGCGTTTACCTTTAATTCGGGCAACTCATTATTTAAATCTGCCGCGAATTGAGGCCAGTTGCATTGGGGCTTATATAAAAACGACGGCCCGTTCCACCAAGCATCTAGCTCGGCCAACTTAAAGGCCTCTACACCGCGCGAAGCGTAGTCCGCCGGGTTTGAATCCGTTGGCACATGGCGCCACTCACTGCCCTCAGTAAGTTCTAAAATGTGTGCTACTCGATTAGAAACAAAAGTTTTTAATTTATCGTAACCGGTTTTAAGCCACGCTAAAACTATGGTGGAATCGGTCCAATAAAAGGTCCGTGCGATCTGGCAACGCAGCGTTTTTGAAACAGCTGATGCAAGTTGAGCACCCAGAACGCACGCACACAGTTCGAGGCGCGGTATGGTCGTGGTCTTCACCGGGGCGACCTTGGCTTTAGCGCACAGCAGCCTCACTACAATGTTACTCTCAGCGTCGATCGACCTTAAAAAAATGCATGAGGCATACGCGCGGGAACTTGAGTCGCAAAAACAATGTAACTGTATGTCAGCGGGCGAATCACACAAAACGTACCGTGGCATTCTTAATGTAGTTAACGCGGCCAAACCATTAACAAAATGCCGCCATGAATCCTGAATATCGCTCGGCACGGGTTCGTCCCAACTTAACTTCGCTGACCACAATTTTTGCATCAATATTTTGGGGGTGATTGTAAGCAAACATAAAACGCCTAGTGGGTCGAAAATTTTACACAAATCGGACAAAATTGACCGTTTGGTGGGACATTCAGATTTGACCTCATATTGGGTCGGGAAATGAATTATATCTTCCGCAGAATCCCAGCCTACCCCTAGCGTGTGTGATGACGAGCTGATAATAAGACTACCATGGGCATCGGGGTTCCGTGAATCGCACAAAACAGAGGGGGAATTTGAGCGGTACTTGCGAAGCGGAAAGCAACCAGCAGCTAATGCAGTTTCTACCGATTTTTTAATGTATATTAATCCCGCCTCCGTGTCGGACCCGGTCAACACGTCATCTACGAGAAAATCATTTTGAATCACGCTTTTAATTTTTTCATCCGCGCATTCCTCACCTAATTGCCACAAACAGCGCGTGCTCAAAAAACTTGCGCTTGAAAAACCGTACGTGACCGTGTTGAGCCGCAAAGTTTTTAAAGGCTCACTTTCGTGGCTGCGCCACAGGACTAATTGCAAGTCACGGTCACAATTTTGAACCATAATCTGGCGATACATTTTTTCTACGTCGCCTGTCAGTACGTATTTATATGTGCGGAACCTTAATAAAATATTAAATAACGAGTCTTGGATCGTTGGCCCAACCATCTGTAAGTCGTTTACCGAATAACCCGAAGTGGAGGGGGCACTACCATTAAACACCACACGAATTTTAGTCGACTCGCTAGTAGGTTTGAGCACGGCGTGATGAGGCACGAAAAAGGAGGGATCTGGAATAGCTATTTCAGATTCGGAGAGGTGGCCTAAATCCGAATATTCATTAATAAATTGTTCATAAAGTAACTTGAGTTCTGGGTTGTTTTTAAAACGCTTTTCTAAAGCAAGAAACCGTTTTTTAGCCAAACGAAATGAATTGCCTAAACAGTCAGGCTCGGTAATTAGAGGTAAACGGACGTGAAACCTGCCAGCTTCGTCGCGGTAGGTATGAGTGATGAAATGTTGTTCACACTCCGCTTCTATGTCGGTATACGATTGAGCAGGCTGGGGGACCTGCTCCAGTTGCCAAAACTTGGTCAGCGACTCGTCTAAAGAATCTAAACTGTCACACGTAGACAGGTGATCGCATTGCAAAAATGAACTAAAAGTAATATCGCTCGACCTTGAATTATTATGCATGGGCCCAGCAAGCACCCAACCAAATTTCGATTTGCGCATAATTGGCATATCTGGCCCTAAAGTAATTTGCTCGGACCCAATTAATTTCCAAAAAATGTCAGCACCGATAAGAACGTCTACAGGCGCGGGCCGATTAAATGTGGGATCTGCGAGCTTAATGTTATGAGGCAAATTTATTTGCGACAAATCAATATATTTATGTGGCAAATTGCCAGAAATGTTAGGCAAAACTAAACATGACAAATCGAAACATATGTTAGTGTCATGCTTAGACCGTATCTGTACGGCACAACGCTCAGGTGTGCCAGACAAAGGGACATTACCTACTCCTACTATATTTGTTGAATTAGGCTGAGGCACCAATTGCAACCTTTGTTTTAAATTATGAGTAATTAGAGAGGTCATGCTACCCGAATCCAAAAGGGCGCGTACGGTCACGTGACCGTTATTAGCCGGATTATGAACATCAATAAGCGCAGTTGATAGCAGCACGGGATTTGAATAAGACATTGACATGTTATTGGAGGCAACTGCGGGCTCCGACCGCGGCGTCGGCGGCAGCGGCGGCGGCGCCTGAGCCGGTGCTACTGGTGCTGCTACAGCCTGGGGAACCTCCCTATGCAATAAAGTATTGTGGCGCTTCTTACAGGTAAGACAAGGAGCTACTCTGCATCGATGTGAAGTGTGTCCCTTACGCAGACAGTTGAGACAGAGTCTCAAACTCGCCGCTCCAGAGATTCGATCTTCGACGCTCTTGGACAGGAATGACGAGCAGTCGTAAATGCGGTGACCAGTACCGTTGCAGAACACACACGACGAGAGTGATGCCGAGGAAGCACCGGGAGTGGCTGAAATCGCAAAAGTTTTTGTGCTAGACCTTTCCGGCTTATTGTTTTGATTGGGCTTCTCAGATTTATTGCGCTTCACCGATTCTAAAACATCGGCGCGGCCCCTTAAAAAATTATTGAAGTCGCTTAATGAAGGCATAGTTTCATCTTTAAAACAAATGTTTTTATGTTCTTCCCATTTTAACGTGGTATTGCTGTCGAGCTTGGATGAAGCTAGGTGAATAATTAAAGTGTCCCACTGATCGGTGGGCATGCCTAGAGTGTTTAACGCACGCAAGTTCTTGGAGACATGGTCAACGATGCCACGTAAAGCCTTAGCCGACTCGCGGCCTATAGGCTGCAAATCAAATAGCGAACCTAAATGATTATAGATAAGTTGCTTTTTGTTGTCGTATCTCTCGCAGAGGAGACGCCAGGCTTCAGCATAGTTGGACTCGGCTACCTCAAAATTGCTTATAACCTGAGCCGCCTCACCCTCTAACGAAGAGTTTAAGTGATGAAACTTAAAAATCGTTTTCATTTTATTATTATCGTGAACGAGCGACTTAAAAGTGTCTCGGAACTCGAGCCACTTAAAGTACGAACCATCGAATTTAGCGAGTTTTATCAAAGGCAGGTTGAAATGAACTTGGTTATCATGATTACAATGACTCTGAACATTATCAGATTTGTCACTTGCACGGGTAGATCCTTCACTATTCTTCTCAATTAATTTTTGGGCAATAGTGATAAGAGATATAAAATCTTGTTCTATCTCCTCTCTGATATCAATTTCGGAGTCCATAGAAGTTGGATTTTCAATTTCTATCTGAGTCTGGATTTCATCAAACTGTGTGAACATAGTACGAAAGCGATCCAACTTCAATGAAAGCTCGTCGACGTCATCAGAGGAGATAGTCTTTTTCTCTTCAAACTTATCAACGAAATTTTTAAATTTGGTTAAGCGGCCCTTTATAGAGCTTCTAGTTGCATTAAGAGTAGTCATTTTCAAGTGAAAGATCTAAAGCAGGTACAAAATTGCGAATGAAAGAACCAATCTCAAATAAGTAAAATAAAAGGAATACGTAAATTAGTTCGGCTTATGTTCGCAGTCACAGTGGCGGCACGGAGCGGCTCGATGCAACGTCAGCAATGCAAGCGCTGCAGCTGGGCGCACCGTTGCACTGCTCGAGACGATAGGTATAAGGCGCGGCGAAGCGAGTTGCCATGCACCGCGCAGCGCAGGAGCCGGCCGGCGTACAGGAACCGGTTCGATCGCTGCGACGCGAAAAGATAATTGTTACGCAATGCACTAGAATATTCTACGTTTGGAATGGATGAATTTATATTGCAAATAATTTATACAAGGGACTAGGAAGGAAAGATAAGCCCTGTAAACCCAGTTAAATAAAATTCAAAAATGTATCTGACAATTAAATAATTAAGTAGCCTTTATAAAAATAGTTTAGCTCTAAAGCCTAAAGCAAAAGCATAGGGCATACAAAATTATAGGCAAGCGGCAAGATCGGCTAATAAAGCAGCGACCAGATTAGCTGCCTGGCACTGAGATGAGCAAAGATAGCCTAAAAAATGCAAGTCGCTTGCGTATTAACAACCTAAACTTAAGCTTTGCGAGAAACGAAAAGGCAACGCTAAGCAGTCAAGTAAAGGGGGGCTGTAATGAAAAGAAAGGAAAAAAATGGAATGGTGCACTTCCCTTGCTAAACCTTGGCTGCGGCGCAATCAGATTGACCAGCGGGCTTGAAGTAAGGGTGGCTACAGCTTCCGAAGGGATGTCGTAGAACACACACGACGTAGGAGGGCGCGTTAGGTACGCGGCACTTCAAGCTTTTTCGTCGTTGTCGGAATGTATCTCACTAACGGGCCGATGCATTCTCCAGAGTAGTCCAGAGTTCTCGATTGCCTTTGTTCCGACACGATGTAGCCGTTCCGTGACCTCCTTTCGTCCTTCTCGAAGCGTCGACTCGCGCAGAGCGTAGAAGTCGTAGGTATGTACGTAGCTATCACGTCGGGGTCACCATGTAAAAGACTTAGGGTCTCGTAGAATAATAAAAAATGGACTTGATAGCAAAACCTTTATATTAAAGCTTCCACAATGTTGGTTAAAAGAAATTAAATAAAATTAAACGATAGCACGTCGCAATTAAAGGTGCGCGCGTGCATGTGAGGCGCGGGTTGAAGCCGAGAATGAAGTACTAGGCGCCCGTGGCTGTGGTAGGAGCGGCGGTGGGACGGAGTCAGCACCGAACCGGTTTTACGAGCGTACCGCCCCCGCTTCCCCGTCGGTAGATGCGGCCGCAACAAAAGAAAATACAAAAACTTTTTACTGTTTATAGCTTTACAAAACGCAGTGGTTAAGCTGGTAGCTAAACTATCGATATTTCAGATATTTGTGTCGAAGTCTGAAGATAAAATCTACAAGAAGTTACGGAAAGGTGTAGTCATATTTGAAGATTGTGATCTGGCAATCTAAACAATAATTTGACCATCGTATTTAGTTCAAAAACATTACTTCTGAATTTTATTTCATTTTTCATGCAAGTTATCACCGTTTGGGTGCAGAGGTAAGTTAATAACAGCAAACTTAGAAAATTTTTGGAAAGTTTATATCATATTCCCGGTACAATTACTATAGTGTCAAATCATTGCAGACGATTTTTTTTATGTCGTAGGGGGCATACGGGCAAGTGGTACACCTGATGGTAAGTGATTACCGCCGCCCATGGACATCTGCAACACCAGAAGGCTTGCAGGTGCGTTGCCGACCTGGAATGGGGATGGATGGATAAGGAGAACACGATCATCAAATATGATTAGACCTTTCTGTAACAACCTGTATAAGCAGTATTTACGCAGGATCCACTTAAAATAATTGACGGTTGCATGTCTGGCAAAGCTTTAATTATGATTTGTCAAGCTTTTTTCAGAGTTCCACATAAATCGGCGTGTTCGAAATCCCGCAACGGTTCATTCCTCTACGGATCCTGAAATACAAGCAGGGTATGGTGTTATTCGAACAAGCGAATTCAAACTCTATTTAGTATTTGTATAGAGCCGTAAAAATAAGACATTATTGTCGCTTTGAGGATTATGTCTTTGACTATTAGCAGAATGGAGACAATCTTGACCTAAAAAGGTCAATTCAATGAAGAAAATATGTAAAATCACAAAATAGCTAGGAAAGTAATTTTTCAGAAACGACACTAACCTTCTACATCACATGTAATTTTAATTTAATCTAAGGTCAGGTCACTTTCTTAATTTATCTAGATAAGTGTCATCCCTAACAATATAAGCTCCGACATACCTAATTCACTCTATAATATTATAAATGTGAAAGTGTGGATGTTTAGATGTTTGCATGTTTGTTACTCAATCACGCAAAAACGGCTGAACGGATTTGGATGAAATTTGGCATGCACGTTGTCAGGGGTATAGAGAAGGATAGAGGGTGCTTTTTATCCCGGAATTCCCACGGGAACTCCGAAATTACCGCGGGTGAAACCGCGGGGAAAAGCTAGTAGATAATAATAATAATTTTACTTTATAATTCCCGCGGGAACTCGGAAATTAACGCGGGAGAAACCGCAGGGAACTAGAGCGTATATAAAATCACCTGATGTATCCGTCCTCTCCCCAATTCCTCCCCCACCAGTTGAGCAGTATCCAGTACTCGGGAGTATAGCCCACGAGGAGCATGGCGTGGTTCACCGTCCAGGGTGTGCAGAAAAGGTCGTCGTAGATACCGTTTCTATGACAAATATTAGTAACACAGCATTAATTCATCATCTTCATATTTATTTTATTTATAAACTAGCTGCGCCCCGCGGTTTCACCCGCGTGAGTTTCAGGATTCCCGCAGTAACTCCAATGCAGTCTAATTTACTCCTTATAACAACAGCTGAATAGCAGTGAAAGTCCCGTCAATATCGGTCCAACCGTTTCGAAATTCACCCGCGCGAGCTTCGGAATATCCGCAGGAACTCCAAACTTCTTTTATAAAAACTTTGTCCTGACAATAACGGACACAAAAAAAAATCAATTATCCAATTTGGTGCAGTCGTTTGGAAGTTATGCGCTTAGCAACACATTTGGCGATTCATTTTTATTATATATAGATATACCTAAATTTTTTCCCTTTAAGATTTTTTAAAGGTGTTAAAAACCTTTGTAGGTTTATATCAACACCGACATTCGTCATCAACACTACTTGCTTAGTCGTACTCATTTATCTACATACCTGAGAACCACTGGCAGAGCACTATAGGTAAGGAATAAGGATATTAGGTAACTACAGTGAAAAGGATTCTGTGACAAACAAAAATATCACACCGAGTGGGTACACCTCGCCAGTTGCAGTTGATAATATAATATTATGTAGGTAGTGGAAATATTGGATACACAGGTGATTTTATGTATTACAGAAAGGCGGGATATTAAGTTTAGTGTTGGTCACACTAAGTGTTCTTGTTTGGTGACTAGCAAGTTGTTGTATGTACATTGTACACGTTGAAGAATTCTTCTGTCAATAATGTGTATTTTAGTTTAGTATGAATTGGCAGCCGAAAGACGTCCACTGCTGGACACAGGCCTCTCCCAAGGATCGCCACAACGACCCCTTCTGCGCTTTCCGCATCCAATCCCTCAATACTTGTTATCTACTTCTTTAAACGAGCAATTCTTGTATATATATAATCTGAATCGCGGAAACGGCTCCAACGATTTTCATGAAATTTAGTATGCAAGGAGTTTCGGGGGCGATTAATCGATCTAGCTAGGTTTCATTTTTAGAAAACGTTTTATCTGTGTTTTCAGGCAATGAAAATTGAGTGTTTGTTTTTCTACTTAACAACAGATGGCGCTATACCCAACGAGCGAAGTTCGGTGACCCAGATATTATATGTTTGGTTGTTGTATACGTATGCTGTACATTTTTGTGTTGTGTCAAATAAAGTTATTCGATTCAATTCAATTCAATGGCGTCCCGCGACCTTCAAGTCATCGATCCACCATGTCGGCCACCCACGACGCGTCTTCCGATTTGTCGGCGCCACCCCAAGAACTTCCTGCTTCATCGGTTATCAGTTCCTCGAGTGATGTGCCCCACCCAGTGTGGCTTTAAGTTTGCTATTGCATTAGGAATTAAAATTAAATAGTACCTACTAGCTGTTCCACGTGGACTGTTAACGTGTATGCAAAATTTCATGATGATCGATTGAGCCGGTAAGGTGTGAAAGCGTAACAAACAAACAACTCGCTGGAACTCCGAAATTAACGCGGGTGGAACCCGAAGGAACAGCTAGTAAACCTGTACCTGTAAAGTTGGAAAGTAAATGGGGCGGCATTGACAGCAACGGCCAAAGGGCCTATGTGTGCCACAGCCTTTTCCATCGCCCTTTCATCTCGTGTAGGCAAGACCGCCCAGCGGCTAGGGCGGGTTCGCGCCAACCATGGATTGTAATGACAGCTCTCTTTCTGAAAACGTATTAAAATAAAATTAGGCGGTAGATATTATGTAGGCTTTTTTTTAACTGATAGGTCAGACATTTCTCGTCCTGTGTGTGGTCGTGTTTTTCAAGTTTGCTAAAATAAAAAGCAATAAGCTATTTTGTCCGTGAATTTCGCAAAAATGGAAATTAATACATATTTTTAGCATTGTGAAAAACCTGCAACATTTTATATGACGTGCAAGATCAAGCGGTTCTGATTATGGAGTTGATACTGAGATATCACTCCTCCTTTTTCTTTGTAATCTCACCTTGCCAATGTAAGGGTAGCTGGTCTCCATTGTCAAGCCTTCCCTAGCAACGTAGCGCAGCGTCGCCGACAAGGAACCCCCTTCGCACCCCATGTTTCCGTCTTTGTAACTGCAGTCCACTATTTGCTGAGGACTGGACAACGCAAAAGAAGCTAATACATTTACAAGTACAGACTAAAGTCAGAGACTCCCAAAAATGGATCAAAACTTCTTTACAGACTCAATAGTTTCTAGGTTTCTGCTCCCTTTCTTTCAGACCCATAGATGAAATATAACACATACAATATACATGCATGCATGCATGTGTCATATTTTAACCGTCGTTTTTACACGCGTGAGTTTAGAACTATTTTTTTTCCAAAATAAAAGTAGTTTAAGTTACTCCTTATAACATCAGCTATCTGCCAGTGAAAGTCCCGTTAAAATCGGTCCAGCCGCTTCAGAGATTAGCCGGAACAAACAGACTGAGAGACAGAGAAAAACTAATAAAATTGATTCTTTTATGTAAGTACCTACTATATATGCTTTCATATGCATTTAGTGAAAAGCTGTTAATTTTGAATTACAGACAGACACTTCAATTTTATTTATATGTAGGTACATAGATAGACAAACATAACATTTCATGACTTTTGAACAAAAGGAAACATATCTAATAACAACGTAGCCGGTTGTAGCCATCGCAGCGGCAGAATGCAGAGCTTGCATACCGGGGATCAAACAAAATAAATGTCAGCATACTTGCTAAAATAAGATTGTAACTAGCTTGTTTGTCAAGTTTGACCTTTAGTTCCCCAGGATGGAAGGAAAAACACGTTCGGCGCAGCGTCGCCCTAATCAAATGCTCACAATAGGACACAACATTTTTCCCTACTAATATAATGTACGTTAATGTACGTTCTGCTCTCCCTGAAACCTAAAGTGTTTTGTGATTCGACACAAACGTTGAGAGACGTCGACGAGTACCAAAATACTTACGATTCGCTTTCAAATTATATTGTTCGTATGAACACGACGCCTGCGCGACCTCTGCTGCGGCGGCGCACAGAGGCGGATCTGGGACCCGTTCTCGCTTCCCGTGACGTTTACAAACTTTGTGATTGTGTGCGAATCAGTATGTATGTAACGTTACAAAAATCCGCAAAAAGTTGATTCGATATGGTGGTAGATATTTCAAAATCTCAAGTGTTGCGGCGCAGAAATGCAACCATTAAAGTTTACTATGAGCTTCTGGCTTCATAAAACGTAGTGCGTATAAAGACACATTCGATGGAGACGTCATTAGACGTTGTGTTAATATTTTTTCATAAAATGTAGATTATAAAACGTCCGCTGGGCCGAAAGTGTTAACGTGAAAAGACACGCTGATTCTACCGTTTATTATAGTACACTGAAAGAAAAATAGGGGCTTGTTTGGTAAATTTCGCGACTGAAAAGTTCCCCACCGAAGATTGGTCAACAGTATTTCTGCTACCGGTGTTCGTTGGGCAACATGTTGGTCAGTATACCCTCCCGTAGTTTTCACATTATTGACACCGTGCGGGGTCGGTCACTGTGCCTGTTGGTTACTGATATTGTGTCGCCAATCTACTACGGTTAAAAAAATAAATATTAGCAAAGACCTTGAGCCCTTTCAGTTACCTGAGCTCGTTCCAATCTCCGTGTTTCTTGAACAGCTGTGCTTGAATCGCGTGCGTCACTGTGAACGCATAGCAAGCACCGCATTGGAGCTGCTCCTCCAAACGAGGCTTGAACCCCCTGGAGCGCCAGTCCACCTGGAGTAGTACATGACATGCAAAAAATGCGTTGAGAAATATCTAGTAGGTAACTTCTGCCAAAACATTAGTGAAGTGAAGTGAAAGTCGTCATTTGACGTTTTGAGTTTACCTATCCATTACAAACAAACAAACATATAATCAACATATCGGTATCATATCTGATATCTGAATCGAGTTTCACTAAAACGACCGATTTGGAGCTCTACCGCTAGGAAGGTATCCTCTATTTTAGTGTTACTTAAATATATCTACATTATTTTAACATCGATTTTTCTACTTGAATTGCGTCCCGAGTCTGAGTAAAGAGAATCAATTAATATACTACTGGTACTGAATATTATAGTATTACTAGCTGTCCCGCGCGGTTTCACCCGCGGTAATTTCGGAGTTCCCGCGGGAATTCCGGGATAAAAACTATCCTATCTTTTAACTTGGACCATTTTATGAATCGTTACAAAATTTTATCAAAATCCGTTCAGTAGTTTCGGAATCCATCGCGGACAAACAACGTGACACGTGATTTATATATATTAGATTTCTGGGCACGGCCAACTATTTACAAACTAACAAATAAAGTCCTTTTAAAGGACAAACTAGTAGATAATTCCTTAACTGACATGTTCTGGCGCGTATCTATGTCTGTTGGCATGATACGCCGCCCTGAAGTGGTCCCTCGCTGGATCGAGCAGTGGTATCGTGATCTTCAATTTCAGCAGTTTCTTGAAGTAGTCAAGCGCGTGCTGAAAGTTGCAATAACACGCTAAGGATTGGCGAGAGACAAGAATATTTAGTCGGCGTCTTGTTTGTCTGTGACGATCACAAGTTTACACGTTCCAATATACATCATATGTACGTATTGCTTTTATTTTCTCTTTCTTATTAAAAATAACTCATTTGAACCAGAATCATTTTTCATTTATTATATAACCTCATGATAACCACATAATGGTTTGAAATGTTTAGTAACCATATTTAATGGGGAACTTCAATTGTAGGTTAGATAAGTTCTCCCGCACTGGGTCAAAATTGGAAAAAATATTTTCATCCCGATACCATAAAGAACTCCCGAGGGAATTCTGAAACTTTCGGGGTTGAAACCGAAAGCAATAGCCCGTAGCCAGTATTATAAATAAAAATGAATGTTTGTATGTTAGTCCTCTATGCGTTTCTAAACTATTGTTCCGATTGTGATGAAACTTTGGCGGGTTGTTCTTCCTGCGCCTCAAAGGTTCCTGATACAAAGAGATCCTGCGGGAGTTTCGAAACTCACGTGAGTGAATCTCCGAAATGGTTAGTCTAATTTTGACGGGACTTTTACTGGTAATTAGCTGATGTTATATGGAGTAAATTCAGCTACTATGGAGTTCCTGCGGGAATTCCGGAACTCACGCGGGTGAAACCGCGGGGCACAATATTTGGATATATTAAAATATTAAAATATAATGTTAATATTAAAATTAACACATTTGATTTCGAATTGTTCAACAATAATTGGACATAGATAAGCAATAGTGTGTTAACCCACACTGGAGAAATTTTGAGTTAATCGTGTTAAAAGTAGGAGCGCCATTTGTGTCAACATTTTTTATGTTCAATATTTAGTTACATATTTAAGCAATGTAATACAGTAAACACATAATTAAAAAACGTTCCCTAACTCTCAATAAATCGTTCTGCATCAATAACTTAATTTTGTGGGTTAACATGTTATTGCTTATTTGCGTCCAATTAATGGTTGGTGATATTCGAGGATATAAAATAACGCCCTCTTTTGTGTAGTAGAAAAACTATTACGGAAGCAGTTTCAGAGATCCGATTACACACACTACGCTATCTAAAATATTACCAATTGAACTATATACGTAAATACTACGCTAAAACTCACCAAATCCCCTAAATGGTTTAGATGCAATGAATAGCTGTGTTTCCCAGCTAAATATAGTTTGTTATGTTCGGCGACCAGGCGCAAGTTTTTTTGCCACTGCGCTAGTGCTGCTGTCTCGTGGTGGGTGGATGCATAATTTTTATTGTAGACCGACTGTGAAGAAAGATGTCACTTTATTATATTGCTGAGATCAGTAACAAGGCGGCAACAAAACCGTCACTGAGATAAGGACATAGATAAGCAATAGTGTGTTAACCCACACTGGAGAAATTTTTAGTAAATCGTGTTTTAAAAGTAGGAGCGCCATTTGTATCAACATTTTTTATGTTCAATATTTAGTTACATATTTAAGCAATGTAATAAGGTAAACACATAATTAAAAAACGTTCCTTAACTCTCAATAAATCGTTCTGAATCAATAACTTATTTTTGTGGGTTGACATGTTATTGCTTATCTGCGTCAAGCCGTTGATTACAGATGTGCAGATCTTTAAAAACCCCCACAGCTGGGCAAAGGTGTGAACCAAGAATTTCTACAGCGAGCGTTTCAGCGGTGACCTCAGATTGTCATTTCATCCTATGGGAGGTCTGGTCTACCCGCACGCTATCAGCCGATTGGTTGACGCTACTTCCAAACTCCTCAGCACGCTCCACAGCCTACATACCTACATCTCAACTCTCAACATGGCGATCAAAGGGTTGTGAATTAGT
Organism: Zygaena filipendulae; assembly: GCA_907165275.2. NCBI lineage: Eukaryota > Metazoa > Arthropoda > Insecta > Lepidoptera > Zygaenidae > Zygaena > Zygaena filipendulae. Next base: position 6,621,256 of record OU015674.1, read on the forward strand.
TTACTCATTGGGTGACTTGTGATATGCCCAAAAAGACAGATATAGCATTTATTATATAGGTATTTATTTTAGGATCAAAATATAATCCAAACCCTTACTAATAAACTTAAATGAAAAATTGAGTTTGTTTGTTACGCTTTCACGCCTTAACGGCTCAACCGATCATCATAAAATCTTGAACACACGTTGTCAGGGTTGTACAGAGGACATAGAGTAGGTACTTTTATCCTGAAATTTCCGCGGGAAATCCGTAATTACCGCGGGAAAAACCTGCATAGTAAATTATACTTACTTTATACTCGTCCCAATGGAAGTCCGGGACGTCATGATGCAAGAGTAACCCATTCAAAATATGACTCTTAATATATTGCGATGTGTTTCTCCCATCGAATCCACTAACACACTCACTCAGATCGACACTGTGCAAAAAATCACCAAATCTCTGGGTTCTGTTAAAAATATACAGTGTTCTCTCGAAGAACTGTCCTAGGTCGAAATTAGCACGCCGGCGATGTCTGTATGTGTTTTTATATTTATTCAACAGGTATTTAATCTTATAGGAATTCTCTTTTATATCCAAACTGGTCGTAACCAAATTAAATTCAATAAATAATAACAATACTATAAACAAATTCATTATTAGGTATCTAAATACTTTTACACTTTTTTATAATGTCATGAATACACTAAAAATACTACATTCTCAAGCTAGTTATAGAATATGAGTGATTTAAATGAAGACTTAAAATCATCAATTAAGAAGTATTTTAGAGTGCGGCGTTTCAAAATATGCTGATTTTCGTGAAGGTGGTTTATAGTAAGTAAGTAGGTATATGAAATATAATAAGGCATTGAAATTCGATCTCTCTAATGCATTGCGATACCTTCTGACGACAAAATTAAATTCACGCGAATTCCCGAACTAAGTTTATTTTTTGGTGCAAATGTACCTTTGAAGGGACGAAACAAAATCGATATGAATATAGACAAATTCGAAATGTCTTGAAATTTGATATTTTCAAGTATCATTAATTCAACTGCAGCAATCGAGTTCAATGTTCAAAATGAAACTCAAAAGTTGCAGAAAGCAGTAGATAGGTACAATCAAATAACTAAACTGTTAAAATTAAACTATTGAGAAAAGAGAAGTAATGAAAGACAAACGAGTTACAATAATAGATTTCTTATATTTTATTTGTCGAAATTCTTTCACTAATAAATCTAACAAAAAATACAATGGCATCACATACAACAATCTCCGAACACAGTTAGAACTTAGACCGAAAAATTAAAGAGAAAATACAAACACAATAACGAAAGGATGTTATTAAACTATAAAATCGCCTAGGAACAAAGTTGCTAGTTTAAAAAAAATATTATAAACATAATTACTAAACTATTTACAAATATCACAAATACGCTGTTTTGCTATTAAAAATATATATATATATAAGTATGTATATCGACGTATTTATTTCAATGGAGAAATGAAACAGAAATATTTGGCCAACAATAAAGCTGACAAAGAATTTAAAAAAAAAGTAATACATTAATACATTGACGAATAGAACAATTTTAAGAATATTATAATACATACATCCACTAGGTACATTGCATTTTGCGGCAGGTTGCATATAAATTGCTATACATTATACAATTATATTATTTGGCTTAAAAACGAAGTACTTCGACGCCCTTTTGTCCATTTATGTATATATGTTATAGTAATTGAAACTACATGAGCAGATAAAAGCCAGTAAGTAGAAAATCATTAAAATCAGGCACGTCTTAAACAGGACGTTACTGAAATATAACTTTACTGGTACGAGAAATTCAATTTTTGTTGAATAAAATAAGATCTAGGTGGAAGAAGAATTAACTATGTATAACAATAAATGTTAAAAGTTAAAAGTGTGTTAAATTTCATGTAGTAAATATAAACGTACTTGATATCTGAACGACGATAAGCAATAACATGTTAATCCACGAAACGAAATTATTGATTCATAACGATTTAGTTAGATAACGTTTTTAAATTATGTGTTTAGTTTATTATATTGTTTAAATATGTAACTAAATATTGAACATAAAAATGTTGAAACAAAATGGCGCTATAATTTTAAAACTTTAATTTACTCAAAATTTCTCCAAAGTGGGTTAACACAGTATAGCTTATCTATGTCCATCTGGCATGTACTTAACACGGATTTTGCATAACTTTTCTGTACAACACTTTATAGATGGTCAACAACCGGGTGCTTGAGTTTAAACCTGCCGTTTACGGGTTTAAACCCAAGCACCGGGTTGACACATACTTTTTCGCCTCAGGATTAAGATTCACCGCCGCACTCAGAGTCGACTTTAATGATTACTTAGTTAAGTATAGATTTTTAAAACAAAACTGCCGCAATCAGAGACGTTCAGTAAATTGATGTTATTTGGAATTTAATGAGATGTAACTTAGTTAGTTAAATGCCAATTAACATTAATTTATTAAACTAGTCTGATTGCGGCAGTTTTGTTTTAAAAATCTATACTTAACTAAGTAATCATTAAAGTCGACTCTGAGTGCGGCGGTAAGTCTGAAAACAAGTGTCATGTTTAAAAACAAAGCTCCGACATAACCTTTCTCACTTCTTCTAGATTGCCATAAGCGTCCTTTTGCGATTGGCTTCCTTATTTTGTAAATGTGTTTGTGAACTTTATTTTCTATCACTCAGTTTGAACACCAAGACGCTCCTATGCAAGCGTTCTTAAAAAAAACTATAGCATATTTGAGAAAAATCACCTTGGGGAAGCCTCGAATTCAATTATCTAGATTTTACCCGTCGTGTCACACGCGTTTTTTGAAATTTCTCAATTACACTACTTCTTCTCTGGTGTCCTGCACCTTGGATTGATGAACGGAACACCCGTGAGGAGTCCGGGTCACTTATAATCTAAACATTCACTCATCCAACGATCCTATTCATATAATTATGAATAAATAATTTTCATAACATTGGATTAAATAATCTCGTATTATTTTTAAAAATGAAATCCTATTTAGATTTTATCTATAAGATCTTTATGATATCACTAGGTACGTTTGATGGGAAAAAAATACCTAACCTACAAAATTACAAAATAGTAGGTATTTAAAAACTTCTACCATTATCTCTTGCAATGTCATTTTAATAAGAGTAATGTATGGACATATTCGCATAGCGCCACCTGAGGGGCTATTATGTAACTTCTGTTTCTATCATTCCTTCTTTCTTCTTTTTTATGGACTTTCGCAATATAATGCATTTAGCCAGTTTCATGTAAAATTTATTTTAGATCAATGTATTTTCTATTAAAATGCTTCGTTGTACGGTTTGAACTTGCAAGCCACGGTACTTGTTAGCTGTATTTATGGCGGTGCGTATTTGACATTTCGCCAGGCTCCAGTGTACTTATTAGCTTACAAGAACTTTCTCGAAATGTTATAATATGACCTTTCAAGCTATGACATTTCGAGCCGATTTCTTCGGTTTCCTCCAAGAGCTCCGAGAAAGTTCTTGCAAACTATATACAAAATCGCTATTTTTCCAAATGAAACTGAAATATGATAGCAACAAAATTTACATAATTGCCCTGCTGGTCACAAACTAAGCAGCGTACATATGTACTTACAATGGGTACCAATGCATCACACAGCTGATACAATACCTATATACCTGTACTGTAAATATAAGATACATAATTAGGTATACATAATAAACACCTAGTCCCAGTATTAATACAAATGTTTATTCTGAAACAGGAATCGAACCCGCGACACCTGGTTATGACAAAGATACTGTCGAAATATGTTTAACCGCATACCGAAATTTAGTGCACCGAAATTTAGACCTTGAAATTTTAATAACACTGTTCAAGACCCAGAAGTCCCTTCAAGGTCAGACAGTGTTTCCGCTTCATCATCAAAATTACAGATCACGATCTGACCTTTACCGGTTCCGAACTCACATATTTTTCCATTTTGATAGTAAATAAATGCATTAAATTATTATACATACTGTATATGTGTAGTTCGCTGAAATATCAAAAGTGATAATCTTAAAAGTTAAAGCTCAAACCACAGTATTTAAAGTTATTACAAATAATCGAATAATCGATCGGTTACAATAGTTTTAGTCTATATTTTAAATTTAAGACAGGCCAAACCATTCGATAATTCGAGTAAATAATAATTCACTCGTCGGTCATAATCTATTGATCATAATAATAATAATAATCGTCCAAATTTAATTTCGTAATCGAGTGATCGATTAATCGATTGATCAACTACCGATTAGGCACATCACTATGTGTCGCATGTTGTTCGCAGTAGTGCGGTTTGTGCTTCAGTGTTGTCAAGTGCAAATTTTAAAACATGGTTGGTTGAAACAAATCGAGGAAGCCCCTAATACAATGAACATGAGAAAAAAAATTGATGAAAATACTTATTTTTATACAAAGACCCTATACATTTTAGCGAGGAGAAAGAAAATATAGTCTTTGCCTACCCTCTCCAGCAGTCAGGGATGTAACTATGTATATTTAACAGAACGGAAAAAAGACAGTCCATATAGGATACATACTTACTTTTTTAAATTTTAATTTGTATGTTTAAGGGAGTGGTTATCCTGAAACTATTGAACCGTTTCAAAATAATTTTTCAGCTATAGAAAGCTACATTATCGCTGACGATACCTTTGCATTGAGAAAAAAAGAACGTTTCTGAAGGTATCCCGAAATTAGAGCGAGTAGCACACGTGCAGTTTGTGCGCCGGAGCGCGGCGAGCGACGGAGATAAGCCATCAAAGTTGATATGTCCGACACACACACAGCAGCGACATCCCGCACCGCTATCGGTGCGTACAGACTTTGTAACATGTTAGATAACTTGGTGTTATATAACACGTCCACATTATGTAACATTGTTATTCAACATTGCAACATAAAACAAGACTGTACACATTAGAATAACAATGCAATATAACAATGTTATATAACCACTGTCGTTTCTCATTTTTCAGTGCTATGCTCTCCATAATGTCGTCGTTGAGAGGACGTTTAACTAGCTGCGGCAGTGACAGCGAAATAACAAAAGAAAAAGAAAAAAAAACTAACGTGGCTAAGTTACATAACATGTTATATAACATTCAGTGTCCACATCACATAACATGTTTTGTTATTTAGTACGCAACGTGTCGCTTCTAAGCTCGCCGCTACGTCGTGACGGGGCGCGGGTAGGTATGCAGTCGGGGGGAGCGGGGAGCGGCGCTTCTTTACATGGGTAGTAATAGTTCGTATTATCTGCCAAGATTTCTATGATTCTGCTATAAAGTAACGCATTTCGACATCAAAAACGTTTTCTTCGGTTCTATTCTATTTAGGTAGGTAAAGCTCTTTATATACTTTAGGACCGTCTTTTCTTACAACCCTATAGAGTCCTGTGCTGCTTTCGGAACTACTGTTCACTTACAATCTAAAACTATCTAAACTAAACTAATAATAAATTACTAATACTTTGTTTTATAATACCTAAAAATAATAACATCTTTATTCATAACTAATAGTAAATAATTGGAAACTACTTAATATGATTTTTTTACTCCCTTTTCATTTTATAACCCTTTTGTTTAGTAAAATTCCTACCCTAATTTTTTGTCGATTATTTTGACAGTTTTTGCTATGAGAAATATGGTAAAAGAGAAATTTGAAAGGAAATGCATATAATATCATAGATTAAATTTCATTATGCACTTAACTGGTTTGCATCCGAAATTCATTTATTTTAGAAAAAATATGTGATTTCAGAATATCAAAAACTAAGATCAGCAACAAATATTGAAGCGTTTTTATATTATATTAGAAAAAACAAACATCTGCGGTAGGTTTTTTCAAAAATTGAGCTTCAGAATATTCCTCAAATATTTTCCACATGGGCTCGAGAGTTTTAAACAAAATGTTTGACAAAATTTTAATTAAGCTTATAGAACTAAAGTGATCCTTAAATCTATATATACAAGAGTCGAAATTCATTCACAGCACGTTAAAAACGATACCTTATGTTGTCCGCCGACATTCTCCAATATGATGACGACTTTTTAATACTTAAAGAGATGTAAAATTAATCATATTTTTCACTAAGAACTGGCCCCCTACCACTGATTTTATATGAGTAACGGTAATCTGGCAAGATATCGAAAGCGACTACGTGTTTATAGTGACGAAATCTTAAGATGATTTCTAGCTTTTCGTATAAGTAGTTATAATACATAGTTACTATGTTAAATTTTTACACCAAAAAGGCGAAATAAGCAATATCCTAATGCACTTAAATAATTTCAAAAGATTGAATTTTTTGTGATACCTAAGTGATATTTTTTTTTGTAAATTTTGATTTTGTTTTTCTAATTATTATTATTATTATCACAAAGATTTATCCTTAAAACAATTGCTCCATGTTTAACACGAAACTTACACAATTTCTATGATTGAGCTTTTTTTTTTAATTTTTCAATTATCGTTCTCTTCTCGCTTGTTACTCGATAGAATCTCGCCGCTGAAGCCACGGTGTCGGCTAACCAATGGTAGGGCATCGATGGGCTTTCATCAACGTTGTCGCGGGTTCGATGTCCCGTTCATACTCCTCAGCTCCGTGTAGGGTTTCCTTCCGAGGAGTTTCACGTCTTCGCTGCCATTGATGTAGGTGTAATCCCGACGTCTTTTGTATACCATGAGTCTGCAAGAACGGGAAAAGTAATTGAATTAATAATTGATAGAGTTATGACCTTCGATAGACTTATAAAGGTCTAACTAGTAGTATAGTAAGATAAAATAGCAGTAAATATAATAAAAACAACACTGGTGAACAAATAAACAGGGCCAAGCGCTACTTTGGTTATAAAAACTGTTTTTTTTTTTTTAAATATTGCATACCTATATAAGGTGTGGTAAAATTAGCTGGAAATATTTACAGGGTTAAAAGTATAAACCGTTATAAACATTTTCATGAAATAAAAAAGATAAAAAAAAGAAAAAGTTTTTTCAAACAAAATAAATCAATCAAAAAGAGAACATGTGAAGGCGCTCGATATCTTAAGGTCAATGACCTCGATCGAGCTGACCAGCATCAAACAAGTAGCAGGTGGGCCGGTTTATTTGATCTCCAGTGTAGTTGTTATAACTGCTGTTACACATAGTAATTGACAAAAAATGTAATAAGAGGCCCATAAAACGCTTAGATACGAGTCTGACCAATTAATAGAACCACTACAAAAGTATTATATTATCTGTGGTTCATCCAAGAGGGCTATAAGAGTGCTATGACGTCACAATTTTATGCATTTTATCTGAGTATTTTTTTTTACTAATTTGAAGAAGAAAAAGGAAATAAATATGTGTGTATTATTTTTTTATATCTAACTGACGGACTAAAATAAATAGATAGATACCCCGACACCATGTCTATTACGTTTAAAGATCCATTTATATCTACAGACATTGAGCGTGCCAGACACGTTCCATCGCAGGCAAAATAATATTCTCCTATACAGTGCGTATTAACGTATTCATATCTGGACATAGATAAGCAATAGTGCGTTAACCCACACTGGAGAAATTTTGATTAAATCGTGTTTTAAAAGTAGGAGCGCCATTTTGTGTCCACATTTTTTATGTTCAATATTTAGTTGCATATTTAAGCAATGTAATAAGGTAAACACACAATTAAAAACGTTCCCTAACTCTCAACAAATCGTTCTGAATCAATAACTTAATTTTGTGGGTTAACATGTTATTGCTTATCTGCGTCCATCTATCGTAACACGGCCGCGCAGACGCGGACAGACACGGGCCAGTATTCGCAGACAGAATATTTTGTCTCGCGGTTCATTTCTGTACGTGTCTGTGGGTACATGTCGAGCAGGGTGAATAGAGCATCGGAACCGTGCAGACGTCTCTTGTAAATAAACGGTGTATGTTGGTTTTTCCTACATTTTTTTCTTGGCACGTGTCTGGCACGGAACGTGTCTGGCACGCTCAATGTTTGTAGATATAAATGTACCCTAAAACGTATAACTCAATGATATTATAAGTATTATTGGTATAACGATAGTTCACGCTGTAAATACGTCATGGTTTTGTCAACTTGTAAAAGTAAATCTTAACATGACATTGTTATCTAAAACCTACAACGACTTGAGCAAAAGATTCCACACAAAATCACGATAGTGTTGAATTTTGTATTTCATGTTTTATTTTATAGAAAAAAATTTAAATACACGACGTAGGCACCTACATAATACATAAACTTTGAATATATTTAAAAAATTATGACACTAATATATTCATTGTTAACGTGGTTAATTCCTACACTTTTTTGGCAAACCAACGACGACGACAGAAGTGTTATAACCAATATTAATTGTAGTAGTTAAGATCCAAAGTGTACTGAAAATAACAGATGTATGTAATGTATGTATGATGTATGTAAATGTAATTTATCTTATAAAAAAAAAACCTGACTGACTGACATATTATCAACGCCCAGCTCAAAACTAGACCCTTGAAATTTGGCGCAAGAGTGCCTTTTTATACTTTAAGCATACACCAAGGGAAGGGATTACCAAAAATCAACTTAAACGCAAGTTCATATTTTGTTTATTCGCGATAAAGTCAAAAACTACCTACTGAACGGATTTTCGTGTGGTTTTAGTCAATAGGTAGAGTCATTCATGAGAAAGAGTTGGGTATATAATTTGTCAAGGTTTTGTGTTTTGTTGAAATGAGTGTCGGAAAAAGTGCATTAAATTGTGCATACTACACGCTGTAAGAGATACAGAAAAGGACATAGGGTACTACAATATACCTAGTGCCTGAATGGGCATGTTGACTAATTTTTATTTTTTAGTCCGTCTTGTAGATTAATAAAAAATATATAAGACACTTATTGTTCCTTTTTTTACGTAATCGAAAAATAACGGAGATACATTGAGCCCCTTGATTAGCGGGCAGGCATGATGACCTCTGCGCCAATCGGGTCGTCAAAATTGTATTGGGCATATTATATTACAGGCAAATTATGCAAGTATGGCTACTCTCATTCATTCTCTTATCACTGTGTTGTGGTTTTGGATCACTGTTGAGTTGAATGATTTTTATTTTTTAGTCCGTCTAACACGTATTTTTTTCTTTTTTTACGTAATCAAAAAATAACGGCGATATATTGAGTTGAAATTTCGCGTGACGTCACTATTCTGACAGTTTGTATGGCGGTTTTAGCGGTTAGTGACGTCACGACCCCCTCACCCTAAACTTTAATGCGCTTTATCTCTGTATATATTAATTTATTTAAAAAAGCAAAAAAATACGTATCTATTGTTTTTTTATTTTCTAACTGACGGGCTAATTAGAATTTTAATTTTCAAAAGTAGTCCACATACCGAATAGGAACGCGGAACTCCGGGTGAAACCGTGAGGAAGTTTATAAGAAGTAGTGGTCAACTAAACAAGACTTCCATACCGGAACATAACTCCGAAACTATTTTCGAAACAGCGGGTAATAGCCAGTATTTTTATTAAATGGACATAGATAAGCAATAGTGTGTTAACCCACATTGGAAAAATTTTGAGTAAATCGTGTTTTAAAATTATAGCGTCATTTTCTGTCAACATTTTTTATGCTCAATATTTAGTCACATACTTAAACAATGTAATAAGGTAAACGCATAATTAAAAAACGTTCCCTAACACTCAATAAATCGTTCTGAATAGGTAACTTAATTTTGTGGGTTAACATGTTATTGCTTATCTGCGTCCAAATAATACCTACATTGCGATTGTAAATTATTATTACCCACTGAAAGCATATTGGAATAATTAAGACATCTGTCAATCAATCAGTATTTAATGACAAACAGCACGTCGTTTATTCGAAGACAAATTATATAGCTAAACAAACCAACGGACAGTGCAACTAGTAAACATACAGAGTGATGTTTATTGAAACGGTTCTGACATAAGGCTTCCTACCTATATGAGTGTATGTTTGTAAAGTTAATTTGTGTAAAAGCGTAAATGGACGCAGATAAGCAATAACATGTTAACCCACAAAATTAAGTTATTGATACAGAACGATTTATTGCGAGCTAGAAAACGTTTTTAAATTATGTGTTTACCTTATTACATTGTTTAAATATGTAACAATATGTTGAACATAAAAAAATGTTGACACAAAATGGCACTATAATTTTAAAACACGATTTACTCAAAATTTCTCCGGTGTGGGTTAACACACTATTGCTTATCTATGTCCATATTAGGGGGGCGTCTATTTATTATTTGCCTTAAAGAAGTAAATAATTATTTAAGACAAATCTCATCCAATCTCACATAGGAGAGAAGAGGGGGTTTCGACAAATATCACGTTATTTTATTTCATCCGCAAGAAACATTGCAAATATGCGAGAAAACGGGTTGAATTTTTTTTTTTATAATTCCAACGCAAACTTGAGCACCTATCGTATTTCGCCAGTGGATAAATAAATAAATAAACAACCCGTATCACCGGAGGTCCGTTAAGACCGTACCGTCACAATATAGTTATTATCGTTCATTAAACTATAATTGAAATCACTACATAGCGTGCACGCAAGTCTTGCAACGCAATCGGTACAGGCGACGGCAAAACAAAATGGCCGACAGTTTGCCATTCTACTTTCTATGTCTACTTTATCTGTGATCTATATGCATGAAACTAGCTTTTTCATTGATAATAATATACAATCCCTACTAATATTATAAATGCGAATGTAACTCTGTCTGTCTGTTACGCTTTCATGCCTTAACGGCTCAACCGATCATCATGAAATTTTTCATACACATTGTCATGAGTCCAGAGAAGGACATAGGGTAGTTTTTGTCCTGGAATTCCCGCGGTAACACCGAAAGTAACGCGGGTAAAACCACGGGGAACAGCTAGTACTTAATAATAAGTTATTCCGCCCGGCGCTTTAGCCTTTAATCCACGTTTCAGGTTTCGAATCACAAAAAATCCTGAAAAACGTACTTACTTCTATATAATTTGAAAGGACGAGTTCAAATACCGTTTTACGAGACTGATAATAATGAATTTCGACGTCATATAACCTCCAAACGTCGCATATTTTGATTTTAGTCTTCTTTTGGTCTTGACGCACGTTCAAGTTCAGATATGGATTAACCAACATTATCTTCTTTCTTTTAAATAATCAAAGCGATACGAAATTGTTTAAAATAATATTTAGGTATTTGACGTTTTAAAGTTTTTGTTTTGTTGATGTCGTTAAGAAAAAGCGAGATCGCGGCTGCACGTTCTAGAAGCGTGTACGTGTATTATTGTTAGCGAACTATGTCGCCGATTGTACTTGTAAGAGTCCAAGAATGTCCTCAATGTATCACCTCGGGACTCGGTGCCTCTGTGATTCGCCTCCCCTATCAGTAGAGTTGCAACCGTCAACTTGTTTGCACGTATTATTTATTCACTATTGTACATATCAGGTTGCACATTATTTACTTTTGTAGTTACGAGTTTGTTCGTACTTAGTGATATTTCAGGTACGTTTTACTTTTTCCGTCATTTTCCGTTTTTTTTTTTTTTCACCTAAAATGTTTGCAAATAGCAAGATTGAATTTTAATATTTACAGATTACGTAAAATCAGGTGCCTACTTATTGCGTACGTTTATAAAATCTAGGTGGGTATAGGTACATTTTAATTTATTATTTTCGATAGAAGAGTTTATTTTTCTAAATTTTTATTTCTACAAATAATAAGATAAAATGAGATAAGATAAGATAAACTTCTCGTAAGATCAAAATCTCACTGGCATCTAAAAATTTTATAAATAAAAATATTTCATGTACCTGCCTACGAAAGTTTCCAAGACCTAATAATATAATTTATGGATATGATAAAAAGTTGATAAACATGGAAGTACTAGAGGTAGGTAAGCAGCGGTCCTTGTGCAAAAAATAAACCGGGACCCTAATTGAACTGTTTTGCTTTGCTGTTTTTCAAGACATAATATAAGTAAATACATTTCAACTGTTGAAAGGCGTATGTGTTGTTATCTACGAATTTTTGATTAGTTTAAAAATTTTTTCGACAATTTATTTGGTTGTTTAACCGTAGTCCAGATTCCAGATGCGATGCATTTCGAGTTAAGTAACATGTAATTCGGAAAATTAAGTTTGTATATTATCATGATTAAAAAGAAAACTCGGAACACACAATATTGTATTAGACTGTAGGTACTCGTTACTTTTTTTTATTTTTTTTTCGACGGATAAAACTTTAATTACCTATATCTCCCGCAATTTTCAATTTTTGTAGCTTTAAGATCAAATACCTACGTATCCTTTTAACTTTTTAACTGTCGATATATTACATATCTACTTAATCTTTGCTATTATAAATACGGAAGTAAGTTTGTTTGTTTATTACGCTTTCACGCCTTGACGGCTTGACGACGTCTGAGGAACGAGTGAAAAAAAGTTAATAGAATAAGTATTTTATGTAATAGGTACTACGGGTTCAGTCGCGTTAATTTTGGAGTTCCCGAGGGAATTCCGGGATAAAAACCACCCTATGTCCTTTTCTGTACCGCTGGGAACGTGAATGCAAAATTTCATGATGATCAGTTGAGCCGTTAAGGCGTGAAAGCGTAGCAAACAAACGAATAAAACTCACTTTTGCGTGAGAATCATGAAATTGATGTCGGCCGGCAAAATACGCAGTAAAATAATTATAAAAATAATTGTATTTTTCTCATTTTCAGAACGTACACGTCAACTTCAGTAATTAATAAGGAGGTACTAAATATTTTATTGCTATTGTTAAATAGTAGACGATAATTTGAGTACCTACCTACTATTATGTAACTCGTTTTATAATATGATCAAAATAAATTTTTGTTGCTGTTAGCGTTTTATTTGCAGTAAGTAGGTGTGGTATCCCTGTTTTGTTATTTGTATCAGTGGCGAAGGTACCATATAAGCCGATTCCCACCGGCTTCCCTTCAGAAGTTGGGAACACAATCACTCTCTCTGCCGTAATTTAGAAATAGCACAATTAGTAATTTTTGTAGGAAGGATTTCAGTAGAATCTACTGAAATACTACAAAAATTATCTCTACTGAGTTGAAAATATTACAAAACGCCTAAACTATCAACAAAATTGCTCTTCAACAACAAATTGTTATAAAATAAGCCGGTGGCGCGATCGGCTTTCTGGCAGTTAAACTTCCATACAAAATAATGCCGTGACGTCACATCAAGGTCGCAGGCAGCCGGCTAAAGTAGCTACTATGGCAAGCCGCTGCAAATCGAGTTACTCCCTCCGTCTTGCTCACGCGCACGCATTTTCTATTACTGTCTCATCAAATATCCTTATTGGTCCTAGAAATTCGAAACGAAGCGGACCTCCGGACATTCTGTGTTGACTGTTGACAGACAACTTGAATTTATGATGAAAAAATTGAAAATTTATAGGTATTAGAATTTATTAGTTAGTGTCACGTGTTAGAATTTATTACTTGGTATTAAATAATGATTACTGATTAGTATTATAATTGGATTTTTTTTTTGTTGTGTGTAATGATAGTGAAAGCAGTTACGCAGACGTACGTTGAAATTAGGTATTTGCGGTAAGTAGATAGTTGAAATTACGTATTTATAGTAGGTACCAAATAGATTTCCGGGTTGCCTCTCTCAATATTTCACCCTTCGCCACTGATTTGTATAGAAAAATGTTGCCATTGGATGCGGGAAGCGCAGGACCGGTCCTTGGGGGAGGCCTATGTCCAGCAATGGACGTCTTTTGGCTGATATGATGATGATGATAGAAAAATGATGCAACTTTGTCTTTACAAATCCTATTTCTGTAAATAACTTTGAAAATTTATTGATAACTAGCTGTTCCCCGCGGTTTCATCCGCGTTAATTTCGGAGTTCCCGCGGGAATTCCGGGACAAACAGTATCCTATGTTCTTCTCTGTACCCCTGACAACGTGTATACAAAATTTCATGATGATCGGTTAAGCCGTTAAGGCGTGAAAGCGTAACAGACAGACAGACAGAGTTACTTTCGCATTATTTATAATATTAGTACGGATAGTAGGGACTAGTAGGGATCATGTATGTGTCTAAATAATTATTGGTGTCCTACCCATCGAGAGAAAACGTTTTTATAGAATAGATACATCGATATATTGATTTTATGACCGGAAAAAACCGTACTGTTGAAACACTTATCCTACTTATAAATGTGTTAGTATTATAAGGGCCGGCGCCCATTATCGGCATCGGCAAGGAAAAGGATCCTTCAGCATCCTACATGCAAGCGCACACTATCAGCAATTATGCTTTGGCATGCTTAAGGATGACGAGGCGTCCTTAAGGATGCCGCACCGTCCTGTAGCTTTCCGAAGCGTTTCAATATCGTATTTCTCGTCATAACAGTCTCAGAGTTGTTACAAGCTAGTTGTCTAAATTGTATTTAATATGGTGGACTGGGATCTAGTGTTCATAGCAACTCTTGCTGAAGAAAAAGAGAAATCTAATCAATCAAGAAGATTTTGGGTGAACAACCTTTGGAAGCAACGACATATGTCCGGTGAATTCAAGGACCGAAGGATGCCGAAGCATCCCGAAGCATTCTCAAGGCTGCCGATACAGCAGCCTCAAGCATACCGAAGCGGTATTTTTGTTATTACGACCACATATCACGGAAATTTCTACATTATTGCCATTATATTATAGTATATTGCTATTTGCCACCAAAAATCCTTTTCCTTGCCGATGCCGATAATGGGCGCCGGCCCTAAATGTGAAAGTGTGGATGTTTGGATATTTAGATGTTTGGATGTTTGTTACTCAATCACGCAAAAACGGCTGAAGGGATTTGGATGAAATTTGGTACGCACGTTGTCAGGGGAACAGAGTTTTGGTTTGGTTTTGGTTACTGATTAAACAGAAAAATGTTAAATTCACTATCAATATTAGTATTGGTAGGTTCATTTAGCAAAAAGTCATACTTGCTGCTTATTTTTTTTCAATTTTCTTATAGGTACTAAATTCCATTTGAATTGAACTGGGATTTCCAAAATAAGACCGCTCCATTGTTTGCATGGGCAAACATTAAATACCTATTAGGTGCTCTTAAATGGTACTGATTTATGGGTTTATTATTGATATTATTCACCATTGAGTGTACCTGAACGTTAGTCAGAGATCCGATGACTGTTATTCAAATGTAGTCATGTCATCAGGTAGGTATTACACGTAAGTTTGTCGGCTTTGCGACGGTCAGTTTCATTGGATGTGGTCGATCGTCGATGACCGGTCAATATTTCTCGTAATACGCACATGACACGTCAGTGACGGTTGAGGTAAGGCTCGCATATTGTTGAGTCGCATCATTGTTTACGACCACAGAACAGGTACAAGAAAAACAGATGAAAATGAGTGTTGCCGGATGACTTTCCCACACAAAGCCATAACGTATTTAGTTATTGTATTCAAAGTTCACAGAGCGTAGCACATTGTAGAAAATGTAATTGGGATGCCAGCGAAGAAGCTTTTGGGATGTTATGAGCATTTGCTCTAACTTTCTTTGTAACTGTGACTTGCCTGTCCCGCCTACATTGCCTCTCTAGTTAATAACAAAATTCTCTCTAATCTCTATATGCATGGCACGACCAAGCTCTACCAACTCCAATGATGCGTAAGCAAATGCTCATACTTTCCCAAAATTTCTTTGTTTGCATCCCAAATACATAATTATTATCTACAATAGTCCCAAGCACTGTCAATTTCGAAAAAAGGCTTTGTAAAAACCTAAACAATGGCGTTTAATACATTTCGTTACGTTAATGAATGCCCGTGTGCTTGACGAATAGTTTTGTGTGCGAAAACGGGTCGGCGACAGTATTTTTCATCTGATTCATACTAAACTCGATGTCTATGCACCGTCTATGTGTTCTGTGGTGCCACGTGCATATTTTCGCAAGGTTATCTGCTAGTATTCAGCAATAAAACTTATCACACTCGAACAAAGCCGGCATAACAAATTGCTATTGTAGATAGTTAAACAATACAGTTTTGCAAGGTCGTTTTTTTAACGTATGCTAACTCTATAGAGTCACCGTGCTCTGTTAGAAGCGTACGCGACAAGCGGCGACGATTAGGGAGACAACAGAAATACAGTACTAAATACTAATCTATAATTATATTCCTATAACGTTGAGGAAGGAAAAACAAACTTTATAGCTTTTCAACGAGTCGTATTAGAATTTCCATGTCAAAGAAACATAGCCTTCATTTCAAAATTTAATCCAAACTGTAGAAATTTCAGGGGATCTACGTCAGTTTGACACACTAACTCAGAAGCTATTAATGATCGCGGGTAACTACACTATCCATCCTTACGTCGAAAGTACGTGTAAAGTTTTAATAATATGGCGGGTTGTAGGCAATTTTTATAGTTGTCTGTTTGTCTGTACATAAATGACGCGGAAACTTCTTATAACGGCAAAACAAAGAGTTGTTCAAGGAATTTCAAAAGTCACGCAGCTGAAACTATAGCCTGTTAAATGTTATATAGCTTTTTCTGTGACCCTCGGAGAACGCGTAGTGACGCGAGCAACTTTATGCGTATGACAATCGCCACACAATCGCTACCGCCTATGATTTACACCAGACAGTCTGTGATCGCCACGCGTGAACCGTGGCCACACAGCATTGCAGCAGTACAACACAATAGAGAGGAGACGAGCTGTTTCCCGATGCTGAGATCCTGATAAGTTGTCTAGTGTTGTAGGAACTCGCGATATATGTATAGAAAAACACTGGTGCCACCGTCGGCATTATTCGTCTAATGATATAGAGGATTCAAGTTGTCTACAGAGAACCGATTAGGATAAAATAAAGCTATAATATAGATGGTTTCAAGCTAGACAACTAAAGTCAACGTGAAAGCTCGTTTCCGTTACTAAATTATAATAAATTATTTCAAATTGTTTCGTTAGACTTTGCTAGTTAAATAAAGATTGCACCTTCAACTACAAAAACTTTATAATTTCATATCTTCTATGAATATTCACTTCGCTTAGGAGTTGAGTTTTCAAAAATACTTCATTACTGATTGTTTATATTCTAAAAATGATGGCTTATGGCAAAAATGCACCTTTGAATCTTCAGTAGTTTCGGGTGGGCATTGATTTTATGATGATCGGTGCATGGACTATATTATCACTTCTATTATAATAATGATCCTTTTAATTAAATATCCAGTTAAAACAAGTATAATTTATTCTTTAGATTTAGAATATAAATAACTAAAAGAATGACATTGGAAAATACCAGCAGCGATTCAATTAATAAAATACATAATAATTTACAATCATTCATTAATTAATGCAAATATTGAACGTACCAGTATGTATACTAACAGAGAAAATCAAAGGTATTAAAGATAGGTAAAAAAGACGTGCTTTAGAAATAAATCATTATTAGGTAAGTACTGTACTAATTTTCAATTGTAGGAGAAGAACCTACAAAAAGTTTGTAGGTTAAAAAAAAACTGCAAGCAATTTAAAATTGATCAATATTTTTTTCGTTTTGTTCACAAAATGGATAGTATTTTTTGTACTAATGAACAAAGTGAGACTCTTGTTTTTTACTCTTTCACACCTTAACGGCTTAAGCGCTTATTACACCTTGCAATTTCAAGACGCCAAATTAGTGCTCTAAATCATTTTAGGGTCGGTGAGTGAGAGAGAGAAAGAGCGAGTAATCACACTACACTAAATTGTACTCTAAATCGACTGCTGTAGGGTACATTTTAATGTAGTGTCATCACTCGCTCTCTCTCTCACTCACCGACCCTAAATTGGTCCTTAAATTGGTTCCAATTTAGGGCCCCACTTTGGTGCTCTGAAATTGCAAAGTGTAATAAACGCATTAGCCGATCATCATGAAGTTTTGCATACACGTTGTCAGGGGTACAGAAAAGGACACAGGGTCTTTTTTTCCCAGAATTCCCGCGGAAACTGCGGGTGAAACCGCAGGGAACAACTAGTAATGTTATAAATGCTAATGTGAGTTTGTTCGCTACGCTTCACGCTTTTACTACTGGGCCAATCATCATGAACTTGTACATCCACGTTGGCAGGTTGCACAGAAAAGAACATAGGGGTACTTTTTATCGCGGAATCCCCGCGGGAACTCAGAAACTAACGAGAGTGAAAAACCGCGTGAACCGCTTGTTTATTTATAATTCATATCCTACACAGTCACCTATCCGTTGCTTTGCACACGTGACACGAGTGTACTAAGGTCAAACCAACATTCAGATAGGGTTGCCACCTTCTTTTTTTGGAAAAAATATATTTTTCCGAAAAAAAGTGCAAAAATATAGTACTTTTGGGAAATGCAGAGAAAAAAATAGTACCTTTATTTTTAATCACGGCAGCATTTTTGACAGTTAACGTTTTTTTTTGCCGCGTACCTACCTATATGCTTTCGTTCTAAAATTCCCCCGAGCTGCGCTGCGGGTGCTTTCCGGACCAGTCACACAGTTAATATAAAAAAGCGCGACAGTTGAATTAGGGATAAAAATATCGTATTTTTGTACTATATCATTTTTGTATAATATATAGTACAATAGACTGAAATATAGTACGATACTATATAATGTAGTACGAGTGGCAACCCTACATTCAGATATCGTATAAGTAGTTCTAAATGGCAAGGTGGAACGAATGCCGTCCGCATCCGATCAGCCTTGGAAACGAGTAAAGCAGTAAGAGCACAAAAGCAAAAACACTAGGTGCATGAACTAAACCACAGAAATTAAGAGGCATAGAATAGAGGCATTCAATTCAAAATGGTGCAAACGTATGCCTCTATCATCACTTTGTAAAATGAGATTAGGGCTAATAGTTTTTTTTGACCATAAATTTACAACTGCCACGCTTTTGATTTTTTTTTTCAATAAAAATAAATGTATAAATTTTGATTTTGTATGTATCTACAAGTTTTCTTATTTTGACATTTCCAATCGGAAATTTCCAATTGTAAATATTTTAAAAAGTTTTTTCTCTCTGAGACTACTGAACCAAAACTGAGAGTGATTTCTCCAGTCTATAGCTAAAGCATCTCTAACTATCTACATCTAATCCTAGAACAATAGATTTCCGAAATAAAACCGCGGAAACAGTTATTCGTTTCGAGTAATTTAGATATTAGAATTGAACATGAGGTATAGTCACCATACCCCACAGACATCATTGTCGAACCTCAATCACTAAATATCTTATCTAATCTTCTTATCTTTTAATATATATAAATCACGTGTCACGTTGTTTGTCCGCGATGGACTCCGAAACTACTGAACGGATTTTGATAAAAATTTGTAACCGTTTATAATATGGTCCAACTTAAAAGATAGGATAGTTTTTATCCCGGAATTCCCGAGGGAACTCTCGAATTAATGCGGGGAACTGCTTATCACCGTAAACTACAGCACATTTTTCCCGGAATTCCCACGGGAACTCCGAAATTACCGCGGATGAAATCGCGGGGGACAGCTAGTTATCTAATATATATAAGTCACGTGTCACGTTGTTTGTCCGCGATGGACTCCGAAACTACTGAACAGATTTTGATAAAATTTTGTAACCATTTATAATATGGTCCAACTTAAAAGATAGGATAGTTTTTATCCCGGAATTCCCGCGGGAACTCCGACTCCGAAATTACCGCGGATAAAATCGCGGGGGACAGCTAGTGTATTATAAAACACAGTTCCCCGCCTCGTCTGATCACGATAAACTCAAAAACTACACAGCAGATTTTCATGCGATTTTCAACAATAGATAGAGTGGTTAATGAGAAAGGTTTAGGTACACTTTTGTGTAAACTGGTTAAAACATAACGTGTTGCAACTGCAAGTGTCGGAAAAAGTTAAGCCGTCAACGGTATAGGTTATAGAAAAGGCCATAGGGCACTTTTTTCCAGGAATTCCCGCGGGAACTCCGGAATTTGAATATTATTGTTGTGCAAATGTTATTGGATTTTTACGAACGTAGAATTATTAGAAAACTATTTGAATGCATAGTAAGTAATTAGTAATTAGCAGCTGTCTATTAACTAGTAAGTAGTATTATTATAGCTAGTAATTAATAAGAAGAATAAATTTATGCCACAATCATAACATAGTTTGCTTATAACATCCAAGATTTGTACATCTGGCTCTCCTACTACTCGTATAATAGAGTTATCGTAACGACGACGCAGTCTACAGTGACATAACGCTCTATGTCGTGACTCAAAGACTTATGCAAGGAGATATATCAGCAGGCCTGGATGGAAGTGATAATTGAAGTGACACTTCCTTATTTAGTTCGCGCACCCGGAAATAATAGTCATGGAGGTCAGACCAAATAAAAACTAAAGACGGAACGCGTAGAACAAACAAGTGAAGCCAGGAAAAAGACACTATACCTGGGAATCGTTGTGGCACTTTCCTAAGCACCACATGCATACGCAACCGGCTTCACTTCGTTGTTCGAGACGTTCCGTCTTTAGTTTTTATTTGGTCTGAGTCATGGAGATTGGAGACTGACTGTGTCACATTGCCACACTGCGTCGTATCTGTGTTCATCGGTCGTCATTTCGTAACGACATTAACAAAAACGAAACCTTCAAAACGCCAAATATTATACTCTAGCTGAGCCCCGCGGTTCCACCCGCGATAATTTGAGGAAGAGACCTAATAATATATATATATTCCACAGCTTGATAACCGTTTACGCAGCATAAGCAACGGAAGCTCTCAAAATTAATAGTTTACCCCGTTTTTTATTGCGGCTCTCCTCCTATTGGTTTTAGCGTGATATTTCAATTAGAACCAGATGTTCCTAAGATTAGGGCATTCAACCAAACTAATATAATATTGATAAAGTATAGATATTAGATGGGTAATTTATTAAAAAATGTAAAAAATGGTAACCACATGTATACATATAAAGGAGACAAGAGAACAAAAGTAAATTATGTCGTCTGTGCAGTTGAAAAATGGGCCCACTCACCTTGGTGGCACTATTCACTATGACCAAAAACATTCTTTGCCCATTAAAGGCACCCCAAAAACACAATCTCAAACGCTTCAGATGCCAAAATATTAGAAATTGATATTGTGTCTGCCATAAGATGCATTATAAATTTGTTTTTTGAAGTTAAACTTCATTGAGCACGAGAGAAATATTTTTTTTTAGATGAGATTAGATTTTCTCATTCATAAAATATACTGTACTTAAAAATTTATGTTTTATTATAACTACATACTTTACCAGATAAATGTGCTGAATGGATGAATTATATCTTTATTTGTGTTCATAAATAAAATAATTGTAATAATAAATTTACACAATTAGTGTTTCTTTAAGCCTTTCAATTCAAACTAATTGCTGTTTATAATTAAACAAAATACTGATTTAATATGTTATTGTACAAAATATTTACAGTAAATTAAAAGAAAATGTACAAAGACGGAAGTACAAGCGAAACTGTTATCAACAAATAGAAACTCTTCGGTTCTATCTTTAAATTCTAAAATTTTTAATTCTAATTGGTTGATTGAAATACAAGGAAAAATTTAAGCCAATAGAATTTCTTGAATTTGACACCTGACACATTGAGTTTCTATTGGTCGATAAAAATTTGTCTCATTTTGACTGTTTGTCCATTTCTAAGGAAAACAAATGCACTAACTAATAGACTTTTATGCATTAATTCAAACTAATATCTACATTTGAATTTAAACCCACGATTCAATAGGTAACAAGTAAAATAATCCTGAATATTAAGTAAAATAGAACTTAATAATCAATGTACATGACATACTTTAAAAAAGAAATTAACCTGACTTGTTATCAAGATCATAAAACAAAAAAATAATTCCACAGATTAACGACACTATACAACGTGTAAAGAAAGACGTAATAATATTTTATACTTTTGGACACTAATAATTGAATCGTGAGTCTTTGTATAAAACTGTTATTAATATAATATCACTAAAAACAAATATAATATTTACAATTTCTACAATTTATACAGTGTGCAGTAACGCCACGAATATATCTTAGGTACCTACCTACTAAAAGAGTAAAGATAAAAGAGGAATGACACAAGATATTAAAATAAATGGAAAGATCTTACTTTTATGGGCCTCAATTAACGTGGATACGACAGCAAATACACAAACAGCGTAGATAAGTTGATATCTGAAACAAACAAACGTTAAATTAAGAAAATATACTCGGCGAGATCGCAAAACTCAAAATAGATCAGCGACACGATTCTACTAACGCAAAACTCAAAACTGTACCACTTCTAACTCAATCCGAGATCTGAGTCTCCCCATGTATAAAATTGATTGCGATTCGATATTTTATGTAATAAAACTAGTCGTTATCTATATTAGATTTGATTTTTTGTTTGTTTGTTTGTTAAGATTTAACTCAAAAATTACTGGGCCGATTTCAAAAATTCTTTCACTATTAGAAAGCTACATTAACCCTGAGTAACAGGCTATATTTTAATCCGGAATTCCGCGGGAACTCCGAAGTTACCGCGAGTGAAACCGCGGGGCACAGCTAGTGTTAAGTAATTAAATAAATAAATAGACATCTCGATACACACCTCACCCCAAAGCGCCGGCGGCGACCGACGCCAGCACGACTAGCACCGCCGTCGCCACGCTGCCGGCGCCCACCTGCGCCGCTTGCAGCGCGCCGTTCTCCAGGCCGGCGCCGAAGGAGTCGGCTGCCGACAACGTCTCTGTCAAACCGGCCAACACTGTGAGCGCGGGCGCACTCACAGCCGGGCTCATCTAGACTACCGTGTGGCTTTGTATCTTTGTAATTTTACGGATTAAATTTTTGTTATAGGGTCCGTCTTGTAGAATGTAGATTAATAAAAAAAAAATGGACACGTATTTTTTTTGTATTTATTTATTTTTTACTGTCCAAAAAGGTACAAATGGCGAACTTAATGCCTTGGAATATTTTCTTCCAGGTAACCATTGGGTTGAATGATGGGGTGTGCAAACATAATATTATTAAGAATAACAACGAAAAATTTAAGAAAAAACATATTTTTTAGTCATCAAAAAGTAACGGTGGCACATTGAGTTGAAATGTCGCGTGACGTCACGATCCGGTACAGTTTATACTGTTATGACGTCACGAGCCCCCGCATCGAAACTTTAGTACGCTTTAGTATCTAACAATAAGTGTTTTTTAATTTATTTCAAAAATCAAAATACCTATACGTGTCCTATCATTTTTTTTATTTTCTAACTGACGGATTAAATAGAATTTAGATTTTCATACCCCGGAAACATTATTTACTCAAACTTTTAATCTAAAAATTCCCTGAAACAAATCTACTAAATACTAAATAATAATATATATAATACTAAATTGAGTCACAAGTATAATACTCTCTACCATCCGGTTAACTTTTAAGGTTAGCGTGCAAATTCTTAATTAAACCAGAACCAATAAAAAGTAGCATTAAGCCCCAATTTTTTTTTTAATTGGATTAGAAAAATAATTAGGTATAATATGTATAAAATATATCCAGCATTACATAGAAAGAAGAGAAAAGAACTACATAATATTTACATATAATATTGATTGTGCAAAAGCAGAATTCGTGAATTTCTATAACCAATAGAAATATATCCATTTACCTCCAATAATTAAGTTTTATTAAGAAGTATTAAGTTACAAAGCCCAATAGTCTTCGATGACCCATTTTAACAACATGCAAAAATTATACACATTGTATAAATAAATAATTATAACTGAAAAAAAAAGAAATAAAACAATATACAAATAAAACATAACAACTAACAACTAAATAATAATAAAAAAAAACACTTTTGACTTTCGTCTGTGTGTTCGCTTATTTCTTCTAAACTACGGAATGGTTTTTGGTACGACTTTTACTTTAATTTATTCTTCGTCCAGACCATCTCTTTCTAGAAAAAAATATAAGAAAGAGATAAAACGCTGAATATTCGTGTGAATACGATAAGCGTGACTTTTGTGGAAGATAGCCATTCTTTAGGAATGTTGTACAATGCTGCAGTCCTTTTACTGAAAGATCGTTACTTGAAAAAAAAAACAAAAACTAATTTTTAGCTTCGGCAAAAAACGTGCGAAATAATATTCCTAAATATTGATTACATGTAGAGCGAACACGTAATTTTATCTATTTAATACCGCTCTATAAAGTATAAATAATAAAAAGTATTATAAATAAGTTAAAAAATAGACAAGCCGACTAAATTTTTGTTTTTAGTACGTCATCTAGATTAATAAAAAATATTAGACACGTATTTTTCTTTTTTACCTAATCAAAACGTTAACGGCGATAGGTACATGTAAAATGTCGCGTGATGTCACAAACTGGTACACTTTTTACGTGGTTATGACGTCACGAGCGCCGAAAATGAGATTTATTAAAGTATTTTTTCATTACCTAATTTGAAAAAGCAAAATATACGTGTCTATTATTTTTTATTATACCTAACTGACGGGCTTAATATAAAATTATTATTATAATTTATACATATTATAATATAATTTTTTGATTTTCATATCCCAGAAACATGCCTATTGCAACATATTATAAAGAAAACAAATTACCCGTTAATTCCATATAAAGAAAGCATGCAACCAAAAAATATTGCATTCATTGACAAAGTGAACGGTCTGGACTTGATTTCATACGAATTATGTAATAGACATTTTGACAAGTCTGGTCTTTTAGTATTGTATTTAAATTTAAAACACTAATTTATTTATCTTATCTCGCTAACATTTAATAAAATAATTTAAAATAAATATACTTAATATATTTTTTATTACGGAAAAAATTGGTATTTTATTAAATAGGTAAAGTATATAATCGTAGTAGTTTTCTTACATTAGTAAGAAAATATTTACTGAAATTCGCATAAATGAAAAGTAGTCCAGACGATCCATCTTAACTATTTTTTTAGTGCATTATACATTAAATTTCTAAGATAATATCGTTTAACAATAAACATAGGTTCCTTTCAACCGTCCCTGCAGTCCAGAGTTCCGATCCGTCCACGCATCCAAGCATTAAAAAAAAGAATCCTATGACGTCAGTTTGGTTAAATACTCTATGACGAAGAAATATTTAAACTGTAGCACTACAATAGGGATGTTGACTACTTTTGAAAATCAAAATTCTAATTAGTCCGTCAGTTAGAAAATAAAAAAACAATAGACACGTATTTTTTATTTTTTTTAAATAAATTAAAATATTCAGAGATAAAGCGCATTAAAGTTTAGGATGAGGGGGTCGTGACCGCAAAACAGCCATACAAACTGTCAGAATAGTGACGTCACACGAAATTTCAACTCAATATATCGCCGTTATTTTTTGATTACGTAAAAAAAGAAAAAATACGTGTCCAATATTTTTTAATAATCTACAAGACGGACTACAAAATAAAAATTAGTCAACATGCATAATGATCAAACCACAACCATACTAACAAATATTTTTGCAACAAAAAGTAAAAACCGACTTCAAAATTGATTCTATCTCTATAATTAGGTCCTAATATTTAAACTTTTTAGTAAATAATAATAAATAAAAAATAAAAAACTTTTCATCCTTAGATAATAAGTTTCTAAAATCAAATCCGCGGAGAACACCGAACAAGTCAGTGATATTATAGAAT
The DNA here is from genome assembly GCA_907165275.2 of Zygaena filipendulae. Classification (NCBI taxonomy): domain Eukaryota; kingdom Metazoa; phylum Arthropoda; class Insecta; order Lepidoptera; family Zygaenidae; genus Zygaena; species Zygaena filipendulae. The sequence continues at coordinate 6,647,101 of OU015674.1, forward strand.
AAAAATAGCCATTAACAGAGAACCTGCTCTTTTTTGAAGTCGGTTAGACAGACAATAATCGTGTACATATTTGAATATGTGCAAAGGTAACAAAACTATAAGATGTAATGACCCGAATCACAATAAAAACTATAAATTGACGTGTTGAAAACCACGTGTTGACAAAACTGAAAATCGATGATTGATATTATTTTCCCATTTCTAATTAATATTGTGTAACAATTTTGTACTCAATGCATTTTGATACCTACCCTTACCCTACCCTTAAATACATTTTATTGTAAACTAAACATCAAAGCCTCCAGAATCATTTACAAAATTAACGGCCGCCTCGAGTCGACTTTAATGATTATTTAGTTGAGTATAGATTTCTAAAACAAAACTGCCGCAATCAGAGACGTTCAGTAAATTAATGTTAATTGGCATTTAATGAGATGTAACTTAATTATTTAAATGCCAATTGACATTAACTTATTAAACTTGTCTGATTGCGGCAGTTTTGTTTTAAAAACCTATACTTAACTAAGTAATCAGTAAAGTCGACTCTGAGTGCGGCGGTAAGTCTTTCTTCATTTCTCAAAGGTGTCACTTGTACCACTATGGTTTTTCACCCGTCAATTATAGCGTGATTTAGCACAGAAATAATATTATTATGGTGGTAGTGTCGACGTACCTAATTCACCGGTGATTACACCGACTTGGCCGAGTGGAATGAACGTGTGGGATGGACGAACCAACAAAAACCAATGCGTTAATCAATGCGATACAAAATGAATCATGAGTATATGAGTAACACATCATTACTACTATGTACCTTCTGTTATAAATGCGAATATGAGTTGATGTTCGTTTGTTTGTTACGCTCTCACGCCGTAACTGCTCAACCGATCATCATGAAATTTTACTCACACATTGTCAGGGGTACAGAGAATGACATAGGGTACTTTTTATCCCGGATTCGCCTCAAGAATTTCGAAATAAACCCGGGTATTGAAATGAACGACTAGTAATCTTTTGTTTAAAAGAACAATTCTATAGCGACCAGTGGAGCAATCTTACGTTTGAAATTTTTTAACACACTCACTCGTAAAGTGACTCCTATTGCGTAGCTTTTAGGTTCATAATGCAGCATTGCATTCCATTACACTTATAACGATTTTAATGACCAACTTAGCTCACTTGCATCAATATGCAAATGCACTATCAAAATTGCATCAATATTATCTTTGTCTCTTTATTATAAAATAACAAACGATCCACTCACACCTCTTTCGCCTCGTCTTCGCAAACGTGCTTTTTTCAAGTTAATGTTTATTAACGAATATTCCTACGATAAAATCTGTGAAAGAGAAGTTGTCTTACCTCCATATCTATTAAGAAGGGCCATGACCACCCCGTTGGTCCAGCCGAAGCCTGTTTGCACCACATACTCGCCGCCGCCGCCGTATCCGCCCATTATCGTCGCGTCGTACTGCAATATTATTGTTAGAGTTAATCACTGCTTACCCCCTCAATAAGTTAGCGCGGTGGATTCATTTTTTGAATAGTACCGGCTCGGCATTACTTTAAACCGTTACCTACATGTGTATACCTATATTGAACAGACTAAATTACGTGTATTGAATACATTAAATTACGTATATTAAATAAATTAAACTAAGTGTATTGAATATATTGAATTACGTGTATTGAACAGATTAAATTACTTGGAGTGTGTATTGAATAGATTAAATTACCTGTATTGGATAGATTAAATTACGTGTATTTAATAGATTAAATTACTTGTATTGAATACATTAAATTCCGTGTATTGAATAGATTAAATTACGTGTATTGAATAGATTAAATTTATTACGTGTACTGAATATATTAAATTCCGTGTATTGAATAGATTAAATTACGTGTGTTGAACAGATTAAATTACTTGGAGTGTGTATTGAATAGATTAAATTACCTGTATTGGATAGATTAAATTACGTGTGTTGAATAGATTAAATTACTTGGAGTTTGTATTGAATAGATTAAATTACGAGTATTGGATAGATTAAATTACTTGTATTGAATACATTAAATTCCGTGTATTGAATAGATTAAATTACGTGTATTGAATAGATTAAATTTATTACGCGTACTGAATATATTAAATTACGTGTATTGAATAGATTAAATTTATTACGTGTATTTAATAGATTAAATTACTCGTTTTGAATATATTAAATTCCGTGTATCGAACAGATTAAATTACGTGTATTGAATAGATTAAATTACTTGTATTGAATACATTAAATTCCGTGTATTGAATAGATTAAATTACGTGTATTGAGTACATTAAATTTATTACGTGTAGGTACTGAATATATTAAATTCCGTGTATTGAATAGATTAAATTACGTGTATTGAATATATTAAATTTATTATGTGTATTTAATAGATTAAATTACTTGTATTGAATATATTAAATTCTGTGTATCGAACAGATTAAATTACGAGTATTGAATAGATTAAATTACTTGTATTGAATACATTAAATTACGTTTATTGAATAGATTAAATTACGTGTATTGAATCGATTAAATTTATTACGTGTACTAAATATATTAAATTCCGTGTATTGAATAGATTGAAGTACGTGTTTGCTCTATAGTTCTGTAATCAATATTAATTTAGGGACATTATATTGCACGTTTTTGACCGTAGTCAAAAATTAAGGTTTATTAACATAACTGTCCTTTAGTAAAGGGACGGTCAGCGAAGCGAACCCACCTTCTCCAGCATCGCCGTCTTCTGCTGCCACACCTTGAAGTTGGATCGCACCCACTTGGTGGCGATCTCGTACGCGAGCCGCGCCGCCTCCGGCAGCCCCGTGTCGGCGAGCCCCGTCACCACCATGTACTGCAGCGGCGGCCACGCGTTCGGGTAGTCCCACTGCTCGCCCGAGTGCTTGAACGTGGTGGGGATGCCGCCCTCGAATATGTCCACCTGCAGGTAGAAAAAGCACGTTTACGTTAAAAAAAAAAACACGCTTTACTATCCCCCCCATCGTTTTTTTTATTTATTAATCAAACTAGGTCCCGTGGGAATTCCGGGATGAAAGTACCCTATATAATAAGTATATTATCCTTTTCTGTATCCCTGACAAAATGCAAAATTTTATGTTATACAGGATGTTACAGAAAGGTTTAGTGTGTTCACGTATTATTTCATTTCATATAATTTTATACAAATAACGGAACCAGTACGATAAAATAAACTACCCTTAAGCAAAATGTCTTTTTATTTATTTATTTTTTTTTTTATGTCATAGGGGGCAAACGGGCAAGTGGTACACCTGATGGTAAGTGATTACCGCCGCCCATAGACATCTGCAACACCAGAAGGCTTGCAGGTGCGTTGCCGACCTGGAATGGGGATGGGAACTGACTTTCAAGTGGGACTGCCGGAACACACCGTTAGGTGCTTCGCGGTCTTTATTAACTTGTTTATAAAAAAACCTAAACGGTGATTAAATCACACTAAACGATTTTGAACCTGTCAATTGTAACCGATTTTTTACCTACCCAGTGATGCGACATATTTATTTTATTGCGAAAGCAGTAGTTAAAAATATTTATTCTTACAGTAGTAAAATTATAAAGTAAGGTTTTAAGTTACCACGGTCAAAATATTGTATAAGATTACCAGATCACGATCTTGAAATTTGACTACACCTTCGTGTAACACTCTGTACATGAAATTGTTTGTAGTTTTCTCATTGATGCAGTTGACCAAATCAGTGGGCAGATAACACACCTTGACTTTGTCCAAGTAGTTGATGACCCTGTTGACGTAATAGTCCTTCCTGGCCTTGTCATAGCACCCCGTCCATAAAGGAGCCACGTTCGAGGGGTAGAAGTAGTCCCGCCGCCTCCCCGACTCGAGGCTGTAGTCCAGCCAGGAGCCGACGTCCTCGTGCCACAGTACCTGGGGAATTAAAAAAGCTAAATAATGGGCATGTTGACCAAATTTTTTTTTTATTACGACGATAGTTTACGGTGATAAGCAGTTCCCCGCATTAATTCCGGAGTTCCCGAGGGAATTCCGGGATAAAAACTATCCTATCTTTTAAGTTGGACCATATTATAAACGGTTGCAAAATTTTATCAAAATCCGCTCAGTAGTTTCGGAGTCCATCGCGGACAAACAACGTGACACGTGATTTATATATATTAAGATGACAAAGGAAATGTTGTGAATGTATTTTTTTGTTTTTCTTCTTTGAACACGAGGGAAAAGCAATTTAAGTGGCGCCTTATTAGGCCTAGGCGCCTTAACGCGACGTTATTAGGCTAGTTTCCTAAAATTTTTTTTTAGTCCGTCTTGTAGATTATTAAAAAATATTGGACACGTATTTTTTTATTTTTTATGTAACCAAAAAATAACGGAGATATATCAAGTCGAAATTTCACATGACGTCACGCCTCGCTACAGTTTGTTCGCACGTTATAGCGAGCTGTGACGTCACGGGTCCCCCACCCTAAACTTTAATGCTCTTTATCTATGCATATTTCCATTATTTTAAAAAAGCAAAAAATACGTGTCTTTTATTTTTTTATTATCTAACTGACGGACTAAATAGAATTTTGATTTTTTTACCCAGGAAACTAGCCTGCCTTTTGTGAGTACCTTGTCGATGGCCTCCATGAGCCTCGCGTGCACCGTGCTGTAGTAGTGCTGCTGGCCGGCGTTCCCGAGCCGCCGGTGGAAGTCGGTCATCAGCGCCGCGTTCCAGCACATGATCGCGTTCAGGTCCACCGGCACTATCGACCTGGTGCGCAGGTTCGTCAGGTTGCCTGCTCGAACAATGACCAATATATTATGTTTAGTTGTTGTATACGTATTTATTTATTTATTTTATTTATTTAACCAAAACAAAAAAGTAACATGGTGTTGATACACAAGTTGGGTACCTACTAATAATTAGGTACTAAACTAATAATGCTTATTCAGATTTCTAAGTATATCTATCATTATACTATATAGTACCAATCCAAATGTGATCTTATCTACATAATGTGAAACAATAGTAATCACGCTACACTTGGACACAGATAAGCAATAGTGTGTTAACCCACACTGAAGATATTATGAGTAAATCGTGTTTTAAAAGTAGGAGCGCCATTTTGTATCAACATTTTTTATGTTCAATATTTAGTTTCATATTTAAGCAATGTAATAAGGTAAACACATTATTAAAAGACGTTCCTTAACTCTCATAAAATCGTTCTGAATCAATAACTTAATTTTGTGGGTTAACATGTTACTGCTCACCTGCGTCCACTTACACCATGATAATTAGCCTTACAATGGCCTCCGCACTAGATAGAATGCTGTAAATCTTTGTGTTGTGTCAAATAAAGTTTTTTAATACAGTTGCTCAAAAAGTGGCATATTGCAGGGACGTATAGCGTTCGGGAAGTGGGCTATTACATACTCGAGCTTTTTCTTTACCTTTTCCGAACTCGTGCGTTCTCTTTCCCAACTGTCAAAAATGGCGAAACGACTTTGACACACTTTTTGTATTGCGCAACGTAGGTTTCGTATTACTAATACGACTAGCGCCATCTCTTGATCACAGTTGGAACTTAGTTGAGTTAGTGTTTTTATTATTTTACTAAATTTCTTCATTTTTTTCGCAACTGTATTAAAAATAGTTGTTCAGTACACGTGCGGAACCGTCATTGCAAAGAGTTCCGACTGTCAACCCTCACCTTCGGCTGCGCCTCGGCTCGGGTCGACATTTGTCGGAACTGTTTGCAATGACAGCCTTTCCGCGCTTGTAATGAAATATACTATATCAATTCAATTCAACCGTTAGCTTTATTGAAATAAAGCGACACTGTCGGTCCTCAGCCACGAGTCACGACGCAGCGACGCGACCGGCTGGTCGACTCAACTGTTTGTTTCTGGTCCGTCTTGTAGATTATTAAAAAAAATATTTAACACATATTCATTTGGAAACATAAACAAGACACAATTAGTTTATGGAAGAGGAGAAATTCACATAAGAAGAAAATAAAATTTAATACAAAATTTAAAAGAAACTCTTATCTTCAATCAAACAAAATAAAAAACAAATTATCATGATTTGGACACGTGTTAAAAAAGATATTATATAATCTTTACTACTACTTTTTTTATTTGTAAATGCGAAAGTGAGTTTGTTTGTTACGCTTGGCTGAACCGATCATCATGAAATTTTCCATACACGTTATTAGGGGTACAGAGGAGGACATAGGGTACTTTTTATCCCGGAATTCCCGCGGGAACTCCGAAATTACCGCGGGTGAAACCGCGGGGCACAGCTAGTATTGTATAAATACAAGATTACGAATATATTATTGACTCGCCTTCATTGGTGCCATTGAGTATGAACCATCTAGAGGAGAAATCCCAACCGGACTCAGCGGCTGACTTCAACTCCGCGTACAGCTCTTCCTTCTTATCCACGTCCAAGTATCTGAAACGGAAGCGAAGCGAAACGTTTCTATATATTTTTGTAATACAATCAAATTTTGACAAGAAAAACAGACAAACTCACATTAAAACATAAACTTTTAATACTCATAACAAGGGTTCGCCTGTCTTTTTTTTAGTTTTATTTACTTAGATACTTTAAGAAACAAAATCTATACGATTATTATAAAGCTGAAAAGTTTGTTTGTTTGGTTGAACGCGCTAATATCAGGAACTTTTGGTTCCAATTGAAAAAATTGTTTTTGTGTCGGATAGTTCATTTATCGAGGAAGGCTATAAGGGTATATGACATCACGCTACGACTGATTCCTATCGCGCGGAGCGGAGCATCAAATTAACGCAGGTGAAATCGCGGCGCACAGCTAGTATCCTTATATATTTTAAAACGAAGTCCTTCCGCCCCAACTGTTTGTCTGTCTGTCTCAAAAACTACTGAACGGATTTTCATGCGGTTTTCACCAATAGATAGAGCGATTCCAGAGGAAGGTTTATGTGTATAGTTATTTCGGGAATTCCCGCGGGAACTCCGAAATTACCGCAGGTGAAACCGCGGGGCACAGCTAGTATACAATACAAAAAAAAATTACAAAACAACCCCAAAGCTGGGGTTGTTTGTGTTGCATACGAAAAAGAATTGAAGAAAAAAAAAAACAAAACATTTTTTTTTTTCATAGAACATCCGGTGTCCGTCCAAAACATGTTTATTAGGTGAATAGGCAATCCGACCGTTCAGCTGTCGATTGGAAAATTGGCCTTTAATATAACAATGACATTTCACAACACACACATCTCCTCGATCTTACACTAACAATAAGATAACTTGTGGAAACTACTGGATTCTAAACGCAGTTATTTTTGAATTTTATACTTTTATAGAAGCAACCTGTATAGATAACTAAGTAACGAAAAGAACGAAAAGAAACGCAGTATGAGTTTTTTTAGCGGAAATCAAAGATGGCGGTTCGGTCATTTATTTTCATCTCGATAAAATATGGTTAAAAATTGACTTTGTTGTGTTATAAGGTGCTGTATTGGACAATAATTTTCACACTGACGTTTTATTATGTGCTCTTAAGAAGATATAATATGAAATTTTGAGCAGATTTCTTCGGTTTCCTCCAAGAGCTCTGACAAAGTTCTTGTAAGCTATAAGTACCGTGGCTTGCAACTTCAAACCGTACAACGAAGAATTTTAATAGAAAATACATTGATCTAATTCTTGATTGTTACTTGAAACTGGCTAAATGCATTATTTGGGAAAGTCTATAAAAAAGAAGAAAGAAAGAAGAAACACATTGTATGAAAAAGTATTAATCAATCAGCAATTGAGACATACTTAGCGCAATCGATGTCTTCTTTATAGCTCTCCGGTCTTGGCCCCTGAGATTGGTCGTTGTACCTCAAAAGTTTGTATCTGAAAAAAAAAAAAAACACAAAAAAACATGAAAATATGAAGTCACCAAGTATATTTATAAATGGGTAGACAATTCGCTTAAAATCCGAACTAATATTATAAATGCGAAAGTGAATTTGTTTGTTTGTTTGTTACGCTTTCACGGCTCAACCGATCACCACGAAATTTTGCATACACGTTGTCACAGAGAAGGACATAGGGTACTTTTGATCCCGGGATTCCAGCAGGAACCCCGAAATTAACGCGGGTGAAATTGCAGGAAACAGATAGTACATAGTATGTAGGTACCTAATTGTTGCAAGGTTATTTCATACAGACAGTTTAAAAAAACATATACATTTAATAAATATACGTAAATACGTATTTAAAACTCACTTGAAGCCATCATGCTCTATGTCAACGGTGTGATTTGTCATCCAGAAGTCGAACTCCCTATCCAGGGTGTGGATGTGCTGTCTGAGGAAGTCCTCATCATCAGTGTCGTCCAGGATCAACTTTACCATGGGTATCAGAAGAGGGGGTTGAGATCTGGAACGATAAGAGAAACTAGCATTATGTTAGGTTTAATAAGAGACGGACATGCGATAAACATACGATAGATTAATCCCAACTATTAATCCCAACTTTATGGGCAATCTGCGACCCGGTTTAAACCCGTGGCTGGGGTTTAAACCCAATAAAAGTCCTTAAACGCCCAGGTTTGAATCGGGTTTAAATCCAATCACCCGGTCACTTGCCCATCTATAATCCCAACTAATATTCTAAATGCGAATGTGCGTTCGTTAATTTGTTTGTTTGTTTATTTGTCACGCTTTCACTGACGTGACGTGACTTAAACTAAAGCAGCACTTCTATTTGACATCAAAATGTTTAAACAAAAAATGCCAAAAAAATACAATCGAATTGAGAACCTCCTCCTCTTTTGGAGTCGGTTAAAAATGGCCACCTTTGTCGCGGTTCAGTTTAATCTTTTACGTTATATTGCAATATATAAGATTATGATTAAAAATACCATTGTATCATAGTCACCAAACTTACACTTAGGTATGCCTTACTTAAGTATGCCTTTCATCTCAATCGGATAGCAGCAAGTGCTCGACAAAAAGGTTTGAAAATTTTGATGAAAGTTTACTTGCAAGATTCGAACATTAATAGCAAATTAAATAAAAAGCTTGTAATCACCTCATAACATAGTAAATTCTTCCACCGTTCGGTATGAAGCCGATCCTCTCGACTATGTCCAGGAAATTGGAGACCATCCCCCTGGCAGTGGACCTCATCTCCGAGAGCAGCAGACCCTTGATGATCCAATAGGAGTCCCAGTAGTAGAACTCCCGGAAACGCCCGCCTGGGCAGAATAGTACATTTTTATACTAGTGTGTAAAGTTTGTTATTAAAGTTAAGGCCGACCCGAACCGAGGGCGTATTGGAGCCTAGTTTTTAATGACTAAGGTTACACGTATCATGTAATACACACATCAAAAGTGTCTAGGGATCAACATATATTTTTGCAATAACTTTTCTCCTGATTGATATTAATTAAAATTTTCTTTAAGGATTCATCAAATAAAGTGTTTTCGTTTGTCACAGTAACGATAAACCAAGTCACCTTTGCATTAATAAAGAAACTAGATTCGCCCTGTGCGCGAGCTGCGAGCAGCTCGCGAGGCTTGGTTGCCCTGTGCCCGGTTGCCCCCCATTGACCTCTATTTGTTCGAGCACCCCCCACCTGACTCTTTTAGTTTCGGAGATAATCGAGTTTGAATTTTGTTCGGCGGCCATGATTTTTTCCGCCATTTTGAAAAAAAAGTTTCACTATTGAAATTTGCCCAAGGTGTGGATCAAACTTTGTAAGTAACAGTTTTACTTTTGATGGATAGTTTCGGCGGACAGTCAACTCACTACCTGATGAGGAGCAGGAATCGAAGATGTCAAGGTTTTCCCACAATCACAGAAACCTCCTTTCCACATCTTAAATACATTATATCGACCTAGAGGTGCTCCTTCTGGGAGAACAATTATGCTTAATTTTTTTCGCCAGCCATTTCGAATCCGTCCGCCATCTTGGAATTATTTATATCCCGATAGAAGAAGATAGTGCACCATCAACTGTACAAAATTTTTTTCAATACCCACGGCCGATAGTTTCCGAGCCAGGGCCGAAACAATTTCCCCATACAAACAACTAATGTTCGGCGGCCATCTTGAAAAATGACGCAATCGAAAAACTGATTCGATATTCGGCATCAGCGACCCCAAAAACCCCCGGACGCCGAACCTCACCCGGATCGGATCAACTTTTTTTTCGGCCGCCATTTTGAATCCGCCATTTTGGATTTTTACCACGCCAGGCGGTTGCCCCCCATTGACCTCTATGACATTTGTTTGAGCACCCCCCATCAGACTCCTATAGTTTCGGAGATAATCGAGTTTGAATTTTGTTCGGCGGCCATGTTTTTTTCCGCCATTTTGAAAAAAAAGTTACACTATTGAAATTTGCCCAAGGTGTGGATGAAATTTAGTTAGAAACGTTTTCACTTTCGATGGATAGTTTCGGCGGGCAGTCAACACACTACCTGATGAGGAGCAGGAATCGAAGATGTCAAGGTTTTCCCACAATCACAGAAACCTCCTTTCCACATCTTAAATACATTATATCGACCTAGAGATGCTCCTTCTGGGAGAACAATTATGCTTAACTTTTTTTCGCCAGCCATTTCGAATCCGTCCGCCATCTTGGAATTATTTATATCCCGATAGAAGAAGATAGTGCACCACCAACTGTACAAATTTTTTTTCAATACCCACGGCCGATAGTTTCCGAGCCAGGGCCGAAACAATTTCCCCATACAAACAACTAATGTTCGGCGGCCATCTTGAAAAATGACGCAATCGAAAAACTGATTCGATATTCGGCATCAGCGACCCCAAAAACCTCCGGATGCCGAACCTCACCCGGATCGGATCAACTTTTTTTTCGGCCGCCATTTTGAATCCGCCATTTTGGATTTTTACCACGCCAGGCGGTTGCCCCCCATCGACCTCTATGACATTTGTTTGAGCACCCCCCATCAGACTCCTATAGTTTCGGAGATAATCGAGTTTGAATTTTGTTCGGCGGCCATGTTTTTTTCCGCCATTTTGAAAAAAAAGTTACACTATTGAAATTTGCCCAAGGTGTGGATGAAATTTAGTTAGAAACGTTTTCACTTTCGATGGATAGTTTCGGCGGGCAGTCAACACACTACCTGATGAGGAGCAGGAATCGAAGATGTCAAGGTTTTCCCACAATCACAGAAACCTCCTTTCCACATCTTAAATACATTATATCGACCTAGAGATGCTCCTTCTGGGAGAACAATTATGCTTAACTTTTTTTCGCCAGCCATTTCGAATCCGTCCGCCATCTTGGAATTATTTATATCCCGATAGAAGAAGATAGTGCACCACCAACTGTACAAATTTTTTTTCAATACCCACGGCCGATAGTTTCCGAGCCAGGGCCGAAACAATTTCCCCATACAAACAACTAATGTTCGGCGGCCATCTTGAAAAATGACGCAATCGAAAAACTGATTCGATATTCGGCATCAGCGACCCCAAAAACCCCCGGACGCCGAACCTCACCCGGATCGGATCAACTTTTTTTTCGGCCGCCATTTTGAATCCGCCATTTTGGATTTTTACCACGCCAGGCGGTTGCCCCCCATCGACCTCTATGACATTTGTTTGAGCACCCCCCATCAGACTCCTATAGTTTCGGAGATAATCGAGTTTGAATTTTGTTCGGCGGCCATGTTTTTTTCCGCCATTTTGAAAAAAAAGTTACACTATTGAAATTTGGCCAAGGTGTGGATGAAATTTAGTTAGAAACGTTTTCACTTTCGATGGATAGTTTCGGCGGGCAGTCGACTCGCTACCTGATGAGAAGCAGGAATCGAAGATGTCGAGGTTTTCCCATAATCACCGAAACGTCCCCTCTACATGTTCCATACATTATATCAACCTAGAGATGCTCCTTCTGGGAGAACAATTATGTCAATGAGTGAGTGGTAATCCAGCTTTATATATTATAATTTGCCATTTTCCTAATAAAGGGATTTTTGACATTTGAACCACTAACATTAAAGTTCGAAAAAAAGACTGAAATAACAGTTTTCTTTAAAATTTTATTGGGTAACTTAAACAATTAATAATCCGTGTTTCTACCGCGAACACTAACAACATAAGAACATCGGTTTGGCATACTCAAAATGAGTTCATCCAAATCACGCTGTGGAATGGCCGCCCATGTTCGTTGCAACAACAAAAAAGGTCTTCTTGCGACAGGATACCCTCCATATTCGGCAGAGCTCTTCTCTGTAGCATATCCCATGTATGCTCAATCGGGTTCTGGCGACTGAGCAGGCCAGGGCAGGACATTGATGTTAGCTGCGGCGAGAGTCTGTCTTACAACTCTTGCGGTGTGCGGTCGTGCATTATCATGCATTAACTGAAATAAGGGACCGATTTGCACTTGTAGAGGAACGATGACGTCTGATACAATCGTCTCAGCATAAATTTGAGCGTTGAGGTTGCCTCTGATCCAAATCAACTCAGTTCTTCCGCCGATCCAAATACCTGCCCATACCATGATGGTTCCACCACTATAAGGATGGACTTCCTGGCAGGATTTTAATCGCTGTTGGCGTCCAGGGGTTCTCCAGTGTCGTATACGTCTTGTATCCGGTCTCATACCAAAACGAGACTCATCAGAAAAGCACACGAAACGCCATTGTTCTTCTGCCCAATTTCTGTGTTCAAGAGCCCATTGATATCGAATCCTACGATTGTGCATTGCTATAGGTGGTACCCGTAGCGGTCTTCGGGAATGAAGGTTCACTTCATGCAAGCGGTTTCTGACTGTTTGGTCGCTAATTAAGTTCCCTGAAGAGTGATGAAGCCTCACGGCTAACATCATGGCGGTTATTGTTGGAGCTCTTCGAGTTAAGATTTGAATGTATCGGTCTTGTCTCCGTGTGGTGCAGCGATACCGTCCTCCATGGCGCTCAGCCACAGTACCAGTGCTTCGGTAACGTGTCCAAAGTCGACTGATAACACTCTGACTTGTATTCAGAGCTAAAGCCACAGTACGTTGCCGGGAACCAGCTTCTATCATTCCCACGGCTCTGAGCATTTCTTCCCTGCTTAAATGACGTCGCCGCTCCATAATAACGTTGGTTTTAATCAGTAGTAGGGAAACAGTAGCACTAATAATGTCTTCAATGAGTTGTATGTTTTTATAGGGAAAATATTGACAGCTGATTTTCATCTTTTACTCGAATTTGATTGACAGTTCCTGATTCAAATTATGTAATGCACCAAAAAGGATCCATATAAATTTATAAAATCATAAATTTATTACAAAGCCACATCTCAATCTCAAGAAATCCGCATAAAAATGCTTGATCCCTAGACACTTTTGATGTGTGTAGTTTTTAACTCATTTACAATGGTCACCATGCCTGCCCGCTAATCAAGAGGTTCCGGGTTCGATCCCCGGTGGGGGTGGACTTTGTGTGGTGAACACAGGGTTCCATTTTCCAGTCTGGGTGTGTATATAATCTATAGTATAATACATATGTAATAATATGTGTAGTATATACCACGTGTTGCTTGGTTTCTACGACACAAGCTTATAGCTTATTGTGGGATCAAGTAGATCTGTGTGTTGTGAAGTGAAGTGGATTTGCAATAAGGAAATTTGGGCTGAAGCTGTGAAGGGTGGATAATGGATATTTTATGGGTGCTGTTATAATAACTGTAATTATATTATTGACGTCAGAGTCATATTATGGGCCTAATTTGAATAAATGATTTGACTTTGACTTTGGAGAAATACTAAAAACAAGCTGTTCCCGCGGTTTCACACGCGGTAACTTCGGAGTTCCCGCAGGAATTCCGGATTAAAATGCAGCCTATGTTACTCAGGGATAATGTAGCAGTCTATGGTGAAAGAATTTTTGTAATCGGTCCAGTAGTTTTTGAGTTAAATCGTAACAAATAAACAAACAATAAAATATTTCCTCTTTAATTAGTATGGGAACAAAACAAAACTGTCAATTTAGCACTAGTGCGGCAATACTTTATTACCGCACTGGCGGCGTGGGAATGTAAAAGCAAAGGTGTTTATTGTAATAAGCTGCAAAGGTTGACTGGTAGAGAATGCCTTAGGCATTAAGTCCGCCTTTTGTACATAAATGTGCAATAAAGTTCTTTAAATAATAATAAATAATATTACCCTAAAAGCGGTTCCTCAATACCCACTTTACGAGAGAGTGTGTTGCATCATATATGACATACAGCACAATAGATATTCTTTATAGTCAAAAGAAAAAAAAATGGACGTACACTAGCTATTCCACCCGCGGTTTTACCCGCTTTGTATCCTTTTTAACATAGTACCCTAAAATAACTACACACAGAACATAATATGGATGTTGACGACTTTTGAAAATCTAAATTCTAATTAGTCCGTCAGTTAGAAAATAAAAAATCATTAGACACGTATTTTTTATTTTTCAAATAAATAAAAATACACAAAGATAAAGCGCATTAAAGTTTAGGGCTCGTGACATCACTTACCGCTATAAGCCGCCATACAAACTGCACGGGTTATAGGTGACGTCACACGAAATTTCAACTCAATTTATCTCCGTTATGATTTGATTACGTAAAAAAATAAAAAATACGTGTCCAATATTTTTTATTAATCTACAAGACGGACTAAAAAAAAATAGTCAAATGGCAGCCTATTTGTGAGCTTCTCGTTCGTAACGGATGTCACGTACGACCATTTGGGCGGAACTGAAAAATGGGTATGTCGATTCTTACCGGGAACAATAACCGGATGATCGACGTAGATGATGGAGTACAGATCTTGGTTGTCCTTGACGTCCTTCCGCATCTTCCTGCCGAGTTTCAGCCACAGCTCGTTCAGGTCCGACGCCCATTGGTACAGCTCCGGGTCGCGGATCCCTTTGAGGAACGCTGGAGGTGATAGAAATGGGAATGTTTGGGTGATGTTGAAATTAGGTTAGATACGAGTCTATTCTGATTTCTATCCATCCTCTGCGAATCCGGATATGTAAATATCTAAAGCGGTTTGCACACGGTTTGTTGCCGACTTCGTCTTTGACAGTCCTTCATCATAGGTCGTCTGACCGTTCCTTACGTTTGACCAAGAAATAAGCCGCTATAATAGACAATATTGTTACTAATATATCTGAGGAAACTTTAATCTAACTGTAGTTTTGAGTCATATGTAAAATCCAACTCACATGGATGCTTCTTCCAATCGCTGGGCATCCAATCTTCGAACTCCAAACCGACCGGATCGAAATTCAGATCGACGAAGTCTTGGACGTCCGCTTTCGTTGGAGAATTGTGCGTTCTGGAATTGATTTTGGTTACTATCAAATTTATATACACTGAAATAAATTGCAGCGACAAAAAATTGTACGCACAATAGGTACTTCATAAGAGCTTACTGACTATAAAAAAGTAAAAGTTACCAGAACAAAAACAAAACAGTTATGTAAAAAAAAAAACAGTTAAATTCGCCTAAATCTGCCGTTAGATCCATTTGTGTCCAGCGTATAATTGTAAAAACCGCTTAGAAAATGGTAATTCTTGCTATTATAAATACGGATGTGTGGTTGTTTGAAATGATATGAAATGAAAATGAAATGAAATGAAATGAAATATAGTTTATTCGTTACGACCAATATAACAATATGAATAACAAAAAGTAGCCTAAATAGCGTGTCGCAACAAAAGGGCAACCAGCTCAGCATAAGCCGGGAACCATTAGGAGCCCGACGCTGATCTTCCGCTGGAGCCGCGTGTGACGTCACGGGTGTGGGCGCAGAGTTTAAAAAAAAATTAATGTTTGTTTGTTACGCTTCACATCTTAGGCTCAACCGATCATCATGAAATTTTGCATACGTTGTCACGGGTACAACGAAAGACATAGGGTACTTTTTATCCTGGAATACCAGCGAAAACTCTGAACGCGGTTGAAAAAGCGGGGACCTGGTAGTAACGTAAAATTATAAAGGCAGATGACTTTCCTCAAAGTATGGATTGTCCCGTGACCGTGACTTTGACCAGTCGAGCATAAATTAATCAAGTTCTCAATCGATAATTGAACACGACTCTGAACTTGACAATGCGTTATCTCTTGCGGGAACAGCTTTGTAAGAGCTTACTGAGCAAAACAGTAAAAGTTACTGGTCAGAAAACTAAACAGTTATTTCAAGAGACAGTTACCTGTTCATCATCTCTTGGAAGTTCCTTATCGTGATGTTCGGTGAGAACTTCAGCTTCATATCGACGAAAGTCTTTGAGTCGTTGTACAGTCCCGCCATCTGGACGGTGTCCAACAGTGGGCCGTGACAGTAGATTTCACTGGAATATGACAATGGAAAGTCGTTGGTTAAAAGTCCTTTTGCGTGACTAAGGGGCTGGTTAGATTAGTTTTAATTAAGTTTAAAGAATAACTGACAGAAACTCCCTATTACTATCAGTAATTAAATATTGTGTTTCATTATCTATCATTAGATATAATTAGAGACACGGGTGATGAATGAAACCAAATAAATTCCCACACTGATAACAAAATTAATTTTATTGTTTAATTAAAATACTCCCATGTTTACATTTAGGTTTGTTATCTAGTGAACATAAAATTGTAATTAATTAATTGTACAACTACAGCAACAACTTAATAAAATGTCTTTGGGTTTATCTAATACATTAGCGATGAAAAAACGATCAGCGAGGCTAAGATGCGCAACACGATAAAATTTTATCGAGCCATTTTATCGATTCTCGTCGACATATTGTATCGTTTTGTCGACGAGAATCGATAAAATGCCTCGATAAAATTTTATCCTGTTGCGCATCTTAGCCCCGCAGATCGAAATATCTCGAATTACATGGACATAATATAACATATTATATTGGGTAGTTTTTAAAATATAATCTGCAGGTGATTTCTAGAAGAAGAAAAAAAAAACTGGTTTGTGCTACCACTGATCGATTTGAAGTCGGTGACAAGCCAAACATGAGTACCCACTCTCCAGCCACGAGCTCGTCGTGAGCAGAAAAACTCAAGTGGGCAGACACAAGCGGGCTTGGCACCGAATTCAAACCGATCAGTGGTAGCACAAACCGATCAGTGGTAGCACAAACCAATAATAATATTCGGTAGGTTCGTGTATTTTTGTCTTTTGGATTAAATCGGTATTTTGTAATTTTTTGCTTTGTAGTTTTGCGTGTTTGTGTCGGTTTTAATTTTTTTGTTAAAATTTTGTTCTTATAAAATATATCCGATTTTATCTTTAATGTACAAAACAGCATCTAGTTATTATAGACTATCTGTTCTCCGCGGTTTCACCCGCGTTAATTTTGGAGTTTTCGGGGGAATTCCGCGATAAAAAGTACCCTATGCCCTTTCCTGTATCCCTGACAACGTGTACACAAAATTTCGTGGTGATCGGTTGAGCCGTTAAGGCGTGAAAGCGTAACAAACAAACTCACTTTCGCATTTATGATATTAGTAAGGATTTTATGAAATAAATAAAATAAGTACCGTGATATAGTGACGTAATTAAATTGTTATGATCAAGTTAGACTATTCCATTCTATTAGCAGGACGCCGACCCCTGTCGATAGCCTTAGGCGAACTATTCATGAGAAACGGTAGAACAACTGCAAAGGCACCTTTGGTATAAACATAGCTTTTTTTATTAAATTTTAATTTTTGAAGGTTCTTGTAATCCTTACTAAGTTGTATTATAAATGCGAAAGTGAGTGTGCTTGTTTGTTTGTTACGCTTTCATGGTTAAACGGCTCAACCGATCACAGCGAAATTTTGCATACACGTTGTCAGGGGTACAGAGAAGGACATAGGGTACTATCCCGGAATTCCAGCGAGAACTCCGAAATTAACACGGATGGAACAGCGGAGAATGGGCATGTTGACTAATTTTTATTTTTTAGTCCATTGAGTTAAAATTTCGCGTGACGTCACAACTCGGTGCAATTTGTACGGGGCTTATACCGAATAATGACATCACGAGTCCCCCATCCTAAACTTTAATGCGCTTTATCTATGTTTATTTTAATTAATTTGATAAAGCAAAACATACGTGTCTATGATTTTTTCATTTTCTTACTGACGGACTGATTAGAATTTTGTTTTTCATACCCCGGAAAATACCCAATTATTACGCTTTCATAATTAGGTCAAAATAACGCGAGTAGTTATTTTGACTTAATAGGGATGTTGACGACTTTTGAAAAGCAAAATTCTAATTAGTCCGTCAGTTAGAAAATAAAAAAAACAATAGACACGTATTTTTTGCTTTTTTAAATAAATTAAAATATACAGAAATAAAGCGCATTAAAGTTTAGGGTGAGGGGGTCGTGACGTCACTAACCGCAAAACCGCCATACAAAATGTCAGAATAGTGACGTCACGCGAAATTTCAACTCAATATATCGCCGTTATTTTTTGATTACGTAAAAAAAGAAAAAATACGTGTCCAATATTTTTTAATAATCTACAAGACGGACTAAAAAATAAAAATTAGTCAACATGCCCATTATGATAGTTTAACTAACTGTCAATCTCATCGCAAACATCAAACAACCCGGCCCCGACAGTTCCCTGTGCAAAGGTGCCCATGAGGCTGGCTGCATTCCCGTGCTGAATAGCAATGGCCAACCTCTGCACCGGGAACGTGGAAAATCAAATTATTTAAAGTAACTTTTGGCAACAAGCAGATTCAGTCAAGGAAATATGGAAGAATCCTTGATGCGTTCAATTGTTTTGCGTCTGTTCTTAACCACAATATAATGTCATACTCAATTAAAATTGATGGTCATATTTTAATGAAATGTAATAGCTGTTTACAGTGATTTATAAAGCGCATATAGAGGAAAGGAATAAAAAATAGAAGCAGACTGTAGACTATAGTGGAAAAATATCATCGCTTATACAATGGGCATGTGGACTAATTTTTATTTTTTAGTCCGTCTTGTAGATTATTAAAAAATATTGGACACGTATTTTTTCTTTTTTTTACGTAATCAAAAAATAACGGCGATATATTGAGTTGAAATTTCGCGTGACGTCACTATTCTGACAGTTTGTATGGCGTTTTTAGCGGTTAGTCACGTCACGACCCCCTCACCCTAAACTATAATGCGCTTTATCTCTGTACATTTTGATTTATTTGAATAAGTAAAAAATACGTGTCTATTGTTTTTTTATTTTCTAACTGACGGACTAATTAGAAATTTGATTTTAAAAAGTAGTCCACATCCCCATTGTAAAACGTACATATGAGTAAGAAATACTTCACTGTAAAAAAACACTTCGCTATTCCCGGTAAAAACACAAACTTATAATATAAAGGCACATCAGTACCTATGGATTGACCGTGACATTGTCCAGTTAAACATAAATTAATCTTAAGTTCTCAATCGTTAATTGAACACGATTCTGAACTTGACAATGCGTTTATCTCAAGGTCTCGATAATTGATTTCCGTTTGACTTAGTCGTAATACTAGAATCTATATTGTATAATAATTGTATGATTCCAGATGAATAGTTATGTGCATAGTAATAATAATCGTTAGTTAAGACAGACACGCGGAAAAAACATAGCTAGTGTAGGTATGTAGATACATACACCTTTATCATCAGCATAAAATCTGATTAAATTAGAATGACAATTCGCGACACACATAATAAATATATTCGCATCATACGCGCAAGGTCACACAGTGTGACGTCACTTCCGCTTATCAGACCAGTTAGTGTAGGCTCTACCACCATCTCTTTTAGTATTATTGGCTGGTATGTCCTTCTCTGTACCCGTGATAACGTGTAGTATGCAAATTTTAATGCACTTTTTCAATTAATTTACAAAAAACTTTGACAATACCTTCCTAATGAATCAACCTACACACCTTTTGGTGAAAACCGCATGCAAATCCGTTTAGTAGTTCTTTGAGTTTATCGCGAACAAAAAGACAGACGTGGCGGAGGACTTTATTTTATAATACACTAGCTATGTCCCGCGGTTTCACCCGCGTGAGTTTCGGAGTTCCCGCGGGAAGTTCAAAGTAGCCTAATTTACTCCCTAAAACTCCTGGCAAAATCGGTCTAACCGTTTCGGAGATTCACCCGCGTGAGTTTCGGAATTTATGCAGGAACTCCAAAATTCCTTCACATTCTTCTTCTCGCTACAATAACGAACACAACAAAAAAGAATTAGTGAAATTGGTCCAGCCGTTCACGCGGGATGCCCGTGACCGAGGGAAATAGGGATTCATTTTCTAAGTAGATATGTAGTGATATAAGAACTTGTCGGCGAGAGGGTAGTTTCGTTATCAATAACGTTTCCCGCCGACTAATAGCGGTTGTAGTACGTTCGTTCCCCCGCTCCACTCCATTGCCCGACTCGTCTTTGTTAGAACTTGATATAAAACGCGGGTATGCGTAAACCACGGTTCATTGTTACTTTGTGTTCGGTTCAGTGCAGTTATAGTGTCGTATCAGTGTCGTATCAATCTAATAGTGATTACGTGTGCTGTGTCATCTAGTTGTTTCCAGAGGTTTGCTTAAGTCGGGAGCACGGGCAGTGGAGGTGAGCGTTCATGCATTGTAAAGGGGCCCCATTAAACCTACACCTGGGTCGCAAGTCCCAGGCACTGCTCCGTGTTCCCTACGGATATCTGGTATGCTGTATTATCTATAACTATGTTGGTGCAATTGCTTATTATAGTTTCCTATTCCTATCTATCTCTATTCCCTACATCAGAAGTGGGGTATTCGGATACTTATGTTACTCTCATTATTCCCGACAAACTTATATTTACAGATAGTATTGTAAATATAATAATAATAATAATAAAATCCTTTATTGACATGCACTTATAAACAAAAAATACAAAAAAAAAAACTGAATGAAAACTAAACCTAGAAAATGTATGATAAAAACAAAAAATACAAAAAAAGTAGGTACTCATGCATGCCAAAAGGGCTCTTTCAGCATGTGTTGCCTATTAAAAATAACAGACAACGCTGGTTTTCAAAGAGTCCCTTTTACACAAGACCACATTGAAAGTAGTTGCGGGCGCACGCCCATAGATACCAACCATACCATAGATACGAACCATAGATTTAGAATGTACGTACGTTTAGAATGTACGTTGCGTAGCAAAAAAAATTCTAAATCTATGATTGCAACTATCCAATAATAAATAATAATAATAATAGTTAATTAAATATGTGTATTAAAAAAAGTGACTATAATATTTTAATGAGTTATATCAACATGAATAATTTAATAGTACTGAGTTAAGATGTGATGCGAAATACATATGGAAATTAGTAGATATTAAAAATCATATGATATTACCTGTCACAAGCCGGTGGTAGATTGCTTCTGTCAGCTCGGACGGTCACCAACAACAAAGCACCGACTAAACACCACATTTTAGAAACCACTTCGGTTAAACTGAACATAATGTCGCAATTTTACTGTCACTTAGTTCACTAATATCACTCGAATTTAACTATAATAATTATATGCAATAAATAAATTAAACGGAGGAACGTAAAATTCACTACTTAAACCTACAGTTAATACTTAAAATTTCTAAATTAATTATTTATTTATTTATCACCCGAGCAAAATAAAGTTACAACGTCAAATCTCGACGTTCGATATTGGTTCTAATTTTATATAGTTTCAGAGT
This sequence comes from Zygaena filipendulae, assembly GCA_907165275.2. Lineage (NCBI taxonomy): Eukaryota > Metazoa > Arthropoda > Insecta > Lepidoptera > Zygaenidae > Zygaena > Zygaena filipendulae. Next base: position 6,668,845 of record OU015674.1, read on the forward strand.
TCAGATTTATGTGTTCAAGAATGTGTGAAGAATTTTCAACGGCTTGCTTCTGTATGGTGCCCTGGTCATTTTGAGCGTAATGGCTGAGGTGTAAAATGACTCAAATGTAGGCACTTGACGTGCCTATGGTAAGTTCATTCTGTAACAATAGAGATGACATCAATTAGAAATGAATAAAAGAATTATATACATTAGTATGGCTACTGATCATTTTACCCGATTCGTAATCACATCAACACACCCTTGACTAAATTTGAGCATGTACCTATAAAAAAGGTCTACACTTAATTAACAAAGTTCCATCATTTGATAACGTCAAGCGTAGCTAATATACGCGGTACCTACGTAAAAAGATATTTCAAGTAAAGAAAACGGTCTTAAATATAAACGCGAGTTTGTTTTTTTGTTTGTTTGTAATTTGTTACACTTGTATTAGGATAATCAAGCCACAGTAACGCAACAAATATTCATAATTCGAAACCGGTATAAAAAAATTAGAAACTACAGATAGGTGGTTAACGACAAAGTATCTATGTTGAATAATAATATCTACAACAAATCATAATTACAATAACAAAGTCTCGATACGTTGGAATTTTTTGCGCAGAATATACTGTACAGACTATAGCTGACCCCGCGGTTTCACACGCGTTAATTTCATTATGATTTCATTATGATCGGTTGAGTAGTTCAAGATTCAAAGCGTAACAAACAAACACACATTCGCATTTATGATATTATAAGGATAAATAAGTCACAGTAACGTTATAAATATTTATTAATTATTTATTATTCATAATTCGAAACGTAATAAAAATAATGATAATATAGAAACAGCTGATTGGTGGTATGGTAACGTTGAATAATACCTACGTTAATTAATTAATTACAATTACAATAACAATAATTTTTACAGAATCTATGCATCTATGTATATGTATATTATACATCTATTCAATATTCATATAAATAGAATTAAAGTGTTGACGGCTGGACCGATTTTAAATGGTTTTTACAGGCAGATAGCTGATCTTATAAGTAGTAACTTACTTTTATTTCAGAAAAAAAACTCATACGGTTGAAACCGCGCCGCACAGCTAGTCTTTAATAATATTAAATGCTAATGTGAGTCTATTTGTTTGTTTATTACGCTTGAACGCCTTAACGACTCAACCGATCATCATCCCTGCCCCGCGGTTTCATCCGCGAAAATTTCACAGTTCCCGCGGGAATTCCGGGATGAAAAATAAATAAAATAAATAAAATACCTTAATATGTCGTTTTCTGTTCCACTGACCATGTGTGTAAACAATATTTCATGATGGTCAGTTGAGCGGTTGAGGTGTGAAAGCGTAATAGACAAACAAATCAACTCACTTTCGCATTTATGTATACATATAGTCCGGGACGTTGGTGACACGGCTCCGAATCGTCTCAACCGAGTGACATAACAACAGTGTGGATAATCTGACCACTATAACCACCTAGCCATCGGCCATTGTTGTCAGCGTTCGCACACGGTGACTCCCGACACGGCATAAGTCATGAGAATACAACGTGTTTGCGCCGAATATTTTATGGTTGGTTTGGTGGCTTAATTTGTGAGCAAAACCAATCCAAATAATCGTGACTTGATCTTGGCCACAAGATAATGGCCAGTAAATACGTCGCATAATAAAACCATGACGTTTTATATCAAACAAGAAAAGAGAACAAAATATGTCTGCTTCGATGGCTGCTTAATATCGTTGCATCAACCGTTTTAAAATATCAAGTTGTGACTCCGCTGACCAGAATCCAGACCCTAGCGCCGATCGAGCACGAGGATTTGAAAGGTATGCATGCTCGCTATCCACCTCATTCTATATTTTTATTCGGCGCAAATTAATGGTTTTCGGACTTTGTAATGTATTCGCACCGCCGCGCCGCTCAGGTAATATAATAGTTTTTGCCAAGTTTTCGCTTAAACACAATGTACTTATGTGTTTTTGTAACAGAATCATTCCGTTCTTGTTTTCTATCCTATTTTTATTAATGCGTATGTAAGTTTATATATTTGTTTGTTAAAGTGAATGATCTCTTTCAACTGATCATCAAGAAATTTTGTATACACCTTGTCAGTGGTACACAAAAGGACATAGGATACGTTTATCCCGGAGTTCCCGAGGAAACTGCGAAATTAACGCGGGTGAAACCGCGGGGAACAGCCAGTCCAACAGTGACCGAGCCTGCGCGGTGTCAATAATGTGCAAACAACAGAAGAGATTATTGACCAAATATGCTGCCCAACCGAATACCGGTAGCAGTAATCCTGGTGACCTATCTTCGGTGGGGAACTTTCGGTCACGAACTTTACCAAAGAAGCCCTTATTTTTCTCTCAGGGTGGTAAAAAATTACTATTAATTGAAATATACTAGTGTATCACCCACGGTTTCAAACGCGTTCATTTCGGAGTTCCCGCAGGAATTCCGTTATAAACGTATCGTATGTCCTTTCCTGTACCCCTGTTACGTGACAAGGTGTACCTACCTATGCAAAATTTCATTATGATCAGTTGAGCAGTTGAAGTGTGAAAGCGTTACAAACAAACAATAGTTTGGACTTTCACTACTAATTAGCTGATGTTATAAGGTGTACATCAGGCTGCTTTTGAGTTCCTGCGGCAATTCCGAAACTCACCCGGTGAAACTGCGCACAGCTGGCACTAGTATTAGCATCTCCGAGATGCTAATGCTAAATAGCCAGCATTAAAACGCTTCTTCTCAACAAATGTACCAAGATCAAAATATAAATGAACGTGCTTCGGTCTCGAACAAAAGTGTGAAGTGTGGCAACGTCGGATGTGGATCAATTTGTGCATTCACTAGCTGTCCCCCGCAGTTTCACCCGCGTAATTTCGGAGTTCCCGCGGGAATTCCCGGATAAAAAGTACCCTATGTGTTATTCTGATGTATAAGCTGTATTATTGTAAAGTTTCATTAACACCCATTCTGTAGTTTTAGCGTGAAAGAGTAACAAACATACAACATAAAAACTTTCGCGTTTATGATATTAGTAAGGATTCATGATGATGATGATGATAGTTGAATCTTCCAAGGGTAAACTGGAGGTATAAATAGACAAGAAAGATTTTTGATTATTGGCGGTGGCAATTCTGTAATTTACACGTATTTTTTATTTCCATACCATAATAGGCTAGTTTCCTGAGTAAAAAAATCGAAATTCTATTTAGTCCGTCAGTTAGATAATAAAAAAATAAAAGACACGTATTTTTTGCTTTTTTAAAATAATGGAAATATGCATAGATAAAGCGCATTAAAGTTTAGGGTGGGGGACTCGTGATGTCACAGCTCGCTATAACGTGCGAACAAACTGTAGCGAGGCGTGACGTCATGTGAAATTCCGACTTGATATATCTCCGTTATTTTTTGGTTACATAAAAAAAAAAAAAATACGTGTCCAATATTTTTTAATAATCTACAAAACGGACTAAAAAAAAAGTTTAGGAAACTAGCCTATTATATAGGTACTGGGTAATTTTGTTGTGTTTTAGGTTTTATGGTAAAACTAGTTGCTTCTCGCGGTTTCACTTGCGATAATTTCGGAGTCCCCGTGGGAATTCCGAGGTAAAAAGTCCCGGTCTGTACCCCTGACAACTTGCATCACATCACATTGTAATGCGAAATGTCAAGGTGATCGGTTGACACGTTAAGGCGTGGAAGCGTTACAAACAAACAAATCAGAAAGTAGCTACGTTTAACAGCTATAGGAAAAAATAAATATAATTAAGTATTTGTTCATTTTATTTCCGGCGGTCGTCTACAATCAGACTTAAGCTTTAAAAGATCAGCAGTTACAAAAACGCAACTCGCATCATAATAGATTTTCGCTTCGGTTACAACTTACAAAACATAAAAAATCTTTTATCTACACTGAGTAGTTTTTACTGGAAATACAAAACAATACAGCTTTGTTTATTTACCTAACTTATTTAGCAGTAGGTCGTTGTCGCCATGTTCGCTAAAAATAGATTTATTATGAAGTGTTGATAATTACATTACGACGCATTTACTGCACTTAGAAATGTAAACTCTTCAATGTACCTAAGGTAATGCATACCTATTTATATTTCTAATCACAAGTTGTACGAGGAAACTATTTTGGCGCCGAAATCAGTAGTGTTTGATAGAGCACCTTCATGGTCTCTCTCATGTCTCATCGAGCAAACTTGACTTTTGTTTTATATCATTATGTTTGGTAAAAATTTGTATTCCCCTTGTATGTCGTATTTTGTGTTACTTTCCAATATATTTATTTTACCTATTTATCTGCTGTGTATTAACTGCCTCAACAAGTAGTGAATAAAATAAAGAGAAGAAGGATCTAAATCCTAATTTCAGGAAAAGGAATCAACTATAATATCGATGATGGACGCAAGCTTCATTTTCACATCTTCACTTTCAGGCAGAGCGAATATGAATAATTCAAAGCCACATTCATAAACATAGAATAGATTTTTTTTTTTTAATAATATCTTATCTTAATATATATAAATCACGTGTCACGTTGTTTGTCCGCGATGGACTCCGAAACTACTAAACGGATTTTGATAAAAATTTTGTAAGCATTTATATGGTCCAACTTAAAAGATAGGATAGTTTTTATCCCGGAATTCCCGCGGGAACTCCGGAATTAATGCGGGGAACAGCTAATCACCGTACTACAGACTGTCAGGAGTACAAAAAAGGACATAGAGTACCTTTTTCCCGGAATTCCTGCGGGAACTCCTAAATTACCGCGGATGAAATGGCGGAGGAAAGCTAGTTACATATTAATAAAATCGCTTGCGCACACCTCGCTTGCGTCAATATCAATTGTACAATGCGAGATTAAATTTGAAATTGGAACAGCACCGAGCGCGCGGATCGTGCCCATGCGCAGGATACGGGCGAATAATATTTCGCAGCGTCACAGGACAATTTGCCATTTAGTGCGGCCGATTGACACCGCGGTCTCCGGGTGACACCTACGCTTGTGTCAATAAACCTAATTGATACAGAGGAGTTGTGCTGTACGAAGTCAAAACTGTTGATCTTTCGCCCGCTATAGTGCTCAATGGTGAAGTACTGTGGAAATTGCGCTGGCTGAATCAGATGCTATTTTGGTACTGCACAAATGCAGTTGTTCTGTTTTTTGACATTGCACAGTGAAAGAACGTGTGCGTACAAACACGTAAAAGAGTCCTTAGTCCGGGGTATGAAAATCAAATTATCAAAATTCTTATTATACGTAGTATATTTAGTACTCTGAGCTTTTATTCTCTCTCTAATCCTTACTTTCAGTACTAGTATAGTATTATATTATCTGTGCTTTCAGTTACTGTCAGTTAGATAATAAAAAATTATGGACACGTTTTTTTTTTTGCTTTTTCAAATTATTGAAAAAATACTAAGATAAAACGCATTTAACTGTAGCACGGCGTGACGTGACGCGACATTTCGACTTAACATATCTCCGTTATTTTTTTATTCCATATAAAAATAAAAAAAAACGTGTTTAATATTTTTTATTAATCTACAAGACGGACTAAAAACTAAAATTTGGTTGACAAGCCCATTATAAATACGAATATGAGTTCGTGTGTTTCTTACGCTTTCACGCCTTTACTATTCAACCGATCATCGTGAAATTTTGCATAATACACGTTGTCAGAGGCACAGAGAAGGACATAAGCTACTTTTGATCCATCTCACGGGAACTCCGAAATCGACGCGGTAAATACCACGGTCTCAAATAACTGTATAAGATTCCCAGACCACAATCTTCAAGTATGACTACACCTTTCCGTAACAACTTGTATATAATAATATGTATTACACCACGTTGGCTTGGTTTCCACGACACATGCTTAATGTGGGATCAGGTAGATCTGTGTGTTGTGAAGTATGTTATCAAGTATATTGTTATCATGTTAACGATTCACAAAACCGAGAATTCGCTCGGAAACTTCTCAACGCCAAGTGTATGCGAACCCGGAACAATGGAGTGTTCGCATCCGTTCCTTGATTTACAATCCAATTGAGAGTCGGTGCCGTATCAATTGGAAGATTACCTTCTATCAACCTTGAATGAGCTGAAGATGAGCCGAATAACCTTGAGCAAGTCCTATGAATAGATATTTTGTTTTTGCTACATCCTATGTATGTATTTTAAGCACACTTATTTTATAATCACAAAAAGTGCAGGCAACTCGAACATTTTGAGAGGCTCTGGGCTCTGCAAACAAGTAGCCTATACTTTTATCTTAAGTTACAATAGATGTTCAAAGTTCTTGGCTTACCTATGATTCAAGTACCTACTAAAATCAAATAGTAGCATTTTATTTGGTTGTTTAATGAATTTAAATTTTATTCTATTTATTATTAGTTGTGCCCCGCGGTTTCACCCGCGTTAATTTCAGAGTTCCCGCGGGAATTCCGGAATAAAAAGTGCCCTATGTGTTAATCTGATGTGTAACCTATATTATTGTAAAGTTTTATTTAAATCCATCCAGTAGTGTTTGCGTGAAAGAGTAACAAACATCCATCCATACATACAAACTTTCGCGTTTATAATATTAGCAAGGATTAAGTAATATAACAATAGAATTGGCTACTTGACTAATTTTTTTTTAGTCCGTCGTGTAGATGAAAAATATTGGACACGTATTTTCTCGTTTTTTACGTAATCAAAAAATAACTGCGATACATTGAGTTGAAATTTCGCGTGACGTCACAACTCGGTGCAATTTGTACGGGGCTTATACCGAATAATGACATCACGAGTCCCCCATCCTAAACTTTAATGCGCTTTATCTATGTTTATTTTCATTAATTTGAAAAAGCAAAAAATACGTGTCTATGATTTTTTCATTTTCTTACTGACGGACTGATTAGAATTTTGCTTTTCATACCCCGGAAAATACCCAATTATTACGCTTTCATAATCAGGTCAAAATAACGCGAGTAGTTATTTTGACTTAATAGGGATGTTGACGACTTTTGAAAAGCAAAATTCTAATTAGTCCGTCAGTTAGAAAATAAAAAAAACAATAGACACGTATTTTTTGGTTTTTTAAATAAATTAAAATATACAGAAATAAAGCGCATTAAAGTTTAGGGTGAGGGGGTCGTGACGTCACTAACCGCAAAACCGCCATACAAAATGTCAGAATAGTGACGTCACGCGAAATTTCAACTCAATATATCGCCGTTATTTTTTGATTACGTAAAAAAAGAAAAAATACGTGTCCAATATTTTTTAATAATCTACAAGACGGACTAAAAAATAAAAATTAGTCAACATGCCCATTATGATAGTTTAACTAACTGTCAATCTCATCGCAAACATCAAACAACCCGGCCCCGACAGTTCCCGGTGCAAAGGTGGCTGAGGCTGAGGCCCATGAGGCTGGCTGCATTCCCGTGCTGAATAGCAATGGCCAACCTCTGCACCGGGAACGTGGAAAATCAAATTATTTAAAGTAACTTTTGGCAACAAGCAGATTCAGTCAAGGATATAATATAGAAGAATCCTTGATGCGTTCAATTGTTTTGCGTCTGTTCTTAACCACAATATAATGTCATACTCAATTAAAATTGATGGTCGTATTTTAATGAAATGTAATAGCTGTTTACAGTGATTTATAAAGCGCATATAGAGGAAAGGAATAAAAAATAGAAGCAGACTGTAGACTATAGTGGAAAAATATCATCGCTTATACAATTTAAAAGGACGGAAAAGGACGGCGATATCATATGATGGTTAAACTATCGTCGATCAAAATTCATACAAAATCTTAAAATGGTCCCAACAATTTGACTTCTTTCGGCAGGGAAGTATTGTCATCGACGATTTAAAGTTTTTTGGTAACTGGCTGTACCCTGCGTGACTTTCGGAATATTAGGAACCTTTGCAGCCATAAGCAGAACAACCTACTTTCAATTCATCACAATCGATCAATGTTTACTGGATTCGGAAAAGAACTTTCATACAAACATATTCCTGATAATCACGTACACAACAAAAAGATAACAGCCAAATCGGACAAGCTCAAGGTGGTCCATCGTATTTTTTTATTTATGTAGAAGTTTTTTCAGCACTAAACGTAACTACGACTAGGCTTTGATGACTCACAACCACTACCTACTGCGAATATTTTTCTATCGTTTCACCAATTTTCTCCAACAACACTGTGTCGTCGAGTTATGACGTCACGAAACAGGTCGGTCCTGTTGCTTGTAAACATCACGTGAAAGCCTCACCCACCGACCGGTAGGCCTGTCTGTATGCACGTCATCGAGTACCTAGGTATTTAATATAGTTGTGGCAAGTGGACGTGCGCGTGCGCACGTGCTCTGGGCTCGTTTCCAACTATTCTTAATCACGCCAGTCACACCCCCAATCACCGTGTGACGTAACGCGTAACTAACACGGGACCACAAGAACATTTCTGTTTGACTAGTATTCATAAATATTTTTACCACAAATACATACCAACTTCGTCAACAACTTCTACAATGTATGACACTACTCTCCACAGAACAGAATATAGAAAGGGTTTTGGCTCAGTTTAGTAGGAAAACAAAACTTGGTTGTTGCAGGGTGAAAGCCGTACCGAAAACACTCGTGTCACGTTAGTCTTCGTTATTTCAGTCATCTTTCAGCATCTATTTTGAGCCCTGAGCAGGAGGAAACTGGATTTCGAGAAAACCATATTGGGATTTATATTTTTAGTACTAAGAAACATCGTCGTTGGCAGAATTATAATAATAGATGCCATTATCAAAGAAGAAGAAGAAGTAGGAAAACAAATGAAAACCAGTAAGTAAGTAAGTAAGTAAGTAGTAATATACAATTTTGGGAATTTTGTGGAAAATACACTTACAAAATACGTGTGTATTTTGTAAGTGTATTTTCCACAAAATACGCTGGCAAGTGGCAAAGGAAGTTTTTGGAAAGTTAAAGCATGTGGTCTAACTTCCTTTGCAACCGTGACGCGCATGCCCCGCCTACATTGTCTCTCTGGTTAGTATATTGTTTGCCCTCTGGTCTTCTCTCTAAATCTCACATCAAAATTTTGTCCATTGTTAATATGATTTTTACTACACACAGTGCGTAAGGTCGAATTTCCAATGGATGATGTTTCGAAGTAGAAGTTGGTAGGTAGGCTCCCGGAAGGCACCAACGCACACAAAAGTAAACCGCACCTCCGTTTTGAGGCATCATGAGTTGCATTCCTGCCTCTGAACCAATATTTTTTTTTTTTTTTTTTTTTTTTTTTTTTTTTTTTTTTTTTTTTTTTTTTCTTTTTTTTTTTTGGCGGGTGCCCTGAGGTAAAGCACGTCAAATCTTATGAAAATTTATAAAAATAGTTTAAATACATTGCATTGTCGAATAATCGTATTAAACAGTAATAAGTGGTTGTAAATCATCTCAAGTAGTGTTATTTGCAGTTTTAAACCAAGATATTAAATGTGTTTTATGTGGTAGGCTAAGTGCAACTACCCACCGGCTACTAACAAGTACCAATTGAGTTAAATATAATTATCTCAAAAGATTCACACTAATTATGACATCACTACAAGCAATTACTGATACCCAGCGCTCCTTGGAATCATCTTTGCTGCAGAGAATGGCAGATTTTGAGGCACAACTGAAGATCACTTCTCCTCGGCCCAGTAGTATTGACCAACTTACCACAGAGTTCCATACTTTCAAAGATCAGGTGTTTAGTATATTTACAATCTTACGTGAGCAGATTACAGACCTACAAAAATCTCTTGATGCTATTGAGACACATAAACGTAAGAAGTTTGTGTTAGTGTCTGGATTACCCGAGAAGGAAGGTGAGGAGCTGGCAGGTAGTATCTTGGATATTTGTAACAACAAACTACAACTTCCCCAGATAGCAGCTACTTCTTTTGCGGTCTGCCGTAGGCTGGGCCCCGAGAAACAGGGTCGATGCCGTCCTATACTAGTGAAATTCTCAGACTTATCTCTGAAGCAGGCGGTTTGGCAAAAGAAAACATCACTTAAAGGTACAAACTTTGTCATTACTGAGTATCTCACTAAATATCGCCTAAACCTTTTCAAGGCGGCTCGTGAGAGCTTTGGCATGAGGCAGGTGTGGTCAATGGACGGTATCATAAATATAAAGTTGCCGGATGGATCGCGACAGCGGGTTTTCACTGACAGCGACTTGGTGAAGCTGTCGGCTGCGTTCAACATTCAGAAGCCGGCGGTCGAAGCAGATGAAGCCAGGCCAAAGTCGACAATAACTCCAACTCCTGCATCGAGGACCCCAGCGCTCCCTAAGGTCGATGTCGTAAAGGCTAAGCGCACTGCCCGTAGTAACAAGTAGACTCAATAACTAGCTGGTTTTCACGCAGTTAAACAAAAGTTACATTTTACTACCTGTTTAGTTCTTAGTCCCTTTGATTGCATTCTTTCAACCTTGCGTGATTAAATAAATTCTTTTAACAAACAGTGTAAGGTAGATAACTTTTCTATGGTACGGTAGGTGCCTACCTAAAGGTCAAGCTACTGCTAATGACAATTGACACTTGACAGCTATGTCAAGCTGGTATTGCTGTCACTTCACTTCTCAAATATATATTTTTTTTTTTGGTGAAGTTCCCCTTTCGGGGAAGGTAGAAGGAAACAGTCCATATAGCCAATTCAGTGGTTCACTTCTCTAAGCATTATGGCCTCTGTGGCGACGAGTAGCAGGAGTTTTGCCAATGTCCGATTGTAATTGTATCACAAAGGAGTCAATGGCGTAAGGAGTCGGTCCATGATCATACTGACTGAAGATAGATAGATACATAATTATTTGTTACCGATGCTTTGGCTAAAATTGTTTACATTTTATTAGTGTTTCTTATTTCGCAAATATAATCCTATACCTAATGGTACTTTTTATGCAACTACCTATTGTGTTATTGTTTGTAATCGACAGTCAATCTATTAGCATAGTTATTATAGTGCTATCTATTAGTGACTCCGAAAAGGGGGACTAATCTATTAATATTAATATTATATTATAATTTGGTTTTGGAAAATCTCCATCTAAAACTTGTGGCACCTCATCTCTGAATCTTAATGAGCTTAACAAACATTTTTCCTCGGCTACAAAACTAGATGATGTCACTAAGCACGCTACTATGCGTGAAATATCTGGCACAATTTCTTCCAACTGTGAGCCATTCTTCTTTTCCCCTGTGTCAGAGGAGGATGTCCGCAAAAACATCCTATCTATAACTTCTAGGGCTGTGGGGTGTGATGGCGTAGGGCGTGCGATGATACTCCCTATCCTTGAAGCTGTACTACCATCCATAGCACATGTCATCAATTTTTCCCTCGTTTCGGGAACCTATCCCTCTAACTGGCGTAAAGCTTACGTAATACCACTCCCCAAAATCAGTAATCCTTCTCAATTAAATCACTATCGACCTATATCTATCTTACCATTTCTTTCGAAAATACTCGAAGCGGTAGTTCACAAACAATTAACTAGTTTTGTACAATGCAACAATCTTCTTTCCATTTACCAATCCGGCTTTCGTCCTCGCCATAGCACCGCTACTGCACTTCTCAAAGTGACGGAGGATGTCAGAGATGAAATGGAAAACACACGTGTGACTATTTTAGTCCTAATTGATTTTTCTAACGCCTTCAACACTGTAGACCATGACATCCTTCTCTCACTCCTTTCTACTCTCAACATTTCTACTCAAGCACTAGACTGGTTCTCTTCATATCTTCGCGGTCGCCGGCAGGCTGTGCGCGTCGATCAGTGTCAATCTGATTGGTGTGACGTAGCTACCGGCGTTCCGCAGGGCGGAATACTATCTCCTTTGCTTTTCTCACTGTTCATAAATTCTCTGACTTCTCAACTTGGCTGCTCTTATCATCTCTATGCAGATGATTTGCAACTTTATACACATGTTGAGGCAGATGGCATTGAAGGGGGCATAAACCACCTCAATGGCCAACTGTGTAGTGTGCGTGAATGGTCGTCTCGGTTTGGAGTCTCTGTCAATCCTAACAAATGTCAGGCTATCATAGTGGGCAGCTCTCGACAGCTGGCGAAGTTAGACTATTCTAATATGGTCAAATTAAAATATCACGATACTGTCATTCCGTTCGAGCAACATGTTAAAGATCTCGGTTTGCATATTGATCATACTCTCAGCTGGAATAAGCAAGTAAGCGAGGTATCTGCCAAAGTAACAGGTACACTACGTTCTCTGTACAGATACAAAAATTTTCTTCCAACCTGTACCAAAAAATTGCTGGTCCAGGCGCTGGTGATACCCATAATTGATTATGCGGATGTGTGTTATTGTGATCTGAATGAGGATCTCCTAAACAAACTGGATCGTCTTCTCAATAATTGTATCCGCTATATCTTCGGCCTACGTAAGTATGACCACGTGTCGTTCTACCGTTCTCAGCTTAAGTGGCTCACCATACGAAATCGTCGACAGTTAAGGTTGGCTTGCAGCCTGTATTCGATCCTGAACGATCCAGCATCTCCATTATATTTAAAAAACCGATTCCAACTTCTATCTTCCCTGCATGAAAGACCTCTTCGCTCAGCCGCCAACCTTCTCTTGAGCATACCTTCTCACCGTACTAGTTTCGTCTCCAATTCGTTCACTCTTCAGGCTATTCAGCTCTGGAACTCGCTACCCACTGACATTCGTCTGGCTCAAACTAAATTTAGTTTTAAATTTAGAGTGTATCGGCATCTCCTTAGCAAGCAATAGTTGGTATTCTATTTTACTATATGTATTTAAATTTTTCTATTTATGTTATTGTGTAAGTATTACATTATATGTTTATTTGTGCTCGATGTGTTTCTATTATTGTGTATGCCTCGTATTTATGTAGATATGTGTGTAATTTTGCATGTGTGTGTTTATGTATATATGTATGTATGTATGTATGTATGTATGTATGTATGTATGTATGTATGTATGTATATGTGTATGTATGTATATGTGTATGTATGTATGTATGTGTGTATGTATGTATGTATGTGTCTGTGTATGTATGTATGTGAGTATCTATATCTATGTGAGTTTTTATCTAAATATATATCGTAAATGCACCGCCAAGTGAGCTCTCTGTACTACCTGAAGGTTGACTGGCAGAGAATGCCACTGTGGCATTAAGTCCGCCTTTTGTACCATGATGTGCATAAAGTTTAAATAAATAAATAAATAAATATTTGTACAACCAAATAGAACGGTTTCAAGTTCAACACCACGACCCGGGTGGAATTCACAGTAATACTACAGTACACATATTGGTTTTTGGCAATATTTCCTGGCACACGGTGTTCTTTCATGAAGAATATTAATAAATATTTAATAATATAATATGTACATTGTACAAGTTGTAAGGTTAAACTAGAAACGCAGTGAATAACCAGGTGTTCTTCGTACTCTCAAGTGACTAATCCTAACCAACGGGCATTATAAATGCGAATGTGAGTTTGTTACGCTTCGCTTTCACGTTCTAACTACCGAATCGATCATCCTAAAATTTTGTATTAACGATGTCAGGGATACAGAGAAGGACATAGGTTACTTTTCGTCCAGGAATTTCTGCGGGAACTCCGAAATTACACACTCATATACAACGTGTTAATGAATTAACTGAAAACTAAAAAGTAGTTTGCTCAGAATCGACTAGCGAATCGATCGCAATATGTTTTAATATAGATTATATTTTTTCATTTTTACTAGTCCATGTCTAACTTATCTTTAATACAATATTAGGCGCGTACGCCGCCCGCAGCAAAAAAATTCGAACCGGCAGGCGCGGGCGTAGCGCTTGGAATTTCGTAGATAGGTCACCTCCAAACTAATGTTGAATAACTTTTAAAGTATAAATTTTTTCGACATATTATAATATATTTTAATCATATTAATGTTTATTTTTTTAAATCGGGTGTATCAAGTTTTCAGTTAATTCATTAACACGTTGTATATCTACACACTGGCGGGGAACAGTATATACATGAATAGGATGTATGCTAACTTGCTTTCTGGACAGTATAAAGAATGTAATAAATTCTTGGCAACATCGACTACGCTACGTAGTCAATTTTTGTGCAGCTGTGAAGAAAATATGGTTATTCAACGGCTATTTATATCGTCTAATTTGCAAGGTTGTTGAACTCAATACCTTATACCGTTTTATCATTAATTCATAAGTACATACCTATTAGATATATTTGTCTATCATATTTACATTTTCTAGCTAGATTGTGAATAGTTACTCTGAGACAATCGAGTAATAAAAAAAAGAATAGGAATTTCCCTTTCCCTTTGCTTGCAATATGGGATTTCTGGCGGGTATTAAAGGATCTCGTGCATTCAGTCGATAAATAGTTATTTTATCAACGAGAGAATTTTTTTTTTAATTTCGAGCACGCGGAATATTCTAGACTTAAGAGTTCTAAGTTGCAAGACGTAAGAAAATCGTTACACTCTCTTGAGATGTCGGTCTACCCTACCCGATGTTCGTGATGAAGGTATGATGACCTTTGTACAGAGTGTATGTTTGAACGATGGACTTATTCAAGCCCTCTATAACTTAAGCCTTCCTCTAATAAAAAAATGTAAATAAACACTGATGAATAACAGAGAAAACTTTCGATAAAAACGTTGATTTGCATTGGATTCGACGTCTGTCGTCGCGCCAGCGACCCGCGACCGTACAAATGAAAGGGGCGTTAAATGACTTTTAGGGTAAGATCAACAAGCTTGTCGGCAACTTGCGCGCTCAATTTTCGTGAATATTACAATTTTATGTTTTTTTTTATGTCATAGGGGCAAACGGGAAGGGGTACACCTGATGGTAAGCGATTACCGCCGCCCATAGACATCTGCAATACCAGAATGCTTGCAGGTGCGTTGCCGACCTGGAATGGGGATGGGAACTGGCTTTCAAGTGGGGCTGCCGGAACACACCGTTAGGTGCTTGGCGACAAATTTGCAACTAGAAGGTGGTAGCTAGCCAGTCGGACACTAGAGAGCGCCCTACCACCATGCTATGGTTTCCTCACGATGTTTTCAAGCTCATTGTTAGTGTTTGAACCTACGCCTTGCGGCGTTTGATCCGAACGCACCAACCACTGAGCTATCATCGCTGTTAATATGAGAACAGTATCCCTTGCAACCTTACCCAGCTTAGACAACGCTAGTCACCTGGATGCGATGCCAGTGCGGCCATAGTATGTGCTATGTCTGTTACTAGGATCAGTGACTCGGCGAGTTTCTTGACTCTTAGCAACAAGCGAGGCTATTCGTAGTGTGGATTTGGCCTTAAAAGTGCTAGGCAACGATATTTAACTAAAATAATTTTAATATCGTTGGTGCGAGGTTATGTTTGATAGATATAGCTTGACCGACTGACGAATGGCGAAGGGCATTTTTTTGTTAGGACTTGCTGTTGGCCGCGGCTTTGCTCGCGTTCTGTTCAAAAAGGCGCCACTGCCGCGCCAGGGAAATTAAAAAATAAAAAGGAAGTACGGCTTGCGCTAGCTAGTATCGTATACGTATCGTAATTCGCAGAAATCGTCACGGCTGATAAAGGCGTTATGCGATGTTTGTTGACATCATGTGTGAATGACACTTCGGACAATTTCGTCCCTGTGGGGCACCCCGACCGCACGCGTTGTTATTACTGCGAATGTGTGCTAATTTGTTATGCTTTCACGCCCTAACTACTCAACTGATCTTCATGAAAGGTAGGTACCTACTCTTTTTATCCGGGAATTCCCGCGAGAACTCCGAAATTGAGGAACACATCGGGTGAAACTGATTGAATGAAATATTGGCCGACACGCAACACCACTACCAGTGCTAAGTAGAGACGGGCCTTGTACAATGTACGTGTGTATATATACCTAGTAATATCCACGTCCAGAACTATCAAATAATGATCAAGCGTTAAGTTACCAGACAGTATACGTAGACCCTATGTGTATGTATAGATCACACAAAGTGACCGCACGTGCATATTATACCTACATAATCACATTTACACTTGTATGTGACGACAGTAAAACATTACAAAAGATGGCGGCAGGCGAATATAGGACGTGGGTGTTTCTAATGCACAAATTAACTATTAGCTAGAATGACACCAATTTGCAGAGCTGTTGCGAATCAGGCACGTACGAGAAAAGTAGTTTAGCATAATAATAATATGTCAAATTCTATCATACAAAGACAGGAGATATTATGCACTTAGTTAGGCGTTTCGCCATAATGACTTTAATTGCTATAAATACGTACATTGGCAGAATTAAATGCGATAATTCGCGATCGATTGCCATAATTGAAGAGAAGAAGAAGAAGACTTTTACCAGCGGTGGATTAGTCTATACCGACAGCCACCACCAGAGCGACACAGTGTCAAAAATAGAATGTTTTTTATATTTGTATATATGTATGCTAGTTCGTAAGGTATTTATCTATGGGCCCATGTTGCCTGATAACAAAACAATAAATAAAAAATAAAATAAAAAATATACTAAATTATATTATAAAGAGGAAAGATTTGATTTTTTGTTTGTTTGTTTGTTACGTTTAACTCTACTCGACCGATTTCAAAAATTCTTTCAGTATTAGAAAGCTACATTATCCCTGGGTAACATAGGCTATATTGTAATCCGGAAGTTCCGCGGCAACTCCGAAATTAACGCGGGTGAAACCGCGGGGAACAGCTAGTTTTAAATAATATTAAAATCACAACTCCAATAGCCAGTAGGAGGTGACGGTAATCCCCCCCTTTATCACCTCCCTAAGTGTCGAAGGTCCCCGGAGATAGGCGTGTGCGAGCTAATGTATCACAAGTACAGTCGCCATCAAAAATATCTTAACAATGATATTTTCAGTCGTTGACCTCTATGTTATTCTACGTATTCCCTGCGTTTTAACATGCGTTAATTTCGAAGTTCTTGGAGAAATTCCGAAATAAAAAATATCCTATATCCTTTTCTGTACCCCTGACATTGTACATGAAAAAATTGTACATGAGTAGTTAGGACGTGAAAGCGCGCGGCGTAACAAACAAATAAACAAACTCAGACTCGCAATTATAATATTAGAATTGCTAACAGGCTAGTTTGACCACAACTGAACTGCCCTCTTAGCCATGTTGATAATCAATAATCGTTAACGCATAGAAAACTAAGGAACAGAATCGTTTGTCACGTCGTCACGCAAATTTGGACTTGGAATCGGACGATTTAACGTGATCACGTGAGTTATCTATGCGTTAACGATTATAGATTCTCAACTTAACTAAGGAGACTGATTTAATGTGACGGTGTGGTCAAAATTTGTAAACATACCTAGCCTGGAATAGGAACTAGATTCAACGATTGTTAAAAGTGATTAACACATTTCTTATGCTGACTGTATTTTATGATCACGTCGCGTCGTTGCTATTCGAATCCAGTTACATTTAAAATTAATAGGCAGGTACATACCTACTTAGTACAAAAGCAAAGTTACTAATCCACACAACAGTAAAATTATAATTACGAGCCGTGATCATAAATGTCAAACTGAAGTTATGCAATATTTATCGTGTTTACTCGACACGTGTAAAACTAATAGCACCTCTGATATAGTGGTTGGAGAACCTGTTAAAGAACCAGCAGGGCTATTATATATTATGTAACTTTTGCTGCTAATACAACGTGTTAATGAATTAACTGAAAACCTGATACACCCCATTTAAAAAATAAACAATAATATGATTAAAATATATTTTATGTCGAAAAAATGTATACTTTAAAAGTTATTCAACATTAGTTTGGAGGTGACCTATCTACGAAATTGCAAGCGCTACGCCCGCGCCTACCGGTTCGAATTTTTTTGCTACGGTCGGCGTACGCGCCAAATATTGTATTTTAAATAATTTAGATATGGGGTAATAAAAATGAAATTTTTTAACCTATATTAAAACACACGCACTATGCGTTCGATTCGCTAGTTGATTCCGAGCAAACTACTTTCTAGTTTTTAGTTAATTCATTAACACGTTGTATAAGGTACACATTTTGACACCAAGAATTTCTAGCAATCAACCAAAATCAACATGTTTCATATAATTATAGAAGCTGTCTCAATCAATTCATCACCAGCAAAGAAGGAATCAACGGCGGTCGGCTTATGAGTGTTAATTATTTTATTATTCCAGCCAAATAAACAGTAAATAATTGTGAATCATAACTGAGAAATCAAATTTTCCTTCTACAAGAGTTGGAAGATAACTAGAGGTATAGCGTTAAGTTTGTGCTGGACGTACGTAGGTACCTACGTGTACGTGTTACGTAAAGATCCTGAACAAGAGTTGCCAACAAATAAAAGATATCCGCTTCCAATCCAATCTAATGCGTGGTTTTATGCAACCACCATTTTGACGGTGATTCTGCCAATGTCAAAGTTTGAAAGGACAAGGTTTGAAAAGGTTGCGGGGTTAGATTAAGGGTGGGGGGGGATATCTAAAAGAATTTGCCCAGCGACAAGAGAAGTTGATGAAGTTTATTGACCAATGGAAGTTTTGTATTTCGAACACCACTTTTGTGATTGGTCGAATATTAGTGCGGTGCGGACGTCACGCCGTGCGCGTCACTCGCCCTCAAGGTCACGCGGGCAAAGTCACGGCGAAGCGCGACGGAGCCGGCTTGGCAACGCTCAGCCGCTGGCGAACAGCTGATGAAACGTAACGGAACGTTCGGTGTAATAAAATCTGAAAAATGTGACTGAGCTGCACCCATGTACCTGGCTGTATCTGTCCGTATCATATGAAATTCAAATATGGAAGTCAAACTTCATGCTAGAAAATGATCCATCGTAATCTGCACTCTCCAGGTATACTGTAACACTAACGAGTTTCACATTGAACTCTAAAATCAAAGAGATAAGATCTTATTTCTTCAAGTTGCCTTTTAAAGTTTTTGTGTCAAAATAACGCGTGCACTTTGTTGCATGAGAATCATGGATTCGGTCACTGGGTGAGACATTTGGAAATAATGTGGCAAACACTATAAGTACAAAAAATTCAAGTTCACATTTGTTTGACTTTCCATACAGAAAATGATAACTTATTTCTCATGTCAACCTTTCAATGAGGATTGAAAAAACCGGTCAAATCAAGCGAATACGTGATCCATAAAACAGCAAATGGTTAATCACGCGAAATTATAAAAGTCGACTTGTATTCGGTCACGCGTTCAAAATAAATAAAAAGTTATTAAGTTCTGCTTCATCAAGTTTACTTCCTACAACTTCGGGGCTCCTGGTGGTTGTGAATGGTATATCGCAATGTATAAATTAACATATTTTCGTATTTAAAAGGTCTTTAACGAAAAATAAAAAATAAAATAAAAATTAAAATTAAAAAAGGTTTTTCGTCATATGATTTTTTTAACGTTAATTAATTATTAAATAAATAGGTACGTTTACATTAAAGGAAATTAATGACACAATGCAACTTTATAATAACAAAGTAACTGTTTATAGTCTACATTTTAATGCAAACCCTAAGATTTGGCCACAAAATTAGGTAGGTATGGACGATATATTTAGTAAAATAAAATCTATGTTGACTAATGAAACTAATGAAACTTTATCCCCAAATCCAATAAATTCATCATTAAAAAGCAGAAAAATGTTGCGAAGCAATCTTTTTTTAACAGTAGAGATATAAAAACCTTGAGGCACACTGAGTCAAGACAGCAAATAATTTACGGTAATATCCTATTCTATATTTTTATGAATCAAAATTTATATGCATAGATACATAGTAGAAGGACTATGCAAAACCAGATTACAGTAACGGTATCACAAGCATTTTGTTTAATTAGACAGTGTGTCCGGGGTATTTCCTGATAAGATTAGAAGAACTGTCGAGATTTGCATCATAAAAAAGGATTGCAATGACAGAAAATAAATTAACCTATATGAACCATATGTGGCATCATCCGAATGGAAAAATCCTTAACGATCTATCTACATTTCATAAAATCAAGTGTGAAAAAGTAAATTAAGCAAGCCAGGTCACTTTACTGGCATAAAATTCAAGGATAGAGAGCGGTGCTTTGTGCCAAATAGTTTATTTCTGGATGAAGTCACTGTAACACATCAAGACCACGGTGATTGTGGCGACTATAGAGAAACGCTTGGTCCGCACGAACAACTTACCAAGAATTCTGATACAGTTATTATTCACAACACAACACAAAAGCGCGCTGCTATACAATAAAATTGACGATATCAATTCCGTGTAGCAGCGGTCAACGAAAATAACGCCCGTCGCTCGCAGCGTCCAGGTATCTACTGAATTATTGTTTCATAATTGTTGTAAACTATGTACTTGACTCTCTCACATACACATGTACACATACACACACACACCTAGGTGCTGTGACGTTCACGTGCTTGTTTCTAGTTTCTACCTCCGCTCCGTACTCAATCCGTACTCTACAGTCTACTATCCGTCAGTCATCATGTTCATATTATACCTTCAATGACGCTACATTTTTCGTTAACGAATTTAAATTTAGAAAGATGGCTTTTAAATCAATGGTTGCGCAACCATTCTATTTTAATTTTGGTGTTCTATTAACCTTAAATATTACATCAATCTATATAAGTGTTGAGAAACGCAAATAAATACGTTATGT
Organism: Zygaena filipendulae; assembly: GCA_907165275.2. NCBI lineage: Eukaryota > Metazoa > Arthropoda > Insecta > Lepidoptera > Zygaenidae > Zygaena > Zygaena filipendulae. The sequence continues at coordinate 6,689,604 of OU015674.1, forward strand.
AGACATAAAACGTAGTTCATTGAAAAAGTAACGACATTTTTATTTCAATTATTTTGCAAACATTAATATAAGTAATGTAAATAAAATTCCAAAAAGTTCTGCAACAGCTAGATTATTCGATTTATACTACGTACCTACCTATATTAAATGGAAATGAAGTTTATGGTTTTGTAATGTCAGTAAAAATTACATAAACTGATCCATCATTGTCTATAACATACCTTGTATTGACTAATGATTGTTGATTGTATTTAGTTTCCACACGTACGCTCAACAGATTGACGAAGATAATTGTAATTAAAAAAGTCAAACAAATAATATTAGCTGATAATAATTTGTATCAGCTTACGTGATTTATTACACTATGAAAGACACCTACAAAAGTTTCTCAAGTGCAGAATGATTAAACAAAGTGGAAAAACAAATCATATAAGTACTTGACGGATTCATAGAAATTAAGATATCCGCCGCACTCAGAGTCGACTTTAATGATTACTTAGTTAAGTATAGATTTTTAAAACAAAACTGCCGCAATCAGACAAGTTTAATAAATTAATGTTAACTGGCATTTAACTAATTAAGTTACAACTCATTAAATGCCAATTAACATTAATTTACTGAACGTCTCTGATTGCGGCAATTTTGTTTTAAAAATCTATACTTAACTAAGTAATCATTAAAGTCGACTCAGAGTGCGGCCGTATGTCACCAGCGAATGCAATAAATGTTATTCTTTTCTTTGGTCTCTGGTGGGCTCAGAGAAAGTTTTTGCAGCAATATTATTTGAAATTTTAACATAGCTAATGAAGATAGATATAGTAGTATGACGTGTAGAGTTTATAAAAAAGAGGCACCATTTTAATATAGGTATTATACGATTTTTTTCAAGAATTCCAAGTCAATCATTTTCATAGAGAATAACTAGATTTATGGCAATAGTAATCAACTCAACATAGAAACATAATAGTAATGTAAATACTAAACATAATATCCACAATCATAATTATTTCAAGGTTCTGTAAACTAATTCCGGTTTTCCTCATATTAACCCATGATTATTGCAATAAAACATAACAAAAGCTTCTGTTGGAAACAATCTAAAACGCTTGATCATTGTCAAACGCTTTAGATTCGCTTATTTAATCATGTTAGAAAAGAATTATGAATAATTGAGCTGGAGTTAACATGAGTATTATGTATATATGTATCTAACATTTACTTCAAGGTTAGTTAGTACCATGACTATTATGTAACACTGCTGTGCCTCAAGTCAGTGACCAAGTATTGTCATTTAAACAATATATTCTATGCTCTGCGCAAGAGTCGACTGGGAGAGAGCAAGTTAAAATGATATTTAACCACACACCAGATAACCGTTATCTTTCTTTCCGCTTTTCTATCTTAAAAAGGTGCCAAGGTCTATCTTAAAAAGGTGCCAAGGTTGGTGGTCGGTGTTCAAACACCTAACCTAAGATCGGATTGCTTGCAAATCAGAATTCCGTACTAGTTTTAGCGATAGCGTAGTGCTGTAATTGATACGCGTAGCCATGTGAAATTATATAATTTAAATTTTTTTTTTATGTGCAGTTAATATTGCCCGTTCATCATAATACTTTCTTATCATATTGGTTATCTGATCCATTCATAAAGTTACTCAAACATGTGCGACGGAATCTTCAGACTATCACTGGGACAAGTAAAAATATACGATCGGATTCGTTTTCATATTGAGACGAGTCAAAAATATAGAATCAAATTTATTTAAAACGTCTCTCAAGCTTTTTAAATACTCACATCTGTGAAATACAATTCTAAAAGTCAGGTCAGAATGAACAATGATTATTATAATAACAATAAATGTAAAAGACAAAAAAAAAAACTCAAATCTTGTCCTCACATACCTTGGAACCAGTCCAGAGAAAAAATACTTTGTGAACATAATTATTACTGTCGTGTACGATGTAGTGTGGTCGCGCATACATGAATTTACATGAAATTATAAGCAAATTACATAACAATCAGTTTGAATAGATTTTGAAATCATTTTAAAAGACAACGATAGTCATGTTAAAGCTAGGAAAATGGAATCTTTACGTGTACGAAATATTCTGAATGACTCATTAACGTCCAGTCAAAACTACTGTAGCAAGAAATATGGGACAGTAAAACAAGAAATAAGCATTCAAATTATTATAAAAGGAAATGTTAATTTTCATGGAAGTACTGTCATAAAAAAAATTGATATCAGAGTTTCTGGTGATTTGATCCCTAAGGAAAAAGAGTAAAACCGCAAAAATCAGCTAATAAACTGTAAGAAAAAATAATGATGTAGGTACCTAAATAAATGAAAATATTTTAGAGCAACACAAAAGAACAAAAGACAGCTAAGATAAACTAAATAAAAAATATTCCAATGGTCGACGAAAAATAATGATTAGATGGAAAATTTACTTGTTTTAAAGTATTTTCACGAAATTTGAACCAATCTTATAATCGTGATATATTTATTGATTATGCGATGGAATAGATTTTGCGTTACAATTATAAACATAACTAGACATATTATGGTGGTGGTCAGTGAATTAAAATGTCCAATTTCTTACAGGCGAGTGCAATTTCAACTTGTTAAAATCACGTCTCGCTGATTCCTAATGGAGCAATTCTGGTGTCATTAATAGAGCAATTTTTAATATCAAAAATCTGGAAATTGCAGCAATTACTTCGGCTTTTTTCATATTATCCTCGTGGTAGAGTTATCGTCTAAGTTGGCCGAAATTCCGCTATTTGGTTCTATAAGTTGTAGAATAGAATAGAATAGAATAGAATACACTTTATTGTACACCAAAATAATTTTACAGTGTGTTTACAGAAACTCATAACTAAGGGCATACAAAAAGCGGTCTTATCGCTTTACTAGCGATCTCTTCCAGACAACCTTTGGGTGGATAGGACAAATACAGAGAATTTAAATGTTGATTTGATATAATATAGGTAGAGCAGGAGTCATAGTAACAGTCGTTGTAACATTGTAACACTACTTTTAAGTTCTCTTTCATAAAGAAGTACACAACATAAAAAAACAATCCCCAAATCACAATCCTCTACATCATAAAACAGAATATTATCACAACTATTGACATTAGCAATATTGCATGAACGGACGTACAGAATGTGCGCAGTAAAAACACGCAACTCGCAAGTCAACGTTGATTGAGGTGCCCGCGCAGTCGCCTGCGATTGGTCCGTTCATGTCTGACGATCGAGTGTCGGAAGACGCTATCATGCCTTGATCTCCAACCAGTGTAAATACTGTGGTATAAAAACGCTTATATAAAGGTGTGTAGCAAAGATTTGCGATGGTTTTGCATGTAGGTGCTGTAGAGGTTGAACGCTTCTAGAGTCAACTTCCATGACCACACTTGTTGGAAATACATTATATTAGAATCGCGTAAGTAATATTTGAATATAAATGAGATGTCATACAGATGGAAACTTGTACAAATTGTTAATGTAAGCTTTGAAACATGGTTTCTCAGTGACATAAATTTAATTAACTTAAATCAAAAAAGGTTTTTATATTGCAAGCATTTGTTAACGGTTCCGCCCCCCGAACGGTACAGTACAGTGTGGGATCAAGTAGATCTGTGTGTTGTGAAGTGGATTATTATTATTATTAATATGCAAAAAGAAGTAAACATAAATTAGAAACAGTGAAATAAATAATTTATAACTATACAACGTGTTAATGAATTAACTGAAAACCTGATACACCCCATTAAAAAAAATAAACAATAATATGATTAAAATATATTTTATGTCGAAAAAATTTATACTTTAAAAGTTATTCAACATTAGTTTGGAGGTGACCTATCTACGAAATTCCAAGCGCTACGCCCGCACCTACCGGTTCGAATTTTTTTGCTGCGAGCGGCGTACTCGCCATATATTGTATTATGAATAATTTAGACATGGGCTAGTAAAAATGAAAAAATATAACCTATATTAAAACATAGTGCGATCGATTTGCTAGTTGATTCTGAGCAAACTACTTTCTAGTTTTCAGTTAATTCATTAACACTTTACAAATATAGGGACACAAAAAAATATGTTTAGCTCTATTATATTGAACCGACAAAAAAGATATCAAATGATGCAGCAGTTTTATACAATGGTATGTCAAAGCTGGAATAGGAAAACACTACATCATCAATGATAATAATATCTGACTCAAACTTTGATGTGCCCCTGCTATAATAGTCTAGAACTTTTTTAGTTTTATGTACCCAATCGGGCTTTATTCCTACTAATATTATAAACGCGAAAGTTTGTAAGAATGTATGGATAGATGGATGGATGGATGGATGTTTGTTTGTTACTCTTTCACGCAAAAACTAATAAATGGATTTAAATGAAACTTTACAATAATATAGCTTATACATCAGATTAACACATAGGGTTCCTTTTTATCCCGGAATTCCCGCGGGAACTCTGAAATTAACGCGGGTGAAATCGCGGGGCACAACTAGTGTAATATATTTGTAAGTATATTGTATATTTAGTTTCATGAGAGCAAAAAAAGTTAAAAAAATAATCAGACCTACAATATCGTTCACTTCGTAGAACAAGCAATTTATTTCTGGTGAACAGAAAAAACAAAGATGTAAAAAATTAATAAAAATAAACGATTTATAAATTACAGAGAGTGTGTTTTGTCCTCGTTAAACTTTGCTTAGTAGTCATTCTAATCGCATTTAGCAAGCGAAAAAGATAATTAATTGGTAACGAACTAAATCAATCAGCATAAGGATAAAAGGACTTCTAAATGTTAAAGCTAAAAATTAAAATTCAATTTTGGAACGTTAACAAGAGCTAAAGCTTCATAAAAGCCTAACAGGAGTGTACTTTAAATATGGTCTACATCTAAGACTATATTTTAAGGGAAAAAATTATGCAATCTTCTAGAAGTATGTAATTTCTTTGAAAGTAAAACGATGCAAGTCAACAATTCTATTACGAAAACTACTTACCAAATTCAGTAAACGGATACTTGGCAGTGATTTTAGACGAACTCTCATGAAATTAAAACAGAAGATACTGTATCAATTCAATATACTGATACAGACAATAAAAGTCACAGTGTCGAGACTATCTAGAATATCGTCAAATTCTTTATCGATACAATCGATTTATTTACTGTTGAAGTGCAAACTCGACCATGGCAACGGCGAGCCTCCAGAATTCTCGAATGCCGATTGGTTGACTAGCCGTGCCTTCGCTACGTCACACTCCAGCGCAAGGTAATGTGGAAAAAGTTGGATACAAAGCAAATGCGCGAGCGGAACGCAAAAAATGCTTTTATGTAAACAAAAGAGGAAGAAACACAGTGAAAATTCTTTAAAATTACGCACTTCTTGATCTCGAAAGAACAACAAACAAGTCCCAAGCTATGGAGCTTTATATTTAAAGTTAATCGCAATAAAATGGAAATCACAAATTGACGCATTGATATTTGAAATCACTAGAATATTAGAAAACAAAACAAAAACCGGGCGATTATAACCAACACCAAGACATGAAGCTTTAGAAAGTTATCGACCTCGAAGCGTGGCTGTCAGCAGTGTCAGCATACCTGTGTCCATATATATTATGTAGGTATCCTATCTTAGAATATAACACAAGCAGTGTGGTTAACTGGTTACTGACGTTTGAATGAATGGTGCTGAAAAAGAAAGAATATGAAGGCCGGTGCATATAGTATTTAATATTGAAGCCAAAAGTATTTTAGAATGCAACAACGTTTTATGTAAGTAAATTGTTTTTTTTTTATGTCATAGGGGGCAAACGGGCAAGTGGTACACCTGATGGTATGTGATGTTGTGATGTGATGTTGATGCTACCAACCCTGAAACGTGGTCGCTCACTTATAACAAGGCTCAAAGTTACCAAAAGGGCAATAGAAAAAGTAACACTAAAAGTTTGTCTGTGATATGAAATCAGATATGAGGGGATTCATCCAAGGACTAAAAATAGTAACCGAATACGACAAAGTGTTGCAAAGGTAAATGGCAGTGAGTGAGGCACATCGCTCGTCTGACGGCCGTTGGGGTAACAAAGCTTTCGATTGACGACTACCTACTCATAAGATTGTGAAGAAGACAATCTCAGTATGACAAACAACATTCCATGTCCATGACGCGCTTCCCAAAATCACAATCCCAAAAGTTTCAGGTGCCAAAATATTAGTAATTAATATATTTCACAAGAAACGCGTAAATATGTTTTTTTTTAGTTAAACTTTTATGAAAACTAGGGACAGAAAATTTTTTGGAGCTTTATCTTAATATGTCGAGTTATGATCAGAGTGTATAAAGGCCCTGGTAAATTGACGAGCGTGTATGTAGAATTTTGACAAATAGAGAAGAATATTGATATATCATTCCTATTTCTTCTCTCTTTATTGCATACCTATCATCGGTCTACTACGCCTTACCTTGTCAATCAAGCTATTCCGACGCGCGGAGTATCACGCTGTAATAATTCCTATTTTTTAAAGAAAAAATGCCGAATTTTGTAGTGAGAGGGTGTAAAAACCAATCTTCTAAAAATAAAAAACAGGATAGAAGCATATTTTTAATAAAATATCAATTTCATTAATTTAGGACAACTTGGAACACAAAACCTCCACAACTTCCATAAGTGTTGCTACTAGTGAGCGTCACAATAGTCCCCGTTTTTTGGGTAAGTTAATGTGACGTGGAACGTATTGTAACACGTTTATTTACCTATTTCGATTTTAACTTTTAATATTCATAAAATTAATGTAAGTGTAAATAGGCGTTAATTTTTATTTTCCATGTTTTATCATAACTTCGAAACCTATATTTTTAAGGTTCTCGAATATACAACCGAGGTATACAACTTAAAAAAATACTAACTTATCTATTTACTTATCCATTCATCTCTAAATGCCCACATGTTTACGAAACCGGCTTCATTTTTTTGTTGACAGCGCTCCGTCTTGAGTTTTTATTTCGTCTGAGCTTACAACATTCTAATCAATACAAACGCAAAGGTCGGGCAAAAATAATTATCTACGCAGGAATAAAAATGTAGAGCAAATGAAGTATGTACACGAAATCAAACGTAGCAAAAAAAAAATTGACCCCCGAATGTGAGTTTATTTGTTTGTTTCTTACGCTTTTTGCATACACGTTTCCAGTTATACAAAGAAGGGCAGGGTAATTTTTATCCCGGAATTCCCGCGGGAACCCTAAAATGAACGCGGGTGCAACAGCAAAGAATAGATAGTAGATCAAAATTTCCCAGAAGGGTGGCTACATAGTACATACCAGCTTTACGTACAGAAAAGTAAAAAAACAACTATACATATAGCCTTTAATTGAGTTGCGTGCCTAGTTAATCAAAAGCATGCGCTATGCCGAAACATAGGGGAGACCGGGTACAAAAGTAACATTTTGTACTTTTGCTTTGATTCCTGGTTAGGTGTTGTTATTTTACTGAAATTAATATGGCCTTAAATAAATTCCATTCATGATAATTACATTAGTATCATGATTTATGTTGTTATTGTGTATTTTGTGTGAATTACAGAGACTTAAAAAAAATTCGTCATTTGTTACTTTCGACCACGTAGCGAGGCCGAAAGTAACACGTTGTGGGTCGAAAGTAACAGTACAGGATTTCGTTATGGATTAGGTTTGTAATGAATATAGTATCAGATATTAAATCAACAAACTATTTATTAAACACTTAGTATTGATAATAAAAAATAAAGATTTGCATTTTGAGTGCTAAAAAAAAAACATTTTAAGAAAATAAAAAACAATACAAATTATTCTTAGATTACGTAATGACGAGATCAGTTATTATTAGGTATATGATAATAATTTTTCTCTAGTTAGACTAGGTATTCAATATTTGGCCACTTTTCAGGATTTTTTTTCCATTTTTTGCCAACTCGTATGCTAGTTTACGTTCTTCAGATGGAGATAACCCAAATAAACTCCAAAGCATTCGATTAAAATAGTCCTGGAGATTTTTTTCCTCATCAATAGTAAAAACACGGTTGACGCAAAGGTAGCCCACAACTGCGCTAGTATTTCCTGCTTTTAATTTTATTATTTATCTGTATAATGCTACATGGCAAACATCATATTTTTTGCCAGGGCTCTAATTTTTATACCATCATTGAAATCATTTTCAGCCGCTTTTCGGTACACTTCCATGTCGGTAGTTCCTCCTGTGTTAGCTATTTTACGTTGTCGCGGCATGCATGCTGTTCAAATAAAAACACACATTAAATTATCACATAAGTAAATTAATACGGGGACAAAAGTAACATGTTACTTGTGTACCCATAGGGCTATGTTACTTTTGTACCCGACCAATTTTTTGTTAAAACATGAAAGATTACCTAAAAATGAAACGTGCTAGACGAAAACGAATTAAAACACTGTATAATCACTCTAATCAAGAATTAAATATGCAAATATTCAGATTAGTGTCACGTTTTTAAGACTGCGTAAAACAAAAATAAAAAATTGCCAAAAAACTTACTTTTGATTTGTGAAACCACGTATCGTCCTCTCACACAATTTAACAGCACGTGACGCGCGTTACGACTGAATTCAAGTGAGGGGAGGGCCACAGGCTATCACCTTGATGGCAGCGAAATGGTATTTGGCTACTGGATAAACTTACAGGGCATTTGTTACTTTCGACCCGCCGTTACTTTTGTACCCGGTCTCCCCTACTCCATTACTTCTACCTGCTAGATGAATAAAAATACATATTTCGCACTTCGAACATAAACCTCACGACTGGGTGTTAATTTTAATAAATGCAGCAGACGTAGGTAAAGTTAACCAAAGTACATAGCAGCATGCATACAAGTACAGCAGAAAAACAAAAAACTGAATTTATTTCCTTAAAAGAAAATTAACGAATCTTTAAAAAATAACTAAGCGGCATTGAATTTTAATGAAGGTGTAGGTATAGTATAAAGACACATCAAAGGAATACTTTAATCAATTTGAGCCCAATCAATCACCGTCATGTGTCTTTTTGTTTGATGCCGTAAACGTTCAACGGAAGTCATTTTGTTTTCAATCAAACGAAGTTTTATCAAAATTAAATTGAATCTTGGCCTGAAGAAAGATTCAGTAGATATTACACGAACGTCATAACTTTGTTCGCTCTCCGATTGCTCTAGATATTTAATTTTTCGTGTTTGTTTACTTGTTTGTACTGAATAAACTCAAAAACGAAAAAATCTTTCACTCATAATCATAGGAAGCTTAGTGACATAGAGTTATTTTTATCCCGGAATTCTCAAGGCAACTCTGAATATTAATATCTAAATATCAATTTAACTAAACTGCGGGGTATCGACAAAATCAAATACAAAAGCAATTTGTCTGAGCAAACCAGGACATCTGAACTTTAGGGTATAATTCTCCAAACTAAGATTACAAAGCGTAAGTGTACTTAAAGCACGTAAAAACGCCAAAATGGCACCGTGAGTCAAAACTAAATGACCACTAGTCATTCAAAATATCTAACAGCTATTCACCAAAATATCAAGCTGAAGGATGTTCACAGATGAACAACTAACTAGTATTAATATACTTACTCGTAAATGGGAGAGGCTGACCAATTTACAGATATCAACCCCCAGCTCAAACCGTTATGCAGGCACGCACAAAGGAATTTCCTAAATTGAGGAGAAAAGGGTGTAATGGGGAATAAAGTCTGTAAGTACAAAGACATTACGTATTTTAACATAGTCTTATGAAGGTCAAATCTGTCAGGTCGGTAGTTTAAAATACAAGATACGCAAATTGACATTGCGAAAATTCCTATAGAATGTTTCCCCAAGTAGAACTAACAAAAGATAAAGGAACCAGCGGAGCTAGGATGCGCAACACGATAAAATTTTATCGAGGCATTTTATCGATTTTCGTCGACATATTATATCGTCTTGTCTACCAGTGGTAAAAAATGTTAACCGAATCAAGTCTTAACTCAATACCCCACTACTGCACTTTTTTGCTTGGACGCCCACAAATATTTGTCGTATCGACAATTTTATCTTTCGTTCGATAAACATATCGTGGCGCGCATCGCATCCTAGCTATGCAGAAGAAGGTGAGGCAACTCTTATGAAACTGTTCATACCGACACTTTGTTTGGATTTGTAATTAAAAGGAGCTATTAATTTTCCCTTGTATATTCTTTAACAGATGTCACGTCTAAGATCGATTATCTAGATTACATGGTGGAGTACACAGCGGCAGTTTCCTATGTCGAGACTCTAAGATAGGTTGGACAGGTTTGATAAGATTAGAATTGCATCACCTTACAATATACTACACCGTACCTAATTAAGAAATAGTAATTTTACAAAAGGTAATAACACCCGCCACCGAATGTGATGCAGAAAAGTTTAAAAGACGATAAGAGTTAATAGTACATTGTCATCCTAGGGGTGAAAGTAACTTATTTAGTCCCTCGATCTGTTGGCGCCTTCGCTACGCTCGGGCGCCAAACCCCGTCTCGGGACTAAATAAGTCTTTCTCCCGAGGATAACACTGTGCTTTTCATTACGAATGCAAGGAAAGTCAAAATAAAAATAGGAATTAGCTAAAGAAAAAAATGAGTGAATTTTATTTTACATAAATCAACCATTATAGTACGGGAGATACCGATGCTAATTCGGGAGCGACTCGAGCGTCGTTGGGACCTATTGGGTTTTGAAGATTAGGAGATATAAACAAAATAAGGTCATATGATATTTTTCCATTCACCGGTGGGTTTAGCTTCTACAGGCTTTCAAAAATGTAAAAAAAAATATTAAAATGGAAATACTCGAGCGCGTCAGATATTGTAGTTTAGATACTCCAAGGTGTCTCTGATATCGAAAATATATTCATCTGCCGATTTGCGTGGTGGGGGTGGCCATCCGGAAGTGGAGAAAATGAAAAAAAAAAACATTTACTCGAGCGCGTCAGATATTCAAAGGGGATGTTAAGTGAGCCCTAAAAATGCACCCCTTCGAAAATCTGCCAATTTGGAGGTGACGCAAGGTAGTAGCGAATTTTTGAAAATGCAAAAAAAAATCTCAATTTTGAAATACTCGAGCGTGTCAGATTATTTTACAGAAGGTTCAGCTTGCACTCCAAGTTATGTTGGCTTAAAATCTGACAATAATTTTGAGGGGTATTATTAATCTGACTGCTAGAAACAAAAATTATGATTTATTTTTAAGATTTTTTTTTCTTTCTGACGTGTAAGTTTAATAACTTTATGAGCTATTTCTTGTTCACAAAAAACACACTTTATATTTCTATGAAATATGTAAAAGCTCACAAAATATTATTCACAAAACTAACTTTAAAGCACAAACAAGCCAGAGCGTTTTACATATAATAACATGAACGCGTTGTTTTGTGATGAGCTTTATTATAAAATATATATAATTACATTAAAGTGAAAGGTTATAGGTGAACCTATAGTTTGATGTAATACTTACCTTAACTTATTTTAATATGTATTTTAACCGACCAAAAAAAGTTATAATTTGACACGTTTAGCGCCGTGATATACTGTGATGACATTATGGCGACGGAAAGTAGTGTGAGGACGGTGCGAGAGAGTGAGAGATAGAGAAAAAGTAAAAGAGAAAGAAAGACAGAGATATGAATAGGTACATGTTTCACTGCAGCTGCTCGTTCGATTCGAAGACGATTTTTGTTTCTTCGGCTTATGAAAATCGGCAGATTATATTTTTCCCGCTATCCTTGAGTTATTTACTTTAAAATAAAAAATAAATCAACTGCGCTCGAGAATGTCGAAGTTGCGTTTTTTTTTTGCAAGTTTGTGATCCTCTAACTCCCTTACGTCACGTTCAAATGGTCAGATTATTCATATACACACTTCTCACTATGTAATTAACCCACCATATCTTAATCTGACGCGCTCGAGTATTTCGAGTTATCAATTTTTTTTTACTAATCTGATCGGTTATTCTAGACGCACCCACCAGTGTAGAGGGCCTATATTTGGTGGAGGTACTCAACATGGTGCAAGGTACCCCCCTTATGTTCATCTGACGCGCTTTAGCTAATCCACAAATCCCCTCTTGGCGGTCCGTACTATTAGGTGTGCTACTGGTCAGTAAGTATGCTCCCTATGACAAAAAAAAAACTTGAGTTTCTGCAGTATCCAGCTGTCAGTTGAAAGCGATTCTCCCTAGGGCTGAAAAGTGTTACTTTCAACCCGCTTCTCAGGCAACTTCAGACCTACTTTCCGAGTATGAGTAATGAAAAATATATTTGTTTTAAGAGTTGCATGTTCCGGGAGTTCAACTCAACATCAAACTATTTAAATTCGTAATCTATCTAAAGTTACTTCACAATCACAATATAGTATAAAACAAAGTCACTTTCCGATGTCTGTCCCTATGTATGCTTAGATCTTTAAAACTACGCAACGGATTTTCATGCGGTTTTCACCAATAGATAAGAGTGATTCACGAGGAAGGCTTATATCTATATTATATCCTGAAATTTCCGCAGGAACTATGAAATAACCGCGGGTGAAACCTCGAGGGGCGGCTGGTCGTATTATAAATGTGAAAATTTGGATGGATGGATGTTTGTTACGCGATCACGCCATAACGACTCAACGGAACTGAATGGATTTGGAACAGTGAGTGATATACTGTAATAGGACATAGAACTCCGAAAGTAACGCGGGTGAAATCGCTAGGAACACTTAGTATTGTACAAAAGCGAAAGGCTACTGACTCACTGACTGAACACTTAACCCGAAAACCACTTGATCAAAGAAGTTGAAATTTGGCAAATAGTCAGCTCATGGGTAGGAAACGTCAGCTAAGAAAAGATTAACAGTTTTCCCGCAGGAAATCCCTAATTAACGCGAGTGAAACCGCAAGCAATAACTACCTATTTATTTATATATACTAGCTGTCCCCCGCGGTTTCACCCGCAGTAATTTCAGAGTTCCCGCGGGAATTCCGGATTACAATATAGCCAATGTTACTCAGGGATAATGTTGCTTTCAAATGGTGAAAGAATTTTTGAAATCGGTCGAGTAGTTTTTGAGTTAAATCGTAACAAACAAACAGAAAATCAAATCTTTCCTCTTTATAATATTAATATAGATATTTAGCTAGAGACCTACTAGTCGAATAGATACATAAATACCTGGGTGCTAACTCCGCAATACATTGACATATTATATATTTACGTCATTAAAGAACGCAAGACCCAGCCTCATAACGATATTGAAACCAATCTGTTTTTCAATCATACCCGATAGGTTGGCCGCGACGGGTCATTTCAATATAACACATAGTTTGAAGCTTATTTTCAGGGACTTAAGAACTATTTTAACACTATTGCGAAATGACAAATTGCAATTGATTGACGCAGCACAGTTTTTGATTTGAGTTAGTAATCAATCACAGACATCAACAAAGCTGTTATTTTATAATTTCTAAAACAGTCTCATTGGCAAAATTAAATGCGATAAATGCCATAATTGAAGAAGAAGAAATGATAATATCATTAAAACTGCCTACTGATTTTGCCTTTTGATTAAAATGCATGTGAAAATATGGTAGATACCTAGCCTACCTATAACAAAAAATTAATTCTTAAAATTTTTCACCGTCTGAATCGACTGTCTGGACCGATTTTAACGGAACTCTCACTGATAGAGATAGCAGATGTTATAAGGAGTAACATGGGCTACTTACTTTTATTAGAATTTCTATTCCTTGTTTTTATCCTTTACAGTATCTTGTCTTCTGTACTCACCCCTGATAACGTGTTTGCGAAATTTTATGACAATCGATTCAGTAGTTAAGGCTTTAACAAACAAACAGACTCTCATCAATATTTAAATATTAATAGGTTTACAAAATGTGGAAGATCAAGGTTGCTTCCAACCTAAACCTTGAACAAACTAGTGACATTTAACTAAAATCCGAAAGGATGATAAATGCGAGTCTTTGCGTAGACTCATACGTTATGTGTGTAATATATTTAGCTGCAGACTGTTTCCCGCGGTTTCACCCGCGTTAATTTCGGAGTTACCGCGGGAATTTCGGGATAGAAAGACCCTATGCCGTTTTCTGTACCGCTAACAACGCGTATGCAAAACTTTATGATGATCGGTTGAGTAGTTAAGGTATGAGTAACACACAGACAGAGTTACTTTCGCATTTAAAGTACTATAAACTATTGTACAGATGGATGAGTCAATTATTTGTTAATATTGAACAGTACATCACCCACCACAGAGAGAATATTAAGTAGGTAAACGAAACCAGAAAAGTAAATGAATAATTTATATGTAGGTACTTACATGATATTATCGATGGTTAAAAAGCTAATTTATCAAAGCAACATTAAAAAAAAAAAATTGAGTTATACAATGTATACAACATATGTATACATAATTATTAATTACATAGATATATATACGAGTAGGTACGTATATTTATCAGCGATCTATTCTTCATCCATTAAACATGGTTTCTTTACGGGCATGTTTTTGGTTGTTTATTGTTTAACCATACTCTGGAGATTGGATGCATTTTGAGCTTAGGGGGCATCTATTAACTACCTGAGGTGATTTGGCGATTTTTGGACACCCCCTCCCCTCTTTCTCCGTGGTTTCTCTGTACTGAGTTTATTTATTTATTGTTACATGTATTTCGAAAAATTAAGCTCGTAAATGTATCTATCACCGGAATCGTGAATTCACGTGCGAATGCTCATACATTTTTTAAGCATTCACATGGGGATCTTGCAATCCCGTGTGCGAAAAGTAATTCGAGCGATTCAAAAATACGGCCCCAGATCATCGGGTGAATTTGTGGGGAGCAGCTAAGTCAGTCATCCATAAATAAATACATATTATGTATCAAAATGCATATTATTATAAATATAATCAAAGTTCGGCGTTTGAACAAGCGCATGCGCACTGCATACGTGACGGCAGTCACGTGACGTTAAATCAACGGCCAATAGAACAGAGCGGCGGCGGGGGCGCGCCGCTGACGCACGGCTGACGCAACTTGACGCAACCAAATTGTGATTAAAAAAATACGGATATAGGATCGAAATTCTTATTTAGACATAGACATAGTATCTTTACCTGGGCCCTTATTCACTATGACCAATAACATTTCTTGCCCATAACGCGCTTCCCAAAAACGCAATGCCATGCCAGACGTTCCAGAGTGCCCAAATATTAGAAATTATTATTCTCTCTGCAATTAGAAACGTTGTAAATTACTTTTTATGGAGTGAAACTTCTTTGAGAACGAGGGAAAGACAATTTTTGTGACGCGTTATCTTTACACGCCGTGTTATGGTCATAGTGAATAAGGACCCAGTCCAGGTACCTATTATACTATGACTAGGTCACTAAAAATCCCTACTAATATTATAAATGCGAAAGTCTGTCTGTCTCTGTGTCTGTCTGTTACGCTTTCACGCCTTAACGGCTCAACCGATCATCACGAAATTTTGCATACACGTCAGAGGAGCAACAAGGGACATAGAGTAAGTACTTTTTAACCCGGAATTCCCTCGGGAACTTCGAAATTATGGCGGGCGAAACCGCGGGGTACAGCTAGTAAAATATAAATAGGTAAACGGGTGTAGCCAAAGAGGTAGGATCTAGCCCCTAAAAGTTTGTGGGCACAGCGATCCGAAAATCGGCCAAGTGCGAGTCGTACTACAGACTCGGTTACCTTCAATGCATTTTGTGCATTTGTAGTAGTAGCTTTGGACATTTCACCCTTATCTTTTCATCTTTAGCTTTTTTGGTACCAAATTTTATTTTTTATTTTTCACATGTTTGCTATGAACCTAGACCAACCTGTTGAATTACATAATTAGATGTCTACATAAAATATGTATACCTACCTACATAAAATTTTAAATTCTACACCTCTGATACAAGACAACCACTCGATATTATATCCTTTTGCCCAGCTATAACTTGATTTGTTAATCTAATTGAAATACATCTACATAATAATATGTTAATTTCCAACTGCTGATAGTTCAGTTTGTCAAAATTGCCCTTTAGTTTTTTTCTAAGACGTGGTTTAATGCAGATTTCATAACTTGTTCAGAGACAATGCAGAGCTATTAATTTAGACAAGTTATGTGTAATAACTGTCTTCTTTTGTATAGAGTAAAAGACTAGAACTTGTAGAATTTGCAGATTCAGTGTAGTTTTAATGTGAAATAATTTATATGATATCAACACACAATTTGAAAAGTAGGTATATATGGATAATGGTGAAAAAAAAAAATGGTGGATCAGTGAAAAGTGTGGTCAAGCACCTGGAAAGGTCATGTAAATAGAAAAAAAGTAGTTTTGAGAACATGTACGATTTAGCAGGTAAATCGTTATGATCGTAGAATAATGACAGTTTTGAGAAGAAAAATAAAGCATGTGATTTTTTTGAGAAAATTGTATAATAACGATTTAATATTTCTATTCCATTTAAAAATCAACTCTATTTTATACTTGTATGTCAAGTTTCATAATTACATATTTAGATGTAAAAATGTAGGCAATGTTGAAAAAATTAGATCCATCACTTTTCTATGACTATGACAAATTTGAAATTACCTATATTATTCGTAATAATTTGCTTTAATACTTAAAAACAATGATGTATAATTTGTACCATTTAGTTTATTATTATATAGGTATTATATCTGTTATTCATTTTTGGTGTTATAGTTTAAATAGATAGGTATAGCAACTCATGAATCTAATAAGACCATGATTTCAAAATGCAAACCTGAAAGCAAACTGCATAACTTATTGAAAATTATTTGAACAAGGAATTTGCAATAATGACTATCTAGTGATATTTCATACAATATAATAGGTAATCAACTTAAATAATATAATAAAATTAAGGAAAACAATCACATTTGTTACAATACGAAATATGTAGATATTTTTGTGGCCAAATAATCAATGTTAGAAAATTGTTGACGAAAAAATATATTTTTGAAACACAGCCTAGCTACCTAGCTAATAGTACGAAAATCGGAAAACAAAAATACTCACAGGAAATTTATTTGAAGATCGAAATCGGCCACTCGCAAAAATAACTTCACAGCACAAATTCTATTCTCAACGACTTCAAACAAAATCAATATTAATGGTACCTACCACTTCAAATGGCTAATATTATATTTTACTTTAATGTTATAGCTAACGTATAGCAGATCTAGCTTACAATAAAGATATGACACCGAAAATCTGAGAAATACTTCGAACAATTCGGATAATTGACAACGGTTATATCGCGATCGCAGTCAAGTCCTGATGTCAAACAAACAGCTGATCTGCGCACAGATGTCGCAGAAAACAGGTGTCAAATTGTCATAGACAAATTACAGAAGATTACGAATAAATCGATCGTTCACATTCGCGCAGCGTCGACATTCTTTTTTACCGCCTCGTCTAGTTCATTCTCCGTCTACGTTTTTTACCGTTTTCTAATAGCTAGGGACGTAGATGGTTCTCCGTCTACGGCTAGGGAGCTGGTGGCAATTTAGGCATATGATTTCATCGTCGTTGATACTAAGACGTAATGTAGTCTGGACTTATATTAACTAGAAAAAATAGGTGGCGAGCTCAAGTACCTCTGATTTTTTTTTATAAATAATTTTAAGTGTTTATAAAAAAACACATTAAATCATACATCTAAATTGCCGCCAGCTCCCTAGCTATGTGTTTTTGCCTAACAGGCCCAGGGTGTAACAAACATATTTTTGAAACACAGCCTAGCTACCTGTAGCTAGGTGTATTGGACAAAAAGGGCAAAAACAATTAAACGTGTAAATAAGTGTCAGGGCGGAAACTGTAGGTTATATATTACTTATAATATAGGTACCTACATGAAACCCTTACTAATACGATAAATGCGAAGTGAGTTTGTTCGTTTGTAACGCTTTCACGCCTTAACGGCTCAACCGATCATCATGAAATTTTGCATGCACGTTTTCAGGTGTACAGAGAAGGACATAAGGTACTTTTTATCCCGGAATTACCGCGGAACTCCGAAAAAACCGAGGGTTATCAGTTCATAGCTATGTACATCTGCAAAATTTAAAACTCGGTAGTTGACTTTTGGTAATAGAGAAATTGTTGAACATTGATCTCACTGCTATAATGGTCTAGGTCAATAAGTGAATTGAATTGAATTGACCTCACTAGAGGTCAAGATAATAAAAAACATGTAAATATAATTTTTATGTAATTATCCATTTATTTAGATACCTATAATAACAAATATGTACAGTTCTCTCTAATCACTATTTTAAGACAATATTTCTGGTAAGTAGGTAAAAGAAGCATTTCTAAACGCGTTGCGCCTCGGTGAAAAAAGATCGCCCTACATTACAAAAATCTTTGGTAACCCTTACCGACACTCTTAACTCTAGCAATGTAATGGAATATACAGAGTTGTATCTCTTTATTTTTTTTTCAATACTAGCTATTCCCCGCGGTTTCTCCCACCACCAAGGGCACCAGGCACCAGGCATTCCACTCGCAGGCCGCAGCAGACTGTGTACCCGTACTTTTTGTAAACTTTCATGTTAAAAATTATAATATCGATATTTACTGAGTGATCGTGCAAAATCGTAAAACTCTTTCAAGGTTCTTGGCAAGTGAACGTAGTGATTATTTACTAACAATAAGCTGTTTTGGCAGTCTACTTAGTACTTACTACTTGAATAGGTACATAGTTAGTTAGTACCTTTTGGTTCCTTGGTAATAACTTCATTAAGGTATAGACACACTGACACCTGTGTTACTTAACATTATAATATATATTATGGTATTATGTAACATTGAAAAACAATTTTGTCACCTATTCCACTAGGAATAGTGTTAGTGTTAAAAATGTTGTATACATAAACAAAATCCATGGAGGATGACCAAAACCTTATAGCAACATTGCATAAGGACTTTACTTTGCAAAAATGTTTCTTAATCCTCACACATTAGTACTAGGACTTTGCAAGTTTTTATTATTTGGTTAGTTATGTTGACGGCTTTTGAAAATCCAAATTCTAATTAGTCCGTCAGTTAGAAAGTAAAAAAAGGGACGCGTATTTTTTGCTTTTTCCAATTAAGATATAGGATAGGGGCTCATGACGTCATTAACATTATAAGCCCCCATACAAACTGCACCGGGTAGTGTAGTGACGACACGCGAAATTTCAACTCAATGTATCGCCGTTATTTTTTGAGTGCGTAAAAAAAAATACGTGTCCAATATTTGTAATTAATCTACACGACGGCTTACAAAAAAGTTAACTCTACAAGCCCATTCACATTCCCACTGGAGCCATATTCGTGCTTTTGTTTTAAGACTAGCTCCTCTGCGCCTGCGCCTGCGCCTGCGCCTGCGCCTGCGCCTTGGGCCGGCCGTCCCTGGTGAGCTTGAGGTGCACGAGCCGCGTGTGCGTGCCGAGCGCGCTGCCCTGCGCGAACTGGGCGGGGCAGCGCGCGCACTGGAACGGCCGCTCGCCGGTGTGCGTGCGCATGTGCTCCTTGAGGATCTGGTTGCGCTGAGCGGACATGTATAATAATAATAATCCACTTCACAACACACAGATCTACTTGATACCACAGTAAGCTATAAGCTTGTGTCGTGGAAACCAAGCAAACGTGGTATATACTAAACATATTATTACATATATATTTACTATAGATATATATATATATATATTTACTATATATATATATATATATATATATATATATATATATATATATATATATATATATATATATATATATATATATATATATATATATACACACCCAGACTGGAAAATGGAACCCTGTGTTCAGTCCACCCCCACCGGGAATTGAACCCGGAACCTCTTGATTGGCGGACAGGCGATATCAAGTGGAATACAGTAGGTACAGTACAGTACAACAGGCAAGCGGATTCAAGACAAATTGTAAAGGATGAAAAGGAGTTTTTTGGCGGGAATCAAAGATGGCGTCATTTATTTTCATGTCGATAAAAAATGGTTAAAAATGGATTTTGTTGTGTTATAAGGTGCTGTATTAGACAATAATTTTCACAGGAACAGTTTCAGACCTGCTTAAGAAGATAATGACATTTCGAGCTGACTTCTTCGGTTTCCTCCAAGAGCTCCGAGAAACTTCTTGCAAGCTATAATAGTACCGTGGCTTGCAATTTCAACTTGAAACTGAAAATTTTTACTTGAAACTGACTAAATGCAGTAGGCGAAAGTTCACAAAAAAGAAGAAAGAATAAAATAATGAAAAGGGTCAATCGAAGGTATGGAATGGTTCTAATATGTAAAACTGAAAAACAATTTGTTTGATATAGTAAACATAGACCATGAATCATGATGAATCTAATCAATACATATATGTATAAAATTTTAACAGGTCGATGTCTGTACTACATGGGAGATAAATAAGAAAAATAAATTTAGGCAACTTTATGAGTGATATAGAAGACAAGAATACAGTTTTTATCATTTTTGTCTGTCTGTCTGTCTGTCTGTGTGTTTGTATTCGTGCTACGCAAAAACTGCTGAACCAAATTGAATGCGGTTTTTTTTGTATTGCTAAGAATCAAACTTACATGAGTATCTACTCATGTTTCGATTTTTTTTTAAATGCTGGTCATTCTACTAATATTATAAATGTGAGTGTGGATGTTTGTTACTCAATCACGCAAAAACGGCTAAACGGATTTGGATGAAAGCATGCACGTAGTCAGGGGTACAGAGAGGGTACTTTTTATCCCGGAATTCCCGCGGGAACTCCTAAATTATTGCGGGTGAAACCGCGGGGCACAGCTAGTTCTAAATAAATTGTATCGCGGACTCGTTATAAGGATACAAGGGCCCAAATATGGCGTCTAAAATTCCCAAATCATATCTTAAACTTGGGCGACTTCTGGAGAATGAACATCAAGAGAAGTATTGATACCATAATTTGTGTTCGTGGCAAACGACATATTCTCCTAGTACCTAATAGCTACTATATTATTGTGGCTGTCACAAACTGTGCGCTAATTCTCATACACTGAGTCTGTCTTTTAAGTCCCACCAAAATATTCTTTATTTGGGCATTTCAGAGTTTTATCACATTAAAGAACCTTAAGATCCCTTAGGCCCTTCGTCCACGCGTCGACTCGCTCTCGACTCGATTGATACGCGACTGAAATTTCAATTTGCGTATGCTACGTGTTCTCGACCTACACTCGTCCACGCGTCGACTCGACTCGGACTCTACCAAAGACATTTTACTTTGAGTATGTTCCGAAATGCACTGCGAGCACTGTAAGCTATGACGTCAATTCAGTATACTGCGAAGCGGTTCCTATAAAGTTAGCTATACTGATGTATCCTGGTTGCTGTTTAAAACGGAACGGCAGTTGACCAGATATTGATTCGAAGTTGATCGCGTAATCAAACCACTAAGAGTACCTTGTCGGAAAGCGCCAGTGCTCACAAGTCACAGTACAAAAATGGCGACGATTATGACGTCATACCGCCTACTGCGGATACTGCGGCAGTATACTGGAAGTTATATCGGATCGAATTTCTCGTCACTGCGAAGGGTGCTATCAGCATATAACGGAAGCGGAACGATTCGTATGACACTCTAGTTGCGCGCGACTAGCAAGCCAAGTCGCGCGCAACTGGTACGAAGGTTGCCGAAAATGTATGGCGGAGACTTCCGAGCGACGCTTATGACGCTCGCATCATACTCGAGGCGCGAGCGAGTCGACGTGTGGACGAAGGGCCTTACGGTCGCACTAAGAGTCGACTTTAATGATTACTTAGTTAAGTATAGATTTTTAAAATAAAACTGCTGCAATCAGAGACGTTCAGTAAATTAATGTTAATTGGCATTTAATGAGATTTAACTTAATTAGTTAAATGCCAATTAACATGAATTTATTAAACTTGTCTGATTGCGGCAGTTTTGTTTTAAAAATCTATACTTAACTAAGTAATCATTAAAGTCGACTCTGAGTGCGGCGGTTAGTGTGTCGCAAGTTCGCTACCACGCCATACTCACGTCGAACACTTTGTCGCACAGCGTGCACGGGTACTTGAGAGGCCGCTTGTAGCCCTCGTGGCTCAGGCGCTTGTGCTCCGTCAGCGACCATCCGTTCACGTAAGCCTGGTGAATATAAGCGTCATCTCTTTAGCGGGGTTAGCCAAGTTGACATTCTGCAATCGTTGACGCATAGAAAACATAAGTAACGAATCGTCATATCACTTGGTCAGCCAATCAAAACTCTAGTTTTCAAGTGGTCACGTAACGCTAGAGTTTTGATTGACTGACCAAAGTTAGTTATCTATGCTTTAACGATTGTAGAATGGCAACTTGGCTAACCCCGTAGTTCTTGAGTTTTATTGTAATAATATTAAAAATTACCTATATATTATACTATAGATATATAAACACATCCAGACTGGAAAATGGAACCCTGTGTTCATCACACAAAGTCCACCTCCACCTGGAATCGAACCCGGAACCCCTTGATTAGCGGGCAGGCATGGTGACCTCTGCGCCAATCGGGTCGTCAAAATTGTGTTGGGCATATTACACAATATTACAGGCAAATTATGCAAGTATGGCTACTCTCATTCATTCTCTTATCACTGTGTTGTGGTTTTGGATCACTGTTGAGTTGAATGATTTTTATTTTTTAGTCCGTCTTGTAGATTATTAAAAAAATATTGGACACGTATTTTTTTTTACGTAATCAAAAAATAACGGCGATATATTGAGTTGAAATTTCGCGTGACGTCACTATTCTGACAGTTTGTATGGCGGTTTTAGCGGTTAGTGACGTCACGACCCCCTCACCCTAAACTTTAATGCGCTTTATCTCTGTATATTTTAATTTATTTAAAAAAGCAAAAAATACGTGTCTATTGTTTTTTTTATTTTCTAACTGACGGACTAATTAGAATTTTGATTTTCGAAAGCAGTCCACATCCCCATTAGTGAGTCAGTGTTGTGTAAATTTTGTATATCTTACCCTGTCGCACTTGTCGCATTGAAATGGTTTGATTTTGAGATGGACGCTGTTGGTGTGACGCTCTAGGTCTCGCTTGATGGAGAATCGTTTCTCGCAGTGGGCGCACGCAAGCCTGACAATAATTTAAATGTAACTACGTATTATAAGCTCTTGTTCACCATACTTGACTTTCGGAATTCTTTCAAAAACCCATTGTAGAAAAAATAAAACATTTTTTGGACCCAAGAGCAAAAACAATTCGAGTAGTTCCATGTATTGCAAGAAGGTCAGTTATTATGAGCTATATAAAAATAAAAAGTAAATATAAACTTGAATGTGTCGTATCTGAGGCGCGTTCCGTGGATTCGCACGAATGCACTCGAACGCGCTCGAGCGTGCTCGATACCCGTTCTGTGGCTTGGTTAAATTTTACTCTGACAGCTGTGAGAGCGTAGTTTCACCCGTTCCGTGTCTCAGTATGCAGCAACCAAACAACCATCTCCGAAGCAGATTAATTTTCCCTCTGGCAGCTATGTATTGTTTAAGAAGTGTCAAAGTTTGCGCCAAAAACCGGATTCGTCGAAAAAGAAATCAATCGGAGTTCTTACGAACAAAGGGGAGGTGTCGTAGTCACAAAAAGTTTATAATTGGATGTAAAACAGTCTTATTTGCAATGTGAGTTGGGAGAAAACAAATGACGCCTGAAATTTCAAATATTTTGAGGTTATAAAAACAATTCGATCGTTCTGTGGCTTGGTTGCAACTCAAACGAGTGAAATTTTAATCGAACAACTGCGCCCAAACCCACGGAACGCACACCTGGGCTTCGTTTAAGAACAAAACTTTGTCCGTTACGATTTGTATATTCTAGACAAAGAAACATTTTATTATTATATAACATGTGTTTACATGATTTCGGTGATTCAGTGATATTGCTAGATCTTAACAGCAGCCTATTTGTTGTACACAACTTACGGCAGCTCATTGTAGGTGACGTGAGGCGACGCTGTTTTCAAGTGATGCTTCAATATCGCGTCCGTTTTGAAACTCCTGGATACAGTAAAAATATGTAAATGTAAAAAAAAAAAAAACAGTAAAGAAAAAAGTATGTTTACATAATGCGAAAGTGAGTTTGTTAGTTTGTTTACATAGGGTACTTTTTATCCTGGAGTTGGCAACTCCGAAATTAACGCGGGTGGAACTGCATTTGACGCGGGTGAAACCATCGTAATATGCTTTAATATTATCAATGCGCTTTATTTCTGTATATTTTAATTTATTTGAAAAAGCAAAAAATACGTGTCTGTTGTTTTTTTATTTTCCAACTGACGGACGGTCTAATTAGAATTTTGACTTTCAAAAGTAGTCAACATCCCCATTAAAGTGTGCGTCCACTGGAGCTCAACGCACTTGTCGCACTCGACGCAGTAGTAGTCGCGCCGCAGCGAGTGCTTGACGCGGTGCTGGCTGAGCAGCGAGGGCATGCCGAAGCGCGCGCCGCACGTCTCGCACACGTGCCGCCGCCGCGCCGCGGCCGCACCGGCACCGGCACCGGCACCGGCACCGGCCGGCAGCTCCGATGCGTGCCGTCTGTCAGGGATACGGATACTCACTGTTATACTGAAGCGTCAGGAGATCGATTTATGAATCTTTACTGCACTGTGCTCGTATCGGCTGATTGTAAATAAAAGAAACTGTTTCTGACAAATCTATAGTTGTTTATTTCTGTGTTCACGAGCTTACTGTGTAGTACTTAAAGTTAGTTTACAAGGTGCGCGAGCGCACGCCGCAGAGGCTAGGAGGGGTCTGTCGAGACCGCGGCTCGCATTCATTAGCATAACCAAAAGTAGTGCGTCAGCGTACAAGATTGCTGAGACGCTACATCATTCCCCCCTTTTTCTAAAATTTTTGAGGAACAAAAAATTTTCCAAAACCTGTTACGCTAAAATTTATATAAAACAAAACAAAACGCATACACTATACCCTTAAATTAAAACATTCACATTTCGCGCGACCGTCTCACTTTTCGCTAAACAATAACACGGTGTATCATTACATGAGTAGGTACATGGTCGCTTATTGCGCTCTCTATGTTACAGAGTTATACATTGAATTTCTTACCATTCGATATACTATATAAACATTAACATCTTATACCTATAGTATACGACTACAAATTCGCGACGACACTTAGGAAACACCAAACTAATACTTATACACTGTCTGAGCAGATGATACTTCCGGGCTAGGGCGAGGTTTGTCAACGACCCGAACCATGTCTAGGGTGGAGTTGATGTCCTTTACTAATAACTTCTTAGCCCGGTGACACCCATATCTACAGCCACATACGATTACGATGACTACTGCCAGGGTAATAATTACTATGCTGGAAACTCCAAAAAGTTCAATTTTCCTTTCCAGGGCTGCGTCTACATTTGCGTTGTTCGCTATAACTACTTCTGAGTTCTTGCTTTGCGGATTCCCCATATTTAATAAAATAATGCTCATAAGAACCACTTGAACGCGCTCTAATGCGTTGTATGTCTCTTCCTAAGTGTCGGTCGACGAATGCCAAAATTACTAAAAACTTATAAAAGAAAACTAATGACATCTATTAAATTGTTAAATTTGCAATCCAATTGAAAAGTCATTGCTCCAAAAAATAAAAATATATGCTAACTCATCATTGTGTCAAAATGCACAACTGGCCAGTTTGTACATTGCAACACAATAACGTTTTATGCAATATTCTGTACCTAATCTAGAACACTAAACATGCAAACCATACATTCTTAAAAAATAGATTTTATAATTAAACACATAGTACACAAAGACTCTGCAATATTATATAGGTATTCTCATAATATTACCATACATGTGTGATTGCGTAATGTACGACGCAAAAAACGCTGCGCTGCGAATAACTCTTCGCGAGTATCATCGCATGCAGTGATGCTACGCTTTCAACAAAACAAAATATTGAACGAACGTAATGTCGTGAACACAAGTGTTATCTAATACATATATATTACTGACAAAAAAATACTGAACAAAAGTAATATCGTAGACGAAAGTGTTACATATTAAGTATCTATATTATTAACAATCTATGTCGTCGAAAAATCGTGTTCTCTTCACTACTCGTCCACTTCGCGTTACGTAAGGTAATTTCTCCTTAGAGGAAACAGGATTTTTCGAACGATTCTTATTTACTATAACATCTGGAGTAACATTTAAATTTCCATCGTTTTCTACCACTGACTCGTCATCCAGTACAAAAGCTGGTTTCAATCGATCGATCGAAATGCATGTTTCTCTGTTCGGAAATTCGACTACATAATGCTTGTCTCTCCTTCTTATGACGCGGTAAGGGCCTTCATAAGGAGGTTGTAACGGTTTACGGACGAAATCGTTCCGAACGAAAACATATTTACACGTTTTCAACTCTGGATGAATAAAGGTAGTACGTTTCCTATTACTTCGAATAGAGGTTCTAAAGTTGCGTATTGTTTCTCGCAATTTACCTACATATGTTAGTATATCGTATTCTTGATTCGGAGAATAAAAATCACCTGGTAACCTCACAGTTTTTCCGTACGTTAACTCTGCGGCGCTATATCCGGTATCACTCCTAACAGCTGTTCGCAAGCCTAATAAAACTGTAGGTAATTCGTCAATCCAGGAATTTGAATCTAATCTAGCCATTAAAGCTACTTTCATCGATCTATGCCATCTCTCCACTATTCCATTACTCTGTGGATGGTACGCTGTGGTACGTATCTTTTGTATACCCATTACCTTCATTAATTCCTTAAACAAATCGCTCTCGAATTGCCTGCCCTGGTCACTCGTAAGTTTAACAGGACAACCAAAACGTGAAATCCATGTCTCGAATAATGCTTTCGCTACGTTTTCAGCTGTAATTTCTTTCAAAGGAATGGCTTCCGGCCATCTGGTAAATCTATCAATTATCGTAAGGCAATACCTAAAACCATCTTCAGAGATTCGCAACGGGCCTACAATATCTATGTGTATGTGCTCGAATCTATCCTGTGTGGGAAACTGTCCCAAGTCTGAGATAGTATGTCTCTGAATTTTCGCTTTCTGACATGCTACACAGGTCTTGGACCACCTGCTTACATCTTTATTCAGCCCTGGCCAGAAATACTTCTGCGAGACTAATTTCTTTGACGCTCTAATGCCAGGGTGGCTTAAATTATGTACACTATCAAAAGCTTTCCGCCTGAAATTTTCAGGTAAATAAGGACGAACTCTATCTGTTGAAATTTCGCAATAGATCGGTTTATTACATATCGGACTTTGCAATTTCTTTAAGCGTACGTGACTATTACATTGTTTTCCAGTCGCTAGAATATGTGTAATATAATCGTCTGCTTCCTGTGCCGTGGCTAATTCTAGGTAGTCGATAGGCGCTGGACAAAACAACTCGGCGACACGTGAAAGCGAGTCAGCAACTACATTGCTCAACCCAGTAACGTGTCGGATGTCAGTTGTGAACTCACTAATAAACAATAAATGTCTCATGCGCCTCGGCGTTTCATTACTACTATTCAATTTTGAAAAAACGTAAGTCAAAGGTTTATGATCAGTAAATATAATTAATTCTCTACCCTCGAATAACTTCCTGAAATACTGAACTGCCATGTAAATTGCTAAAAGTTCGCGATCATAAGTACTATACTTCCTCTGTGTATCCGACAACTTCTTAGAGAAATAACCTAACGGTAACCATTTTCCGTCAATCTGTTGTTGTAATACCGCACCTACACAAGTATCTGATGCGTCACACATTAAAGATATGGGAACATCGCAACGAGGATGTGACAATGTAACTGCCTTTTGCAGGTCGAGCTTACATTTATCAAACGCTTCGTTCGCTTTACTATCCCACTGTACCTTAGTCTTATCGCGTTTCTTCGAATGATGTATATACTTATTAAGTTCCATTTGCGACTCTACTGCGTGTGGAATGTGTCCTCTATAAAAATTAACCATACCTAAAAATCGCCTTAATTCTTCAACCGTCTGAGGTTTAGGAAAATCTATTATCGCCTGCACTCTGGACTGCAAGGGTGTAATGCCACTACGGGTGACTTCAAATCCCAAAAAACTTACTTTTTCCTGTCCAAATTCGCATTTCGAGAGATTAATAGTAATTCCGAATTCGCTAAACCTCTTGAATATAGCCTCTAGATGCTCTACATGCTGTTGTTCGTTATCGCTAGCTATGATTACGTCATCAATATAGGAAAACAAAAAATCTAACCCTGCTAGTACAGTTGTGCTCATAAATCGCTGAAACGTTTGAGCTGCGTTCCTTAAACCGAAACTCATTCTGGTGAACTCGAATAATCCGAACGGTGTGATTATCGCGGTTTTTTCTACGTCGTCAGGATGAATCGGTATAAAATGATAAGCTCTATTAATATCTAACTTAGTAAATATAGTTTTGTTCGCGAGTATATATGTAAAATCATGCAACCTAGGTATTGGATAACGGTCAGGTTTAGTTTTCGCGTTAAGACTTCTGTAATCACCACAAGGTCTTAACTGGCCATTAGCTTTAGGTACACAATGTAAAGCACTAGACCACGGACTTTTACTAGGCCTACATATGCCCAACTCCTGCATGACTCGAAACTCTTCCTTAACCCTAAGGTAGCGATCAGGCGGTAACGGCCTTGCCCGCGCGTGTACCGGTGATCCGGTCGTTTCGATGTAATGAAAAACCGAATGCTTCGGGGGCTCCTTGAAAGATGTGGGCCTGGTAATATCCGGATACTTAGATATAACATCCTGATATTTATGATTACACTCTAAGGTTTTTAAAGAGGGTTGTAAACTACTTACAATAGAGGTTACAACGTTCAAATTCGTGACCTGATCGATCAGCTTCCGGGCTCCTACGTCCACCAGCAGCTTGTGGAAGCTCAGGAAGTCGGCGCCGATAATGGGTTGCTGTACATCATTCGCTGCATAGAGTTTATAAGCACTTTCCGACGGTAATTTGCTTTTCTTCGTCGCCGGAATCACGGAAACGTCGGCTCCGGTATCCTCCAAAAAATCGGTGATTTGCCCGATTACGTCGGCGCTTAATTTTGATACCACCAGGTCGAACTTGGAGACATCCCCTAGCCTCTGCGGAGCCAGCACCGCTTCAATTCTGTAGAACCATAGTCTGGGATGTCTCGTCCAGAACTCGGGAATAGTCGATGCCAGTGAAATCGCCGAGATATCGATTATCTCGCGCGTTGTCTTCTCTTCAGCCATTTCGATAGAATTCGAATATTCGGTAAAAACTCACGAATAAGCACGTAGTCTATCGCCAAAAATCCGTAGGTTGATCACGAAAAATCACTTAGGTAGATTGATCACGTCGGGGTCACCACTTTACTGCACTGTGCTCGTATCGGCTGATTGTAAATAAAAGAAACTGTTTCTGACAAATCTATAGTTGTTTATTTCTGTGTTCACGAGCTTACTGTGTAGTACTTAAAGTTAGTTTACAAGGTGCGCGAGCGCACGCCGCAGAGGCTAGGAGGGGTCTGTCGAGACCGCGGCTCGCATTCATTAGCATAACCAAAAGTAGTGCGTCAGCGTACAAGATTGCTGAGACGCTACAAATCGTTAAAATTGCTATTTATTTATTTTTATTATTTATTAAAAACCAATAAGTACAAAATACAAAATTCACATATTTCCAGTGCAACAAAAACCAAATTTGGTTTGTCTGTGCACTGCGACGGTTTGAGGCTACATTTACATTATTCTCTGTGTGTTATCCATAACTCCCTCATGGGTATAACGTGTATTCGTTTGTACAGGGTTAAACAGTCAATAGATAAACAGATCTTCCGACCTATCCTCACTTTATATACATATTACTAGCTGTCCCGCGCGATTTCATCCGCGGTGATTTCGGAGTGCCCGCAGGAATTCCGGGATAAAAACTATCCTATCTTTTAAGTTGGGCCAAATACAACATAGTGACGAAATTTCATCACGATCGATTCAGTAGTTTCGGAGTCCATCGCGGACAAACAACGTGACACGTGACGTGATTTATATATATTAGATGTAGTTTATGAATTAAATTAAGGCTAGGTAAGTAGGTACTAAAAAGGTTGAGGTAAGGTAGGTGTATAGTTAGTTATAGTTATACGTGTGTAGTTAGGATTATGCGAGTGTACACGGAATCGCAAGATTCGCATGCGAATGCGTGAAATTGTATTTTTGAAATTTCATTGCACGTGAATTCTGCAACGAGTGGGTCGGACCACTCTTAAATGAATTCATCGATCGAAAGTTTGACATTTAGTGGCATAATGTCATTTTCATAATTTGACATGATTGATAGTTTGACAACATCAAGAACGTTTCGTTTTAAGTCGATTAAGTACCGTTTTATGAAAATCTATGAAAGTTACTTTCCGGTATTTAAATATTATGCGTCAAATGAAACAAATCTAAAGGAGTTTCAGAAAACAGCAACGCCGTATTCGATGATTAAAAAATATGACAAAATGGGATTCACTGAATCGAATTTCACATGTGAATTGATTTCACTTAAGATATTCGAGCGATTCGAAAAATCGATCTCCAGTTCTACAATCTATCTTCTATATTAAATATTTGGAGAGTTTTTTCAAAATAGGCAGAGTACATGTCACTTGCAACTGCCACTCAAGAAGCAATGTGGCTAAGACATTTGGAATCAAAGTTGCAAAGTGATGCGGGAACTTGACCCGCTGTCATATACTGTGACAATCTAAAGTGCTATTAAATTTGCAGATACAGAATCCTACTGTGCCCGCAGCGAGCATATAAAGTATCATTTTCTTCGAGAGAAAATTATTAAGAAAGAAATAGAAGTTAAATATGTTGGTACCGAGAGTATGATGGCTGATATTCAGACAAAATCCACTTCGCAGATGAAGATTCAAAAATGTTCAAGAGCCTTGGGTTTGCGCTTAAAGGGAGGATGTTGAAATATGTTTTTAATCGCAACCACTTCCATATTGCTGTCTGTCTGTCTATGCCACTATGTAAAAAAAAAACTTGATAAAACGTGTTAAAACTCTTTTATGTTTATACTGAGAACACTGTCAATTTGATATTTAAATATTTTTATACACATTCTTTTGTTTGATCATTGTTGTATGTCATTCCTTTTGAAACTATAATATATTTATCTTACCTTTTTCACCTGACTTTTATATTACACTGCTACCCAAGTAATAAGTGGTTATGGGCCCAGGAAATAACTGATAAGTGGTTATAGGTCTCAAATAAGTCTTTTAAAAAGGTTAAGAAAAGTGCAATGGATACTCCATCGACTTCACAGTCGGCACATTCTTCAAAAGATTTTCAGACAGCGCAGAACTCAACAAATATAAGCATATCAAAGCTAAAAGGATCAGCTAACTTCAGCACATGGGCATTTGCCATAGAATGCATGCTCACTGACCTAGAGTTGTGGGAAGTCGTTGTAAAACCCGCTGACCTCTCCAACCCTGATCAAAAACGGAAAGATCAGAAGGCTCGTGCGAAAATATGTTTATCTTGTGAAGAATCCATCTATCCCGTTATAAGGTCAGCAAAAACCGCATTTGAAACATTCAGTTGTTTACGAAAAGCTTATGCTGATGGTGGACTCACAAGGAGGCTTGCACTGATGAAAAAACTCTTAACAAATTCGTTCAAAGGAAAGATTCAACAGTATGTGAATGAGTCACTAGCTATCCAACAAGAACTACAAGGAATTGGAGCACAAGTGGATGATGAATTCTTAGCTATTATAATGCTCACTGGACTTCCAGAAAAATATCATCCCTTAGTTATGGCCATCGAACACTCTAATATGAAGATCACCACGGAAAATGTAGTGACAGCTCTTCTAAAAGAAGAATCACGAGCTGTACAGTCCTCAGCAGATACCAGCAGATCTCCAGATACAGCGCTATGCACCAAGAAACAAACAAAGAAGAAATTTTGTTCCTATTGTAAAAAATTAGGGCATATAGTGAGTGAATGTAGGATTTTAATAAATAAGAAAAACAAGAATGTTTCGGTTTCGTCAAATGTTTGTACAAATTATACTTCCGAATTTACACTTTCATCTTGTTTCACTAATCGTTCACCCACAGGTTCACAAGATTGGTTTCTTGATTCCGGCGCAAGCTCCCACATGAGTAACAGGAGAGAGTGGTTCGAGTTCTTGTCCCCTCACGTAACTCCTATCACTGTGGCAAATAAGGAGACTTTATTGAGTCATGGTAAGGGCACTGTAAATATAAATATTTCCGATGGTGTAAATAAAATTAGTAATGTATTATATGTTCCTGGTCTCGCTACAAATCTTTTATCTGTAAGTAGTTTAGTTAAGAAAGGATTCGATGTATTGTTTACGCCGAAAGGCGCAACAATATTTCAAAGCGGTGGCTGTCATGTGACAAATCCCGTCATTGCCACAGGGTCGAATCACAACGGTATGTTTAGATTAAATGTAAATAAATTGCATTCCTTGTATACTTCCAACAAAGAGTCTGCACTACTTTGGCATAGACGTCTTGGCCATCTTAATACAAAGAGCATGGATATATTAAAAAATAAATGTATCGGCCTAGACTATATTGGAAGTTACCACGGAACATGTATTCCGTGTCTACAAGGTAAATTTTCAAAGAAACCGTTTAAGAGCTCAAAAAGTAGATCGAGTAAAGTCCTACAACTTATTCATTCGGACTTATGCGGACCTATGAGTACGCACTCGTGGGGCGGAGCCCTATATTTATTAACATTTACCGACGACTACTCTCGTAAAACTTTTGGATATCTTTTGAAAACAAAAGCCGAAGTTTACACAAAGTTTGTCGAATTTAAGCATTTAGTCGAAAATCAAACGGGAGAAAAAATTAAAATTCTCCGTTCAGATAATGGTCGGGAATATGTAAATAGCGACATGATAACGTTTATGAGGGAGAATGGTATAGTGCACCAAACCACGGTGCCGTACACTCCTCAACAAAACGGAGTTTCAGAACGTGTAAATAGAACGATCATTGAAAAAGCAAGATCTATGCTAAAAGACTCGAATTTACCTTTAGCGTACTGGGGAGAAGCGGTAAATACGGCAATTTATTTAAAAAATCGTTCACCCACGCAAGCTTTAAATAACAAGATTCCAGAAGAAGTATGGACCGGCAATAAAGTCGACCTTTCTCACTTGCGAATCTTTGGCTGCGAAGCTCACGTCCTCGTACCCAAAGAAAAGCGTTCAAAACTGGAATCCAAAACTAAAGTTTGTATCTTTGTTGGCTATTCTATAGAAAGCAAAGGTTATCGCTTAATAGACCCTAATAATCCTCGGCAGATTATTATTGCTAGAGATGTAGCGTTTATTGAAGATAAAACGCATGAAGAGTCTAATCCAAATTCCTCACATAACGAAGAGTCACCCCAACCACAACCATCTGTAATCTTTGTACCCATTCAAAATGATGAAGAACCAGTTTCACAGCCACAACATCAAGTACAGTCAGACAGTGAAGACACTCAACCCGAGATGTCATCATCTTTAGAACAACTGACTATACCGGATGAACATCTTACTCATGAAGTTTCCCCAATTATTTCTGAACCTGAACCCATTGTAGAGACATCAACTGAAAGACGATACCCTCTCCGAGACAGGCGTCCTCCTGAGAGATATCAGGAGAATCTCTACATGACATCAGATCAGGAACCAGAAACTTACAAAGAAGTTACAGAGCATCCGCAAAAAGACAAGTGGCTAGAAGCGATGAAAGCAGAATACAATTCATTGATTCAGCATGGAACCTGGATTCTAGTTGATAGACCATCCGGCAGGAAGACAACAAAATGTAAATGGGTATACAAAATAAAAAAGGACACAAGTGGGAACATTACAAAATACAAAGCCAGACTAGTAGCCAAAGGGTTCACCCAAATAGCTGGAGTAGACTATGGTGAAACTTTTTCACCAGTTGCTAGGCTATCTTCAGTAAGGCTTTTGTTTGCATTTGCTGTGCAATATCGGCTACAAGTACATCACCTTGATGTAGAAACTGCCTTTTTAAACGGTGACCTGGAAGAGGAAATTTATATGGAACAACCAGAAGGTTTTGCTACTGATCCAAAGGGGAAAGTATGCTTACTTAAAAAATCCCTATATGGGCTTAAACAAGCTCCGCGTCAATGGAACAAAAAAGTATGCCAAGCGATGGCTGCTCTGTCGCTGACTCAAGCCGCATCAGAACACTGTCTTTACTATAAAAGAGACGGACCTAATGATTTTATCGTTATCGCAGTGTTCGTCGACGATTTCTTTTTTATGACAACCAATAGTGATTTAAAAGATAATTTTGTAAGCGAACTCAAAAAGACGTTTACAATTAAAGATCTCGGTCCTGTCAAAGACTGCCTCGGTATGAGAGTCGTACAAAGTGAAGGCAGTATAACCCTCGATCAGACAAAATATATCGAAAAATTACTAGACAAGTTCGGTATGAGCGACGCGATCTCGGTCACTACGCCAATGGAACTTGGGTTAAAACTCACTGTTCCGGAAAAGGAAGAAGAAAATCTAGAAGTCCCATATCAGGAGCTTATCGGCTCATTAATGTACATTTCTATATGTACAAGACCTGATATTGCCCACACGGTCTCGTACCTATCTCAGTTCAATGCACATTACGGGGGGGTACACTGGAAGGCCGCTAAGCGAGTCCTTAGATACCTTAAGGGTACGAAGGAACTCAGACTTCACTTCAAACACGGTGACCACTCTTACCCAGTAGGTTACGCTGACGCCGATTATGGAAGCAATCTTGTGGACCGTCGATCATTCACTGGATTCACCTTCCTGATGAGCGGTGCACCTGTGTCGTGGGAAGCTCGCAAACAGCGAACAGTTGCACTTTCCACAACAGAAGCTGAATATATGGCTTTGGCTGAAGCTTGTAAAGAGGCCATATATTTAAAGACGCTCATCAGTGAAGTATTCTCGGTCACTCATCCCATAATCATTCATACCGACAATCAAAGTTCACTCAAACTAGCTCATAATAACACCTATCACGCACGTACTAAACACATTGACATCAAACATCACTTCATTAGAGACTCACTATCACACCACGACATACAAGTCAAATACATACCCACAAATGACATGGTCGCAGACATTTTGACAAAACCCTTGCCGAAACTGAAACATTTTAAATGTACAAATTCTTTAGGTTTAGGCTAGTTCTAGGTTTTGTATGTCTTTAGATCATATTGTATGTATATAGGGTGTGTATAGTTTAGTGATGTGTTTATATGTACAGGATGTTGTTTTTATTATTTCAGTGCTAGTGTTAAGTGTATAGTGAATTTTGATACTGTCTTTTTACTTGTATTATAATGTGTATATACAGGGTGTTCTCATTACGGGGGGGTGTTAAAACTCTTTTATGTTTATACTGAGAACACTGTCAATTTGATATTTAAATATTTTTATACACATTCTTTTGTTTGATCATTGTTGTATGTCATTCCTTTTGAAACTATAATATATTTATCTTACCTTTTTCACCTGACTTTTATATTACACTGCTACCCAAGTAATAAGTAAACGTCACTTGGTTAATGTCTTGGGAAATTCATTGTGTTTTTATTTCATAAATCTAAACTGTTAATTTTAGGACACTAAATAGTCAAATAGGAGGAACAATTAACATCTAGGTATTAATATATTATCATTCCTGAAACCTATCACCTAACTACTTACCTAATCATATGTGTCTTCAACACCTCTTTAGTTGCATACGTCTTGAGACAGAGGGCGCACGTCACGCGCTCCTTTTTACTGTGAGCGTAGCTATTATGCTTCCTCATCGACTTCAGTTTTCTGTGACAAAGGAGAATGATTAGCACTGGTCATCTTGTTTCCCCTGAGCAGGCAACGGATTCTCGTGTGAAGACCCACGAAAACTGATCAAACTCATTTTTCTCGCTGTAAAGAATTGTCATTTTGCCGAGATTAAGGCCGTTCGTCCACACGTCGACTTGAGTCGAGCGTCGAGTCGCTCGCGACTCGAGTATGATAACATAACATAAGCGTCGCTCGGAAGTCTCCGCCATACATTTTCGGCAACCTTCGTCCACGCATCGACGTGACGCGTCGGATACAGTTGCGCGCGACTTGGCTTGCTAGTTGCGCGCAACTAGAGTGTCATACGAATCGTTCCGTTATATGCTGATAGCACTGGCCTACTCTTCGCAGAGACGAGAAATTCGTTCCGATATAACGTTCAGTATACCTACTGCCGCAGTATCCGCAGTAGGTGGTATGACGTCATAATCGTCGCCATTTTTGTACTGTGACTTGTGAGCACTGGCGCTTTCGAACTAAGGTGCTCTCAGTGGTTTGATCACGTGATCAACTTCGAATCAATGACTGGTCAACTGCCGTTCCGTTTTAAAGAGTAACCAGGATACCTCAGTATAGCTAACTTTATAGGAACGGCTTCGCTCGCAGCAGTGCTCGCAGTGCATTTCGGAACATACTCAAAGTAAAATGTCTTTGGTAGAGTCCGAGTCGAGTCGACGCGTGGACGAGTGTAGGTCGAGAACACGTAGCATACGCAAATTGAAATTTCAGTCGCGTATCAATCGAGTCGAGAGCGAGTCGACGCGTGAACGAAGCACCTAAATGTACCCAATGTGTTTATCATTATCTTATCTATTCGAGATATCCAAAAATTGTTCTGTGTAACAAATTGCGTCCAAAACTATCCAGCTTTGTAATTGCGATCAAGTCGTCACGAATATCTAAACTTTAAGCTTTAAGTTTTCAATGTCACGTCCAACTCACTTGAAACTTTTGGAGCAATGCGGACAGTGGTACTGGCGCTCCCAGGCCGAGTGCTCGGCGCGGTAGTGTTCCAGCACCGACAGCCGACACACGCGCGTGAAATCGCACTCGCCGCATTTGTACCGGCTGAAATCATAAGGTCACTACTACTACACTAGTCAAAAAGTCAAAATCATTTATTCAAATTGGGCCCATAATGTGGCTCTTTTTGACGTCAATAAAGTTACATTTATTATGACAGCACAGCACCCATAAAATATCCACCATTCACAGCTTCCTAGTGCTATGGCTGAAGAGAAGCTGCGCAACAAACTCTCCAGTAGCACGCTGTCTGTTTAAAGTTATAATATAATATGTAATAACTCAATTTGTAATTAATTATTATGTGAGAACAATAAGTGCCAACCCACACGATGCGGCGCGGCGCCGCAGCCCAAGCCATTAGCCGCATGGGCGACCGCACGGGCAGCGCGGCGCCGCAGCGGCGACAAACAGAGTAGACATGCCCATCGCTACGTGACAGAGCAGGACGAACAACAGCGAGCCGCTTCCTCCCCTCCCCGCCCTGTCCCGACTCCGACGCGAGCGCGGCGCGGCGTCGTGTGGCCACAACGCACTTTTGTATGTAATATACCGCCTGACCTGAGCCGCGCCGCACCGTGTGGGTTGACTCTCACCCGGAATCTTATAACGTAATGTAACATTTAAGAAACATTATACTTATTTTGACTCTAATTTCCCAATAACGGGAATGTCAAGACTCACGCAGGTGAAACAGCGGGGCACAAGTGATAACTACTTCCATACTAATCATCAGAAGTAACTTTTAATCATTAGGTAATAGGTATACGCATAATAATATCCCTACTAATATTATAAATGCGAAAGTAACTCTATCTGTCTGTTACGCTTTCACGCCTTGACGGCTCAACTGATCAGCATGAAATTTTGCATACACGTTTTCAGGGGTACAGAGAAGGACATAGGGTACTTTTTGTAGCAGAATTCCCGCGGGAACTCCGAAATTAACGCGAGTGAAATCTCATGAAATTTTGCATACACGCGTTGTCAGGGGAACAGAAAAGAATATAGGGTACTTATATCCCGGAATTCCCGCGGGATCTCCGAAATTAACGCGGGTGAAACGCGGGGAACAGCTCGTCCACGAATGTCCCTCCCGTTATCTTATCAATCTAAAATTTTATACAAAACTTTGGTTTTGTCATTTTTTGATAGATTTTAGCGCGCCAGGGTCTTTCCTTTGTTTTCTTGACCTCTAACTAAAAATTAGCGCTGCAGAACGTTGCAAAAGTAAGCTATAATAAAATCGAGACAACTTTCATTACATTTCATTCGTCCAACACTTACAGCTCGTGATATTTCCTATGAGCCTTCAACCTCTCTTCAGAGCACGTTCTTTGTTTGCATACATCACATTCATAGTCACCCATTTCCTGGAAATTACAATATATTGTATGTAAGTTATTTTTAAATTTAATAATTGTATAGTATAAAAGGATTACTCAGAAAAGGGGCATCTAATTGGGTATGTTCCGGGGTGTGAAAATGAAAATTCTAATTAGTCCGTCAGTTAGAAAACCAAAAAGTAATAGACACTTATTTTTTGCTTTTTCAAATTAATGAAGATAAAAATTGACAAAGCGCATCAAAGTTTAGGGTGGGGGACTCGTGACGTCATTATTCGGTATAAGCCCCGTACAAACTGCACCGGATTGTGACGTCATGCAAAATTTCAACTCAATGTATCGCCGTTATTTTTTGACTACGTAAAAAAAAAAATTATTAATCTACACGACGGATTAAAAAAAATTTCAAGTAGCCAATTGTAGGTAAAGTATACAAGGGTTCTACACTACTGAATCGATCGTGATGAAATTTGGTCACTATGTTGTATTTGGCCCAACTTAAAAGATAGGATAGTTTTTATCCGGAACTCCGGAATTAATTCGGGGAACAGCTAATCACCGTAAACTACTGTCGGGGTACAAAGAAGGACATAAAGTACTTTTTTCCCGCAACCTCCGCGGGAACTCCGAAATTACCGCGGATGAAATCGCGGGGGACAGCTAGTTTAATATATATAAATCACGTGTCACGTTGTTTGTCCGCGATGGACTCCGAAACTACTGAATGGATTTTGATAAAATTTTGTAAACATTTATAATATGGTCCAACTTAAAAGATAGGATAGTTTTTATCACGGAATTCCCGCGGGAACTCCGGGATTAATGCGGGAACTGCTTATCACCGTAAACTACAGCACTTTTTTTCCGGAATTCCCGCGGGAACTCCGAAATTACTGAGATCCCACAGTAATAGCTTATTAGCTTGTGTCGTGGAAACCAAGCAAACGTGGTATATACTACATAGAATTACTATATTATACTATAGATTATATACACACCCAGACTGGAAAATGGAACCATGTGTTCATCACACAAAGTCCACCCCCACCGGGAATCAAACCCGGAACCCCTTGATTAGCGGGCAGGCATGGTGACCTCTGCGCCAATCGGGTCGTCAAAAAAGTACTGCATCTTTTTTCGGAGAACACTATATTTTTTGCAAAAATAGTTGGCAACCCTTAATAAGGGCCCTGATGGAAATTCGCCGTCGGTTTCGCGTAGTAGCAAGTAGTCGGTACCTTACTGTGTTTCTCGCGATGCCTGTCATACGCTTCCTTGAAATTGAATCCTTTGATGCAATCCTCACATTTGTAGGGTAAATCTAGATATCTCTCGTCCAGCGCCTGAGTCTCTCTCTCTTCCATACACTGCTTCTTTGTTATCCTTATTGTCTCTATTTTAATTGTTTCTGAAAAAAAAAACACTAATAAGTACCAAGTAGCAGCAGACAGTAGCATTCTAAATGATATTACACCTTATGAGAGGATTAAATTTATTTTTTATTTTATTTATTTATTTAAAGTACATATACATTGTTTTTTCGTTAGAAATTTCTTATAGGTGTTAAAAACCTTTACAGGTTTGCCCAAACACCGCCATTCGTCATTAACACCACTTAAAAACTAGACAAGGAATATATTATTATAGCACGGTGATTGGGGATGGTATGACACTTTGGCACTTTTTGGATTGGTGTCTAGTTGTGTGACTAGTTTCCAAAATTTTAGTTTTTAGAGTCAGTCTTGTAGATTAATAAAAAAATGTTGGGCATGTATTTTTTTCATTTTTTACGTAGGTAACCAAAAAATTTAGGTAGGTACCCAAAAATGTCGTTTGGGTACAGTTTCTGGTTACATGAAAAATGAAAAAAATACGTGTCCAATATTTTTTTATTAATCTTTAAGACGGAATAAATAGAATTTTGACTTTCTAATCCCGGAAACTACTCTATCAAAAAAAAAAACACACACACCACAAAGCCATGGCCTCTGATGTACATACCATTATTGTCTTATGTGAAATTCACTTAATCTTTGAAGACCACTGGTACATAAAAATACATGTAATAAAGAACAAACCTTCTCGTTTTTTCTTCACTTTATTATTTTTGCTAGCCACTTGTTTGATCACAGCACCACTTCGTAATTTCTTAACATACTTAGGATCTAATTCTTCAAATTGCAATTCTTTTTTTATGAAAGCAGTGAGTGGAAAGTCTTCTTCTTTCATAAATGTATCTTGAAAATCTGGTAAAAAAATAAAATTGACAATAGTACCATACTAGTAATATATAAATATAGCTATAATAAACATAAATAATCCTAATAATATTTCGTGAATGGTGGGTTCATTTGTTTGTTTGTTACACATTTTTGCCTTAACTAATAACTACTCCACCAATCATCATTGCATTATTGTCAGGAGTATTAAGGAAACAACATCTAGTGTACTTTTATCCTGGAATCCATGCTGGAACTACCAAAATGGGTGACACTGATCAAACAACAAACTGAACAACTAGTAAAATGAAATGGCTATTATAAAACATTGGTGTACTTTATATCAGTCAATATGATAACTCAAAACTATCGGTAAAGCTTATTATAGTGAGACTAGCTGTCCTGCGCGGTTTCACCCGCGATAATTTCGAATTGTTCCATACATACTTTCAACCCCTTAGTAGTTGAATTTAAAAAAAATCCTTTCTTATCGGATGCCTACATCATACAAAGAACACACCCTCCAAGTTTCAGGTCTCTACGATCAGCGGTTTAGGCTGTGTTGATCCATTAGTCATTCAGGACAAAAAAATTTATATGTATAGATCAGGAGCAAACATTTGTTAAAAAAATATTAAATTCAAAACTAAGTTAGTTCATCGTATGATAAGTAAGTAGATTTATTTTATACCATTGTCATCAACAAACTCCTCCAAGTGATGATCCAAGTCTGGACCTTCATCCTTCAACTCAACTTTAATCTTAGCATTTTTATTCCATCCACAGTTATATATCACAGAAAAAGGATCTTCAATGTTGCCATCGTCCACTCCACTCAACTCTATTATATCATGAGATACACTAGACAGGTTAAGTACAGGCTGAATTTGTGATCTGACATTGTCTAAAGTTGATACAGTTATCTGTGGTGTAAAAGTTGGTTTGTTTGTTAAAATTTACTCATAAAGTACATACTGGATCGATTTCAAAAATTCTTTCACCATTAGAATGCTACATTATCCCTGAGTAACATAGGCAACCGGGGGTAAACCAGGATTCCCTCAGGAACGCCGTGTATTATAAATATGAATTTACTAAAAAAGTATATAAATACCAGTTGTCTGGTATCCATGGTACCTACAAGCTTTGCTTAGTTTAGGACCAGGTGGTGATGTGTGATATTTATTTAGTTATTTCATAATAAATAAATATACAAGAACTACAGTTCCATGACACAGAAAGGGTGCTTTGAAAATTACAATTAAACATAATTTCTTAGGTACTTACACTGTGAAAGTTTTCTAAGAAAATTTGATTACTTTGGACATTCTGTATGAATATATCAACGTGTCTCGCTAGCCTTAGGCATATGCTGCAAAGAGATAAGCTCTCAACCTGTAATTTTTACAATTTAAAAAGTATATTTATTGGCAGGTGGTAGTCATGGTAGGTTTTAATTAAAATAATAATATTTTAGTAACATTGGGTTTCATTTTGCAAAGTTTCCAAACAGGAGTTGAAGATTTTGTGATAAATCAAAGACCTATTTATCACTACATAGTATAAAACAAAGTCGCTTTCTCTGTATCCCTATGTATGCTATATCTTTAAAACTACGCAACGGATTTTGATGCGGTTTCCACCAATAGATAGAGTGATTCATGAGGAAGGTTTATAACTATATTTTACCCTGGAATTCCCGCGGGAACTCCGAAATTACCGCGGGTGAAACCGCTTGGGTCAGCTAGTGTAGGTATAATTGTAAATGTTTTTCTTTAGTTGTACTTATACCACCTTGTACCAATTTAAAAAAATCGCTAAGTATTTGTTTACCTTAAATAGAGATTTTAACGCCTGATGTTGTATGGTGTAGGAACGTAGCATACTCTCTTCATTTTTACACAAGCATCCATGACAACAATCAATTTTTAATGGTTCTCCCACTTCATTCATTGTTCTACTAATTTGGTAAGTAGGTAGGTACGTGATTTATTATTAAAATTAAACTGAAAAAACGTCGCCTTTTGTTTTCTGAGTAAACCTCAGAACAATAATAGTTACATAAACTAGATTTTATTTACATTGTAAAATAGAGCTGTTGATAAAATATCGATATTTCGAAACTAGGTATTATTTTATATTATCTGTAGTACCTATTATTATTAGTAGTATTATTAAGAAATATCGATATTTATGACTAATACTTTTTGGACGATATATCGATAGTTCGATATTGAAATATAAATATTTTTAAATAAGTTTTATTTTTCACCGTTTCTCGCCAATTATTTTAAATACAACATCATCGTAAACTTAAATTCAAGTCAACTTAACAACTTTTAAACGAAAATACTATTTGTATTTTTCACATCATTTCTTTATGTTCATCGCCGCCATTTTGTAAAAATGGAAATCATGTAGTATTATGTTAATTATGACTGTCTTAACCATTGATGCCTTGCTTCAAACCATTGATCCTTAGTCCTTACGAAAAGATTCAATTCAATTCAAATCCAAATATGCTTTAGCTAATAAGATTGTAAAAGGTAATCTATTTAGCATTTAAATTTTAAGTTTTAATCTTTTGTCTGTTTGTGTGAGACATAAACTTTTAAATGAAAAAAAAAAAAGATTTATGACACAAAACAATAAAATTTAATTTGTTTAATAAATATACCGAATTATAAAGTATGTAAATCAATGTTTTTTTTTAAACAATACCAATAAAATAAATCGAAAAATAATTATCGATATATCGAAGTATCGATATTTTTTTTCGATATATCAAACTTTTTTCGATGTATCAAACTCCGATATATCGAGAATCCGTTATTTTATCCGTCTACGTTTTATAACGTAGACCGTAGACGGAGAATACGTAGACGGATAAAATATCAATAGCCCTTTTTGACAGATTTTTTTTTTCTATAGCATTTTTAATTTTATAATGGCCGCTGGCCAGTGACCAGTGTCAAAGTATAATTACCATCAAAAATCATACTGACAATGCGACGCCATGGTTAAAAGCGACAAAAAAATTAAGACAAGAGAGTTAAGTACAGAGTAGTTTTAGTGCAATTAATCCCTACTAATGTTATTAATGCGAAAGTCGGTCTGAAGCTTTCACGGCTCAACCACTCAACATGAAATTTTGCATACACTATGTCAGGGGTACAGTGAAGGACATAGGGTACTTTTTATCCCGGAATTCACGCGGGAACTCCGCAATTAACCCGGGGAACAGCTAATTACCGAAATGGTTGGAATCATTTGGACTGAACTTTCACTGGCAAATAACTGATGTTATAAAGAGTAACTAAAGGTACGTAGGTACTTTTATCATTATCAGCTAAGTTCCTGTGGGAATTCTGAAACTCACGCGGAAACTCAACGAGTTGGATTGATTTTGACGGGAAAGTGAAAGCACTGCTAATTAGCTGATGTTACAAGAAGTACATTTG
Source organism: Zygaena filipendulae (assembly GCA_907165275.2). Lineage (NCBI taxonomy): Eukaryota > Metazoa > Arthropoda > Insecta > Lepidoptera > Zygaenidae > Zygaena > Zygaena filipendulae. The sequence goes on from OU015674.1 coordinate 6,733,736, forward strand.
GCTAGCGCTAGGTACTTTGGAGTTCCCGGTAGAATTTCGAAAATCACACGGGTGAAACCGCGGAGCACATCTTGTTTTTATATATAATGTGAATTGCGCAATTTAGATTAAGGTAAACCAACAAAATGCTCGTAAAAATTTTAAGCCAAACTTAAAAGATGGAGAAATAGTCCATTATTATCCTAGGGGTGAAAGTAACTAAGTTCTCCCGAGGATAACACTGTGCTTTTCATTACGAATGCAAGGAAAGTCAAAATAAAAATAGGAATTAGCTAAAGAAAAAATGAGTGAAGATCGGATAGTCGCTTGACACTTTCCCACCTATTTCTTTTTCTTTGGCCGGCTAGCTATTCAGCCAGTATTTTTTATTTACATTGTGGCGACCTAAAAAAAATATTTTCTTTAATTATTATGTATTAATTAAAGAAAATAAAAATATATAAAGAGGAATTACCTAGCTTAAGAAAAAGTGAGTGAATTTTATTTTAATTAATACCTACTTAAACTTTACGTTATTTCAATTTTACATTGCGCTGGCTGTATAGAAAGTTGAAACATGGTTCAATAGAAATGTGAAAATAGACCTAGTTTTTTTTTTATAATTTGACAGTTGTCAGTTGAAAGCGATTCTCCCTAGGGCTGAAAAGGGTTACTTTCAACCCGCTTCTCAGGCAACTTCAGACCTACTTTCCGAGTATGAGTAATGAAAAATACATTAATAATACTTTACCCAATAAATGGCAATGAATGGCATCGTGGATTCGAGCGAGCTCCTTGAATCCGTTGGACTTCTCGTACCGCGCAGTGTCAATACCAAAGAGTATATAACCACGTCAAGGAGGAGCTAGGAGTAAATTACGACTGCATATTCTCTTAGCACGCACCAATTACAGGCAGAAAAGCTACCTTATCCGCACATGTAATCTGTTCAACTCAATAAGTGACGACGCTAATATCGATCTGTTCAACACTAACATTGCAGGCTTAAGACGCATACTGTCGACTGAGCTTCTCAAATCATATAACTAAAACTAAAAATCATATTCTTAATTATAGTCATTGATAATGTTGTATTGATGTGATAGAGATGTAAAAAAAAAAACACTTGTCCACAACTCTTTATACATTTTCCACTTTTTATCTAATTGTGAATTCCGTGAATGGCTGTTGTCTGCCATTTTATATATTTAATTTTGTTACATTAGCCGTAAGGTTTTCCTCCAAAATATAATAAAATAAAATAAATAAAAATAAAATAGCGCAAAAAACTAAACTAACCTAACCTAACCTAACTACTTAAATAGAAATATTATACAGGTTGAATTTTTGAGACGGGACATTTCCCTTCACATTATCCCTTCTGTAGTCTGCACCATATTTTAGTCTATAATACTCTAGCGTATTTCAAGTGCAACTGTTAACAGATACCTATCTCTTTCTGTTCCATAATTTCCGTATTTCCTTTCACACTCGCTGACGTAAACTGAATAAGTATAAGTCATGTATATTGTATATATATGTCATAGAGGAACAATATTTGAACGCCGCGTAGTATGAAGGTGCCTCATCCTTAAATATCTTTGATTTACAGATTTTGCAAAAAATGTACAGTCAGCAAGAAAACAGTAATTTTACACTGAGGTTTGAGTAGGTACTAGAAATAAATCGCAAAAAACTGTCGGTCCAGTAGAGACTTTTGATCCTTATAAGAAACAGGATCGATTGGCATTAATAAAAGTTTTTGTGTAAAATGACCATTTTCTTGCTGATTGCACATTTTTTGCAAAATTTGTAAATGCAGCTCAGAATATCTTCAAAATTTATGGATAGTCTCCTAAAAGCGTTTTCCTGTAACTATAACGGTTAAGGTACCTGCCCCTGCCATTACTGTCCTGTCTCAAAAATTCACCCTGTATAATATAGGCAAGTAGGTAATCACTTTTGAAAGTTTTTATTTGTCTGTTGATTTGTGGAGCGAAAACTACGGTGGCGTTTAAATAAAAAATTATTAGATACGTTTTTTATACTTGCTTCTTTAATCTATACTAATCAATATATACCTACGTAGATAAAATATTGTTTATAAAATTATATATATAGTTTTGTAATTAAATAATACTAAATCACATTCAATACATAAACTAATTAAATAAATAGAAGAATATAATATTTTTGAATAAATAAATTATTAAATACATCCTAAAATAAGATAAATAAATATAAAATTAATTCAAAAATAAATAGATATAGATATATTATAACATAATGACGAATCGATGGTCCGTTTGTACGCCGAAGTATTTTTTTTACTGTAGATACCTGTACATTCGTTTATTACTTCCCGAAGTTACCTACCCCTGCAGTAGCTGGGCACACGGAATTCCCTGACTTTAAAAATTCCGGTAACCTGTGGGTTTTCTCCTTGCTGAATCCGAGCAGCGTAACCCTGGAACTGCCTGTCTATCTTCGGACGGCAGACAACTTGTGCGTCTTGCTGTTTGTACCCAACACCACGGCAGTGGCTCGCGCAGGAGTCCAAGGGTTCAACGGTAACACAAATCTCTCCATGGTTCTCGTAATATTGTACCTGCTTCTGAACTTGGCACGGAGCATCGCTCACGTAACTCCGGGTTCTGTATACATTGCCGTTCACCTCCGAAGATGATGCTGCAGATGATGATGAGCTAGACGACGATAAGGAAGACGAGGAAGACGAGGACCCGGCGGATTTCCACTCGTCATCCGATGATAAGACTGTTGTATACTTGTACTTTTTCTTGTAAGCGTGACGTTTCGCCTGCTGCAAGAGTTGCTGGGTCTGATGGTGAGGGTACTCCTCGTTCAAGGCGTATGTAGCAGCGAAATATTCGGGCTTGTCAACGATGCCGTAATGGGTGACGAAATCGGTGTTGTATTCGCCATTCATGTGCCCGCAGAGTCCTCTTGTGTTGTTCCGGTTTTCTCCAGCATTCAGAACTAGGCGTTCACCGTCGTACATGGCCCGCAGACGATTCTCGCGAATGTTCAGCATCAACACGCCGTCTGGCCTCTGGTAGTACTCCAGGAGAGGAGTCTCGTCAACGTCGTCCCAGTAGAGGTGTAGGTTGTTCTGCGAAATCAATTTAGCGTCAGTCCTGACGCGCACTTCGCGATTCTCGCTGCCCGGTGTCATTTCCAGTTCGAAACTCTTGCCGCTGTCTGATCTGCAATCAAAATATCATTTTTATTTTATTGAAGTGATGTCATGAAACATGATGCGCGTAACTCTACGGTGGCGGGAAAGTCAATCTGGAGAATAGCTAGTTTTATTAATTAGCTAAAGTTTTTTCTTTTACTATTTGGTATTGGACACACGTTTTCTAATATCTCGGACTGGGAACTCTTCCTAAATATAAGGGGTCACATCCTTTTTTTTACAGGTATGTTGTTATGTATGTATGTATGTATGTTGCACTTTAATACCTATTTAATTACTGAACAAAATTTAACTTACGCTCTTATCATCACGTCAAATATTGTCTACCTACTATGAATATGCTAAGCTTATTCAAACTTTCGTATTCCGTTCTAGTCCATCAACATGGTGACAAAGAAATAAATTGCTAAATCTTACTTGTAAGAGATGTACACATTCTGTTGCCTCTCATTCGGTCTTCTAGCTAAGATGACAAGTTGTTCCTTGCTGTAGTCTGGCTGACCAGCGTATCTTGCGTCATCATGGTGAACCACGTGCCATGGACTAGTGAGCATGTAGTCGTACGTGCGATTGCTGTATGTCTTGATGCTGCTGCCGTCGATAGTACAGAAAGCTGCAGATAGAAATTTGTATTAAGTTCGGTCACCCTAAGGGTAATGAAGAAAGTTATAGATACTTAAAGTTTCCCTCCAGGTTCAAAGCGAGAACGAGGAGATTCATAGGGAGATGAAATTGTGACCAAGTAACCGACATAGCGGAAAAATTCGTAAAGTTTATGTTTTATCATAGGGGGCAAACGGGCAAGTGGTAAGTGATTACCACCGCCCATGGACATTTGCAAAACCAGAAGGTATGCAGGTGCGTTGCCGACCAGGAATGGGGATGGGAACTGGTTTTCAAGTGGGGCTGCCGGAACACACCGTTAGGTGCTTGGCGACAGATTTGCAACTTTAAGGTGGCAGCTAGCCAGCCGTGGCTATGTAGGATTAGGCTTGACAAATTGAACGTAGAGCAGAAAGATGGTTGGGCTCTGGCGTGGCGGAGATCTGGTGAAGATCGTGGAAGCTAGCCGGATAAGTATAGCCCAAGATCTGCCGCTATGGAGAGAGAGGGAACCCTGAGGAAAACCTTTGTTCAGCAGTGAAGGTCTGTTGACTGACATAATGCCGACCTTTAAATAGGAATAATAGTATTTAGTCTTATGACTCTCTCTCTTTGAAGCTCTTCAACGCTAGAAAAAATAGACCGGCAGACATGTAACGTCACTGTACGTATACTATTATGTGAACATAGTGTGATTGTTGCTTCAACATATAAAATATATGTATTATTCAAGTAAAGACGCTTATGCAAAGGAGGACTACCTACTTAAAACAAAGTCCACACACACATACAAGTAAATTAGCAAATCTACTTACGCATGTATTGATAACGAGTGTAGTGGTTAAGTACGCGCTCATTCCATGCCAGCATGCCATAATCCGAAAAAACTGGTGCTTTTACATACATTGGAACATTCTTCAAATGGAGTTCACCAACACGGCTGCTAATTACCAAATTCAACATATTCTGCGCGTTATCTGTGTAAGTATTCTGCCACTCGGCCTCTAGTCTTCCCTCTGGTGTGGTTTTCAGAGGATTCTCATCCGCGTACCAGAAATTATAGTAATGTCCACTTCTGTAGAGGTGATAAGTCATGTTTTTGAAAACTGGACTAAGGTCTTTGTAAGTTACCGAAGCTTTAAAGTAGTCAGGTGTGTTTGCCAATATGGTCATACGAGTGCAAGCGCTGAGGTAGCGGTTGTTTCTTTCCATTTCCGCTTCACAGCGCTTGGACCAGAGAGTGGATTTCAAATATTCAGTAAACTTGCGGCTGCGTTCACTGTATCCATTAACCTGAATGTTGCCGTTCTGACCAAATTTGATATTAGCTTCGTAGTCAATTTTCACATGCTTTTTAAGGGCTTCTAAATAGTTGAGAGTTGTACTAAAAGGCTTAGCGATTGTTACGAAGCCATTTACTTGGTCGTTGCCTTGTTTATCAGAGTTCCTGCCAGCGAAGAAGGCAAACTGTATTTTAGGATTTATTTTGCTGTTAGCAAGCGCAGCAGTGAAGACGTATTCGTGTTTCTGGGGCCCTTCCATTTGAGCACTGAGATCAGCTACCAAGACTTGTGCGCTATCAATACCGGATGCAACACGCTTGACTAACTCCTGGCGACGAGGTCCACTGTTAGGATTGACATCATTCATTTCCGAAGGCTTGTTGTGTTCATGCTGGTTCTCGTTTTGGTTGTAGTATTTGTCTGGAAAAAAAGTTCAAATTTAATTTTTCTTTTTGAATTTCAGGAGTACCTACCTATTTGATTGATTCAGAATAATATTTTTTTCTAAGAATGTAACAATTTAGTAGTAGTAGCAAAATAATTCTTACCATAGACAACGGTGAAAGTTGCTCCAGTGTTTGTAGATTGTTTTCCCAGATATCTAAAGTTGTAATGCGTGAGAGCAACATCCCTTGGATGTAAAGCATGAATCAAGTTTGACGCAGGATCTTCAGATTTGAAGAAGGTCCAGAGATTCTGGTAGTCCATGGAGTATGAATATCCTTGAAGTTGGAATTGCACACCTGCGCTTTGTCCAAATCTCCAGTCTATATCTTGTACTTTGTTATCACGGGAAATTACTTTGGTCGTTGGGTCCAAAGATACAGCAACCAGTGTATCCTTGTTTTGGTTAGCTGTGTAGGGCCAGACGCTATAATGCATAAGCATGGTGTCCTGATCAGTTCTATGTTCTCGCAAGGTTAATCGGACATTTGCTGCTGTGACCCGCAATTGTAATTTGTAGGGTAAGTACAATTGGAACTTGGAGTCCACTCCAGCACTAGCATAATAGTCGGTAAGAGTATTCAAGAAACCCACTCTTCCAGCTGCACTTCTGGCGAATGTGATTTGCATATCTGAATCTAAGTCCATAGAGTAATTCGTAGTACCTCTTGGTGCTACATTCAGTACACTTTTAACTTTTCCTTGTATATTTATCAGAGTTGGCACCTTGTATTTGTAGACGAAGGGCATTCCAGTAGCGGTTGGGAACATTATGCTGACTTGTTGTTCGTTCACAATTTTGGTGTATTGAATGTCTTTCCCATTGTAATATTCTGCAGACAGCCGCATCATATCCTGATATAGGCTTTCCATGGTATTCTTGTCTAGAGAAAAGTATCTCTGCTGGTTAAATAACTGGAAGAATAATGAGGCTTCGAGTGGCTGCCGCGATAATTGGTAGAGCTTTTCTTGGGAAATGTTTAATAATTCTAGAATTTTCGCCGAGGAGTATTTATGATTGGGTTCTTGTTCATTTCGATCGGCCACGTTCATATTGCTGATATAGTTTTCGGAGAATTTACGGAAGCTGGAGAATGACGCTGATAACTGTAATAAACCAATTATCAAATTTAAACAAAATGTCTGCATTAAGTTTACTTACGCTTTCCGTGTACCGATGAATCAAGATACAAAATATAAAGTTACACCTTAAATAAGGCATTGAGTACTGGAAATGTCAGAAATCGTAAAAAAACTGTCGATCTAGTAGAGACCTTTGATCCTTATAAGAAACAGGATCGATTGGCATAAAAAAATTATTTGTGTAAAACGACCATTTTCTTGCTGACTGATTTTTTCCAAAATCTGTAAATGCCGTTCAGAATATTGTAAAAAATGAATAGTCTCGTAAAAGCGTTTTCCTGTAACTATAACGGTTAAGGTTACTGTCTATCGCGTCTCAAAAATTCATCCTGTACAAAAATGAATCATTGTTTCCCTTGGTCACGGCATCGCGCGTGAACGGCTGGACCAAATTCGCTAATTCTTTTTTTGTTGTGTTTGTTATTTTCAGAAGAAGAATAAATTGAGTTCCTGAGGGAATCCTCGTTCGAATCTCCGAAGCGGTTGGACTGATATTGACGGGTCTTTCACTGATAATAATTGGCTGATGTTATATGGAGTAAGGAGAGAATTCCGAAACTCACGCGGTCAAAACCGCGGGGCACAGCTAGTTATAAATAAATGTGAATGTGAGTTTGTTTCTTTTATTTCTTTGTTAAATTTTCTTTAAATGTAGAGTTACACGTTGTTCGGGGTACAAAGAAGAGGCCATTAGGTAGGTACATAGGATTCCGAAACTAACGTGGCTGAAATTTCCGAAAACACCCATTTGTAGTACAATACAAAAATTTACTTACAATACTTTTAGGGATCCACTCGTTGCTCTTCAAACTGGCCTGGAAATGTTTCGGTATGAAACCGTCTTCACTGGCAATGTGCCAGATTGAACCTGAGACGTCACGGTAGTCATCATCCTTGTAATAGTCACTTAGCATTACACCAGAGCGCTGTTTGCCAAACTTCTCAGATGTGAGTCTTTCTCGAACAGCCTGTGCAGCTTGAGCGCTGTAAAACAACAACGGTTAAATTAAATTAGTAATATACTAGCTGACCCGCGCGGTTTCACCCGCGGTAATTTCGGAGTTCCCGCGGGAATTCCAGGATAAAATATAGTTATAAGCCTGCCTCATGAATCACTCTATCTATTGGTGAAAACCGCATCAAAATCCGTTGCGTAGTTTTAAAGATTTAAGCATACATAAGGTTATCCCCTAAATTGCTTGGAAATATCAATATATTTCTACAAAATCATTAGAGTTATCTAATGATGTACCTAGCTGTTGTGAATATTATTATTGTCTCGAAATTTAATGAATTAAAAAAAAAGACTCGGTCCAAGTTAACGTTAAAGTTTTCTGAGAGTTCATTCTTTTGCAAAGAGTTTGGTTGTCACCTTGTCTTTTAATAGTAAAACACGTCCTTAATTGCCAAATTAACAGTAATTTGGCTGTACTTACATTTTTGCATAACGTGGATGCTTGAGTTCAGCAATAGATTCGATGGAAGATTTGAGTGCAGCACGAACCTCAGTACTCGGGTCATCACGGGTCATTTGAGCCATAGAAACAAACATTTCGTCACTTGGTTTTCCCATAAAAAGAGCAAGAATAGCACTGACCCTTACTTCGGTATGCTCGGCTTTGTTTTTCAAGATGTTGTAGAGGGCAGCACGGGCATTGTGATCATTGTGCTGAGCCAAAACCTTCAATCCTCTGACTATCAACATGCGTATGTAAGTTGTCGTTTGAACTTTTCCTTCCAAATATGGTGCAAATACACGTACAACATCTGGGTGAGCCAACTTACTAAGTGCTTTGATGTATACTTGTGATTTTTGACTGTCGCCTTGCTGGATAGATTGACTGAGTTCCTTGCTAAGACGTGGAATTATTTCATCAGGGACGAAACGGTCATTTTTGTTCGTCAAACGGCCATACATATACGTAGGATAGTAATGTCTCGCAGTGTCGTTGTTGACTTGACCCATATTAATGAATCTTGTGGCGGCTATAATGATAGTTTCATTCAGGTAACGCTGCTTTCTTACTTCCTCATTCATAGCGAGGTTGAAGAATTCCGTCATGATTTGTTTAGTTGGGTAGCGCAGAGTGGTAACTAGTGAAGTAACAACTTCGGCTGCCTCTTCTCCCATTAGTTTTTTATTCTCAATCCAGCTCTTGATCTGCAGAAAAGCAGGTGGAGTGCCAGCCTGAGCTACAGCATCACGGTAGATTTTCCAGATGTTAGACTTGATAGCATTGTTCGAAGACTTCGCAGCTTCGATACTGCGGCTGGCTTGTAGTAATTGTTCGTAAGACATAGAAGAAATCACTCTTACTAGAATGTTGAACCTAGCTAGCACGTCATTCTTAGGCATGTTGTTCGGATTTTGTAACAACTGAGCAATTTCTTGAACGAGCCGCTGAGCGTTCATCGGGTACTGTGTCTTTTGACTTTCGGCCTCAGGAGTCATGTATAGAGCTGCGTAAGCTGCCTCATGTAATTGGGGATTATTCACATTGGATTCCTCAGAGCTCAAAGAGTGTGATGAACTGGAAGAGCTAGAAGATCTTGAAGAGCTAGAGGAACTTGAAGAGCTAGAAGAACTTGAGGAGCTGGAGGATTTGTGTTTGTTAACTATTTCCTGTTGATTTGCCGATCGACTTCTATTAACTGTGGACCGACGCTCACGGTTCTGCGATGGTTCCTGTTCAATACTCACTTGGGAACTTTGCGAAACTTTTTCGACAGGTTTCTTTATAGACAGAGAGTATAAAAGGCTGTCCAACAATCTATTGTTTTCAGGGACCTGCCATTCAGGTTCATTATCCTCTTCGTAGGCCTTCAAAACAAATTGCACGGTGCTCCATACTCCTACTTTTTGCTTTCCATACATAAGAGGGCTGGCATGAGCTGTGCTAGTTGTCTCAGCTTTGTAAATTGGACCTTCCTTGCCGACGAGTAAACGGGAAGTATATCCTCTGTTTATTAATTGTTCTTTGTCGTCATGGCTCTTTCCGTTCCACTCGGCATTCCTGGGTACACCGAAGTGATAAGCTACTCTGCGATGACAATGATGGTAGTTCTTGCTCTTTGTCACTTCAATCGGATCTTCCTGTGACGCGAAGTGCGGGAGTTCCCGGCGCCATTCCGAAGGGGTAAGCGATAAGGTGTACATAGTTTCGCAGTCACCGGTCACGTCCGTTTCTATTTTGCTGAATTGACCCTCCATTTTAGTTTTATCGTAGCTGTGATGCTTATCGGTGAGGCGTCGGTGACTGAGGTCCAATTGAAGGGAACTGAAGATAGCTTTGATCAAGTTTTCATGGGCAAGAGGACAGGTGGCTGGTATACGGAGGGATGTGACGCGACCTTCGGTCATAGTGATTTCGAACGGAAGGTTTATGTTTTCAACGTTTTCGTATTTTAGATTTGCTGGAAGAGTCAATTTGGGGTATAGTTCTTGGTTGAACTGCGCATGCCGGGCATCTTCGAGCTTCGCCTGCAGGCGTCCTGGGGTTCTGGCTCTGAGCGTTAGGCGTGCCTTGACGACGTTCCCGCTGGTAGCTCCTTCCTCGTGTCGGGCAAAGTTACGCAGTTCCAAGTCGTACCGGTACAGTTTACCGGTCTGCCATGGCCACTGCGACTGGCTCGATTCAGGGCGGTTGTTTTCACTACTAAGCTGGCCACATGCAGCGGCCGCTAGAAAAAATTTACAAATATTTACGTTAACGTTAACGTTAACGTTAACGTTGATGTTAATGTCTTACGTTAACGTTGATGGTAATGTTAGTAAGTTAACCCGTTAAAATGTTGGCCACATCTACGTAATGCCTAAATTAGCGCACTAATTTACGCGTTAACACGCAGGTGGAGTAGTAGCATAAGAAAAAAGTATTGTGGCTTTTAGTTTTGACACACTGGGAAATTTTGTATAATCCTAACGAATAAATTGACGCACGATCCGTGAACCCTTGGCTAGTTCCATGTGAATTTGAGGCTACTCAACCAATCATCGTGAAATTTTACATTACACGTTGTCAGGGTACAGAAAGGGACACAGTACTTTTTATACCGGAATTAGGTACTGCGGGAACTTTAAAATTAACGTAGGTGAAACCTTGAGGGATTGACGAGTACAAATCAAAGAAAACATTTTAGTAGAGCATACATTTTAACTGATAATTATATGCACTTATTAAATATAAAATAACGCAGCGGTACAATGCTATTTATGCACAAGAGGCGGATAATTTTATTCAAGATGATACAAAGATTATCAAAAAAACCGTTCGTACCGATTTTTCAGTTTTTGCCAATACAATTCGTTATCAAAAAAATCGTTATGCTCCGATGTTTTATTAAAATTTGGTGGCTTCTAAAATTACTAAAATCACTTCGTTACATCGTTGCACGTTGACGAATGACGATGGTAAAAAGAAAATGGATAATATTAAAACGAGGAAAAGTTTCTGTGTCCGAACTTTTCCTAAATAAGACGCACGTTTCGAAAATAATACCTACGACATAGAGGAACACTGTAACTTCGTATAACTGAAAGATTTTTTAAAATCGCTGAAGTAGTTTTTTAAGTTTTCCATTACAAACATACATTCAAAACGACTGGTTAGTACTTACTATAAGTAGATAGACTTATGAATTACAAATGGACGCAGATAAGCAATAACATGATAACCCACAAAATTAAGTTATATATTCAGAACAATTTATTGAGAGTTAGAGAACGTTTTTTAATTATGTGTTTACCTTATTTCATTGTTTAGATACGTAAGTAAAAAAATATTGAACATAAAAAAATGTTGCGCTATAAATTTAAAACACGATTTCTTCAAAATTCCTCCAGTGTGGGTTAACACAGTATTGCTTATCTGCGTCCAAATAATTATGAATATTGTTGTAAAAGTAAAAACCGCGCTTCGTTTGATGTACCTACAAAGTTTCATAGTCTGTGCTAAAAAAAAGTTGAATAAACAAAAAAAAGAAGATATCAAAATTACTTACCTAGCAGCGCCGCAAGAAGCAAAGTTTTCATCTTAAATCAGTTATGTTCGCACATCCGTGCCCTCACAGGATGTGTTTCGCTAACGGAGAAGTACCTACCCTTCTGGCTATCGGGGCATCGGATGGGCTTATATATTGTCTCAACAAGTGTATACACGTGTTAATATGTAAGCTTTATGACCAGTGTCAGACCTCTGGTGCATCACAAACGCATATCTCGATGACAACAACTGCCCATGTCATAGGGCAAACGCGTGGGACCAAGTCGGCTCTGTCATGCTTTCAGTCGATGGGTGGTTGTACGTACGTATACAGTTAGCCTCAAGTATACCTAACTGACTAATTCAGGTGGCGACCTACGGCTCTTATTCACTATGACCATATCACGTCGCGTTAAGATAACGCGTTACTAAAATTGTTTTTGTCTCGTGCTCAAAAAAGTCTCACTAAAAAAAAACATTTGAAACGTAATACTTAATTGATATTCTGTAATCTGTATCAAAATTATTTACTTATCTATGTAACGAAAGTTTTTGACACACTTTGTCAAATATTTCGTAGCAATAGATTTATTGACAACTGGTTACATGCATTATATGCGAAAGTCCATAAAAAAGAAGAAAACGCTTTTTTGTAAATGATCGGTGAAGATGATTCTTCGATGGTGATTCCTTCTTTCCACTAGGCTGCAGTATGTCGTATAAAGTGCATTGCAGCTGCTTCCGGTTCATCACTTAGATATTGCTTAGCTGAATACCTCTGCGGCGTAATGAACGACGAAAGTTCAATTCGGCCGCTCTACAGAAATACAAATCAAATGTAATATTTTTCGAAATGCCTTTTTTGTATTTTATGCTACTTTGCACACATAACAATAGTACTCACAACCATCGAAAAGGCTAAGTCTTAGAGAAATTAAAATTAATGAAAATCGTTAAAATATGGTAGATTTGTTTTAACCCTTTATGGCGCAAGGTCATTATTTATATTAAGTTTACACAAACTAGGTTGCAAATAGGGATTTATTAATGAGAAAAATAATTAAAAAAATCTCATTACAAAATAAGTATATATTATTCCAAAAAAACCACGTGTTGCAGGAATACAACATTGCTTCATTAATGCTAAAAATGTTAAAGAAAATAATGAAATATGAAAAATTTTAAAACAGTTATTTTGTTTATTCTAGCACAAGTTAACCCCACATTTTTCGCAAACTGTCTGCCTGGAAATTTGCACCTCATTCTTTTATTCACCCAAACTGGCCAGTGCCCATATTGGTTCAACCTCACATCTTTCGGAGGAACGTGTTGAGCTGGACCTTTCTTCTTTTTATCCTGAATAAGACATTCAATATCACTTTTATGCTTTGTACGATTAACTGTCTTATATTGCATAATGTCTCTGATATAGCTACACTAAATTCAGCAGAGTTGAGAGTTTTACTGCTACCACCCTCTGCAGCCTTTATTCTTCGGTATAAAAGCCATGAATTACACATAGTCATGTCTAAAAAATGATAAAAAATTCATAGACACCAATGTTTACTACGAAGTTTGATCTTATAGTGGCCCATCACACCATCACACCATCCATATTATGTTCTGCTACGACAAAAGGACGTTCAACAGAAATGTATTGCTTTGCAGACTTGTCCCACCTTCTTACTACAGATGTGGGATGTTTTCCAGCGAAATTGGATGCCAGAGTGACAATTTTGTTATCTCTCCAAGCTACTACAGCTACATCCACATTTTGGGCTTATTAGCATCTTTCTGGACAGAGTACAAAATAAGTCTGGTCTCTTATGAGGTTGATAATATCTTCAGTAAATAAATATGAAAATACCTCAAATGGAGTATCTAAACTAAGTATTTCTGGAGGTAACCTGTCAGATCAATGAAAACATAGTTGGTCATCATTTATATTCAGGCTTTTCGTCTTCCATATGATATTTGTCCTAAGTCCACGGTTAGATGTACTTTGAGCTGCTGTAGAACTAGTACTGGGAGAAACGATGGAGGGACTTGGATCCGTTGCAGTACTACTGAACTGAGTATTTATGGATGTAGCTTCTAGGGTGGTGGCTGCAGCCTGAACTTCATTTTGAAAGTCAGGTGGTTCCTTTGGGTCCTCATCAAAGCTTTGATACTCATTCGGCCCGAAATTATATGTTCGATAGGCGTCATCGTCGTCATTAGAAAAATCTAAGCCATCTCCACTGTCTTTCCATTCTCCTAGTGTTTTCTGGAGCTCCTGAGTAGTCAAATTACGCAAATTACGACTCATTTTAATCCTGAAAAAGAAATATCCCATATTCAAATAAACGGCAAAAAATCCATCACAAACGCGCAATGTTGCATTCATGCAACCAAACAAAATTAGTCCAAAAATTAAAAAAAAACTTGAATTTGCAAAAAAATATTATTTATTATGGAAATCTATCTACTTACCTTTTACTCACATCAATTTGAACAACCAAATATCAGTATTTCACCAATAAATCACTTTTCGAAATCAAATTCAAAGAGAGGTAAACCGGTTTGTACACGTTCATCACTTGAATACCAAAATAATAAAGGTGTCGCCATCTAGTTAGCAGATTTGTTACTAAATCATTAGACTGCTTTGTTGCCGACGTACAATACCGAGTAAAGTCGATCTATCGGGTTTTGAAATAATTTTACATCTACTGGAATGGTGTGTTGCAGAAGTACAACGTGGCTCCGTAAAGGGTTAAAAGTGATTTCCGGTTTGTTGCTCCTCCTGTGGAATTAAATAGCTGTAACTACTTTGTTTTACCGTAGGGTAGCCGTATTCTACAATCTTCGATCTATAGTATTGTCTATTTCTATAGTTCTATTCATCCCATTTGTCAAATTTTCTGGAGCAAGGTTAATAGAAAAGAGCAACTTTGTAACATGAACAAGGTTTGTTTATTTTATCGATCGCAATAACAAGTTATTTATGAAATATCTTACGAGTATCTTAAACATTGTAGTTGCCCAGATATGTTAGAATTTGCTGTCGAATCGTCAAATGACTTGCTATAGATGTTATGTTTTCCCTGTTCGCTTATGCTAATGTTTATTTTGTGTTTATTCTTCTTTGTTTAAATACTTTCTATGGGTAACTGTGTACCTACTCATGCTTAGATCAAAAATCAAAATGGTGCTAGGTTTTATATAATTAGTAGATAAATGTAGGTATACTTAGGTACTGATAATAAATAGTTTTTTTATTTAATGATCAAACTATTTTTATTTTAAGAGTTAGGAAAATAGTGTGTTCAATTTGGGTAAAAGTGATCAAGATGAGACCATATACCAGCACTTTCAAAAAGTTATCAGATCTTATGTAGAGCCAAGCTTCTAACTTTATACGCCCTAACTCTTCAAAGTCTAACTTCACAAACTCTACACCTGTTGTAGTTTTATAATAATAAAACTAAATATGAATCAACAATTATGTTTAATAGGTAATAATCACAAGTCACACAGAGTTACAATTTACATGTTAACCATGAGGGCAGCCATAATGCTTCTTTTTTATTGGGGTTGCCAACTCTTAATAAGTATACCAACATAACAACACCTTAGCCAAAATATGTGGCTTGGCCATTTCCCTACATTCACATGGGCTTAAGGTGAAAAATTGATCCATTGTTCATTACTTTTCTGTCATATAATAGTTCTTTGTAGTAACGAAACGGCCAAGCCACATATTTTGGCTAAGGTGTAGAGTTTGTGAAGTTAGACTTTGAAGAGTTAGGGCGTATAAAGTTAGAAGCTTGGCTCTACATAAAATCTGATAACTTTTTGAAAGTGCTGGTATATGGTCTCATCTTGGCAACATTTTACATGAAAATGTTTTTGTTGGGATTTCATTTCTTTTTGTAAGTCAAAATTGCGAAAGTATATATAAATTTCCATCCCCTAATTTAAGGAGTTGGGAGATAAAAGTTACAAGTTTTATAATTTTTTTGTTGTTTGTGTACTAATACTAGCTCACATACCTAATTTCAGCTTTCTAGGACATTAGAAAATACCCTAAGAATTTTGATGATCATCAGTGAGTCAGCGACGAAATCGGGGTTTTTTAGATATCAATAAAATCGAAAGTATGAGAGCTATGCAATTAAAACTTAATACATTTAATAAGTCTGCTATTAACAACATATCCCGAAAATTTTGTTTATCTGGTATAATCCAGATCTAAGTTACAAGGGTTCAAAAAAACGACGGAGCGCTTCGGGAAAAGGTAGGTACCTAGTGCCCTTGCGCTTCGCGGCTCGTCTTGGCGGGAGCACTACCGTGCCCCAGATTTGTCTTAACCATCAAGCAGGATCAGGTCAATCGAAGTCACAGGCAAAACCGCGTGCACACCAAAGTTGCGAATCCTTCTTCTTTATGGAATTACTTACCTACTTTCACCAAATTAGAACTAGATTAATGATATTAAAATAATTATTGGCATAACTCACAGGTCATACAGAGCGCAATAAAAAACAAGTTTATTTTTTTATAAGTATTTATATTAAATTTTTCATATTTATTATATTTATTTATATTGAGCAATCAAACGAGATCCGTTTCGGGAAAATCAATTTCTTAAAAATCTAAAAAAAGTACTTATTGCCAAGAGATTCATTGGAAAGCATGATGCTAACTAGTATAGTATTATACTATGACTTGACGTAGTTGGTCCTCATTAATTAATTCCGATTTTTTTAAACTAAATTGAGCAATCTTTATTTTTTTGACTACCATTTAATTGCTTAAAATAAAAACAATAAAAAAAATGGTTTTTTAAACATTTGAGCCCTAAATTATAAAAACTTAAAAGTACCTATACCTAATTGATATAAATTACTAGCTTATACATAACGCACCCTCAGAATAAAAATGATGTAATTCTAAAATTGCAATTTTTTATTGATTTTTTTTATTTATAAGGTTCTCCAAAAATGAGTATTAGGTACAATGCTTATGGGAAATGGCAAGAAAGCCTCTTTCACATAACATAATATTGTGGTAGGTAAGTGAATACCTACCGCGATCGTCGAAAGTGATCGATGCTGCTGTCCCTTTCTTACTCATAACTCGGTCTCTTTTTAACCACGGGGTTTTACAGTGAACTTTTTAAGTTAAATTTATAGTAAAATCAGAAGTTACAGGAATTTTAAGTTAAGGTCATTTTCATTCTAAGGTCACGATAAATATAGTGCTGAAAATAAAGATAAAAATATTCCTATTATACAACACAACAAATAATTAAAAATGAGCAAAATTTGTGCATTTTTCCATATAGAATAACAAAAAATAAATTATATCAATAATTATACTAATTAATTGAGCAAATATAGGTGTTAATTGAATATGGAAGAACTTTGTACATTTTACATTATCTACACTTTCATACTATTCTAATACTGGAAATTTCTTTATTTTTATTTTTTTATATAATATAGTCGACACGTACATAATAGTAGAGAAAAGATTGTTTAACTATTTATTATTAAGTATTTATATTATCCATTTTTTACATTGCATACTGGAAATTATTATAATGTCTTTTACACTAAAACTATAATTTATGTTTGAATTTATCCAAACTTTTTGTAACTATATTGTGGTCTTATTGTAATAAAATTATATTGCAGTCTATTATATTGTATTTGTAATTACTTATATTTAGTCTTTTTGTACCTAATTATATTGTAGTCTCTGCCTTTATCGAAAAAATAGATTATTGCGATTTACCGATGCGGTTAAAAGATCCGATCACAGAACAGAAAATAACAGAGACTTAGTTTAGTATGAAAACAGTTGAAAACCAGTGTCGCCGGGTGATTTTCGCACACAAAACTATTCATCACGCACTAAAACATTCACTAACGTAAAGAAATGTTTAAACGCATGATGGTTATGTTTTACTAAGTCACTGTTTTCAAATTTCAGTTATGGGAAAATTGTGGTAGGTAAATATACTTGGGATGGCAGCAAAAGAAGTGGCCAAAAGTTACGGCATTTGCTCTAACTCCCTATGCAACGGTGGCGCGCCTGCCCTACATGTCCCCTCTAGTTACCTAATTTATTTGCACAGTGTATCCGATCTTTACAACTTTTTTTTCTATTCCTATGACATTTCAAAATTCAAACTTCTCTCTGAGGGTCTTTGCTACGGTTCCTAAAAACCCTACTTCTTTCGCCTATTCCAAATTAATTAATTTTTCGCATTGTGTCATCTAAGTCACCTTTTTTACGTCTTAAATTATTAATTACTTGATTTTGGCTACTTGAACATGTGATTTGAAACTCATAACTTTCTTTCTTTATTCGTATTTTCATTCTGAATAATATCTTTTGTCTTTTATCAAGAGATCGTTTTGTGTTTACATAATATCACTTAGGTACTGTTAAGTAGGTTTTATACATAATATATTGATTATTAATATTATAAAAAATATCTTGAAAGGATACCTACGTTTAATGGTTCCTTATTTACTTCACGTACTTTTCCTTACTTAAGTTGAAGATTAATGTATTTACACTTGCTTACCTAATTATATTTAAAAATTAAGTAGATGTCTGCTTTAGCTTTATTTGAGCGATAAATTATCTTTCTTCTGTATAAATAAAAATAAATGTTTGTATGTTGGTTGTCTCTATGCGTTTCTAAACCATAGGTCCGATTGTGATGAAACTTTGGCGGGTTGTTCTGCCTGCGTCCGAAAAGGTTCCTGATATAAAGAAATCCTGCAGGAATTCCGAAACTCACGCAGGTGAATTTTTTAAACGGTTGAACCAACTTTGAAGGGACTTTTACTGCTAAGTAGCTGATATCATAAGGAGTATATGGAATCATGAAATTTTATCCCGGAACTCCAAAATTAACGCAGGTTTCACCCACCCGTGTATGAAAAATCTAATGATGATCGGTTGTGCCGTTAAGGCGTGAAAGCTTAACAAACAAACTCACTTTGGCATTTATAATATTAGTAAGGATTATATATTTATATACAAACTAGCTGTACCGCGCGGTCTCACCCGCGATAATTTCGAAGTTTCCGCGGAATGGTTCCATACAAACTTTGCAATCCCTTTTCATCTCTTAGGGGTTGAATTTTCAAAAATCCTTTCTTATCGGATGCCTACGCCATACTAGGAACACACTTTCCAAATTTCTGGTCTCTACGATTAGCGGTTTAGGCTGTGCGTTGATCCATCAGTCATTCAGGACAAAGCATTATAAATCTATAGATTAAGATTATGATTCAACAGATGGCGTTGTTGTACTCTTTATTTAACCTCAAAGCCTCTGCAACTTGGGCACGGTGAGTTTATCGCGGATGCATCTCAAGGTGGTCAGCTTGGCCGGTGAGCTGGGCACCGCCTGTTCCTGGTCCGGTCTGGTCCTGACCGGCCTGGAGGGGGGCAGGCACGCGCGGGGCACGTTGGCGATGTGCGGGTGGGTCTTGACGTGCTTCCGGAGCGATGACGGGTCGGTGTAGCGCTTACCGCAACCGGTGGCTCCGCAAGCGTATGGCCTCTGAAAAAGCACATTTCTTTTGTGACACCGTGCCTTAGACGCCATTTTGAATCGGTCAGCGACTTTTTTATTAGATTCTCGTCCTATACACAAAACAAAAACATACATTGATGTAGGTCACGGTGAAAGTACCTAAGTCTTTCGTCAATGGGTAAGTTAACGCAAAGTTAGAGTTCCGCTTTTCATCGATATTGAGTCTAATGATATTTGGTAATACAGTATAAAAATCGGGAACAGAAGAAATATGGAACTCGCACTTCTAGATCCCTATGACCCTAAAGCGCTCTAATTGTAAGAACTTACAATATATTTTTCAAGTGGGCATTGATTACTAAATCAATTTCTACAATTTGATACTCAAATAACACCATCGCATTGCTCAAAAATAGTCTCTATTTTGAAATCAACGCTTTTGATTCCCAGCAAAAAAGAAAATACATATTATATATAATATTAATTTCAAGACGAGACTCACAGCATTAAAATGAGTTCTTTGATGTTTGGCTCGGTCTGAAGAGTTCGAGAACGCCTTCCTGCAGTGCGGCGCCGGGCAGGCGTACGGCCTCTCCCCGGTGTGGGAGCGGACGTGGATTTTCAGGTTCTCCAGGCGAGAGAAGGCTTTTCCACACCCAGGGTGCTGGTGAATATAAAAAAGGATATAACATGTAGGTAAGTTAACGGTCATAGAATAAAATAATTGATCATAATAGATATTATATTATAACTAGTTGTGCCCCGCGGTTTCACCCTCGTTAATTTCAGAGTTCCCGCGGGAATTTCGGGATAAAAAGTACTCTATGAGTTAATCTGATGTATAACCTATATTATTGTAAAGTTTCATTTAAATCCATTCAGTAGTTTTCCATCCATCCATCCATACATTTTTACAAACTTTCGCGTTTATAATATTTGTAGGATGTTATGACAATATACCTATGCCTAATGGTGCCCAGATTCAGTTACATCTATACCAATATTATAAAAGAGAAAAGTTCGTTTTGTTTGGAAAGGGGTAATCTCAAAGACTTGAGTGACGTGGGGTACTTTGATCCGGAATACCCGAGGGAGCCCGAAATTAAAGCGGGTAAAACCGAACGAACCGAAACTAGTGTATGATAAAAAGAATCGCAACTCACATGACATCTATTGGGCTTGTGCCCTGAATGCACCCTCATGTGGATGAGCAGCTTGTAGCGCGCGTTGAACGGGCGCCGCGCCCGGGCGCAGCCCCGCCACGTGCAGCTGAACTCATCACCCTTGTGAGTGTTCACGTGCACCCGCTCGATATGCTCCACCAGGGCACCCTGGTTTGGATACCTCTCGTAACACTGCTCCCACAGACATGTTCTCTCACCTGAAGTGATATCATTGGGTTATTCTAAGCACTGTTTTTTGAAACAACATGATATATCGCAGTCTCAGAATAAGACGTGATCTATTTGAAAAAGAAAACACTTTGCAAGAAAGTCTCTTACATTATAACATGAATACTGCCCCATATCTAGGGGGGCCTATGTTTTCTTAGTTTAGTTAATGACTACTCTTTTTGTTCTTTGTTGTGAATGTTAGTTATGTTGATTCAACTTGCTTAATTAGGTACATTATTAATTAATATTTCTTACCTTGAGTTTTATCTTTTTCAGCTTTTCTTCCGTTGAAATTCTCATTATTTCTGTTATCATCTGCCACATTAAAAACATCATTGTCCGTTTCCAGTGTTAAACCGAAGTCTTCGAGGTTTACAAACAAATCATCCTCATCGTAGTTCTCCGAGTTTTCATCGTAATAACTGGAACTGTGCACGTCACTTTCTATAGATTCAGAAACTGAAGCTTTTCTTTCGCTTCTACCAAAGCTGAATTCGGTACAACTGGTCGGTGTGTCAGGTAATATATAACTTTTATTGCTCTCCATATTATATAAAATGTTATTCGGATAGCTGTATTGTTCTAGATTGCTGATCATTGGTGTATTATAATTGACGACTTGAGTCGTACTTGGTGTGTTCAAATTGATTTCTGACTGACTATTTTCTTCGATGTTCCCGTAATTGCAATAGCGTTTGGAAAACGCTGTCTCTATTGATGGTAGTAAATTTTCTCCTACGGCTGGAGCGATGCATTCGTCATTAAAAGCTTCCGGTGTCAATCGACAACTCTCACTCTCCTCTCTGCAGAGTTCGTCTATTAAATATTCGTCATCTATATAATCGTTATTTGGTTCATAACTAGCCTGTTGTTTGTTAAATGAATCATTTTTATAAGATTCATCAAACTCTATACCATCGAGATCGAAAAGGACTTCTTTGATGTTCTGATCGTTTATATTACTATCGATCACTTCATCGATGATTTCGAATTCTGTTGAATTATTATTCATATTAGCGTTATTGGCGTTCCAACTGTCCAAGACTTCGAAATCGAAACTTTCTTCGACACCGTGTTTGAAACTGTCCACTTTTGTTCTGCTTTTGCTGCTTGTCTCTAGTTCTAGATTGAATTGAGACATATAGTATGCGTGTAGATCGTTGACCTCCTCAGTCCTGTCTAGGAAAAGGTCATCCTCATAGCAATAGTGCTTGAGTTCAGCCATGATATAGAGTTCAATTACCTTCAAAGTTCAGTACACTCTAGGTGCTTGATAATTGACATGTGTTGTCCGTAAGACGTTTTCGCATGTGGCTTTGCTATTATTATAAAAATAAACTTTCCCTGCGTCGCATCACGCGTGGCTCCACCATCTGCGAAATATAAATTTAATCGTATTTTTTTAAATGTTATTTTTGATACAAGTTTCGCAACACGTGTTAAAGAGGTTGTCGAAGATCCATTCAGTCGTTAGGAAGTAATACTTTTTTGGTTACGACGGGTTTTTTTTGGTAGTGTTACAATGACTAATGAATGATGCAAATATTACTAATTTAAGTTTTATTTGAATATTATACAAGCCTTTTCGCCCGAGCGGGTGTATTTTGATATTCCCTCGGTTTCTATGTCAGTTTGGATCAGAAATAGCTAATCACAGACAGACAGACATTGAATATTATTGCAATAGTAGTAGAGATTAAGATTGACAAAAGTGTTTAAGTTTTTTTGATTTTGACTGTAACTACTACTTACCGAGATAAAAAGTAGTCTATAGTATTTTCCGATCATGGAACTGCCTTCTTGCAACATATCGTATAACAAACAGTATCTACAGCAGTAATTCTCTTCAAATTCAAAATTAAAATTAATTCCGTGATCAAATATTATAACGTACCTACCGTATATCGAAACTAATATACTTAGATATTTTACTTGGAAAGAATTATCATTGTGCAATATAATTAATTCAGTAGTCAAATACATAAATTTATGAAAATATCAATTGCGACTCTACATCCGCAAATATCGAGCGAGCCAAATCAATAAAAATAATTATGTGCTAGCTGTTTCTCGCGGTGTCACCAGCGTGAGTTTCGAAATTCCCGCAGGAACTCCTATATTCTTTCATATTCTTCTTCTCCTTGTAATAACAAACACAACAAAAAAATAAGTAGCGAAATTGGTCCAGCCGTTTACGCGTGATGCCGTGACCAAAGGAAGCAGGGATTCATTTTAATATATATATATATTTTGAACATTCAAAACATTATTTATTTTAAATTTCAGTAATGTTTGTCCGCTTATTTTGAATGTGCACAAAACGTGAAGAAGAAGCTTTAGCTAAATTACTAATAAATTAAAATGTAGGAATTATGTAAGGGACAGTAGGTATAAAATTGCAAATAGGTACTTAATCATCTTAATGTTCCAAATTCATTGATTAACTGGTTTTTTTTATGAAGTTTACGTAAAATTTATAAAAAAAAAATACCATCATAATATCCATGACACAAAAGCAATCATTTGCGTGAAAATCTATGTAAGTAATATTTAAGTTCCATTTTTTTCTTAAAAAATCCAGAAGCATAATTAAGGGGTTATACGATCTTATTACTTAAACACGCGTTTATTATTTTGAATAAAACAAGTATTTAATAAAAAAATCATTAATAGTCATAATTAACTTTTTTATATCTTTACTTAAACATAATTAAAGTCTAAATTAGAATTTAAAAAATATCACTAAATATATCAACTCACCTCACTTCACAGTCGAAGAAAAAAAAAAGAAAACAGTGAGA
Organism: Zygaena filipendulae; assembly: GCA_907165275.2. NCBI lineage: Eukaryota > Metazoa > Arthropoda > Insecta > Lepidoptera > Zygaenidae > Zygaena > Zygaena filipendulae. Next base: position 6,757,125 of record OU015674.1, read on the forward strand.
AAAGAAAACGGCGCGAAATTTGATAATTTTGACACATAACCTCAAACCACTTTAGTATTTAATTAGGCGCGACTGTACTGTATTGAGACACGTTCAGGAATAACACGGGAGCTAACGGGATAGCAAAAAAAAACCCTCCATAACTGAAACTTAAACACGTGTTTATCAGTAACAACTTTACAGGCTAAAAATATTCTCAAAGTCCTTATCTGGACGAAATAAGGTTCAGTTTGATCGAGAATTTCTTATTGCTGACTGTAATTACGAGATCGGGATAATTTCCCCGCCTTTTGGCGCCGTACACGTTACTTTAAAAGGACCTTTTATTGATTCATTTGTCATTTAATTTGATTTGCTTTTTGTTGGAAAAAAGTTAATGACTCAAAGCTTTTAAATATTAAGTATAAGGGTTGTTTGTACCTACTGTTGTTTTCTTGATAACATCTAATGATCCTCAATATATTTCTTTCAGCAAAATATTGTCTAGGTACCTATATGTATATATAAGTAGATTGAACTTTTCAAGTGGGCGCGGATGGTGCAATACAAACTACGAAAAATAGCAAAAATAAAAACATACTTAATTATAAAATACTAGCTGTTTATCCGCGTTAATTTCGGAGTTCCTGCGAGAATTCCGGGACATAAAGTACCTACCCCATGTCTTCCTCGATCTGTACCGCTGAGCATGTGGATGCAAATCATGATGATCGGTTGAGCCGTTTAGCTGTGAAAGCGTAACGAACAAACAAACAAACTCACTTTCCCATTTATAAAAGTCAATAATAGATATAACTACCTGGTGCCCGCGGTTTCACACGCATGAGTTTCGGAATTCCCGCAGGAACTCTTTATATTATTATCAGGAACTTTTACGGACGCAGGCAAAACACCGCCAAAGTTTTATCACAATCGGATGAATGGTTTAGGAAATTACAGAGGACAAACATGAATTTTAATTTTTTTATTTATTTATCTATAAATGTAGGTACATACTCGTACCTATGTACATATAACAGTTTTTAACATTTAATATGTAACTTAATACCTACTAACCTAATCTAATTCAATAATTAATTTTATCATTCGACGGCAATATATTATGTTGTAATTATAAACAAATTAATTAACCTTTGATTCCGAATGCAACATTGATGTAAAATAATAGGTACTTATAGTTCAATTAGAATCATTACTATTTGTTCTATAAAGTCGACGCTATCTTTTAATAATATTTAAGTCATTAAGTGGATCGATCATCAGGATTAATTTTTAACGACACTTTATAGGCTATTTTGGTCCGCCTCGTAGATTCACAAAAAATGTTAGACACGTATTTTTTCTTTTATTGCGTAAGCAAATATTAACAGAGATACGTTGACGTGTGACGTCACAAGCAGGCGCAGTTTTTAGCTGAGTATGCCGTTACGAGCCCCCACTCCTAAACTTTAATGCGATATATCCAGGTATATTTTCAAATTTCAAAAGGCAAAAAATACGTATCCATTAATTTTTATTATCTAACTGACGGACTAAATAGAATTAAGAAAAAAAAAACAGTCCAATAGCCTATTAAAAAAGACATTTTCTTGGATAGTGGTTGCTTTTTTTTTCTAAAACCAATTAATCAGGTGGATAACCCTATGATTATCTACCTACAAAAGTTATCTAGAAGACATAATCTCTTGCTGAAATAGGCTGTTTGACTAATTTTTTTTACTCCGTCTTGTAGATTAATAAAAAATATTGGACAAGTATTTTTTCTTTTTTTACGTAATCAAAAAATAACAGTGATACATTGAGTTGAAATTTCGCGTGACGTCACTAACTAGTGCAGTTTGTATGGCGGCTTGTAGTGGTAAGTGACGACACGAGCCCCCACCCTAAACTTTATTGCGCTAATGCGCTTTATCTCTATGTATTTTCATTTATTTGAAAAATAAAAAAAATACGTGTCTAATGATTTTTAATTTTCTAAAAGACGGACTAATTAAAATTTTGATTTTCAATAGTTGTCAACATCCCTATTTTATTTTTATTTTTTTTTATTCAGCCGAATTTAATAGCGGAAAACATCTAGGTAATAATTTCATGTACGACGTTTACTTATACGAAAAAAAAGCGGTGAGTAAAGTGAATGTGAGCTTGCGCATGCGCATGCGTCGAACGATCATTTTATTTTCATATCATGCCATGCACTTATGGTACCCACGTGTGGACAGACGGCGAGTTTTAATTACGATAACTGTAGATAAATAGCTACTGACTGCATTGTCATCGATGATCTTACAGATGCAGTTTTGTCGTCTTTTGCAACCAACGGCTCGTCTTTGAAACAGTGAAGCATATTGAGTTATTTTTACTTTAAGCTATACTATATTTTACATACATATATTATATATTTTCGTATATACCTATTATAACTGTATCTGTTTATATTTATTAATGTAGTTTAATCTAAATCCAAAATTAGTTATTTTATTTTATTATTTTATCATTTATCATAGGAAATATTTATTTGTGAAAGCGCATAGTTTTATTTGTTAAGACTAAATTTTAATTTTAGTCCGTCTTGTAGATAAAAAAATAACGGTGATACATTGAGTTAAAATTCCGTGTGACGTCACGCCTATAGGTCCACTTTATACTTAATTATGAGGTCACGAGCTCCCACTCTTATACTTTAATGCGTTTTATCTAAGTATTTTTTTAAATAATTCAAAAAATAATAAAATACTTGTTTATTATTTTTTTTGTACCTACCTATTTAACTCAGCTAGGTATGTAACTGAAGGACTAAATAGAAATTTAATATTTATACCCCATATTCACTGTCACCATTAAACACACACGTACAGAGAAGGACATAGGTTACCTATTTTTTATCCCGGAATTCCCGCGGGAACTCCGAAATTATCGCAAGTGAAACCGCCGGGAACAGCTAGTTTACTTATAATTGCGGACAAATGACACAAATTGCTTGCAACGGATCGACATCTACAGTACTTGCTTGCTCGTTTTCGTGTATTTCTTATAACTTTTGTATTTGAAAACCTAAACAAAACTGTGGCTAATTGATCTAAGTTTATTTATGAAATTCAATTAGGTATACAAAAAATAACATAGTTTTTTTCCACTATCTGGGGCAAAGAGATGCGCGTAGATTACGCTTGCTTACACTTGTCGAGAGCTGCTGCAGTGCATCCCAAACTGTAGTAATATTATTTACAAATAGAGAAAAAAAAAACAAAATATTTTTCAGACAAACACTGACAAACGGTGACTTTATCCGCATATTATTAACTTCTACCGCGTCAAATTCGAAATTCCCTCGGGAACTGTATTAGGGTGAAAAGTACTATAGTATATGTTCTATCATTCCAATACCAAAATTACTTGTAAGTAATTATTTATATACTCCAAAAAGCTTAGGTATTATTCTGCGGTTCCATTGGCACTCATCTGTGAAAGAGATACCAAAAATCTTAAGTGGAAATCCTAAATTTATTCCGTGCTTTAAAAATAAACTGTGGTGTTTAGTATGATTGGATTTTCTGATTGGCTGACAACTGTCGAAAAGACCATACCTACAGAGGCCAAACTTGACAAAAACTGATAAACTGATTGGAAAATGAGAATGAGAAAGGCTGACCAAAACTGAATGCGATGGAAGAAGAAAAAGTATTGTTTGTTTGTTTGTTTGTATACTTTATTGAGCATAAACAAAGTTTTTACAAGTTGATAATATCAAAACAAGTAGGTAATTTATGCTCAAAGGCGGACTTATCACGCGAGGGGATTTGATGGAATACCGAACTTTTTTAAGTGTCGGCGAAAGCGTCCGAAAGTTTGACCAACACTGATCGTCGCGGTGGTAACTACACTAACCAAATTAACACACTCGTGCTCTCCGTAATATGTCACTAACCTTTGGTACTAACAATTAAAAATATACCAACGATAAATATTTGTTGAAAACGTAAAATAATATATTTGGTACTAGCTGTGCCCCGCGGTTTCACCCGCGTGAAAGGTTTTTATACAACAACTTTTTTTCCAGACATCCGATTTCAATGAAACAAAACCTATATGTAGCTCCAGACTAATCTTAATCTACCTGTGAAAACCGCATGAAAATTCGTTCCGTGGATTCAGAGATTATCGCGAACAGACAGACAGACAGATAGACTGAAAAGATTTTTAAAAACCCTTTTTTTGTGGTTGGTGACTCTTCTTTTATCGCTCCCTGTTAGTTTTTGTGAAAAATATTCAATGTACAGAATTGCGGATTCTATTCTTTTATTATAGTATAGATAGATAACAATCACTAATTAATTTTCTGTATAATATAACGAACGGATCGGAAAACCTCAGAATTATAAATAAAAAGCAAATCACAAAACTCTCATACAACTATAGGTAAATGACAAAAAAATCCAAATTGTCACACAATGCTCAAGCCCCTAGCGTTTTTTTAGTGTCTTCAATATTCAAACCAGCTTCAAGTAAAAATATTATTGTATACCTAATATACTAACTGTTTTCGCAGTTTCGTCTTTGTGATTGAGGACTTACCTACTGTAGGAATAGGCATGATGATAAGGTACAAAAATCTAAATTCTATACAATCTGTCAGTTAAGTCTTTAGTAAAGAAATTATAGACACGTATTTTTTTTCAAAGTTATTGAAAAAAGACTTAGAGAAAACGCATTAAAGTTTAGGAGTGGGAGGTCGCGACATCATAACTAAGTATAAAGTGTACCTATGTGTGACGTCACACGGAATTTCGACTCAATGTATTGGCGTTGTTTTTTGATTATGAAAAAAAAGGAAAAATACGCGTCCAATATTTTTGATTGATCTACGCGACGGATTAAAAAAATAAATTTAGTCAACTAGCCCATTCCAAATGAACGTGCTAGTAAGTAGTTGTATATTGTATAGTATTTAGTTTATAAACAAGGCCACAGGTTCCTCACCCCCGGCTAGGTACGAACGTTAACTCTCGCACATGTCGAACAAACAGAAATAAATATAATAATGGTGGACGAGTAATTGTGCCACACGCTCCAAGCACAGTGCATATGGACCAAAAGTTATATTATATAAATAAACTTTTCTTTGAACTGCCTCGATAGTAGCACTTGTGTTATAAACCGAAGTGATTACCTACCTTTTTTTCATTTAAATTTTTAAATTACTAAGAACTTGCAAGCAGTCTTTATTAATTGCGTACCTTTTTTATGTCATAGGGGGCAAACGTGCAAGTGGTACCTGATGGTAAGTGATTACCGCCGCCCATAAACATCTGCAACACCAGAAGGCATGCAGGCGCGTTGCCGACCTGGAATGGGGATGGGAACTGGCTTTCAAGTGGGGCTGCCGGAACACACCGTTAGGTGCTTGGCGACAGATTTGCAACTCGAAGATGGTAGCTCTAGCCAGCCCTATTACTAGAGAGCGCCCTACCACCATGCTATGGTTTCCTCATGATGTTTTCCTTCAGCTCAAGCTCATTGTTAGGGTTTGAACCTACGCCTTGCGGCGTTTGATCCGAACGCACCAACCACACCAACCACTGAGCTATCATCACTGCCCTACCTACCTAAGCAGAAAATTATAGATAAACAAGAATGTATGTAACGCATACTAGAACTAGTGCTATGTAGAGATGGGTTTTGGTCCGGCTTTTACGAACATTTTGAGTAAATGCCCGATAGACGTCCATTGACGACGGACCGAAACCCATCTCTAACTATGACAGAACACCGGTGATCTCTACACTGCTATCTGTCAGGTGAAGCGGGTTCGACTTCTGCATCAGGAAAAACATATTTTGTATTCTAGGTGTTAACTAGTAACTAGGTAATCTAGGTATGTATGTATTTATAAAAAAAAAAATTGTGGCACGTATCATTGTTATTGTTATTTTTATGAAAATTTAATAAATAATAGAAATAACCTTCTCTGTTAATTTTTTTTTTGTAGTTCATGGATTTGAGGCGGGCGGCATTTCAAAATATGGCCCTCAAATTAATTTCTGACTTCATAAAGTTTTAAAGATTCCAATGGACAGGGTGCGACTGCACTTTACACGTAATCTGTTAAAATTTCAACAAAAAATATGCTAAATAAAACTAGGTACGCATTTATATGGGTTATGACAACGTCACCTCGTAAAATAGGTATGTAAATACCTACTTAGGACATCTAAAACCGAACTCTGACACAGTGGCGAAAAAAAAAATCTTTCTCACGTGTGTCACGAAGACGTAGACGAAATCATTGCCACATGTACCATTACTCATCTCTTATATGCTTGAAAAAACATAACGCCCGCACTAAAACTCCCTTTTTCAGTAATACTAAATTAAGCCCCTAACTTTCCATTTCGAATCGGAATGACACTTTTTTTTATCGAACACTTTTTGTGTTCGAGTTTCAAGTTTAACCCATTCGTCGACACATGCGTGAAAAGGGAAAAAAACATTACGTTTCCATTTTTTTTTTTTTCAGAACTGTCTCTCTGTCAAAGTTCAGTAACCAGATCGGTATTGAAAATACAGTTATTTTTTTGTTGTTGTAAGTTTTTTTCGGTTCAGTGGTTTCGTAGTATGCGTTTAAGAAGAGTTATAATTAAGAGCCACATGTCAATGAATGATTTAGTGCGGTGCCGATCCATAAGTGGTCGATGTCGATAGTTTTTAGCTACCGTAAAATAGTAAGTTTTTAATACATATAAGAAAATGTATGATTTACAATCCTCCTCCACGGCGTCTGTAGGTATGTCTGTCTATCTATCTGTTCGCGATATACTCAAAAACTACTAAACGGATTTTCATGCAGATTTCACCAATAGATAGAGTGATTCATGAAAAAGGTTTATGTGTAGGTATATTTTATCCTGGAATTCCCGCGGGAACTCCGAAGTTACTGCGGGTAAAACTATGGCGCACAGCTAGTTCAAAATTCAAAATTCAAAATTCAAAAGCTATTTATTACTTAGGATTGTTTACAATCACTTGTAATCGTCAGCAGGTTCTTAGAACTATAAATTACCGTCAGTTCGGAATACGTCCTCTGCTGAGAAGAACTGACAAGAAACTCAGCAGCGCTGTCTTTTAATGATCATACTTATAAACTAGGAAAACAAAAAAATAGGAATTGGATAGAGCAATTCATTCCCAAACGTCTGTATCATTTAAATAGTCTACTACACTATAATATGCTTTATCGCATAATCTGTGTTTAATAAGTTTCTTGAATTTATTAATTGACAAATTAATTACATCGTTTGGGAGTTTGTTGTAAAAGTGTTGAATAGGTATATCGGTAGGTATTAAAAAAAAATTAACTGTCATTTCCAAAGAATTTTCTCTACATACAATATTCGAAAGCTTGTATCCTGTGAAAATCAGCGTCGCGGGACTAGTTCCACTGCACATGCTGAGTGGCGGGCATTTGGTACCTAGTTTAATTTAAAATAATTATAGGTAATACATTATTTAAGTTTGTGTTCAATTTTAGTACCAAATAAACCTCTATTCTATTCTATACAATTCTGTTGGTAGTTCAGAATTAATCCGATATTACTTTGATACTAAAATCATCGACTATCGATAGATAACATGAATATTAGTTATGTCGTGTCGCATCCCTATCGCACTTGTTCCATGCCATAAATCAAGCTAGCGCACGCCCGCGCGGCGCGCGTAGTTCGTCGGCGTATCGACGATAACCGCATGTTTGCTCTATCGTTCATATAAAACAACATCTTTTTATAATTTGTAACTCACCTTTTTTATCCTTTAATGTTTTACGGCCACTTGTTGTTACAATAGAACACTTGTCTCGAATCGTGACGCGATTTTGTCTTATTTTAATTGGGATTACCTACATGCTAGTAAAAGTCGCAGATAGTATAAATAATATAAACAGTATAAACATATGTTGTATAAAACTCAAGGTTTACTTGAAAAAATTATAAAAGTGAGTTTATTTCTTACGATTTCACACGTCAAAAACTCAATGAAATTTCACACGTTCAGATATCTAACAGGCAAAGCTACGGGGCTAGCGCTTGTTACTTGTTGGTGTTTAGGTAATCAAATAAAGACAATATCTTAATATATATAAATTACGCGTCACGTTGTTTGTCCGCGATGTACTCCTAAACTACTGAATCGATAATGATGAAATTTGGTCTCTATATTGTTGTAATTTGGCCCAACTATAGGATAGTTTTTATCCTGGAATTCCCGCGGGAACTTTGAAATTATCGCGGGTGAAACCGCGCGGGACGGCGGCGGCGAAATATATTTTAAAAGTTTTTTCTTACAGTTTCAGTCAACTTAAATCTAGGAGATATAATAATTAAGTCGATGCGCCCACAATAGGTATCTGTACAACTCGATTGAGATGACTTCCTTTTTCCCTACACATTCCATGTGGGGCAATTAGTAAACCAACATCTTTATAATAAAACGTTGCAATGTCTCATTTCCGCTGACTAACGTTGGTAGGTATATAAATTGTTGCAATAATTTTATTGCATTTTTTATCTTTTATATTCTATATTCTTCTTATTTTATTGTTTTTAAAAAAGCGAAAAGTCACAGACTAAAGACGAAATCTCGAATATTACTTTCCTGTGAAGCTGTTTGGCAGCTAGTTTATAGGTTTATAGGTGTTTATAGGTATTTGAAACGCCAGCTAGGAACGGATTTCACGAAGTCCCTGCGGGCTTCACAGTGAACCACATTATAATAATAATTCTTCTGTACCTACGTGTTTATCACCGAACTTCTCCTAAACGGTTGGGCAGATTTTGATGAAACTGTCTTTTCGTGTGTTTTCGAATGAATCTCTGGATAGTTTAGATTTATAATTAAACCCGGTAGGTAACTTGTCGAGATCCAGACGAACATACATCCAGGTACCACTTGCTATGATATATTTTTTATGAAACAAAAACACGTAGTCATTAATAGTAATGATTTCGTTTAATACAACACTAATTAGGTAAAATTTACAATGATCAATTATTATTATTATACGAGTAATGTATTGTGGTTGCACCACGCCCGGCGACAAAGTGGTTCTGATGGACGAATTGAGAACTTCGATCAACAATGCCAACTTCGCAAATTGGTATTGTTGATCGAAGATTGATAACTAGGTTATCTATATCCACCGCTTTCTTTTACTTTTACTCCTTAACATTTTTAATATCGCTATTTCACTCTTCACAGGTTTTCTCTCAATTCGTCCAGCATTGCACTATACGACCACCGCTAGTTGATACAAATGGCTTCATTATTTTTATCCATAATTAATTTATTAATAACAATTCCAAAAGGTTCTGCAATTACTGTTTTATGTTGATAACATTTTTTCAGAAACCAATGATATCTTAATATATTTGACTATTTTCGGTTGTACCACATTTTAAATTATAATGCAATTATTCATTATTAGGGCAAGATTGTGAAACGTTACCAGTTAAGTAAAAGGGTGAAAATGTATTTTATTGAAAGTAAATAATAGGTAAAATGTGCGACAATTATAGATACCTGTGGAGCTAGGATGCGCAACATGATAAAATTTTATCGAGCCATTTTATCGATTCTCGTCGACATAATATATCGTTTTGTCTACCAGTGGTAAAAAATGTTTAACCGAATCTAGTCTTAACTCAATACCCCACTACTGCACTTTTTTGCTTGAACGCCCACAAATATTTGTCGTGTCGACAATTTTATCTTTCGTTCGATAAACATATCATGTTGCGCATCCTAGCTCCGCTGAAAAGGAGGAAATATCAAGAAATATTTGATAAAAAAATTAGCCGCGGCAGTAGTTACAATAGTTCAAGTTATAAAATCGTAAATCTAAAACTTCTATAGAACTTTTTAAGAATTGCTCCTGAGCATTTGGTTGTTAATTAAAAAGCTGGGTCCGTAGTTGACTATATTGTAATCTATAACTTTGATTTTAAACAGAATTAATGTCGGAAATGTGTATGTAATAGAAAAAATACATAATATAAGTACAAAATATAATTCAAATTATAAACTGCAACATCATTTGTTATAATAATTGTATCATGTTTATATTTCATTCATTTCATTTCAAAGTTATAGGTAAGTACTTACTGAACTGAGTTTATTTAATTATCATTTGCAAATTACATAGTATAGTGTCACAAGAAAGTGAAATTTGAACTTTAAATATAAATATAAGGTTCAAATTAAACATTCTTTTGAGTATATCTAAATAAGTTATTGGAAATATCTCAAATAATAATATTATTATTGTAAATAAATTCCAACTCCCCATTTGTTAATCACCTTTTTATTCATCGATATACCTATTGAGTTGAAATGGGTACACAATGGGTATTCAGGAAAATGTTTTTTTTTATTCAACTTAACTCTCGAGTTATCAGCAGTAGGATTCAAGAAATGTTTACATCTTGTTTCATACACAGCAATACACATCGACAATACAGTTCTATAGTCTATAGATATACAGTATTAAGTTAGGTATTATATAGAAGTGATATGATTACTTTCACCCTTTTTTATCTAATATTTTTTATTTAAGTAGCTAATAGGTACTAATGATAATAATTTTTACCATTAGAAGTTGTGTTCCAATCCGAAAACGAAAAAAAAAAATTACCTAGATTATTATTATTGTTGAAGTTCTTTTGTTTTTTAATTTAAAATCGGTTTTAGAGTTTAGGATCGGAAAATATTTCATAAACAGGAAAGTTTTTAGGTTTTTAGTGCTCCGTTAAATAATCACTACTCTTTTATCATCCTTATGTTTAATTAAGTAGTTAATTATGTTTGTTAACTTTTTTCTAAGTTTTCTACAACATGAACGATTTAATAAGTATTTTTAATCATTAATTAAACGCTTATATGTGCCTAAACATCGTTATTATAAAGAATTTACAATTCACGATTAATATTTACAAATTTAAAAATATGAATTTACAAAATTTAAAACAAAATAAAATCAATTACTTATATACCACAATAAAAAACAAAAAAATACAATTCCATAATTTTTCACGCAGGTCCAACCATGATATTGAATAGGTACTTTCCTTTTCATTCATTACAAATACATCTTGTAATTACTGAACTGACTACTTTGCGTCCAATACATTCAATTCATGGTTACCCTACCTAAAGAGATGGCACGTTGACTTTGTAATTATGGATTAATAAAAAAACCAAATATCTTTATATAAAAAAAATATATCAATCCTTTTTTTAAAGTCAGATCAAAAATAAAAATAAAAGTAAGTAGATCAAAAAATCAATTCCATTCGTCAGTAACGAAATTTTATAAGTTTCGAGTCAATATGGACCGAATTCGTACTTCAATAAAATCAATCGATAAAAGAAATCGTAGACGGAATAACGCTAAAACAACAAAAAACGCTTAGCGTTAGTTATATAGTTAGATTTATTTTTTTATTTAATATTATTATAAAGTCCAATACAACTACTTATTGTTCTTATTATTCGTATAATACAAATAACGATTAAATACTTTTTAAATATTGATATGGCCCTTTTAAGGTTATTTTTTTTTTAATTACTTTATATCGTTGATTGATTGAATAACTGCGGTCATTATTCCAAAAATTTCCTAACACTTATCTCTAATAATGGTATAACTAACTTCACTAAAATACAACTAGGTAGGTATCTACGTTCTTAAATGTAAAAAAAAAAACTATAACAATATGAAAATAATTCGTATTTAACCTATAATACTTCTTAACATCCCGATAAAACCGGGTGAATGATTCATTAAAATAATAATAAAAAATAAAAAAAAAACAAAAAGTATTTGGTTCTTAATTCAAATAAGCCGCAGCGAGATCGTCCACATTCTTCTACCTAAGCGAAAAAAAAAAAAAAAAAACTCCCAAATCAACAGTGGACACAATGCACTTTTCATACAACACTAAGCCTTTATTATACAAAATAATTAAAGTCTTTTTGTAAATAAATCTACACCCGTATGATCAACAAAAAACTGTGTTACCTAACTTACATTAATATACCTACTGTGTATGTTTGGGTCACTAGAAAAACCGCAAAAGGAAGAAATCGTCTAATTCACTTTCACAGTATATTTTGAATTTTGTTATAAACAGTTACTCACTTAGCTCGAGCTGTGGCAACGGATTGTTTTTACTTGTCGGATCTTTGCTCGTTGAGCGAGAGGTTCTCGGCTTCGTCCTTTATGTGCGAGTGGGACAGCCGGTATCTGTCGTCGGCGCGGGGGTAGTCGTCGTAGGGGCTGGTCTCCCCCGAGCGGTTGCTGGACGACTCTTGCTTAGAGTTTGAGTAATCACCTAAACAGATTTAAGATTAAATGGAGGCAGTGTTTATTCAGTGCTAGCTGTTCCCTGTGGTTTTACCGCGTTAATTTCGATGATTTCAGGGGAATTCTGGGATAAAAAGTACCTACCCTATGTCCTTTTCTGTATCCCTAACAAAATGTATGTATGTATATTTGTTGAGTAATTAGCCGTGAAAAGAAAGCGTAACAAAGTCACATTCGCATTTATAATATCAGTTAGGAATTAGGATTCGATTCTCGTCACAAATATCCAAAAAAAAATTTGATGAAATCATCCATTATTAAAAAAAAGACATGAATATTGCAAACCTCAGACGAAATAAAAACTATTATTTCGTCTGAGTTGCAAACGTGCTAAGTAGTAAGTATAATATGAGTGCCAAATATATCAATTTTCTGATACCTAAGTATAAGTAGATCAGGCTCTGCTTAGTTTAAGATAAGACGGCACAGTGTGACGTTCAAGCATTAATATACCTTTGTGTGAATAGTCGGACGCCTGCATTTCGTTCTTGAGCGCGTATATGTTGGGTTTGATGTCCGGTGTGTCGTTAGCACTAAGATCTTCAGCTTTCACGTCATGAGACGAACTGCCTCCATATCCATTCAGCATTGACGGTCTGGCAGAAAAATATTCAAATTAGTAGGTACAATCAGAACTATTCGTTCCAGACGATAAGAACATTACAAAAGGAAAAACCAACAATAAAAATAAAAGTCTGATCGAGCTCACGATATACCATCAGAATTAGGTACATCAGACATCGAAAGACTAAAAAATGTGAGTCACGGTTGCTGAAAGTTAAAAGTGTTTAAAAAAAATTACTACAAACCCAAAAGATACCGGATTAAAATTCTCTTTTCAATAAATTATTACCTATAATCATCATGAGACGAAGGATAATCCTCAGTTCCCTGCATCATGTGATCATCACTAGACATGTAGGAAAGGTTGCAGTCTTCCATCATCCCCTAAAACAAAAAAAGAAATCATAAATAAAAGACAACATTACAAAATGACAGATAGCCGTTAAACAAGTTCGTCTGATGGATCTGGTAAAAGTGATGATAAGAAAGAAGGATAAAATACCTGAAGATTTCTTTTAAGAGCTTCGTTATATCCATGCGGGCTCGTCATCATTGGTGGGCTTTGAGCTCCCATAAATCTGCGAAGATATTAAATTAGTTGTAGTGATAACAATAATGTTCACTATTATGAAAAAAATATAATTTTTCATTATGTAGTTATTTTAAGAAAATCATTTAACAATATAAAATAATAAACAGTTCACCATACCCCGGCCATTTCAGACCTCTTCAAAAAATATTTTTCTGATTTTATTATACAAGTTTAATACTAAAAGTGTATTTTGTTCAAGTAAGTTGTTGTGCAGTGTACAATTTTGATCAATTTAATAAGAAGTCCAAATAATTTGTAAAGTAATATTTGGCCGTGTGAGATGTTCGTGTCAGTGTGTGAAAAGAGAAAGAAATAGAGTAAAAATATTATATAATAGAAAAAGATATAAAGGGCAAGCTTTATTATAAACTGTGGAAAAAATCTATTTACCATTCAATGACAAAAATGCACGTGCAAAGCGAGTTGAAGCAGATCACTTACCTTTAATAGGTACAATCAATGGAAAAACATGCAAATGTAACATATGGGGGATTTTAAAGTTTCGAAGATCTCTTTAATCTTACTTGGGTATCCAACGACGATCCTTCATTACAAAAGGTAAATATTCGAAAAAATACATGCACAAAATTCAAATATTTTCGGGTAAAATATAATTTATCACATAGTTCATTATCGATTGAAGTACCATAGGTGTTTCATCAAATGATTGTAAAATCAAAAATCATATTGGTTGGAAATTACAATGGAGCAAATTATTGTATAAGCTAATTTATTAGACAGATCTGTGTATATGTGATGTTAAAACTATTGCAAAACAATTGGTTATAGCTATGCACTCTAGAAGTCTAGGCTACATTTCATACTTGGTTTATGTAGATGATATTATAATATTTGATAAGACTTTCATTAACTTTTCAATTTAGTTTTTAGTTATTCCTTTTGTAATTTCATACTTCATGATGTTTATTCACCAAGTGCAAAATGTATTTGTTTTAACTATATAAAATAATGTATCTTCATTAAGTCTAACGTTACAAGTCAAATTATACTAAGCTTACACAATGAAACACTTTACATAATGATTCAGAAACATCTATCTAATTATTTTAAAACGATCAAAAATCATCTTTATGCAATTAATACGACCATTTTTAATCAAATAATAAATTATTAACGTTTCACAAACAACGAAAATGCTAGTTTATGACTGTGGACACGATCGTCCAACGATTCACATAATTTAACTGAAAATGATTATCAATTTTATTTCTTGAATATGACTGGGTTATCATTATCATAAATATTACATGTTTAAATAGCTATACAACCACAAAATTTCCATCTGTATATTTTTAAATAACATTTTGTATGCAGCTGAATTTTTCACTCCTAGTTCAGGATTTAAATAAAAAACATACGCGACGAATTGAGAGCCTCCTCCTTTTTTGAAGTCAGTTAAAAACACTATGTTTTAACTATGTACACGATGAAATTTACTATGGACGCATTTTAGAGCACTTCTTTACTAACACTATTGAGAATTTTGCTATGGCAATGCCTGGTATGTCCATAGTAAAATTCTCAATAGTGCATTAAAGACAGGCTCTAAAAAGCTTCCATAGTAAATTTCAATACGAAAATTTCACTGTGTAGATACTTCTTGAATTAGTGCCTGGATTAAAAGTTACCGAATTGAAGAGTGAAAAAATCAGGTGGATTTTTTGTGCTAATGGTATGAATTCGTTGGACGGTCGCAACTTCGGATGCGGATGCGGCAGCGCCCTTACTGTGGGGGTGCGGGGGCCGGGCCGGGGGCGCCGGGCGGCGCGGGCTCATACTTCCTGGGCCTCCCGCGACTCAAGTGCCGCCTCTTCACAAACTCCGCGTCATCGACCATCCAGAAAGAGCCGAAGTCGTCCTCGTACCGCACGAAACATTTGTGCAGCGACAGGTTCGTCCGGATCGCATTCTATAACCCATCCTCGTTTAACGTCCATCGATATAATCATCGACGTAGCAAAGCGATCTGCAATGCAACTCGATTAAAATCTATCATCGTTATTGTTATCAAACAAAACTGTGATTTCATCGTCGTTTATTATATTATTATGTTTAAATATTGTATTTTTTTTTGTAAGCACTGACGATGAAAGCACAGAGTTAGATCGTCGTGGAAATTTGTATGGTTAACAATATCATCATGCAGGATGTGATGGCCCAAGAAGAGAGACCCCGAAGGAAAGGAGACGATGACAGGAGCGAGGTTAATAGGCAAGCGAGAAACGTTATTCACCGTTGCGCTGAAACCCACGAACACACACATAAAATAAGTCCTAAATACGAAAAAAATTTACATCACCTCACACTTGGTAACGTCATAATCGACCATGCCAATAATAATATGTAGTATGAGAAAGCGTAATTATGTTAATATATTTTAATTAATAATATAGTTAAGAATTTTAAATCGATTGTAACGCCACTCACAAACGCGATTTAAAATCAACTACACAAATAATTACATATTATTTAAAATCTGAAACCAGACAAAAATCTTTTATTTACACAATAGAGAGATGAGTAAACCACTATGTTAGGTAGAAAATATTGAGAAAAGATTAAAAGTTTGAAATTTGTATTGTACAGTTTAATTTACCTACTATGATAAAGTGGTGGTGTTTTATATAGTGTAGTAGTAGTGTTGTTGTTGATCAATAAATATTATAGTTACAATGTATAAAATGGCGTTAAAACTTTAAAATGTGTGTAGTTGTTTGTGTTATTCTTCAATTTTGAGAAAGTCATGAAGATTGTTTAAGGATCGATGGTGTTGTAGCAGTGATGCTACAATTTCATAATGGTTGTTACCTGTGCATATTTTGTACTTTTGTTGGTTTGCTGTTTGATTGTATCTATGTTATAGCAGTTTTTTCGAATTAAATTAATTATCATCAAGGAATTCTCCTCTTGTAACTTTGTGACAGTGGTTATGGTAGGTATATTGAGATTTGAGTGTCTTTACAATGTATTTGTTGAAGAATTTTATTGTAAGGAGTATAAGTAAAGTAAAGTATTTTGTTGTGTCTTAAACAAAAGTATACAAATAACTTTGTGTACGTTTGCGTAACTTGACTTTAAAATATTGTGTAAATATTATCTTTGTGAAATATTGTGTAATCTATATTTCACAACGATTGCATAATGTAAGTATATATATGTATAAATTTATGTAACGTGTTATTTTGTGTTAAGTATGAAACTTGTTACGTGACGTAAAGTATAAAACGTATGCTGTATGTGTAATGTAAATTTGCGTGTAAAATGTACTTTGTGTGTAAGTAGGTGTTTTGTGTGAAGTGTCAAAACCTTGTGTGAAGTGTAAAACCTTGTGTGAAGTGTAAAACCTTGTGTGAAGTGTAAAACCTTGAGTGAAGTGTAAAACTTTGAGTGAGGCGTGAAACCTTGTGTGAAGTGTAAAACCTTGTGTGAAGTGTAAAACCTTGAGTGAAGTGTAAAACTTTGAGTGAGGCGTGAAACCTTGTGTGAAGTGTAAAACCTTGTGTGAAGCGTAAAAACCTGTGTGAAGTGTAAACCTTACGTGAAGTGTAAAACATCGTGCAAAGAGTAAAACCTTGTGTGAAATGTAAAATGTTGTGAAAAGTGTAAAATGTTGTGTGAAGTGTATTTTTATTATGAAAAATAAGCAGAATCGGTCTGGATGGCTGGCGGCGGCGCGTACCCGGCGTGCATTGGTGGGGGCACCGAGTGCGCTGCCCGCTGCGGCCGCCGCTTGTAGAACTCCACTTCGTCGACGGTCCACACGGCCCCTTTCACATTCTCCACTCTCATGAAGCATTTGTGAAGCGACAGGTTGTGACGTACTGCATTCTGTTTTTCGTACTCATCTTATATTTATATGTTCTTGTTATTTCATAAATTATTGAAGCTTCAATTAAACTGATTGTGTTATAGCCTTTACTTATTGATTATAATATTTTGCTATGTCTATTACTAATAGTTATTATACGATAACATATAGATATGTAAGTATCAATGATATTTAACAAGCGATTATCTAAAGTAATGACTATAAATCATGATGGTTTAGCAGATTTAGTAGAATTCTCTTTTGATTTGTCAAAGAGTATATTAGTATCGAGATTGTTCACTATCATCTTTAATATTATAAAGTTATATGATACATAATAATATAATGTATTTCATGTTTTTGCAACTGATAAAGATATTGAAGTTGTTTACGAAATGTTTGCAGCGTCAGATTTGTTTGTTTGCTATCATTCATCGATAACAATTTATATAAACACACTGTAAATTATAAAACAAATGTTGTATCTAGGGGGTAAATGGATAACAAACATACACTTGTATAGTCTCACTTGTATTTATAAGAAGGATCTTTCATATGTACACAAACTCTAGGTATCAAAACAGAAACCTTGTTGAGAAATAGCAAGTATAAAATGTTCCAAATTTCGTATAAAAGATTCTTCCTAATCCGTTTAATTGCTGGCAGATTAAGTTGCTTATAAGCTATCAACTAATTATTATTAAGTCAAAATTCAGTCATTTACCAGTGAGTGGCTTATAATCTGTTAGATATATTATATAATATAATCTCAGCCAATAATTGGTAAAACAAGGGCTTAATTTATAAGAATGTAAATACAATATTATCTTAAACAATTTGAATATATTCCTCAATTTACGTATCGGAAGCTTTAATAAGGTTATTCGACGCATTTTTGAACAAGTTTTGGTTATTCGTTTTAATTATCTTACTTTAAATCTTTCCTTAAGCAATATCAACATACCTTCCACGTGGCCGCGTTGCGTCGGAAGTAACAAAATGTTGACTGGAACCAGTTGTATATCTCGTTTAGTGTTAACTGCTTGTCTGGGGACTCTATTATAGCCTGAAAAAAGATTAGTTTTCGTTAAGTATATATCTATGACCTCGAGTTAGATAAAATGGCCTGAAACAACATCCTTGAGAGATCCCCTTACATACATACAACTAAAACAATTATGAATAGCTCAGGAATTAGGTTCTCGTATCATATTTGTCATATTGAATTTAAATGTATTCGATGAGATAAATATTGTAAATTATATTGATATTTGATGAAATATAGTAATTTGTTGGGCAAATTAGATGAGATATAATCAAAGGATAACGAAAAATCTGAATATTAACAAACCTGTCGAATGAGTGATGCGTACGTGAATGGTGGTCTGACATCAGCCGATTTGTAAAACTCGCGATTACGTTGTATTTCTGAAAACAGATATTTGATACATTACAACATATTTCGTTTACAAAACCGTTTTCAATAAAGAGATTTGATATAATCAAGTAAATTTAGAAGGACCTTCACAAACAAAGCTTTCGATATTTCTTTTACCTTGCTGAACATCTAATCCGGCTCTTTCGAGCATATATGGAAGACCTTTGATAGGAAAACACAAATGTTTTAGTTTGAAATAAATACCTATTGCAAACCTCCTGTCGTATATTTTCATATAGGAATAAAAAAGGAAATTGTAAACTTACCACCAGCGATGGCAACACCAGATTTATCAGACACCCGACGACGGACTGGGCCCGGTGATGCACCCTCACTTGCCGATCCTAGAACAAAAGTGGAGTGGAGTCCTTGAATTTCTTTAAATTTTTTAAACGATAGTAACTTTATTAAGGTTGATCTTCCGATGTTTGTGTGCTTAGGTCAAATTAATTTTTTTTATGCAACCTGGTAACGTTATAAAACGAAGCCTCGGGTAAAATGTTTAGGTTCGAGACCACCGACTTGGGTCTGTTCACTGTTTAATTAGGTAGGTAGGTTATGGTTATTTTTCATTAGTAGTGCGCATGTTGTCTATAAAGGTAAGCTATGTACATCTATATATGCATATGTATATTAACACGTAACGTTGACCATACACCATACCGTGGGAGTGCTTCGGCGCGTGGTGCGCCTGCGTGTCCCGCGCGGCGTGCAGGTGGCGCATCATGGCTGCCAGCCGGTCGCGCTCGCGCCGCAGCTGCAGCTCGAGCTGCGCGACCACCTGCATCTGGACGCGCGCCTGCGCAGCCGACCTGTCGTCCAGCGTGTGCGCCGCTTCCAGGTGCCTGGCAGTTCCCATCGAGCAGTTTAATCTTATATTCTACCGCATCTTTCGTTTATCTTTATTTGTAACAAATTCTGAATTATTGCATGCAGGTATTGCCCAAAATTTTGGCATATATACCAATTTTTAATGAGGAGGCTGAAACTTTGTCAGAATTGATTAGCTTTGGTAAGCAAAGAATATATATCTTTTTGAGTGATTCGTATTAAACCATTCTTAAAGAAGATTCTTGATCAGTATTCTGATATTTCCCTAAATATTTTTTAGAAAGCTTACTTTAAGAAAGCCTGATAATCATCAGCTAAAGCATCACATCCCGGCCATTTGCAAACTCCTCGCCCGAACAATGGATGCTCTTCCATTTCACTACCCCAAAGCATCATACCTGAAAAGTCATTTTTTGGAATGAAGTCATACTTAAAGCAATGAATTACACATAATAATATTTTACACAAAAAGTCATCCCTCAAAGAAACAAAGAAACGGCTTCTTTTCTCTGTTATGCAGATATTATTTTTAAATGAAATTAAACTGACCAGCAAATCGTTAAGATATATTATAATATAACATAAATAGAAGAAGAGTTAATTAAAGAGAAAACCCACTAAAAAAGCTATCATAGAATATGGTGCAGCTCAAAATTACTTATTAGAGAACTTACTTCAAATAAACTGGGAAAATGACCAAGAAAAAGAAGCAAGGGTGAGTCTTGTGTGGGAATATTACCAGGTGGAGCGTTAGGTGGTACGGAGAGAGGACCGTGCATCAAATATTGACGCTGCACGGCCTGCAGCTGTTGAACGAGCTGCTGTTGTTGAGCTCCGAGCTGCTGTTGTAGTGATCCTGATTGCGAAGACCAAGAAACTATGTTAATAATATCAAAGATCAGATTGATCGGTTGGAGCTAGTGGCCACCATTCAGTTCCTCAGTCAAAATTTTGTGTCATGATCTGCAAAACGTATGATAAAGATCTATAAAATACTATATCTGTGGAGGAACGCGTCAAGAAGAGCCAACTTCCAATCATATGATTTGAAATGGACTTGAACTTTAGAGCTGACGATATTCAACAAGATTTAAATTTAATTACTAACCTGGTGACGCGTCAGGTGGTTGAAGATGCGACTGTGACAGCAGATTCAGGTTTATCTGATCTTGCAATCGGGACTGTTCTAACTGACGTTTAGCAGCTTCCGAGGACATGTGCTAAATAAAACGAAATGGAAAAAAATTACGACATCTACACATAGAAAACCAATAAATCTTTGGTCTTGACTTTTGAGTGAACCATTTTGATATAACGAATTTGGAAAATTCGTCAAAAAAGTAATGGAGCAAAGATTAATTGTGCTCTCTCTCGTGAGTGTTGAAAACTAATCTAACAATAATGCACGCCAATTTGGTCTTAATATATCGCCCACAGGGGCTCTGTATGTAGGTATAAATAATAATTTTTATCATACCTGTTTCTGCATATGGTGTTGATGGAACAATCTTTGCTTCATAATGGCTTGGAGCTGAGTGTGCTGGTCGAGCAACTGCATCGCTAGCAGATCAGGTGCGACCAGTGGGAGTGGGGACCGAGCCCCGCCAGCGGCTGCCCCTGTGCTGCCCGATGGTGAGATTGGGGCTGGGCTCGAGTGAGCTGAACCACCTGTCGGGGACGCTGGTGCTGATGCCTAAGGGGTCATAATATATCTTTGACGGATGGAATAGATAATAAGGCAGCTGATGGTAGAAGTTAAACTTCTGTAAACGTAAAAGAGATGGGCCCCAATCACATCATTTCATTTCACCTGATACTTAATTGAAGTGGATGAAGTGAATGAGTATAGTAATAGTAATAGTTGATGAATCAAAATGACGAATCACGCCGAAAATGTCAGCTACAAAGGGTTTCCAATCCCTTTGGGTATAGGTTATTTGTAAAGGAGGTATTATGTGATCAGAATCACTTTCTTATTCATGAATCATGAGACAACTTTTTAGTTTAAGGAGAGTAGGTAGTTTGCTTACCCGAGCGAGTGCGAGGGGCTCATGGTCGCGGGGTGGTGAGGCGCGGCGCGGGGGCGAGGTGCGCCGGCGCCGCCGCGCCGCCTCGCTGCCCCACCTGCCGGACTCCTCGCTGAAAACACTGCTTTTGTCATATCATGTCGATCTTACATTCATCTTCTTCTTGTGGAAATTGGCAAAGGTAAAAAATTTAACGATTTATCATCATTATTATAAATAAGAGTGTTTCTCAACTTTATCTAAATATCTCGTCAAATCTTGCAAACCATGTTTCAATCACTCGCTGAAAGGTCTAGATAGGTACCTACTTATGTAAGTTCGATGACAAATCTAGGGACTGAAACTTCCTGATGGCAAATGGTAGAGGTTTATTCCAACTAGTCCTACCAGTAGAGTCGAATTTGAGCCAGTTTGTTTTGTTGTCATGAGTACATTTATGATGACGAGGATCTCAGGATGGAGCCGAAAGATAGATGGAAATCCCTGCTAATTCAAAATATAGTCGTGTTTGGGCTCGTTTGTTTTGTACTCATGAATACCTTCCATTACACACGATAAAGCTTGTTTAAAATAGTTTTTTGTTGTAGAATTTTGTGTGTTAAATACTTTTGCTGAAGACTCACCGGTCCAGACAGCGGTCCAGCTCGAATGAGTTGAGTAGTGGCGGCTTCGCGGCGCCGCCCGGGGTAGAGTTCAGAGTCGGCTCGGGACCCTGGAGACGAAGATGTGGTGATGAAGTACACATGAACATGAACACGAACTTGGGATGATGAAGGATGCTCGGCTGGATAATATGATTGGCCAAATTGACTATACGTATACAGTTTATCAGTTTTGCTGTAGCTTTTTTGTGTCAATTTGTATAACAAGTGTAGGTTCCTTACTTTTCTAAACCATTAACGATTAAAGCAGGGTTAACCAAGTTGACATTCTACAATCGTTGACGCATAGAAAACATAAGTAACGAATCGTCAGTAGTAAGGAATCGATATGGCTTGGTCAGCCAATCAAAACTCTAGTTTTCAAGTGGTCACGTGAAACTATAGTTTTGATTGGCTGACCAAAGTTTTCTATTTTAGTTTTCTATGCTTTAACGATTGTAGAATATCAACTTGGCCAACTCCGCAGATCGTCAACTGGAATAAAGAGCACAAACACGTAAACACAACAGTTTTATTAGTTTAAAAAGATGTATAGATTCCGAAGCGAATCGAGAAAATATATCAACTTACTTAGATTGCAATTCAGGTATACCTAATACCTACTTAGATTTCATGACAAGTGTTAGGAGCGCTGTTTAACTATGAAGTGTTTACAATACGACTAAGCTATTTGTCAAAACAGAGATCTCTACGGGATCGGGTGAGATCATTGTGTCAATATGCGCTTGCACTCTTGTATAGAACATTCACACACACTAGACGTCAACGTACCTGCAACCTACTGTACCGTCAGCAGAATAATTTCAAATAGTTATTAAAAAAAAACAACTCTTACTTGAGTACTATAACTATTTCACCCATGTTCTACCCTGAATTGCCAAGATTTATGAAATACTTTTTACATTATTTGAAAGTGCGGTACCCACGTGAATTTCAACAATCCCATGGGAACAAAAAAAAAATTTACGTCAGTCTGATAGTGGAGATTCCTATAAATTACCCCCTATAAACAAACTTACAATATTACAATTCTTTCTTTGTAATCCTACTAATATTATAAATGTGAAAGTGTGGATGTTTGTTACTCAATCGCGCAAAAACGGCTGAACGGATTCGGATGAAATTTTGCACGCACATTGTCAGGGGTACAAAGAAGCACATAGGGTACTTTTTAACCCGGAATTCCCGCGGGAACTCCGAAATTACCGCGGATTAAACCGCGGGGCGCAGCTAGTATTCGTATAAAAGAAGACACGAAACGGCGATCCCACAAACCACTTTTCAGTGATTACTTAAATTACGAAAACTGCAAAGTTTGTAGACCTGTTGGTACTTTTTTTAACCGACTTCCAGAAAGGAGGATGTTCTGCATTTGGCTGCATGTAGGTTTTTTTTCACTGCCTTTCACGATAATTTTATCATAAATGAATTTAAAGATTATTATTTTTAGAAAAAAAAATGCAAACATAATAGATAAGCTGTCCCTCGATTTCACCGGCGGTAATTTCGGAGTTCCCGCGAGAATTTCAGGATAAACTTTGCGATAAACCTTCCTCTTTAATCACTCTATTTATTGGTGGGACCGCATGAAAATCCGTGCAGTAGTTTTTAAGTTTATCGCGAACAGACAGATAGACAGAAGGACGGACGCGGCGAAGGACTTTGTTTCATAATATGTAATATGTATATGGATAGGTACATACCGATGTACCTATATGGACTCCCATGTTTTAAATGCATACCTACTATAAAATTTGTGTAGGACTGAACTGAGACAAGTGGTTGGACGACGACACAGGTAAGTACGAGTAAGTAGACTATTTGGATAATTAAACCGATTGGGAAACTGGATCGATGTTACTGGATTTATTTTGATGGCAATGCGAAAAAAAGAATTCATTTTAATAATCAATTTAAGTGACTCACTGTACACGGTGAGCTAAAATATTGTTACAATAGAAGTGTTACATTATCATAACATACAAGCACAACACTTGTTATATTTTTAATTGTTCCTTAGGCCGGATGTGTTTTAAAAGTAAGGGTTGTTTTTCAAACGATGCTATTAGCAATGAGTGTCAATCGACTACACGGGGAGAAATCATAGGCGTATATAGGGGGGAGCCGGGTGGGCCGTGCCCACTCCTTGATGGTCTAGTGCCCACCCCAGGATGTTGGGCTACTGATTCGAAATTCTATAATACTGTTTACTAACTTCAGAAGGCTCTTCAAAATAGACTAAATATTTAAAAGTTTGCACCCGCGACCCCCCGAGTATTATTATTTATTTTTCAACGAAGCTTGTATTGTTAGTACGACCTACAGAATTTCGCATCGGCCATAACATGTCAGGGGCCAGGCCCCCCCTGAAAAATTACCCTAGACGTATCTAGGGCGTTGGCGTACCAATGGGAGAAATCAATCAAACCCAAGAGAACCCGGAGGGCGACCGAAACCGAGTCGTTGCCCGAAAGATGCGTTGGCGACACAATATCAGTGACCAGCAGGCATTATGACCGACCCTGCACGGGTCAGTTAAGTGCAAACGGCAAAAGAGGTCACTGACGGAATATGCTGACCATCCGAACATCGATAGCAGAAATGTTGATGACCGATCTTCACTGGGGGAGTTCCGGTCGCGGACTTTACCGAACAAGCCTCTATTTTCCCTCAGGGTATGGCACCTTAACGAATTCATAGTGTCCTAATACAATAGATATTATGTAAGTTATATTAGAACTAAAATAACATATCTTAATATATATAAATCACGTGTCACATTGTTTGTCCGCGATGGACTCCGAAACTACTGAACGGATTTTGATATAATTTTGTAACCATTTATAATATGGTCCAACTTAAAAGATAGGATAGTTGTTATCCCGGAATTCCCGCGGGAACTTATCACCGTAAACTACTGTCAGGGGTACAAAGAAGGACACAGAGTTCTTTTTTCCCGGAATTCCCGCGGGAACTCCGAAATTACCGCGGATGAAATCGCGGGGGACAGCTAGTCTTGATATATATAAATCACGTGTCACGTTGTTTGTCCGCGATGGACTCCGAAACTACTGAATCGATCATGATGAAATTTGGTCACTTTGTTGTATCTGGTCCAACTTAAGAGATAGGATAGTTTTTATCCCGGAATTCCCGCGGGAACTCCGAAATTACCGCGGATGAAATCGCGGGGGACAGCTAGTTATGTTATAAATGTGAAAGTTTGTGGACAATGTTTGGATATAGTTAAATGTTTGGACGTTTTTTATTTACATAATCGTGCATAAACGGACCTCTATAATGGAGTTGGATGTAATTTGGCACATATAATATACCTATATTCTGCATATATTATAAATCCTCCCTGAAAAAGTTTATATTTGAACTTTTAATAGTCATAAATTAAAACTTTCTTCTGAGGCAACTGTTAGATAATATATTCCTAGAAGGACCTTAACCAGAAATTCATGTGGGTGACACTGCGGGAAAAGCTATAGTTGTACATTTTCAATTAGCTCTTTCCAGTAACTCCGGGATAAAAGGTAGTCTGTGTTAATTCAGGGTTTAAGCTATCTCCATACCAAATTTCATACAAATCCGTCTAGCCGTTTCAGTTCATGGAGTTGATATTGTATATTTGTGGATAAATAAATAAATAATAATAATTACCAAAGGACCAACTAGAACTCTCTTACACCCTAATATATTATGTATTATGTCTGGGTCTTACACACACGCACACGCACACACGCACGCGCCCTCGCACACACGCACACTCAAAAAGGCATTTATGATAATATCATTTTGAATTACATATATGTGGTGATTAAATATTAATTAGTTAATTAATTAATTTATTTATTTACTTTAATCCACAGCACTTAAAAACTAATTAACAGTACTTTTATACATTAGGTACTTGCTGCCAATAGGGTACTTGCATGAAATTTATAATAAGAAATTGTGTCAATATTTCAAAAATAGAGCCTTAGAAAAAAGTTATCGTGAAAGATTTACTAAAAAATTTTCAATAGTTTACAAAATATTCAACTTTTAATTTTGTGAAACGGAACGTTGCAACGAAACACCAATAACAGCCAAGCTTGACACATGACGTCACTTTCATTCACCGGAAACATTCACCTCTTTCAGAGAAGGCAAAAGAAACTAAGTGCATACAGTCACACATTTTCAATTTTCTGAAGTTTTTTACTTTAAAATGCATCGGTAAGATGCATTTCGATTCTTTACTGGAACTTTTGGAAGTAAATCGACACAGTTCAACCTTAATTTCGCTTTTGGTTATAGAAGTTATCTGTCTGTCAGTGTCACATGACCCTGTCAATACGACAGTGACATTTCTATCACAGATTAATAAGGCGTAATTTTGAAAAAGTGACGTCATTCCGCGTTTCGGCGGTAAAGTCTAAAGTAGGAACTTTGAAACGCTCTATTTAATTAATTTATGCATATCTATATTTTTTTTCTTTTTCTTGCTTTGTTTAAGTAGGCCATATATCTTTAAAATAGACTG
Source organism: Zygaena filipendulae (assembly GCA_907165275.2). Lineage (NCBI taxonomy): Eukaryota > Metazoa > Arthropoda > Insecta > Lepidoptera > Zygaenidae > Zygaena > Zygaena filipendulae. The sequence goes on from OU015674.1 coordinate 6,784,017, forward strand.
AAAAAAGAAATTCATGCAAGTACCCTATCACGGACTAACATTTTGTAAACTAAAGACATTAAAAAACAATACCATTACAATTTGTTGAATTGTAGTTAGAATACAAAGCCTCCAAATTAAACAGCACTATTACTATACACGAATAGATACAACGTACAACGAGAAAAAATGATAGTGTGTAATCATGTAATCATGTATTTCAACTATTTTTTACTGTCTATAATGAATTTTTATTTGAGTATTTATATACACACCGGCAGAATTAGCGGAACATAAAAAGGCAGAGTATAGAAATAATTACGTATATATATGAAAACAAATAATAATTAGACGTGAAGTAATAAATTAATATACATCTTTTAACACTTTAAAAGTTTGTAATTAAATTATTAAATTTTATTTAAAATAATAATAAAAAAAAAACACTTTTTCTCTAATTTGTGGGCACACCAATAATGTTGCAAATTAAAGATTACTGTGATTTTAACACTAAATAAATGAACGATTTATAACGTGTGTTTCCCCTTCGTGATTCAACTTTTATTTGCAACATTGTCTGTGTTCTCACAAACTAGAGATTTTTTTTTATTTTTTTTATTTTGATTACTTTTAATAAAATTTAACTAAAAACTTCTTAAAGTCGATGTTAAAAGATGTATATTAGTTTATTACTTCATGCCTGATAATAATTTGTTTTAATATATATACGTAATTATTTCTATGTTCTGCCTTTTTATGTTCCGCTAATTCTGCCGGTGTGTATATATAGACTAGCAGCTATTTTTTACTGATTATAATGAATAGTAATTTTTAGACTCTGTTACTTAGATTTTTTTCCCCCTTTTTTTATCAACAAGCTGATGGCCGCGATAGTTTCAACACAAATTTCAGCATTTCTGGGCATTTTTGTTCTAGGATAAACCTGTTCTATATCTGGTTTAAGAATCTTTATTATCCTCAAAAGATTAATATAATCACTTACGACACACACACATCTATACGAACATAATTAAAACAAAAAGTAGTGAGCGGTAGGTAGAATACTTATAATAACTTATTAAGTAGGTAAGTTATATTTGTGTGTGTTTGTGTAATATCCTTATAAGAACATAATCTAGTAAACAGGTAATGGGCATTACTAGGTAATGAGCAATATTATATTGTAATTGGCAATATTCATATTGTAACGGGCAATATTCAATTCTAGAGTTTACTATCTGTCGAATGTAGAGTTGTCACATAATAGGGATGTTGACTACTTTTGAAAATCTAAATTCTAATTAGTCCGTCAGTTAGAAAATAAAAAACAATAGACACGTATTTTTTGCTTTTTTAAATAAATTAAAATATTCAAAGATAAAGCGCATTAAAGTTTAGGATGAGGGGGTCGTGACGTCACTAACCGCAAAACAGCCATAAAAACTGTCAGAATAGTGACGTCACGCGAAATTTCAACTCAATATATCGCCGTTATTTTTTGATTACGTAAAAAAAGAAAAAATACGTGTCCAATATTTTTTAATAATCTACAAGACGGACTAAAAAATAAAAATTAGTCAACATGCCCATTATAGGTCTTTAAAACATGGTAGAGTATAGTACCAAATTCTCGTCACAGAAACCAGATTTTTTTTCCGTTTAGCACATAGATAAAACCTACACTTCAAAGTTAAGTTCAATCTTGAAGAAAATCTTTCTTATCCTACTTAGGTATACAGTTCTTACCCTAAGTCTGCTTGGTGAGCGTAAAGAGTTCAGACATAAAGTAACTAAAGACATAAGGACGGACAGAAACGCAAAAAAAAATTTAATATTATTATCTTCAATGTGTAAATACACTTTCACCTCTAGTACGTGGTTAGGTGGTTATAGAAAAAGAAACTAAAAAAAAAAAATAATAACAAAAATAATAATCTACATGACGGACGAAAAATTAAAATTTAGTATACTATAGCCTATTGACTACAGAGTCAATAGAAATGACCATTCGCGATAAGTAGGTACCTACTGAGTACCTACACTACACGATTCCAACATCAATATAACATATAACACGTCCTTACATAACTCTAATTCATTCATAACAATATTTCAGCAATCTATACCTACATCTAGGTATATACATATAAATAAAATTGAAATGTCTGTTTGTATCAAATCAAATCAAATCAAATCAAATATACTTTATTGCACACACAGTAGAAGACACAAAATTTACAAAACACAGAAATATATGGATACGTACAACGAGGCGACCTATATTGCTGAAAGCAATTTTTTCATAGGCAGCCTCCTCTGGTAGAGAGAGATGTAATGTTGCTGTTAAAGCTGTATAAAGCTGTTAATTTGTAATTACAAATTAACAGCTTTTCACTACATGCAAATGAAAGTAGGTATATACGGAAGGTAATTACAAAAAAAAAAGTATTTTTTTTTTAATTTTCATCTGTCTGTCTGTCTGTTGTTCCGGCTAATCTCTGAAATGGCTGAACCGATTTTAACGGGACTTTCACTGGTAGATATACCTGATGTTATATAAGGATTAACTTAGAGTACTTTTATTTTAGAAAGAAATAGTTCCTGTAGCGGGAATTCCGAAACTCACGCGGGTGAAACCGCGGGGCACACCTAGTAAACAATAAAATCATTCACACAATACCTAATTCATGCATATATTGTAAGTACCTAATGTTTTGATTAAAAAAAAAAAACATAACGATCAAATAAAATAAATAATGATTGAAGAATAAATACTAAGTCACGTAGTTTACCTACTTATTGACAGTGAAAAAAAAAACGTTATCTCTGTAATGTTATTACAAAAATTTTATTGTTATTGATACACTTACGTGATATAACAACTTCGATTGTTGTTTATATGAATGTACAAAAATAATAGCTATCTATGCAAAAAAAAACAAAATTCCGAGAAGGCGTGCCTCGGACCTTGTTAAGCACCAAATACATAAATAATATCCATCATCGTGCAATGTTATTTAGTACCTAATAGCTGAGCCCCGCGGTTTCACCTGCGTGAGTCCCGCGGGAACTCCAAAGTAGCCTATTTCCTTTTTGAACCTTCCCTAAACTCCCACAAATATTTCATGATAAAAATTAGCCAAATCGGTCCAGAAATTCTTGAGTTTTAGCGAGACAAACGAACAGCAACTCATTTTTATATATAAGACTAGCTGTCCGGCGCGGTTTCACCCGCGATAACTTCGGAGTTCCCACGGAATTATTTCATACAAACGGTGAAAACCGGGGACAAACGAACAGCAATTCATTTTTAATATAATTATAAAGATGCAGACCTAATTATTACGTACAAATCTAATTTATTAATTATTAGGTATTAAATTTGCATATAATTTTACAGGTAAATAGAATTATTAATAAGATTACAAAAATACAAATTATTTTATATCAAAGATTTTATGGCAAACTTGGAAATGGTGCGGATAAATACAGAATAGAATTTAAAAAAAAAATCTAAGTACTAGCTGTTCCCCACGGTTTCACCCGCGTTAATTTTGGAGATCCTGCGGGGATTCCGGGATACAAGTACTCTATGTCCTTCTCTGTAAGTACCTACCTACCCTTGATAAAGTGTATGCAAAATTTCATGATCGGTTGAGCCGTAACAAACGGTTTTGCTGTTGATTGTTTGTTACGCTTTCTCGCCTGAACGGCTCAACCGATCATCATGAAAAAAAAACGTGGTCCTGTTCAAATTAGAAAAAAAACTTTCTCTAGTGTGTTTTTTTAAAGGTGGTTAAAATATCTTACCTGTCTAACGGCGTACAGCATTTCGAATCACTTTTATTCACTTCACACAGGAATCCCTTGAATCTTAACACTTCAGTAGAAATTAACAGTTTTTATTTGCTTTCTCTATATTTTTACACGCATTATTGGATTTTCAATTATTTTCATTATTGCAAAATTTAATTCGAATATATTTTTTTTTTATGTTATAATTGAGTAGTCCTCATGGTTGACATGTTTTAGTTGAAGATGCCTAGATTAGAAAAAATCTTTAAGTATAGGTACCTACCTAATTGCTTTAAAAAAATCGTCGACGCGTATTCAAATTTGTATAGTAAGTAAAACAAAAATGTAAATGTGGTTTTTGAAATAAATAAATAAATAAATAAATAAAATGCCAATCACAAAAAACGAAATTAAACGTTTATTTATGTTAAAATGTATGCCTATTGGCTTAGCCTATTACGTTATTCGCTATTTTCAGCTGCATCTAAGATGTGCTTAAATATTGGTTGGTTGGTAGGTACCCAATAACAACAAAAAATCTTTCTTCAAACAAAAGTTTTTTTTTTTTTAAATTGCAACGATTAAACCTCATAATAAAAGGTATCCATAAATCATTATTGCCTATTCATAAATATTACAGGCTTATTCACGTGAAATTCACAAATTCCGAGCATGAAAAGCGCCCGCCCAGCCCCCTATATAGCGACGAGGCAGCGGCTACTTCAAACGACCGCCCGGCCAATGGGAAAGCTCCGCTGAAAAGTAACACGCCTACCCGCTGAAAAGGGACCACCGCCCGTCCCAGGCTTACACTGAAATATGCTATATTTACACCGTTTTATGTTAACTTGGTACATTTGGAAAGTACATTAACGAAATTTCTCTTGTTGTTTTTTGTATTTGACTCTTTAAAGATAAAGATAATTTCGAGATGAAAATATGAAATACAAAGGGTTTTATATCGTCAAATTAGCGAACGTCGCTAAATAAAAACCGATTTTTATTAAAATCCATCCAAAATATGCTTTTTTGAACTAGGCATGTTGTTGTAAAGTGATCCATAAAAGAAATATATATTGATTATCTTGATTTTAGGAAAATTGGAGGATAGCAGAGACCATACTGTCTGTAATTATTGGTATCTATTATTATGTGTAAGCAACAAAGCACAAAATCACCATGAAAACCTTACAAAACAGCCGATAGATAGCCGATAGAGCCGATAGAGACGATAGAGTTATTTTGAAAACTTCTAATACAGTCTTAAAAACATGAGTAAAAAAAATAGAGAATGTGGATAAATTTACATAGTACATTTACATTACCTGCTAGCTTTTCTTCTGAACTTCGGAATTCCCGCGGGAATTCCGGAACAAAAGTACCCTATGTCCTTCTCTGTACGACAATGTGTATGTGAAATTTCATGATCATCGGTTGAGCCGTTGACGCGTGAAAGCGTTACAAACAAACAAACTAACTTTCGCATTTATAATAGTAAGGATTACGACTTGCGTACCTACCCTCCCCCTAAATAAGTCCTAGATCCACCCCATAGAAAAGACAGTCCAAGTGAGCGCTTTGAACAAAGAAACTTGAAAGAAAAGAACAAAAAGAAAAGAAAAAGAAAAAATAACAAAAAAAAAGAAAAAAAAGAAACAAAAAAAAGAAAAAGGAAAAAAAGAAACAAAAAAAAAAAATGAACGCTTTCATTCAGAAAGAAGAAAGGGAGAAAGATTTATAAGCAAAAAAGACATAACACAAGTTAATACATAGAACAACACAGACGAAAATTACTATCGGACAGTAATAAACTAAAACTAAACTTCGTCGTCGTATGTCTTAACTATACTGCACTGCTAGGCCCTTATTCACTATGACCATAACATGCCGCATTAAGATAAGACGCCGCAAAAACAGTTTTTCCCTCGCGATCACAGAAGTTTCACTTAAAAAAATACATTTACTTACAACGTTGTGTCATGGTATACCTACAGAATATTAATTTCTAATATTCTGACACCTGGAGCGGTCGGAATTGTGTTTTCAGGACGCGCGTTATGGGCAAGGAATGTTTTGGTCATAGAAAATAAGGGCCTGTATCGAAAAGAAAAAGATAATAAGTAAAAATAAATCATATTGTATATTTGTGGATAAATAAATAAATAACAATAATAAACACATAAACTCGTGCTAACTCGTGCTATCGCGACGGAGGTGTATGTGGAGATATCCTTATCGATGCAGTGGAGGTGCCATTTTTAGTTTGCAAAGCAACGTATTTTTATATTATACTAGCCCCGCGGTTTTACACGCGTGTGTTTTGGAATTCCACCAGGAAATCCAACATAGCCTAATTTACTCCTTATAAACAGCTAATTAGCAGGTTTCCGAGGTTTCCAACCGTTTCCGAGATTCACCTGGGTGAGTATCGGAATTCCCGCAGGAACTCCAAACTTCTTTTATACAAACCTTGTCCTGACAATAACAAACACAAAAAAAGAATAGTCCAATTTGGTGCAGTAGTTAAGAAATTAAGCAACACATTTGGCGATGAATTTTTATTTAGGTAATATTTTATTTTTTAAGATATTTATTTCATTGATTATTTCACTACTATTTCGCTTTCCCCCGCGGATTCACCCGCGTTAATTTCGGAGTTTCCACGAGAATTCCGGGATAAGAAGTACCTTATGACACTCAGGAACACTGTAGCACAGACTGTAGCATTCTATTGGTAAGAGAATTTTCAAAATCGGTTCAACCATACGGTTCAACACATCCAGAGATTCGCTTACCCCCAAAACCTCACAATTTCACAAACTTTACCTCTTTATATTGAATATTAGTATAGATTATTTCATTTCATGGTCTGTGTAAAAATACCTCCTCATATTGTATTTCTATTCTATTCTAATTTCTTTTTTTTACAGCGTTCCTAAATAAGACTGTCTTGAAAACTGAACGGACTTTATAACCACGATACTCGCGATACGCGATGATTTTCTATGAGTATCGCGGTTATAAATGCGGATAGGTATATGGTAGGTAGGTATAGGTAAATTCATTCAAATATAACGCCACCAAGAACAGAGATCCGATTTATGCATTATTTCAGTTTCAAGGATTGTTTCGGTGTTATTTTCGTGTTTGATTTTTTTTTTGGTTTTATTTTCAACAGGCATCGTGTTGTTGTTACTAGCCATGGATTTAAAAAAATATGTTAAGTACCTACTCGTGCGTGCACAATATCAATGTTACAAAAAAAGGAATAAAAAATGTTTATTACTAGAAAAAGAACAATGTAAGATAATTATATCCGTTGGTTAGATTAGGATTCATTTGTCAGGAATATAAGAAAAAGTAACCCACTCGGTTACGATGTGGAAACCAAGCAAACGTGGTATATACTACATACCTATAATTACATAATATAATACTATAGATTTATAAACACGCCCAAACTGGAAAATGGAACCTTGTAAGTACGTAGTATATTTACTCTGAGCTTGTAGGCTGTATTCAGCACACAAAGTCACACTCCCAACGGGAATCGAACGCGGGACCTTTTGGTTAGCGGGCAGGCATGGTGACCTGCGGCGCCAATCGGGGCGTCAAATAGAATATAATACATTTAAAGCTGTATCAAACCTTACTAACTGAATGCCGTATTTCCATTGATGTATTCAATTTTTTTGATATATCAATGCATGTTTCAGTAAAACGTTCAAGTCCAATAGATTTTGAGTAACTGCCTTATGTACCATATCAGGGGCAAAGATATTACATAATCTAAAAGGTGTAATCCTACTAATGTAACAAACGCGAAAGTTTGTATGTATGGATGGATGGATGGATGGATGTTTGTTACTCTTTCACGCCAAAACTACTGGATGGATTTAAATGAAACTGTACAATAATATAGCTTATACATCAGATTAACACATACCTAGGGTACTTCTTATCCCGGAATTCCCGCGGGAACTCTAAAATTAACGCGGGTGAAACCGCGGGGCACAACTACTAATATTATAAATGTGAAAGTGTGAATGTTTGGATGTTTGTTACTCAATCACGCTAAAACGACTGAACGGATTGGGATGAAATTTGGCATGCACGTTGTCAGGGGTACAGAGAAGGACATAGGCTACTTTTACTCCGGAGTTCCCGCGGAAACTCCAAAATTACCGCGGGTGAAACCGCGGGGCACAGCTAGTAATATTATAATGAAAAGAAGCATAATTTCAGTCGATTGTTTTTATGTTTTCTGTTCCAAATACCTTGAGACGTTTCTGTTAATATTATAGTATACCTATGTATAGATATATACTATATAGCGCGGTATTGTTTTGTTTTGGTACATTCGTTCCGATATAGCACGATCGGCCCACTAGTTTTGTAACGCAACACATTCCATACAAAACAAGGGTTCAACTTTAACCAGGTAATTAACGTAGTTTCTTTCGCCTGTATTCTAAGATTATTTCTTTAGGATGATAAACAGCAGTTTTTTATATTATAACCACTAGATAGCTCTCTAAGAATAGGTAGGTAATAGATTATCTCGCTTCCACAGCTCCACCAGATCTTCGACCCGAACTGCGACAGGTCTGCCCCAGCTTTACAATCAATGACCATCAGCTTGACAATCAATGACCTTCGTTCGCATTCAGTTTGAAATTATTTGAGTACTAGCTGTGCCCCGCGGTTTTACCCGCGTAATTTCGGAGTTTCCGCGGGAATTCCGGGATAAAAGGTACCCTATGTCCTTCTCTGTACCCCTGACAACGTGCATGCCAAATTTCATTCAAATCCGTTCAGCGGTTTTTGCGTGATTGAGTAACAAACATCCAAACATCCAAACATCTAAACATCCACACTTTCACATTTATAATATTAGAAGAATTATAGTAGGATTGTCAGTAATTTAAGTTTTAATAAGGATCTCCGGGTGCGGGGTCATGCTCCTGTTAATTAAGTTATCCTTTTGATAGAATCACAAATACATTTTCGATACTAACGATTTTCAATCAAACTCCCTTCATATCGATTTAATTAAAATCTATTTCTCATTTATATCTACCAAATGATGATAAACTTAAATATGTAAAGATAATCCTAATAAACCCGAGTTTAAAACTGAAAATTGGAGGATTAAAATGGAGCAGTGAGTTGATTGCCCATCTATAACGCTAATCCATACTAGCCAAGTATTATAAATTTGCGAGTGAGTTTATTTGTTTGTTACGCTTTCACGCTCTAACGGCTCAACCGATCATCATGAAATTTTGCATATACTTTGCCAAGAGTATAGAAAAGGAAATGGGGTTTCACCCGCGTTAATTACATATTTTTAAGCTGATAAGTTTAAATAACAAAAATATATTTTTGTTTATGTTAAACAAAATTGTAACTAGCTATAGAAGAACGGGGTCCCTAGCACAGGTATTGTTATACTTATTAAAACCGACTTCCAAAAACACAAAACTAAAAATCTAAAAATCAAAAGCTAAAAATAACAATATACCGATTTAATCCAAAAGACAAAAACATACGTAATATTATTATTGGTTTGTGCTACCACTAATCGGTTTGAATTCGGTGACAAGCCCGCTGGTGTCTGCCCACTTGGGTTGTCCTGTTCACAAAAAGCTGGTGGCGGGAGTCGACTTAGCCCATCTACCCCCTCCATATTTGGCTTGTCACCGACTTCATACCGATTATGTGTACCTATAATTTTTGAAGAGTTCCCTCGATTTCTCCAAGATCCCAGCATCAGATCTGGACTTGGTGGCAATGGGACCTAATTGGGAGTATACCCTTTCAAACAAAAAAAGAATTTCTCAAATCGGTCCAACCGTCTTCGAGTAATCGGTGAACATACATAAAAAAAAAATACATACAATCGAACATAGAACCTCCTCCTTTTTGGAAGTCGGTTAAAAAGGAAACCCCATTCAAGTTCTAGTTTACCTTAAATTCTGGGATAAAAAGTATCCTAAGTGTTATTTTGATGTACCTATGATAAGCTATATTATTGTAAAGTTTCATTAAAATCCATTCAATAGTTTTGCGTGAAAGAGTAACAAACATCTATATATACAAACTTTCGTGTTTATAATATTAAGTACTTACCTATAAGGATTGCATTAATCTGTAATTAGAAAGTTATAAAAAGCTTTGATAACATAGAATGAAGGAATACCGTATCGTCCGTCGTTCGATCAATCCTAAAATTAGTCTGAGAGCCGACACTCAAAATAGTTGCCGCTTTTTTAACAATTCCAAAAATTCTAAAAATGGAATCCACTTTCCGCGGGAGAAAAGTTTGTCTCTTATCAGCTGTCAAAATTGGCGCTATAAAGCGGTCGCTTCCCATTGGCCGGGCCGCTTATAAGTGACGAGGCGATTGGTCGCGCCGCGGAGCACATGAGCGATGCACCACGTGCTTATAAGTTACGCCTTCGAAATATCGAAACTTTTTACGGAACTACGGAAAAATTGGGCGCGACGTTGTTGTATTTCTTCGATTTTCGTGCTGATAAGCAGCTTTTTTATTTTTCTTTAATTTTTTGAGTAGCGTATCTAACAATTATTGTGTTGGTGTGTAACTTTTATGCGACAAATTGTACAACACTAAGTAATTATCTAAATAAATAAACACTTAATAGAAATTTATAAAGAGCCCTATAATTATATAATTTATAGACTTATTTTTCGATACTAATTTTCATATTCGTATTAATCTGTTTTGTATGTATTAGATAGTAATTAGTAGATACTTAATTGTTTAAAAACTTACTCGCATAGGGTTTTAAAATCCTCAAAAGAAAAAAAAACTTTAAAACACTCACTAAAAATGAATATAAATATATTAACAATACATAAACACAATATTATAACAAACAAACGAAACAACAAAACAAACTTGAACACTGTTCAGCGACGAGTTCAACCACTCATAAGCTCTTCAGCGATTGCAGTTCCTGGATGCAAATTATTTGTGCCACTGCATCGAGTTGCATCCTAAACCAAATACCTACATTCAAAATAGGAACTGCTAAACGATTTGTTATTGCAACTATAATATAATTCGGTTGCTTTATTTGTTATATCCAAATATATTTGCTTTTGCGTATGCCCGTCTAAACAATACACAACAGCTCGCGACGCCGCGGCAACAACAATGCTACGGCGAAATAAGCAAGAAATATTTAACTACCGAAGCGGGGTGGGGCGGGCACTGGCCCACAGTATTGGCGCTACGCCTGTGGTAGTTATAGTTTACGTGATACACAGCTCAAATACAAATAATATAAACATTACAGCTGAGCATGCGCCATGAGCGCCGACAGGGACGCAAAGAGACCTCGACCGACACCATATCTCCACGTATAAATCCCCCAAAACCCATCAGCAACCTGCAGTTGTAGATATATATGGTTAAGTTAAGTCTCTTGTAAATATGAAGCTAAAATGTTGTTTTTGAACGTTATAATTTGCATATTTTTGACAGAAAAACCATCAGCCCGGAAGCGTTGTACGCATGCGTGGCATCGGACACAGCAAAAATGTTATTGACGATGCAAAATGTTTATTTTTTTTTCATCAACACTAACGTTATGCTTCTATTTCTCATACCAGCACGTGCTTATATTGTTTTATGTTACAGCATTATCTAATTTGATATTAGGTAGTAGACTACATGACTAAATTCAAGTGTTTAATCTGTCAAATTGTTGTAAGTTTCCTACATAATAAGGGACATCCACCTTTGGGTTCACAGTTCATAACTATATAGTAACATTCGATTTGAAGATGATAAAAGATAAGAAAGTAATCGGTTTCCAGCGAGACTCAGTGGGGAGTTTAAGCTGGATTTATTTCAATTATAATATGGTGTGATAGGGTGGCGCATGCGTATGGGCTAGTTTACACCGAAACAAAATCCAAAATATAAAAATTGTTAAGATTATTTTCAAACACCATATTTGATGAATAATATGCCTAAGATGGCAGTCAGAGTATAAACAAGATTTTCGCTGTGTCATAAAATTATTTTATTACCAACCTCTATCTAGGTATCATATCGAAAAAATGAGATAAAAAGAAATATCACAAAGTGGAATCTTGATTAAGTTATATTTAAACTAATCACCTACTATTACAATAAAAATTTCAAAATTAAATTGAGAAATTAACGATAGAGCTATACCAGATAAGACATAGGAACATGAAATCTTTCGTCAAACAGTGAGAAAATAAGGTGATGCAGATCTATGCCTAGACAGAAATAATTAATTTTAAAAAGTAATCCAATAGATCAAAACAACACCATACATTTCCGTATGTACCTAGGTACTTGTATAATGAAAAAAAAACTATTGAAATTAATTGAACTAATTTCTTCTAATTTTCTTTGCTTTACAGTTTAATTAAATGTTTCCTTGTAATCGGTACAGGGAAAAACAAAGTAAATAGTAGAATTCAAAACTTAAAAGTGGAAAATATTACCCTTGCCCTTACAAAGACAAGGCTAACAAGGTACCTATATGCAGGGAGCTAGTAAAAATAAGTTCACGTCAGAACTTCGGTGTGAACAATATCTTTGGCGTACCGGGTAGGCCATTGACATTTTTATTGGCCGATGATTTAGCACCTATCGATTGCTCCTCTCCTCTCCACTACTCATCTTATAGTGAAGAAAATTAGAATTTAAGGCCTCGGTCTACTGATATACATCTCCCGTGGCTGCGAACTCGGACATTTTATTATATTACAAGTAGTTATGTATAGTTTAGTGAATTTGTAGATAATTAACAAAGTAATATTACATTGCTGATGAATTTTATGTTTACCTCTCTGCCTAACTTATATCTAAGACAAACCCCATGAGAGTGTTTACCTACCTACAAACATTTGGAGTACAAATATTTAGTTTTTAAACGAGTTAATTTGTATAAATAATACCGACTCTGAAAAAGTGTCTACTTTGAAAACAATTAAAATTAAAAGCAACATAGTAAGTAGGTACCTAAATGGTTAGAGAAAAAACAGCGATCTCATCAGTGAATGAATGAAACAAAATCGTTTTTCATACGCGAAACTAGCTCTGAGACTACGTGTGCAAAGTGTTGGGGTTAGTGTTTAACAAAGAATAATTAATAGTGGTGTGCAATGTAAGCACAAAAGAGCAATAGAGTGCTTATGACGCTGGACCAGCTAGGTCCTGGTGAGCGAGTGGGCGGGACCCGCCCTCTCAACAGCGACGCCCAGCTCCGCTTTATAGTGACCGCCTACACGAAATGCTTAGCTTAAGAGCCGACTTGAAAGATTTAACGGTTGTTTTTAGCTTCTCACAGTAGAAATATTTGGGATTTTCTGCTATTTTTATATGACTATAAGCTGCACTAAATTACGTTACAACTAATAGGAGCAAAGCATTAAATTTACGTGGGTGAAACCACCGGTGCACAGCTAGTAAATAATAAAGAGAAAATATAAGATTTTTTTATATTTGTAATGGTTAAACTCAAAACTACTGGAGCAATTTTAGAAATTATTGCACTTGTACGAAGCTATAGTATTACTGAGTGACATACGGTACTTTTTATCCCGGATTTTCCCCCAAAACTCCGAAAATAATGTGAATGAAATGGTGGAGATCGACTACAATGTCTGAAAATTGTTTAGTATCCAAATTTTAAAATATTACTGTTTATTTCAATACGTACTCATTCAGTAGAGTTTTTGTTTCAACATATAGGGGCTATAACTATGGATATGAATATTCCATGGTTAAATATAGGTATTTTAGGTAATTAAATATATGATGTCGGTCAATCGAATATTCTTTTTACTGTCAAATTTAAATTAAGAGTAAAAAGTAGCATAGCAAAAAACTCCCAGTGTAGGTATATTAAAAACTTACAAAAAAGGTTTTAACATTAAAACCTTTAAAATAAATTTAAAAAAGTACATTTTAGATAAACAAAGTTATAGAGTCGCAGTTTTTATAATTTTTTTTTTATTATTTATTACTCACTAGTACCAAGTTCCACCAATATCTCACGCATTCCATTCACTCAGTATTTCCTACATTTTATTTAAAATGAATATTATTTTTTTAGATTTTTTACTATTTTTTAATTTTTATATTATTATTGTTTTCTTTTTATTTGTTACCACTGAAGTGATGAGTTTTAATTTAATTTTTCTATCCGCGGAAGACCAGCGTTGTGGTTTGCGCCACAACTATGCTGAGCGGAGACCTTTTTTGGTATAACATAATGTATCAAAAATGTTAAACTAGTATTAAAATTTTACCAAAATAAACTTTTTTATTATTATTATTATATTATAATTTTTTTATTATTATTTATATATTATATTATTATTTGGATAATTATTGGTTCTTGAATAATTTGTAGTATTTGAAAAGATTCTATTTGAAGAGATTCTAAACATGTTTAGGAGTTATTTATTGCAATATAATTACCGAAAAACTAAGGGAAATATGTTTGATTCTTATTCATAACTTAATTTAAGATTTAAAGAATAAGTAAGTAGATGATTTAGAAAAATTACCAATTATTTTCATACAACACACCTACCAAAGTGGACTGATAATACTTAGGTATATTATTACAAAAATTTTTGACACCCAGCTCTTGGTCTATTATCATTAATGGCCGAGGATTTCAAAGTATTACTAGAATGTAGGTAGAACAACTAGTGGGTAGCGGTGGGAGGAGGGAGGAGGCTGGTGGTGTGAAGTGATTATTGTAATAATAATAAATAATCGCAATAGCAGTATGGACTCAAACTTACATAATATTAATATTATACTCGGTAGTTACTATCTGTTCTCCGCGGTTACACCCGCGTGAATTCGTAATAAATAGTACCATATGTTCCTCTCTGTACCCCTGACAACGTGTAGGCAGAATTTCATGACGATCGGTTGAGTAGCGAAGCTGTGAAAGCGTAATAAACAGAGAAACAAATAAACTCCCTTTCGCTGTTATATGAACACCTAGTAAGCGTTACCTGAAATTAGTAGTCAGTCGAATCGTGACGCCATCACACAATCGATATAGCGCCTCACGTCAGATACCATAATAATTTATACACTAAAAATTATTTTATTACACTACCGAGAGTAGGTAGATACGAACTGATCAAAGGTTTTGTAGGTAAAGCAGTTTTTTTACGACCCGTATACTAGATACATTAGGGAAAATACGTTTTATTCCCTTTTTATGATCGTGGGTCTGATTCGACTGAAGGATTTTGATTGTAATAAACAAGTTGTCGGGTCGGAATCGTAGCACAAGTATTGCCAGTGACTTCGCTCGTAAGTTGTAAGTAAATATTTTTATTTCCACTCGTAGTTTCACCAGTGTCAGTTGAATATCATATTCCATATATTATTGTAAGTATAATATCCGCCAAGGGAATATGTTCCCTTGGCGGATTCGTCCGCATACCTTTCGGTATTCCCGTAGGAATTCCTTGTTTTGAGCACAGGTTTCGAGGTAAACGTGTCTTGTGTTAGTCAGGAGTACTGTAGTTTTCTATCAGTGTAAGAACAATTGGACGCAGATAAGCAATCAAATTTATTCCTCAGATTAAGTTTGTTTATCCATTGAGACACAAATCCATAAACTAAGAATATATTATATAGAATATACCAGATCGGCTATTGTGTAACTTTTGTTTCTATCATTTGGACGCAGATAAGCAATAGGTAACATGTTAACCCACAAAATTAAGATTCAGAATCATTTATTGAGAGTTAGGGAACGTTTTTTAATTATGTGTTTACCTTATTACATTGATTAAATATGTAACTAAATATTGAACATAAAAAATGTTGACACAAAATGGCGCTCCTACTTTTAAAACACGATTTACTCTAAATTTCTCCAGTGTGGGTTAACACACTATTGCTTATCTATGTACTCATTAAAATTAGGTACAAACTTACAGAATACGTCTTTATAATATTATAGTAGATATTAAATGTTCCTGTTTGATAAGGTACCTACAGTTTCTTTATATATTTTAAGAATAAGGGTACATATTATTACTTGTAAAATATTTCCCTTTGTGATACAATCACGGAATAAAGCCAAACAGATTAAACCTAAAAACCGGCCAAGTGCGAGACGGACTCGCGAACGAAGGGTTCCGTACCATCTATAAACCCCACAAAAAAATTGTGTTTGTTGTATGGGAGCCCCCTTAAATATTTCTTTTATTCTGTTTTTTTTTTTGTATTTTTTGTTATAGCTGCTGCAACAGAAATACAATAATATCATCTATGAAAATTTCAACTGTTTAACTATCACGGTCCTGAGATACAGCCTGGTCACAGACGGCCAGACAGACGTACGAACGGACGGACAGCGGATTACTATAGGGACGCGTTATACCCTTTGGGTACGGAACCCTAAAGATGAGTTTTAAACATTGTGTATTAACATTAAAATCATAAGTCCACGTATTTGAAATATAACAAAGGTCAGATTAATAATACAAGTACTTTTTAGTATAAGTAAGGAGCTTTCTTCAAAAACAAGTGGCTTGACCTTAGAGCCGTTGTGTAAATAAATTCGGCAACCCCTAGAGATTACAACTTGAGACTAGCTATTCCCCGCGGTTTCACACACGTTAATTTGGAAGTTCCCTTGTAAATTCCGAGACAATAAACACTATGAGAGAATAGACGAATAATACAAACTTTTACTATGCAATTCACGTCAGCCAGTTTTCAAGGGGGCAATGATCAAAATAAAAACCAATCGTTGCGACGCAATCAAATACCAGTCACCACAAAATACATATCAAATAGCCAATCACATCGCTTTCCGTCAAGTAGTATCTATAGAAAATAGTCTCTGCTAGCCAACGGCATTTTGTTAGCATGAGATCATTTGACCGCTGCGTAGTTCAAGGGGAAAGCTTAGCGGCCGAGCGTATTGTCAATCTATTCTCTTTCAATATCTTTGCTATATACCATCGGTTGAAAGTTCTTTTCCGTACCTCTGGGTTATTTTATTTGTGATGTATCTATAATAATGGGATTACGGAGCATGCTTAGTGGAAATTGTTGAGGTCACTTACCACTGTTGATAACTGCACCATTGGTCTCTGAAAATAAAATTAAAAGCAATGAAATGAAACGGACAGACTGTTTGATTTGTTATGATTTTTAGTTGCGCTGACGCCAAGGACAAATTAAGAACAGGGATGTGGACTACTTTTGAAAATCAAAATTCTAATTAGTCCGTCAGTCAGAAAATAAAAAAACAATAGACACGTATTTTTTCCTTTTTTAAATAAATTAAAATATACAGAGATAAAGCGCATTAAAGATTAGGGTGAGGGGCTCGTGACATCACTAACCGCTAAAACCGCCATACAAACTGTCAGAATAGTGACGTCACGCGAAATTTCAACTCAATAATATATCGCCGTTATTTTTTGATTACGTAAAAAAAGAAAAAATACGTGTCCAATATTTTTTAATAATCTACAAGACGGACTAAAAAATAAAAATTAGTCAACATGCCCATTCTAGGTAGGTACTTCAGGTAGGTACGTAGTTCGTATAAGATAGAGAACTCGCTTTTTATTCAAACTGACCCTAGGTTACTTTAACGTAAAAAAAATATTTGAACGATTTCGCCGTAATAATTATTTATTATTGTTATAATCTTTGATGTTTATAATTAATTATAACGTTGTTTGTTACCTAGTTTGTAGGTTGGTTTAAATTATAATTTCATTTTGAGTTATCGTGTTTACATGATAAATTGTTTTAATAGTTTATAATAAACGAGGTAAATTATTGATTAATTTAACGTTTTAAACTTTAATAGAGGTAAAACCCACTTGGCAACCGACTCGTGCCGGGAAAGTGGGGGGGATAAAATTATTAAATACCTACCTAACGTTTTTGTGTTGTGTGTGTAAATAAATATTTTGGGATATGGATTATATAAAATGTTATTTATCGACGGAGTTTTGGAGATAGTTTTCCGTTTTCTGTACCTACCCCTAAATGACTGCGTGTTCTTAATTGTCGGTTGAGCAGTTACGGCATAAAAGCGTAACTAATAATCTCACATTTGCCTTTTTAATATTAGCACTAACAGTAAGAATAATTCATAACATTGAAGACGATTCTAGGATTTAAATTTTCATAATAGGGATGTGGACTACTTTTGAAAATCAAAATTTTAATTAGTCAGTCCGTCAGTTAGAAAATAAAAAAACAATAGACACGTATTTTTTGCTTTTTCAAATAAATTAAAATATACAGAGATAAAGCGCATTAAAGTTTAGGGTGAGGAGGTCGTGACGTCACTAACCACAAAACCGCCATACAAACTGTCAGAATATTGACGTCACGCGAAATTTCAACTCAATATATCGCCGTTATTTTTTGATTACGTAAAAAAAGAAAAAATACGTGTCCAATATTTTTTAATAATCCACAAGACGGATTAAAAAATAAAAATTAGTCAACATGCCCATTCCGAATTGTTTTCGAATTGGATACGCTACAGGTGGACTCAAAGACAATTTTTTTCTTCTTAAGTCCACCAGCTACCTAAATTACTATTTTACTAGAATATGAGAAACTCAAAGAGAAAATTAAAAAAAAACATTGGATATATTATTTTAGCTTTTGATGCTTGAACCTTTTAATTAAGTAATATTAAAAAGTATTAGTCTTAGTAGAAGGTATATAAAGAAAAATAGAGTTTTAATTTTATCTATATACCTATGTATATTCATAATTATTCATTTTCATTAGATACGTATTATGATAATTAGGTATTAACAAGAAAAATGGGGAGATATAAAACAAACAAGTGATATTTATTTACTTTGGAAACATATGTACCTAATACAAGTAGGTATATTTTTCACTTAACAAATATACCTACCTAGTCAAAAATACAAAAGCAGCAAATAAATCTGAAATTCACCCAATAGAAAAAAACTATGAAAACTTCAAATTTATTCGTCAGATTAAGTTTGTTTATCCATTGAGACACAAATCCATAAACTAAGAATATATTATATAGAATATACCAGAGGGGCTATTATGTAATCCAATAGACAAAAACACACGTAATATTATTATTGGTTTGTGCTACCACTAATCGGTGTAAGTCGGTGACAAGCCAAATATGGAGGGGGTAGATGGGCTAAGTCGACTCCCGCCACCAGCTTTTTATGAACAGGACAACCCAAGTGGGCAGACACCAGCGGGCTTGTCACCGAATTCAAACCGATCAGTGGTAGCACAAACCAATAATAATATTACGTGTGTTTTTGTCTTTTGGATTAAATCGGTATGTTGTTATTTTTAGCTTTTTATTTTTAGATTTTTAGTTTTTAGATTTTTAGTGTGTTTTCGGAAGTCGGTTTTAATTTTTTTGTAAAAAAATTTGTTTCTATAATTTTTCGGTTGCAATCAAAAACACGGCCGTTTTGCTAATATCTACAATATGCATATTTTGACACCTACAATATCTATCTAGCAATCAACCAAAATAAACATATCTACTTCAAAAGTTGAGGCTGTTTTGGGATCGAATCTGAAATATGATAGCAACAAAAGTTACGTAAAAGCTCTAGCTGCTTGGTTTGGGTAAGAGCTGTGTGTTAATACTAGGTGTGCCCCGTGGTTTCAGCCGCGTTCATTTGTTCACGCGGAAATATACCCATGTCCTAATCTGTACCCCTGACAATGTGTATGCAAAATTTCATGATGATCGGTTGAGCCGTAAGGCGTGAAAGCGTAACAAACAAACAAAGAAACTCACTTTCGCATTTATAATGGATATTAGTAGATAAAAGTTCAATTATGGCTAAGTGCAGGACACACCTCGTGTTCGTCCTTAATATTATAAATGCGAATCTGAGTTTGTTTATTACGCTTTTACGTTTTAACTACTCAACCGATTATCACGAAATTATGCATACGGGTCGTCTGGGGTACTGAAAAGGACGTAGGGTACTATTTTATTGCGGAATTCCGGCGGGAACTCCAAAATTAACGCGAATGAAATTTCGGGGAACACCTAGTACCTAAAAAGTATCTATACCTACAATCTACATCGATAGGTATGTACATTTAAATGAAATTGAAATGTCTATTTGTCATTCCAAATTAACAACTTTTCTCTAAATGCATATGAAAGTATACAGTCATTATACGGTACATAAATAAAAAAAAAAAACATTTTTTTTTACCTGTCTGTCTTTGTCTATCAGTTTGTTTGTTCCGGCTAATCTCTGAAACAGCTAGACCGATGTTAATGGGATTTTCACTGGCAGATAGCTGATGTGATAAGGAGTCATATAGGCTGTTTTAATTAATAAAATTGTTTCTGCGATAAAATTCCGAAACTCACGCGGGTAAAACCGCAAGGCACACCTAGTATCGAATAAAAGTACCTACATATTTTTTAATTGTACCTACCTATTTTTTATCCCACGTTCATAACATCCACGGTAACCAATCCACCGCTGAAAAACTGTTTGGACTCGAATTATTCACAGCTCTGCATATTCTCGGTGCGAGAGTTGATGTTTTGAAAAAACATTTTCTTTCGTACTACTTTCGACGTGTGTAGCAAAAGAGTTATGTTTCGCTTTACGGATATTGTAAATGTTTTACAATCACAAGAAGGTAAATGAAATTGAAAAATAAACTTTATTGTATAAATATACCTCCCATAAACAAAAAACCTACCTGTAGCTTCTATCTACAACGTGATAATGAATTGACCAAAAAACATGATACACCCCATTTAAAAAAATAAACACTATTATGATTAAATAAAAATTTTGTCGAAAAAATTAAGTCTAAATGTTGTTCAACATTAGTTTGGAGGTGACCTATCTATACGAAATTTCAAGCGCTACGCCCGCGTCTACGTGGTAATTAATGACTGATTCTTGTTTTTTGCTACGGACGGCGTCCGCGCCAAATACTATTGTAAATAATTTAGACATAGGCTAGTAAAAATGAAAAAAATATAACCTATGTGCGATCGATTCGGAAGACGATTCTGAACAAACTACTTTCTAGTTTTCAGTCAATTCATTAACACGTTGTATAGGAACTTAAAGAAGTATGAGGCGGAAGGTAGCAAAAATATCACCATAGTGATGAGAAATCTAAAGCATAGAGATGTCACTGCATAGTATAAAAAGTCGCTTCCTGATGTCTGTGTGTCACTATGTATGCTGAGATCTCTAAAACTACGCAATGGATTTTCATGCTGTTTTCACTAATAGATAGAGTGATTCATGAGGAAGGTTTATATCTGTATTATCCTGGAATTCCGAAATTACCGCGGGTGAAACCGCGGAGGACAGCTAGTAGTAGTGCGTTATATAAAGCGATAGTCAATGTCATAGTCATGAGATCAAAACAGATGAGCCCAAAAAAAACCTTGGATAATATGAAATGAAATGAAATGAAATAAACTTTATTTGTTACGACAACAGTTAATATGTGAAATAACATAAACAAGCACAACCAGCGTGTCGCAACAAATAGGCAACCAGCTCAGCATAAGTCGGGAACCGGGGGCTCGACGCTGATCTTCCGCTGGTGCCGCATGTGGCGTCACGGATGTGAGCGAAGAAAGAAAACTTAAATTATACTTTTATATTAATTTCATACTTAGGAATCTATGACCAACACTATGACCACTATTCACTACGACCAACAACATTCCTTGCCCATAACGCGCGTCCCAAAAACGCATTTCAAAACATTCTAGATGCCAAGATATTAGAAATTATTATTCTTTATGCTATATAAGAAACGTTGTACTTAAATGTATTTTTTTGCAGTGAAACTTCTTTGATTTCGAGGGAAAGACAGTTTTTGCGGCGTCTTATCTAAGCGCGGCGTGTTATGGTCATAGTGAATAAGGGCCCTTTGCAGTTTCCTTTTGAGAGTAGGTACCTATCACGAGCCGGTGACAATAATCCAGGTCCATCTTTAAACCCTCGTCATCATAAATCTGAATGAAGTTGCTTCCGCTGTCTGCTCGCGATAAACTCGTAAAAACAACTGAACGGATTTGCATGCGGTTTTCACCAATATATATAGAGTGATTCATGAGAAAGGTTTATACATATCAGTATTCTATTCTGAAATTCCCCTGGGAACTCCGTAATTACCGCGGGTGAAACCGCGGGGGACAGCTGGTTGTGTATTAGAACAAGACAGTTCAAATTCGTCCGCCATCATTACGTAGGTACCTTACTAACCTTACTTACCTTACTTGCGGACGCACCTTACGGATTATCTTACTTGATAAGACTTGAAATTACTTTCGCGCTAAAAGACGTAGTCCTAATTTGGTTCTACCGCATTTTTAGTAGACATAGGGTGCCAGTGTTTGTTGCGTGGTGTATCTGTTTGTTCTTGCTGAATAAAGTTTATCGTATCTTATCTTTTTATCCAGGAGTTTGCCCGGAAACTCCGAAAGCAATAAAAATTGTTTATTTCTCATACTCGGAAAGTAGGTCTGAAGTTGCCTTAGAAGCGGGTTGAAAGTGACACTTTTCAGCCCTAGGGAGAATCGCTTTCAACTGACAGCTGGATACTGCAGAAACTCAAGTTTTTTTTTATGTCATAGGGGGCAAACTGGCCAGTAGCACACCTAATGGTTGATTTATGTAAAATAAAATTCACTCATTTTTTCTTTAGCTAATTCCTATTTTTATTTTGACTTTCCTTGCATTCGTAATGAAAAGCAGTGTTATCCTCGGGAGAAATACTTATTTAGTCCCTCGATCTATTGGATTTAAACCCCGTCTCGGGACTAAATAAATTACTTTCATCCCTAGGATAACAATGTACTATTATATGTATAAATAATTCTTAAAATACGTAAATAATTTATTCACAACTATTGATGAGTAGATTACAATATTATTCTGTAATTTTTTTTACAGAATCATCAAAATATGTTTTTCGTCCACAATTTTTGCGCAGTCATAAGACAGCCTTTGAGGAGGGAAGAGAAGCCGTTACACAAAATAGGCTTTCATTTTTCAATCTTTTCCTCCTTTTTTTTCTTAGAAATAGGTAAGTGTATACAGGAAGTTACAGAAAGGTGCAGTCAAGATCGTATTCTGGTAGATAATATTTGGAGACAATATTATTTTGATACCTACTGGTATTTAACCCATAAACTTTAGGTAGGTACTACAAAAAATAATAAGCAATTTGAAAAAAATATCGATTTACTTCTGCACTAAAACAAACACGTCATCAGCGAAGTCATCATCTGGTTGCAGCTGATGATTTCCTGATACTTCGATGCAATTTATCAGTATTGACTATTGAGATAGGTACAGATACAATTTATACTAATATTATAAAGAGGAAAGATCTATTTTTTGTTTGTTTGTTTGTTAAGATTTAACTAAAAAACTACTGGACCGATTTTAAAAATTCTTTCACCATTAGTAAACTACATTATCCCTGACATAGGCCATATTGTAATCCGGAATTCCTGCAGGAACTCCAGAATTAACGTGACTTAACTAGGTCAATAAAGATAAACTCAGTCGTGGTGGTTTATTTCATCGTAAGTCGTAATGTTTCCGTTACTATTGTCAAATTTATTGAAAACGATTACGTTAACAGCACACCATCCTTAAATATGATAGCCTATATCTTTCTATAACTCCCTGTACATCGATCCTTGTTGAGTTTCTAGTCTGAGATTATTTTTATATCGTCGAATAACGTCGTATATGACCAAAGGTTTCATAACACAAATCTGTTATTTGCGACATTTGCCTTAACAACCAAAATTATATAATTTTCAGTAAAAATATTTCATTTACAATCACCGGCAGAAAAAATATGTAAACACTGTTTAAAGACGGTCAAAAGTGATTACATATTTCTGTTGCTGACTGTACCTAGATACAGACCATAGAGACGATCAGTTAATTACGTGAAATATTAAAAATTTACTAAATCTCACAGTTAATTTCTTTTCTTTGTATAAGTGGATTCTCTTTTTTACTATTAGGTATAGAAATGACGCAAGACAAAAAAAAAACCAATCACTGAACTCACCGATTCATCTATGATGTCACCATCCTCCTCCCTTTGCAGACACATCCAGATAAAACGGCAACTTTCAAGATTACATACAAAACACTTCACTCATACATTTGTGGCAATAGTTATAACAAGTGAAATTATGAAGTAGGTACGCGGTGTAGAATGCTGCCTTGTGGTACGCCACTACCGTACTCTTGAAGCGACCGATGCAATATAACTTCAGTGTTTTGAATACAATCTGTAACAGAAAAAAAAAACAATAATAAACTTCAACGATCACATCGAGTTTTGTTTATAGGCGATTATGAAGGGTTCCGATGCGGTTGGTCGAGTCAAATGCATTTTATAATTCTGATTTTACTATTTAAGATCTGAAATTACACTAAGTACCTACCTATACAAAAATCGCTACAATTCGAGTCCTTGGTTGTATTGTTATTCAGCACAAAGTTGTATTAAATTGTTATCTGACTTGACACACTAAATTATTATCTCAGATTGGTTTTTGTTTAAAATACTTTAATTAACAATTGTTTTTACTAGCGTAATATAAATAAAGATTGTTTATGTATATTCTTAATGGTTTATAGGTGTAAAACCTGGCTCGTTGACCTAATCTTACTGTAAGTGTATTTTTCAGCCATTTCCCTGTAGGTATGCCCTACATACATAATTAAATGAAATCTCAAGGTGTTGAAGACGCACTTAAAATTATTTAGGATCGTTTCCACACACGCCTTTTACTTCAATATAAACATGTTATAGTACGTAATATTTTCTCTTTGTTTAAAGAAAACTTTGCGCATGACTAAGAATAATACCTACCTTTTAAACTGCAACTTGGCTAATGAAATAGCTATAAGAAATTATTTCAAAATTGCTGAGGCTTTATATTCTTTATTGTAATATATCTTTCGGAAACCATCTTGTACATCAGGATAAAATGCATTCTCAAATGCTGAAATGATTGTATGGTAGGTACCCATAAGGAATTCGTTGTGTCAAACTAGAATCAATTTTAACAAATGTCGATTCACTACTTATAACATATCTTACTTCTGTTTTAACATTATTAACAAGCACGTTCAGATTTATGACGTTAGTTTAATATTTAAAACATAGAGGTACCTATTTGTAAGTTGAAATTAAATAAAAAATTAAATGAAATAACTTTATTCGTTGCGACAACCGTGAATATGCAGTAACAAAAGAAGCACAAACAGCACAATTTTTCCTCCAAATCCAAGCAACTTACAGGAATTTTAAACATCATCATAATATAATTTGCTGAAATCAACGTTCCAATATTGTCGAGAAAGATGGAAATGCTTTTATTGTAACGAACATATTACCCCTTGGCCACAGTCTCGGCGGCGGTGGCAAAAACAAATAGTAGACAACATAAGAAGTAGACCACAGCTATCAGCGGCGCGAGCTGTGGCCAACTTGTTATGTTGTCTACCATTTGTTTTTGCCAAAGACTGTGGACGAGACTGTGGCGCCGCCCTTAGGTGCTTTTTAAGAATACAACTTGAACGATTTATCAACGTTCAATAGCATGCAAGTACAAAACAAATTACCTAGGTAGGTACCTGCGCACCTACGCGTATTGCATCTATCATAGAGTCTAGCTTAAGAAAACAATTGCCCACACAAGTTTTGTTATTAAAACACGACATTATTATAATAGTTGTTGTAGATTAAAAGAATTGTAAATTGAATTAAACAAATTTTATCTTGCTCAATGAATAATTTCATTATTGTATTCCTAAATGAAAACCACAAGTAAAATGTTTTTTCTATGTGTAGTTATTATATATGTGTACTCTATGTGTCGTGTACTTTCGTTTGTGGAAATGGAACACTTTTGCCTTTTTCTAGACTGAACGTAACAGGGTTCTAGAATAATCAAAATACTCTATTATTCCAACCCAAAAGAGTCTGATGTACGTAAGTCGTTTAATATTTCGTAGCTCCTACGATACTTATTATTAGTTTTTTGTTTTTGTTTTTGTTTTTAAAAGTTCTTTATTAATTATATTACAATGTGAACAAATGAACTTATTCTAAATGTACACGGCATATTGTAAATGTTACGTAGGCAAACTAATGCCTTTCTAAACACATAGAATCAGCAACACATTTTGATTAATAGAAAACAAATTACTTACACTCACATAAGTTTGCATAGCAGGTTTGGTAGTTACCCACTAATCACATTAAACTTATTATTAGTAAAATTCTACGAGTAACTTCGTTTAATTTCTCATTTTTTTATTAAGTACGTAAAAAAGAATTATTGTGTTCCCAATTGTTTTTATAATCCTACACGGACGGACTAAATAATAAGATTTATTCGCCTATATCAACGCTATATCTATATAGATACTAGCTGCCTCACGCGGTTTCACCCGCGATAATTTAGAAGTTCCCGCGCGAATTCCGGATTACAATATATTTATAGCCTATGTTACTCAGAGATAATGTACCTAGATTTCTAATGGTGAAAGAATTTTTGAAATAGGTCCAGTGGTTTTTACTTAAATCGTAACAAACAAACAAAAAATCAAATCTTTCCTCTTCATAATATTAGTATAGACTCAGAGTAAATAACTACGTACTAGTATAGATCAGGTATGGGCAACCTTTGACATGTTCAGGGCCAAACTTTAGCGTGCAAATACGCGTACTTAGTGCATTTTAAAGTAGTGATTTTTTGCGATAGATAAAGCTGCCGTGAGTAGGTATAAGTAAGTACCTAGCTAGTGTAATATTTTTTTAATTTGGTCTTTTCAAAATGTCTCGCGGGCCGGATCATATCTTGGTTGCCCATAGGTATTTGGTATAGATATACTTGATTCTGCAAGATATAATACATCAACAATTTCAACAACTAAGCCAGGTGAGGCTGAATCATTCCACGAGTTGTTTAGTGCCAACATCGGGTCACAGCTTGCAGTAGCCGCGAAATAAACGTATTGTTATGTTATGGGTGTAACCCGATTACCAAAACACAGTAATGTGACACATGCGAGGCGATTTAGTAAACAAAATAAACGTAAACCATAACAATAATGGTGCAACGACAGAGCGGTAATACAATCCGGAAACAAAATGGAAATTATATTTTTTGACTGTGTAAGTCGATAATATCGTATACGATGAATGTTATGTGGGTTGGTCGGAAAACTAGATATTATTTATTTATTTATTTTTTAATCCTTTATTGCACATAAAATAACAATATAACAGTACCTACCTACCTAAAGAAAAGAAAGAAAATGGCGGTCATATCGCATAGTTGCGATCTCTTCCAGACAACTAATTATGCGAAAGGACAAACAAAAATACATATAGGTACACGGGTGGATGGGCAAACTAACTAACTAAAAAAAAAATATTATTATTATTAACCTATACCTCAGAGTAAATATACTACACAAAACTACTGATAATTTGTTTCAATCTGTAGAGTTTTTTGATGCGGGTGCTCAAAAAGTAATACCGACACAATACCGAGTTTCATGTTAGCGTGACAGGATAGAGTCCCTTTAGTACACTGTGGAAGTGGACGGAGTGCAGTGCTCGTAGACTTAGCGTTAGTCATGATAGAAAAACGCTCGAGTGTCGACTGAAAGATACCCACAGAATTTATACTCTAACCTAATTACCTACTCAGTGAAATAGACCAACAATCTAGGGAGAATTGTGGATAGCAGCTGAATTTTCGTAGTGAAGGACGAGTCATGGTGGAGATTCTTTGTCCAACATCATCTGCCAGATAGGAGTAGCGTTCCACCCCATTTTGGAGGTGAACGTGAAATGCAATGTTGCAAAAAATTGCAAAAAATATATTTATTTAATATCTACTTTTGAGGAAATTCGGAAAAGGAATAGCAATACACATCTAAAAAAAAATTATGCACCAAGGTTTTTTAATAACAATACAGTTTTTTTCGTAAGTAGGTACCTACTATTTTATTGGAACGAGGTTCCTTATTTTGCTATAGTATTTATAGTCAAGTGACTCAAATATAGTATAGGTACGACCTAGTAAGGTATATAATGTAGTATAGATCTAAGCCTACTATACAACCTACAAATAAATTATAAAAAAAAAATTCCCAAAATACCTTTAGTTTAGAAGTTAGGTACCTACCTATAGAAGATCCAAGAACTCTACATTAATTTGATCTTTCTTGTAAGATAATGCGGTTCTCTTTGATATTATGAACTAATATGAAGCCATATTTAGTGTTGCGCAATTTTTTGTTTACACTATCTAGTACATTTACATGCTTCCTTCTTATCAAACGATGTTACAAAAGGTGATTCATGAAGTTGTGTAAAAACCTGTAAAAGTTCGAAAGATTTTAATTCGTGTAACTCTTTGAAAAAAACCGCCACCTGTTACATGATCTACGAATTAGATCGTCGTTTAGTCATAAGGAAATGTAGGCTTCGAAAGCGCCATCTATGCAAGATAACCTGTAGCGTTGTTTTTTTTTTTAAACGCGTCATGCCTGTTGCACGCGGCGTATAACTATACAGCCAGTCAATTGTTTACACAATACAAAAGACCCTTGTTTGTTTTGAGCTAGAGCTAGACGTTTCCTGGTTTGTTTTGTGTGTTGATTGTTTGTGTGTGTACGTATGCGTTTGGGCGTGTGTGCATGTATGGATGTATGTATATGGTTGTTTTCACAGCCGGCAGTGTGGTGTGGTGTGCACTGTGCATGTATACGTTCGAGGACGATACACAAAATGTTGTTGTTTCTTGATTCCACAGCATACACGACAATAAATTTAATTTTTATATATATTTTTTTTTAATACCTAACCTCTCTTGTGAATAAACTGGCTTGTTTACTCGTGTTTTAAGCTTAAAACACATACGCAATAGTTATTATTAGATAGCCTCATGCCAATTACATAACTCGATTACAACATTATCTAACTTTTTTTATGTAGGTACGTACCTAATATGATGTAGGTATTGTATTAGTTTTGAATTCTGCCGTCTAGATAATGAGTAATTTTCATGTTGGTAATAAACGAAACGCCTTTTGTCATAATTTTAGGACTCTTACGTTTCGTCGGACCAGCACAAAGCAATTCTGCTTATAAAATAAATAAAAAATAATAAGCACGGTGATGTTATAATGTTCACTATTACAGATTTGACAGTAATGGCGATATCATCCAGATAGGTAAGTCACTAGTTCTCGAGGAAAGCTCAGCAAAATTCTCTAATTAGGCAATGCCGCCGTGCGCCGCGCCGTACGATGCATCGCGTCGTAGGTAGTTGCCTACGAATTAGAGAATTTTGCTGAGCTTTCCTCGAGAACTCGATGGAGCATCGATGCTACATGGATGCAGTTCCGTCAATCTTGCTAGGTGTTTATAGGCAACCTAAAGGGTATCTGTCATGGACGTAGGAAAGTTTTCAGCCTAGCTGCTAGCATAGGAACAGCATTGTATTGATATCAAAATTTCAGATGAAAATTTGGATGAAATGTCACTATAACCGCTTTTGTAGCTGTAATATTAGGAAACTTAGCAGTCGGCATATTCATTTTTAACCGACTTCGAAAAGGAGGAGGTTATGCATTCGGCTGTATCGGTTTTTTTTTTAATTTTTTATCTGCAATACAACGCATCCTTTCACATCTCACATGTCCGAAGTGCTTTCGGGCCACTATCTCTTTCAACATGTGATTTTCGTTCAGCAAATAAATTTTGATGTTGGTCAAAAAAGTTCCTTGTTTTCGAAGGTGGGTAAAAGGATGCTCTGTTATGACAAATCAGAACTAAAATGATTTAATTAATGTTATTTTGATTTCGTATACTATAAGTTACCTAATGTGCTTCATCGTAAACATTTAAATGGGGCTTCCAATCGTTCTCATTAAAATAAGAAGATAGTATATCCAAATACCTATATACCTACCGTCTAAAAAAAATTCTAAATTAGGCCATTTAATAAGTCGTCTTTTTAATCTGTGCCGATTCTGTTATGCGATGAACAACAAAACAGACGACTTGTTTTAGTTCCATATTTTATACCAGCTGTTCCCCGCGGTTTCACCCGCGTTAATTTCGGAATTCCCGCGGGAATTTCGGGACAAAAATCATCTCATGTCTTTCTCTGTATCCATGACAATATGTGTGCAAAATTTGATCGGTCGGCTGAGCTATTAAGGCGTGAAAGCGTAATAAACAGAAAGACAGAAAGAGTTACTTTCTCATTCATAATATTAACGGGGATTTTTGGGTAGGTTTTGCAGCAGAAAATAATGAAGTCGGTTAAAATCAACCTATACATTGATGAACAGATTGGATAAGGTAAATTTAAGTTTAAGGTAAGTTTAAAAACCAACAGATACGCCGCCGACATACCTCTTTCGCCTCTAACACGTCACAGTGCGTAGGTATACTTGTAAAAAGCGAAAGAAGCGAAGTATGGGAGAATTGGGAGGCATTCGTGACATTACACCGGTATGCTAGGTGGATATTTACACCTATTTACCTACCTATTATGTGTAAACAGACCGCAAGTACAAAGCGGTACAAAAGTGCATTGAGAAAACGAAACAGTTTCCCACGTCAGATTCTATTGTGTTTTAATTCTCGCCTAAGTATAATGCATGTAGGTATGATATACAGGGTGTACCTGAACTTAACGTCAACCAAGCAATGCAAGAGAGCAAACGGCAGCGTCAATGTAGGTACAAGTTGCAATTCCTTCCATGCAAGTATGTAATTCATGAAAAATTCTATAATATAAATTAAAATAAACGTTATCATTTCGTCGTACGATTTTGAGACTTTGGGAATTGGGACGGCAAGTCATACACTTTTCTCCCGTATCCCCGTGTCCCGTATTGCTGGCTTAACAACGGGTTCTGGGACACCCTGTGTATATAATATAACGGCAACAAACAAACATTTCGTAATCACTTGCTCACGTATTCGTATGTACAGTTGGAATATTTATCAGATCTTACTCAAATATATTGCTTAAGCGGTAGAAAAGTTGTGCGCATAAATATTTTAATATACAAGTCTGAAGTATTTGGGATTCCAAAATTTAAAAGGTATCCAAGATTCAAGGTATTTCTTCGTGTCAATTTTCTGAAAAATATCGGTTCAGCTTTAGCTTAAAGCCGTAAAAATACAGAGATACTTTTCACATTTATTAATAAAATATTGTTACTACATACTGTTACCGACTAGGTACCTAATATTACCATCGCAAGTCTTATAGTAACATTTCATTGAAATTTCGACCTTATGCACCGAAGATAAATTCGAGATTGAAATAGCAAAAATGTTGATGTAAGTTTATAAGACTTCATAGGAAGTATTTATTTCTTATACATATTATCTAATATTGTATAGCTTTTATTAAGATATTTTTCCTTTAATATAGACAATAACATATACCTTAATAACGTTTTGACAGGTCCAGCTTGCTAGATTTGTTAGTCGGAAGCCGCAACAAAGTTTTGGTGGTGACTGTACTCATAGGTAGAATCTGACTCTCATTGTAACGGTAATTACAATGTAGGTACGAAAAGATTAACTTTCGTATCAAATGAATATTTTTAGGTTGTTTTTCACGTATTTCATTATATTTACACTTTGTTAATGGTTTTGTTGGTTACTACGTGACACGGTATGACCCTAGCGGCTAGCTGTAAACAGTACTGGCGATAGAGTAAACAATGCGTTCTTTTTAGGGTTTCGTACCTCAAAGGGAAAAAAGAACCCTTGTAGGATCACTTCTTTGTCCACAGTCTATCTGTTTGTCAAGAGTAAGACCTATTTTCCCTAGAACGCGTTGAAATTAATATCAAATACCTCCAATCAGGTGTACCACTTGCCCGTTTGCCCCCTATGACATAAAAAAAAAAAAATCTGCTGTGAAAAATTCAAAAATTTTGAGTGAACACATTCGAAAGATACGACCCTTCATGCCGCATATACCTACTGACACTTGCAATGCAAAGGAATCAAAACCTATAAGGTAGTTTACGTCTATCTAGAAAAGGCTAATTGACTATTTTTTTTTTAATTCTATTTAGTTCATCAGTTAAATAATAAAAAAATTATATACACGTATATTTTGCTTTTCAAATTAATGAATATTTTCATTAATTTGAAAAAGGATAAAATATACTTGGATAAAACGCATTAAAGTTTAGAAGTGAGGCTTTTGATGTCATAACGTGCTATAAACTGTAGCACGGCGTGACGTCACGCGACATTTCGGCTCAATGTAGTTTATCTCCGTTATTTTTTCATTAAGTATGTAAAAAATTAAAAAATATCTACGTGTCCAATATTTTTACAAGACGGACTAAAAAGTAAAATTTGATTGACATGGCCATTGGTTACATTTGCTATGGCTATGGATTTTCATACCCCGGAAACGACCCTTTTATACGTTAGACGTAGTTACCTCGTTGTACTGTTAGACATTGCCAACATACAATGCAAAATAATTCTCGGAGCTCATGGAGGACACCGCAGAAACATCGTCATATTATTATATCTTCTTGCGCATACAAAAATCTGCCACTGCGAAAATAATTGTTTTATCATCCAACTCCGTAAAACATAACAAAATCAACTTTTAATTATTTTTTCATCGAAATATGTAGCTAAATGACGGAACCGCTGGCTTCAGTTCCCACCATAAACTTATATTATCTGTGCTTACACATTTAGTTTTTAGGAAATTGCACCGTGTTATCTATACAATGTGTAAAATTGTAAAATAGTACATTGTTATCCTAGGGGTGAAAGTAACGTCGACGAAAGACGTAAGTCTTTCTCCCGAGGATAACACTGTGCTTTTCATTACGAATGCAAGGAAAGTCAAAATAAAAATAGGAATTAGCTAAAGAAAAAATGACTGAAGATCGGATAGTCGCTTGACACTTTCCCACCTATTTCTTTTTCTTTGGCCGGCTAGCTATTCAGCCAGTATTTTTTATTTACATTGTGGCGACCTAAAAAAAATATTTTCTTTAATTATTAAGTATTAATTAAAGAAAATAAAAAAATATAAATAGGAATTAGCTTAAGAAAAAGTGAGTGAATTTTATTTTAATTAATACCTACTTAAACTTTACGTTATTTCTATTTTACATCGCGCTGGCTGTATAGAAAGTTGAAACATGGTTCAATAGAAATGTGAAAATAGACCTAGTTTTTTTTTTAATAATTTGACAGTTGTCAGTTGAAAGCGATTCTCCCTAGGGCTGAAAAGGGTTACTTTCAACCCGCTTCTCAGGCAACTTCAGACCTACTTTCCGAGTATGAGTAATGAAAAATTTATTATTTATCCAGGTGAGAAATGTCTTAAATCTACCCATAGTCATAGTTGATGTAAGTAGTTTAATCTTCTTCTATACTAATATTACAAGGAAGAAAGATTTGATTTTTTGTTTGTTTGTTACGATTTAACTCAAAAACTACTGAAACGATTTCAAAAATTCTTTCACCAGTAGAAAGCTACATTATCCCTGAGTAACATAGGTTATATTGTAATCCGGAATTCCCGCGGGAACTCAGAAATTATCGCGGGTGAAACCGCGCGGGAGAGCTAGTTATAAATAAAAATGAATGTTACTAGGTATGTCTGTCATCTATGCGTTTCGAAACCATTGGTCCGATTGCGATGAAACTTTGGCGGGTTGTTCTGCCTGCGTCCGCGAAGGTTCCTGATCCTAAAACTCACGCGGGTGAAACCGCGGGGCACAGCTAGTACCTTATAATCGTTAGTACTTACTACAATAATAGACTGAACTATTTGCAAAATTAAGGTTATAAATTTTAATAAGTATACTATTTGAATCCGACGACGCGACGGTTCAAACTTATGCTTACTTAGGTATAAAATTACTTCTTAATTCCCTAGGGAACTTCAAAATTCGCACGAGCGAAACCGCCGCAGACGCAACAGCTTGTTTTGTTATTAAAAAAAAAAACAATCGCTCCCATTTTTCTCTGTAGGAAACAAACAAAGGAGGTCGGAAACACTAGCTGATAATATAGGTATGATAGTCTATTTAGATTTCGAGGCCGTATAGCATCATTTGGGTTGTTTTGTTTTATCAGTAGGAAAGGCGCAATTCTATACACGAAAAGTGTGCGCGTGCAAAAATAGCAGACAAAACTTTATAGGTAGCTATACTGGGGCCTATCAGCATCAATTAAAGGAGTGTCATTTTATACATTATAAATGAAATTTCGTGCGCCAAATAAATGGTTGAAATATTCAAGCTCCTACCAGTTCGTACCAGTTCCTTTTATACATAACTCTGTTCGAAATTAATTAAATTACAAATAATGACAGCACCCATAAAATGCACGCCCTTCACAACTTCCTAGTGTATGGCTGAAGAGAAGAAGCTGCACCCCCAGTAGCAGACTTATGTTAAAATATTAAAATACTAGCTGTGCCCCGCGGTTCCACCCGCGGTAATTTCGGAGTTCCCGCGGGAATCCCGGAATAAAAAGTACCCTATGTCCTTCTCTGTACCCCTGATAATGTGCATGCCAAATTTCATCCAAATCCGTTCAGCCGTTTTTGCGTGATTGAGTAACAAACATCCAAACATCCACACTTTCACAAGTAGGTTATTACTGTTACGGAAGGGAAGAAGGGAATGTCAACTGCTAGAGAAAGGAATAGGTAGGTAATTGACATTTCTATATGACTAATTTAAAACTCCTACATAATATAGATATGATATCACGCGTGGCACAGGTACTTATTAATATAGCATACTAGCTGCGCCCTGCGGTTTCACCCGCATGAGTTTTGCAATTCCCGCAGGAACTCTAAAGTAGCCTAACTTTACTCCTTATAACACCAGCAGTGAAAGTCCCGTCAAAGTCGGTCCAACCGTTTTGGGGATTCACCCGCCTGAGTGTCATAATTCGCGCAACAAGGTACTCCAAACTTAATAGATACAGGTAATATAATATTAAATGGCATATGACAGGCTAGGATAGGATAGGATATAGGGATAGGAAAGCCCAGGCATAGGCATAGATAATAATATAAAGCATATGATATATAAGGCATATGATAATAATCTTACAACGCTGAAGAAACGAATAAACAAAAACAATGTGTCCCATTGAAAGTGAGTTTATTCCACTTTACGAGTTGAATTACCGATTACGATACCACGGGTGGCGGTTTTATTAATGGCAACTCTATGTGCGGTTGGAGAACAATGAGTTTACATGTTTGTGTAAGTTTTTATTTTTAAAACAACACCTGTAGGCGACATGTACAATCTTTGCATGTACTATAAGTTTATGTATATTTGTTGTGTATTTTTGCAAGGTTTAAAACCCCGATAACACTATCGCCGAACGTCACGCCTACACGCACACATTGGCACAAACATAAACAATACACCAACATACACGTTATGTGCATAACAGTTAACATGTACTGTATACTTATATATTGAGACACAAGTATAATATGTATGTATGTAGTTATTTCGTATCGTTTTGTTGCCATGTTGCCCAAAAAGAGGTTTGTTTAAACAACCAAGTAAAGTGTGTGACTAACACAAATTCTGGTGTCATCCAGTCATGTACGATTCTCATAACTACCATTTCATCCTTTTCGAAGAGTAATTATGGCCGCCATTTTGGTTTAAAAGAAGCCTATCCGATGTTACCTACGTATATACGTTTACATAAGAATGTTTCTCAGGTCCTTGTTGCTCTCTTTGTCCATTCTTCTTTTCCCGATCATACTTCTTTTCATTGCCCTTTGTTCTACCTTGAATTTTTGATGAAGTTTCAAATTAAAACATCTGAAATGGAAATGGGTTGGCCAAATGATGAGGCTCAGATAAATGGAGCAAGACGATCACTACCTGGTATCCAAGGGACGAAAAAATAATAAGAGGTAGAGCCTGCAGACAATGGGAGGATGACGTAGAGGCAGAAAGAACCTGGACGCGGTGAACGCAAGCAAATGGAGGCTGATGGGGCTGGCGTTTGCTAATTAAAGAAAGGGAGCTAACTTGTTATCGTAATATGTATATATGCTGATAAATAAATAAATAAAATAATATAACTACATACTTTCTTACATCATATAAGTACTTACATAATATATTTTATTAAAAAAACAATTAAAAAAAATATCAAAATACGTAATACCAAATCATTCAATCCGAAAAACCAACTCAACCAAAATGCACGTAATATTGGTATACATGCTACCTACTGATCGGTTTGAAGTCAGTTGCCAAGTGAAATAGTTAGTACCTAGGTAGAGTTAGACAGTCTGCTCTACATCACAAATCGCTCGCGACTCGTTGTGACTAGTAAAAAACACGACCAAGTGCGAATCGGACTCGCCCAAGAAGGGTTCCGTCGCAGCAAGTAACACAATATTTTTGTAGTTCGTTGTAACTTTGATCGATGTTTTAATAATAGTATTTTTTTTGCGGTTTACGATTTATGACGTACTAAAAAAAACTACTAGGTACGTCTCTCGCGCAGTTTAGAAAAAAATTATATTAGAAACCTCAATATAATTTTTGAAGACCTATCCATAGATATATGGGTTTGACGAAAAAATTTTTTTTTGTTTCAGTTCTAAGCATGGGGATCCCCAAAATTTATTGTTTTTTTTTCTATTTTTGTGTGAAAACCACTTACCAATCTACTTACCAAGTTTCAACAGCATAGTTCTTATAGTTTCGGAAAAGAGTGGCTGTGATATACGGACGGACGGACAGATAGATAGACAGACACGACAAATCCATAAGGGTTCCGTTTTTTGCCACTAGGCTACGGAACCCTAAAAACCCAGAAGCGACACGACCCGCCTCCCACCAATTTCATGTCTCCTCATACCCCGCGAACATGACCTAGCTAAAAACCGAGGAAAGTTTGACACATGTAGAATCTACATGTGACAATTATTCACTGACAGCTGACAGTTACTATCAGCTCGCTGTCAAGGTACGATACGCACACACGCACAACACGTGTACAGTGTACACGTCTACAAGCCGGCCTTCTTTACTTGTGGGAAAGTACTTGAATCAGTTTATTTGTATGGAGTGTCACCGGGCTGATGCCTTAAAACCCAGCCCAGCGATACTCCCTTAAAGCAAAAGTTACTATGCATCTATGCGCGAACTTCCTTACCAACTTTGAAATACTTAACCAAATCCCTATGACCGCGTCATACATTGCATTGGTAAGGTTGGCACAAAATGCTTTCATAGATCGGTTTATGAAAGTGCCGACTCTTAAAACGTAGTGATTATTTGCTCAGTGTTCAAACCCATAAGTAGCTAAGTAACAAATTTCCATCCCTCGGGAACAGTACTTTTTTCTGGATCAAAGTTACCCTAATAATTTATTTTCCTTTCTATGGGAGATAAGTGACACAAGTATGCGCATAAGTAGTGAGCGTAACCAAAAAACTGACATTCGCTGCAGTTAAAGTATTAGTAAGGATCTGCTTCTGTAATGGCTTGTGCGACGAGGAGACAAATAAAACCATCTCGGCCGGTGATAATAATAAAAGTCCACGTTTATTTAAAATGTACAACAATTTATAGGCTAATTAATTCTATGTCAGCAAACCTAATTCACTGTGTGTGTGCAACTGTTCACACACTACACCTCCCCTCAAAAAGTTGCCGTTACACCCCTCCCCTTTAAAAGGAATTGCATTAAGGAATGTTGACGTTTAAACTAATACATTTTCTTTATATCTTAATTATTTAATGTAAATTACTTATAGTTATATATTAATATTAAACATGAAATAATTTGGTATTATTTTTATGAACAATGTATTCTTTGTTATTTTTTAATATTTTCACGTTACAACACAAATCTTCAATTACCTTAAATGGTCCATTAAAAATTTTATCCAATTTGTCACCAGTTTGGTTTTTCAATAACAATAAGTCACCTTTTTTGTATGTGACAGGGTTAATATTCTTATCATACATATATTTCCTTAATTGCTTATTTTCTAAAAGGTTTTTATGAGCATCCGTTTGGGCTTTCTGTAACCTATATTTTAATTCAAATGGATAATCGTCAAAATTATACATAGGATCTACTTGAGACTTAAGATTACTTGGCAAATTACAAAGTTTTCCAAATACAAGTTCAAATGGTGTATATTTCGTACTTGAATGAACTGATGTATTATAAGAAAAGCACCAGTAGGGTAACCAATTACTCCAATCGTTTTTGTTATTTGAACACTGAATTCTTAAATATGCACCTAAACTTTTGTGTGTATTTTCCAAAGATCCTAATGTTTCATGATGATACGCTGTAGAGTTTAATTTCGTTATATTCAATAATTTGCAAACTTCAGACATGGTAGAGGACATAAATTCTGTTCCATTATCGGTTATTATTTCTCTTGGAATCCCATACCTTAAAATAAAATTTCTAACTAAC
This sequence comes from Zygaena filipendulae, assembly GCA_907165275.2. Classification (NCBI taxonomy): domain Eukaryota; kingdom Metazoa; phylum Arthropoda; class Insecta; order Lepidoptera; family Zygaenidae; genus Zygaena; species Zygaena filipendulae. The sequence continues at coordinate 6,822,400 of OU015674.1, forward strand.
TCTCTAGCAACTATTTCCGTTTCCTTAGTTCTTAAAGGATAAGCTTCAACGTATTTAGTTAAATCGCACTGAAGCGTTAAAATATACTTAAAATTATAGTCATCTTGTTCTAAGGGTCCCATTAAATCTAAACTAAGTCTATCAAAAGCTGTATTTGCAGTGGTTGTTATAACCATTGGCTGCTTTATATTCCTATTTGGAAATTTCTGTATTTGACACTGTTTGCATTTATTTACATATTCAATGACGTCATTACTTATTCCTGGCCAGAAGTAATACTTTTTTATATTATTCAACATCCTATTAACTCCCGCGTGACCGCTGGTCGGTAATAGATGGAAATCATTTAAAATAACAGTTTTCTCGTCTTTATCGTCGATTCGAATCATATTATTAATAACAAGTAATCTCGGTGAATTTGGTACGTTTTTCATTTCCTTTACCAAATTCTTTATGCAATAAATATTTTCTTTATTTCGAGAAATTATCAATTCGTTAATATTATTATTTCTACACATAGCTTCTAATTCTCTCGCTAACACTGGTACAGTCGATAACGATCGAGATATCAGATAAATAGTAGATTTCGAAGGCATAAATATACAGTTACCTGTATCGCTAGCGTTTATTACTACATTTTTTAAATGTGGTTGCCTTTTACAAATAACTAATTCAATTGTATCTGCTGGTTTTTTGAGAATTTCTACAACTTTAGGTTGATCAGGCCTAGAAGATGCAGGACTCTCTGAGGACGATGTCGAGTTGAGAGCGTCAGCTTCTAATCTCTTTTTCTGAGCTCGTGTAATGACCGATACTACATTTTCTCTCATTTCTTTCAACTTTGAACAAGTTATCGGGATTCGACTTAATGCGTCTGCAGCAGCATTATTTCGACCCGGGACATACTCTATTTCAAAATCGAATTCTTCTAAATATAGTCTAAATTTTGTCAATCTACTCGAAGGATCTGTCATGTTAAAAAGATAGATAAGTGGCTTATGGTCAGTAACAATTTTAAATTTACGACCATACAAATAAGGTCTAAAATGTCTTGTCGCCCATACTATCGCTAATAATTCCAAGTCAATAATAGGATATCTTGTTTCTGCTGGTTTCAAGTTGCGGCTGGCGTACGCTACAACTTGTCCATTGTTATTAGATAGTATGGCGCCTAAGCCTACTTTTGATGCGTCAGTCTGTAACCTGAATGTATTATTTTCTGAAAAATCTGGATACTGTAAAACAGGTGGGCTCACTAAAGCGTTTTTCAGATCCTGAAATGCTAATTCACACTGTTGCGACCAAACAAAAGTTACATTTTTCTTACACAGTTGGTTTAAGGGGTAGGCAATATTAGCAAAGTTTTTTATAAACCTTCTATAATAGTTTGCAAAGGCAACGAATCGTTTGACTTCATCAGTGTTCGTTGGCCTAGGGTAATGATTTAAAGTTTCTATTTTCGCTGGGTCGGGCAATATACCGTTGGAAGTAATTTTATGACCTAAATACATTATTTCAGTTCTTAAAAATTCGCATTTCATCGGATTTAATTTAAGATTTACTTTTCTTAATCTTTCTAGAACTTTAATAAGATTTCTATTGTGAGAAACTAGTGAATTTCCTATTACAATACAATCATCTAAGTAAATAAAACATTGTTTGTAATTTAATCCAGACATAGCGATTGTCATTAACCTTGAAAACACACTGGGACTTGTTTTTAATCCCATAGGGCATCTTTTCATTTGATACATTTTGTCCGTTGTAAAAGCAGTTAATTTTCGAGATTTTTCATCTATAGAAATTTGATAACTTTTATCTACGTTAAATGCCGTGTATTTTCGGGATTCTGGTTCTAAAGACAACTGATAGTAGCTCTGTGATAAGTCTAATTTTGAAAAATATACACTACCTGACAATGAGTCTAATATTTCTGAAATATTCGGTAGAGGAAACTTATCATCCTGTATTTTATTATTTAGCTGTCTGTAATCTATAACTAATCTCCATTTTTTCTCGCCAGATTTATTTGTTTTCTTTGGTACGAGAAGAACAGGACTAGACCATTCGGAAGTGGTCTCTTCTATGATGTCATTATCTAACATTTCCTGAATCTGTCGTTGAACTTCATTTTTTAAAGCATGTGGAGTTCTATAAGGCTTAATATACACTGGAGTAGCATTGTCCTTTAATTTAATAGAATGTTGCAATAAATTAGTGACAGATAACTTATCGCCGGGAAGTTGAAAAACATCTGCGTATTTTGCACATATTTTTTCAATGCATAACCTTTCTTCCCTGTTTAAATAATCTAATTCAAGTAAGTCAAATAATAACTTAACGCGATCAGCATTTATTTTTTGTTCGCTAAAATCGCATGATTCAAAACTATTTAAACTATATGTTTCTAAGTCTGAAAAATCTAACTTAAATTCTTCATCAGTAGTGTTCAATATTCGTATTGGAATTAACCCCTTTTCGGGTTTTGCGATAATTCCCGCTATGAAAACACCTTTACAAATCTCTTTTGCTAAAACTACGCAATCATCGTAATGTTTTGTAGGTATACGTTTAATAACTTCGCAACGCGGCGGTATAATGTGTCTATACCTATTCATATCGTTAATATTAATCGTCACCGATAGATCATTGTTTCTCAAAACTATAGTGTTCATTTCATAATCAATAATAGCTTTATATTTACTTAGAAAATTTTGGCCTAATATCCCGTCAGCCATACAAGATAAGTTTTTAAATATATAAAATTTTTGCCTAAAAACTATTCCACCTATCTCTAAATCAAAGTATGTGTACCCTTCGGATTCTAATTGTCCACACACACCTTTTATCGATATTAATTCTTTATAAATTTTAATATTATTAAAATAATTCTTATTACTTTCTATCCACTCGTGTTTGACAACACATAAGTTTGCTCCGCTGTCTACTAATAATTTAATATTAAAGTTTATTCCTAAACTACATGTAATTATACTGCTGTTATTAAAATTATAAACAAAATTATCAATTACTTTGGCGACGAAAAAATTCTGACGACTTCGCTTGAGCTAAGGTATCATCGCGCTGAATGTGATGAACTCGCGGAAAGTGGGCACGCGACTCCACTGCACGTGAGCGCATGCGGCCTCGATTCGTCGGTGCTGGGTTAGCATACCTAGGCTTCCAATTACTACGATTGTTATTGTTTAAGTAGTTACTATGTTGAAATCGTTTATTAAAATTACTGTTACGAAATTGCGAATTATATCTATATGAATTATTTTGATTTTGTTTGTATGTTACTTTCATAACCTGATGGGTTGTAGACATAGATTGCTCATCCAAAGCTGTTGAGATAGCTTCTGGTAAGGATGAGAATTGTCTGGAAGCGATTATTGTGCTTAATCTCTGATCGGACAATCCATCAGCAAACCGTTTTATTGCTATCCTCTCATTAATTGGACGCAATATTTCGTACTTATTTTCGTCATCGTTACTTTGGGCTATAGTTAGATTAACAAAAAGTTCCTCTAATTCTGATCCAAATGATTGCACACTTTTGTGCCCCTGAGTTGCTCGTTGCAACTGTGCCTGGATTGCGACATCTGATTTTCTCGGGACAAGATATTTTTTCATATCCCCAATCAGGCAATCAACTGAACTATACTTGGACTTTAAACGAAGTTTCGCACTGGCTGAAAGTCGCGTTTTTAGAACAAATTCAATTAATAGAGGCTTAGATGCAATATTAATCATAGAATCGTATAACTTGATCCCATCGATTAATTGTTTCGTAATATTCTCTACTCCTGTCATAATGGGCAATAAGGCAAGAGCCGTTTTTAAATCAAAATTATCGGTAGCCATTTTACTTTCTATCGACTCACTGCAATGTACTAAGGAATTAATTTTTCTATATAAACTATGGATGTCGTCCACTAGTCGATTAATTAATAAGGTATCACTAACATTTAATTCTGATCTCGTTATCTTAGATTGGATACTTAGTAATAACACATCTAATTGGCTATACACAATTCGAGCTTCTTCAAGTTTTTTGTGACCGATCTCTGTGTTTCTACGAGATGGACCTATTTCACTTAGATAAGTTTTTAATTGCTGTAACTCTAAATATATCTTATTTAATTCATCTATCATATCGATTTATTATTACAAGAAGTTATCCAACATCTTTGCTAGCCAAATAAAACAATACCTAATACCTAACACAAAACACACTGTAGTACAATAAACAACAAATTTAAACTAGTATTAAATTACGACTTACATTACGGTAGAAAATTTCGCAACACCATTATGTACGCTCGCCGGACGCCTTGGTCTCGCTGTTGCTGGGCAGGAACCTCGCACGTGGCAGCTGTAGATGCTGTAGCAGCTGACTGTGGGCCGTCCGCTGACTGTGGGCCGGGCTATACCCTGGACTCCGTGGGCCGGGATTACCCTGGACACCGCTCCTTCAATTCTTGACGCGTTGACGTGACGTGATTTATTTTGGCATTTATTTGAATGAATTATATTATCTTCTTGTCTTCTGATGTTATGGCCATTTCTTGTCTTCAAAAGTTATAAATTATGTTCTTCATTATTATTTTTTTTTTGCAGTATTTTTTATTGTTGTTCTTCATAACTTTTTCGTTTTTCTTAAGTAGTTTTCTTTAAAGTGTTGGGTTTTCGGCAGGGTCGCCATGTAATGGCTTGTGCGACGAGGAGACAAATAAAACCATCTCGGCCGGTGATAATAATAAAAGTCCACGTTTATTTAAAATGTACAACAATTTATAGGCTAATTAATTCTATGTCAGCAAACCTAATTCACTGTGTGTGTGCAACTGTTCACACACTACACTTCTGATCTGGATCTGCCTTCACCTGCGCTGCATGATATTTGAAATTCCCTCGGGAACTCATTTATATGCCGGGATAAAGAGTAGCCTTATAACTTCTTTTAGTCCAACTATATATTTGTGCAAAAAACACTTCCAACGCTCCGTTGCGATGTAAAAGACGGACACACAAGTACACTTTCTCGTTTATCCTCACTAATAGCATTACGTGTTAAATACGAAAGTGTGTTTGTTTGTTTGTTTATCCAGCTTTCACGTCTCGCAGCGAAATAAGCGATCGACGTGTTCTTTATGCCATACCTACCTACCTAATAATAATTATTCTACATACAAGGTTTAAGGAAGACGAACTCTACAATATTTTTAAAGCTATACGTATAGTTCCTGAAGGAATACTGAAATACAGGCGCAGTTTAGTAATAGGTACATAATCAACGTCCTCCGCCGTCTGCCTGTCTGTTCGCGACCAGAATTAGGGTTGCCACCCGTACTATCTTCTAATATATAAAATTCTCGTGTCACAATGTTCGTTCCCATACTCCTCCGAAACGGCTAGACCGATTTTTATGAAATTTTGTATGCATATTCAGTATGTCTGAGAATCGAACAACGTCTATTTTTCATCCCCCTAAAGGGAGTTCCTGCGGGAATTCCGAAACTCACGCGGGTGATACCGCGGGGCGCAGCTAGTATTATATAGTATCGTACTATATTTCAGTCAATTGTGCTATATATTAAAGAAAAATAATATAGTGCGAAAAATACTATATTTTTATCCCTAATTCAACTGTCGCGCTTTTTTGTATTAACTGTGACTGGTCCGGAACGCACCCGCATGCAGCACGGGGAATTTCAGAACGAAACGCATACGCGACAACAAAACGTCAACTGTCAAACTAGCAACACTTTGTAGATGAATGCGGCCTTCTCCGGAGGTTTTCTACGGGCACATTCTTCATTTTTAGCGTACCTCGAGAATGATTAAAAAATTATTTAAGATAAGTAACTACCTAATCACTTTTTAAACATTAAAAAAAAAAAACAAATACTTAATTCTCCAAACTCTTAACTCAAGCTAAGCCTCAGTAAATTATTTCAGTTAGTCGGGAGAACCCTGCAAACTTGCAACTCTCTGTTTTTGGTACTATGATAACAAGTTGGTTTTGTACTATTTTGAATGAAACTATATAATATCTATACAGAACATATAAAATGCTTTGTCCTGAATGACTGATGGATCAATGCACAGCCTAAACCGCTGATCGTAGAGACCTGAAACTTGGAGGGTGTTTTCTTTGTATAACGTAGGCATCCGATAAGAAAGGATTTTTGAAAACTCAACCAAAGTGGGGTGGAAAGGGGTTGCAAAATTTGTATGGAACGATAACGCGGGAACTTCGAAATTATCGCGGGTGAAACCGCGCGAGACAGCTAGTCGCTCTATATAGGTGTAATATATCTCTATGGCTGCCGCTATATTATATTAAGTCTTAATGAATGGACTTGTATTCATACCATCATCGAACTAATATGAGTCGATATATTTATTACTCTGAGATAATATAATTAGTCGCTTATATATCAAGTAGGGGTAGTGAATCGGTGAAGGCGTCACTAAGCATCCAGTACTACGCCATTCATCTGGCTTTTCCTACTCGATTTGTGTATTTCATACATGGAGTACGTTGACAAACTATGTGTTTGTCCGAGCCACTGACGACTGAACGCCCGCGCCACTCGTAATAATGAGAGCAGCAGGCGCGTAATCTTTCCAAAAACCATCTGAGACAATTTCGGAGTTCCCGTTGGAACTCCGGGATAAAAAGTACCCTATGTCCTTCTCTGTGTCTGGCAACGTGTATGTAACATTTCATGGTGATCGGTTGACCGTTAAGGCGTGAAAGCGTAACAAATAAACATACAAACAAACTCACTTCCGGATTTATAATAGTAAGGATGTAGTGATGTAAAGCTATGTATTAATTAAGTATCTATACTTAAATGTACCGTGATTGGCGATAGTATAATTGGTCAGTTTTTATTAAAATTTATTAAAGTTGAACCGTTCTGAAAAAAAAAATGTTTATTTTCTTAATTATTTTGTTACTAGCAATAATCAACAATTAACTTGTTAACAAACAACGGTATAGTTGTTAATTATTCACGAAAAAAATGTTTCCTGTTTTGTTGTTTCTAAAACCGTAACATTTTTCAATTAATTAAGTATTTCGCAAATTTTAAGAGCTGTTGATATTTTTTTATTATTGTAATAGGTACCTAAAACTTGTGTAAATATATCAATTTAGTAATGCAAATTTAGATATTTTAACACTATTGACAAACCGTGACTGTATAAACTTTAAATGTATACATAAAATTAAATGTTTATTTTATTTAATTAAGATTATTTTTGATCATTTAATTATAATACATATATTATATTATACAACGTGTTAATGAATTAACTGAAAACCTGATACACCCCATTTAAAAAAATAAACAATAATATGATTAAAATATATTTTATGTCGAAAAATTTGTACTTTAAAAGTTATTCAACATTAGTTTGGAGGTGACGTATCTACGAAATTCCAAGCGCTACGCCCGCGCCTACCAGTTAATTTTTTTTTGCTGCGGGCAGCGTAGTTACAGAATATATACAACGTGTTAATGAATTAACTGAAAACTAGAAAGTAGTTTGCTCAGAATCAACTAGCGAATCGATCGCATTATGTTTTAATATAGGTTATATTTTTTCATTTTTATTAGCCCATGACTAAATTATTTATAATACAATATATGGCGCGTACGCCGCCCGCGGCAAAAAATTCGAACCGGTAGGCGCGGGCGTAGCGCTTGGAATTTCGTAGATAGGTCACCTCCAAACTAATGTTGAATAAGTTTAAAGTATACATTTTTTGGACACAAAATATATTTTAATCATATTATTGTTTATTTTTTTTAATGGGGTGTATCAGGTTTTCAGTTAATTCATTAACACGTTGTATACACATATATCTATATTGCAATATTTTTGAAATTTACAAAATTATCGTCTGAATTTAGCTTTTCCACCGTGTATACGATGTTAGTCCAGAAGGGGTATAAATATAATTTTTTTTAACTTTTTTTACGGTAGGTAACCCATATTGTTATTTTAACCTACAATTTAATATGGGTTTGATTGAATTGAAACTTAGCATATATCCTCATGTTTACAATTAGAAATGGCGTGTCGTAACACAAAGGTCCGTATTCCAAAAGGTTACTCAAGTCATGAATCTAGTTTTAAAACTAATTTCAAGTAAAGCTTTAATTTTAGAACCTTACTTGAAACGAGATCCATCAATGAACAATCAGCTGAGTTATTTCCTTATTCTAGAACGACGCTTGAGTACTAATCTATACTCAAGCAAAGATTTGATCTTTGTTTACGTCTTACGTCATGTCAAAACCACTCAATCAATCAGAGTTCAAAATCTCTACTCAAGACTAGTTTCAATTGATTAGAACCAATCAGAGTTCAGAATCTCTACTAAAGAATAGTTTCAAGTGATTAGAACTTAAAACGCATTCTATAATAAGATGTACGCTTGAGTTATGATTTGAGCTTAAAACTAATCTCAAGAGAAACGTAATCTGAGTCACCTTCTGGAATACGGACCTTAGAATACTTTTATCGCGGTTTAAGCTAGGAAATACTGATTATTGACGTCCTATCAATAAATAATAACAAGTTACCTACGTATTTCATATTAAATGCGAATGTGAGTTTCTTTCATTGCTTGTCGGTTACGATTTCACGCTTTAACTACTGAACCGACCATTATGAAATTTTGCACACTCGTTGTCAGGAGTACAGAATAGAACATAGGGTTCTTTTTATGTCGGAATTTACACGGAAACGCCAAAATTAACGCGGAAGAAACCGCGGGATATAGCTACATAGTAGACAAATAAATAAAAAAGGATGACCTACTAGTATTTTAAGCAAGCAGGCGCGGATCTACGAGGGGGCAGTGGGTTGCAATTGCCCCCTCCCCCCCTGAAGACTAAAGTAGATAGGTACTTTAATCAGACCTTAGAAAATTCTGACCCTGTATTGTATATCCTAAAAATTTTATGGTGCAACCGAAATTGCCCCCCCTCAACCAAGTATATACCTATAAGTATAGATATTAACGAAGTAATAAGTGGTTAACAAGTATTTTATATAGCTGTCTGTTTGACATAAATTCTGAACTCCAACCGACGGAAGACGAAAAAACGGCAACCAAAGGGTCCATAGACCCTTGTTTTTATAATTCCTTGTCCCCTTTATTTGCCTTTCCCAGTCTTGGCGCGACGTGAGGCCTCGGAAAATCAACACAACCCCTTTTTTGTGCGTCTTTTGTAATTTACTATACAATATTTTCATATATTTTTATTTTAGCCGATATTGCATTATTATCGCTTCGCGGCTATGTCGCGGGTAATGTCTTTAATTGGTCCGTTTACTATCGGTGAAAAGATAAAAAAAAAAAAATTAAACCAACTCCAAAGAACACGAAAATGCACTATACTAAAAAGTTTGAAATTACCAATAATGCATTTAATATTTACAAGTAAAATTAGTAACAAGATATTTTATTAATCTTATCCAATCTAAGCAGCAACAGGCAGTAAAATATTTGAGTCTAAAAATATAGTCTAAAAATATGGTAACCTGTGTTGCTACCTAATTCAAAATTATTACTGAAAGAAACTTGCAAAAATCAATATCTTATTTTCTATAAGTACATATAAAATGCTTTGTCCAGAATGACTGACTGATGGATCAACGCACAGCCTAAACAGGTGATCGTAGAGACCTGAAACTTGGAGGGTGTGTAAGGGAATTTCCGAAATTCTACCCCTGAAACGGGGTGAAAAAGGGGGGGTAAGTTTGTATGGGACTATTAGGGATGTGGACTACTTTTGAAAATCAAAATTCTAATTAGTCCGTCAGTTAGAAAATAAAAAACAATAGACATGTATTTTTTGCTTTTTCAAATAAATTAAAATATACAGAGATAAAGCGCATTAAAGTTTAGGGTGAGGGAGTCGTGACGTCACTAACAGCTAAGACCGCCATACAAACTGTCAGAATAGTGACGTCACGCGAAATTTCAACTCAATATATCGCCGTTATTTTTTGATTACGTAAAAAAAGAAAAAATACGTGTCCAATATTTTTTAATAATCTATAAGACGGACTAAAAAATCAAAATTAGTCCACATGCCCATTACCGGGGGAACTCCGAAACTATCGCGGGTGTAACCGCGGGACAGCTAGTATTTTAATGACATTTCAAAAGCATTCGCAATCCCCCATAGTTTTTTGTCGTTAATCAGTTACAGTTTATAAAACCGTTTATAGCTAGATAACAATTAATATTGAAGCGTTTTTTTACCTATATACAACGTGTTAATGAATTAACTGAAAACTAGAAAGTAGTTTGCTCAGAATCAAATAGCGAATCGATCGCAATATATTTTAATATAGGTTTTATTTTTTCATTTTTACTAACCCATGTCTAAATTACTTATAACACAATATTTGGCGCGTACGCCGCCCGCAGCAAAAAAAATCGAACCGGTAGGCGCGGGCGTAGCGCTTGGAGTAGATAGGTCACCTCCAAACTAATGTTGAATAACTTTTAAAGTATAAACTTTTTTGACATAAAATGTATTTTAGTCATATTATTGTTAATTTTTTTTAAATGGGGTGTATCAGGTTTTTAGTTAATTCATTAACACGTTGTATAATAGGTAAAATATATTTTACGTTTAATTATATTTTAATCTTAATAATTATACTTTTAGGTAGTTTAAGCACTTACATTTTAATTGCGGGTGTGCGTGCGAAAACCTGTTATTATAACTAGCTATTTTTAGGAACCAACTAAAAATCAGCAGGCATCTCCTTAGTGTGTGTGCCAGGTGCCTACACATTATTGTTAAAAATTATCTTCTATCTATAAGTACTATAATCAAAGAGTAGAATCCGTGATTCTGTACATTGAATATTTTCACCAAAAATTGAGAGGGGGCGATAAAGGAAAAGTAACCAACCACAAAAAAAAGTTTTTAAAATTCTTTTCTGTATGTCTGTCTGTTCACGATAATCTCCGAATCCACTGAACGGATTGTCATGCGGTTTTCACAGGTAGATTAAGCTTAGCCTGGAGTAACATACAGGCTTTGTTTCATTTAAATCGGATGTCGGAAAAAAAAATGTTATATAAAAACGTTTCACGTGTGTAAAACCGCGGGGCACACCTAGTTGTTATACCTGCCTATAATTTATAAATAAGTAATTTCGGAGTTCCCGCGAGATTTCCGGGTAACAATATAGCCATCTAATGGTGAAAGAATTTTTGAAATAGGTCCAGTAGTTTTTGATTTAAATTGTAACAAACAAACAAAAAATGAAATCATTCCCCTTTATAATATTTACTGAGACACTTATTTTACTAAACTTTTGATTTAAAATAGTTATGTTATAAATTTAGTGCTCTTTGGGATAAAAATTAGGTAGGTAGAGATATAATGGTGTTATCATGTTACGTCAGGAGTCAGGACATAAGTTATCTATAGGTAGGTATGTAGGTATCAATGCCAAGTTTCATTCAAATCTGTCTAGTAGTTTATACGTGATACGCGTACAAACAAACCAATAAAGAGACAAATAAAAAAAATTTAAGTGGATTCTATTGGTTGATTTTTAATTCCTCACGTTCAATGTACAGATAGGACCTATACTTACCAAAGTCTACAGTGCTATAGATTATAAAAAAATATTAAATATAAATTACAGTATAATATTATATTAAAGGTACCTACCTAATTAAAGCCTTCGAATTTGCAAATAAAATACGAACCATCGTCGTCGGCGGTGTAATGAAAATCAATAAAGTTGATACGAGCCGAGACGTGTAAGCTAACAAACGAGCTTATTGTATTAGCTAGCATACGTTCATTTTTACATATTTTCCCAATTGATGACTGTTCAAGTAGAATGTGAACGTACAATAAATTAATAAGTCAAATCATCAAAGTTCGTCTTCGCCCAAATACATGACAAGTAAGCTCGCAGCCCGCTCCCCACTCGCCCCTCGCACCGAGTGACAATAAGCCGCACGCACACCGCCATGTTGTTTGTGCACGCACACACGCACCGGCCTCAGCTCGGTATTCGGTTTCCCGCCACCGGCGAGAAGCACGCACACAAAACACCACTAGCAAACAATAGAAACACCAACACACAAGTAAATTTAAACTCACCTCAAAATAAATCCATTAGAAAACACACTTGTTCAAACAACTAGCGCTTAGCCTCGAAAACGCGTTGAAAAAACACACGCCAGCATCCGTTTGTGTGTGCTCAACACTTTTCCAAACTTTCTGTGGTGCCTACTTCTTGAATCCCTCTGGAAAGCGTTCCCGCCAAAACCTGGATCAACTTTTTTTTCGCAAACTCCCGAAAACGCACTTCAACTGAAGTTATATTTGGAACTGTCAAATTTGCACGCACCAGTATTTTTAGTCCGGATTGATTGATAATTTGAAAATAGAACTCGTTATCGTTTTAATTGGGTCTGTGGGTGAACGAACAGTGGCTACTGTGTCTCTGGTCGAAATTTGAGATTGCAATCTTTTTGCACGCTCAAATACACTTCCGCAATTCAAACGTTCAACTTTGGATCGAGCCTAGTGATAAAACAACGGCGACAAGTGGCCCCAAACACAATTATTTTACACCGTTGCGTGTTAAAAATAAACTATGATTAACTGCCATTAAGATTCGCGGAGAAAACTAGTGCCGCCGGCACCGGCAAGTGACATGTGGATTGATTGTTGGAAGGATTTTTTTGCAAAAATAAATAACGAATAAAAATAAAACCGGACTATTATTTCAATCAACAAAAGTGGTCTCAGGTAATAAAAATCGCGAGTTTGTTTACCGCGGTGCTATTTTGGTCGCTAGAAGCGTTTCCGATATGAATAATTATTATCGCCGGCGAGCGTACATCGACGCATAGTTGTCGTTTCATAAAACGTGCGCGTTAAAACTGAGTCGAAAGGCTCGCCGTGTCGGAGCATAGCGCCGAATAAAATAAACAACAATATACCTAAATAAGCGGCTCGACGGGCGCGGCTGTGTGTGCGTGCCTTTTGCCGGTGTGCGTGTGTAAACAAGGGGCGATTGAGCATCCATGACACACTGTCTGACTTCAACCACATGGATAGGTACTAAAAATGGCAAAGATTTCAAACAACAACGAATTACTTTTATTGTACATTAGCTGTTCCCCGCGGTTGCACCTACTAAAGTATTTCAGAGATCCCGCGGGAATTCCGAGTTGAAAAGTACCTTATGCATACATACCATATAGCATGTATTATTCTGATGTACTTTTATGCTATATTATTGTAAAGTTTCATTAAAATTCATTCAATAGTTTTTGCGTGAAAGAGTAACAAACATCCGTACAAACTTACACGGTTATAATATTAGTGAAGTATGACCTTGATCTTATTACTACTTCGCCATTATCAAAATGGATCCTTCCGTTTTTAATATACAGTACAATATCCTGCATACGAGAGACAGAATATCATGCGGTTTTGACTGATAGATTAAGTTTAGCTGAGAGTAACATATAGGCTTTGCTTCATTTAAATCGGATATCGGGAAAAAAGTTTATTATATTGTATAAAAAACGTTTCACGCGGGTGAAACCGCAGGGCACAGCTAGTAAAATTAATAAATGCATTAAAAATTTGCAGTCGCTATAGATTTACTAGATTTGAAGCTCGATAATTTGATTATTACGTTATATACATTTTAAACATAGCCTAAGTAGGTACCTAGATTCTTTATCTTATCTACTGTGCCATCGTCAATCATTCACATATTTATTCTAGGTACCGACATCGACAGTTCTAGGTCACTTTATTGTTTTTATTAGGTTACTAGATCAATATCAAAATATAAAATTTATTCAATAAAAATTAAAAAACATAGGTAATTAAAATCACTTATACTTAAGTAACTTAATATCTCATTTGTATTAGGAGAATTTATCTTTATCAATTAAATTGCAGACACAATCAATCAACGGTATTACGATGGCACATCCTCATTCATGCTTCACTATTTAAAGGGTAGGCAGTGACTATCCGTTGGTATAACTACAAATACTGTGACACTACTAAATCCATAGTTTATGAGTTGCATTACGTATAATATTATTAATATTTATAACGTTTTGCTCTGGGTGTTCCATCTGCGCCGAGTCGCCCCGCGAGAATAAACATATGACGTCACCGGCGAGTAAACAAACAAACAAACACATGCGCCGCGCTCATGTTTCCTTAATACAATTATTATTTCGAATGTGGAACGCGGCTGGAACAGACGTTTCGATGATGCTCCGATGTTTTAAGCCATGCAGTGTGTCTATACTCTATAACTCTATATAGTCTCTACTCTTTTCTATTTAGATCTTTTATAAAATTATAAAACCCGAATTGCTTTTTTGCATGGCACTAAATGGTTGATAAACGTCTGCGGTCTGCACTCTTTCGCTCGCTCTTTTATCACAAGTTCATCTTTACAGCAGTTTCTTTCGCGATCTTTCAAAGTACCTACACAAGTTGTTGTGTAAAATGTTGTTAAAATATTGTTTTTTTGTTAAATAAAAATGTCCTTCAACTCAACCATTTCGTATCGTGTAGGTTAGTAGAAGCTCGGAATAGAACTCGACGTTGGCGAATTTTTTAAGATTCTAGTTTTTGCTAAGTTGCTATCACAGGCAAAGCTGCTATGGTTATATCAGTGGCCAGTGCTATCGGTGACTATTTAAAATAGGTACCTGCCTAATTTATTTTTATTTTATCGAGGTAAGCACGTGTGCTCATTGTCTGTCTATGGCCTATGCGATACGGAAAGCAAAGTAAGTAGACATAAGTGGTGATTGTTTCCGCCATCATTGTCTAAAAATAAGATACTAACTAAACCATTGGCCAGTATCTACAGCGCTCACTGAATGTGATTATGGAATTTCAATTGTGGTGGAAACAGCTTACGTCTCGGCGCGAAATTACATTACGTAGGTACCTATAACAACAATACAATAACACTTTTAACAATAATTTATTTTATTTCGTATATAGTCAATTCAAGCATTATATTCTTTGAAAAAATAGGTAATAGAATGGAAGGGACTCACCTCAGTCCCAAGTTTTTTTTGCCATCACGATAATTCCAGACCATAGAGATAATGTTCTATAGACATTGTAGAGTCATATAGATATTCACGTAGGTACTTAGTTTTCCTTGTTCATTGTATGTGTACAACGGAGGCACTGACCTCTGAAAGAATTGCTTACTTTACGTCTGAAGTCTGGAACTTACTTTGGTGACATTAATAATTATTATGTAATTAGTCCTTGTTATTTATTTATTTATTTATTTATTCTTTATTGCACAGTGTGTACAAATGGCGAACTTAATGCCTTGCGGCATTCTCTACCAGTTAACCATTGTTATGTAATCTCTATATCTATATCCTTACTATTTTATAAGCGTAAAAGTGAGTTTATTTGTATGTTTATTTGTTTGTTTGTTACGCTTTCACGGCTAAACGACTCAACCGATCACCACGAAGTTTTGCATACACGTTGTCAGAGGTACAGAGAAGGATATAGGCTACTTTTTATCTCGGCATTCTTACGGGAACTCCGAAATTAACGCCGAAGAAACTATCCACGTTAAATTTTTCCATACTACCTAGTACCTACACGTTGTCAATGGTGAGTACAGAAAAATTTTAAGGTACCTACATAGTAACTTGTACTTTTACCTCGGAATACCCGCGGGAACTCCGCAATTACTGCGGGTGAAACCGCAGGGAACAGCTTGTACTTACGTATACAAAAATTGTTTTTAACGGGACTTTTACTGGCAGATGGCAGATGTTACAAGGAGTAACTTAGGCTACTTTTTATCCCGGAATTCCCGCGGGATCTATATAAATAAACATGAATCCCTATTTCCCTTGGTCACGGCATCACGCGTGGCAAGACGGCTGGCTTTTTTGTTGTGTTTGTTATCGTACGGAGAAGAAGAATAAATTAAGTTTGGAGTTCCTGTGGGAATTCCGAATCTCCGAAACGGTTGGACCGATTTCGACGGGACTTTCGCCGCTCGTTAGCTGATGTTATAAGGAGTAAATAAGGCTACTTTGGAGTTCCTGCGGGAATTCCGAAACTCACGCGGACGAAAACACGGGGCACAGCTAATTTATCAGACAATGTATAGATCCCATATCTTAAGCAAAGATCATAAGTATATATTTTCCACGTTTCATCTTTAAATAATTTTAAGCATAAATTGCATTATTAACTCAACGGAATCTCACCCAATCGTCATACCTACGTCTCATTAAGTCTTGTCTAATAGAATTAAATATACCTAATAAAATATAGGCAGAAAACCGCATACACAAATTGATGGAATTTCAAGTGTGGTGGCAACAGCTTTTTACCTATAGGTACTCGCCCTTTCACACAGTACACTAGATTGTTTATGCTGATTAATTGATTAAGATTGAAACAGTCACAACTAACAACCAACTACATACCACAAAAATTAGTCAGTTAGTAATATTTTCATTGAAAAAAAAACATAAATGACTCATACAGTTTGGTGTAGGTACCTATGTCACTCGATTTCGTTTGCATAGCTTGATCTTGCTAGATATTTATAGTATTACTAGCTGACCCCCGCGGTTTCACCCGCGGTAATTTCGGAGTTCCCCCGGGAATTCCGGAATAAAAAGTGCCCTACTTCACTCAGGAGTCAGGATCATTTTAAATTCCTATAAGTGAGAGAATTTTCAAAATTGGTTCAGCTGGTCCAGAGATTACAACCTCACAAACTCCGGAGTTCCCGCAGGAATTCCGGGATAAAATGTATCCTATGTCAGAATCACTGTAGCTTAACTCATAAACTTTTGCTCTTTATAATATTAGTAGAGATATTATCTGTGATGATATTAACATTTCTACCAAAGAATAAGTAAACAGTAATCATCTTTAATACATAAATACTGTATAATAAAAGAGTAGAACACATGTGTGTGTGTGTGTCTGTCTGTGGCATCGTAGCACCGTTGTTTTAAAAGCCAGTTTAATCGAGATGGTTCTTAGCATTGTTTCATTAAAATCGCTTCAGTAGTTTAGATAATATTTGAGTATAACTATAGTACCTATACTTGGTCGAAGGTTTTTCGACATTCCTGTTGGTTATTGTAGTTGACAACATTAAGCGATAATAATAATTTACTAACAACATAGGTACATATAGTAGGGTTGCCACCCTTTTTTTGGAAAAAATATAGTATTTTTTCGAAAAAAACAAGCAAAAATATAGTATTTTTTTATTTTTCTATAATATATGTATAGTACAATTGACTGAAATATAGTACGA
The DNA here is from genome assembly GCA_907165275.2 of Zygaena filipendulae. Lineage (NCBI taxonomy): Eukaryota > Metazoa > Arthropoda > Insecta > Lepidoptera > Zygaenidae > Zygaena > Zygaena filipendulae. The sequence continues at coordinate 6,839,782 of OU015674.1, forward strand.
TACTATATAATATAGTACGGGTGGCAACCCTAGTACATAGGTAAGTACATACGTACAATATAATTGTCAAATTGACGTCATAAAGCAATTATTGTTGTTTACTCTGAAAATACATGGCGGTTTACATTACTCAAGCAACAATAACGTAACCGTGTACCTTATAAGTATCATTTCACTACTCTACATATTAAAAAATGAACCGCGATTTCACCCGCGGTAATTTCGGAGTTCCCGCGAGGATTCCAGCATAAACTATACGTATAAATCTTCCTCTTAAATCACCCTATCTATTTAAAAAAAACCTCATCAAAATCCTTTGCGTTAGTTTTAAAAATCTAGATGCATACATAGAGACCGACAGATAGCGGGAAGCTTGTTTTATATGTACTAGGTATGTAGTGAAGTCCTCCGCCGCGTCTGTCTGTCTGTTCGCGAAAAACTCAAAAACTATCAAACGAATTTTCATGCGGTTTTCACCAATAGACAGAGTGATTCATGAAGAATTATAATAATAATAATAGGGATGTTGACTACTATTGAAAATCAAAATTCTAATTAGTCCGTCAGTTAGAAAATAAAAAAACAATAGACACGTATTTTTTGCTTTTTTAAATAAATTAAAATATACAGAGATAAAGCGCATTAAAGTTTAGGATGAGGAGGTCGTGACGTCACTAACCACAAAACCGCCATACACACTGTCAGAATAGTGACGTCACGCGAAATTTCAACTCAATATATCGCCGTTATTTTTTGATTACGTAAAAAAAGAAAAAATACGTGTCCAATATTTTTTAAGAATCTACAAGACGGACTAAAAAATAAAAATTAGTCAACATGCCCATTTTGTGTACGTACGGCTAAGTTCTGTTCTTTATACAACGTGTTAATGAATTAACTGAAAACTAGAAAGTAGTTTGCTCAGAATCAACTAGCGAATCGGTCGCACTATGTTATAATATAGGTTATATTTTTTCATTTTTACTAGCCCATGTCTAAATTATTTATAATACAATATTTGGCGCGTACGCCGCCCGCAGCAAGAAAATTCGAACCGGTAGGCGCGGGCGTAGCGCTTGGAATTTCGTAGATAGGTCACCTCCAAACTAATGTTGAATAACTTTTAAAGTATAAACTTTTTCAACATAAAATATATTTTAATCATATTGTTGTTTATTTTTTTAAATGGGGTGTATCAGGTTTTCAGTTAATTCATTAACACGTTGTATAACATAAAGAACAGTACTTAACATTGAACATTGGCAATAGTGTAATCTTGTAACCTATATTTAATAAATGTTCTTGTAGCTGTTGTTGTCCTGAATAAACGAAAATAAAATAAAATAAAACATAATTTGAGTTAAAAAAAATTGTTACTACATGTTGTCGGGTACAGAGAAGGACATAGGGCCTACCTACTTTTGTCTTTGAGTTCCCACGAGACATAAGTCTATTATTGTTTTTTGCTAAACTAACAATAAGAAATGGATGGAAACTAAAATTAAAGTTTGAATCAATGTCATTGATTAATAATTGAGTTAAAAGTTTGCGACTTTTCATATTATGTGTGTGTGTGTGATTATTGTTGTAATCTCTAACTGTACGTAGGTACACAAGTTCTCAATACAATTGTTTATTTTTTTCTGATATAAAGGTCAGAGATCGCGAACGTTGTGTTATATAATAATTAATAATAATTACGTCAAAACAGACAAACGTAGGTAAACTAAATCAGGAAGACCATGCAGACTTTAAAAATGTTATTTTAACATTTCATTGAAATTTATTCCAATAAAATTTCGATTTCTAAGTATATATTAAAAGAGGGATATAATATTCAAGGCGTCGATATCTCATGCTTGTGTATAATTAGTAATTATAATTTTTTTTTGTAATTATCACTACTGACAAAATCTTAATATATATAAATCACGTGTCATGTTGTTTGTCCGCGATGGACGCCGAAACTACCGAACGGATTTTGATAAAATTTTATAATCATTTATAATATGGTCCAACTTATAAGATAGGATAGTTTTTATCGCGGAATTCCCGCGGAACTCCGAAATTACCGCGGATGAAATCGCGGGGGACAGCTAGTATACATATAAATCAACGATAGCAGTCCCCCGTGGTTTCTCCCGCGGTAATATCGGAAATCCGGCGGGAATTCCGGGATAAACTATACCTATAAGCCTTCATCATGAAATTAATGAATCACTCTATCTATTGATGGAAACCGCATGAAAATACGTTCAGTTGTTTTTGAGTTAATCACGAACAGACATTCAGACTTTAATTTAAGTAAGAACACTAGTAGATAACAGAGAAAACCTAAAATTAAAACGTGGAAATACAGGTTAGTAACCTTTAAATTAGATATGTCGGCGCGCCAGCGGCAATACAAAGGGGCGTTGAATGACCTTTAGCGTATGATCCTTCGGCATCGGCAACTTGCGCGCTCAATTTTCGTAAAAAAAAAAAAAATATTTTAAAAATGGACTTTTTTTATTTTTTTTTTTTATATTTGAGACGAGAACCTGATACCTACTGATTACCACACTGAATACAGACACTCTGTGGTCTACTGGTTGATGGAAGTCCACCGCTATGTTGATCTCACTCCTCACTTAAACAATACTACTACATATTTTACTTAATTATACTTCACTGCATATTATAAAAGAAAGCCCTCGCGTCTGTCTGTTCGTCTGTTCGCGATAAATTCAAAAAACAATTGAACATATTTCCATACGGTTTTCACCAATAGATAGAGTGATTCATGAGGAAGGTTTAGGTAAAATTTGTCAAGGTTTTGTGTATTTGGTTTTATGTATTTGGTGTATTTGGTGGTTTTGTGTATTTGGTGTAATTGGTTGGTATAGCGATAATTATTGTTGAGTGTCCGAAAAAGTGCATTTTAGAATAGAATAGAATAGAATATAAAAAAGTTTATTTGATACCATAAAGATAAAATAAGTAAGTACAAGCGTGAGTCTTAAACTAGAATAGTTGGTATCAAAATGGCTACCACTCAGCATTATGCCGTGGCACTAAGTTCCACGACGCTGATTTTCAGTGGCGACCGTATTTTTTGAATACCTACTATATATTATATAAGTTATTAGGGGTACAGATAAGGACATAGGGACATTTTTCTCTTGGAATTTTTAATCGTCGAAACCAAGCATACATATATGTATATACTACATAGAATTACATGTATATTAATCTATATATATATAAACACACCCAGACTGGAAAGTGGAACCCTGAGTTCATCACACAAAGTGCACTCCCGCCGGGAATCGAACCCGGAACCTCTCGATTAAGCGGGCAGGCATGGTGACCTACTACGCCAATCGGGTTCCTGCGAGAACTCCGAAATGTATGCGGGTGAAACCACGGGGAACGCCTAGTATCTACTTTATTATACCTATCTAGTGTTAATCGATTTGTCTATAGGTACATACATATAATAAAATTGTAACAGGTCGATGTCTGTACATAGGAGATAAATAAGAAAAAATAAATTTAGGCGACTCTATGAGTGATATAGAAATAAAAAATACCGTTTAAATTTAGGCGACTCTATGAGAGATATAGAAATCAAAAATACCGTTTTTAGAATTTTTGTCTGTCTGTCTGTATTCGTGCTACGCAAAAAAACTGCTGCACCAAATTGAATGCGGTTTCGTTGTTATATTGGTAAGGGTCTAACTTAGATACTCATGTTTCGATGTTTTCGAAATTTCATCTGGAACTCGAGATATTAAAAAAAATCCTGGTCAGCCTAACTACTAATATTATAAAATAATGTGAAAGTGTGGATGTTTGGATGTTTGTTACTCAATCACGCAAAAACAGCTGAACGGATTTCGATGAAATTTGGCATGCACGTTGTCAGTGGTACAGAGAAGAACATAGGGTACTTTTTATCCCGGAATTCCCGCGGGAACTCCGAAATTACCGCGGGTGAAACCGCGGGGCACAGCTAGTAACTGAATAAGTAGATAAACCTACTTACATATACGAGACGAAAAGCTTTGCAAAAATTATTATTGCCTTCCTACACCGTTCATGGTCACATAATCATATTATAAATAAATAATATGTATGTTTACGGCATACAAATAAAAATAAATATAGACATACAAAGCAGAATCGGGTCTCGTACCGCGCGACGACTGCTAATGAACTTAAATTTACGAACGATTCCTAACACAAATGACGTAATATCTGTAGTCACGCATCCAAATAAAAAAATAATACAACGATTTACGTATAGCTGTTCCCCGCGGCTTTGTTCGCGTTAATTTCAGTATTACACCTGGAATTAAGCTATCTCCATTTCAAATTTCATACAGATCGGTACAGTCGTTACACTGTGAACGAGTAACAAGCAGACACACGAACACATTCACCAATCGCGTTTAATATTAGTATAATTTTTGAAAATAATTTGACATACTATTATTATAGTTATATACCCATACTTATAATGAGATAGCAATGGAAAATCTTTGTTGCATATAACAACGAAAAATGATTTATTTTAGATTTTTCATGACTAAGCTAGTAATAGTACATTGTTATACTAGGGGTGAAAGTAACTTATTTAGTCCCGAGACGGGGTTTGACATAAAAAAAAAACTTGAGTTTCTGCAGTATCCAGCTGTCAGTTGAAAGCGATTCTCCCTAGGGCTGAAAAGGGTTACTTTCAACCCGCTTCTCAGGCAACTTCAGACCTACTTTCCGAGTATGAGTAATGAAATAGTACATTGTTATCCTAGTGGTGAAAGCAACCCCCGATCTATTGGCGCCCTCGCTACGCTCGGGCGCCAAATCCCGTCTCGGGACTAAATAAGTCTTTCTCCCGAGGATAACACTGTGCTTTTCATTACGAATGCAAGGAAAGTCAAAATAAAAATAGGAATTAGCTAAAGAAAAAAATGAGTGAATTTTATTTTGCATATATCAACCATTAGGTGTGCTACTGGCCAGTAAGTATGCCGCCTATGACAAAAAAAAACTTGAGTTTCTGCAGTATCCAGCTGTCAGTTGAAAGCGATTCTCCCTAGGGCTGAAAAGTGTTACTTTCAACCCGCTTCTCAGGCAACTTCAGACCTACTTTCCGAGTATGAGTAATGAAAAACAGTTTTAATGCATACATTGTAAAAAATAATGTAGAGTTGAGAATATAGAGACCTAGATTTTTAGTTTCCGCGGATTAGTTTTAGACTGCCTGAAATAAATAATATCAACTATACCTAAGTATTTATTTATATGTTTATTTATTGAAAGCTAACTCTACAGCACATTAAAAAAACAATTAACCAATAAGAATTATCTACTAAATTTATTTTACCAATAATATTATTTGGTGACAACAAAAAGTGACGCATAGTTATTATTTTCATCAATTAACAACCTATTTATGTTTTGAAATGATCTTTTTGGCGTTGCCAAATTGCTGTGGTAAAATTTGTTAATGGATGGGCGCCTACAAAATATACAATGCAAATTTTTTATACACAGAAAGATGGAAAAAAAAATCGCTAGAACAATCTGTATCTACTTACAGCTATGTACCTACTTAAGTATACTAAATTTATTTAACTGCCTTTGCCTCGTTTTGTCGTACAGGGAGTGAGGATACGATGAGACGATATTAGAAAATATACGTAATCTAAAATCAACTATGACACGCAACTATAAGGTTCGCTTTTCCGGCATTTTATTTTAAATATAAGGTAAACGATTCACGGTTGGACTGTAAATACATAGTTGACGTTACATAGTACGTGCAATAATGTACGTGTAATGTGTAGAACCTCATGTTTGCGATAAGATCACACATTTGCTTACCTTTTTAGTTTATGAGTAAACTTTTAAATGAAACACATACTTGCCTATATGCTTTATAATATTAATAAAGTATACCTATGTACTTACAACATTTTAGACACTTCCATTCGTGTCGAGTTCGCACTTGCTTTATTTTTTAACCGACTTCCAAAAAGGAGGAGGTTCTATGTTCGATTGTATGTATGTTTTTTTTTTTTTTTTTTTTTTTTTTTTTTTTTTTTTTTTTATGTATGTTCACCGATTACTCAAAGACGGTTGGACCGATTTCAAAAATTCTTTTTTTGTTTGACAGGGTATACTCCCAATTAGGTCCCATTGCCACCAATCCGGGATCTGATGATGGGATCTTGGAGAAATCGAGGGAACTCTTCAAAAATTATAGGCACACCTATAGCGATTTGGGTATTTTTTTATAATAAATCGTTCATTTGCTTTCGAAAAGCAAAATTTGAAGAAGTGGAACTGATGATGAAGACCACAGATGGTCATCGGAACTACTCAACAATAATACGTATTTCAGGGGTTCTAGTTAGAGCGATTTGGAAAATAGTTTTTTTGTTTGAAAGGGGATACTTCCGAATTGGTCACATTGTCACCAAGTCAGGATCTGATGGTGGGATCTTGGAGAAATTGAGGGAACTCTTCAAAATTTATAGGCACACCTATGGCGATTTGGATATTTTTTATAGTAAATCGTTTATTTGCTTTTGGAAAGTAAAATTTGAAGAAGTGGAACTGATGATGAAGACCGCAGATGGTCATCGGAACTACTAAATAATAGATATTTCACAGATTCCGATTCGTTAACTTTAATGTGGTTTCTAAACAATTTATGTTCATCACAATGTATATGGTGAAGTGGAACTGATGGTGGTGTACCAGCAGAACTCCTCAAAAATTAACGTCCCTGCATCGGGAAAAGCAATATTTTGTAAAAGGTTATGAGCAGTTAACAGTAGGCTATTGTAACTTAGATAAATTACAAACCGACTCACTAAAAAGCAAGAAATAAACAAATTTTTAACAAAAAAATTAAAACCGACTTCCAAAAACACAAATCTAAAAAAGCTAAAAATAAAAAACTAAAAATAACAAAATACCGATTTAATCCAAAAGACAAAAACATACGTAATATCGTTATTGGTTTGTGCTACCACTGATCGGTATGAAGTCGGTGACAAGCCAAATATGGAGGGGGTAGATGGGCTAAGTCGACTCCTGCCACCAGCTCTTCGTGAGCAAAACAACTTAAATGGGCAGACACCAGCGGGCTTGTCACCGAATTCAAACTGATCAGTGGTAGCACAAACCAATAACGATATTACGTATGTTTTTGTCTTTTGGATTAAATCGGTATTTTGTTATTTTTAGTTTTTTATTTTTAGCTTTTTTAGATTTGTGTTTTTGGAAGTCGGTTTTAATTTTTTTGTTATCTTACTTACCAATTGCCATTAGTTACTATAGAACGAAGAAAATGTAAAAAATTGCGTTGCTGCAGGTTCATTGAAAAAATCGAATCATTGCACGTAGGTAGGTACCTATCTTACGATAAAGACTTACAGGAGATTTATGTAATAAATTTGTTTTTAAAAGTTTCACCCGTCTAAACCGCGCTTAGCAACAATGTCGGGCGGGATGCTCTACGAAGTACCTAGGTACTTGAAACTAGACACTAATACTTGTAAATAAAATTCATGATGTTTATTTATTTATTTATTTATCAATTTACAAACATTGTAACAACTTGACAGTGCTACATAAACCTTTTTAGGTTTTTCCGCGCACCGACATATCCGTCGTTATTCGTATGATAGGTATAATATAAGTAGGTATATAGGTTTGATTTTAAAATTATTATTAGAGTAGTAACGTAGGTACCTGCTTTTTTTCCTATTTACACTCCGATACATTTTCATTTGCAAGATATAGGTAGGCAATCTAAATGACTAAATGTGGCCGACTATTTCATGAAAATATGCAACCATTTTATGTAATGGTCGGCCACATCGGCCACATCATGCCTAAAGAATTCTTAGATAATTATTATAATATTAATCTGCAGCAGGTAGGTAGGTACTAATATTATAAAAAAGTAAAGTCTGTGAGTTTGTGAATTGTGAGTTAGTGGATTGGGATTTGTGACTTTGTGAGGTTGTAGGGATAATCTCTGGATCTACCCACTGAACCGATTTTGAAAATTCTCTCACTTATAGAAAGCTACAGTGATCCTGAGTGACATAGGGTAGATAGGTACTTTTTATCCTGGAATTCCCGCAGGAACTCCGAAATTACCGCGGGTTAAAGCGCGGGGGACAGCTAGTATTATTATAACTTACAACGCTCGAAGTCGAAGCATAAGTCAGTTAATTTGTGGTCGAAACTCCGAAAGTTTACGCGGGCGGAAACTACGGGCACATAGTGCCCGTAGTTTCGCCCACTAAGTACCTACAGCGTTTTTGTAGATTAATAGTACTGCCATCTATTATCAAAGACAGACAACAATGCGAAAAGTTACGCCAAAACTTGAACGTAGCACTATTCGCATTTAATCCCCAGTAGATGCCTCTACTGAACGTTAGTGAATAAAAGGTGAATAATATTTTTTTATTTCATGGTGATAAATAAACTTATATCTAGGTAGATAACTATAATAATTTAAAGATATATTTTTAATAAATCATACTTTAAATAAAAATTTAAAATAAAAAAGGGCTTGAAATAGTTTGCCACATCTCTATAAAAAAAAAAACTGACGGAGCAAAGGCAGCCAAGTAGGTAAATGGCGTCGCAAGTTGTTTTCTAATTCTAAATCTGCATTTTCCAATCGTTTTATAAATTCTCATCTCTTTCTACAAAGAATACTGTTGCTTGGTGTTAACGTTATTTAATTTAGAAAACTAGTGATTATGCTGTAGATATTTCGACTTTCTCATTTATACAATGGCGTCGAATGAAGCTGTAGAATCCCATGATAAAGTTGGAGAAAATCACGATTTCGTGGAAGATTTCAGCGATATCAGCAGTGATGTAGATGCTAGCGAAGGTGTTAAGCGTCGTCGAGTGAATCACAACTATAGAAAACTTTCGAAATCGGGATATGATCCAAGTATGTCAGCCAATGTAAAACAAGCTGCACCTGCTGATCCCAAAGGTAATAAATTGTTCTGTATCTATTTATTTGCTGTCAAAAGATACTTTAATCCTCTGTATTCATATCCTTGGGTACCAAAAGTCTCTATAGTTTTGGTGGGAAACTGTTGGGTAACCTAAAATCTCGATTTACACTGGAATGGAGGTCATGACTGTTTATAAACAATTCAACACATATTGCTTAGAAATTCTTTATATTTTATACCTTTATACCGAGAATTAATAGCTGAATGATGTTAATATGTGTGTATTTCATTACTGAAGTTTCATTTCACTAACGAGGTGTCAATGATTCATCATTTGTAGAGTGACCTTGTATGGGCTATCACTTTCTGTAGGTCTATTTAAAAAAATACTCTGTATTGTTATAAATTGTGAAGTTGACACGGAAGGTCATTTATTACATACTAGCTGTCCCCTGCGGTTTCACCCATGGTAATTTCAGAGTTCCTACAGAAATTACAGGATAAAAGATATAAACCTTCCTCATGAATCACTTGATCTATTGGTGAAAACTGCATGAAAATCTGTTGAGTAATTTTAAAGATTTAAGTATACATAGCGATAAACAGTGGGGAGCTCTTTAAAAACTTTAGAAAGAAAGTCAAACGAAAAGCAGATAGTAAGCTATTCATTTTATTGTAGATATGGCTTGTTTAAGGTATAAAGTGGAATCTTTTTAAAAGGATCAGGGGGTCAATTTTTGAATCACTCAAATTACTTTCACACACAGAATCACGAATTCACGTGTGAATCCTCATACATTTTTTAAGCATTAATGCGTGAATCTTGCAATTCCGTGTGCGAATAGTAATTCGAGTGATTCAAAAATACAACCCCAGCAATAGTTTATGATTCCTGTGTGAATTTACATACCTACTCACATAAATCTTGGACAGCATTCTCCTATCTACAGAATGTGTTCCACTTATAATGAGTTGGTAGAGAACTTCGATATATTTGGTTGTTCGTTGTTCCTCTGAAATCTGTCAGAGACCAAGTCTTTACATGTCTCAGTTAGCATGTGAAACATTCGGGGTCTTATTATTTCCTGGCTTTTTTTGTTCATTTTGTTTTCTTATTTTTATCTTTTAATTTGGGACCTAATATAATATGCATGTTGCATTCACCTCTAGAAGATAGCAATAACTATGTAATATTAAGTTGCAATGTATCTTTTGTTGTATTGTTCTCAGTTTGGTAAATGTAATAAATAATAAAAAAAAAAAAAAATTATAATCAAAACTGAATAGGACTATTTGACTTCAAAATAACACTGGTCATATTTATGAAACTGCTGTGTTAGATCCCCAATTTGACAATGACAAAAGTGTTGTGCTAGTCTTAATAGAAGTCAGAATTAAAGAAGTGATTAATATATTTCATGGGATACAAAATAAATAACTGTTGGCTCAGCAGTCATTGTTAATAGATGATATATCAATAATTAATTAACTAAACAATCAAATTAGTTTTTTTTTTATATACCTAATAAATCAAGAAAATACTTAAAGCTTAGATCAGCATGAACAAAAAAGCTTGTCTGTTTAAGTAAAGGAGTGAACTAACACACATCTTCATATTGGGCTGTGTCCAGGCATGTGCCCAGAACTTAATTTTAGGGGTCACCATGAAAAATTACAACTTTATATGCTTTATATGGGGCTTATACCGTTAATGACCTCGCAAGCCCCCAATCCTAAACTTGAATGCACTTTAATATTTATCTATGAATATTTTCATTAATTTGAAAAGCAAAATATATGTGTCCATTATTTTTGTATTTATTAACTGACAGACTAAATAGAATTTTGATTTTCATAAGCCGGCAACATGCCTGTTAATAATTATTTACTTTTCCCTTGATTATAGGAAAAAAGCGCAAGCGGAGCAGCGATCAGGAACCATCTAAAGAACTCAGCGTTTGGGGTGAGAATGCTAAACCTGCTAAAATCAGCAAAATATGGCCAGTGTTTGATTCCGGCGGATATTCAGACACTGCGATACTCACTCTGCATGTACTGCAGAAATCACCGCCGGTGAGGAACCCATTACTCTTTACGCTGCCTTTAGAAGAAGAGTTCTCACTCAGCCGGCCATTGGAGACGGATTGGTTCGGTGCGATCCATGCATCATGGAAGCAAACACAGCTGTCACCGTCGACCCCAAATGACAACATCACCAGAAAGATATTCTCATCTGTGACCCGTCAACTGCATATCATAAATGGGCATTTCCAAAAGTCTATGTCCAGATACAAGTATCCGAGAGTGATGAGGTCCAATGTGCTCCACGAGGTGTCAATCAGGAGGCCCGCCGGCAACTACAGTCTAATGGTGAAAGCTATGAGGTTCCAGCCGACACCAAGAAGGGATTTGCCATGTTACGGTAATCTGGAGTTGCCGCTAAAGATGAAACAGGATAATATGACGACACTTCCCCAACTTTTTCCAGCTATCAGATTGAACGCCGAAACTGACATTGTGAATAAGGAAGTGAAAGTGAAGAGTGAAAGGGAGAGCGATAGGAAGGAGAAAGATAGAGAAAGGTGAGTTATAATTTAAATTTTTTATCATTTCAATTGTTGCATGTGATAATAGGTATAACATAATTTTATATAGGTAATTACTAATTAGGTATGTACCATGGCAGTGTGTCAAAGTATTTTGTTATCAATCTTTATTCTGACGCAGGTGATGATGATTGTTAAATATCTTGCAAGTATCTTATTGACACCAGGACACATTCAAGTTGATATTGTCCGACACACACACAGCAGCGACAGCCTAGAAGTTGAGAGTGTGTGCCGTCGCCGGATCTTCTTGATATGTGTGGAACTCTGTTATCCAGGGTATGGTAGGGTATCTGTATTGCAGGAGGCTCTGCCGTGATGCACCCCTTACTGCCTACCAGCAAAAAAAAATAAAACTGGTCTAAGTTACTTCTTATAACGTCAGCTATCTGCCAGTGAAAGTCCCGTTAGAATCGGTAGCCGGAACGAACAGACAGACAGACAGACAGATAATTTTTTTTTATGTAAGTACCATAATACATTCTTTCAAGTTTCACATTATGCATTTAGTGAAAAGCTGTTAAAAGTCTGTTTATATCTACAGACATTGAGCGTGCCAGACACGTTCCGTCGCAGACAAACTAATATTCTTCTATACAATGCTTACTAAGTACAGTGGGCCACATAGACCATAGTATACCACCTTGTGAAATTTATAGTTTTTGTAAAACGTCTGTATGACGTTGTAATTTGCCGTTTTTGCAGTTCCAAGCTCCAAATTCCAATACAAGCGAAAAACGAATATTGGAGCTGCAAAAATGGCAACTTATAACGTCATAAACACGTTTTATAAACAGTATAAATTTTACAAGGTGGAATACTTGTCTATGTGGCCCACTGTACTAAAGTATTTATATCTATCGTAATACGCCGACAGACACGAACGTGCCCGGCTGGTATTCGCGGAAAGAATATTCGTTCAGCGGCTTCACTCGAGTGCACTCGAGTGCGCTCTGGCGCGCGCTCAATCCTTTCCGTGACTTGGTGTAATTTTACTCTAACAGCTGCTGTAGTTTCACCCGTTCCGTGGCTTGGTGTAATTTTACTCTAACAGCTGCTGTAGTTTCACCCGTTCCGTGGCTCAGAACGCAGCAACCAAACAACCATCTCCGAAGCAAGTTAATTTTCACTCTGACAGCTATGTGACCTTTATGAAGTGTCAAAGTTCGCAGCAAAAGCCAAATTCGTCGAAAAAGAAATCAAGCGGGGTTCTTACGAACAAAGGAGAGGTGTCGTAGTCACAAAAAGTTAATAATTGGATGTAAGAAAGTCTTTTTCGCAATTTGAGTCGAAAGACAACAAATGGCGCCTGAAATTTCAAATATTTTGAGGTTATAAACAACTCGATCGTTCCGTGGCGCGGTTGCAACTGAAACGAGTTAAATTTTAATCAAACAATTACACCCAGAGCCACGGAACGCAGTCCAGGACTGAAAGCACGATTTTTTTCGCTCTCGTCCTTTCGATATCGAGCGTTTTTTTTCTATGGAAAATGAACAACGCTGGATAGATGGCGTTGTTCATTTTCCATACAAAAAACGCTTTGACATTACGACGATATCGAAATGACGAGATCGTAAAAATTTGTGGTCCCCCTACTGATGTAAATAAACGGTGTCTGTCAGCGTCTGCCACGGAACGTATCTGGCACACAATGTCTGTAGATGTAAACGAACCCTAATTTGGAATTACAAACGGACACTACAATTTACTATGAATTTATAGATAAGTATTGTTCCCCGCAGATCGTCCCGCCACTCGTCGTGCCACCACTGCCGGCGGCGCGCGCGCACCAAGCGCTGCTCCATCGGCGTGCAGTGCCGCCGCGACCGCGCCTCCGCCTCGGCCTCCGCCTCCGTCGGGCCTCCCGCGCCCCTCTACACGGACTCGTGGGGGCCCCGCGCCTACAGTCCCACCCTCAAAGGGCTGAAGTATCACAGGTGATTACCTGAGGTCAAATACTACAGAAGTGGTGTTCTTTTTAGCGCCTTTGTTCCCTTCAGAAAAGGACATAGGGTACTTTTTCACCCGGAACTCCCGTGGGATCTCCGGATTAACGCGGGTGAAACCGCTGGGAACAAACAGTAAGTGAAAAATAAAATAGTTAAAAGTTGTAGTAGTTAGTTAGTAGCGTTAAGCGTAACGTAGTCTCACGAACGGAAGAACGAGCGACTGATGAATGACGCTTGTAACGCGCATTGCGCCCCCACCCGCTCCCGATATATCCTCCATCTATCTATCTATGTGCCTCCTAGGTTGGTTCGTATAAGTAAATCAAGTTCTCAGTTGTATCTCCTACGTTTCAAACATGATACCTACACACACACACATATACACGCACACAAGCACACACATACACGCACACACACACACACACTTACACATATAGATTATATAAATTTTTAAGTCCATGTTGTATACATTTCTCAAATCTCTGTGTAGTTATTAGGTATACCGTATTAGTTAACCGCACTCGCAGATGGCCAAGATACAGGCCCAGCCTAGTTTGGTCACTGATAGATAGTCTCGTAATTTTGTATTCACCGTTTCTTTGTGTAATAAATAAATAAATAAATAAATAAATAAATAAATAAATATTATTTAGTTGAACAAATGAATCGTATTAATTTATCAATATCTCCGGTGATACTGACATTTATTAGGTTATTACGTCGCCATACAATTTTTTCCCCCTTTAGGTTAGGCCAATTCAATAATATAATAATGGGCATGATGACTAAATTTTAATTTTTAGTCCGTCTTGTAGATTAATAAAAAATATTGGACACGTATTATTCCTTTTTCTACATGTTCAAAAAGTAACGGCGGTACATTGAGTTGAAATTTCGTGTGACGTCACACCTAGGTACACTTTATACGTAGTTATGAAGAAGAAGAAGAAGAACTTCAATGCATTTTATCTAATATTTTCAATAATTCGAAAAAAAAAAATACGTGTCTATTATTTTTTTATTATCTTACTGACGGACTAAATAGAATTTTTATTTTTATTCCTTGTCATCATGCCCATTATTGCTATTGGACCGGGTAAAAAATGCCCATCATCCTTTGAAGTCTCTAGACCTCATGGTTCCAGAGATGTCGTGATGAGTCAATACAGTAGGTGGCAATCTCGTTGTCGATCCGTTCCTTAAATCCTTAGTCTTTAACATTATAAGAATTATTCTTGACTCCTTGATACCTTCCCGCAGGCTGATGCGCGTGGAGACGCACCCCAACGGCGGTGCCAGTGTGGTGTACCTGCACCAGCGAGATGTGGACATGCTCAGCGCCAGCCAGCAGGAGTCACTGGCCAAGGAGTTCCTCAAGGTATGTCCTCTGTGCCACGTTGACTAACCCAAAGTCAAGTGAAAATTGACCAAACACAGATGACCGAGCCCTGATTCACTATGATCATCGATAACGTGTGTGCCTGTAACTCTAATGAATTGGTATTCCGTGTGCCGTTACCC
Source organism: Zygaena filipendulae (assembly GCA_907165275.2). Classification (NCBI taxonomy): domain Eukaryota; kingdom Metazoa; phylum Arthropoda; class Insecta; order Lepidoptera; family Zygaenidae; genus Zygaena; species Zygaena filipendulae. The sequence continues at coordinate 6,854,845 of OU015674.1, forward strand.
ATCGTCAACTGGTGTTTTTGGAGGACAGCTCGGGTACTCGCTCACCTATTTCCGTGCTGATATCTGCGTGTTGTTGTCCCACTTGCAGCTGGTGTTCTCGGAGGACAGCGGGGGCTGGGCGCACTTCGTGTGCGGCGTGGTGCGCGGCGCGGCGGCGCGGCTGCCGTGCCTGCTGCAGCGGCTGGCGGCGGAGCACCCGGCGCTGGTGGTGAAGGCGGGCGTGCTGCCGCGCGCCTCCGACATCGAGACCACCACCATCAGCAGATACCACCAGCAGGTGAGCGGCACTCCACTTCTATGGTATATAAGTGATATGAGCGGAAGAGTTTTCGATAGAGACGTACCTCGAATCAGTTCAGTGCTCGAATCAGAAGTGGTGGTGGCGCGCTACGAGGTGGACCCACGTCACGTGAAGGTCGGGACAGCTTGGGAAAATAGGGGCAGCGCGATCCATTCCAGACTTTGAAACGGATTGTGCTTAGGTGCATTATTAAATGCACATTATGATATTTATTAAACATACATTATGATAATTTCCTTAGCTTTTAGAATGTTGTTTTTTTTTTACTTTTTATTTTACCTGCTTATACTTTATTTTTACTAAAAAATGCAGATTGTGGACGGTCTTATTGACAGTGTCATTTGGGCCATATCCCTTCTCACGGTCGCGGTTCCACAGCATAATGCTGAGTGGCAGCCATTTTTGTACCAAGTATTCTCTTCGCTTGTACATTTTTATGTATGTTTATAGTATTAAATAAAGTTTTTCTATTCTATTGTATTATTAAACGAGGCTAAAAGGGTCAGGATAGCGTTGTGAAGCCTGCGATCAGTTCCAGACTCTGTAACGGTTGTACTGAAGGTCTAGTTTTGGGCCTGGCCCGCAGGTGCAGCAGACGTACAGCGCGGGCACGTTCCGCTGCGGGCCGCTGCACCAGATCTCGCTGGTGGGCACGGTGCACGAGGAGGTGGGCGGCTACTTCCCCGACCTGCTCGACTTGCTCGCCCAGTGCCCCTTCCTCAGGCTGGTGAGTGACGCGTCACATTTGAATGCACTTTGTACACGCAAATACTTTTTTGTATATAGGTACCTTTTTCGCACATTGTACACTTTTTTTTTTGTGCAATTTTCACATTTTGTACACTTTTTCACGCCTAGGTATACCTTATACGAGCCCCCACTCCTAAACTTTAATGCGTTTTGTCTAAGTATTTTTTGTGGTCGAATTAAATTTCTAATGAAACTATCGCTCTTTGGGTAATATAAACCCGATAACCACCCGATACGAACGAATAAACACCCGATACCTACCAATAAACACCCGATAAACACCCAGAATTTTTAATGAGAGGTTTGTACCCGGTTGTTTTGATTGTCTACCTAAAATAAGGGGCCGTTCAAATATTACGTAAGCACTATGGGGTTAATAACAATTGCTTTTGCTTGGGGGGGGGGGGGGGGGGGGTATTTTTGATTTATTCTTCAAAACGAAATGCATTTTCGGAGATTCCTACAAATAATGACCTTATTTTTAGACTTATAATGGCACTCATGAATCAATCAATTGTACCAATGTTTACGTAAGCATGGGGGAGGGGTAAGAGCTTTGCTTACTTTTGCTGACGAGGGGGGGGGGGGAGGGTTGATAACAATTGCAAAAAATCTGCTTACGTAATACTTGAACGACCCCTAATGGCGATTTCCCGCCGGCGCCAGACGATGCCGTGGGGCCCGATGTCGGCGGTGGAGATGGAGCCGCAGGAGTCCAACGACGGGCCCATCCTGTGGATCCGGCCCGGCGAGCAGCTGGTGCCCACCGCCGAGCTGGGCAAGAGCCCCATCAAGAAGCGCAGGTGAGCGTCGCCTCCGCGCACCCGTGCCACTACTAGTCACACTACACTCATATTCACCCGCGTTAATTTCGGAGTTCCCGTGGGAATTCCGGGATAAAAAGTACCCTACGTCTCTCAGGACTACTGTAGCTTATAATTGAAATAATTTTCAAAATCGGTTCAGTAGATTTCCCTCTTCAACATCACAAACTCACAAACTTTACCTTTACTTTTAGTATATAGACAAATAAATGTACAAAAATTGTAATCCTTATTTTTCACAATATTAGTATAGACTAGTCCCCCGCGATTTCGCCCGCAAAATATCGGAGTTTCCGCGGGAATTCCAAGATAAACTATACGCATAAACCTTTCCCTTCAATCACTCTTATCTACTGGTGAAAACCGCACGAAAATCTTTAAGTACTTTTTGAGTTTATCGCGGACAAACAGACAGACAGACGTGGCGAAGGATATACAGTGATAAAGTGTTTGTTCGCTAACGTGTTTGTGTCGTGTCGTGTCACCAGGACCGGCATCAACGAGCTGCGCAACCTGCAGTACCTGCCGCGCTGGAGCGAGGCGCGCGAGTTCCTGTTCGAGGACCGCACGCGCGCGCACGCCGACCACGTGGGCCACGGCCTCGACCGCATCACCACCGCCGCCGTCGGTGAGGGACGCACACGCACCTTCCCTTACCGTCCCTTACCACCTTACTCACTTACTGTCACTACACGTGCCATTACCGTCACCAACCGCACCCTCATTGTCACCAATCGTGCCCTTACCGTCACCGATCGTGCCCTTGCCATTACCTTACGCGCCTTACTGGCACCAAACGCGCCCTTACCGGCACTAAACGCGCCCATACCGTTACCAATCGCGCCCTTACCGTCACCAGTAACGCCCATACCGCACCAACCGCACCATCACCGTCACCAATCGTGCCCTTACCGTCATCGATCGTGCCCTTGCCATTACCTTACGCGCCTTACTGGCATCAAACGCGCCCTTACCGGCATCAAACGCGCTCTTACCAGCACCAAACGCGCCCTTACCGGCACCAAACGCGCCCTTACCGGCACCAATCGTGCTCTTCACCATCAACGATTACTCTTAACCTTACCAATCGCGACTTTACCATCACCAATCGCGCTCTTGCCGTCACCAGTTGTGCCCTTACTGTCACAAATAGGGCCCTTGCCGTCACCGATCGCACCCTTACCATCACCAACCGTCCTTTACCGTCACCGATCGCGCCCATATCGTCACCAATCGCGCCCCAAAGCGAGCTCAGTGTTCAGTGTCGCCCCCCGCCCCCCGCCCCCGCAGGCGTGCTGAAGGCGATCCACTGCGGCGACGGCGCCGACCGCGGCCGCATCACCAAGGACGTGGTGGCGTTCCACGCGGCCGACTTCGACCGGCTGGTGCAGCTGCTGCAGCTGGACCTGTACGAGCCGCCCATCTCGCAGTGCGTCATGTGGTCCGTACACCTCTGTATTATATCTTGTATGCATCTATACACATTACACATCTATACTCTATACATATAAATAAAATTAAAGTGTCTTTTGGCAATAGGGTACTTGCATGAAATTTATAATAAGAAATTGTGTCAATATTTCAAAAATAGAGCCTTAGAAAAGCATTATCGTGAAAGATTTACTAAAAAAATTTCAATTTCCAAAATATTCAACATTTAATTTTGTGAAACGGAACGTTGCAACGAAACACCAATCACAGCCAAGCTTGACACATGACGTCACTTTTATTTTTTTAGGAAACATTTACCTCTTTCAGAGAAGGCATAAGAAACTAAGTGCATACAGTCAACGCATATTTTCTATTTTCAGAAGTTTTTTACTTTAAAATGCATCGGTAACATGCATTTCGATTCTTTACTGGAACCTTTGGAAGTAAATCGACACAGTTCACAGACACAGTTTAAAATAGACTGAAAAAAAAATATTCATGCAAGTACCCTATTCCAAATTAACAGCTTTTCACTAAGTGCATATAAAAGTAATTTAATTACATGAAAAAAAAATCATTTTTATTATTTTGGTCTGTTGGTCCGGCTAATCTATTAACGGCTGGATCGATTTTAATGGAACTCTCGCTGGCAGCTGATGTTATAAGGAGTACTTTAGGCTACTTTTATTATAGAAAAAATACAATAAACGCTTTATGGTTATGTTTTTACTTAGTCACTGTTTTAAAAATTAACAGTTTTGGGAATATTGTGGTAAATATATTTGGGATGGCAGCAAAAGAAGTTTTGAGCAAATTAAATCATTTGAAAAAGACATAATATGTATACTTAATTTGGCATCAACATCAAAATACCTGAAATATCTTTGATCAAAATGAAAAAAAATACAAATATGCAGAAATCTTCAGTAGGAATAAATTGTTAAGTATTTGTTGCGATGCCAAACTGGACACCGACTCAGCGTAATATAATAATAATCCACATCACAACACACAGATCTACTTGATCCCACAGTAAGCTATTATTAGCTTGTGTCGTGGAAACCAAGCAAACGTGGTATATACTACATAGAATTACTTATATATTATAGGTACTATAGATATATAAACACACCTAGACTGGAAAATGGAACCCTGTGTTCATCACACAAAGTGCACCCCCACCGGGAATCGAACCCGGAACCCCTTGATTAGCGGCTAGGCATGGTGACCTCTGCGCCAATCGGGTTGTCAAATGTCGTCAATATGCTGTCGCATAGAATGCGGCAGCGCTGATTTTCAGCTCTAACTTCCATTGCAACGGTGCCGGTGGCGCGCCGCCCCGCCTGCGTGTCCTCTAATTAATTTATTTACTCTGTGATCGTATGTTGTGTTGTTATCAATGTTCCCTCTGCCCGCCCGCTCCCCCAGGCTGGAGGAGGCGAAGCTGAACCAGCTGCGGCGCGAGGGCATGCGCTACTCGCGCCTGTCGCTGTGCGACGACGACATCTACTTCCTGCCGAGGAACATCATCCACCAGTTCAGGACCGTGTCCGCTGTCACCTCAGTCGGTGAGCCTGAGCGACCCCTACACAATCCTCACTATTGACGACTCTTGAAAATCTAAATTCCAATTAGTCCGTCAGTTAGAAAATAAAAAATAAAAAAACAATAAACACACATTTTTTGATTTTTCCAATCGAATGAAAATAGAGATATAGCGCATTAAAGTTTAGGGTGGGGGGGGGGGGGGGGGGGGCGTGACGTCACTAACCGCTATAAGTCGCCATACAAACTACTATCATGTCCAATTAGTGACGTCACACGAAATTTGAACTCAAATGTAGCTCCGTTATTTTTTGATTACGTAAAAAAAGAAAAAATACGTGTCCAATATTTTTTATTAATCTACAAGACGGACTAAAGGGAAAAAGTACTAAAGGGCGAAAGTGAGTTGGTTTGTTTGTTAGGGTATAACATGTTGGAAACAACAAAGTTGCCACATATTGAATGAGTGATCTGTCTGTCTGTCTGTCTGTTACGCTTTCATGCCTTAACGGCGCAACCGATCATCATGAAATTCTGCATACACATTGTCAGCGGTGCAGAGAAGGACATAGAGTAGGTACTTTTTGTCCCGGAATTCCCGCGGGAACTCCGAAATTAACGCGGATGAAATCGCGGGGAACGGCTAGTAAAAAATTAAAAAAGAATACGTCCCCCGTTCAACCTGACATGTTGTGTATAATTTATTTCTTTATTTATGTTTTGGCATCAAAGTCATATACATCTGACTTAAATATAAAATGCCTTTGTCCTGAATGACTGATGGATCAACGCACAGCCTTCGCACAATTTCGCGGGAACTTCGAAATTATCGCGGGTGAAACCGCGTCGAACAGCTAGTGTATAATCTTTCTTAATATATATAAATCACGTGTCACGTTGTTTGTCCGCGATGGCCTCCGAAACTACTGAACGGATTTTGAACCATTCATAAAATGATCCAACTTAAAAGATAGGATAGTTTTTATCCCGGAATTCCCGCGGGAACCCCAGAACTCAGGGGTACAAAGAAGGACGTTGAGTACCTTTTCCCGGAATTCCCGCGGGAACCCCAAAATTACTGCGGATGAAATCGCGGGGGACAGCTAGTAATATAATATATTATGTTTACTAACGCCGCGTCGTGTGTCCGCCGGCAGCGTGGCACCTCCGCCTCAAGCAGTACTACCCGTCGTCGGAGGCGTCCTCGCCCGTCGAGGAGCGCCCCGCCGCCGGTGAGGGCCCGACCGAACGCCACTAGCATCATGTCTATACATCTATATCTATGCATTTATATAATATACAACGTGTTAATGAATTAACTGAAAACCTGATACATCCCATTTAAAAAAATTAACAATAATACGATAAAAATATATTTTATGTCGAAAAAATTTATACTTTAAAAGTTATTCAACATTAGTTTGGAGGTGACATATCTATGAAATTCCAAGCGCTACGCCGCACCTACCGGTTCGGATTTTTTTGCTGCGGGCAGCGTACGCGCCTTATATTGTATTATAAATAATTTAGACATGGGCTAGTAAAAAAAAATATATAACCTATATTAAAACATAGTGCGATCGATTCGCTAGTTGATTCTGAGCAAACTACTTTCTGGTTTTCAGTTAATTCATTAACACGTTGTATACATCTATAATATTAATCACGTGTCACGTTGTTTGTCCGCGATGGACTCCTAAACTACTGAATCGATCATGATGAAATTTGGTCACTATGTTGTAATTTGGTCCAACTTAAAAGATAGGATAGTTTTTTCCCGGAATTCCCGCGGGATCTCCGAAATTAAAAACACCGCATATGACATCGCGGGGAACAGCTAGTATATATATATATATATACATCTATATCTGTACATATACATATATATAAATGAAATTGAAGTGTATGTTTGTAATTCCCCGTTTTGTTTTTTAAAAAATTTACAATGTTTATGGTTTATCTGTTACATATTTACACATTTTCCTTTTATTTACACTGTTGCATTTGTTGTTACTCTTTTGTGTAATACGAAGGTTTTTGTTATTATTATAACAACTTAATCTATGTAGGTAAATTTTTTTTTTCATGTAATAATTATAATTAATTATTACATGAAAAAAAAAATCCAAAGAATATGAATATTCAAAATTAACAGCTTTTCACTAAATGCATATGAAAGTATATACGTCTGTCTGTCTGTTTGTTGCGGTTAATCTCTGGAATGGCTGGACCGGATCCTTTCCCTCAGATATCCGCGGATACGGATATCTGGCACATCACGCTAATTATTTCGTTACTACGTAAACGTCGCGCCCCGCGCCCCGTCACGACGACGTAGCGGCGAGCTTTTAAAAACTGATCTTTATTTTAATATTTTTTTATGTGTATGTAGATATAGATTTTATATTATCGTATACGTAATTTCAGAGATCAAGAAACCACTGAACCAAAACAAGACTGACGTTATAGAAATGAGGGCGTTAAGCGCAAAGTTCAAAGAAAATACACCTCTGAAGGTGGCCGAGAGCAGAAAGAGTGCACACACGCCGACCAAGTCGGACAAGCAAGCGGACGAGAAGAGAGACAAGCGGCCAGAGTATAAAATTGATAAAATAGACAAGGCTGACCAGAGAAACGATAAGGGAGAGAAAGCCGACCAAAAAATCGAGAAAGTTGAGCCTAAAGCTGAGAAAATTGAGCCAAAAGTCGAGCCCAAAGCGGAAAAAATCGAGCCCAAAGTTGATAAAGTCGAACCGAAGGTCGAGAAAGTTGATATAAAGGTTGAGAGAGCCGAACAAAAATGCGTCAAAAACGGAGACCAACAGAAGACGGAGAAAATCGATCAGAAGTCGGACAAGAGCGATCAGAAGTCGGACAAGAGCGATCAGAAGTCGGACAAGAGCGATCAGAAGTCGGACAAGAGTCACTCGCACAGACACGGTGACTCCGGCAGGCGCAGGTCGTCGGACAAGCCGGGCGACAGGTCGTCGGACAAGTCGCACGACCGCCACCGGCGCCACTCGTCGTCGGGCCGCTCGCACAAGTCGTCGCACACCAAGCCGGACCGGCCGCGGGACCGCAAGGACTCGAAGGACCACAGGCGGCCGGAGGACAGGAAACACAACAACGGCAGGCACAGTAGTAGGGACGGAGTGAAGTCTGTCGAGGTGAAGTTACCGCAGCACGCGGCCACCCGGCCCCCGGATTAGGTAGTGAATGTGACCGCCTCAGTGTACATAGTGTCGGGCCGTTTCGGTGTTTCGATTCGGTTTTGAACCTTATTGGTTAATAGGTAAGGTCCACATTACGTTTTTTTTTTCGTTATTTTCGCTACATCTAGCAAAACATCTATTTGCTGTGTGTTAAATTGGGGATATGATTTTTTTAATGGCAGTTGTTTATTAAAAGGCAGTTGGTTAATTTTTAGAATAAAAAAAATCTACCGCCATCTAGCGGCGAGACGAAGTGAAACCTAACCTACACATTATTATTTTGGTAACTACAAAATATTAAGATATGAAAATTTGTTTAATTAATTATTTTTTTCTTTCAATTACAAATTCTTTCTCATCGCACATTAGAGATCTTTATATTGTTCTTTATATATTGAAAATGTAGACCTTATCGTTAATGAGTAGGGTTCGTGATTCCCCATGTTATTTTACACCGAAATGGATCCTGCATTTTGTCGTTTTTAACAGTAGTTATCGTAGTGATATGTTGAAATGGAATAAAAATTTGTAAATATTATGAAACTTAAGAGGTCTCTCAGAGGCTAAGAGGTAAACTATGATTGAAAGCGCAGTTTTGGGCACCGATTACTGTCTTTTTGAGTTAGTTTCACTTCGTTATAAATAGATGGAGCTACTGTTGCAGCTGTTTCATATTATATTTCTAAGCTATACCGATCCCATACTTCCTTCACCTTACTAACCATTTTCCGCGGCGTTATTCAAATGGAATTTATATTATTCATAAAAAAAAAAAATCATATACATAATTATACAACGTGTTAATGAATTAACTAAAAACCTGATACACCCCATTTGAAAAAATAAACAATAATATGCTTAAAATATATTTTATGACGGAAAAATTTATACTTTAAAAGTTATTCAACATTAGTTTGGAGGTGACCTATCTATGAAATTCCAAGCGCTAAGCCCGTGCCTAGCGGTTCGAATTTTTTGCTGCGGGCGGCGTACGCGCCAAATATTGTATTATATTATATAATTTAGACATGGGCTGATAAAAATGAAAAAATATAACCTATATTAAAACATAGTGCGATCGATTCGCTAGTCGATTCGGAGCAAACTACTTTCTAGTTTTCAGTTAATTCATTAACACGTTGTATAAATCTCTCGCTTAGAGACTGAACCATCTACTAAGTCAAATGGTGTTACGAAAACTTTGGTTCCGATACGAAAATGGTGAAGAGAAAATGCATAATAAATCAATCAAATTCAATATATTATAACCTATATATAATCTGTAATTAATTGAAGTAGACTAAACTTCAATGAACTTGAAATTTTCTTGATTAATATAAGTAAATTTTGAATTCAATTAATCAATTTCTATTTTTTTGTATGTAATTCAGTTATTGAACCATAATAACAAAAACAATCTGTGGAACAAATAACTGAGTTGTAAAGCGCGCATTGTGTCAGACAAGTGAACTCAGGAACTTGTGCCAGATTTAATGATTGTATTCCCTATACATGCAGTAGGTTGGTTTGTTTCCGAATCTATCTATTACTGATCATAAACCAGAAATTTTTTCAATGCAACACATAGTAATAAGCATTAAAAATAATATTTTCACCAAAAGCGCCATCTATTGGAGATCGAATTCACAAAATTTTCATTTAGTTTGCAATCGAAAGCACAGAATGCGATTGAAACTAAGACTGCGCCGTGATTGATGTGATTTGTATGAATAATGCAGGAAAGAAAGAGAAATTATAATTAATAGTAATTAAATATTTAAGACGAGATGATAAATAATATAATTCACACGTACATATTTCTAAATGAATAAAGAAATGCACTAAAAGTTAATAAATTATATTCCGATAGTTAAGGATGACGGTCACAATTTTTATGTAATTTTGCCAAAACTAATTTCATTTCCACATGTAACCGTGATCACTACATTTGATTTCTTTTGTAAGATTTTATCTAAATTTTTGTACGTCTCAAGGAAATTTTTAGAAACTTCACGTTTTTAAAAATGAATCCGGCTCCAAGGACCAAATGTATAATTACGGATGTAAATCTAAACAATTGTAGTGATCGCTTTTAACTCAATATCTCAACTAAGTTGGATATCGGACCAGAGACTTAAGTGATCTGAAAATATTAATTTAAATCATAGGCAGATACAATCAAATTTAAGGAGTAGCCTCTTCCAACGTCGTAATGAACTAAAGCCAACTTAGATTATATTTAGTAAATTTTCTAAAATCCCCACTGTAAAAATAATAGACTCCTAAATATTCTATTCCGTTTTTTTAAAATGGAAAATCGGAATGAAAATGATTATTTTTGGAATACTGGATTTATAACTCTTTTCGAAATCATTTTTAAAGTATTCTGCTTTTCGGTAAACCAATAGCCTTTTTTGGCACTAAAGACGATTTTCAATTACCGGTAAATATACGTAATATCAAAAAGTTTTCATACAATTTTCCAATAACAAAGTCTACTTACGATTAAATTATGTTGCACCAACGATGGGGTCTCGAATGTTGACTGTTTTAAGAAAAGCCTCTTCCGAGCTATGGTCTTATGTATTAATAGCTACGGACTGACGAAAATGTGATGATATAATATTTATCTAATAATTTAATTTCGCATTAAACGGTTAATTTATTGTTTGTTCCCTATTATATAATTTTTTTTTTTGAAAAATAATAATTAGAATTATAAATTAGATTTGTGTGTTTTATTATTACTTCACCAAACGTTACCTTATCAGCCAAATCAGTTATTTTAAATAACTAAATGCGAGAGTTTGATTGTTTATTTGTTACGCCTATACATCCTAACGGCTAGATCGATCAACATGAAGGTTGGTCGAGGGTACAGAAGAGAACATAAGTTCTTTTTTATTCCGGAATGCCCGCGGGAACTCCGAAATTAAAGCAGGTTAAACTGAATAAAATATTTAATATTTTTCAATAATAAAAATCACAACAGCCTTTCTTCAGTAAAAATGTTTATTTTTACAATTACCTAAATAATACACGAACAATTTTGTTTTGATGACAACTCAAGAAATTAAGTACAATAAATAATACAGTCAAATCGTAAAAATTACTTTTAAGATTAATCTAAAATATTGAATAAAAATCGTTACAATAAAAGATTTGATTATGCAATGGCACAAAGAGATTCTTAATCATTAACAATTATTATAATATTAAAAAACTACACATTGGCAAGAGATTTGATTAAATCGTAAACAAAAAAAAAATGAATCTATGTATTTAGCAAGTCTCTTGAAAAACTACAGTCTTTGTTGTAATTTATACTAATATCTAAACAAACAACTCCTTCAAATAAAATATAATATACATAATATAATTTAGAATAACTTCAGTAATTTATCTACTTGGTGAAAACGAAATATAAAATTATCTAATCTGTATATAATTTTGATTGCACATTTTTAAGGCACTCTGTTTAATCACACAATATATGCAAGAAATGGTTGTAAATAGTTAAAGAAAATTTTATTTAGATTACTAATATTAGTTCTCTTTTTAATCAAAGAAAATATAAGGATTCCTCTATGGATTAATATAAATTATTCATCTAAATCGATATACCTACATATGTAAGAAATCTTATTTTCAGTATACTGTGTGATAAATATACTTTTTTGTAAGAGATTTAAATTATCATCTAATACACAAACATTTTATAATAAATCAATAATATTAACCAATGAATAGAAATACAAATAGCTAGTAAATATTTGTCACAAATAATGTGAGGGTTACAACCATATTAGGTATTTATTACTTAAATATCTAAAAATCCCAGTCACTTTTATATAAAACTTGACTTCAACTTTGAGGGGTCACAACACTGGATAAATATAATTACTGTCTATCGTTTATCTATCATTTTCCTTTATTCAGTGTTGGTAAGAGAGGTTACACATTCGAGTTTTGGAACACCCTGACAAAGACATCTGAACAGATTGTCAATTGGTGCTCCCTTTAGATCAGAACTGGCTGATCTGAATTAATAAAACTATTTTTACTTAAAAAAATGACAAGAGGCACGGCAAGAGATAGCAGAGTATATCGACCCATAAATACAAGAGATAATATATATAATATATCTTTTCAACATTTGAGTTTCCCTGCCTCCGTTTCTACCGATATCGATAGACGAGTTTTTTGTGCGTCGGTATTATATTTTGTATAATAACAAAAAATTGGACATAGATAAGCAATAGTGTGTTAACCCACACTGGAGAAATTTTGAGTAAATCGTTTAAAAGTATAGCGCCATTTTGTGTTAAAATTTTTTATGTTGAATATTTTGTTACATATTTAAGCAATGTAATAAGGTAAACAAATAATTAAAAAACGTTCTGTAACTCTCAATAAAGCGTTCTGTATCAGTCACTTTATTTTGTGGGTTAACATGTTATTGCTTATCTGCGTCCAATTAAGGGCAACTTCATCCATATGAAGTCTTAACTACGGACCTACGGACCAATCTAAACGTAAAAAAAATAAGTAAGGATCACGACCAGAGTTTGCCTATAAGTTCTTTATCATATTATTAAAAAAAATGCGATTACAGTTATTCTTACATCAAGTTATTTTATAAATAATTCGTAATAGTATATCAAACATTGGGTTAAAAAAAATGTATTGCTTTGGTTGTTGAGACGAGGATGTTTTGTGGACACGGACAGGATCACTGGAAGAAATGTTAAAAAAATAAATATTAAGTGAAACTAAGCACCAATTAATGACACAAACACTACACACTTCATAGTATAAAAAAGTCGCTTCCCGGTGTCTGTCCCTATGTATGCTTCGATTTTCAAAATCACGCAACGGATTTTCGTGCGATTTTTACATATAGATAGAGTGATTCATGAGGAAGGTTTATATTTTATCCTGGAATTCCAGCGGGAACTCTGAAATTGCCGCCGGTGGAATCTAATTCAGTGAACAATGAAAACCGCTCTCGATAAAAACTACTAGAGTGTCATTTTGACACAAAAACTGAGACAGGAAAAATACGTGTTTAAGATTTTTTATATTTATATACACGACGGACTAAAACTAACTAAAGTTTAGTTATCTAGCCCATTGCTTAGCTTCTTTTGAAGTTGGCTGTACATACATATACTTATAATGCGCTCAATTAAATTCGACCTTATACATTTCGATTTTGAGTTCATTATACTGAAACTCGGGTACAGGTTACCTTGGGTTATTTTCTAGGGCGAAGTGCGGGATTATAATGTCAGTGTACTCACCACAAATCTATTCACTTTGGTGACGAACGTTTTGGACGCGTTCGCCTGTTGCACCTTCATGTTTTCGAACTTCTCCCTCAAACTGAAACAATGGAATGTTGACGATTTTTTAAAATCAAAATTATAAAATTAGTCCGTCAGTTAGAAAATAAAAAAACAATAGACACGTATTTTTTGGTTTTTCAAATAAAATATTTACATTGTGTAGATACTCCAACCTCTAGATACAGAATCTGGTATAACATGAAGAAACCCGTAATAGCCTTTTACCGGTATATTCCCTCCCCGGGGGCGTCGGTATGCGTAAGGCACCATCCATAAGGTACCTCTGTTAACGGGGAGGGAGGGGGTCGACGAAATGTGACAGGGGTGGGAGGGGTCCTGAGTTTTGTGACGTCACATTTTTAAACCTACCCTACCGACGTCAACTAAGTGCTAAATGCCAAATTTGAAATATAAACGAAAAACTTCAAAGTATTTCCAACTTTTATCTTTTCGCCATAATTGAAGAAGTAGATGAAGAGATTTTTATTATTATGAAACATTGTCATTGGCAAATTATAATTATAGACGCCATTATTAAAGAAGAAGAAGAAGATCTGTATACTGTCGGCGAACTAAGGTTGTAATTGTTTTGTCGGAACTACTGTTTTAATTTAATCCTACTAATAGTACAAAAATATGAAAGTGTGGATGTTTAGATGTTTGGATGTTTGTAACTCAATCACGCAAAAACGGCTGAACGGATTTGGATGAAATTTGGCATGCACGTTGTCAGGGGTACAGAGAAGGACATAGGGTACTTTTTATCCCGGAATTCCCGCGGGAACTCCGAAATTACCGCGGGTGAAACCGCGGGGCATAGCTAGTAATTTATAAATGGAAAAATTGCAAAATGTTTGACGTCACACTGGGGGGGGGGGGACCTCTCTCAAGTCACAAGTGTGACCAACTCTGACGAGGGGAGGTCGAAAAATCACGAAATTAGTGTGACGTTCTTTATGGATGGTCCCTAATGACAATTTTTTTATGTCATAGGCGGCAAAGGGGCAGGTGGCACACCTGATGGTAGGTGAGTACCGCCGCCCGTGGACATCTGCAACACCAGCAGGCGTGCAGGGGCGTTGCCGACCTGGAACGGGCATGTCATGTCTCACCTCTTGGCGGTCTCCAGCTGCGAGTCCCCGTCGTCGTCGGGCCGCTCGAAGACGACGGCGGCGGAGGCGGAGGGCGAGCGCTGCGCCTCCGACTCGGACCAGTTCTCGAAGCGGTCGCGGAAGCTCCTCGCGCGCGCCAGCTGCTGCGCCTGCAGTTATTTTTTTCGATTGCATTAATAAACAGTGCGCACAATCTGTCTATCTGTTAACTACCTAGCAATTCTTCTACACCCCATTTAAAAAATAAACGATAATATGATTAAAATATATTTTCGGTCGAAAAAAATTATAATTCAAAAGCTCAGACGAAATAAAAACTCAAGACGGAGCGCTGTCAACAACAAAATGAAGCCGGTTTCGTAAACATGTGGACATTTAGTGAGTGTTGCCGTGCAGTGAAAACTTAGTATCCAAATTGTTAAGTTCTAGAAAGATGAATGGATAAGTAAATAGATAAGTTTTTTTTTAAGTTGTATACTTCGATTGTATATTCGAGAACCTTAAAAATATAGTTTTCGAAGTTATGATAAAACATGGAAAATAAAAATTAACGCCTATTTACACTTACATTAATTTTATAAATATTAAAAGTTAAAATCGGAATAGGTAAATGAACGTGTTACAATACGTTCCACGTCACATTAACTTACCCAAAAAACGGGGACTATTGTGACGCTCACTAGTAGCAACACTTATGGAAGTTGTGGAGGTTTTGTGTTCAAGTAGTCATAAATTAATAAAATTGATATTTTATTAAAAATGTGGTTCTATCCTGCTTTTTATTTTTTGAAGCTTGGTTTTTACACCCTCTCACTACACAATTCGGCATTTTTTCTTTAAAAAATAGGAATTATTACAGCGTGACACTCCGCGCGCCGGAATAGTTCGACTGACAAGTTAAGGCGTAGTTTCGTTATATGTGTGTGCGTGTACCTGTGCATGTACACGCAGAGGCGTAGTTTTATCGGCTTCACTTTTTTGTCCACAGCGCTCCGTCTCGACTTTTTATTTCGTCTGAGTTTAAAAGGTATTCAAGATTAGTTTGGAGCTGTGGTCCAAGTTCCGTGTGGTCCGAGTTCGGTGAGCTGTGGTCACAAAGTACCGTATGGATCGCCACGCCGCACAAACTGTTACTTCATGCCAAAGTCAATTGAGCTATGGAAGGCTTACGTCGCTTGTGTACGCGATAGGTGACAAACTATGTAATAATAATAATAATTAGTTTGGAGGTGACCTATCTCCGAAATCCCAAGCCCCTCACCTGCTCCAGGGCCTCGTCCCGCGACCTGGCCTGCAGGCGCAGGCGGCGGCGCTCCTCCTCGCTGTCGTCGTCCCCGGAGCTGGACTCCTCGTCCGAGGAGTCGGCGCGCGCGCTCTCGCCGGGCGGCGGCGGCGTGAACCGCTTCAGGGGCTTGGGGCCTGCGCCGGGGGACGGACAGTATTATATAACATAACGTATAATATACAGGCAAATTTTTTAAGCAATGCGCAAAAAAATATTGGTGGTTCAGTATCAGTAATAGAATACGTTTCCATTATTTGTTCAAAACTTTTTTATAATTTTTTATCCGGCTTTAAATTAGCAAAATATGGACACGCGTGCGGCGTACGCGGGGGTGAACGACCTCAATCAGCTGTCGGTACATTGTAACCCACGTAAATACCTAGCCGAATGAGCACTTCGTGGCGGCGGCGAATAGAGTAGCCAATAAATCAATTGCAAAGCATACATCTTTCGTTCACGATAACTTTACCTTTTTGTACTAAGACTTATCAAAATAAAAAAGGTGTTTATTAAAACTCTTTTATGTTTAACTTGTAAAAGTTTGCGCACTGAATAAAACATATTTCTGTATACGTGTTGACGACTTATGAAAATCAATATTTTAATTAGTCCGTCAATTAGAAAATAAAAAAACAATAATAGAGACGTATTTTTTTATTTTTCAAATAAATTAAAATATACAGAGATAAAGCGCATTAAAGTTTAGGGTGGGGGCTCATGACGTCACTAACCGCTATAAGCCGCCATACAAACTGCACCGGTTAGTGACGTCACGCGAAATTTCAACTCAATGTATCGCCGTTATTATTCTGAGCGCTGGCGCACCTAGCGTGTCATCTAGCTCACAGTGCACCTAGGGGATCAGGGCATGTCTGAGCGCTGGCGCACCTAGCGTGTCATCTAGCTCAGAGTGCATCTAGGGGATCGGGGCATGTCTGAGCGCTGGTGCACCTAGCGTGTCATCTAGCTCACAGTGCACCTAGGGGATCGGGGCATGTCTGAGCGCTGGCGCACCTAGCGTGTCATCTAGCTCACAGTGCACCTAGGGGATCGGGGCATGTCTGAGCGCCGGCGCGCCTAGCGTGTCATCTAGCTCACAGTGCACCTAGCGGATCGGGGCATGTCTGAGCGCTGGCGCGCCTAGCGTGTCATCTAGCTCACAGTGCACCTAGGGGATCGGGGCATGTCTGAGCGCTGGCGCACCTAGCGTGTCATCTAGCTCACAGTGCACCTAGGGGATCGGGGCATGTCTGAGCGCTGGCGCACTCTGGCGCACCTTGAATTTCCACTAGCTCACTGCACCCAGCGGCTCGGGTCGCGCGCGATCGTTCGTACACCTACGATGTCGTGTAGTTGACGGCGCACCTAGCGCGTGGGTCGGAGCGCACCTTGCACGTCCTCCGGGCGCGCGAGCTGCTCCTCCATCTGCCGGAACACGTTGATCATGCGCGAGGCGGTGTGGCGGGTGGCGGCGAGCGACGTGTCCGCGGCGGAGCGCTCGTCGGCGCGCACCACGCTCGGCTCGTGGTACACCTCCGGCGACGGGGACTTGGCCCGCTGCAACCGCACCATCGACACCCAAATGTATTATTGACTTCAATATGTATAATTGACTTAGACATATTGTATAATTGACTTAGAGATGCATTATTGACTTCGATATGTATAATTGACTTAGACATATTGTATAATTGACTTAGAGATGCATAATTGACTTCGATATGTATAATTGACTTCGATATGTATAATTGACTTCGATATTTAAAAGACTTCGATATTTAAAATAGACTTCGATATTTAAAATAGACTTCGATATTTAAAATTGACTTAGAGATTTATAATTGGCTTCGATGTGAATAATTGACTTCGATATGTATAATCGACATCGATTTGTGTAACTAACATCGATGTGTATAATTAACTAACAGCGATATGTATAATTGACTTTGATGTGTATAATTGACACCGATGTGTATAATCAACATCGATCGATCGATAATAAATCGATGTACATAATAACATAACATCTATCATGTAGCCGTGTAGTCGTAGAGCCCCACCTGCGCCTGGCGCGGCGGCGTCATGCGGAACTCCTTGCGCGCGCAGCTCTCCGGGCGGTACGTCTCGAAGAACTTGAACCGGTCCGAGATGTCGGCCGTCTCGATCCTCACGTCCTCCAGCTTGTCGGCGGCGCGGACCACGTCCTTGGGCACGAACGGCTGACGAACACGCAGACACACACAGACATTCAGACATGATATATAAATAATCCGATTATCCTACTAATATTATAAATGTAAAAGTGTGGATGTTTTGGATGTTTAGATATTTGGATGTTTGTTACTCAATCACGCAAAAACGGCTGAACGGATTTGGATGAAATTTGGCATTCACGTTGTCAGTGGTAGAGAGAAAGACTTAGGGTACTTTTATCTCGGAAATCCCCGGGAACTCTGAAATTAACGCGGATGGAATCGCGTGAAACAGCTAGCATTGCTGCTATACTATAATATTATGAAGAGTTCAAGTTTGTGAGTTTGTGCAGAGGTTGTAGGGTGTAATATCTAGATCTACTGAACTGATTTTGAAAATTCTTTTACCAATAGAATGCTACAGTGTTCCCGAGGATCATAGGGTACTACTCATCCCGGAATTCTCACGGGAACTCCTCAATTAACGGGGCTGAAACCACGGGGCACAGCTAGTAATATAATGATGACACGACTGTCGGTGTGTGACACTCACGATCTCCTTCCTCTTGGGCGGCTCCTGCGGCGGGGGCGAGGTGGGCGGCATGCTCTTGGCGTTGGCGTCCAGCTCCAGGAATATGGAGCGGGACTTCTTGCCGATACCTGTCACCGACACAACCGACAACGTTAACGCTTGAAACCGACCGAAAAGTATCATGGAGGAAAGAATGGTCTTCAAAACGACGTCGATATCCGTTAGTTACCGGATATCCGTTTCATCTCCAATGTATACGGACCCTCCAGCTACCGGATATCGGTTTCACCTCCAGTGTATACGGACCATCGAGTTACCGGATATCCGCTAGTTACCGGATATCCGTTTCATCTCCAGTGTATACGGAGCCCCGAGTTACTGAATATTCGTTAGTTACCGGATATCCGTTCCACCCACAGTGGATACGGTGTCCGAGTTACCGGATATCCGTTGGTTGCCGGATATCCGTTAGTTGCTGGATAGCCGTTAATTAGCGGATATCCGTTTCATCTCCCGTGTGTATACGGACCCTCGAGCTACCGGATATCCGTTTCATCGCCAGTGCATACGGACCCTCGTTGAAGAGCGCGCGGTCGTCGATGTCCCGGCTGCGCGGCGGCTGGTTCTCGTCCTGGAACGCGCTGCCGCTCTCGAAGCGCTGCTTGAGGGCGCGCGCCCGCTCGCCGTCCAGCTCCAGCTCGAGGGCGATCTTGTCCGACGACGTCACGCCTGGTGGAGCAGGACAACAATAACAGTGACACATAGTGACACACACACACACACATGCGCACAGTTTTTTTGATGGGCATGTGGACTAATTTTTATTTTTTTAGTCCGTCTTGTAGATTATTAAAAAATAATGAACACGTATTTTTTCTTTCTTTACGTAATCAAAAAATAACGGAGATATATTGAGTTGAAATTTCGCGTGACGTCACTATTCTGACAGTTTGTTGGCGGTTTTAGCGGTTAGTGACGTCACGACCCTAAACTTTAATGCGCTTTATCTCTGTATATTTTAATTTATTTAAAAAGCAAAAAATTCGTGTCAATTGTTTTTTCATTTTCTAACTGACGGACTAATTAGAATTTTGATTATCAAAAATAGTCCATATCCTCATTATTCAAAACTAGCTGTGCCCCGCGGTTTTACTCGCGGTAATTTCGGATTTCCCAAGGGAGAATTCCGGGATAAAAAGTATCCTATGTCCTTCTCTGTACCCCTGACAACGTGCATGCCAAATTTCATCCAAATCCGTTCAGCCGTTTTTGCGTGATTGAGGAACAAACATCCACACTTTCACACTTATAATATTAATAGGATTATTAAGTTCGTTTCTTTGTTTTACTGTATATATTTTTTTTTCCTTTTAGTTGATGTCTGTATTTGATAATACTAATAGTCTGTTGTTGTGAACAGCATGAGCCCTCTCTACTTCACAGGGGAGTGAGTGATAAAAACCAGCGCTACTGGGGACGCAGGTCACGAGCAGCTGACGCTAAATCATTTCTGATTGCCTATAATGACTGAATGAGACTGTTAAAAAGCTATACCTATATACATTTTTTCTTTAAGAAAATAAATAATATCATATTATGTTTTTTTATAAATAAAGCTTCTACCTTGTTCGCTTTGCAACACAGACTGCTCGTACATTTCCTTGATTTTGGCTTGCTTGCCCTGAAACAATGGAATTTTATATAAACAAATCTTAATTTTATACAGCAAACCAATCCCACCCCCACCAAATATTAACAATTTTTAAACCCTACTCAACTCATTCACTGGTCACTACACAACCTATATGACACTGCCTATAACGCTCCTTCACTGCCCTTCAAACCTTTCCAGTACCCTGCAAACTCCTCCACTGCCCTCACTCCACCACTGCCCTCACTCCTCCACTACCCTCACGCTTCCTCTATCCACACTCTTCCACTACCTCTAGCTCACTCCTCCACTACCCACACTCCCCCACTACCCTCACTCCCCCACACCGCCCCCGCCTCACCATGAACAGCCGGCTGCGTATGTTCTGTATCTCCTGCTTGCGCTCGCGGTGGCGCTCGGCGGCGCCGTGCTGGGCCGTCTCGAACTTGCCGACGATCTCGCTCATGTTGCAGAAGGGCACCGGCTGCTCGCGGGCCGCGGTGTGCTTGTACGACTTCCTGAGCTCGGAGTCTTCGTCTGTCGGTTTGAGAGAGAGAGTGAGAAAAAAACCAGTCAGTCAACATTTAAATATAGTGAATGAAATTAAATTGGGTATTCTCCAAGGGTGTGAAAATCAAAATTCTAATTAGTCCGTCAGTTGAAAATAAAAAAATTACAGACAAGTATTTTTGGCTTTTTCAAATTAATGACAATAAACATAGATAAAGCGCATTAAAGTTTAGGTTGGGGGGCTCGTGACGTCAATATTAAGTTAATAGCCCCGCACAAACTGCACCGGGTTGTGACGTCACGCGAAATTTCAACTACATAAATGTATCGCCGTTATTTTTTGATTACGTAAAAAAAGAAAAAATACGTATCCAATATTTTTTACTAACCTACACGATGGACTAAAAAAAATTTGTTTAGAAGCCAATTAATTGCATTCGTTATACAACGGTGAAGCATAGATATGTAAATAATAAGAAAAACAAAAAGTACAAACAGCGTACACATTGATAGAGGTATACTAAATTGTTATTTCTTCACTACATACTTAATTATTTAGTTTCTGTATCAAAAGTTGGTATAAACAAAAATTAATCTTATTTGTGATCACACGGGAAAATAATCTTCTTACCTAAAAAATATTTCACGTTTCAAAATAAAAACCAACGTATTCAAACCTACACCTTTTTAAAATCTGTTATTTAACTAAAACTTTTTTTCCTCAACAAGTAAAGTTGACTGATTTGATACCTTCATCTTCCGGCTCGCTGGAGCTCGCCTCCACGGGGACTCCGTTGAGGTACTCGTCGGGCACACCGACGTCCATGCCCTTGGCTTTGAACCTAATTTAAAAAAAAAACAACGCAAAGTTAGTCTATACTACAAA
This sequence comes from Zygaena filipendulae, assembly GCA_907165275.2. Lineage (NCBI taxonomy): Eukaryota > Metazoa > Arthropoda > Insecta > Lepidoptera > Zygaenidae > Zygaena > Zygaena filipendulae. The sequence continues at coordinate 6,876,424 of OU015674.1, forward strand.
CAGAACTGATAAAGGGTGTCTCAATAAGAGTGCACTTTTTCATTTTAAAATAAAAACAAGTATTCTATGTCAGAGTTGTGAAATTTTTATTGTATTGTAAAGAAGACATGTTCGGATTAAGTATGGAATAAAATATCCGGCAAATGACCCTCACGGCTCCGATGACAGGCCATTACTCTTTTTACAGCTGTCAAATTTCAGAGTTGCCACTTGCATGAACAAAAAAAAATTCCAATTTTAAAAAGTGTACTCTTACTGAGACACCCTTTAGAAGGGGTACCGACTCATTTTCTTATGAAAACTGTGCCAACCACGTGTATAACAAAAGTTAGCAAATTCTTCCCTCAGCCAAGTTGACAATCTTCAACTTGTCTGTTTGTTTATTATTCTTGTGTGTTGGACAGAAATAAATGTTATTATATTCTATTCTTATCGCTGTAGAAAACTTGGCTAAGGGGGCAGGCATAGGTTTGAAATAAAATAACAACAAGAAAACACGCTGACACTGTTGACAATAACCGAAAAATTTGGCTTCAAAAATTCTGTTACATCTATCTATATATAGGTACGTAGTCAATTACACATTTTACATTTTTTTAATCTATCTAGTTTATAATAGGGATGTGGACTACTTTTAAAAATCAAAATTGTAATTAGTCCGTCAGTTAGAAAATAAAAAAACAATAGACACGTATTTTTTGCTTTTTTAAATAAATTAAAATATACAGAGATAAAGCGCATTAAAGTTTAGGGTGAGGGGGTCGTGACGTCACTAACCGCTAAAACCGCCATACAAACTGTCCGAATAGCGACGTCACGCGAAATTTCAACTCAATATATCGCCGTTATTTTTTGATTACGTAAAAAAAGAAAAAATACGTGTCCAATATTTTTTAATAATCTACAAGACGGACTAAAAAATAAAAAATAGTCCACATGCCCATTATATGGTTACACCACTTTTCAAAGCGATCACTAGTTTAGCACTTAACCTATCATTTAAATGCAAAAACAGCAACACCTGTTCATAATGATAAAAAATGTCGGCGACTTAAAAGAAAAACTTCATAAGATTTCGCTTTCATCACCGACCGGTATGAAGTAAAAAAAAACTGTTTACACGATTTTTTGCTTCGAATGTCTTGCCAAAGGTTAAAGTCAAATGGAAAAATAAAGAAACTCCAAAACTAAACACAACGTCCATAAGTCAAGTGCTTTCACAGAATAAAATGGTAACTAGCTTTTAAAAAAAAATACAAGAATAACTTTCGTACTTGATAAAAACGAATGGAACCCTTACCCCTTTAAAATAAGGTTGTCTATATCAGAACTGACGGCAAAAGATAAAGTTGTATTAACTCATTACTGAAAAAAGTTGCCTGTAATAAAATTTACGTTAGTAACTTGATATAAGTGAGATTTGTTAAGACGATATAGTACATTGCGCAGTCGGTATGAAACTTCATCATCAGTTAGTAAAATAATGGGTGTTAGCAAGCGATGTATGTAAAATCATTACGTTATAATAGACTATAGATCAAAGGTTTGTAGTATGGTAAAGGTGCATATTCTCAAGCGAAACAAAAATAGAACTTTTTGTATTTTAACGAAGCGTATGTATGATGCTTTGGTATAGCGCAAAAAGCCGTAACGGAAGGACTGTGTAAACTGGAGCTTTCTGTGTAGTTTTGTTTTTAAAATCTTTACTTAAAATTAAGTCATCATTAAAATGAGTCGGCCGTTTGTGTAATCCCTACTAATATTATAAATGATAAAGTTCTGTCTGTCTGTCTGTCTGATACGCTTTCACGCCTTAACGGCTCAACCGACCATCATGAAGTTTTGCATACCTGTTGTCAGGGGTACATAGAAGGCCCTAGGTTACTTTTTATCCCGGAATTCCCACGGGAACTCCGAAATTAACGCGGGTGAAACCGCGGGGACAGCTAGTAATTACTATTTATGTAACATAATCTCAACTAATATTATAAAAAATGCCAATGTGAGTTTGTTTGTTACGCTTTCACGCCTCAACTACACAACCGATCAATGATCATCGTGCAATTTTGCATAGGTTGCACACATTGGCAGGGGTATAGAAAAGGACATAGGGTACTTTTCAGCTCAGAATTCCCGCGGGAACTCCGAAATAAACGTGGATGAAAACGCACAGAAAAACTAGTAAGCGTGTAAAGCAACTGACTTGGCAATTTTGGACAACAACGCGGTGCTCTTCTCCCTCGGCGCCCGGGGCTCCTGGTGTAGCTCCGGCTCCTCATTCTTGGCCTTCTTCTCGAAGACCTCGAACCTGGACTTGACGTCCAGCTGCGAGAGCTCCTCCAAGCCCAGGTCGGGCTTGTCTGATGCTGTTGCGAGTGTATAACGGGTCGCAAAATTATTAATACACCATATGTATTTAAAAAGAAAAAGAAAAGACTGTCAATCTCTGTGTCAATCTTTTGCTACGGAACCGAAAAATATATTTAGATTGAACTTTGGACTTAATTGAAGGACTAAATTAAAGGAAAATCAAAATAACATCAGTCATTATAAAACTTCTCTGTGTCAGGTCCACAACTTGACCTTTGGTATAGTGGTTTTTTTTTTTTTTTTTTTTTTTTAATTTTCTTGTCCCTCTGATATTTGTCAGAGACATTTTTTATCTTACTTTTCTTTCTTTAATTTAGTTTTTAATCCTTTTCATTCACTCACACATTCACTCCTAACTCCTATACTTTCATCATTTTTGTCACTAGCAATCAAATTCACACTATACACACATTCTTCACTCCCAAAACTTGTCAATCACTTCCTATTTAACTTTCATTTTCCCACTTCTAATTTACCGTTATTTATTAAATTCTTCTTCGGACCCGCTATCCTTTCCAGTCATCCTATTGCTTTCCCCACTTTCCAAACTACGCCCTTCCTCTTATTTATTTACTATATATGCCTATTATTTATTTATTTCTGTCCCTTAATTACCCTTTTAATTTCATTTATCCTAAAATATTTTGTTTGCTAGCCTATATATACTCAAATATATATTTTAGCAAACCTTACTTTTTCTTGTTTTTATTCATTACTTTTTTAACTATTACTTTACAGAATTCCAAAAATATGTCTCTATCCTTTTTACTTTTTACGATTTCGGCCAAATTTGTTACACTTACTTTCCTTTCTAATTGAATTTCCAAATCTAATCTTTCCCTACCGTACATTGGGCATTCTACCAAGACATGTAGTACGCTCTCTGTCTTTTCGGGATCACAGGAGCACGATGGGTTCTCCTTGCATTTGAATCGATGCAAATACTCGGAGAACCCACCATGCCCCGTTAATGCCTGAGTAATCAATGGGCCCATTCGAATTTTCCGCACCGTGCTATACGCTTCGACTGCGTCCGGAAAGAAAGTTTTGGTTACGCAAGCAGTCAGACCCTCCTTGTAGCGTCCGTTCCATTCATCAAGCGAGTCCAATCGGATTTGTCGCTTGATGAATGAAACAGGACATAAGTCGTACCTTGGTTTGACTTTAAGGTTTAGAGCAGCGTCCTTTGCGAGCTCGTCGGCCCTTTCATTTCCCTCCCATCCAACATGTGCCTTAATCCAAAATAGCTTAATTTTGCTCCCTTTTTCTTCTAATTTAACAATATTTTTATTTATTTCAGCTACAAGTGGATGGAGGGGAAACCCACCAACGACCGCTTCGAGAGCAGACCGCGAGTCGCAAAAGACGCTGGTCTTCCTGGCCGTGCTCTGCAGCGCGCGCTCCGTGGCTCCGAGCAATGCCAGCAGTTCGGCCTGGTAGACGGTGCAGAAATTTTCCAACTTCATCTTTTTTGTTTTTATTTCCCTCCCGTTTTTCCAAATTGTCAATGCTGCCCCAACTTTTCCTTCAATTTTGCTGCCGTCCGTAAAAATCATCTCCTCTTCACTTCCGCACCGCTCCATTTCTGCACCGTCCACCACGCACTCGAACTCCAGCTTCTTTTGCTCGGAGGGATGCTGCAAGCTTGTGAAGGCCATCGGGCTCTCCACTTCCCGATCTCCTACCACTCGCCGTGAATACCCCTTCTTTGTTTCAAACAGAGACGCCGCCTCGCGGACCCTTATATCAAGGGGGAGTATTCCGGCGAGTAGCAGGGCCGAGTTCAGTGAGACCGTTCGATAGGCCTTCACAAGCTTCTGCGCGAACCCGCGCTGCACAACGTCCAACTGCTTGCGCACCCCGATCTTCGCTGCAGCAGGCGCCCATGCGCTCGCTGCATAGAGGATTGTGGGTTCGACCACTGCCGTATATATGGTCTTGATTATCTCGGGTTCCAACCCCCATTGCACCTTTGCGGCTCTCGACAGTTGACGATAGAAACCCAATGCTTTTCGACACACATTGACAACATGTGTGCCGAATGTGAGTCGATCGTCAACTGCCAGGCCGAGTATCTTAATCTCGCGACACAGGTCAATGCTCTCCCCGCCCATGTTCAGGAGTGGTGAGTCGTACTTTAATTTATTGGTAATCACCATAGCCTTGGTTTTATGTGGCGCAAAGTTGAGTTTATTTCGGACTCCCCACTCCCGGACACGCGCGAGGGTCGCATTGGCCCGTGCTTGCACTTGCAGTGCCGTATCACCCGAGAAAATCAAGACCACATCGTCAGCGAAAGCCTGGCAGTAGTCTCCCCCACTATCCAGGTCTTTCAATAGGGGGTCCAGCAACAAATTCCAGAACGTTGGGCCCCCTATTGAACCCTGTACGCAGCCCTTTGTGGTGGCCCTGACACACTCTGCTCCGGCGTATCTGACCCGCACCTTCCTGTCGGATAGTGGTTAGAAGCTATCTGTCGCGGGTTCGATTTCAGGGTTCAGGGTAAACATTTACGTGACGTACTGATACGGTGCTTAAAAAATAGCAAAGAAGTTTCGCGTTAAGAAATTAAATCGACAATGTGTCTTATGGCATGGATGGAGTATAAAACAATTAATCTAAGTATACCACTGATATTTTAAAGAGAAAAGATTTGATTTTCGTTTGTTACGATTTAACCCAAAAACTACTGGACCGATTTCAAAAATTCTTTCACCATTAGAAAGCCACATTATCCCTGAGAGTATAGTATTATATTATCTGTGCCCCGAGTGACATAGGCAATATTGTAATCCGGAATTCCCGCGGAAACTCCGAAATTATCGCGCGGGACAGCTAGTAGGTAAATAATAATTTCGTAATCTTTTTTTATCAGCTTTCATCACCAGCAGCTGTGTAATGCTTTTGCAACTAACTACTAACTACTATTAAGGCTTATATGGTTAAAAGTACGGTACCTCTGACCACGTCTGGAGGGAGTTCCACGGGACTGCTCTCGCATATGATCATCTTGTGCCTGTTGACCGCGTCTGCGAAACAAACAATAATCGAATAGGCTTTTGTCAACCAAATTTTAATTTTTAGTCCGTCTTGTAGATCAATAAAATATATTGAACACGTTTTTTTTTTCCTTTTTTTACGTAATCATAAAATAATGGAGTGAAATGTCGCGTGACGTCACGCTGCGCTACAGTTTATAGCACGTTATGACGTCAAGAGCCCCCACTTCTAAACTCTAATTCGTTTTATCTCAGTATATTTTCAATAGTTTGAAAAAGGCAAAAAATATACGGATCTATTATTTTTTATTGATCTACAAGACCCCGGAAACAAGCCTACTGAAAGACCGGCGTGGTTCGTCTGTTCACACATAACTCCCTAGTTTTTGAATCGATTTTGATGATTCTTTTTTCTATTAAAATTATAAACTTAGTTAAATGCGAAAGTAACTCTGTCTGTCTGTAACACTTTCACGCATTGATGACTCAATCGATCATCATGAAATTTTGCATACACGTTGTCAGGGGTAGAGAGAAGGACACAGGGTACTTTTATCCCGGAACCTCCGCGGGAACTCCGAAACTATAACGTCGGTGAAATTTTATGAAGTTTTGCATACACGTGTTGTCAGGGGTACAGAAAAGAACATAATATGGTACTTTTATCCCAGAATTCCCAGAACCCCGAAATTAACGCGGGTGAAACCGCGGGGAACAGTTAGTTTATAATAATGAAAAATTTAAATAACAATAAAAACATTGTAGGATACTAATTCCTCACTACGCATATGATTTTCCTGCTTCTTGTTTTTAAATTTAAATGAATGAGCAATTGAACGACCTTATAATAAAATATACATTATAAACAACAAGTACAAAACCGCTCCAAATCACAGGAACTTCCAAACACAAATCACTTAGGTCTTTATTTTTTACACGAGTTTCCCTATGGCGAAACCAGCTGAAGCCGGCGGGTTTTCGCGGGTAAATTTTGACATTAAATTAAAATTTGAGATTCACATCGCTCATTCTACTCTGTTAGTACAGTAGTGGTCCAGTCCAAAGTCCAAAGTTCAAAAAGTCAAAATAAGAATACTTATAGTAGATACCCACGCGTTAATTTCGGAGATCCCGCGGCAATTCTGGGATAAAAAGTACCTTAGGTCCTTTTCTGTACTCCTGACGTGTATGCAAAATTTCATAGTGTTCGGTTGAGCCATTAAGGCATGAAATCATAACAAACAAATCGACGACCCGAGTAGGTCACCATGCCTACCCGCTAATCCAGAGGTTCCGGGTTCGATTCCCGGTGGGGGCAGACTTTGTGGGATGAACACAGGATTCCATTTTCCAGTCTGGGCGTGTATATATATATATCTATAGTATAATATATATGTAATAATATGTGTAGTATATACCACGTTTGCTTGGTTTCCACGATACAAGCTTATAGCTTAGTGTGGGATCAGATCTATGTTTTGTGAAGTGGATTATTATTATTAAGTTCATTTTCGCGTTTATAATAGTAAGGATGCTCCGTATCCCGTACATTTAGCAGCAGAAATATATCACATTGTATCTTATGGCAATGGTGATAAAGTTCAAATCTCACCGTCGGTGTCGTCGGCTCCGTCCACCGGTTTGGGCTCGAACAGCTGTTTGAAATGCGGCTTGCAGTACAGCGACGTGTGGTCACTCTCGTACGTCTCCACTCTGCGTACGAACAAACAACAACTTGTTTTATATACTAGTATTAATACACCGGCGTTAATTTGACAATTTTTTTTTTAGTCCGTCTTGTATATTAATAAAAAATATTGAACACGTATTATTGATTTTTTACGTAATCAAAAAATAACGGCGGTACATTTCGCGTGACGTCACGTGACGGACAGTTTGTATGGTGGCTTATTGCGGTTAGTGACGTCACGAGCCCCCACCCTAACTTTAATGCGCTTTATCTCTGTATATTTTAATTTATTTGAATAAGCAAAAAATTCGTGTCTATTTTTTTTTATTTTCTAACTGACGGTCTAATTAGAATTTTGATTTTCAAAAGTAGTCCACATCCCCATTAGCATGCATTTCAACCCGCCTTCCCCGTACCGCTTACCTGAGACTTTTGTCTGAAATGTTTGGATGCAGAAGTACATACATTAGGCGTCTATTGGGCTGTATGGTCACTGAGCTATCAGTCAGGGCCTCATCTAATAATAATTGGTCAAATCATGAATTATCGAATGTCACCATATTTTGTCTTTGACTTGGTCGCCAGTACAAACCTAGCCTAACCAAGAGCCAACAACCTAACTTAAGTCTTAACCAAACCAACTGCCTAAAGTCAAAAAGTACTTTTAACGCAACACTACCTAGGTGTTCATGATGATGGCCGGCCACATCATGAATTGACCAATTCTTATACGAGGTCACGACCACAGGTCATAGGTCGACACATCCATAGTGACTTACGTGAGCTGTTTGTTGCACTGGACGCAGCGGAAGCACTCCCTGTGCCAGGCTCGCTTCTCGGCTTTGACCCGCTCCATGGCGTACACGGGCCGCTGGCACCGCTCGCACAGCGGGTTGGAATCGCCCTCCGCCGCCGCCTTCATCTTCTTGTATAGCTTCTCTGAACTTTTGGACTGTGGACAAAGGAATACAGTCCAAAGAATTTATCGGATCGATTCGCCCACTCATCATGATCAATGGGATAAATGTGCGAACGTGAGTTTGTTTGTTGCGCTTTCACGCCTTAATCACTCAACCGATCGTCATAAAACTTTGCGTAAACGTCGTCAGTGGTACAGAGAAGGACATAGGATACTTTTCACCCGGGATTTCCGCGGGAACTTCAGAATTGCCGCGGGTTGCACGCAGTTGATCCCCACATATTTCATCTTAATGTGAAAAAAAAATAATCACTTTCACCCGACTCCGTTGGTAATTTTCAACAATCCCGGGAATTATATTAACAATTTATGCATTTATGATATTAACCGTAACAGATAGATACGTAATTACTAATAATTATTTATGTATTTCGCAGTTGAACGTGACGTCTGTCTGTATCTGAATCACACGCACATTTGAATAAGCTGAATCGTTGGCCCGATTCACCTACTATGGATGCTGTCTATATGCTGTGGAGGTATTCGACTATTTCCTTGTTTATTATCCTTATAATGCTTGTTAATAAATAATAATAGTAGAAGACAACCCCGCTTCAGGGAAGTATTTCTTCACTTGCTGTCCCCAGCGTTAACTTTGGAGTTTCCGCCGGAGTTCCGGGATAAAAAGTACCCTATGTATGTCCTTCTCTATACCCCTGACAACGTGTATGCAAAATTTCATGATGATCGGTTGAGTAGTTGAGGCGTAAAAGCGTAACAAATAAACCAACAAACAAACTAATAAAGTCACATTTGCATTTATATTAATTTTGCTATCGCATTTTATTATTTAAATTAGTTAAAATAATACGAATGTGAGATTTTGTTTGTTACGCATTCACGCCTAAATTACTCAAGCGATCGTCATAGAATTGCGCATACACGCCTTTCATCCAGATAAACGTTCTGTTCTTGAGGGATATAAAATTCAATATCATAACTCATAGGTAATCAGCTAAAAAAAAATTACAAAGTTTGGATGAAGGAGGTAACCTCTGGAGCTACTAAATCGATTTTAAAAGTTCTTCCAATTAAGAAGCTACAGTAACCCTTAATGACATATGATGGGATAAATGCGATTTGAAATTTCAACTCAACGTGTAAGTGAATCAAGTTTCAACTCACCACCGACACCGTACCCTCGTCCTTCCGTCGTGTGGACTTGCTTTTTTTCTTCACCTGCCTCGTCTCTGTCACCTGGACCTCTTGGTAGCTCCTCTGCACCCTCGTCTCGTTTTGGATCAGCGTTTGTGACGCCTCCATGGTCGCTGTAGCGGTAGCCATTGCCATAGTTTAGGTATCTGGCAAGAAAGTTTTTTTTTTATTTAAAAATTTCTCCTTTTTCGCAGTTTTTTTTCCAGACATCAATCATCTGCCAATCTGTCTTATCTAATATTTATTCACCACAGTTGATGAACTAGTCTTTATTACGATTGCTTATAGTGGAAATCTGGTGGAAATATTGATTTAAGTAATTAAAATAAATGTATAAAAATTACCAAACATAACTAAAATTAATAACAAGCGTTTAAGAAACAAAAAACAAGAGAGTTCAAAATAAACAAAATTATTTCAACTCCAGAGCTTCTAAGGATTCTAATCCTTAGACTCTTCGACAGTCGAATGTGTACTGGTTCATAAAATATCACTTATTTGAACACACGGAAAGTGACTTGTGACTTGTGAGTGTGCCAGTAATTTTTGATGTTTATTTTATTTTTTATTCATTGAATCATCGACTACAAGATTGTATCATTCGTAATTTCCTTGCTAGGTAGATACAAAAGTGACGTTTGCAAGTAGTGTGGGATGAAAGCTAGAACAAGAAGTGGGAAGAAAGATGAAGTCTGGTGAGATCATAGAGAAAGGTTCATATTACGCCCCAGTTCGAATGCTATTCCTAAATAAAAAAGAATTGCTGACATCCCAAATCTGTTTTCTATAATATTCTATACTAGCTGTTCCCCGCGGTTTCATCCGCGTGAATTTCGGAGATCCCGTGGGAATTCCGGGATAAGAGTATACCCTATTCCCTTCTTTGTATCCCTGACAAAGTTTAGTATGCAAAATTTAATTCAGTTTCACACGCGTTAATTTCGGACTTTTGTACTTTTCTTTTTCTTTGACAACGTGTACGCAAAATTTCATGATTACGTTAGGGCGTGAAAGCGTAACAAGCAAACAAACAAACTCACTTTCGCATTTACACACACGTAATATGCATAAGTAATATTATGGTGTTATATAACTGTATGCATATGAAAGTAATACTGCTTAGTTTAGATTACTTTGTATTTAATGTTTTTAGATTTTCGCGTTTTGAGCACATTATATTTTGTTAATTACACGTGACTGGAACGCGATGTTTTTGTTGTATTTTGTTGTACTTTGTATTTTGTTTCGGTGTCGGCACATTGTAGTGTTTTTTTTGTCGTTTTCTGTCTTTTTAGTTTACAAAATATTAATCCATAATAGGAATGTGGACTACTTTTGAAAATCAAAATTCTAATTAGTCCGTCAGTTAGAAAATAAAAAAACAATAGACACGTATTTTTTGCTTTTTTAAATATATTAAAATATACAGAGATAAAGCGCATTAAAGTTTAGGGTGAGGGAGTCAGTCGTGACGTCACTAACCGCTAAAACCGCCATACAAATTGTCAGAATAGTGACGTAACGCGAAATTTCAACTCAATATATCGCCGTTATTTTTTGATTACGTAAAAAATGAAAAAATACGTGTCCAATATTTTTTAATAATCTACAAGACGGACTAAAAAATAAAAATTAGTCAACATGCCCATTGGCACTGGCAGTAAGTTGTGTTCAAATGTACTTACAGTTATTTAGTGTTTAAGTGCTGTGGATTAAAGTAAATAAATAAATTGATAATTGTAAAGAAGGATCCATTCAATTTCGAAATGGTGTTTTGCGTATCGTTAAGTCATTGAATGGCAGTGTGCGTGACGAACAGCTGATTGTGCGACAATCACCCAGACTGACAGACTGAGCTGAGCCCTTTCTATTTGTTTTGTGGACGGGATGATAACAATATCATTTTTGTGTCATATTTGTGTCAGCGTTACAAATATAAAAAAGTACCTACATAATTATGAGAAAGAGGTACACTAAACCGATTTTACAAATTCTTTCACTAATTTCCCTGAGACCTGAGTGACATAGGATACGTCTTAGAGTTCCCTAGGTAGAACCCGAAATTCACGTGAAGAAATGGCTACTAACTATATGATATTTCTGCGACGCAAAGTGTGCTAAATTCCATCCGAATCCGTCCAGCCGTTTATGCGTGATCGAGTAATAAACAAACGAAAGTAATAAAGTTCAATGACCCTAGAAAATATGCAGGTTTAGTCAACATTAGAAATACCTATTTAATCACTTTTGACAACTTTATTGCGCGAATAATAAAATTGAACGACTGATGAACGTGTTAAAATTAAATATCTTTATTGAAAGTGTGGCTCTTTTTGTGGTCAATGAAAATTACAACTTTGAATCCTTTAGGTTGATGGGTCTGAGGCCTATTTCCCGAACTTCCATTCCCTGACCGTCTACTATCCGATTTTATTTTGAACTCACGTTAATTTCGGAGTTCCCGTGGGAATTCCAGGATAAAAGTAGCCTAAGTTACTCCTTATTAAATTAGCTATCTGCGAGTGAAAGCCCCGTCAAAATCGGTCCAACCGTTTCAGTCATTAGCCGGAACAAACAGACATACAGATAAAAATTGTTTTTTTGATGTAATTCCCCTATGTATATAGGGGAATTACATCAAAAAAACAATACAACAACAACTTTCGTATGCATTTAGTGAAAAGCTGATAATTTGAAATAACAAACAGACACGTCTTCAATTTTATTCATTTGTATAGATTTAGTTAAGACGTCAAGATCTTTTTGCCCCTACAAACCCCATTACCCATGCCACTGACAGCACCCGCCCTTCCTAGTTTTTGATGCTGGCTGTACCCACATTGTTTTCGGCGCTGGCCGTACCCATTCGACCGCGGGCCGGCGGCGTCACACGCCGAAAGCCAATTGTCTAAATATATCGCGCGGACGCGTTCCAATTAAATACAACGGCCGGTGGAAACTTGACACTTGTTTTCCCACATTTAAATTTAAAAGCACATTCGACAGGTCGATAGCGTCTACCCGTTGAAACGTCTTCGGACTTCAAATGTGACTACTCTACAGCGAGAAACTGTTGGACAGTTTGGTGGAATGTATGGAAGTATTTACTATTTTTTAAGCCTGAATACATAAGACTGTTTAAGGGTTGAATTATTCTTAAAGAAAACTTATCGATGCCGCAGTTATTTCTAAGTTTCCGTGGGATGAAGAAACGGCGGAGATCATCGGCTCCACATGCACGTTCTCGTGGTTTTCTCGCGTTCTCGCAAGATTCTCGCGTGAATGTGGAGCGGGCATAAGTGTCAGACATGGCGTTCCACAAATCAAGAGGTCCCGGGACTTATTCCCGGTTTGAGTCTGGTAGAAATGGGCTTTATTTTTTTGCAAACAGTACCTGCTGTCGCATTCTGCTACATTACCAACCTTTTTTAATATTTTTTCTTTTGGAATATAATTTTTTTTAAATTTTATTTTTCAAAGAGAGTTGTCAAAAAATAGTGGAGAGAGGATTGTGGAGATCTAAAGATTTAGACGGAAAAAATTGAATCTTTTTTCTTGTAAACCAAATGGCTTAAAAATAGAACTAAGATAAACTTTTATTTGAATTAGCCGATGGCATACTACTACCTTACGTCCGAACCCGACAAGTTAATCCGACGAAATCTTCTTCATAAAATCAGGAAGGTTATGCAAATAAGGCCTTCAACAAAGGATCTAAACGACAACAGATGACCAGGGCCAGCCACACGAGTGCGTTAGCGACGGTGTGGCAACCCCGAGTGCGAAGTGCGAACCCAGAAATCACATTCGCTACACTACGTATTATTTTTACCTTACTGGCTATCGTTTCGGTCGTTCGAATAAAATGAGCCAATCGGCTCGACGGCACAGTGATCCCATGTTATCGGGGTTCATGTCTCCATCTGTTTTATCCGCAGGTTTGTTTACAAAAACACGTCAATCCACACGGATTGACACACGCTAATCACCACAGCTGTGAATTGTGAACCCGTCAAACCCACTGCCCCATTAAGAATTTAACGATTTCTGCGACCCGATTCGTTAAATTTCACAACACTAGCGAAAAATACAATTTCGTTCCCTTTCCGGTTTGGTAAGGGTCTTGTCATATCTACGTCATAATTACATTAATATTATTATAAAGAGAGGATTGAAAACAAAAGTGACTGTTTATGTAACTTTTAGTTTAAATTTTTTGGCTGCAATAGTACATTGTTATCCTAGGGGTGAAAGTAACCGCGAGTAGATACTCGCTACGCTCGGGCGCCAAACCCCGTCTCGGGACTAAATAAGTCTTTCTCCCGAGGGTAACACTGTGCTTTTCATTACGAATGCAAGGAAAGTGAAAATAAAAGTAGGAATTAGCTAAAGAAAAAAATGAGTGAATTTTATTTTACATAAATCAACCATTAGGTGTGCTACTGGCCAGTAAGTATGCCCCCTATGACATAAAAAAAACTTGAGTTTCTGCAGTATCCAGCTGTCAGTTGAAAGCGATTCTCCCTAGGGCTGAAAAGGGTTACTTTCAACCCGCTTCTCAGGCAACTTCAGACCTACTTTCCGAGTATGAGTAATGAAAAATTATTATCAAATGTTAGTATTTACTATTTACCTTATTTTACGTAATCTCCTACATCGATTTTTAAATGGAATATGAAATTCTGTTACTAAATATATACCACAAGTCACAACTATTGTGAAGACTTAAATATGGGGTCTGTACCTTTAGCTGTAATTACGTATAAATAATAAAATACCAAATATACATTAAGTATAGGTTCTTAAATTAGGTAACTCACGGTGCCTTTTTTGGCGAGTAGATTTATTCCTGACCAACATAGGATACCTTTTTGTTCTGCGAGAGTTTCCGAAGGCAGCACAAATTAGTAATTAATAAATAGATAGCAAAATACTATGTATATTTGATTTTGAAGACTCCTGCTGACGTCATTGGGCGTAGTATGATACACACACCTGGTTTGCAAATACCACGGGCATTAGTCACCCTGGAATACTTAACCTCGTAGTCATCACGGACCGATCCCGACTTCAAAAAAGAAAGATTATACCTATTCACCTTCCAATTCACTACATACTCGTATTATAAAACAAAGTCATCCGATGCGTCTGTCTGTTTGTCTCTTCGTAATAAACTCAAAAAATACTGAACGGATTTTCATGCGGTTTTCACCAATAGGTAGAGTGACTCATGAGGCGGCAACTTAAAACTGCAGGGGCAGCTAGTTTTATATCATTTACTTATGGGAAGGTTCCAGTGTACTACTTTTTAACTAGCCATGTATATTCATGGTTATTGCTAACATTACAACATCCTTTAGGATAAATTTTGTTTACAGCAATCGGTTCATGGAATGTGAAGATATTATGATAGAAGAAACAGGGGTCGCGGGAAAAAGCTAGTCGTTAACAATTGGCAAGTGTACCAAGAATTTGCCGAGGTAGTTTACACATCAAAATGTACTTCTGCGATTCATTTTAAACGAGCTTTCCAACAATAACAACTCAATTTTATTTTTCTACTAACTGTTCCCCACGGTTTACTGTACCCGCGATAATTTCGGAGATCCCGTGGGGATTCCAGGGGAAAAGTACCTACCCTATATCGTTTTCTGTACAGATTTTGAATAGGTGCTGTAAGCAAAATTGAATGCAATTTCACTGGTGTTAATTTTGGGGTTCGCACAACAATTCCAGAACAAAAAGTACCCCATGTCCTTTTCTATACCCCTGACAAGGTGTATGCAAATTTTTGCAATGATGAGTTGAGCCGTTAAGGGGTGTAAGGGTAAGAAACAAACTCACTTTCGCATTTATAAAATAGCAAGGTATAACCAATTAACCATACCTAATCTTTAAGATTTTTCATTGTAATTAGTTCGAGAGATTCAGTAAAAGTCATTTGAAAACTCTTTTTTTGTCAAGGTCAATAGATGAGACGTTTGACTAGGTTACACGTGATTTTAACGATAGTTCGGTTGAAGATGTGAACGGACCTAGCCTGGAATGAGAAATTTCAAGTGAGGCTGCCGAAAAACTGTTAGGCAGGTAGGTAGTTGGTGATAGATTTCAAACCTGAAGGTGATAGCTAGCCCGTCGAACACTAGGAAGTGCCCTACCACCATGCTATGGTTTCGTCACGATGTTTTCCTTCGTGGACAGCTCGAGCTCATTGTTGGGATTTGATTTTTGAACACAACCAGGTATCACTGACCCCCTAGCCAAGATGACAACCTATGGTCGTTAACGCATAAAAAACTAAGGGACGGAACGAATATTGTCAAACACTGGGCTTTTGATTTGACATTTCTATGTGACCGCGTGTTCTATACGTTTATAATCGGGTATTCTCCAGGGTATGAAAATCATAATTCTAATTAGTCCGTCAGTTAGAAAATGAAAAAATAATAGACGAGTATTTTTTGCTTTTTAAAATTAATGAAAATAAACATAGATAAAGCGCATTAAAGTTTAGCGTGGGGGACTCGTGACGTCAATATTCAGTATAAGCCCCATACAAACTACACCGTGTTGTGACGTCACGCGAAATTTCAACTCAATGTATCGCCGTTATTTTTTGATGACGTTAAAAATAAGAAAAAATATGTCTGCAAATTTTTTACAAATGTACACGACGGACTAAAAAAATAATTTTTATCAAGTAGCCAATTATAGACTGTCAACTTGGCTAAGAGGGCGGAGTTTTCTTCACTATTATCGAACAATTTGAAAGATTCTTTTTTAAATTTCAGAATACGTTATCACCCCATTTTGAAGAAGAATGAATGAAATCATTCTGACCTGGAGGACGGATCACAGAACTCCTAAACGGACGATAGCAAATCGCAAACAAAGTAACAAGCCCAGCTAGACTCAAAGTGTATTCGAACTGTTTACTCACCTACCTATGTAGATTTATTTGGAATAGAGTGGGTGTTAATTTATTCGCGCAGTGGGCAATGTTAGGTATTCTGAAAGTGTTGGTAATAATCTGTGGAAATTCAGTTTACGACCGATGTTAGGTACCTACCTATACTGTTTCTTTTTTTTATGGACTTTCGCATATTAAGCCAGTTTCAGGTATTATAGATAAATATATAAATATGTTATCATTAAGCATCGTTGTACGGTTTGTAATTGCAAGCCATGGCACTATAGATTGCAAGAAGTTTCTCGGAGCTCTTGGAGGAAACCGAAGAAATCAGCTCGAAATGTCTTGTGTCTTCTTGTGCACATAAAAAACCGTCACAGTGAAAATTATTGTCCAATATAGCACCTTACAACACAACAAAAAAAAATTCTTGATGCTGACTGTACTTACATACCGCAATTTTTTTTATACTTTCGTACTTGTTTTTCATTTTGCCAGTTTCAAGTAATTTTTTTTTCAAGCACACATCCAATGTCTTTGTGTTCGAAGTTCGAACGCAATTTTAAATATAACCAACGCTCTATGGCTCTATTCATAAATAACTTAGTTTATGGAGCACTTATAAAACTGTCAATGCGAATCTCCGAAATAAATGACAGCACCAACAAGTTCGATTCCCGCCCAAAAACTCCCAAACATTCCTACGAGTTGTTTTCATGCGTCATCTTGTGTCATATTATTGCGTAAAGTAGAAGTGGGAATAGTGAGATACGAGAACTTCGTTGGATAAGATGTGACCTAATAACAACTAAAATAGAGAGAGGAATGCTCCGATGGTTCGGATACAATGAAAAAAATATTAAAATGGGATCAAAAAGTCTGAAAGTAGTTAGAGTCATTTGAATATCTCTGATGAAGGATAATACAAAATTATGTACTAAAAAGAAGAAGAGTTTGTTTGTTTGTTTGGTTGAACGCGCTTATCTCCGGAATTACTGGTTCATATTGGAATATTTTTATGTTTCCTTAATTGCGATAACGAATATATATTTTATCAACTTGGCTAAGGGGGCGGGCGTAGCAGCCTATTTCTCTAACCCTTAAACGGAGAACGGTACAGTTACTAAGAAATTGTTGGCGAATGTAAAGAGCAAGTGTGAGTGTGTCATAAAAGTGTTTCGAGGAGGTCGTATACCGATCAAGATATCCTCAGAATAGCGAGCATCGAGAGTAATCGATTCGAATCGATTATTACGACCAACAGAGAATAACGTATACCCGCAACACTTTACGCTTTAAATTCCAATCGGCATGACTCCTGTTTCCGTGAACCGATTGCGAAAGGACAAGCCCATGTTTTGATTTAGAATTTGAGCAAGAAAAATTGAAAACCCCCGACGCAATTACGTGCAGTTATCAATACAATAGGCACGTGACAAACATACAGAGTACAGACATAAATTAATATTAAGTATAATATGAAGAAATTCTTAAAATCCTTGTTTCGGTTTCTGCTAGTGATACCTATGTACATACTTACTGGGATTTTATCTGTATTCAATGCCCCACGTTTTCACCCGGGTCAGGATAAAAAGCAGCATACAACGTGTTAATGAATTAACTGAAAACTAGAAAGTTGTTCAGAATCGACTTCCGAATCGATCGCACCATGTAGGTTATATTTTTTCACCTTTACTAGCCCATGTCTAAATGATTTATAATACAATATTTGGCGCGAACACTGCCCGTAGCAATAAAATCGAATCGGTCATTGACGCGTGGGTGCAGGCGTAGCGCTTGAAATTTCGTAGATAGGTCACCTCGAAACTAATGTTGAATAACTTTTAAACTATAAATTTTTTCGACATAATTTATATTTTAGTCACATTATTGTTTATTTTTTTAAATGGGGTGTATCAGGTTTTTGGTTAATTCATTAACACGTTGTATATTTTATACCACTGACAATGTGTAATGTGTATGCAAAATTTCGTTATGATTGTATGAAAGCGTTTTATTAAACCAATAAATTGAAAAAAAAAGCGTAACCAACTAACATATAAACTTAGAATCGCATTTCTATTAGCAAAGATGCAGGTACATTTTTATTACAATTTTAATATAACTTTAGAGGTCACAGTGCACTGTTCAAAGATATTCAACACAATAATTCAGATATTATGTGCGATGCCGGAATCGTGTAATATACATAGGTACAGCGATGATAATAACTGACAATCCAATTCGCACCTGAGAGCAGTTGGCAGCGATCCTAAGTACTAAATATAACACCGCATAGGTAGGTACCGCATACAAACGTTATATCAATTTAGGAGTTCAACACCCGAAAATCGGGGTAAAATCGCTTGTGGCAACACCGGGCGCACCTGCAGCGATGCGCCGGCGCACTCGGCGCTCGGCTCGATTCGCTAATTTTAGCTGCAAATCTGTTATGTCATAGTGCAGCAGACAATACCTCAGCACCATCTGTTTGGATTGGTGTTTCCTAATTGCTTTAAAAGTTAGTGCTTTATATGCGCTGGAGTCTATTATTTGATTTATTTATTCTTTTTTTTTTCTTTTTATTTCAATTTGCCACATTCGAGGCGACATATTTATCCCAGTGTCAGTTCGAGAAAAAAGTGGACGGTTATAATGCAAAGAATGATTTAAGTTTG
Organism: Zygaena filipendulae; assembly: GCA_907165275.2. Lineage (NCBI taxonomy): Eukaryota > Metazoa > Arthropoda > Insecta > Lepidoptera > Zygaenidae > Zygaena > Zygaena filipendulae. The sequence continues at coordinate 6,895,205 of OU015674.1, forward strand.
TTACGCTACAATATGATCAGTAAACTTTAAAAAGTCATGATCCTTAAGATAAAGATACACTGGAAGCACAAACAGCTCTGTGTACATGAAAAGTTATATAGTAATAGACTAGAAAGTTAATAATAATAATAATAAACAGCAATTAAATGACTTTTGGAGTTTTATAAAAAAAAAATATAAAATTAAAACTCGAACAAGTGTTAATTTTAAACATTTTTCGCGTATTAAGTTACGTTCATTAAAATTTCAACTTTACACACTGCTATGCAAAGTCGAAATAACAATGCACATTGATGTAAATTGTAAACTTATTACAGATACTGTTCAAAGATGGCGGAAGAGCTACGGGACAGCTGGTGGTGATGTATGATAAAACCTCCAGGCATTATCAAGGTCTAGCTAATGAAAGCCTGTTCAAAGGGCATTCCCTTTCGCTTATAATATGTACTTTTCCCCATTTTTCTTTTGCATTCCAAGCCAAGTAGGCCAGCGGTATTTGAGAAAGCAGCGGCCTAATTATAGCGGAACATTAATTTTATAAATGGACTAGTGTGTCGATTTGTTGAGGCATAAGTTGGTACGTATATGTCTATGGTTTAGTTTGTTTGCACACGTGTACAACTGTACCTACACGGTGTACACGTGTTGTGCGTGTGTACGTATTGTAAGGTTGACAGCCAGCTGACAGTAACTGTAAGCTGTCAGTGAATAATTGTCACATGTAGATTCTATATACATAATGTCAACTTTTCTCGGTCTTTACCGTTCTAAAGGTCATTTTGGCGGGCTATGACTTATGCGGTATGAAATTGGTGGGAGGCGGGGTGTCGCTTCTTTACTTGATGGTATTTTGTATTCTTTGCCGCAACGAACGACCACACTTATCCGAGTCCAAAGTCCGTAAAGTGCATTACATCATAGTACGTCAGAGGCGTGAGTAATCAAGAAATTATGTATGGTCAGCAAACAAGTTACAAATTGTTTTTTGTGCGCAGACAAGATAAAATAAAAGTATTTTTTAAAGGTAAACTTTCTGTTTCTTATAGTCCGGTCAATTTAGACCATAAAAGTTGTTATCGTCATAATATGCACACGTTTCCACGCCACCTACGAGGTAGTGTACTTAGCGCGTTTTTATAACTTTTTGAATCGTTATATCTCAGAAACGGTGGCTCGTAAGAAAAAAAGTATTAATACATTTTTTATAGATAATTTTATGATCTACAATTTTTGTCTGAGGTACTTTTATGATAAAACTTACCGTTTTGCTGAAAATCGCGAAACTCATTTTTTTGACCTTTGACCTTGAATAAAATTTTTTCCATACACGGGAATGATGGGGAACTTCTAGACATTGTTTATAATTATGTTTTGAACAATTTCACTGAAATTCAGCTTGTTGGGACTTTATGTAACTTCGAATGTCTAAATTGACCGGACTAATATGGACTTTTGCATAAATGCATTTAGCTAGTTTCAAGCAAAACAAAATAAAGTATACTTATGTATATATTAGGAAATTAGCCTCATGGCAATGTTTGAAATTGCAAGCCATGGTGCTAGTATGCAAAATCTTTCTAGATACACTTGTCATAATTTATCATCTTGCGCATCTTCATATTTTTTTGTCTTATACAGCACTGATGATTATAAAACACAACGAAATCCACTTTAAACAATTTTTTATCGCCTCGAAAATAACCGACGGAACCGCCAGCTCCGATTCCCGCGCCAAAAACTTAAGAGATTAAATTTCTTGTGACACGTTGAGAAATAAATGTAGGTAAGCGATCAACGGAAGTGATGCGTTGGTTTTTAAAGTACGAGTAGAATACCAATTCTAAACCACAATGGATAAAACAAATTTTTAACAAAAAAATTAAAACCGACTTCCAAAAACACAAAACTAATAAAAAGCTAAAAATAACAAAATATCGAATTAATCCAAATGAAAAAAACACGCGTAATATTATTATTGGTTTGTGCTACCACTGATCGGTTTGAATTCGGTGACAAGCCCGCTGGTGTCTGCCCATTTGGGTTGTGCTCACGAAGAGCTGGTGGCGGGAGTCGACTTAGCCCATCTACCCTCCATATTTGGCTTGTCACCGACTTCATACCGATCAGTGGTAGCACAAACCAATAATAATATTACGCGTGTTTTTTTCATTTGGATTAATTCGATATTTTGTTATTTTTAGCTTTTTATTAGTTTTGTGTTTTTGGAAGTCGGTTTTAATTTTTTTGTTAAAAATTTGTTTATTTCTTGCTTTTTAGTGAGTCGTTTTGTAATTTATCTAAGTTACAATAGCCTAATGTCAACTGCTCATAACCTTATACAAAATATTGCTTTTCCCGATGCAGGGACGTTAATTTTTGAGGAGTTCTGCTGGTACACCACCATCAGTTCCACTTCACCATATACAGTGGTGGTCATATAATTAAGAACGATTTATATGTAGACCTTAAATTGAAATTGAAATGTTCATAAAAAAGATTTACCTCCTTGCTGAAAAATAATGAATATACCACTAGCTTCAACGTTTACAAGGCTAACATAATCTGTCATAAAAGCAGGAAATAATATTTAGTTTACCGGTTAATTCGTTGACAATAAAATATTGGTAACATCGCAGCAGCTCGGAGGCTGGACAAATAATTAAGAACGATTATAGTATTGCTTTTTTTTAAATTAATTTTGTGAATAAAATAAAATAAAAATAAAATGAAATTATTTCTTAAAATGCTCTTCATTATTATTTTATAGTGTGTTTATGCCATTATTGGTTTTTAATAGTTTTAAGGTAATTTTTTATCGAAAAAAAGAAATCTAGCGTCTCGGCTACTAGAGAAATAATAATAAAGCTGCGTGGTCATTATCGATCATACTAAAAAATTGCAGATCATTTATCTTGTTCAAAAACGATGGTTTACCAAGCTGTGAAGCATTTTTATACACATCAGACCACTCCGAATATTCCGCGCAAATCTAAAGTTAGAAAAACGTCTCCCAGAAACGTTTAAGAATAGTTCACCTCGCTAAGCGGGGCCAGTTTAAAGGTTCTAATGAGATCAAAAATGAAGTTTTCGATGACAGTCACTGGGGCACTGTTTGAAGGCATTTTGTGGAGGCACAGTTTTTTGACAGAGAAACAAGGAACGTACCCATGTTGACATTACGCCATAGGCAGAGTAGGCTGAGGGCAGACCCGACTAGCGTTTGGAAGGAAGTACCTATGGAATTTGGACATAGTCGCAATAGAATTAGGTACCTACATACTTTTTTCGAATTAAACAAAGATAAAAAAGTATGCTCTGATGGTAAGCAGTAGGTATGTACGCCGACCTGCGAATAAGACATTCGACCCCAAATACACTAAATGGATGGTGGACAATGACAGTGAAAACATAAAAATTTGGGGTTGTTTTTCTAGTTATGACGTAGGACTTACTAGGCTGGTAAAAGGCAACATGGACCAATACTAATACAAACAAATACTCGAAAAATGTATGTTGCCATACGCAAATGATTTTATCTTTCGGTAATAAAGACATTTCAGCATGATAATGATCCAAAACACAGCTTACTCACTCAGACCACTACCATCCACTTCTAAAAACTACCTTGACAGGCAAGTGGTAAAAGTGTTTGATTGGCCACTAAACAGTCTAAGTCTTAATCCAATTGAACATATTTGGTGTCAATAAAAAAAAGATATCAAACAAACGTTCTGGTAAGATAAATAACCTTCAAAACACTTTTTAAATTAAAACCTGTAAGTAGTTAATAACATCCATGATGCGCCGTTGTTATGCAGTTATCTGCAGTTAAGGAAATGGTACAGAATATTAATTTACGCCCCCTTATAACAATTTTTCCTGTTTTATTTTATTGAATAACAGTTGTCAAATTAAATCAATTGAAGCCATACCTAAATTCTTAAATTATCTTAAATATTTTTTTTTTAAATGTTTCGTTCTTAATTATTTGTCCAGCCTCCGAGCTACTGCGATGTTACCAATATTTAATTGTCAACGAATTAACTGGTAAATTAAATATTATTTCCTGTTTTTATTACAGATTTTGTTAGCCTTGTAAACGTTGAAACTAATGGTATATTCATTATTTTCCAGGAAGGAGTGAAATCTTTGTTATGAACATTTTAATTTCAATATGAGGTCTACATATAAATCGTTCTTAATTATATGACCACCACTGTACATTGTAATGAACATAAATTGTTTAGAAACCACATTAAAGTTAACGAATCGGAATCTGTGAAATACCCATTATTTAGTAGTTCCGATGACCATCTGTGGTCTTCATCAATCAGTTCCACTTCTTCAAATTTTGCTTTCCGAAAGCAAATAAACGATTTACTATAAAAAATACAAAAATCGGTATAGGTGTACCTATAATTTTTGAGGAGTTCCCTCGATTACTCCAAGATCCCATCATCAGATCTCGACTTGGTGATAATGGAATCAATTTGGGAGTATCCCTTTTCAAACAAAAAAGCAATTTTCGAAATCGCTCCAATCGGAACCCGTGAAATACGTATTATTGTTGAGTAGTTCCGATGACCATCTGTGGTCTTCATCATCAGTTCCACTTCTTCAAATTTTGCTTTCCAAAAGCAAATGAACGATTTACTATAAAAATACCCAAATCGCTATAGGTGTACCTATAATTTTTGAAGAGTTCCCTCGATTTCTCCAAGATTCCATCATCAGATCCCGACTTGGTTGCAATGGGACCTAATTGGGAGTATACCCTTTCAAACAAAAAAAGAATTTTCGAAATTGGTCCAACCGTTTTCGAGTAATCGGTGAACATACATAAAAAAAAAAAAAAAAAAAAAAAAAAAAAAAAAAAAAAAAAAAACATACATACAATCGAACATAGAACCTCCTCCTTTTTGGAAGTCGGTTAAAAATAGATTACACATTCAAGTTCGTAAATTTATCTATACTCTATAGATACTTTCGGGTGAAACCGCGGGGTGAACAACTAGTGTCAAATTACTGTATTTTCTCAAATTTTTTGCTTTCGGTGTAAAAAAATTGTTACACAAACTGCAGTTTCAAACCCTACTCACAACAAGACTGCTAAAAAAATACTTTTATTGTAATTCGAACTTGGCTAAATGAGCATGTTCGAAAGTTCATAATAAAGAGAACATACAATGCATTGTCTGCTATCTTTAATGTCTTAAAGACCACACACACAAATATGTACCTATGCGTCTTTTGATATTTTACAGCTTTTTTGTGTGAGGGTTAAAGACTCGAAACAGGATGCGATATTGAGTACGTATTCATTTAAAACAATTTTTACGACGCGCGACGGTGTTAAACTATTAGGGGAAAAATAAAAACAATCAAAATGTTTGGACATTATCACATAGCGCCACCTAGTCCCAAACTATGCAGAGCTTGTACTGAGTACTAGACAACTGATATACAACTTTTATGTACTTTAGATGGAAATATCCGATACTAGTCACATTACACTGACGCGGAGAATCGAACCCGCGACACCTGGCGTTCCCAAATCTTCACTTGTCAAAAGGCGATTTGATTGGATTGAGATAAAACCAGCCCGGTGTTATTTCATACAAATGAACTGATTCAAGTAATTTCCCACTAGTAAAGACGGCCGACTCGTACGTAAATTACGTGTTGTGCGTGTGTGCGTATCGTAAGGTTGACAACGAGCTGACAGTAACTGTCAGGTGTCAGTGAATAATTGTCAGTTGTCACGTAGATTCTACATGTGTGAAATTATCCTCGGACTTTACTAAGGTCATTTTCGCGGGGTATGAGGAGGCATGAAATTGGTGGGAGGTGGAGAGTGTCGCTTCTTTATATAATCTCTATTCTTAGGACCAAATCCTAAATTTAGGAACGAAGACGATCCAATCCATTTATAAAATGCTTAGTCCTGAATGACTGATGGATCAACGCACAGCCTAAACTGCTGATCGTAGAGACCTGAAACTTGGAGGGTGTGTTTTTTGTATGACGTAGGCATCCGATAAGAAAGGATTTTTGAAAATTCAACCCCTAAGGGGATGAAAAGGGATTGCATAGTTTGTATGGAACAATTCCGCGAGAACTTCGAAATTATCGCGGGTGTAACCGCGCGTGACAGCTATTATAATAATAATTTTAAATATAATATAACTAGGCACAACGATGGCAGCAATGGTGGTCATCATTTGAGACTGATGCGAGGTCTTCAAATCAACAGGCAGAGGTTTAATTTAGAGATATATAATGGGGATGTGGACTACTTTTGAAAATCAAAATTCTAATTAGTCCGTCAGGTCGTGACGTCACTAACAGCTAAAACTGCCATACAAACGGTCAGAATAGTGACGTCACGCGAAATTTCAGCCCAATATATCGCCGTTATTTTTTGATTACGTAAAAAAAGAAAAAATACGTGTCCAATATTTTTTAATAATCTACAAGACGGACTAAAAAATAAAAATTAGTCAACATGCCCATTATACCGTTCAAAAATAACCATTAAATGTCAAACAAACGCAAAACAGCGTTGCGAATGACGTCAGCGACCACCTCGCGGCGCGCGCGCAGCCGCGAAAGCATTGTTCTCGCCAGTTTTGAAAGTCATTTCGTGTTCCAAATATCTCACTGCACTTTATGTGAAAAAACATTCAGTCGTAAGACTGCATGTCAGATGTGTTCTTAGCTTCACAAGCTTATTTATGCACACACAGCTTTGTATATTTTATTATACTAGCCGCCCCTCGCGATAATTTCGGAATTCCCGCGGGAATTCCAGGATAAACTATACCTATAATTTATAAACCTTCTTCTTTAATCACTCTATGCAAAGCGCATGGAAAATCCATGTAGTAGTTTTTGAGTTCATCGCGAAAAGACAGACGGAGGACTTTTGTTTACAATACTAGCTTCATCCACGATAATTTTGGAATTCCCGTGGGAATTCTAGGATAATCAATTTATTTATTTATTTATTGTTAACACATACGGTACAGGACCAATTACAATGGTTAAGAAATACTAGTAGGCCTTGCATACAACTCCTCACACATCTTCAGACACACAGACAAGAGTTCCATCCACTCATCGGCAAACAAATCAGACCCGGGGTGGGCCCTCAGGAGAGCATTTAGTACGGTCAAGGTGCGACATACTGGCGAGTTGGATCGTGCCAAGAGGGGGATTCGACAAGAGGGGGATGCAAATAGCTCGCATTGTCGGCTTGATCTGTAGCGTCGGAAGTTGTTGGGGACGAACAACCGACCAAAGAGCTCCAGAAGACCAGGACAATCGAAACGATCTCGTAAAACCTTCAACGCGAAGACTAACTGGATAAATCCCCTTCTTACCTCCAATGAATTGAGACCAAGCATCCCCATTAAAAAATTGGATGGGTATAGAAACGGGTAATAACCATATTTCTTTTTATACAAGTACCTAACGAAGGTTTTTTGAATCTTTTCCAGTGCAAGAGAGTAACTAGACTCAAAAGGGACTAGGGAGTAACTAGACTCAATAACAGTTGGACAGAGTTTGACGGGACTCACTGCTACAGCTGCTAGTAATTAATATAATTACATTCGATTAGTAATTAGTGGGTAATTAGGTACTGTTTAGTACAATAACTATAAGGTTAGGCGGTATGGCAGAGTCTAGAAGTCTATGGCGTGGTATATAGATACATAGATAAATCGAATTGTTTATTCAATTGTAATTCAAACAAAGTTGATTGTTGTAATACTCATTTAGGTTGTGTTTACAGACCTATAATTCAATGGGCTGTACGAGCCAATCGAGTCAATTGTTTAACACTGACTGACTTTTGATTCATGAATCATCCGAATTAAATGCATTCATATTGCAATTTTTTGTAGGTCAACTCGTACTAAGTGATACTTGCAGAACTGGCCAGAGAACCGCGTTTTTTTCTGTCGGCGAGTTAAAATATCAATGTATACAATTTTGCTCGTCTTTCTTAAAGCCACACATTCACAGAACGTGCATGTGGAGCCGATGTTCTCCGCCGTTTCTCGTGGTTATCTCGCGTTCTCGCAAGATTCTCGCGTGAATGTGGAGCGGGCATTCTAATAAAAATGAATGTTTGTATATCTGTCCTCTATGCGTTTCGAAACCAGTGGTCCGATTGTGATGAAATTTTGGCGGGTCGTTCTACCTGTGTCCGCAAAGGTTCCCGATCCCAAAACTCACAAGGGTGAAACCGCGGGGCACAGCTATTATATTATTAAAATAAGGTTCTCCGCCGCTCTGTCAACTCTGTCAAACTCAAAGACTAGGACTAGACTGAACGAATTTTCATACGGTTTTCACCAATCAATAGAGTGATTCAAGTGGAAGGTTTAAACGTTTAGTTTATCCTATAATTCTCGCGGGAACTCCGATATTACCACGGGTGAAACCGCCTGGCACAGCAATTACCTATCATAAATAAAGTATTGATAATTAAAAAACAAATTAGCCATATTTTGTGTCTTGTGTCAAATTAAATCCGAATCTAAACATCTGAATAATATGTTTAAAGACGTCACAGGCCATTTTATGGTAGGTGATATCAATCAGTAGGATTGTTTGAGCAAGTAAAAAAAAGATCGAAGACATTTTCAAAGCTTCCAATAAGTCAAACGGTGCATCTTATCAAACCACTAGACAGTTGTTTTATCTTAATTCGTTTTTAAGTGGCATTATTTAACCATCTGTTATTATGCCGATGGGAATGTGTTCCAGATAACTGTGCCTACCTACATTGACAAATTGTAATTCTTTTCGAGACATCACTAAAAGCATCTATGATACGGAATTAGGGCTCGGTACAAAATCACAAAAATATAGAAGCTAATGTGAGTGTGTTTGTTACGCTTTCATACCTAACTATTCAACCGATGATACATCATGTAATTTTTCATACATGTTGACAGGGGGTACAGAAAAGGAGACAGGGTACTTTTTATCCCGGAATTCCCACGGGATCTCCGAAATTAACGCGAGTGGAACCGCAGAGAACAGCTAAAACCTAAAATACTTTGCTCGCTAGCCACCATGGCAGAAACCAAAATCGAATAGGAAAGTGTTTTCAAATCTGAATCTAGTTCAGAGGTTCCCACACTTTTTTGTCATAGACCACTTTAAACATTTTGCTGGATCTGGTGGACCCCCTGCAGCTATTACATTTACTAACTTACTTCCGAAACCCGAAAAAGGTATATGTCTATGGCAATCTGTGTTGTGGCTATTTTTCAATCAACTATGAGTTAAAAGTTTTCGAAAAAAGATGAGAATTTATATTGCTGTGAGTAGATGTCATTTAAGCTAAGTTTCAAGGCCAGTCTAAAAAGCGTCTTCATCCAACAGTTGTGGACCCCCATTTTTTTTCCAAGCAAGCGTAGACCCCTGTCGGGCTCCCGTGGACCCCTGGGGGTCCACCTGGACCACTTTGGGAATCAATGATCTAGTTTATTCTAAACCTGAAACTAATTATTAGTAATTGTGTCTTTGGTACATACTTAACTATGACTTTTGAATTAAAATTTTATGTGTACAAATTAACATAGCAGCGGTGATAACAATCTCTAATGAAAAACCATTTCATAGAGGTTTGGCTTCACAAAACAAAACTAGCAATAAAAAGAAGGAAAGTATAGAAGTACCAACATAATAATATAAGAGAGTGATGGCAGGACTTGACGCGGGCCATATTTCACTGTGACCAACAACATTTCTTACCCATAACGCGCGTCCCAAAAACACATTCCCAAACGGCCTAGATGCCAAGATATTTGAAGTTATTATTCTTTATGCCATAAGAAACGTTGTAAATGTATTTTTTGCAGTAATACTTCTTTGATTATGACGGAAAGACACGGCGGCGGCGTCTTATCTTAGCGAGGCGTGTTATGGTCATCTATACTTATAATAAAACTGTAGTGAGGTCAATTCTGTACATTGAATATATATTCAAAATTAATATTGGAGGATGAATGGTGATCGATACTGATGCCAAAAATGCAATCAATAAATTTTTTGTGTCTGTCTGTCTGTCTGTATGTGCACGCATGGATTAAAAACTACTGAAATGATTTTAACCAAACTTGGTACGATTGTAGTCCATACTCCTGGGCAGGTTATAGGCTATATAACATAACGCTAAGACACATAGGAGCTGAGCAGTGACTATAAATTTGAAGCAAGTCGGATGAAAATACGCTTTCGAGCTCTTATCTCAATCACGCAAAAACGGCTGAACGGATTTGGATGAAATTTGGCATGCACGTTGTCAGGGGTACAGAGAAGGACATAGGGTACTTTTTATCCCGGAATTCCCGCGGGAACTCTGAAATTACCGCGGGTGAAACCGCGGGGCACAGCTAGTAGTGCATAAGGGCCCTGAGCCCTTATTCACTATGACCATAACACGCCGCGTTAAGATAAGACGCCGCAAAAACTGTCTTTCCCTCGTTATCAAAGAAGTTTTACTCAAAAAAAATACATTTACGTTTCTTATGGCATAAAGAATAATAATATCTAATATTTTGGCATCTAGAACGTTTGGAAATGCGTTTTTGGGACGCGCGTTATGGACAAGGAATGTTGTTGGTCATAGTGAATAAGGGTCCTGGTCTGGTAGTCAGGCAATAGTGCATAATAAATACAGAAATGTAACGAATTGGTATTTAATCACCTTATTGGGTCAGATTAGATAAATTATATGGGCATAACTTCTGATAGTAAAAAGTAAGTAACTACCAATAGCCAAAATTTGATCAGAAATTATATGCTTTACCCTGAATGACTGATGGATCAACGCACAGCCTAAGCCACTGATCATATGGACCTGAACCTTGGATGGTGTGGTCTTGGTATGACGTAGGCATATGATAAGAAAAGATTTTTGAAAATTCAACCCCTAAGGAGATGAAAAGGGGTTGCAAAGATTGTATTGTACGATTCCGCGGGAATTTCGAAATTATCGCAGGTGAAACCTTAAAAATTCTTTGCAACAGACATGTCTTATATTGGTATTGTAGAGTTTTAGGTGATTGAAGAAAATGAATAGATATTATTGAGTCAGAAGGGCTCCATGGTACCAAAATATGCCTAAATATTTAACCTGTCTCAATATCTACTAATAAATATGTTTGTTAACTATATTTAACATCTTAACATCAGCAAACAAGGAGGCTCAGTATTCTAGTAGAACACCTGAATATATAATTTCTTTTTAATAATAAGCCTGTCAAAGAGCAGAAGGGATGTTGACAGGGCAACACCAAAGAAACAACTCATCTACAATCACACTCGAACATGCAAGCAAAATTGAAGTTCGTTGTGTGTTTACATGTTTGATTTAAAGTTTTCTGTTACCCTTTGCCCACACTTCCTGCTAGTATGAAGAAGAGCACCGAGGATTGCAGTAAACATGAGTAAGAGATTTTTAAATACCATGGCAAAATTATGGATGTTTGTCTTTTAGACAAACATAAATAATACTAATAATTTCAATGCAAAAGTAACTCTGTCTGACTGGTACGCTTTTTCGCCTTAACGGCTCAACCAATCGTCATGAAAATTTGCATATACGTTGTCAGGTGTACAAAGAAGTTTATAGGGTACTTTTTATCCCGTAATTCCCGCGGGAACTCGGAAATTAACGCAGGTGAATCCGCGGAGAACAGCTAGTCTATAGTAATCTTAAAAGAGATTACTAGTTGGGAGTGTTGACTGGAACGAAATATTTCAATAAATCAATCCTAATAAGACCAATGTTCTCAAATAAGAGTAAGGAAAATATTCAAATTTATGTTTGTGAACTTGAAAGAAAGTCTAAAATAAGATTTGAATAACTAGGTAAGTATTGAGGTCGGTTTTTTTCAACTACAAAATAATGGGCTAAGGTGAAACAATTCCTAATTACCTAGTCAGTAACCCTGACACACTTTAACAACGAAAATGACTACGACTATTTTAAGATTCATCAAAATAAATGTTGTAAAACATTATTCTCTTTTTAACTTATTCGCGCCAAATTGAATTTATTTTTAAACAAACTGAGATCAGCCACGGGATTAAAGAGGCAAAGCGAGCATCTGTATTCCGGAATGCACGATACTTTTTTTATTTTCGCCTCTTTTTATTCTTTTAAAAATAATGCCCTACGTAACAAGCGTTTCCGGGAACGAATGCGAATATTATCAATTAAAACAATAAATATTGAAATTATTTAGTTTCTAAGAGCAATTTGTTGTCTTTAAATATAAAGTTTCAGTCAATAACTTACATTTTCCACTAAATATGAACTACATAAAAAAATATTCCGTTAAAACTTCACGACACACGTTCACTTTCCACACAACTTCAATAACCAATGTGTTATGTCAAATTCAAAATTGTCAATTGTCATACCATTTCCCCATTTCTGAGGCAGTGTTGCTAATGAGAGAATAAGATTCCCTCCTTTTTTTAAATTATACATATTGTTATAATATATTATGCAAAACCTAATTTTGTGAGTTTTATGTTATGTTAAGATTGCAAGAAAAATATTGAATAGAAAAATAATATTCATCAGTGAAATTTTGATTATTTCTTTGGTTCAAGTGTTGCTCGTTTACCAAATGCAATATCCCAAATTAATTCCAGCAGCTGAAAGGTTCACGTTACCTTTCGTAATTATTATTAGCATTGACTAAAAATAGGTCAAATTTCTAAAATGTCCGTCGGCACGTACTGCAAGCCGTTACTACGGTCGTTATCACATTGGCGGATTCACGAAAATCTATTTTTTTATTTTATTTGATGGAAGGACATTCTATATGTATAATAAAATTTCTATGGTTTTGGCTTCTGTTGTGAAGTGTAATACTGTAATATTAATTTGATTTACACTGTCACTACTTGAGTATGTGGTGACACCAATTTTTAACCGACTTCCAAAAAGGAGGAGGTTATGCATTCGATTGTATGTATGTTTTTTTGTTTTATTTTTTTATTTTTTATGTATGTTCACCGATTACTCGAAGACGGTTAAACCGATTTCAAAAATTCTTTTTTAGTTTGAAAGAGTTTACTCCCAATTAGGTCACATTGCCACCAAATCGGGATCTGATGATGGGATCTTGGAGAAATCGAGGGAACTCTTTAAAAATTATGGGCACACCTATAGCGATTTGAGTATTTTTTATAGTAAATCGTTCATTTGCTTTCGAAAAGCAAGATTTGAAGAAGTGGAACTGATGATGAAGACCACAGATGGCCATCAGAACTACTCAAAAAAAATAAGTATTTCATGGGTTTCAGTTGGAGCGATTTGGAAAATTGTTTTTTTGTTTGAAAGGGGATACTTTCGAATTGGTCACATTATCACCAAGTCAGGATCTGAGGATGGGATCTTGGAGAAATCGAGGGAACTCTTCAAAATTTTATAGGCACACCTATGGCGATTTAGGTATTTTTATGGTAAATTGTTTATTTGCTTTCAAAAAGTAAAATTTGAAGAAGTGGAACTGATGATGAAGACCACAGATGGTCAAAGGAACTAGTAAATAATAGGTATTTCACAGATTTGAAGTCGGTGACAAGCCAAATTTGGAGTAGGCAGATTGGCTAAGTCCACTTCCGCCACGAGCTCGTCGTAAAACGTAGTGGTTATATACTCTTTGCTCGTCGTGAGCTGAACAACCCAAGTGGGCAGACGTAAGCGGGCTTGGCACCGAATTCAAATTGAAAAGTGGTAGCACAAACCAATAATAATATTACGTGTATTTTTGGGTGTTGGATTAAATCAGTATTTTGTTATTTTTAGCTTTTTAGTTTTGTGTTTTTGGAAGTCGGTTTTTTATAGTACCTACCTACCTAAATTCTTTGGGCATAGAAATTTGTTTTGAAAAGATCTCGTAACTTTTATTTATTTATATTTGTAGATCGTTTCATTCACGAAGACGCGCCCCACCATTTTCGAGTAGAGCATCTTTAAGTTTAATCTTAAAGTTTTCTCCTGATTGGTTCATTTAATGCATGCAAATGCAAAGCATGACTGATTATTAGCATCAAAGGTGGGGCGCGTCTTCGTGAGTGAAACGATCTATACTACTTGTAAAACTCACATGTAAAGAGTATTTACGTAAGTAATAAGGTATCTAAAGGTTTTAGTCAGTAGTGATTACCTTCTCTCTGGTTTTAGTTGCATAAAACGTAGTGGTTATATACTCTTTGGTTGCATGTATGGCAACCTCGGTGTATGAACCCGACTCGCACTGAGCCGGTTTTTTTAACCGACTTCCAAAAAGGAGGTTTAGCATTCGGCTGTACCTAGGTATGTTTTTCTTTTAACATTAGGAATATTTTTGAGCAAGTACTTTCTTGCGCATATACACTTCTACAGTATACAACTGTTCACAACTACGAGTAGATACATACCATTTTCATTCACCCGTTACTTTCCATACTCTAATTAATTAGTTATAACTTCTTCTATACTTATAATAAAACTGTAGAGAGGTCAAGTCTGTACATTGAATATATATTCCAAATTAATATTGGAGGATGAATAGTGATCGATATTTGATGGTTAAACAAACTTACCTAGTGATGTTTGACCATAATTATACGAGACGTTGCATCCGAAGAGATTTATTAGAGATGTTTTACTATGTAGTCCATTCTTCAATGTACTAGCATCGCACACAATTATTTAGAGCTATAAAGGAGAATCAAAAATAAAAAGATATTCAATTGACTACTGTGTACCCCTCCTCCCCGCCCCACCCGGCGTAGCGCCTGCGTTGCCGCACGCCGCCGTGCCAGCTCATTTTTTCAGAGCACCTATTTCATGGCATGGGGTAACGTTAATACTTATAGATGTATAAGTTTTTAACGAAACCTATGGGCAGGGAGGGTAATAAATCTCTTCGGATGCAACGTCTCGTATAATTATGGTCAAACATCACTAGGTAAGTTTGTTTAACCATCAATTATACTGCGACGTTGCATCCTCGAGATTTATTAGAGATGTTTTACTATGTAGATGTTTAGCGCTCACCATGAAATAGGTAAAAGATAGGGAAAGAAGAACGATGATAAACCAAGTTAAATCAGCGAACACGAGTAGAGAAAAAATATAATTAGACTTGTACGAATCGGGAAGAAAACGCAAAGCTTTTAAGCAGAGGGCGCTGTGTGTTTGTTACCTGTCAAAACACTTTTAAAACAACTGATTATTGGCTTTTTGAATTTCTAAGCACTAGTTTAGCTTTGTTAAGTCTTTAAATTAGTTTCGTGATGTATATGTATGTTCTAGACGTGGTCTCACAATCAGTTTCTTTAAAATGTTTCCTACATAACCTCAAAAAATCTCTTGATTTATTTATCACTCTTTCCTTAATGTTAAACCACTTGGGAATTGGTGTACACCTATTTCCTCACAATCAAAAGCTACAACAGCGTCCCATAATTTAATTAACTAGTGAAAACAACAAAAATTTTTAACAAAAAAATTAAAACCGACTTCCAAAAACACAAAACTAATAAAAAGCTAAAAATAAAAAGCTAAAAATAACAAAATATCGAATTAATCCAAATGACAAAAACACGCGTAATATTATTATTGGTTTGTGCTACCACTAATCGGTTTGAATTCGGTGACAAGCCCGCTGGTGTCTGCCCACTTGGGTTGTGCAGTGTGCTCACGAAGAGCTGGTGGCGGGAGTCGACTTAGCCCATCTACCCTCCATATTTGGCTTGTCACCGACTTCATACCGATCAGTGGTAGCACAAACCAATAATAATATTACGCGTGTTTTTGTCATTTGGATTAATTCGATATTTTGTTATTTTTAGCTTTTTATTTTTAGCTTTTTATTAGTTTTGTGTTTTTGGAAGTCGGTTTTAATTTTTTTTGTTAAAAATTTGTTTATTTCTTGCTTTTTAGTGAGTCGGTTTGTAATTTATCTAAGTTACAATAGCCTAATGTCAACTGCTCGTAACTTTATACAAAATATTGCTTTTCTCGATGCAGGGACGTTAATTTTTGAGGAGTTCTGCTGGTACACCACCATCAGTTCCACTTCACCATATACATTGTGACGAACATAAATTGTTTAGAAACCACATTAAAGTTAACGAATCGGAATCTGTGAAATACCTATTATTTAGTAGTTCCGATGACCATCTGTGGTCTTTATCATCAGTTCCACTTCTTCAAATTTTGCTTTCCAAAAGCAAATAAACGATTTACTATAAAAAATACAAAAATCGCTATAGGTGTACCTATAATTTTTGAAGAGTTCCCTCGATTACTCCAAGATCCCATCATCAGATCTCGACTTGGTGATAATGGAATCAATTTGGGAGTATCCCGTTTCAAACAAAAAAGCAATTTTCGAAATCGCTCCAATCGGAACCCGTGAAATACGTATTATTGTTGAGTAGTTCCGATGACCAGCTGTGGTCTTCATCATCAGTTCCACTTCTTCAAATTTTGCTTTCCAAAAGCAAAAGAAACAATTTACTATAAAAAATACCCAAATCGCTATAGGTGTGCCTATAATTTTTGAAGAGTTCCCTCGATTTCTCCAAGATCCCATCATCAGATCCCGACTTGGTTGCAATGGGACCTAATTGGGAGTATACCCTTTCAAACAAAAAAAGAATTTTTGAAATCGGTCCAACCGTCTTCGAGTAATCGGTGAACATACATAAAAAAAAAAAAAAAAAAAAAACATACATACAATCGAACATAGAACCTCCTCCTTTTTGGAAGTCGGTTAAAAATACACTCAGTTTTTATGTAGATTGACAGATCTTGTGTAACAAACATTTGGCGCCCTCTAGGTTGGAACTAATTGCCAGTTTTCTACCCCATAATTTTACAAAATATTTATATATTTTGTTTATCTTGTATTTATATAAATGTTTATTAATCAGAGTCATTATTGTAAGCTGCTTCTGCAAAGAGTCTATCCTCATTTATGGGATACAGTGGGATAAAGTTAAGGCATTGTGAGTTAAAGCATTGTGAATAGGTCGTTTCGTGGTCAATAATTTTCTGTATTTAGTAAGTTTTTTTTTTTTTTTTTTCATTAGAGGTATTGACTTTCAGTTGGTTAAGCAGATCAAGGACAGCGTCTCTGCACGTTGTGCAGTCGACAACGCAAGTAGAGCTATTCGTTTCTTGGTTAGTTTTTCGAGCGGAAGGCTCTCTTTTGGGTACTAATTTGTTATATTGAAAAATTTAAAGATATAGGTATATCAGCGATAAAGCAATCAATATTATTTCAAGAAGAGGCGTAACCAAGGTTTACTTGGCCGGTTTAGAACTATCATTGTGCCTGATGCTCTATCGGTAGCTTATTTTTTTTTTTTTTTTTTAATTTTCTTAAGCATTTGAAGAGAGAGAAGAGAGGGGAAAAAAATCGTAACGGAAGTACTAGATACTCCAATCTACCATGAGTGCGTTAAAACGTCTGTAGATATGCCGAGATAAATAAAGTGGGCTTTTCTTTGGCTTTGGAAGCAAAGCAAAATTAATATCGATGATCAATTTAAAGACTGAATGAGTCAAGCTCCACTCGGTATCCGACAAAGGTTTTTTAACACCTTAAAGTACATTTACTGTAAGTAAATAAAATATCAGTCAATATACTATGTCAAGACTCCACATCGGCTTCGCGGTTGTTTCCTAAATTTATGTACGACGCGACGTGAAGATCAAAAGAAGTCTTCCCTCGCGTCTCCTGATCTGTCGGAAACTTTGCAAAGCACATTAGACCATAAACCGATGTTCACCGATGCACGATAGGTACACCCCAACCTGTTGGAGAGGCAGCGGAGAATATTTCCAAAGTGTTAACGGTTCTTACGAGATTTGTTTTTTGAATGCCTAATATTTTATTATTAATCCACCATGAAAAAACTTATTCAAGGGAAGTACCTGCCTGGCATGATTTTAAAACTGTTTAAAACTCTCTCCAACAGCTTGGATTGTTTGTCTAATGGCAGTATTTTTCTGTTTGAAAACCAAAAAATATGCTTCTTTTAGGTCTATGGTCGCCATAAGCGGTTTTTAAAACACAAGTATCGTAATAGTCCGTAGGTCTTCCATTTTGAACTGATTTGACTTGATAAACTCGTTAACTCTCGTTAACTCGTTTGAAATTCTTACCAATATTAAAAAAGCGAGAGTGTGTGTTTGCAACTCTTTCACGAAAATACCACTGAATGGATTATAATGAAATTCACATTAACATAGCTTATACATCAGAATAACACACAGGGCACCCTTTATTCCGGAATTCCCGCGAGGTCTGTGAAACCAACGCGGGTGAAACCGCAGGGAACAGCTAGTCTATACTAATATTATAAAGAGGAAAGATTTGATTTTTGGTTTGTTTGTTACGATTTAACTCAAAAACTACTGGACCGATTTCAAAAATTCTTTCACCATTAGAAAGCTACATTATTCTTGAGTAACATAGGCTATATTTTAATCCGGAATTGCCGCGGGAACTCCAAAACCATCACGGTTGAAACCGCGCGGGACAGCTAGTTAAGAATAAAGTGAACTTTTGAGTGTTGAAAAATTGTCAAAACTGCACTGCAATGACTGTATAACTTAGTGGATTAGATATTGCAATATTTAGGTGGTAACTTTTAGTAGAGCTTAAGGTGTTATATTCGGGGACCGTAAACTGGAATACAGTGCGCTCAAAAGGAATTTTAAAGCTCCTTACCTAATTAGGTATATAACAACTACATCTAAAACGACTAAATCATCTATAATTGATTGCCACTCATACTAAAAATATCTAGGTGACCGAGCTTCGCTCGTAGTGCTATCTGTCGTTAAGTAGAAAAAGCAGTACCAAACACTCATTTTTCATTGCCTGAAAACACAGATAAAACAACCCTGCATACTAAATTTCATGAAAATCTTTGGAGTCGCGTTCGAGATTCAGATTATAAGTATAATATGTATCTATACCACAGATTCCATACTAATAATTATTATAAAACTGAAGAGTTTGTTTGTGTGTTTAAACGCGCCAATCTCAGCAACTACTGGTCCCATTTGAAACATTTTTTCAGTGTTAGATAGCCCATTTATCGAGAAAAGCTATACAAATACATAATATGATCCCGCTAAGATCAATAAGAGCGGAGCAGCAATGAAAAATGTTACAAAGAACGGAAAAAATATTCCGTTACGCTACTTGAACGGTTAAAGTTACGCAAAAATCATGTAGTTATGGAATATATTTTGCATCAGTAAAGAATTTTTCTTAAATTAACGCGGTTGAAACCGCGGGGCACAGCTAATGTATATATATATACACGAATTGCTTTTTAGTAGATGTAGACGATATAATCTACCTGCGTGGGATACTACCTCAGTTATTACGGTTTGTATGGTTTGGTCGTTACTGACGTTATACGTTCGTTACGTATAATAATGAATTTTTTGTCTTTTATATAGCAAATCCTGTTTTTCTTCTTATGTAAGGCCGTCTACTAGAAGCCATCCCCAACGTTTAGAGATTTTGTCGGAAATGGCCAAACACTTCTTGGATCACCAAGGGATTTTAGGATTTTTCGAGGTAAGGTATCCTCAATTACCATACTAGTGCTTAAGAACTCATGTAGTGGACTTAAAAACCTCTGAAAGGATCCCAAGAACTCCTACAAAAAGACCTGCTGAGGATGGAAAATGGAGTCTTCCCAAGCGACCTGCACAAATCAAAACTCTTCCTCAACCCAAGGGAGTTCGTACTGAAAACAGATTTAGTGGCTTAGCAAGTGAAGAGAATGTAGGGCCTCAGGCGAAAGCTTATCAAGAAGCGTCAAAACCTAGGCGCAGTAATATCCCACCAATTGTCATGGTAATCGACTCAAACTGGACCCATGGTAGTATGAAAGAGCTCATTGCAAAATACGATAAAAATTTTGTCCTACAGTACCAAGGTAATAAGAGAGTTTCTGTGCTTTGCGGCAGTGCGCAGTCTCATGAATCAATCAAAACTGGATTAATCAAAGAGAACATACCATATCATACCTATTCCCGTAAAGATGAGAAGAACTATAAAGTTGTTATTTATGGACTCCCAACCTACGCTGAGACGGATCTTGTGAGTGAATTAAATACCATGGGTTTTAATAATATTAAAACTACAGTTATGAAAGTAGCTGGTGGAAAGGTCGTTCAGTGCGCACCTATTCTTGTTCAACTTCCATCGGGTTCTGATATACAAAAGTTTAAACAAATCAAGTATCTCTGCAATTGTGTGGTCCAAATACAAAGATATCGTGTGACAACCTCTAGTGGGACGCAATGTTTCCGTTGCCAAGCTTTTGGTCACGCTTCACGCAATTGCAATTTACCCCCCAGGTGTGTGAAATGTACAGGGAGCCACCTTACTCGCGACTGCTCCAAAAACAATCGTGACGAGAAGGCGAAGTGTTGTAATTGTAACATGGACCATCCGGCTAATTTTCGTGATTGTAGTGCGCGAAAATCATATATTGAAAAATTACAACTAAAACGTAATCATTCGAAACCAAGTGTACCGAGCAAAACTTCTGATAATTACAAATCATGGAACATTCCTTCATCTCAGATATTAATCAACAATTCTAAAAAAGATATTGTATCCAATAAAAACCAGCTTAATAATCTGAATAACTGGATTATAGAAGATTGCACACAGGTTACCAATCAAAATTCAAGCAAGGTTACTCCGGTTCTAGGATTTGACAGTGAAACTGAACAAATTATTTGTATTCTTAAGACAATTAATGCAATCAAAGGTGAATTCGCTAAGTGCTCTTCGATCATGGATAAAATTCTGTTAGTTCTTACTAATTTAAGTCAGTATTTTTAGCTCGTCTGAATTACGAATTATCTCATGGAATGCGGACGGTATCCGCAACAAAAGCAGCGAACTATTAGATCTGGTTAGAGAAATAAAGGTCGATGTTGTTGCAGTTTGTGAAACCAGGCTATCACATAGTGTAATTTTCCATCTTCCTAACTTTAAATGCTACAGGCAGGATGGAAATTCACTTGGTAGAGGTCAGGGTGTAGCTATGCTGGTCAGAGCCGATCTTAAACATTCTCCTTTAATAATTCCATCTACCGAGCACATGGAAGCTGTTGGAGTGCGTATTTACCTCAGTGGTACTCTTTATACTCTTATCAGTATTTACCAGTCACCTAATTTACCACTTTCCACGAAAGATATAGATACCTTGTTTTCCCTAGATAGCAAGGTGCTACTAATGGGTGATTTTAACAGTCGTCATGAATTTTGGTATGGAAAAGTAAACAACCGTCATGGCGTTACTCTCTTTAATCATCTGCTAAACCGAGATATAGAACTGCATGCTCCATCTACGCCAACTTTACTCCATTACACAACTGATTGGTCCCCAACATTGCCTGATTTTGTTCTTAGTCGTAATGTGACAGATTTGTCGGAAATACGCACGTTGACAGCCTTATCGTCAAATCACTTACCTATTTATTTTAGTATCAATGTAACTATTGATCGTTTTCCATCTAAAATTTATAACTATAGCAGGGCTGATTGGAAGTGTTATCGCCATTACATAAATCAAAACACCAACTTAACCACTCAAATTTTTGAAAACCAGACTGAGGTTGACCGCGTTGTTCATGATTTATCTAATTGCATCCTGCAAGCAAGAAATCTTGCGATCCCCACTGTCAAGTTTACTAATGCATCACCTTTTCTACCACGCGGAATTAAGAGACTTATTAAGTGTAGAAATAAATTACGAAGATCTGAACAAGTAGAATGTAGTCCTATAAACAGACGTGCGCTCAGAAAACAAATAAATTTTTTACAGAAAAACATTTCCAAACAAATAACTAAATTTAATAGTAAAAATTGGAACGATAAACTTGACAAAGTTGACAATCCCGGGAATCAATTATGGAATCTAGTTAAATCTATCAAACCTAAACAAAGTTATATTCCACCATTAAAGCGTCAGGATGGAGTTATTGTAACCGAAGATCATGACAAATGCGCCACCTTGGCTGATTCCTTCTTGCTTAGTATGAAATTGACTTATAATGATTCCAGTGATGTAGATGGTCTGGTCGCGACGTCTATAGAACAGCTTAACTCCTATAACTGTGAAAATTCAAACTTCTTTACGAAACCCTATTTAATACGTAAACTAATCAGTCGTATAAAATCTAAAAAAGCACCAGGTTATGACGAGATCACGAATCACTTGTTGCGTAACTTACCTCAAAAAGCAATCGTTTTGATCACAAAAATATATAATGCCTGCCTAAGACTTTCCTATTTTCCCAACTCATGGAAGGAGGCCAAAGTAATAGCTATCAAAAAGCCAGGTAAAGATGCTTCCCTTCCAGTTAGCTATCGTCCGATAAGCCTGTTACCCGGCCTAGGTAAACTATTTGAAAAAGTTATACACTCCCACCTACTTAAAGCTTTAAGTGGCTCAATTATCGATGAACAATTCGGATTTAGGGAGAAACATTCGACTATACAACAGTTGGTTAGAGTCGCGGAGCATGCAGCTCATAATTTAAACTTAAAGAACGACACGGGTATGTTCCTTTTAGACCTTGAAAAAGCCTTTGATACGGTATGGCACCATGGATTACTCCATAAGCTAATGTTAAATACACATCTCCAGCTTGTGAAACTCATAAAATCCTACCTGCACAATCGTAGTTTTAAGGTGCATTTAGGCGATGCCCAATCTCCCGCGATAACTATACCTGCTGGCGTTCCACAAGGATCAATACTTGGACCGCTTTTATTCCTCGTATATGTCAACGACATCCCTATCCAACCACGTACGCACCTTGCTTGTTTTGCTGATGATACCGCTGTTTTTACTTCTGATAGAGAACCCCATATTGTAATTGGAAGGCTCCAGCTTGCTATTGAAAAACTTGAAAAATATTTAACAACATGGAAACTAAAGTTGAATGAGACTAAAACTGAAGCTATCATGTTTACTCGACATCGTAGCATACCTATCACATCTTTGATCGTCAGGAACCACAAAATAAAATGGAGTAAGTCCATCAAGTACCTAGGAGTTCACTTCGACACTAAACTCAATTGGTCCAACCATATCACTGCTACGCGTGACAAAAGTCTGAAGGCCTTGCAAGCCATAAATCCGTTGATTAAACGTAATGCTAAACTCACCAGTAACACTAAACTACGTCTATACACAACCCTTATTAGACCCATTTTGACGTATGCTGCACCTGTTTGGAGCAGTACATGTGATTCTAACTACACCAAACTTCAAGTTGTACAAAATAAAGCATTAAAATCTTCTTACAATACACCATTTAAAGCGAATTTAAAATCATTACATGCACGTATAAAATTACTACCTATAAAAAGTTTTATTCTTAGACAAACACGAAAGTTTTACTTGTATAATAATTCTCAACACCAAAATTTCCTGATATCCACAATCGGCATAACAAGATCGCAAAACCTGCCCTATATCGATAAGTATTGCCGATACCGCTTGCCCCATCACTACGTATTGAACTCGGGTGACGAGTGAACGTCATAATTAATGTTTGCACTTTGCACTTGGACATTTACCTACTCATAGTTCGCTGCTGTTGTACTCAACGTGTAGGTAAGTTTTGAACTTACCCGCGCGTTTGTAATTAATTAATCGATAATATTAAATAACGTATTATTATTTGATTTTAAAAATTGTAACTATACTCAAGCTACAATAAGTTAAGTTTATGTAGTATATGTTTTCATCTCTGTTAATTACCAACTCAATATATTATTTACATTGCCAATAGTTCGTAAAAGGCTAGTATGCCTGTCGTATCTTCTTATTTTAAGACAATATAGCTCAGGCTAAGTCACTGGGCTGTATTAAAATTGTAAAATTATGTTTAATAAAGAATTTTTAAAACAAAACAAACAAACAAACAAACTAGTGCTTGCGTCTGGTTGTTCAGTTGCTAGTAGCACTGTCATCTCCTTCTGAGTTATTTCAGGGAGTGAACCTTTCGCTGTTCACTTCGGTTTTCATCTCCGAAGGCCCAATTCTCTTCTATGGAAAGAAATCTCGAACCAGATCGTTCGTGTAAGGGTGCACTTGTTTAATCACCGCGACATGAAGTTGACCTTGGAAGGTACTTTAAGGGTGATCTGGACTTTAAGCGGTGCTCATTTCGATCGCGAGAGCCTGGTAATATAGTGCACAAACTGTTGAGGCACTCAAATATTTTAACGTCTTTGGGCGTAATCACGTTACTACACGAGACAGATGAAGCTATCTATCATGAACACGTCAAGTAGTATAGCTTAGAGTCGACACGATCCTGGAAATGTAGTGCACAAGCTGTTGGGGCACTCGAATATTTTAACGTCTTTGGGCGTAATCACGTTACGACACGAGACGGATGAAGCTATCTATCATGAACACGTCAAGTAGTATAGCTTAGAGTCGACACGATCCTGGAAATGTAGTGCACAAGCTGTTGAGGCACTCGAATATTTTAACGTCTTTGGGCGTAAGCACGTTACGACGCGAGACGGATGAAGCTATCTATCATGAACACATCAAGTAGTATAGCTTAGAGTCGACACGATCCTGGAAATGTAGTGCACAAGCTGTTGAGGCACTCGAATATTTTAACGTCTTTGGGCGTAAGCACGTTACGACGCGAGACGGATGAAGCTATCTATCATGAACACGTCAAGTAGTATAGCTTAGAGTCGACACGATCCTGGAAATGTAGTGCACAAGCT
Organism: Zygaena filipendulae; assembly: GCA_907165275.2. Classification (NCBI taxonomy): domain Eukaryota; kingdom Metazoa; phylum Arthropoda; class Insecta; order Lepidoptera; family Zygaenidae; genus Zygaena; species Zygaena filipendulae. Next base: position 6,920,044 of record OU015674.1, read on the forward strand.
GTTGAGGCACTCGAATATTTTAACGTCTTTGGGCGTAATCACGTTACGACACGAGACGGATGAAGCTATCTATCATGAACACGTCAAGTAGTATAGCTTAGCCATGATTGCATCAGGAAAAATAGCCATATTCCATTCTTTCGTCAGAGTATCTTGTTATCAACCATGATCACGTAAATAATAGCAGTACATAAATAACAGGCACGTAAATAGAAGCAAGCATACGTAAATAAAAGCATAATAAAGCATAAAATGAAATAAAAAGTGGGTATGCTAGCAATGTTACATTAGCTGTGCTTTTATTATGGCTATACTCGTTAAAACGATGGTTCAAGAACACACAAAGGTGGGTAATTTTACGATGAATGCATATTATCAAAGCTTTCCATTTATTTGTTTATTAATTGAATTATAATAATGTGACACCTAAAGGTGAGTAAACAACGACTTACCATCGCATGTCTGATGCACAGGGACCGACGAAGGTAAAGCTCAATGCGTTGTAGTCGTTTTGAGATATTCGCTTCTTTCTCTTTGTTTGTACGTTTACCCATAGTTAACCTTTAACTTCACATTATTTTATTATTTTTTGTAGGTAGAATAAAAAGTATTTTAGCTCAAGATTACAAAAAACCTATTTAGTAGTGGCGATGCCGGCACACAAAAAACGAATGAGCTGGCACGGCGGCGTGCGGCAACGCAGGCGCTACGCCGGGTGGGGCGGGGAGGAGGGGTACACAGTAGTCAATTGAATATCTTTTTATTTTTGATTCTCCTTTATAGCTCTAAATAATTGTGTGCGATGCTAGTACATTGAAGAATGGACTACATAGTAAAACATCTCTAATAAATCTCGAGGATGCAACGTCGCAGTATAATGATGCCAAAAATGCAATCAGTAAATTTTTTGTCTGTCTATCTGTCTGTCTGTGCACGCATGGGTCAAAAACTACTGAAGGGATTTTAACCAAACTTGGTCATAACGCTAAGACACATGCTGAACAGTGACGATTTGAAGCAAGTCGGATGAAAATGCGCTTCAGAGCTCTTATTCTCGCATACGTTTACTCAATCACGCAAACGGATTTGGATGAAATTTGTCATGCACGCGTTGTCAGGGGTACAGAGAAGGACATAAGATAATTTTTATCCCGGAATTCCCGCGGGAACTCCGATATTACCGCGGGTGAAACCGCAGGGCACAACTAGTATAATATTACTATCGTCGTATTAATGTTAAAGACGAGTAGATAGTAAAGACTTAAATAAAAGAGCGAGGGAACAGTAAACATTTTTTATTGTAAATATTTTTTTATTGTATCTCCTTATACTCACAATGCATTCTGTGGCTTTCTTATTTAAAGCACAACATTCTAAAAATTATAATATAACTAGCATGATATACCCGGAAACATAAAACATAAGTCTCTGCTATTAAAGCAACTATATTTTTTTGACAATACGACTATAAGTTCATTACTTTTATCATTTATGACATTATTTTTTTTTACATACAGCTTTATAATTTTTATTTAAATTAAATACTCATTTTCACTTTTTCAGTCGGCATATACATTATTATTCTACGTATCTTAATGCATTTATTTACGACTCTACAAACCGACTTTCAGTATTCATTGAGCTGTCTGCTTCTAAAATTTTTATACTTACGTGAAACTTACAATGGGAAAAAGAGAGCAAATAGAAAATTATGAAGTTTTTTAATAGAGCAGCAGAATGGCGAAAACAGATATCATTTAATTAAGTAGGTACTTATTGTACAATGAAAAATCGTTTTCAAAAGAAACTTAGAGGTTATTCTGATGCTGGTCTTTCACTTATTTTTTTTTAATACTTTTTTAATAATTAATAAATAGTTTTTTAATACTTTAATAAGATTTTGAAAGGCTAAAAATTAAGCTATCTTCTTGTATCTTCTGTACAAATTTTAAAAGTATATAATTATCTAGGCACACGGTAGCGTGTCCAGCCAAGTTTATATCCATCTTACCGCACACTATTTATGTATGTAATCATAATAATACTAATGTACGAGAAAACAGATATTTTCTTTAAAGTTCTTAGTGAAAGCATTTTTGTAATTATCTATTATAAAATATAATGCTATAATTTACTATGGTGTAGTTAGGCAGATTTAACATTCTATGGGTTTAATAAAACATTTAACTTATGTGATGAAAAATAAAGCTACCTATGTGTGACAGAGAGACAAAATATTACATATAAAATTTATTAGTAGGTACTTAACAGGAGCGAAAACTAAGCAAGTAAATCACTTCAAAGTTCACCAAAGCTTTTCCCAACAAGACAATGTTAAGGCGTTTGTTTTTTTTTTGCTAAAGCGACTGTTTATCGCTTTTCTAACGTGTATTTTTTTTTAATTATTAGATATTACTTATCTAAGAACGTTAAATTTTTCACCTAGTTAAAAATTTGTAAGACATTTTTAGCGTAGAAGAATATTTTATTTTAACAAATAACTAGGTATATTTATAGTCACGTGATTAATGGTCTTATTAAAGATAGGTAAGTATAGGTAAAGAGTTTTAGTAAATGCTAGAATTTATATTTGAAGCTAGATAACATAGTACTAATAAAGTTTTAGAACTTGTAATTTTAAGCTATGTGTCTTTTTAGTATCCTATTGCTATAGGTTTTTAATTTCACTATTTCAATCAATAATGTTTTTACTGAACGAAAATAGTTTTTTATGCATTCATTCTCTTTAAGAATATGCACCGTTCATATAGAAAAATCATGCTTTGAAGGTATTTTATATTAATAAAATAACGTAAGTAAGTATATTAGTTATCTAGATGATAAATAAATATATCATAAAAAGTTTATAAGTCTAAAATCTACTAGAAAAATACCGCATTCTTAAAAAATATCTAGGTCGAAAATGGTTGTCTGTGATTTCTACTTTTACTTACATGAACAATGAACAATATAAACTCAATCAGCATTATTCTATGTATAACAAATTTCGTAATGACCTTCACCTTTGAGCCGTAAATACAATCTTACTTTCATTAAAAAAAAATCTTTCAATTATTGGTTGTTTGTAATCAAATTCTTATTTTGCAATTGCTCTAAGCCATAACTATAAACTTATTATCTCTATAGATAGCCAAAGCGATATGTATAATAATTATTGTAGCGTTGCCAATGTAAATAATTTGATTTGAACAGTGTATTTCTGCTTTCGTAAATATCAAAGTGCGTCTGAATTGGTTTTCTTAGAAAAAATATATAAAAGCCGATGTCAAATATATTTTTTCGTAGCCTTTTATATGGTTTTCTTTTCGAGTTTAATTTCCCTTTTAAGGAAGTATTCAATAAAACTGGTAACACTGAAATCAAATGAAATCAATCACTTCACTTGTCTACGGGCTACGGCCTGCGGCCGCGCTCAGAGCCGCTCGTTTTTGATTAGGTAGGTACTTAATTTGAAGTAAAAATTTAAAAACAAAATTGCCGCAATCAGACAGGTTCATTAAATTAGTGTTGATTGGTATTTAATTAATTAAGTTAAATTTTGTTGAATGCCAAATAACATTAATTTAATAAACGTCTCTGATTGCGGCAATTTTCATTTAAAAATCTTTATTAATCATAAAAACGGTTCTTGAGTGCTGCCGTAAGTAATCTGACGTCTATGTGGGAAATAATATATTTTTCATTACTCATGCTCGGAAAGTAGGTCTGAAGTTGCCTGAGAAGCGGGTTGAAAGTAGCCCTTTTCAGCCCTAGGGAGAATCGCTTTCAACTGACAACTGTCAAATTATTAAAAAAAAACTAGGTCTATTTTCACATTTCTATTGAACCATGTTTCAACTTTCTATACAGCCAGCGCGATGTAAAATTGAAATAACGTAAAGTTTAAGTAGGTATTAATTAAAATAAAATTCACTCACTTTTTCTTAAGCTAATTCCTATTTATATTTTTTTTATTTTCTTTAATTAATACTTAATAATTAAAGAAAATATTTTTTTTAGGTCGCCACAATGTAAATAAAAAATACTGGCTGAATAGCTAGCCGGCCAAAGAAAAAGAAATAGGTGGGAAAGTGTCAAGCGACTATCCGATCTTCACTCATTTTTTCTTTAGCTAATTCCTATTTTTATTTTGACTTTCCTTGCATTCGTAATGAAAAGCACAGTGTTACCCTCGGGAGAAAGTAACTTATTTAGTGCCTCGAACTATTGGCGCCCTCGCTACGCTCGGGCGCCAAACCCCGTCTCGGCACTAAATGAGTTACTTTCACCCCTTGGATAACAATGTACTATTTAATACAGTTGCGCAAAAAGTGGCGTATTGCAGGGACGTTTAGCGTTCGGGATGTGGGCTATTACATATTCGAGCTTTTTGTTTATCTTTCCCGAACTCGTGAGTTCTCTTTGCCAACTGTCAAAAATGGCGACACGACTTTGACACACTTTTTGCATTGCGAAACGTAGGTTTCGCATTACTAATACGAATAGCGCCATCTCTTGATCACAGTTGGAACTTAGTTGAGTTTGTTGTGTTTTTGATATTTTATTAAATTGCTTAATTTTTTCGTAACTGTATTAAAAATAATTGTTCAGTACACGTGCGGAACCGTCATTGCAACTAGTTCCGACTGTCAACCCTCACCTTCGGCTGCGCCTCGGCTCGGGTAGACATTTGTCGGAACTCTTTGCTATGACAGGCTTTCCGCACTTGTAATGAAATATACTATTTTTCCACACTTCTGCCTTTTGCCTTTCACATTTTCAACTGTACCTATGCACAAACAAACAACCGTAAAAAATATTTTGTTGTTCAATCAATGGTTCTAATCATTAGTGTTACAAAATACTAATTACTATATAATATTATTATCCTAATATCATTATTATTACCTACAAAACAAAACATAAAATATAGTTATCTGAAAATCTCATGTAAACAACTTTAAAATAAAGGAGAATGGGCATTTTGGGCTGTCGGCGGCTATAAATGAAATTAGTATCGATAGAAAGTACTGCTAACTAGGAATAACGTCTGCTATTAACGTTTCACTGTATTCCACAGAGGAAAAAAATAATGAATGTGTAAGTAAGGTAATAAAAAAGGAATATTATTATTGTGTATATTATTATCCTGACTCCAAAACGTCTCCTATTATTGATTACAATACCATCAACACAAAACTTGCCTGCTCTCGCACAAAACTTTGTTTACTAACTTAACCTGATAATTTAGCTTTCGTTTTTGAAGTTTGTTTTGTTTGGATTTTGTTGACTATGGCAGAACATCGATCTCTTTGTGTTTTATGCAATCAATCAGGAACCCAACTCTCGCCACCTTCGAGAAATCTCAAACTCGAGTTTGCTGTTCGATCCCTATGTCGACCACAAAATCTCGATACTTGAACCTGTTTCTTTGTATCCTCTTTTCTCAACACAAATCGAACTAGACTTTTTAGTTTATAGTTTATAGTGTAAAATATTGCCAGTAAAAGCTTATTCGAAATCCGTATCCATTCCATTCTACACGATTCATCCGGAGCTAAAATGGCAGCAGCTTTATATTATAGTTTTTAAATGATTGAGTATTTTTTGAGTTTGACCATTAGAAACAAATAAAAATACAAAAATTAAAATATTTTCTCATTATAATATTAGTATAGATGTGTATATAAATGTTATATTATTTCGTAAACATAAAATACTATACCTACAGATTTGTTATTTAACTTTATTTTTCCATTTTGCACTGGACTTAAACCAAAATATCCAGTGAAATACACAAAAATAAAAAGCTATTTTATTTGTTTTAGAAGTAGGTACAAAGCGGTCATAAAACTTCTCCACATTAATTGTAGGACTAAACCAGTTAAACCACATCGATAAATATCAAAATTATTCTTGGTCTCGGACAGCCCAGGCTCCATACAAAAATGCGCATTCTCCTTTAACTTTTTTTAATAAACTAGTTGATTATAAATAAAGTATGAAAAAGTTGAAAAATCACCCCAAGCTATGCACTGATCGATTTATCTAAATTACCTACCCTTATGATTTATATACCTACCATTTCGTTACATTTTTATAATATTAATATAGATACGTAGGTACAGACTAGGTATGCTATTTATTATAATTAGGTATTATCTGTGGTAGGTACAGATAATTTTGTTATATAACATCTCGATCTAAAAGCGTGCCTGCATTTTGAAAAATCTCACGTCGATATTTTTGCACATGTTCCTACCTACCTAGTACCTACCTAGAATCTTACAGAGTCCTAGCGCGAGCGGCACAAAAAAAAAATAATTTCCTCAGCGGATTTTTACACATTTAAATAGATCCTAGGTATTATCGCTGGAGAAACGCTAGAGGAATAAACAAATAAACAAAATGTTCGGTGTAGGTATCTATAAGTATTTCCGTTCGCGTCCTACTATACAATAATTTAGGGGAACGAACTGAAATAAAAAATTAAGGCCTTTACAGATTACAGTCCTTACCCCTTGGCCACAGTCTTTGCGGCGGCGGTGCAGTGGCGGCGGCGGCGGCGGCGGCAAAAACAAATGGTAGGCCACAGCTATCAGCGGCGCGAGCTGTGGCCGACTTCTTATAATGTCTACCATTTGTTTTTGCCGCTGCCGCCGCCGCCACCGTCGCCGCAAAGACTGGTGCCGCCCAACAGGGCATGGGTGAAACTACGCCATAAATAATAAAATCTTATTTATTAAAATTAATTGCTGTTCGTTTGTCTCGCTAAAACTCGAGAATGGCTCGACCGATGTGAATTATTCCTTTTTTTGTTGGGTTCGTAATTACCAGGGGAAGGTTTGTATTAAAGAAAATGGGGAGTTACTGCGGGAATCCCAAAACTCACGCGGGTGGAACCGCGGGCACAGCCAGTCTAAGATATTCCCGAAGGATCGCAACATAAATTTATAAATAAGTTTCAGTAAGTCGGTATAGTTACCTAATCGAAAAACTGTTGATATATCTAATGACTGTTTTTTCACGAATTGGTGAAACTTATGAAAAATGATAGAAACAAAAGTTACATAGATAATAGCCCCCTGATTGATGTGCGCAGAGATAAATGTACCTAGGTATATACGTAAAATGAGAACATTAAGGCCAATCTTCTTAGGAATCTCACCTTATACGTCCGTTACCTCTATGTAAATAAACAAGCAAATAAAGTTATACAGTTTTTCATGATACAAATAACATATTATTATACGCGATGTCGAAGGATTCGTGATACGCTAGAACCAAGACGATGCTCCTCCCAGCTTCGTTGACAGTTCCCCGATGCCGCGGCCGAATATGTTACCAACCTGAAAAAAGAGAAATCTGAACTTTACACTACCATTAAAAATAAAAACTTTAAATAATATTAATACTACTTGAATATTATCATACGTCAGTTTTTCTTATGTCACAGGGGGCAAACGGGCAAGTGGTACACCTGATGGTAAGTGATTACCGCCGCCCATAGACATCTGCAACACCAGAAGGCATGCAGGTGCGTTGCCGACCTGGAATGGGGATGGGAACTGGCTTTCAAGTGGGGCTGCCGGAACACACCGTCAGGTGCTCGGCGACAGATTTGCAACTTGAAGGTGGTAGCTAGCCAGCCGGGCATTAGAGAGCGCCCTACCATCATACGTCAGTGTCACCCATAGAACAGAAAATAACTGACAGAAGGGATATCAACTTGAAAACAGGTTTTCACCTGTTTTTTTGTTGTTTCACCTGGTTTTCACCAGTGTCGCCGGGTGATTTTCGGCCACAAAACTATTCATCACGCAATAAAACATTCATTAACACTCTCAACGCGGTAGCGATAAAACAAAACTTACTCCCAGTGCTATACGAGTCAAATATTTCCCGTATCAATAATACCCGCTATGCGTTACGACTTCTATTTTTAACCGACTTCCAAAAAGGAGGAGGTTCTATGTTCGATTGTATGTATGTTTTTTTTTTTTTTTTTTTATGTATGTTCACCGATTACTCGAAGACGGGTGGACCGATTTGAAAAATTCTTTTTTTGTTTGACAGGGTATACTCCCAATTAGGTCCCATTGCCACCAAGTCGGGATCTGATGATGGGATCTTGGAGAAATCGAGGGAACTCTTCAAAAATTATAGGCACACCTATAGCGATTTAGGTATTTTTGATAGTAAATCGTTCATTTGCTTTCGGAAAGCAAAATTTGAAGAAGTGGAACTGATGATGAAGACCACAGGTGGTCATCGGAACAACTCAAAAATAATACGTATTTCACGGGTTCCGATTGAAGTGATTTCGAAAATTGTTTTTTTGTTTGAAAGGGAATACTCCCAAATTGATTCCATTGTCACCAAGTCGAGATCTGATGATGGGATCTCGGAGTAATCGAGGGAACTCTTCAAAAATTATGAGAACACTTATAGCGATTTTTGTATTTTCTATAGTACAACGTTTCTTTGCTTTCGGAAAGCAAAATTTGAAGAAGAAGAACTGATGATGAAGACCACAGATGGTCATCGGAACTACTCAATAATGGGTATTTCACGGGTTCCGAATCGTTAACTTTAATATGGTTTCTAAACAATTTATGCCCGTCACAATGTATATGATGAAGTGGAACTGATGGTGATATACTAGGAGAACTCCTCAACAATTAACGTCCCTGCGTCGGGAAAAGCAATACTTTGTAAAAGGTGATGAGCAGTTGACATTAGGCTATTGTAACTTAGAGAAATTACGAACTAAGTCACTTAAAAGCGAGAAATAAACAAAATTTTAACAAAAAAATTAAAACCGACTTCCAAAAACACAAAACTAAAAAACTAAAAATAAAAAGCTAAAAATAACAAAATACTGATTTAATCCAAAAGACAAAAACACACGTTATATTATTATTGGTTTGTGCTACCACTGATCGGTATGAAGTCGGTGACAAGCCAAGTATGGAAGGGGAAGATGGGCTAAGTCGACTCCCGCCACCAGCTCTTCGTGAGCAGAACAACCCAAGTGGGCAGACACCAGCGGGCTTGTCACCGAATTCAAACCGATCAGTGGTAGCACAAACCAATAATAATATAACGTGTGTTTTTGTCTTTTGGATTAAATCGGTATTTTGTTATTTTTAGCTTTTTATTTTTAGTTTTTTAGTTTTGTGTTTTTTCCCGTATCAGGACCTGACTTCAAAGGTCTTTCAAGACATGGAAACCCTTCGGTTGTCTAAAATTTTTAATCTAATCAATAGATAATATCCTTGTGTATATACAGCTGCAGTCGCCCGGGGTTCCATGCGATATTTTAATAGTTATAGACATTTTTAAAAACTGATGATTTTACGGGAAATTGCTTCCCGAGCCGCATAGAATAGATACAACGCTAGTGATGGGATGTGCTCATAAAATAGGAGACATCTTTTTAAATTTCAAATAATATTTATTTTCCTAAATCTTGATAGCACGACTGACACTTTTTAACCTTTTCTGCTTTCCTTAAAGTGTGAGTTATTCGATTTTTTTGTTCATTATTATTTGCGTCGGTAAAAGGTTTCTGCGTCAGAGATTGAATAGGTACAATACAATACAATATACTTTATTGCACCAAATGATTTTTACAATATTAAATATAATATAAATTAATTTCATGGCAAATAGGCGGCCTTATTGCTAGCAACAATTTTTTCAAGGCAACCTTGACGAGATAGCACAGAATATGCATTAATACCAAAAGATTTCGGGGTGGGTGCAGGCTGATGCCTTGTAGGATTATAATATTATTAAATAACATACACATAGACATTATAAAATAATAAATGTTTATAGTATAGACTCCAAGAATGTTAACAAAGTTACGTGACTTTTTCATTTTGAATAGTGACGAGTAGCGCGGTGAAAACACGATTGCACTGCGCAGTGCGCACATCACTAAGGCAAACTAAAGCGTCGCGTGCGCGCACGCCAGCGCGGTACGGGGTGGCAGTGTACGGCTAAATAGTTCCCGTGCCGCACCAGACGAAAACTATTTAACTTCAGTGCGTTACGCAAAAATACTTCCCTATATTTTTATTCGTAAAAAATAATCTATTTGAAGTAAGGAAGTCGGAAATGTAGGTGTCTCGATTTTCCGATAACGGGTAGTTAGCAAAACTACTCCCGCGCCTAGAGTAAAACAAGGACAGTGCACTGCCGCACAGGCCGAAACTCAAATACGACAAAATACTTCCCGTAACGCGTTGAGAGTGTTAACGTTCACTTCGGAGACAGCTAGTAATCTTATATATAGAGGGTGTGATTTTTTATAGGTGATTGCTGGGTTGCGCTTGCTAGTGTAATTCTTATAAATTGTAATGCATGGATTGGCCGTATATGACCGGCTGGCAGTCTCGACAACGTTTTGACAACGTTATCGTATCGATCGTAGGTACCTTTCCCACGACAGCTGTAACATTTCCAAGCTTGGCGTCTTCGGTGAGCGACTCCAGTTTCGACTTGCCACTTCTCGATCCCTCCTCTGAACCACCGTCGTCTCCACCCCTAAATGGAGAGGGTATAATTTAAATTAATTAGAAAGGCGGTGCCAAACTGAAATACGGATAGTATCAGTAGTCATGATAATGAATAAGTTTTGATCAAAAATTTTATACTTATAAATGAATTAATGATCTTCAAGAAATATCGATTGTTTATAAGTAAAAAAAATCCATTCCAGTAACAAAGTCGCGCTTGATAAAATATATAAATACCAAGATCAAATTCAAATATAATAAATAATCGGTTAACACATAAAAAAACACACACACATAGTTACAGATGGTACAGCCGAATGCGGAACCTCCTCCTTTTTGGAAGTCGGTTAAAAATAACGCTGTGTGAGGTCACTAAGTGGTTAGTGGACTCACGCTTTGATTGGTTCACCCAAAAAACAATGTCAACTACGTGGTTTTGTTTAAACAAAGTGCTAAAGCTTTGTGTACATTTAAAAATGTTATTTGATTATTTTGTAAAAAGAAAACAAAAACTGAATAATGTCCTGACTCCAAGTGATACCTAACTACTTCAAAAGATTTGTTTAAGTTCGATCATCGGACTACTGGTATAAGTCAAAAAGCGTGTTACGTGATCACTGCTCACACACCGGCGGACTCGATCTTGGAAATCCCTCTACTTATTCCTCCCCAAAATAACTATTTACTAACAGCGCCGGTCCTAGCCAACGACGCGCCCGTGTGCGATCTCACCCAGGCGTCCTCCCCCATATCACGGATGTAATAAAACGCCTGATAACCCCCCCCCCCCCCCCCCATTAAACTCCAAAAAAAAAAGGAATGAAACGACCAACCTAGTCAGATAGGTTAATTTTATTACCGTAGGTATCCCACAGGGGAGGGAGAGTTTAGCTAGAAAGGAAGACGACATTACGACATGCAAAGCGCCTCGAGCGTGGGGGGGCGCCGGTAACCCAGCAATCGTCCGATTCTCAGCCGAATTCGGTTCAGGCGCCCCCTGGAAGTCTGCGCCCGTTTGGCACCGCACACCCTGCACTAAAAGCAGGACCTGCCCTATTTACTAAAAACATTCGGATGGATAAGTGCGGCAGGATCAGGGATCGTGGAAATTCTTGGAGCAGCCCGTCCAGCTCTCCTATGTCATCTGATATGATGATGAACCATACGAAAAATAGCTTGGGCTGCATACCCAGTGTCTTGTTGTGCCAGGAGCAAGCTGCAAGTTGCTTCCTCGGTATGCATTCTCGCGGCTACGTTCTGATACACCTTAGAGTTCAATTTGTCATCTATAACGCCTTGCAACTCAAAATCACTGTACATTTTCTGTAAAAGAAAAAAATACAAAGCAATAATTTTTAGAGTCATAAACACCCTTTTTAAACCATCCACATTCCACGCAAGTCTAAAAGTAAAGAATGGACCTTTTTTAATGTCCGCATTTAAAAGGCCGAAAAATATTGGAAAGTTAAAGAAAGGTCGGAAAATCGTAAAATTCGGGATTTTCATGAATTTATTGAAAGGACAGGACAATGTCAATAATAAATAAAATATGATACAATAAAAACGAAACTTATTTCGATACGATCTTGTGGCTCATTTTCCTTACGAACTTTAAAACTAAGTAGGAAAAGCTTTAGGTGAAGTTTAGTCGGTAGAATAGAAATGCCCTACCTTTAGAATTATAGAAAGGCAGGCAACTTGCTGTGGGTGCAGCGCGGGTCTCTCCGCGAGCCAAGTGTTGATCAGATTAATTTGAATGCCATACCACTGCTCGAACAATTGCAGTATCCAGAGCTCATCTGTGACCTGCAAGCGTCATGTTCATAACATAGCGACCTTTAACAAGTCGCTGAATTCAAAGTTTCATATTTCTAGCTTGATGAGACTGTGCTGTGGAGACTGCAGTTTAAATTTTTACGATAATAGTATACTACTACTCTTTTAATGTGAATTTTAGTTTACCATCTTCTTTCATCTCACTTGTATCTTGTTAACCGAATTGTTGAGGTCATACAAATGTTGAATTGTAACCAAAGATTGTCATCTAACAATGCCGATAGAATATCAATACATATTATTAATTAAAAGCTTACTTTAGATCTAATTTGGTCCATGGAATTTCTCATGAAGTTCACATAACCCTGACCGATGTCTTTGCCGGAACCCGACACATTGGCTATAGTTAGAATGGATCCAATTAAACTGAAAAACAATAAAATAATTAATTAGGTAGGTACTTACTCCATCAGTTTAAAAAGTTTGTTGATTGTAATATAATTCTGGAATTTTACCTACTGATGGTACCTAATATATGGTAGGTATTCTACAAATTCTATTAGACTAGCTGTTCCCTGCGGTTTCACCCGCGTTAATTTTCGAGATCCCGCGGGAATTCCATGACAAAAAGTACCCTATGTCTCTGTACCCCTGACAGCCTAGGTATAGGTATGCAAAATTTCATGATGATCGGTTGAGCCGTCTAGACGTGAAAGCGTAACAGACAGACAGACAGACAGAGTTATCTATCGAACTAGGTAATTCAATATTGAAATGAAACATAGTGCTTACTGTGTACCCATAGGTGCATGCATTATTTTGACACAATAATAATAATAACGGTCGCCACGGTTGAAATAACGGTCGCCACTGAAAATCAGCGTCGTGGAACTTAGTGCCACGGCATAATGCTGAGTGGTAGCCATTTTGGTACCAACTATTCTAGTTTAAGACTCACGCTTGTACTAATTATATCTTTATGGTATCAAATAAACTTTTTTCTATTCTATTCTATTCTACTCTATTCTATTCTATTCTATTCTAATCAACGGGTTTCATAATAATTATGATTTATACGTTCAAAACTAGTGATATACCTACCTTCCTTCATCAAATCTAGCAATCTTGGCCAGGGTGGCTTCCAGTACAGCTGATAATCGAGTCGTCATGCCAGTGGCCATTGCTTGGAGGCAAGCCTCGATTTGGGCATCCATTTTTGCGTGGTACTGATACTGAGGAATAAATTAAATTAATTATATGTATACCTACGAGCACAACACTATTGCATTTTGTGGTGAAGTTTGAGCTTAAATATTATGCGATGTTCAACTAACTAGCTCTGGGGGTTATAGTTAGTTAGCAAAGGACAGTAACAGATTTAATACATTTATCATCCTTTACAACATTCACATAGTAGACCTTCTAAACTCTCACTATCACAAGCAGAGGCGTCTCTAGCCCATGTAGCGCCCGTGTGCAAACATTAGGTACCCTAGCGCACTAGGGTACTAGGGTAAGCGCGCGGTCAAATCTTAAATTTTTCTTTGCGTCTTCAAAATTTAAAGATTATCGCGAACATACAGACAGACAGACAGAAAATAATTTTAAAAACTCTTTTTTTGTGGTTGGTTACTGTTCTTTTATCGCCCCCTCTGTCAATTTTTCTTAAAAATATTCAATGTACAGAATCGCGGATTCTACTCATTTATGTACTAGTTGTGCCGCGCAGTTTCACCCGCGTTAATTTCAAAGTTCCCGCGGGAATTCCGGGATAAAAAGTATGTGTGTGTTAATGTGTTAATCTCATGTATAAGCTATATTATTGTAAAGTTTCATTTAAATCCATCCAGTAGTTTTTGCGTGAAAGAGTAACAAACATCCATCCATCCATCCATAGATACTTACAAACTTTCGCGTTTATAATATTAGTAGGATAGATATGTAGTCAAACTTTAAATTCTCACAATGTCAACTCCCTCCACGGCGCAGAGCTTCAACGCTTGATTCTTGGCATCGAGCGCGACGTTCACCATCGCACACGTTTCCGCTGGCAATATGTAGTCGGTCGACATAAATGTGATGCTCTTCTTCAGCCAAGACTGTGAAGTTAAATGATGATGATGATCACCATTTAGATGATATTTAGGTAGATGTGGTTGCATTAGATTCCCAATAAAAGACCTGAGAGAAAATATTGAATGTTGCAATTGTAATGAATTTTTGCAATTATATAATACTTACTAGCTGTCCTCCGCGGTTTCAACCGCGATAATTTCGGAGTTCCTGCGGGAATTTCGGGATAAAAGTACACCCCTTGGCCCTTACCCCCTACGACGTTACAAACTCACAAACTCACAATTCAAAAACTTAATTCAATTAAGTATTTTATTCTTAAAAAAAAAACAAAAAGAATTTATTAGAAAGTAACCAAATTAGAATTATTTACTTCTTCTGAATGTTTTGTGACGACCTATTTTCTTTTGGACTTGTTAGGCATAAGGTATCAAAAATCTTTTGGAAGAAAATAAATAAAGATTGTCAAAGTTGAATTCAAAGTTCCGTAAGTTAAAAGCTATGCCTAAGTGAAAATTTGGCGTTTTTACCTGAAACGAAGACTCCGTCCTCTGTATACACGTCTCCATCATATCAGCAGCCATTAACTTCAGTCTTTGCTCCAGATGAGACCTGAATTCAGGCTCTGGCCAGTGAAGGTCCCTGATGAAACATTGAAGAGCGTCCAGTTTCCAGAACAACTCTTCGCTTGTTGAACAACCATTACTGAAAGACAAAAAATAATAATTTTATCATAATTGTTTTTAGAGAATCTAACCTAGGCAGACAATAAACCAATTTCTAAAAGCAATATAAAATTGAAGTTTTTTGTTAGCAAATTTAAAAGCTGCCCAGTACAATCTTAACTATTGAGCTATACGACGTACCTACTTGCGAGAAATTTTTGAATGAAATTTGAATGAAAAAAACTATAAAGAAGAAAAACTGGTAGATAATTACCCTTTAATTTCCCATCTTTCTTTTTCAAAACCTTTGTGCAAAGACTGTGCGATAGATGATTCCATCAGATCCACATATCTGACAACTAACGGTGCGAATGTATCACGGAGATGCTCGTGGAACCGTCCACCTTTCAGGTTTTCTGTAAAGCAATTTGGAAGATACTATGCGTCCCCTGCGGTTTCAGCTGCGGTTATTTCGGAGTTCCCGCAGGAATTCCGGGATAAGAACTCTATATGACTCTATATGACCCTCAGGAACACTGTAGCATTCTATTGGTAAAAGAAATATTAAAATCGCTTCAGTAGATCCAGTGATTACCCCCTACAACGTCACTCACAAACTCACAATTCTCAATCTCAAAACTTTAGCTCTTTATAATATTAGAAGGTATCTATACATTAAAGTTCTCGAGAATAACAGTTAAAATATAGGAAGCTAGAAATAAATATTTAGAAGCGATTCCCGAAACTGTTATTAAAATATGTAACTTTTTAAAGTAGGTAATAAAGAAGATGAATGAAGGTAACGACGAAGATGAAACTAAAGAAGTACGTACCGTCTGTTCTTAAGTAGTCGTTCAAGATTTGGAACAGTGGGAAGGAGACCCACGTATCAGGAGGCTGTTCAGACAAAACCCGGTCCATATCCACGGCGAACAGCGCCCAGAAGATCTCAGCGTGCTCCACAAGTAGCTCGGAGAACCACGCGAACGCCTGAGTGGAACGAAAGTCTTACATTTGAGTACCTATCTTCATTATTGACATGGTAGTGTAAATGAACAATATGACTTTTTATAGGTGACTTGATATATCTACCTATCTGATTTTTTGATTGTTATAGGCATTTTTTTGATAACAACATTTTCAACTGCACTTTTGCAACATATTCACAAAGTCGGTTTGGTTGACTCGTCGAATCAACGTCGAATGGATTTTTTTATTATTTACATTTTTGTTTAAAATATTTGTTCAATACTCGTAATTACCGATATTATACTAGCAGTGGCATTCAAGTTTAATCATTTTCGATTATCTTGGTGTAGAAGGATTTTTAGAATTATTATTATTATTTTTTTTGTTTCACGTCACATAATAACTTTCAGGTATTTGTTTATACCTGTATTTGTTTTACAAAATAACGACTCGTAAAATTTTTAAAAATATTTCGTGAATAAAACATCGAATAACAATAAAGGTAGATCCATGCATTAAATTAGTAAAATTATTATTTAATATGAAGAAAATACCATACATAAAATAGACGAGGAAAACTATCTACATTGATATTTATAATAGAATAGAATAAATAGCTAATAGAAGCTGGAGTTAAATATATTATTGTAACTAATGTCTTTCAATTTACTAAATCAATACAATATGTGCAGATTCTGATAATAATATTGTTCTAACTTCTAAATTAAATGTGTTTTAATGAAATATAAAGTTATGTGTACTGAGCGAGTAAACAAGCCTAAAAACTTTTCTAAATGAGTAGCGTAGCGGACTACGGAAGCAGAGTTCACTTGTGTAATTATGTATCATTTGTCTATAAGGTAATACGGATCCCTGCTAATACGGATTTGATCGATGTACATATTATGTCAGGTAATTTGATATTTAGTAGTAAAGTTTAGGAGTAGACGATATTATATAAACACTTTTCATTTTAGACGTTGTAGTCATAAAAAAGCCTGCCAATTTCATTTATAATGTCAATACTTTGATTTCCAAAGATATTAATTTGAAGCTTTTCGAGCCCAGAATGAAAAGTCCACGAAGTCTTGTGTTCAAGACAAAAATTCTCTAGTTTCTTTAAAAAATCATGCAGCGCTCTCATACATCTAAAATAATTTGATGTAACATTTAATGATGCATTTGCTCAAGCAAGTGTCAAAAAACTATTGAGTGTAGTTGCACTCATGTCTACTCCTCGATAAATGTAATTATGTGATCAAATCAAAGTGAAGTATGATCGAGTTCGAGTGAACAAACGAATTGACAAGTGATTCGATCAGCCGAGCATCAATCAAATTATATGTAGTTACATTTTGTTGACCGCTAGAGTCCGGTTTTGTGTTATAAACCTGCGGAGAAATAAAAGATAAGATAGAAGTGGCTTAGTACAAAAAGATAATTCTGTAAATATAATAAAAAATTACTTCAATGCGTACATTCAACGATGTAAAGATAACATCTCAATCAGAGGTGAAATGTTGACTTTACAACTAAGCCACATAAAATAAGTGTAAACACAGAGAAAATAGTTAGGTAGGTAGCTAATTTGTATTATGACTTCAAAATAATCGTACTAAATAAAGAAAATAAGGAAAATAAAGAAGGTTTCGTAAATTTGGAGATGAAAATAACATTTTCGCTAACATTTTAATTTTTAAATGCAATTAATATTTTCATCTCTTTTCATATCACATAAACAATTTCAGGAGATTCAGGTGCAATAATCAAGTGAATATTTACAATTTTATTCACATCATGTAACAAAATAAATAATGTACTTTACAAATATTAGGTATATAAAGAAAAGAGCATTTACGAAATATATATTACGACATTAAAAATTTAATAAACAAAATTAAACTAAAAACCATCTATTTGCATTGTTTTGGAGGTATTTATTTCATCTTTTTAAGTTAGTAATCTGCTAAAACTAGAAGGAAAATAAATTTTGACAAAATTATCTCCAAAACATGCTTTTCACATCAGTTACCAATAAAGCTGGAACTGTTATGTAAATTTTACCTCTGCATAATGCTCTTCGTTCTGTTGCAATAGATCTACACAGAGCTCTGCTAAATGTATCAAATCTTCTAACTTCTTAGCTGGTGTCACCATCGTCTCTCCTCTAAGATCCTCTGAGAAAGTAATAAATTGGTTAAGATTGTTATTTTCTACATCATAAAATTACACTGCACTCGTCCATTTTAACTTTATTATTAACTAGCTGTGCCCCGCGGTTCCGCCCGCTGGAAAGGTTTATACAACAACTTTTTTTCCCGACATCCGATTTCAATGAAACGAAGCCTTTATGTAGCTCCAGGCTAAGCTTAATCTACCTGTGAAAACCGCATGACAATCGGTTCAGTCAGATGCGGAGATTATCGCGAACAGACAGACAGACAAAATAATTTTAAAACCTTTTTTTGTGGGCCTTTTTCTTTTATCACCCCTCTCAATTTTAGGTAAAAATATTACATGAACAGAATCGCGGATTCTACTCTTTTATTATAGTATAGATTTTACTGTTAAATTATAAGTATTATAAGCGTATTTTCAAACTTTATCGATCTGAATAGATATAAATTCTATAAGAAACCGATGAGATTTAATGTAAGTAGTATAGCATTGCCGTCTATTAGAAGATTACCTTCAATATTTGCTTTTTGACTGAGCTGTGTGTAGTTGAGTAAAGCCGCGTTCTCCAAGCTCGTCTGAATCATCGCCCGGACTTCTTCGGGAGCGACTGGTGTCACTACATCTTTCATCAGTACTCGTTCCAGGAGTGAAAGTGTCGCCTGAACATTGTAACATTAACGCAGGTTTTGTTCAGCACGATAATTTAAATTTGATTTAATCAAGCGTTATTATTATTGACTAAGGTAACTTCGTTAAAGTTCGACAGCAACTACATTTCAATTATTTCCTTTAGGTTTGCTTAGATATAAATCAAATATGCTATACTGTATTTTTTAAAGTTCTTATTATTACTTCTCATATTTATTACAAACGAAATTTTAGGATTAATGACTCAAAATGAGTTTCCAACTATTAATTAATATCTGTAGGCAGGAGTTTTTATTCTACCTTAAGTGCTCCTTCTGGCCTCCCAAACGGGAATGCGTATCTGAAGTTCGTGATCTGATGCTGCAGCAAAGCCTTGAGCCGCTCTTTGATCTCGGCAAACTTCTCTTTCTCTTGCACCGTGATGCTGCCCACCCCGTCAGGCCTGCCAGGCAACGTGGCGGTACTGTGAACCACTTGCAGCGTGGGGCTTACTCTAGTAGGGCACAAGCAGGATATAGGGTGGATTGTGGACATGGCTCTTTCATAAAAGTTAACGTTAATGCTAATATTAGCTAAATCATTTATTATATGAAAGGAGTTTAATAATTTTATAGTCAATGTTATCGAATGCCTTTCATAAATCCGTAATATTATTCTGTATGCTCAATTGCTCATTAATATGGTGACCTTAGATTCTCAAGAAAATAATATTTTAGTGGTGACGATTATCAAGTACAAAACATATCGGTTTAGCTGTTTTTGGTCAAGGTTGGCATGGCAAGACATGATGATACAGAAAACCTCAAGAAAACTAATTATTTTCTTATTACTTTTGCCAAATCCACAAATCCGGTGAAATGAAAGTATTAGTTAGGAAATGCAGGTTAGAATTAGTAAAGCACATTGATAAGGCCATGATGCTATAGATACAGAACAGTTTTAGTTTTTTAGTATCAAGGGATCATCTATAACGAACAAGGTACAGCAAGCAACAATACAATTATGTGTAGCGGTGTTTATGTCTGTGATTAGAATCTACAATAACTTTGCAGCTTCGTTTTATTTTGTAAATTGCTTTCATCTATGTTACTATAATGTTTATAAAACAGGAAAAGGTAGTTTTAACGTGTAATCTCTGAACCAATTCTAAAAATTTTTTCATAGACAGGAAGTTGTCTCTAAGTAACATAGGATAATCTTATCTCAAAACAGTTTCCGAGGGAATACCAAAATTCACGCGGGGGAAATTTTGGGGAATAAACATTTATTGTTGGCATATAATTACTTTAGGTCTTAATATTTCTAATACAGCAGGCAAGCTATTCCTACTTAATGGACCCTGAATGCTACCTTGTGGCACGCCAAATCATATATTTTGAAATACATATGAATTGTTGCCACTCTAGGTTCCTATGGAATGCGAATGAGAATATACCATGCTTTCCAATATAGATGAATTTTCTACTGTTATTATCTTTAATATTCTATTTATCCTTACCATTTCGATTGAATTAATTTTCAACTGTTTCAATATTTTTGTTTTGTTATTGTGTATACTTAATATTTTCCATTTGTTTTTTAAGGAGGAATACGTTCGATTAAAAAAAAAAAACTATGTGGATTTTAAACTAGAGGTTCTTTACTAATCAATGAAAAATTATCGTATACGCTTAATAATAATAATTACACTACAAGTAAAAATTAAGTTGAAGATTACTAACCTGTTGCCATGGACGTGACTGGCGCAGAAGGCGAAGGAGTAGTGCATCAAAGTCGGATCGACTGTTTGCTGACCGCTCTCGGCGACGTCCAAGAGATCATGAAGGTAACAGAGATGGCGGAAGCAACCCCTTACGCCATATCTAGCGCAGTACTCGTCCAAAACGAATACTTGGCCAGGGGAGAACCAACCCTGGAAAAAAAATTGATGATTGTCAATGGGTTGGAATAGGTACCTATTATATTAATGGTTCAACGCTGATGATGAGTTAAATTTAACCAGAGAGTGCTAGAGATCACTGTTTTACTCCATTAATACTGCTATCGCTTCTTTTAAGTTTTAGTTTCACAAAAACCTTACTATTGAGTACTAAAATAATTATGTTGGCAAACCAGACAGGTGATAAAACGGTCGTAGTTGATAGAAATCGTAAATTAAATCCTAGAGTTTGTAATCTATATTATTATGCTTGTGACTTTATATTATTTGATTAGCACTTACCAATGAGCAGTAAGGATCTTGAAGACGATACTTCAGCGTGAGCGACTGGAGCATCGAAAATAGTTGATGATGGTCAAATTGACACGGATCTGCTTGTATGTAATCCTCCATACCATGTTTACGTGCTTTGTCTGCATCTGGAGAAAAATACAATTGTATAATTTTAATTTATATAATGTGCATCCTACCTATAGCAAGTTTACAGCAGTATTTATGTATTGAAGTATTTTTTAGTTTATAGAATATTGAAATTGTTGTTGGTTGACTTGTATGTGTATACTATATGGATGATTTATTGCCTTTTTTGGATTGCTAGTTCTTTTCTGTGATTTTCTACCGCATATTACTAACGTCATTTAACTATATGGAAAGTACCCTTTTTTTTTTTTTTTTTTTTTTTACGTGAGGAGGGGAAAATCCCTTATGGACCCCTGCCAGCCCGTGTCGGCAGGGAGTGTCCGACTCACACGGACTAAAAACCCCTCCTCCAGGCCACTCGCGTGGCGACTGCCCGGGACCATGTTCATAATTCGTCAAGCAGCCGCCGAGTGTTACCTTATGGTTCCCTCGTGCGTTTTTCTTCCTCACGTTCGTAGGCCTCTTTTTGTTTCATTATCGAGGTGATGAATGCGTTGACTTGGTTCCAGTATTTTTCGCTACTAAGCATCAGCTCGATAAAATTTTCCTTGGATAGTTCTGTCCCAAGCTCTCTTTTAGCCTCAGTACGGTCCCGTGAAAATTGAGGACAAAAGAAGATGGTATGTTCGGCGTTGTCCTCCTCCTCGCAGAACCAACAGACGCACGATTGTGCCTTGCCAATCCTTTTTCGGAAGTTGTTGAAAACGCCATGGCCTGAAAGACATTGGGACAAATAGTAATTCAAGGACCCAAAACGGCGCCCATGCCACTTTCGCACGTCAGGCATGATAACCCTAGTCCATGCGCCCTTCCCGGGTTCGCTCCACTCCTCTTGCCACTTTTCAAGGGTTCTTCGTCGGAGAGCTGCTTTCGACAGCTCTTTTTTAAGGGAGAGCTTGTAGGATCTACAAGATTCGTCGATGACTAGATGGATTGGTATCATGCCTGAAATAGCCATCGACGCCTCGTACGAGACCGTTCGGTACAAGCAAGCAACCCTAATTGCTGCTAGTCTGTAGCAGCCCTCCATCTGCGACTTAGCTGTTCTATATTTGAGGACGTCACTCCATACTGGTGCTGCGTAGCACAGAACGGATCTAACAACACCCGCTAGCAGCTTCCGTTTAACTGTTCTTGGTCCATCTATTCTTGGCATGAGCCGGCCGAGCGCCTGGCACCTGGTCACCGCCTTAGCCGATGTAGCCCTGATATGAGGCAGGAATGACATGGACTTGTCAAGAAGTACTCCCAGGCACCTCACCGTGCTGGTGGGTTGGATTCTTTGACCCTGCACAGTGAAGTGAAACGGTATGTGTTTCCTGCGACCAGTCACTACCATAGCTTCCGTTTTCTCAGGCACCAGCTGGAGCCCTCGCCCCTCCATCCAGGCTCCGACCCGCTCCACTGCTGCGTTACCCTTCGACATAACACCTTCCTCGTGCTTGGCTGAGACTATTAATGTTAGGTCGTCAGCAAAGCCTATGATGTTGGTTCCTGGCGGGAGGCGTATTCTCAGTACGCCGTCGTACATTATATTCCACAACAGTGAAGCCAGAACAGAGCCCTGCGGAACGCTTCTTTTTATTTGTACCCTTACAGATCCGAGTTGGTGATCATACTCTATAGTTCTGTCCGTGAGGTACGAGCCTATCAATCGGACAAGGTAGGGCTCGATTTTTCTTTCCAGGAGTTCTGCCATAATGAAGTTCCATTTCGCTGAGTTGAAAGCATTTCGAACGTCCAAGGTGATTATGGCGCAGAACTTACGAGTACACCGCGTCCCCCGCCGAGCACGCTCTACGGCCCCACATATAGACCTTAGGGCATCAATAGTGGATCGTCCTTTTCTAAAGCCGTATTGCGACTCCGCTAGATCACCCTTCTTTTGAAGGTCCTTTGTGAGCCTTTCTGATATCAGCCGCTCAAGAAGTTTACCCAGGTGATTGAGAAGGCAAATTGGCCTGTACGCGTTGGGAGTCGCAAGGTGTTCCTTTCCTGGCTTCTTTAGCAGAACTAGCTTAGCGTGTTTCCAGACCTTGGGGAAGCGCCCGGTCATGAGGCATGCGTTCATGAGATCGAGCATTGCCTCCGGGTGTGCCTCCCCAAAGGTCCTGACCGCCACGGCTGGAAGATCATCCGGTCCCGGTGCTTTGCCAGGTTTAGTGCGTGAGAGGGCTGACCTTAGCTCCGCGGGTGTCCAGGGCGACGGCTCCTCTAGTACCTCCGGCAAATCCAGCTTCAACTCAACGTCATCCGGAAAGAGAGCATTGACTATTCCTCGCACCGTCCCTTGGTCTAAGGAAGTGGTCGAGGCGGGGGCCCTCAATCTTTTAGTCACGATTTGGTAGCCCTTTCCCCACGGATCGTTGTCGAGTTGTTCTAGCGTATCCTTCCAGGCGTCGCTCTTAGCTTTTGCAATGGCATTTCCCAGTGCTTTACGAGCGTCGCTGAGCGCCCCGATACGGAAGTCCAAACTCTCCACAGTGACTCCCTTCAGTGCCCGTCTAGCCTTGACGCAAGTTTCTCTCAGCTTTGCCAAGTCCGGCGTCCACCAGTACACCTCGCTGACACCGGAATTCGCTGACTTCCTAGGCATCGAGACGCTGCAGCATCTTGCTATAAGTTGAGAGATTTTTTGCGCGTAATTATCGGGATCGGGCAAGGGGGCGCAGGAACTAAGCTCTACGCAAGAAACAAATGCATCCCTATTGAACCTTCTGCTTATCCAACCCCTTCTGGTCTTCGCCACAGGTTTTGGTTCTTGGCGTAAGCAGAAAAACACGTATAGGTGATCGCTGAGCGTTTCTGCATCAAGCACCTGCCATTCCCCGATCAACCCCATGGCCGTCTCGTCCGCGAGAGTTATGTCGAGAATTGACGATGATGCTCTCCTAATGAATGTCGGTTTTCGTCCTGTATTGCATACATTTAGGCCGCAGCACGAAAGCAGCTCGGCCACCAATCGGCCCCTCCAGTCTTGCTTGGGCGCTCCCCACTCCGGTGACTTCGCATTAAAGTCTCCCGCCACTATTTTCGGGTAGTGGCATCTGCCAACATGATTTGCTAACTTCTGTAAGTCTGCGGAAAACTTTTCGGGTCCTGCATTTGGCGAGAAGTAGCAGCTGAAAATGACGTGTTTGCCAATTTTTGCGTACAAAAAACCCTCCTCTCTTCCCAACAGCTCAACGTTGGTGTTACCCCTGACCGCTATGGCTGCCCTGCCAGTCAAGTCAATGAACCAGCCCCTATTGCACCCTTTGTACGGTTCGGAGATGATCGCAACGTCAATTTGTCGCTGCGCCATCTCCAAACACAACAGGTCCTGCGCTCTCCGGCATGTATTCAAGTTGACTTGAAGGAATGACAGTTTTAGGTCTCCATTGTCTGTGGGTCGGGTGGCTTTTGAGGCCCTGACAGCGGGTTTAGCCCATTTTTTGGCACCCTTGCATTTTGGGTACCGGGGACATTGACCCTCCATGAGGGACATTGTCTGGACCCCGCACGGTGGCCTACCCGTTCCAACCCCTTGTCGCAGCACACGGGGCAAGAAAGCTCCGCTTCGCAGAGCCGTACCAGGTGTCCTGTGCTGCCACACTTGGCGCATCTATTGCTGCGGTCAGGCCCTGGGCATCTAGCCGCGCGGTGACCGAATTCAAGGCACCGGAAGCATTTTAGCTTTTCCTCATACGGTCTTATGGACGCCCGCATCCAACCAATCCGCAGCTTTCGCTCTTCGGCCAACCTTCTTGCATCCTCTTTTGGAAGCTCTACTACTGCGCATTTTGCTACTGCCCCGCTAGAATGGAAAGTACCCTATACTAAAATTATTACTAGAATATCTTTGTCCTCACCTCCCATTATTTTATGGTGCGTGTCTGATGTGGTCGGTGGAGTAGGTTTGTGACTCTGACCCGTTGCTCTGTACAGCGCCATTACCCATAAATGACATTCATTCTCATCACCAACCCCCATCAGAACTGACTCCCCATCACGTACTGCGTTCATGAAATACTTCGCTCCTTCCAGCTCTGTAACACAAAGTAAATATTAAAAACTTTAGCTCTAGAACATCTGATGACAAGTTAATTCGGTAAGATATAGACTTTTACCTTGTCCAACCATCAGCTGAGCTAAAAACAGAAGACAAATTTCATTGAGTAACAATAACTACAATAACTATTTCTTAAATTATAACTAACAAGCCGTTCACCCGAGGTAGTTTCCGAGTTCTCGTGGGAATTTCGGGAAAAAAGTACCCTATGTCGCTCAAGAAAGAATTTTCAAAATCGGTTCAGTAGATGCAGAGATCCTCCTACAACGTCACAAACGCAGTATTCACAAACTTTACCTCTTTATAATATTAGTATAGATATAAATGACTAATTTTATCAGAAAATCTAAACGTCATGAATAATCCGAAAAATCTGAGTATCAGAGGGAAACCTTTAAAAAAAAATCCATACTTATGATAGAAAAAAATTTTTAGGGACAAATTATTATATACATATAGGTAATTATTGTTAGCTAAGGAGACAGATTGGGTACACGTCTGCCTGTCCAAACAAAACTTATTCTATTTTCTCAAATTAGTCTAACTACTAGACTAGGTGTTTACTTATTTAATTAAATTTTAGTATCTTCTTAATTTATTATTTCAGATGTAATTGCTGTGAGTTTCTATATTCTTACCGCTGGCAAGTTCGATGTAGTCTACTGTAAACCCATCTAGCTGCATCATCTCCGCCGGCTCAGACTTCTTGTCTTTGTATGAGCAGAGCGCAAAGGTGTATTGGCTGACTTGTACCAGCACCATGTACCGACGCTTCCATTTGCGCCATACGTTCTTACCGATGACGTGGAGGTAACTGATGAAGGAATCGAAGAGTGTGTGATAAACTTTAATATTCTGTAAGGTAAACTAGATTACAGAGTTAATAATCGAAATGGTAATAAACCACCCATTATAGGAATAAAAGTGTCTATGTATAGAATTTACCAATCTTTATATTTTCTTTTAAAAAAAAAGTAAAATGATCAATTAATCATTACAGCCTATCAAGAGCGGTGTGCCTGTATTTGTTTTTGGAGTAATGGGCATGTTGACTAATTTTTATTTTTTAGTCCGTCTTGTAGATTATTCAAAAATATTGGATACGTATTTTTTCTTTTTTTACGTAATAAAAAAATAACGGTGATATATTGAGTTGAAATTTCGCGTGACGTCACTATTCTGACAGTTTGTATGGCGGTTTTGTGGTTAGTGACGTCACGACCTCCTCATCCTAAACTTTAATGCCCTTTATCTCTGTATATTTTAATTTATTTAAAAAAGCAAAAAATACGTGTCTATTGTTTTTTTATTTTCTAACTGACGGACTAATTAGAATTTTGATTTTCAATAGTAGTCAACATCCCTATTGTATGGGGTTAGATTTAATAGTCTTGATTAAAAGAAAAATTACTGACTTTGATTTTAGGACATTTACACCTGAAAAAATTTCAAACAGTAGGTACTCTAACTTGAAGTTTATAAAGCACTCTATTTTCAAACCGAAAAACAGGTATTTTTAATCTTTTGACCAAACTCTAAGCAATTAGGTACTAGGAATTTTATCGTGGTGATTTAAACAGATATTTGGATATTTAGAGCTTAATGACCATGGTCGCTTACCCGCAATGCTTCATATTCAATGGTTTATCCATACGACACGCTATTTTGATTCTTAAATCTTGATCAGGAAGGTTTTTGGGTACAGTCATACGATGCCATTCTGGTGCCTACAACATTATGGTCGAAAACATTCGCAAAAGTTACGTTTAATATTACAATATTATCCTGTTGAAGTAAAACGAAAGTATAGAGTTGTTTTGGATAAATCTATCTATAATGACAACTAGTATCCTTTCCTAACTTACCTTGTTTGATAGTGGGGTGGGTCTTAGTACGACTTTGCCCAATTCTTTGTCTTCCAGAGCGAGTACTCCTGGATTCTCTGTATATAACTTCACTTTGACGGCTGGTAAAGGCTGGGTTGTGCTGAAATCACCTTGCGTATCCCACCTGCGGGTGTTGAACTAATCTTTAGTAATTATGATCACGATGCTTTTAGTAAATCCTTAAACTGCAACCCTATGATGCAACAGTGAGTTTGTTTGTCTGTTGCTTTCACGCCTTAACGGCTGAACCGATCATTATGAAATTTTGCATACACATGCATACACATTTTGATGTGGATATAGCTTGAACCAGGCTGGGAATCCCAAAATTTATGAGAGTAGGTATAACTGCGACTAATAGCATTAAATTTCGTAATTTTACTCCCGCAGTAATAGTTTTATCTAATGCATCTTTGACATCTTTAAAGAGCGTTGACGGAATTGTATTCAAAATCGGGGATGAGTAAAGCTTATCTAATTGGTTCTTTGTTATTTTTTAGAGAGATTTGCGCAATGGTCACCATGCCTGCCCGCTAATCAAGAGGTTCCGGGTTCGATTCCCGGTGGGGATGGACTTTGTGTGATGAACACGAGGTTCTATTTTCCAGTCTGGGTGTGTATATATATATATATATATACATATATCTATAGTATAATATATATGTAATAATATGTGTACCTAGTATATACCACGTTTGCTTGGTTTCCACGACACAAGCTTATAGCTTAGTGTGGGATCAAGTAGGTCTGTGACCTGTGTGTTGTGAAGTGGATTATTATTATTATTTAGCTAAAGAACGCCCTTGAGACTCGCGATCTCCCGGTGCTTTTCTGATCGTTTGGCGTTTGGGAAGCGGTCCCTCATTCATACTTTTCTGTTAAATGTATGTTGTAATTTCCCATGTGTTGTGTCAATTAATAAAGTTCTTTCAATTTCAATTTCAATGAATAATATAATAATAGTGCAATATGACGTAAAATACAATATGTTACCTATTTACTTAATTTTAATTTTGTAAAAACAGTAGGGATTTTTCAAAAACAAGCATGTACGAGGGGAAAATAAGAATTGGACGACACTTACATTGGTTTTGACGCTTCCGCTTGGTCGGTCTGCAATTTATCACCACCCTCTACCTCCATAGTGCAGTAAACTATTCGATTCGGTGCTAATGATTTCAAACCTTTCACTTCCATTACGACCACCTAGAATACGGTAAACATTTACGGGATTTTGAACTTGGCTTGATGAAGTCCTGAAGTTGCCTTTAGAATTATCAAATAGATAATGCATCCTTTTATAAAACACGTATTTTTTTTAATAATGCATCATTGATGTTGAGAATGAACGTAAGGAACTCTCGGCAAAGATATTTATCATCTTCGTTACCTCGATTTGGAAGGTAAGCACCACGTCCATTTTGGTGAGCTGTGTGTCAACATCGCCTCCGTCACCTTCCCCGGTCAACTTATTGGCCAAAGAGCCTTGGGATCTGAAACACAGCTGCTTACTCAACCTTGGACTCGGGTCTGGACCTGCATTCGATCTTTGATTTATTCAATCAACCAGCAATCGCCATAGCAGTTGATAGATATAATTTAGCAACAGATTTTTTGTCAATATCATCGTTAAAGCCGGAAAACAATGATTTTTGTATTGTTATATAAATAATTTCAGAATATATATTTATGAGAATATTGTAACAAATATAATGGTTAGTCCAGAGACATGTGGTTATAAAGGTAAAGAAGGTTTGACAATCAGAATTAGGATTGAATGCACGGTTTTGTATAAAATACATAGAAACCATCACCGATACCAAGAATGATTAAGCATAACAAAGGGAAACATTACAATGTTGAACAAACACACACAATATTAATATAACTACATAAATAAATTTCAATAAGGCCAGTGTTATTTTGCTGTTTAAGTATAAATAATGTGATGAACGAGAAAAGAAGACTGGTTAATAGACAAAACATCGTGATAATAATAATGCATAAATTAGCGTTACACATAAGGTATCACATAAAAAATAAAAACCATCTTTAGGGTCATTATGTTTTGTTTACTAACAGATTTTTTGTGAAGATGAATAAAATAATAAAAGTGAATTTGTATAGTGAGTAGCGAAGCCCTATATTTAAGCACAAAGCATTTATTTTAATTATTCAATTAAGTAACGTTAGTAATTAATTATTATTAATCCTAAAATCATTGTGTAGGTTTATTTGTTAGAATATAAACAAAATAAAGGTGACAGGTGAAGTTGTGAGATAAAGGTAAGCATGTGGATACACGTAAGCTTGGCTTATCTGACAATTGTAGTTTTATAAGAAAATTCTTTCAAAACTTCTATCTGTGGGTACTGTTGTTTTAGGAACCCATTATAAAGCGCGAACTAATTTACGCATAGTACTATAGTATTAAATATACTTTTTTACAGTAAGTACAATTTTAACTAAATCAATGCATCAACTAGAAGCTTAGTAAAAATTTCCAAAATTTTCGTGCTCTGGAAGCATTGGTTTATCCATTGTTGTCATTTAAATTTATTATTGATTAAACTATATTAGTTTTCTAATTCAAAGGATAAAGGTTCTAAATCAGGTATATCATTGCAGCTACAAGCACTATCATCTACATCAGTCTAGTCAATGACAACATCAGGACTTGTTTCTGTATCATCAAGGCCGAGCGGGAAGGGTCCTGCTACACGAGACAAGTGCTCAATATCATCAAATTGTTACTTATTACTTGTACTTCCTTCATAATTTACCGTCCAGTTTATGTGCAGGGGACAAAAAATAAATTGATAAACATGAACAAGTAGAAAGTTTATAATTTTTTTCCATGTACATATGTATGTAGATATCAGAGCTGAAACGTCCATCTTTCAACTAATCAAAATTCATTAGTTTATAATTTAGATACCGCACAAAAATTGATTCAAAAGATTTTGTTATGTCGATAAAAATAGACGTTACCCACTCTGCCATCGAAAAGGAAAAGAAGTAGTGCAAAAAAAATGTTAGATAGTTTGATTCATGTAATGAAATAGGTTTTTGATGAAATGATTACTTTGATCCAATCTTAATCAATTCTAGAAACATTAGTACTTAATTAGATTTTGCGCCATATTTTATTAACTATTTTTTTAAAAATTATCTGTTATTTATTCAGTTGTTAGTTTAATAAGAAATGTTAAAATAGTCAGCAACTGACCTGTGATTATACCGCTTGATTTTGTGCAGGCCGTATTTGGAGTCAGCACCACCTTTAGAAACGGGCAGAGACTCTAAATTGGCCATCAGTAGGTTGATAGATGACTTGAGTTCTTCTATATACAGTGACTCCATTTCCTTCAGGACGAACTTGGGCATCAGTTTCCGATTCTAGAAAATTTGTGGCATTTTTTAATCATACAAAGATCAAAAAGGTAACTAAAAAGGTAAACCCGTAATGCGTTCCATTTTTTTTTTGTTAATAATCCAGCAAATAACTGCTTACCCTTTCCATCTCATTGACTTTCTGCATTCTTCCGTCTAACTCTCTTCGTATAGCTGCAGCTTGTTCATCAGCTGAGTCCAACTGTAATACGTTCCATATTTTAATCTTATTTTTAACATACACAGCAAAGTGTGCCATTGACGTTCCACCAACAAAAATATCATCTAGGTAAGCACTTTTTGTAATCTTGTGGTTTTTTTATATCTATTTGCTATTAGGATATTATGATTTACAAAAATTGTACTTGAACAGGAAAATCTAATGAATCATGTTAAATGAAATTTGTGAAATTTAAGAAAACTTACGAGAAGGGCGTTGAAGAGTAGTTGGTGTTCAAATTTCTTCACACCAAGAATCTGCTGGAACATATCATAGAGCTGCTCCTTGCTGAGGATACATTCAGCGTTCAGACTCTGTTGCTGCGCACGAGACGGTCGTTTAGATTCGTCATCACCCGGTATGCCTGGAGTTTAATAACCAGACGTACTTTAGAAATTTATAAGATCTATTTAACGCCCGATAATAATTAAAGAGGAGCCTTTTTTAAAAATGTGTTTAGTGTTCATAATTGCGATAATCTGTGATGATGTGAAGAAATCAATTATTTAATACATGAAAATTATGTTTAATAGTTATTTAATTTTTTGCTATTAAACAAAATATGAAATACGTAGGTAAGTGAATTGAAATAGTACTAATACAATAATGTATAGTGATAAATATAATATGATTTGAATGCGTTTCCATTAGATTGGTAGAATTGTTTTATTTGAAACTTACCTTTCAATTTTATACATAAATATTACCTACGTACGACCGTAAACAAATATGTAAAAATTTAAGAAATAATCGATCAAAAGTAAACCTGTCTTTATTATACAAAAGATTGTGTATATTTAGAAAAGCAAATAGAGAGTCAATACAAAGAGTCTTCAATCATGCAACACTTCTGAGCATAAACGAAGTAAAGACAGCATCTGAACAAATCCAAATCAGCACTAAAACCAAAGCCAACAGATACAAGCACCGCACAAGACAATAAGCTGTGTTTTTAAGTGAAAAGAAGAAGAAACAAAATCAAAAGGAGTAATAAAGGTAAAACAATTATTATGAAAATTTCCTGTTGTGATACCTGTAATTCCTGTTCGGGATGTGTTAGAGAGACATGTTGTGAGAGAGGGACAGAAACACAGAGTGAGAGAGATGCAGGCGACACACATATCGAGGTAACACTTAACATTTATTACAACCAGGAGCCATTTGTTAAACAAACTCATCATGATATTAATTATGAAAGCTCCGAAAACCACATGTCTACCACTTTTGCACACCGGCACATTAGACATGCGTTAGTTATATAAAGACTGCATGAACATTAATAATATTCGCCTAAGAGAATCAGAGACGACCAAATGCATAATACCGGTTGCAAGCCTCTAGGTGGTTACTGAAATAGCTAATAATTAATTTCGATGAGTTTACTAACACGATTTTTTCCGTGTACTTTAAAACAACATTCTACAGCTAGCATCTACTTAAAAATTAATTAATGGTTAGGGTATAAGATATGCAGAAAAAGCAAGATGTCGCCATCACGTTTATTATTTGTTTTATTTTTAGTTAAAGTTCAAAAATGCTAAAACAATTCATCCTTACCATTACATCCAATTATTGCTAAATACGATTTCTACAGAATTTTTTAAAAGGTCCTTTTATAATACATATTTGTGTTGTACTATTAACTAAATCGTACTTGTAAATAGAATAGAGAGCATGTTTATACGTACCTACTCTACGCAATTTATGTAGGTATGTATCTTAGTAGAAATATTTTTTTAAGAACTTTTTAGCCTACACTACACTATAAATGTTGGTGATGCCGATGAGCAAATATGAAATTGATATGAAATTGTCAAACTGAATCCAGATCCTTCTAGACAATGGGCTTGTCAACCAAATTTTAGTTTTAGTCCGTCTTGTAGATTAATAAAAATATTGGACACGTATTTTTTAATTTTTTACGTAATGAAAAAATTACGGGGATAAATTTGAAATGTCACATGACGTCACGCCGTGCTACAGTTACGCATGTTATGACGTCAAGAGCCTTAACTTTAACGCGTTTTATCTTAGTATTTTTTCAATAATTTGAAAAAAACAAAAAGACGCGTCTATAATTTTTTTTATTATCTAACTGACAGACTAAATAGAATTTTCATTTTCATACCACGGAATTTATAGTGAATACTTAGCGTAGAATTACACAGTATCCTATAATAAAGTTCATGTAAGAGAAATCTGCATGTTTCATGCTTCACCGAACTTACTATGTATGCCAATAAGTAATTTTCTGTTCGCTTATTTAATGTTAACACTACATTTTAAACATCTTCAATGCAACCAAACGTTCACAAAAACGACGAAACATCATTCTATGTTTCAAAGTAAGTAACAAATAATATACAATCAATACGTACATATGCTGAGATGCATTTCATTAAACAACAACAATATTTACAACATTTAAGCCTACGTGTGTGATCCAGAACGGATACGTCATATCAAAGTACACTCGTCTTCTAAATATCTTTTTCTCAACACTAAAGAGAAACAAATTAACCCTATATAATAAAATTTATAGCTGCAATTTTTATTTCCACTAAAATTTTCAGTCAGCTGCTTCAAGTAGGTACTAATTTTCTTGATCCGATAATTATGAATTATACTGTTTCCAATAGTAAAATGTTATGCATTATAGATTGTTTCTCCCAAGTAGTTTTATTAAAATATATTACAGTAAAAATCTTACCCGTTCCTTTCATGATGCAATCAAATTTGGCGAGCCACGATGTCAGTACTGTTTCTTTACTCAATCCATCTATTTCTGGCAAAGACCTGTTAATTGTTTTGTTGTTAATTATAAATATTGTTTATTTTAGCTGTTCTTCTGTTTACTCTATAATTCAAAATCTTACCCTTATCCAATATAGGATATAAAATGATATAAAAAGTATATAATACACATGCAATTATAGCAATTAAGTAATTTATTGGTTTTAAATTTTACATTAAGAGCAATTAATCAAACCTGACTCTCTTCTCGATGTTGTTTCTGAAAACCTCCCGAAAGTCATGGTGAGAGCATGCTCCCGATCTGACCATTTGTTCTACTCGTTCAGATTTAAGAAATACGTCATGATAAGATTGCACTGCATTCTGGAAAGCTTCATCAGCCAAGATCTGAGTTTCACCTTTGAGAAAAGCCTTGGAAAAAAAAAGAAAACATTTTCATGAGTATCCTCTAACTCAAGAATAGATTCTAGAATAATTGAAAACGTGTAAGCCTTTATATCTTTCTTTTAACTAACCTGGAACCTAGCTTGTATGGTGTCAAGTTGATGAGGTGTGAGTTTAGTGTGACGTCTGGTCATATCGGTTGGTTGCTTTGCATTGAATGGATGGGCAATACATCTTGAAACAAACACGTAGAGTTGCAGCCGACGTTTCTTATCCTCTTCTAGTTTTTCAATCTTTTCCTGTTGACAACATCACATTATTTTTTTTTTAATCATTTAAAAATGCATCTTTTGATGTCAAACATTTTTGTTGTAAGTTTGATGTTGTGAATTTGGAGATTATTTAACCATTTATTCATATTATGTTTTTTGATCCCTCACCTGAGGATCCTGATCTTTATCAGAGTGGCTCGCTCCAGATGGACTAGGTGATGGTGTAGGCGCCTCCCCCGAGCTTGCACTTCCAGTCGACGTCCTGCGCAAGAAAGATCTAAACGATCTATAGCATTAAGTCATCGATGTAAATGAACGTGTCCACACAAACAGATTAGATTCTTGTTTCTGCTACTTGTTTTATTTTAAGTTTGTTTGTTTGTTAACTGTCTATGTGTGTAGACTTATGACTGTGTATGAATCTACGGCTGTCACTCGCTAAATAAATTAAATTAATGCATAGTTCGACTACATGGAAACCAATATCTACATTAATTTATTTAATATTTTTTTAGCTGTTTCTCAAAGCAAACGGATGATTTGAAGGCCCTTATCTACATATTAGCATTAAAATTTTCTTCTAAAATGTATATTCATAGATATCTAGTAAATAATGTACCAAAATAGCAAAGGCTAAAATGATTCATGGTACGAAATGGTTATGAAAGGATTTGTAAGATATAGTACACAGTTGAAAAATCTTAATTCTGTTAAGGGTTAGCTTTCAACTGCATTCAGACTATGCATACCTCAACTATGGCGTAACTAGCATTACTTCTCTTCCGAAAAAGTTTAATTTAACTTAATAGCGTAAAACCAATACCAACATAACTGGCTTCTGAAACACAGGTTATCCCTCATCAGAAGCCAGAAGTTCTTTGTATCAAAAATAATGAAGTTAGTTTTCATTTCATTTCATTTCTGCTCTCTTTTCTTCATCAAGATATAATAATATTCTTTCGAGCAAAAGTTACTTGAAATTTTGTTTCTTTTCTGTGATAGAGAAGTTCTCCCATGCTATGCCAATGTCGCTGTCACATGGTGCTTATAATATATACTTACGCGTGCGGTGGGGGTGCTAGCGCAGCTGCCTCTCTCTGCCTTGTCGCTGGATGTAACGGTGCAGCCAAAGGCGCTGTTGTTAATGGACTTGCGCCTGAAAACCCAACCGAGTAGATGATATCATATTTACAATTATACACTTTCACTAATTATAGAAGACTAAAAATAAGTCACGAGTAGGTAGGTATTATGAGTGTAGTTAAGTAGAGATCAAAGGGAAAGATAAACCAGTCAACAACACCTATACACACGATAGCAATTCTAGGTTTAAAAATGTAAATAGTCAAAATTGAATCGTAAATATTGACTTGAATGTCCCATAACTGAACTTGGACGAAAGCATTTAATGCGGATTTTATTTGACGAAAAAGTTTCAAGTTACACAGCTTATTAATACTAGAAAGTCCACTTTGCAAATTGAATAAGTTTTCAAGCTTTTGAGGAGTTGGTGTATAATAAGTAGGTAGTGAACCTACCTAACCTAACCTACCTATTTCAATAACTTTGTGCTGATATTATGTTTTATTCGTATGAATATGGAATGAGAAGAAACCCTTTATAAGTTTAGACATTATTAATCAAATTCATTTTGTTAGCAATAAAAATATAGTAATAAAATAATAGTGCCCCAATTTCGTTAGTCAGTTTGAAATTTTTGAAAATTTATTGTACAAATACTGCATACATATGTATGTATAAATCGTCTCCGATAGTTATGACTTGACGTTTTGTCTATAATATTATTATGGGGACGCATTACTCACTCACAAACAAATACTTCAGTGATTTTATTCTAAAATCGATTTTGAAATATCTTATTTATTCTATCTTATTTAAAAAGTTCTCCTTTAATACTTACAATATCATTGAGTGTAAGTTTAATTAACTATATAATATTTATAATTGTGCTGTCTCTAACAGCCGCACTCAGAGTCGTTTTAATGATTTTTATGTTAATTGGTATTTAACTAAATTTTACCTAATTAGTCAAATGCGTATGAATGTTTCCGATTGGGGCAATTTTGTTTTAAAAATCTTAAAATTAATTAGCTAATCATTAAAACGACTCTGAGTGCGGCCGTAAGTATTTACAAATAAATTACCTCTATACAAACATAAACAAAAAGTATTATCCCAGAAAGCAAAATTAAAAAAAAAAAACAAAACACATACATACATACAATAATCTCCTCCGTTTTTGGAGTCAGTTAAAAATAAAGAACAAGGCAAAAGGTACAGATACAATGTGAACTAACCTGGGAGGCCAGCAGTCGATCCTCTAGGCAGTTCGGGCTTCCCTCGCATTGAAGGCCTCCCTCCCGCCAACGATCCTGGTGGCACCACTGGCGGAATGAAGCATTAATGTTCATTAAGCTTTAAGTTTAATTCCATTAAGTAGGGACTTACCACCCTCTACATCCCCCCCCATGTAGTTATGCGATCTACTGGCATGATTTTCTCAACATTATTGGTGTTCGAAAGCTCGATTTAATAATTTCAAGCATCCAATTGCTAATAATATTCCTTTTCGAAGTTAAACTTCTGAGGCTGAGGAGGCTGCGTTGGATGACGAATGCGTGTTGGAAACTTTAAAGCTACCGACTCCCCTCGGTATTAACTCTAAAGGCGGCATCTTCAAAACACGGTAAAGAATTTTTATATCACTATACAACGTGTCAATGAATTAACTGAAAACTAGAAAATAGTTTGCTCAGAATCAACTAGCGAATTGATCGCACTATGTTTTAATATAGGTTATATTTTTTAATTTTTACTAGCCCATGTCTAAATTATTTATAATACAATATTTGGCGCGCCACCCGCTGCAAAAAAATTCGAACCGGCAGGCGCGGGCGTAGCGCTTGGAATTTCGTAGATAGATCACCTCCAAACTAATGTTAAATAACTTTTAAAGTAAGTTTATAAATGTTTTCGACATAAAATATATTTTAAACATATTATTGTTTATTTTTTTAAATGGGGTGTATCAGGGGTTTTCAATTAAGTAATTCATTAACACGTTGTATACGTAGGTAAAGTTAACACGTAGACGTGAATTATGGAGGGGTTAAATAAGATCTTCATAAAAAATTACACTTTGATGCCATTTTCAGCATGAACCGTTTCCGGGTATGTCTAGATTAACGCTGGTCAAGTCAAGCTCACCCGGTAGTTTGTTGGGCTGTTTCTTGTGCTCATCCTCGCTGTCTTCCTCGGACGAGCTCGGGTCGATCATTTTTTTAGTTCTGTAACAATAAGTTCAGTAATAACACGGGAATCTTTCTTGGAATTTTCGTCCGCTATTTCAACCTTACATAATATAGTGTATTTTTTTTGAAAATTTTGATATTATCTTTAAGATTTAGATTGCGTGTAGTACTTATTATATGAAAAAAGTTTGCGGAGTTATGAAGGGAAAGCATTTCTTCATTTGGCTTCCCCTTTGCGCCTGCTTTGCCTATGTTGTCTCTTTGTCTATTTATATTAATTATTTTCTCTGTGGCTTTATTAAGCTTATAAAAGATATTGTGGTAGACCCTAGCTCTCTATAATTTGTTAACTCATTCATATTATATCCGGAAGTTCTTAGTTATTGCAACCACGAATGACCTTCTAGTTAGTATAATGATTTATGATGAAGATATTAGGTAAATAAAAATGTACAGTGTACACATAGATCTACACGCATATCTGTGTGTAGGTATACAAGTGAAACTGTCTGGCAAATCGTGACTCGACCATTCGACCACAATTATTCAATTAATTATCTTTTACGAAAAGTTAATGTTAGTTAGTTACTTAATGTCAACGGCTTTTTTCAAACGATCTAAGCAAATTTCATTTAGAAAATACTATAAACATTTCGGTAATAATTTGTACAAGTTGACTGGGAAAAGGTAATCAAACAGCACCTAACATTCTAAGTCCTGAAAGATTCATGAAAAAGTTTAAAAATAGAAAGTCGACACGTCGAAATTAAGGAAACAATTATGTAACAGATTCACACAATAGGTAGGTACCTACTGCGCCAGACCGGATTGTCACAGCTAAAGTGGAACAAAGCCGCATCTAAGGGTGGCAGGGTATTGAGGGAGTCAAGCCTCCTTTTTATTACATTTAAACCCTCTACGGACTCAGCCGAGATCTAGTTGTGAAGGGGTGGATATTAGATTACGTATATCTAACCCAGCGATATTTAACCTTTTTATCTTGGGCCATATGCAATATAAACTATTTTAAACGGATTACAACTTTATAACAACACGAAAAACACAAATATTACCACACAAAACACAAATAACACAAATATTATTTATTACCTTGCGGTTTCACCCGCAGTAATCTCGGAGTTCCCGTAAGAATTCCGGGATAAAAGTAAACTATGTCAGTAAGGGCTACCGTAGCTTGATATAGGAGAAAGAATTTTCAAATCGGCTCAGTATATCCAGAGATTACCCGCTAAAACATCACTAATTCACAAACTCACAATTCACAAACTTTACCTGTTTATAATACCTATTAGCATAGATTAAATTGCTAGACCCTTATTCTATTCTATGTCTATAACGCACCGACATAAGATAACGCACCACAAAAGTCTGTCTTGTCTTGTCTTTCCGAGTTGCCGACATGGCCAAAGAATTCAATAAAAACAACATTTACAACGTGTCTTATCGCTAACAGAATATTAATTTCTATGACATCTAG
This sequence comes from Zygaena filipendulae, assembly GCA_907165275.2. Classification (NCBI taxonomy): domain Eukaryota; kingdom Metazoa; phylum Arthropoda; class Insecta; order Lepidoptera; family Zygaenidae; genus Zygaena; species Zygaena filipendulae. The sequence goes on from OU015674.1 coordinate 6,958,968, forward strand.
AGTGTAGGGAATTGTGTTTTTGGCACGGGTATTTTTATCCCGGAATTCCCGCGGGAACGTGAAACTGCGGGGAACAGCTATAATAATTAATAGTAGGTAACCGGTTTATGTGATAAATTAAATTGATTTTAAATTCTATGTTTCAGAGGGATTATTATGTAACTTTAGTTTCTATCATTTTTCGGTTGCAATCAAAAACATGGCGGTTTTGCGATCACAATATTATGCACGTTTTGACAGATACAATATATGACAATCCTGCACCAAAATAAACATCCTTCTAAAGTTGAAACCGCCTAAACATGATAATTAATCACAAAATAACTTGTTTTCTGTTTGAAAATGTAATATTATGATAGCAACAAAAGTTACATACCTAATTGCCCTGCCGAGATAAAAGAATAACCACATAGATAAAGTACATCCCTTATAGCCCTCAAACGCCTTGGGCAACGGCCTCGAAACAACAGCATGACTCAACAACATGACTCTACCTTTTTTGAAGTACCTATACGAACTAGACGGTTAATCCAGCGTTACCTATTATACAACGTGTTAATGAATACCTGATACACCCCATTTAAAAAAAATAAACAATAATATGATTAAAATATATTGTATGTTGAAAAAAATTATACTTTAAAAGTTATTCAGCATTAGTTTGGAGGTGACCTATCTACGAGATTCCACGCGCTACGCCCGCGCCTACCGGTTGAATTTACCTACCGGCGTACGCGCCTAATATTGTATTATAAATAATGTACACATGGGCTAATAAAATGAAAAAATATAACCTATATTAAAACGTGATGCGATCGATTCGCTAGTTGATTCTGAGCAAACTACTTTCTAGTTTTCAGTTAATTCATTAACACGTTGTATAAGTTGGTAAGTTTACTCGGTAAAAATATTTGGAAGTTTTCGCGTTCGTTTATGCACGCAAAGCACTTGGTCCTACTGGAGTTGCTTGTACACGAATATTTGCTTTTCTAGGGTAATCCACAGCAAAATGTGAGTAAAATCTTAACTTAGTTTATACTAGCTGTGCACCACGGTTTCACCCGCGTTAATTTCGGAGTTCCCGCGGGAATTCCGGGATAAAAGTATAAAAGTATCCTTCTCTGTACCCCTGACAACGTGCTTGCCAAATTTCATCCAAATCCGTTCAGCCGTTTTTGCGTAATTGAGTAACAAACATCCAAACATCCACACTTTCACATTTATAATACACTAGCTGTACCCCGCGGTTTCACCCGCGATAATTTCGGAATTCCCGCGGGAATTCCGGAATAAAAAGTACCCTATGTCCTTCTCTGTACCCCTGACAACGTGCATGCCAAATTTCATCCAAATCCGTTCAGCCGTTTTTGCGTAATTGAGTAACAAACATCCAAACATCCACACTTTCACATTTATAATATTAGTATAGGATGAGACTAGCCGTGAGCTGATACTCTTATTACAGAGAGGGACATAGGGTATTTTTATCTCGGAATTCTCGCGAGAACTCCGAAATTACCACGGGTGAAACCACAGTTAACAGCTAGTATGTATGTACATAAAAACGAATCACTATATTTTCTCTTAGTCACGGCATCACGCGAGAACGGCTGGACCGAGAAATTTCCGCGGGAACTTCGAAATCAAAGCGGGTGAAATCGTAAGGATACATACGTATATAAAATAATATGTTTGTTAGGTAGTAGTAGTAGGTACCTTATCTATTCGATCACGAAAAATGGCTGAATCCATTTGAATTTTAAGTAACATTTGGCAAACAGATAAATCATGTCTTGGATGAACAAAGCCTTTCCGAAGGAAACCCGAAATTCCCAAAATGTCCTTCCCTACACACCCTAAAAACCTAAGTATTGAAATTTGAAAAAGTAAAAGATAGGTACGTGTCTATTATCTTTTTAATTATAATACTGACGTGCGGCCCCTTTTGATTTTCATACCCCAGCAACATGTTTATTAATTGAGAACCTCCTACTTACTTTTATAGGTAATGAACTTATATAAATCAGTAATAGTAGATAAAATAGATAATTATGTAGTGTGGGCGAACGCCAAGGGACAGCCCACGGTTGCGATTCTTCCTACGTCGTGACATTTAGTTCACTTTTGACATCTATGTATAAAGCAAGAGTGGGAAGAAGTGGGATTTGCGATCGGACACTGTAAATTACGATGGTGTACTTTAGATTGTAGAACTGTAGAACGTGAGTTTCAAACCAGCCCCCTTAGCCAAGCTGACAATCTTAGTCGTGTTCGCTATAGAAAACTTAGGTAGGTATCTTACTTTCGTATGCATTTAGTGAAAAGCTGTTAATTTGAAATTTCAAACAGACACTTCAATTTTATTTATATGTCTAGATACTTATAATATATTGAGTGCCTACCTATGTACCGACGTATTTTTTTTGTTTAGTTCTTATCGTAGGTATCTTGATAACCTACCCACGAAATCTTATTATTTTAATAGCTGACTCGACACACTCGACCATATATATCCTGTACTTTCAATTTTATAAAAATCCCAGAGAAATAAGCACTTTCAGGTCTTTGATTAAATAGTATATAATAATAATAATCCACATCACAACACACAGATCTACTTGATCCCACAGTAAGCTATTATTAGCTTGTGTCGTGGAAACCAAGCAAACGTGGTACTTATATACTACATAGAATTACTTATATATTATACTATAGATATATAAACACACCCAGACTGGAAAATGGAACCCTGTGTTCATCACACAAAGTCCACCCCCACCGGGAATCGAACCCGGAACCCCTTGATTAGCGGGTAGGCATGGTGACCTCTGCGCCAATCGGGTCGTCATACCATCTTCATGTCACTTGATCACGCAAAATCGGACGACAGATTGGACTGCGACTGGAATCTTTTTGTGACTGCGGGACATTTTGATAGTTTCGAGTCGAGTTCTCTATAGTTTTCTATAACGATAACGATTCAAGATAGCTAAGGGGGTTGATCACGCTATTGTTGAACGGTATTATTGTAGTAAGTATGTATACCTATTTTTATTATTTTTAGATTTCTTTCCAACATTAACCTACTATCCTACTAATATTATAAACGCGAAAGTTTGTAAGAATGTATGGATAGATGTTTGTTACTCTTTCACGCAAAAACGACTGGATGGATTTAAATACGACCCGATTGGCGCAATGGTCACCATGCCTGCCCGCTAATCAAGAGGTTCCGGGTTCGATTCCCGGTGGGCGTGGACTTTGTGTGATGAACACAGGGTTCCATTTTCCAGTCTGGGTGTTTATATATATATCTATAGTATAATATATAATATGTAATAATATGTGTAGTATATACCACGTTTGCTTGGTTTCCACGACACAAGCTTATATAGCTTAGTGTGGGATCAAGTAGATCTGTGTGTTGTGAAGTGGATTATAAAAAAAAAAAAAAAAAAACTTTACAATAATATAGCTTATACATCAGATTAACACATAGGGTACTTTTTATCCCGGAATTCCCGCAGGAACTCTGAAATTAACGCGGGTGAAACCGCGGGACACAGCTAGTCTTCTATATAAGAATTGAATAGTCATCTTTAAAACAAACAGCGAGCGTTTGAAACAGCGCGTTCGGCCCTTCTCCCCACTCGGTAGCAAGCGCGACGATCAAAGGGGCTAAGTGTGATCCGTCAAGGCCCAGGAGGCGCGATGACTCCATATATAAAATGTATATTTATTGAAGTGAAATTTTATGTGCGGGATGCCAATTTGTTGTAGGTACATGTAACGGTTGAGACTTGCGAGTTGCGACACACGTAAAATACCTACGAGGTAAGTTATTCATAAAAATGTTGTGTCTAATTAAAATCTAAAGTGTATTTACCTATATGACATTTAAAAAAAAGTATATAACTAAATAGATATTATATCAGCTGCCTTGTCCTGCCATGCAAGCTCTGTTTTGTTTGGAAACAGGTACCCAGTGCTGTGTGATTATGTTCAAGTATTATTATGGTTATTTACTATAAAAATTATAGATCTTTATAATATAGGTAGGTACCAGAGGTTCTCTGTGGTTTCATCTGCGTTAATTTGGGAGTTCCCGCGGAAATGTCGGTAAATGTTTTCTTGACTGACTTCTGCTCTCCATAAACTCTATCTGGTATATAGCATCATTCCGTGTTATGTCAGTATGAAATGAAATGAAATGAAATGAAATGAAATGAAATGAAATAAACTTTATTTGTTACGACAACAGTTAATATGTGAAATAACATAAACAAGCACAACCAGCGTGTCGCAACAAATAGGCAACCAGCTCAGCATAAGTCGGGAACCGGGGGGCCCGACGCTGATCTTCCGCTGGTGCCGCATGTGGCGTCACGGATGTGAGCGAAGAAAGAAAACTTAAATTATACTTTTATATTAATTTCATACTTAGGAATCTCGAACCATAATAGGCAATGACTGATGACAAAAATAAATCACAAAATATGTACATAAATTACATTATAATATTACATCATACAGTATCAGTGACCTCTCGTTTTACAGACCCTATACATAGTGATCTATGCCCGGTTAATTATTTATAATTGTTCATAGGTCATTAAAATTTAATTCGAACAGGCAATGGCCCTAATAGGGGTCAAAGTGATTATAAGAAAAAGTAACGAGGCGCGTATGATAAAAAGTTTGGGAACTCCTGGGGTCTTCTATAATGTACCTATATTTGAAGGCTTTAGGTATCTATATACCTACCAACTTGCCGACTTGGTGACACTCGCTGAACCTAATGGAGCAATTTCCGATCATTTTGTGAAGATTATCTATAGTAAGAAATTGCAGCAACTTTTTCATGCTTCGTTGGTGAGTGGTGTCAAAGTTGTTCAGGGTTGTGCAATACATATAGTTGCTCACAAAAATGTACTTATACGCGAATCTAATACCTAGGTACGCCTAGTTGAAAATGGGAAGTGATTCGTATTTATCACGTCAATAAGATGCCTTGAAAAAATTGCTTCTAGCAATAAGGCCGCCTTTTTGCCATGTATTTTAATGTATCTACATAGATATTGTAAAAAATCATTGGTGCAATAACTTATAGGGTGTATTGTATTGTATTGTACTGTATTGTAATGCAGATTAAACATACCAGAATCCGAAGGAACAATCGTTTTTAAAATGTTTGTCGTTTGCTTGGTACGTAAGTACACGTACGTATCTACGTATGCCTTATACTAAATGTGAAAAACAGAAATCGATGCGGTTTCTAAGGTAATTGCCCCTTTGTTTGACCGTAGAATAACATGTGTAGTGTAGATATAGTATTTTATTAGTCTAGCCGAAAACATAGGCTTTGTCTCAACAAAATGAGTTAAGAGGCGTTACTATTTGAAACTGAAATTAAAGTGTTTATTCTCAAAAACAAAAAAGATCTCTATCTAGATAGAGGTTGAATATTTAAAAATTTGAAGTTAATTTACCTTACACTTACGTGTTGGGTGCTTATTAATTTTTTTGTAGTGAATAAGCAGGTAATCATAGCCAAAAGCTTTGATAGTAGATACCCATAGTCTACGATTAAACTGATTATTAGGTATCAGCTCTCAAAAACCAATCTGATCCCACCTAACCTAACCGCAAGAGGAGTTATGCGTAGGTACCTAATCCTGGTTTTGATGACAGCCGAAAGGGTTAAAAAAATATTGATGGATGATTCTCTACTACTTATCACCACGGAAATAAAGCGAAAATTAAACCAAAATTGCCTAATAATAGATATACAAAAATATGATGATTATTTTTAGTATAAAATAGTATCTAGTAACTGAAAAAAAGTCATTTAGAATATACCTACCTAGGTACCAACTGACAGACAACACGCAGCCCAAACCACAGGAAATACAAACTGAAAATTTCGCTTAGGTATTTGATCTTTTTGTAATGAAAGAAAGTTTTTTTTGGGAGATTTAAACCCTAGCAGCTTATTTTAAATAATAGAGACACGTTCTTTTATGGTGAATTTATAACTGAAAAAGTTTATACTTGCACAAGTTGCAATTAGTTAGTTACTTTATCGGCCGATGACGAATAAAAGGAAATGACAAAACCTTGTAACCTTGCAGGCGTTTAGTACAAAAAAAAACAAATTCGTTATCAAACAAAACCCACACAAGTTCCGAGAACACTTGAAACACTTAACTAAACATAACTAGATCTCTATATATAGATCACATAGGTTACATAAACCTTGGATTTAAATACCACATTGAAACCTTCTATCGCTCAGAATCGTGTCTAGGAATAAACTACTTCTTTTCAATGCAGAAAGTAGGTTTAATAAAGTAATCCGATTTGCGAATAAATCTCATCAATAATTTAATTTTCGCTCAAAGACAGTTGCAGAAATAACTTACCTTTAAAAATAAGTTAGACAAAGCGGTCAAAATACATCAATATCGAAGCACAACTGTCCTTAACTCTACAAGAGCGGCACAAATTTACAAAAATCACACTTTCAACTTTTCCCTTTTAGCGGAATATTTACAATTTGTAAGTATTTTATTTTTTCTATATTGTATTTACAGTCTCAATGGATGTTCTGAGTAGCACTGAGGTTTTGGTTTGATCGTTTGCTGCTATAAAACGTCACGAATAATATCCGCATAATGTGTTTGACGCGTGCGCGCTGACGACTCCGCTGTTTCAGTGCCGGGTCGATAGTTGTACGTGATAACGTATCTACCAAGGTCTGCGCCCCCATGCTTTGGGTGATTTAGGAAAATGGGGTGATGGTTGGGCAACGGAACGAGGTCATACGATTCGTATTTTCCCGCGCTCGACGGTGGCGCCAGTTGCGGGAAAAGAGAGAAACGAGTTCGAGAAGTAAAACTGTTTGTTATACAATGCCATCTGTTTTTTATCAACCGAATAAATTGATTGCAATTTCATTGACACGATATTATAGTGACTAGATTATGTCATGCTCACTCAAATGTCCCGCTGGCGGTGGTCGGGACTCGGGTCGCTCGGTTCGCTCTAATATGGTTGAGCGGGACGGGGCTTACGAGCACGTCACACTCGTGAACGGGTGCCGTCAGTTGGTACTGGTCATGTCTGGTCTACTATTCTATTCTACTTAGGTAATCCTAGTTTAACTCCTAATGTCTCTTTAGTCTGTACCTGAATCGAGATGTAAACGTGGTCAAAGAAGTTTCACGTTATTTGCGATATTTTTCAGGATTTGAGATTCATTTCCTTTTCGGAATATCCCTGAAACACCTTCCTGAATGAAGTCTGTGACATTTGAAATGTACACAAGAGAAGCTCCGAAATCAGGGCCCTTATTCACTATGGCCATAACACAGCGCTTTAAGATAACGCGCCACAATAAAATATGCCTTTCCCTCATACTCAAAATAGTTTTACTTCCAAAAAACATTTACGTTTCTTATGGAATACCTACAAAATATTAATTTCTAATATTTTGTCACGAAAGTTTAGGAATGTGTTTTTGGGGCGCGCGTTATGAGCAAGAAAATATTGTTGGTCATACTCAATAAGGGCCCGGAGCTTTTAGCGGGAAGCTTTTTTTGCTAGATTATGGATTACATTAGCGTGATATTAAAAACTGGAGACAAACTTTTAGAACAGCAGAACGGATTTTCATGAGCTTTAGTATTTTCATCTTGGAAATCCTGAGGCAATCCCAACATTTACATGGACGAAACCACGGACCCGAAATTATGTTTGTGCCCAAAACCATGCAGACATACAACTAGGTACATATTTTTTACCCACATTTCACCGCATTCGTCGCCTAATAAAAGTTGAATTTCCAAAACCTTTGAAAAAAGAAAAAAATAAAGAAAGTTGCAGTTCTATCCTTATTCATTATTATTACCTATCAATTACTTTGTAGCAAGGTTCTTAAAGGTTCAATAAAACAATAATATAGGTACATTAAATAAAAATAATATAACACTTTATTAAAAAAAAAAACATTATTTTAAAAGGTTTCAGCAGTTACGAGCACGAAGACAATACATCAGACGCGTTAGGACTTGAGCAGCGTCAGTTTCTTTATCAGACTTTTATGTACACGTAATTTTAAACAAGGTTCTGATTCAAGTTTTTAATTTAAGCTTTCATGTAAGAAACTTAACTACGTGAGGTGACTTTGGCGATTTCATCAGCTCGAAACGTCATATCTTCTTGAGCACATAAAAAACCGTCACTGTGAAAATTATTGTCCAACACAGCTGCTGTACAAGGAAACACAACAAAATGCGCTTTTGACAATTTTTTTACCGACACGAAAACAAATGACGGAACCGCCATCTTGGATATCCGCTAAAAGCTTGCAAAACGTAGAACTTATTATTCTTCCTCGGCGGTTATGTACCGCACCTCCGGGTCGCAGCGCGCGCGCCCGCGCAGCTTCGCCAGCATCAGTCTGCCTTCCGAACTCCTGGACCTGACGAACAAATAACCTCCCCCGCAGCACACCAACACCAGCAATATGATGCCGGTCGCCAATCCCGCTGATCCTGGATAAGAAAATAATGTTGGTAATTGGTATAGATATATTATGTGGTTGTCCACTGTTCAGGCTAAAAGATACCAGCTCCTGCCATTTAGTTTCCGAGATATATGAGGTTTTTTTAAAGTTGGGTGAAAAAATTGTGTCCGCGATTTTAATGCTTAAATTTTCCCCTAATCCCTATGGCATCACGCGTGAACGGCTGGACCAGTTTTGCTAATTCTTTTTTCTTGTGTTGTGCCGAGAATGCCACTGTCGCATTAAGTCGGTAGTATGTACCTACTACAATGTGCATAAAGTTTATAAATAAGCAATAACTAAATAATGAAACGTGTTTTTTTGTAAGGTCATTCATGATAGAATACATTCCTGGAAAAACAGCTCCCGTAAGGGTCGTCCATTAATCACGTAAGGCTCGAAAGGGGGGGGAGGGCCGTTCGGAAAAATCACGAAATATCACAAGGAGGGGGCGGATAAGTATTAAATAAATGTATGTATTAAGTAACGCACGATTTCTGAACCGGATATCGTAGTCTGTTACCAGAAACCGATTTCCTATATTCAGATTATACCTTTATTTATAGATAATATTTTTTTTATTGATTGTGTTTTAGACTATTTACCTTTATCTTGAGCGATTTTGTGTTCATCTTTCGTCAGTGCATAGAAGAGTTCGCTGGTTCTTTCCACTGATTGAGACGTCATCTTCGTCGGGATGGTTACCGTTGTCGTCGTTACCGGTTCGACCGTCGTCGTCAACTTCGACGTCGACTGTGTCGTTGTGACTGTCGTGAAAGGTTTCTTGGTCGGTTCTATTCGCGTTGGAACCGTTGTTTGTTTTCTCGTAGTCGGTGCCGTGCGTCGTGTTGTGTGTTTGATCGTTGTCGGTACTCTTTTGGTCGTGGTTGTTGGAGAACGGCGTGTTGTTGTTGATCTCACAGTTGTCGGTTTCTTTGTTGTGGTGTGAGCGGTTCTTGGGACTGTCACTTTGTGTTGTGTCGAGGGCATAGTTGTTGTTGTTGTTGTGTTTTGACTCTGTTTCTTTGTTGTCGTGCCGTTAACGTTTCGGTGGGCGGTTGATGCGACCAGCTTTTCAGTGCGAGGTGCCATTTCGGAGAAGGTTGTGGTCTCTGTGTAGAATGACGAATCAAATATTCATTTAGCTGTAAATTGATCATGTCTCAAGACTCTGTGTTGATTAATCTATTTATATAAAATCAAAATGTCTCTGACTAATCAACTAAACAGGAGATCTCTAAAACTACCCGGCTTATGAAGCTGAGCAGGTAGGTAGGTAATTTAGTGAGAAGAGCAGTCAGCTAAGAACAAATTTAAGCGCAGGTGAAACCGCAAATCTTAAAAAAACTCAACTTATGACACTGTGTATAGGTATATCGTATAGTTTATAGGTAGGAGAGGCTTATAACAGATTTTACGGAGTTCCCGAATGAACACATAAATTAATGCAGGTAAGACTGCAGGGAATAGCTAGTTTCTGTATGTTCATCTTCTAGGAGTTCCTACGCCTTTTATTCCGCAGTACAATGAAACTTTTATGGATTAAGTATCTACTGAAAGTGCTATCTATCTACTGAAAGTGCTATCTATCCACTGAAAGTGCTATCTATCCACTGAAAGTGCTATCTACTGAATCTCTTACCAGCAAACGCGCACAGATCCTCGAAGTCGTGGCAGCAGTTGCTGTTCTCTTCAGCCAGGCAAGCCATGTTGCAGCCGCAGCTGGCGGGCAGCCGGCTCTCGTTGCCGAACGTGTCGCATCGACCTGCGCACGAGTCGACTGGAAGAGAAAAATAAGTTAAGTGCAAAGTTTTGTGCTTAGTTTCCAATGAACAATTCTTTATTTTCCACTAATATGTACCATATACAACGTGCTAATGAATTAACTGACAACTAGAAAGTAGTTTGCTCAGAATCAGACTACTGAATCGATCGCACTATGTTTTAATATACCTAGGTTATGTTTTTTCATTTTTATTAGCCCATGTGCAAATTATTTATAATACAATATTTGGTGCTTACGCCGCCCGCAGCAAAAAAAATCGAACCGGTAGGCGCGGGCGTAGCGCTTGAAATTTCGTAGATAGGTCACCTCCAAACTAATGTTGAATAACTTGTAAAGTATCAATTTTTTCGACATAAAATATAGTATTATAATCATATATTATTATATTATATATTTTAATCATATTATTGTTTATTTTTGAAAATCCGGTTTTCAGTTAATTCATTAACACGTTGTATAGGTATTCTTTATAGGCCTTATGATATAATTTCGCCAAGGTAATTTGTACTCCGCGGAGGAAACGTGTACCCCGCAAAGTTGACGTGTACCCTTGTTACCCCCTGTATTACCTAGGATGGGAAAAGGTGAAAGCGCTTCATTCCAGGCTTTGGTGCAGTTTTCCCCGGTCAATATGGCCACGTCATCTATGGCGATGTCACTTGAGTATCCGTTCCCACGGATACCTTCGAATATTATCTGTTGAAGAGAAGAAATATTTACGCGTTACCACCAAATACAGAACACACGAAAAAACAAACAAATTTGAGGATTGTAGATAGTTGTAAATTGTAGATAGTTGAATTGGTTTGTAGATAAGTAGGTACGACATTAATGGACATGGAGAAATGGTGACGCAATAAAAAAAATCAGGACATGTCTTGGGAAAGCAAGATGGTTGGTAACCCTACCATCTAATATAAACCGATTTTGATTTGATTTCAGATTGAAATAGTATTTGGAATCGCGTTAGGTAATATTGTCTATAGATCACGTCAGACAAGTCAATAAAAATGGATGGTTTTCGTTGACAATTTAATGAAATCGAGAAATTTGACGGATATATTCGATACAGATTTGATATACATAGAGACGCGATCCCAAAGCTTCAAATTTTTGTTGTGATCAAGAGTATATTGAAATCACTAAAACTTTAGATACCTGAAAACTGTCAGAGAAATTCTTCAAGGGCGTGACAGACTGATACCACTGGTCGCCCATGTTGCCCGACTGGTCGAACAACAAGTATTTGCTGCTGTACGTGGAATTAAGGACCACTTCAAGACTGACACTGTCTGGTTTTTGGTACACTCTCAAACTTCCTACGTTGCTGTAGACCAAAAAATATTAATATATGCACAAGTTTCTACATTTATTATACTACTCGTAGCTGTTCAAAATCAAAGTCAAATCACTTATTCAAATTTGGCCCATAATGATGTGGCTCTTTTTGACGTCAATAAACTTTCGTTTGTTCCGCTGCACCCATCCCTGATCCCAGACATGGTTCTAGGGGTATTTTACACAATAGACTTTAACATACTTGCTAGCTGTTCCCCGCGATTTTACCCGGGTTGATTTAGCTATACAAATAATACAACGTGTTAATGAATTAACTGAAAACTAGAAAATAGTTTGCTCAGAATCGACAAGCGAATCGATTGCACTTTGTTTTAATATAGGTTATATTATTTTTTCATTTTTACTAGCCCATGTCTAAATTATTTATAATACAATATTTGGCGCGTACGCCGCCCGCAGCAAATAAATTCGAACCGTCTAGGCGCGGGCGTAGCGCTTGGAATTTCGTAGATAGGTCCAAACTAATGTTGAATAACTTTTAAAGTATAAATTTTTTCGACATAAAATATATTTTAATCATATTATTGTTTATTTTTTTAAATGGAGTGTATCAGGTTTTCAGTTAATTCATTAACACGTTGTATATCTCACGGGGATAAAAGTACTCTTTTGTGTACCCTGACAAGTGACAACGTGTTGTAGGTATGCAAAATATTTATGAAGTTTCACGTACGTAAATTTCAGAGTTCCCGCGGGAATTCCGACATAAAAAGTAGTCTCTGTCCTTCTCTATATCCCTGACAACGTGTATGCCGAATTTTATGATGATCGGTTGAGCCGTGGAGGCGTGAAAGCGTAACAAACAAACAAATAAACTCACGTTCGCATTTATAATTTTACTAGCTGTTCCCCGCGGTTTCACCCGCTGTAATTTCGGAGTTCCCGCGGAAATTCCGCGATAAAAAGTCCGCCTATGTCCTTCTCTGTATCCCTGAAAACATGCAGCTACTTATGTCTTTCAAGATGATCGGTTCAGCCGTTAAGGCGTGAAAGCGTAACAAACAAACAAACTCACTTTCACATTTATAAGAAGTAGTAAGGATAGATTTCATAATATGCAAGTAAGTAGCTGTGCCTGCGGTTTCACCCGCGTAAATTTCGAAATTCCTGCAGAAACTCCTACCTATTTGTGTTTGTAACTTTAAAATGTTGAAATTTTCAAAATCGTTTCAGTAGATCCAGAGATTACCCCCTACGACGTCACAAACTCACAAACTCACAAACTTTACCTCTTATAATCCTACTAATATTATAAACGCGAAAGTTTGTAAGTATGTATGGATGGATGGATATATGGATGTTTGTTACTCTTTCACGCAAAAACTACTGGATGGATTTAAATGAAACTTTACAATAATATAGCTTATACATCAGATTAACACATATGGTACTTTTTATCCCGGAATTCCCGCGGAAACTCTGAAATTAACGCGGGTGAAACCGCGGGGCACACCTAGTGTTAGTATAGATAGGTAATAGGTACGTAGTGAAGTGTAGAATACTCACCGCCCATACATGTGATAGAAGAAAGTGAAGCATCCATCATCGACTAGACCGGCATCGTATAGCGGAGATATTAATCTCGCCTTATCGTTTTCTTCCCTCGACGATGTCTCAATGTACATGTAATGTCCTGAAAAGTGAAACGCCAATGTTTTCAGTGAAACGTACAAGTTCGGTCAATGATGTTTTCGTTAAAATAACTTGTTGTTCCCTGCGGTTTCATCCGCGTTAATCTTGGAGTGTACCCTATGTCCTTTTCTCTATATCATTGACAACGTGGATGCAAAATTTCATGATGATCGGTTGAGTAGATGAGGCGTGAAAAGGTAACGGACAGACGAACACGGTTACTTTCACATTTATAATTGTAACTTGACGGCCGCACCCAGAATCGTTTTAATGATACCTACTTAATTTTAAGTAAAGATTTTTAAAACAAAAGTGCCGCACTCACGGCCGCACTCAGAGTCGACTTTAATGATTACTTAGTTAAGTATAGATTTTTAAAACAAAACTGCCGCAATCAGAGACGTTCAGTAAATTAATGTTAATTGGCATTTAATGAGACGTAACATAATTAGTTAAATGCTAATTAACATTAATTTATTAAACTTGTCTGATTGCGGCAGTTTTATTTTAAAAATCTATACTTAACTAAGTAATCATTAAAGTCGACTCTGAGTGCGGCGGTGACTGACCTAGTGACTTACCGTTTTTACGCTCGCCAAGCGTGTGGTCGTACTTCGGCCCCGTCTGCACGAACGAGCTGGGAGTGCGCCCGCTCCACCAGCGCCAGTCGAAGTCGTGGAGTTCGTCTTGCATCCAACCGCAGAGGTCCGCCGATTCGAAATCACAACTCAAACTGGGCACCGACGTTGATGTTTCGTCTGCGTTTGAACGATTTGTTTCGTTGCAACATGAGAAAGTTTCACAAAAACTGTAGGGTATAGGCCTATTAACAGTAGGTAATAATTATACCCTAAAGGGGGCCTACCATCTCTATGAACTATAGTAAATAATTATTATATTCTAAATGGGACAGTCTGAGTCATGGAGTCTTTACCTATTAACATTAGGTAATAAATAATTAATTCTCTTCTAAAAGCCTAGGGGCCTATCGTCTCTATTAACAGTGGGTGATAATAAAGGGTCTTTCAATAAGGACGGGTCGATTTTGACATGAAATAAAAAAGGCCGTGTGTGAGATTTTAACGATTTTTTTTTTTATTTGAAAGAGCTATATATGCCATTATGTGTGGAAAATCACATCGTTTAAATGTCCGCCGCGGCTTCTCACGGTGGCACGAATTCGAGTTGTCCAATGTTCAACAACTCTGCCGCATAGTTCGGGTTGAATTTCAGCGATAGCCTGAGCTATGTTGACTTTAAGGGCATCGGTCGATTGTGGCTTATTGGTATAGACCTGCGACTTAAGAAAACCCCACAAAAAAAGTCTAAAGGTGATAAGTCGCAGGATCTCGGTGGCCAATTCACGTCACCTCTCACCGTCTGCCGTAAAATGGGCGCAATGCACGTAACGTTTGCACTAACGAACACTCATTTTGGTAATACATTTTTAACATTTGGACGTGTTGCTCAACCGTGTAACTTGCCATGGTGATTTGGCATTACTAACTGAATAAAAAAATATAGGTTAGAAAGACGACGTTAAAACAACATGGCCGCCACAGGCTGCCAACATCGACCCGTCCCTATTGAAAGACCCTTTATTACCCTAAATGGGGCCTATGGTCTCTTTTAACAATACGTAATAATAAATATACCCTAAATGGGGCCTACCGTCTCGTAGGTAATAACTATACCCTAAATTGGGCCTACCGTTTCTAATTAAAAGTAGATAATAATTATACCCTAAATAGGGCCTACAGTCTCTATTAACAGTAGGTACTAGGTAGGTAATAATCATACCCAAAATGGGGCCTACTCTATATTGTATTAAATAAGTATACCCTTACCTACATAAATCAATACCTATTCTCATTCATTGTATAATTTTGACTTTACACTCGTTAGTAGGTATGTAAGGTTGACTTTGTAAAACACACACACTTTGTAACTTTGTCTTTTTTACAGTTTTCTTGACTGAAGACACCATTTTTTAGAAATGGACGAAATATAATTTGACTACGTTATAATATAGGTACAGGCTGTAATTTTTAAAGCTCTAAACATCCAAACCCTCGATCATTAATGCTTACATAGAACTAATCAAAATATATGGAATAAATAAAATCACTGATTGATCGCAGAAAAAACCCATGGATTTACGTGGGTGAATGACCAATTACATTTGATTTGTAAACGCGATAGCAGCAGTACAAAGGAAAAGAGTGTTTTAACTCAATGACATGTTGTATATCCATAAATATTAACAATACCTGTCATAACTATACATAGAGTGATCAAATATTGTCCAGTAAGATGTTTTGCTTATTAATAGAGCGTAAAGGTCTTACCGACACAAGAGGGTGCTGTGCCATTCCAACTTGAGCCATTGCAGTAAACGACGTTAGAGTCTCCGACCATCTTGTATCGGGGTAAGCAGAAAAATATAACGAGCGCGGAATCGTGGATAGGTATGGCCAAGGAGTGCGGTACTTTGAGAGGTTGGCAGCCAGACCCTGGAACATGGAAGTGCACACTGAGTCATGGAACTGAAAGTGTGGTTCATCGATGTAGAGATCACGTGACTACGTCTTTTGGCGCTAACGTAATTTCGCGCCAATCCACGGATAATATTATACCATCTTTTATGCGTTACAATTTCAATTTAAAACGAAATTTTAAATGAATTTAACGCTCTATGGTATAGCCAAATAGGTATATTGCAAAGGTAAAAAATACAAAATTTTACTGAGTCCGCCAGTTAGATAATAAAAAATAATAACAGACACATATTTTGCTTTAATACTTAGATAAAGCGCATTAAAGTTTAGAAGTGGGGGCTCGTGACGTCATAACCACGTAAAGTGTACCAAGGCGTGACGTCATTTCAACTCGATTTATCACCATTACTTTTTGATTAGTATACATAGGAAGTAGTTTGTTAAAAAAGCACGAGTTCAATATTTTTATAAATCTACATGATGGACTTAAAAACTAAAATGTAGTCTTCTAGCAACTGCTGGAAATCAGTAGGTATCTTTAGACTTTTGATTCTATGTATATTGAGTGACTACTCCCGTTTTAAATTCTCTATGGAATGGGTTGCTTCTTGCATATTTCTTACGTGCACAAACTGGTAAAGGCGTATCCCAGCGTCCGTTTCTGCAGGAGGCGAACTTGGTGCCGATCAAAGTGAACTGCGGCTGACAGGAGAATCTGACGAGCTGGCCCGAACTTCTCATCCTGGGCCTACCGTTCTCCACATACGGGTAAATGCACAGGGAGCGTGGTCTGTGATAACTCGTGGAATGTGTGTTCTCTGGTTTAAAAAAAAGACAATCTATTTCATGATGGAGTGGTGGGAATGTGTGTGCACTGCATGTTCGTTTGTAACGCTTTCACGCCTTAACGGCTCAACTGGTCATCATGAAATTTTGCATACACCTCCCGGGGTTACAGAGAAGGGCATAGGGTGCTTTTTATTCCGAAATTCCCGCAGCAACTCCGAAATTATCGCGGTTGGAACCGCAGGGCGCAGGGAACAGCTATTGTAGATATATCATATATGTATATATACAACGTGTTAATGAATTAACTGAAAACCTGATACACCCCATTTAAAAAAAATAAACAATAATATGATTAAAATATATTTTATGTCGAAAAAAGGTATACTTTAAAAGTTATTCAACATTATTTTGAAGGTGACCTATATCTACGAAACTTCAAGCGCTATGCCTGCGCCTTCGAATTTTCTTGCTGCGGGCGGCGTACGCGACAAATATTGTATTATAAATAATTTAGACATGGGCTAGTAAAAATGAAAAGATATAACCTATATTAAAACATAGTGCGATCGATTCGCTATAGTTTATTCTGAGCAAACTACTTTCTAGTTTTCAGTTAATTCATTAACACGTATACCTATATTTTACAGCACTAACAGTTTCATTCATGTTATGATGCAAAGTTATACCAACTAGCGGATGTGTCAAGGAGATTAAATACCATCCATCCTGTTGATAATATTTATAACTGGCTGCCCGCCTCGCGGTTTAAAGTGAATTTCGGGAATTCCCTCGGCACTCCCTCGGGCCCTTTGTGGTTCTGTAGCTGGATGCTGTAGCTTTTTATTAGTGAATGAGTTTTTAGAAACCGTACAAACAAACAAACAAAAATTTTTCTCTGTAAGAGCTAAGCGTTTTGGCAAATTCTCTGGAACTCTACGAAGATGATATAGAAATTGATAAAACGAACATGCTCTTTATAAAATCGTTATTAATGAACACAATATTGCCCTATAAATGGCATAGGTAGTGATAATTTAGGAGTCGCTTTTTTATTTAGCGCCTTGCCCTCTATGGTGGACGACACGCACAGACCGAGTTTATAAAAAACAATTTAAAACATACCTAACAAGGGATCCTAGAATTTCATAGTTTAAAAATTTAAAAAGTTTGACTAATTACAGCATTACAGTTCATAGAACTGTTTCAGGATAGTTCGTTTTACGAGCGGTGCGGCGGTTAAACTAGGCTCCATTCAAACGCTTATTAGTTCTGAATTGCTACTAGGACCTGAGGCCAGCAGCAGTGACGCGCCTACCATGGAAAGCGCCGGTGAGCGAAACCATATAAGCTCCTCTTTGAACTTGACTTTTGAGTGAACTACTTTGATATTAGATATTATTTGGAAAAATTTACAAAACAGCAATGGGACAAAATTAAAAAAATGCTCTCTTGTTTCCAATTGTGGTGTTTGTTGAAAACGAATCTAAATTCTAAATGATGCGTGCCAATTTGCTCTCGCGGCGCCCCTGACGCCTGTGTGCGATAGATACACAGGGCCGAATCGAACCTGGCCAGGAGTCCAACTAGTGCAACCCGCTATAAAAAGTAAAAGGAGTACCTACTAACAACTCTACAAAGTATAAACAAAGATACCTACCTATTTCGAAACCTATTTCATTTAAAAAGAAATTGATGCGAGACGTGATTCTTATAGCGGGTAGTGCTAGGTTGAGCCCTGCAAAGTTCATAAGGTCCTAGTCTCAGCTGACAATGACGGGCGATGATGGTTGTCTATACTAAAATTATAAAAATAATGTTTGTTTGTAATATCATAACTCAAAAACTATGAACCCGATTTTAAAAATTCTTTCACCCACAGGAAGCTATAGTATTTCTGTGTAACACAGGTCACTTTTATCCCGGGATTCCCATGGGAACCCCGAAATTAACGCGGGTAAAATCTCGGAGGATCGACTAGTAAAAAGCATATTGATTAAAAAAACTCACCCACTCCAAAAGTAATGGTCATGAACAACAAAATAACACAATTCAAATACATTTTGCACATTTAAATAACTCCTTGTTCCACTTCAAATAAATCTAGCACCACATTAATGTTTAAAATCGAGTAAAACTTAATATTATTATAAAGAAAATAAAATTATTAATTTACGCAGTTAGTACTTCATCCTAAGCGCCTAAATAACAAATGACCATTTACACTTGTAATGTTTTACTAAACCTTTTAATAGCACGGTTGTACATTATCGTTTTGAATATTTTTTTTTACCAAAGATTATTTTTTACTGTAGATCAGATAGGTAGGTACTTACTTAAAAAGTTTATTGTGACAAACTCTGTGATTTTTTTTTTCTTGATAAACAAATTACAATGCGTCACCTACTTATACAGAGTGTCTTTTAAAAGTTCAGCTGTTTTAAAAGCAAGCGAATCTGTGTACCCATAATATTCAGTCTAATATTTTTAATTATATAATAACCGTTTTAAAGTCAATAAAATTACAACAATTATAACAGCACCCGTAAAACTTCAACCTTTCATAGCTATTGTTAGTTCTATAATTTCAAATTCAGAATTATTTGTAACGACTACCTACTAACGACAGCCTCATCAGATTTCACTTTTCGCTAAGTATGTCAATAAACCTACTATACTAATGGATTCAAATCAAATTACCTACTATTAAGGTACTATGCTTATAGTTATCTTCAAATTTTTAAGAATAGAAGAACAAGAAAATAAATCCAAATTTTTCCATCAGTTTTGAAAAACAAGAGTTAGGTACCTAACAAAAATAATACCTACTTAGCAAAGAGGGTTCTTATGGCACTCCCTGTAGTTGCAAAATCATTCATATTAGATACTTGACTCGCTCGGAATTTTTTTTGCAGATAACGTCAGTTTTTACCGACTAGTTAGGTACGTATGTATCTAGAAAACCAGATTGCGCTTCTGTATGGTATGTGTTCTCTTTGCAAGTAGGTACCGGAGGTGCAATCGCATAGATATCGCAGGAAATGGATCTGAGTAGGTAGGTTCCGTATGTTCCACTGAATGTTATCAGCAATGATGAATGGAATTTGGATTCACAAAATATGTTAGTTATCTCATAGGATTTGCCGGTTGATGACCAACGCTAAAGTAATTGTTGTAAGGGGTACGGAATAGGACATAGAGGACTTTCTATCCCGGAGTTCCCACGGGAACTCCGAAATCAACTGCCTGCCTGAATTGTAAATAAATAAATATAATATCAAAGATAGGTACATAGGTGCGGATCCAGTCCCTAAAAAAGATTGTGGGTACGGCGAGTGGCAACCTGAAAATCGGCTGTGTGATTATCGCAGGTACCTACTTACCTACTACCTCATACTACAGACTCGCTTACCTACTATCAATGTATTGCATTTGTCATTCAATCTATAGATAATAATATTATAAACAGTTAAAGTTTGTGAGTTTGTGACGTTGTAGGGGGTACCTAATCTTTGGGTCTACTGAATCGATTTTGAAAATTCTTTCACTCATAGGAAACTACGGTAGTCTTGAGTGACATAGGTTACTTTTATCCCGAAATTCCCACGGGAACTCCGAAATTACTGCGGGTATATCCGCGGGAGAAAATATGTACCTATCTAGTAATAGTACATTGTTATCCTAGGGGTGAAAGTAACTTATTTAGTCCCGAGACGGTGTTTGGCGCCCGAGCGTAGCGAGGGCGCTAATAGATCGAGGGACTAAATAAGTCTTTCTCCCGAGGATAACACTGTGCTTTTCATTACGAATGCAAGGAAAGTCAAAATAAAAATAGGAATTAGCTAAAGAAAAAATGAGTGAAGATCGGATAGTCGCTTGACACTTTCCCACCTAGGTATTTCTTTTTCTTTGGCCGGCTAGCTAATCAGCCAGTATTTTTTATTTACATTGAGGCGACCTAAAAAAAATATTATCTTTAATTATTAAGTATTAATTAAACTTCAGACCTACTTTCCGAGTATGAGTAATGAAAAATTATTTAACCGCGTTTAATTTCGGAGTTCCTTCTAGAATTCCGGGATAAAAACTAACCTATGTCCTTCTATGTAAACCCTGACAACGAGTAGGTAGGTGTGCAAGTTCTAATGATGCTAGGTTGAGTTAATTTAAAGGCGTGTTCAAACGTGTGAGACAAACAACAAACTCGACCTAGTAGCTTAGCTTTAAGTAGGCAGATATCGAGCGCGGACCAGCCGCGAATCTATGGGGGGGGGGGGCAATGAGAGAATCCCCCTCTCCGAGGACTAAAGTAGTAACTTTAATCAGACCTTATGAAAGTCTCTGGCCCTGTAAATTCTACAAATTTCGGGGAAAAACTAAAATTGCCTCCTCTCAACGAAATCCCCCCTCTCCTGCCCACCCGCTGGGGGTACCTCACGTCACTCGTTCAATCAGCTTAGTACGTTAGTGTCCAAGCGGCGTCCTTTGAGACAAGTCTCAAGGTCCCGACCAATAAAACCTGGTACTTACTAACAATCAGAGTCGTCAGTATATTCTGTGCCGGGGTGCGGGGTGGTCAGCCTGCGCCCTCGCTCTTGTCAGCTAAAAAATCGCAATGAAATATTAATGTTTCATTTATTTATTTCTCAAAATTGTGTACCTACCTAATCATTTTGCTTCAAGTGCCAAGTGTGGCTGCTATGACAATGGGCGAACCACTCTTTTGATAATTGGGCATGATGACAAGGTATAAAAATAAAAAAATCATCTATTTTGGACCCTGATATGGATTGGACCCTGATGGAAAGTGGGTTTCAAGAGAGCCATGTTTTAACTTGGGGAACAATCTAACATTGTCATTGGCGTTTCGCCATCATTGAAGAAGTAGATGAATAGATTTTTATTATTGAAACATTGTCATTGGCAAATTATAATAGGGCTGTTGACTACTATTCTAATTAGTCCGTCAGTTAGAAAATACAAAAACAATAGACACGTATTTTTTGCTTTTTCAAATAAATTAAAATATACAGAGATAAAGCTCATTAAAGTTTAGGATGAGTGGGTCGTGACGTCACTAACCACAAAACCGCCATACAAACTGTCAGAATAGTGACGTCACGCGAAATTTCAACTCAATATATCGCCGTTATTTTTTGATTAGGTAAAAAAAGAAAAAATACGTTTCCAATATTTTTTAATAATCTACAAGACGGACTAAAAAATAAAAATTAGTCAACATGCCCATTGTAGACGCCATTATTAAAGAAGAAGAAGAAGAAGAAGCTTATATATTGAAGCGAAACTAACAACCCAAATTCTGGGGCTACGCTCTGAAATCTGAGTCTCACTCGCTACTCGCTAGTCTAGACTCCAGGATGGACAGGTGGATTTGGATGTAGTTTCGGAACACAGCTTATGCAAAACCCAAAAAACTCGACACTGGCAAATGCACTACCTGAGGCGCGTTCCGTAGATTCGCACGAGTGCACTCGAACGCGCTCGAGCGCGCTCTGTTCCCGTTCTGTGGCTTGGTGAAATTTTACTCTGACAGTCTGACACAGTATGTTCTCTTATTCGTCTGTGTTAACCGGTACCGGATAATCAAATCAATTCTATGCCGTGACTTTTCAAACTGTGACATTGGCAGAATCATCGTCAAAACGGTGGAGCCATTAAAAACAACAAATTGGAATTGGATTAACATTACTTAAGACTTGGCTGTATGGCTCAATAGCCCTCGCCTGTCCCAGAAGGGGCGAACGTTAAAAACAACAACAACAATAAATCCTAAATTACCTTTTTCAGATCAATTTTTAGATGGATTAGTAATTCTAATTAGTAATTTTATAAAACGCTGTGGCCCGTGAATAAGAATAAGTTCTTTTTGGTTCATGTCAATTGTGTTTTACAATTTGCACTTTTGCCACCTAGTACACACTTATTTTTACAATGAGTAAATCTATCGAACAGCGAATTTGTCTGAAATTCTGCATTGCAAATGGTATTTCGTGCGCCAAATCGTTAAAAATGTTGAAAAAGGCTTACGGTAAATCGAGTATATCAAGAACTCGTATATATGGGTGGTACAAAGAATTCAAAGAGGGTCGAGATAGGGTGAAAGATTTGCCTCGCTCGGGTCGACCACGAACCCCTCATAATGAAGTTACCAAGGCTAAAGTGAAGGAAATATTGGCACAAAATCGTCATATAAGTTTGAGAAGTATAGCCGCTCAAGTCTCAGTGTCTTACCATTCGATTCGTACCATTTTAAAGGAGTTGGGAAGATTACCGGTTAAACCCAGAGTATGCCAAATTCAAATTCATGTTTAAAAGTTATTTATTACTTTACAAAAAGATGCAGAGATTACCCCCCTACAACCTCACAAACTCTACCTCTTTATCTTATTATTATAGATTGTACAATAATTTGGTAGTTCCCGCGTTGATTCCGGAATAAAAGTAACATATTGATGGTGTCTATTTACAATGTGAAATCTGAAAAAATTTAATTCAATATACATATAATTTTGCTTTCTGAGAGTGAAATAGAGTTCAAAAATTCAGATTTGATTTTTTTGAGGATGGGATTATAATTATGTAGGCACCGCACCGCAGGTGAAACCATTAAACTTTGCATACTTACTACATGTGAAGGGTAGGTAGAGAAAAAAATATAGGTTAGTACTCAGTACTTTTATCTCGAAATACCCGCGGGATTTCCGAAATTACTGCGGCTAGTGTTAGAATATGTTTTACTGAATACCCCCCTTTTTTCATGCTGCAGGCTGTTTTTTTTTGTTATTACATGTGTAGGTAATTGCATAAAAAATAACATTAATAATTATAATATGTTTTTAGGTTCATGGTGAGACTGCAATGACATTCTCGTGTGATACGTGCAGAAAAGTTTTCAAAACAAAATTCTCGTTGAATATTCATGAGAAATCTGTACATCTTAATATCGAACCTCACTCCTGCAGGTATACTTTTATTACTGCAAGCATACTTTTATTTTACAATCCATAAACTGTCACGTGTTAATTTGATAAGCAAAAGGTACTAATAAAAATTATTTAAGACTGGTGTTAATAAACAATGGCGACCTCCACACCACAGGTCACAGAACTAAAGATAGCAACGCATATAACAAAAATTCTGGATCGCGCCAACGGAGTTTACACACGTCACACTGCCTGTATGCAACCTCCGACGCTCTACAATCGGAGTCAGTCAGTCAGTCAGTCGCCAGGCGGAAAGCTTCCCCTTTGGTGGCTGTCAAGCCATATCACTATCCCGTGCTCGTATTCTGCCGTGAGTCGAGACTGTCTTGAGCAATGCCGACTTGATGGAGAGTTCGATGGTGATGAACGCTGCTTTCAATCATCTCACCACTGTAGCGGGAGCGGGATGGTGATATGGCTCGACTCCCACCAAAGGGTTAGTATCCCGCCGGACGAGGTGGAATGCCCGCGGCTCCGACTGTAGATCGATCGAGGTCGCATACATGCAGCACAGTGCGCAAACTTCGCTAGCGCGACTCAGGATTTCCATCGAGCTGGTATTCGTCGCTTCGTTGTAGTTCGTAACTGGTGGCGTAGAGGTCGCCACAACACAAAATCTAATATGCTTTTGGCTTTGTCTTCTTACTTTTCCAGAACAATAAGTGAGATACAAAATGATTTGAGATTGTATCCATCCAGTTTGCGTAGCGTTCATAGACATGAACCGAAACGTATGAGTTCGACAGCTAATATTTGTGATTCGCGGTTTCATCCGCGTGAGTTTCGGAATTTCCCCAGGAACTCTGATAAAAATATCCCGAGTTCCTCCCTACATATGCAACAAATCAAAGATCATAAAAATCGATCCAGCCATCCTTGCCTAATTGAAGAGACTCCAGCAGAGTTGGGTTTTACGGCTAAAGAAGTGGCCCAATCAACAAAAACAGACAATATTTTGAGTAAAATACTTTATTTGGTAAGAAACGGATGGCCTGCAACAATAGGCAGTCAATATAAATTATACTGGCAAAAAAGAGAAGAGCTGTCAACGTTCAAAGATTGCATTTTATGGGGAAGTCGAGTTGTGTTGCCCGAAGACATGAGATTACATGTGTTAGAAGAACTGCACAGTAACCATGATGGAATTGTGAGTACAAAGGCAGTGGCGAGAAGCTATTTTTGGTGGCCAGCTATCGATAAGCAGATTGAACAAATGATAAGAAATTGTCACATCTGTTCGGAAAAAAGGAATATGCCAATACATGTAACACATCATTTTATAAAACCGGATAAAGCTTGGTCACGGGTACATGTTGACTATGCGGGCCCCTTTCAGAACAAGCTGTTTTTAATATTGATAGATGCCTACTCTAAATGGCCAGAAATAAAAATTGTACCTGATATGAGTAGCCAAGCATTGATCAAAAGCTTAAGGGAGATATTTGCGGAACAAGGCTTGCCGGATACAATAGTGAGCGACCATGTGCGCAGTTTTATCTCCGAAGAATACAAGAGATACTTAACCACGAATGGCATACGACGAATCCTTGTCTCACCATACCATCCTGCCTCTAATGGACAATCAGAGAGAACCATGCAAGTAGTAAAAAACAAATTGAAGAAGATGTCGATGATACCCTGGCATAAAAGACTGCCTAAAATATTGTATGAGCTGCGAACGACCCCTAACAGCGTGAATGATAAAACCCCGGCAGAAATGTTGAATAATAGAAAATTTCGTTCCAAATTCGACCAACTCAACCCTTTGTCTGAAAAGAATAATGGACTAATAGTAGATCTTGAAGAGAATGAAAATCTCCAGATTAGGGTATTAAAAGTAGGGCAATCAGTTTATGTTAAAAACTATGGTAAAGGATCACTTTGGCTGAAAGGAGTGGTAGAAAGAAATATAGGAGTTACCCGGTACTTAGTCAGGTGGAATGGAAAACGGCTGATAAGACACATAAACCAGATCCATAAAGGTGGAGTGGAGGAAATGGAAAAGGGAAAACCGTATCAAGACATTGAATCTGACGATGAAAACAGCGAAGAGGATTCTGAAGGACCGGTGATACTACCACCTCAAGAAAAGTGGGAAGACATGATTGGAGTGTCAGGGCCACAGGACATCATAATCCATGATAGCCAAGAAAGACCGGCCCCCTGGAGTTGGAATAAGCGAGCCTTTTACATATCCCCGGAAGCCTCACCACAATATAAAAGAAGAGCTGTGAGTCCCAGCAGCTCAGACAAAGAGCAGCTACCAAGACCTACCAAACGAAAACTAATATAAAATGACACAGACAATTTGAGTGAAACTGCTGTGACAGAACACTAAGATTAATAAGATCTTAAATTTTATGTAGATTAATAAGATGTATGTTACTAATAATGATTGTAGTAAATAAGTAAACAATAAGAACAGCAAGTGATTGAGTAGTATTATCTTGTGGAAATAGGTACATTTATGCTATCCGGGGGTAGGTCAAAATTTTTGCGACATGTCAAAATACATCTCCACCCCCTACAGAGTCAGTCTAGTGGGATATATTAAGATACGATGTATGATATCACTACATTTATGTAACAAAGTCCTCGACCGCGTCTGTCTGTCCGCGATAAATTCAAAAATTACTGTGCGGATTTTCATATTACGGTTTTCACCAATAGGTACAACTGCACCAAAGTTCCGGTAAAGCATCGAAATACAGCTCACCAATGCATTTCGATGTAAACAACTTAGAAGAAAACTACAACTAAATTGGCTGTATAGACATACTTCCTTTGCCTTCCTCATTGGGGTAAATTTAACAAAAAAAGAGCTTTTGGCGGGATTTTAGCAGTGATGGACGTCAGTTTTATTTCTTTGCTTGGCAAATTAGTTTATCGTGATAAATATTATGTGAATGTGGTAGATTTTGCATAATAGTGATCCATTAGAGATGAACAGTGTGTGGAAACAGTGAAATAAGAAGCAATGGGGAGGTTATCGTTTTACTATACAACTTCCCGAGCGTGCTATTCACTGCACTTGAAGATTTTCTGCCAAAAGTTCCGGTAAAGCATCGAAATGCATCTCACCAATGCATTTCGATGTAAATAGCTTCAGAAGATACCACTGAATTGGCTGTATGGACTTAGCTTCTTTTTCCTTCCCCATTGGGGTAAATTTAACAAAAAATAAATAAAAAGAATAGAACAAATAATTTTGAGACGTTTGGCGACGACGTTTGAGACTTTTAGCAGAGTGGACGTCGGTTTTATTTGTCTGTTTTGAAAATTAGTTTATTGTGATTTTAATATTGTGTGAATATGGTAGATTTTGCATAATAGTGATCCATTAGTGATGAACAGTGTGTGAAAACAGTGAAATAAGATGGAATATGGCGTTCGTCGGGAGGTCGTCGTCCTATTAAGATTTAACTGTGAAGATTTGCTACCAAAAGTTCCGGTAAAGCATCGAAATGCATCTCACCAATGCATTTCGATGTAAATAACTTCAGAAGAAGAAAAATACCACTGATTTGGCTGTATGGACTTAGCTTCCTTTGCCTTTCCCATTGGGGTAAATTTAACAAAAAAAGGACTTTTGGCGGGATTTCCAGCAGAGTGGACGTCAGTTTTATTTCTTTGTTTTGCAAATTAGTTTATCGTGATTAATATTGTGTGAATATGGTGGATTATGCATAATAGTGATCCATTAGGGATGAACAGTGTGCGGAAACAGTGAAATAAGATGAAATAGGGCGTTCATCGGGAGGTTTTCATTTTACTATACAACTTCCCACAAAGCGGATTATTAAGGTTCAACTGTAAAGATTTGCTGCCAAAAGTTCCAGTACAGCATCCAAATGCATCTCACTAATGCATTTCGATGTAAATAACTTCAGAAGAAGAAAAATACTAATAAAAATACTAATGAATTGGCTATATGGACTAAGTTTCCTTCTGCCTTCCCTGAGGGTGTAAAATGTACGGTAAAATGTGAATGCCTAACAAAAAAGTAAAAGAAATTGTTTACCATAGTAACATAGTAAGTTAGTAACCATAATAATATTTATTTGGTTTGGTTGGCTGAGGCAGTGGGCTGAGGGTTGGGTTATTAATTATTAATAGTAATAATACATAAGTGATTTGAACTGCATTATTGATGACCGCAGTGATTCTTGTTCATAAATCGTGCTCTTGATAAGTCTAGTTAATTTGTGCTCTTGATAGCACATCACAATGAACAGTAACATATTGTGTAGACTGTGCAACTCAAAACACAGTGTTATGTTTAAACTTAACGAGTGTGATATTTTGCATAAACTTTCAAAAGCTCTCTCAATCCAAGTGAGTAAACCAATTAGAATTAATTAAGTAAAAGTACCTAGGTATTTAAATATCGTCAATCTCAAATTTAATTTGAGAAGTGTCTATCATGAAGTTAGAGAGGAACTCTAATTAAGAGGCTTGTTTTACTCACTAAAAAAATATTCTTATAATGTTATTGTAATGAAAAAAAATATTAGAAGATTATTAAGAAACTCGCGGTTTAACCCGCGATAATTTCGGAGTTCCCGCGAATTTAAGTTTAAACTGTATATATTATGAACCTTCTTGAATCCCTCTCTCTAGAGCTGAAAACAGCACAGCCACTGAAAATCAGCATCGTGGGACTAGTTCCACGGCACATGCTGAGTTGCGGCCATTTTGGTACCTTGTTTTAAAATTACTTATTGATTAAGTTTGTGTTCAATTTTGGTACCAAATAAACCTCTATTATATTCATGAAAATCCGTTCAGTAGGCTTTTGAGTTTATTGCGAACAGACAGACAGATGTGGCGCAGGACTTTGTTTTAGGAAGTGTAGTTGTATGTAAATTTAATAATACTAGCCAATTAAAAGAAAAATAAACAACAGAAAATTTATTGACTTTATGATTGTACATGAAAATAAACCCATAGAATGTAGCTATCTA
Source organism: Zygaena filipendulae (assembly GCA_907165275.2). NCBI lineage: Eukaryota > Metazoa > Arthropoda > Insecta > Lepidoptera > Zygaenidae > Zygaena > Zygaena filipendulae. The sequence continues at coordinate 6,987,563 of OU015674.1, forward strand.
ATTAAGTTTTTCTTACTTTTTTTCAGCTTAATCTGAATGTAATCACTCTGCCAAATCAAGTTTGCAAAAAATGTGTGGATAAAATAAACGAAATCAATATATTTCGTGAAACCATTTTAACCAACGAAGAAAAACTTCTTTGTCATTATAAAGATCAAATTAGTTTAACTTTAAAAGATGAATGTATAAAAACAGAGTTTGCTGAATGTAGTGCAGATAATGAGAAAGAACTCCATATTGATATTGTAGAAGATCAGTCATTAAATAATGAAATTGAATTAAATACAATCAAAGGAGTAAATCTACAGGATAATGATTATGAATGTTGTAGCATAAATGGCAACGAAACAGTTTCTGATCAGGCAAAATTAAATGAAAAAGCTTGTGCAGCCAAAGAAAAAATCAGCAACACAAAAGAAAATATTGCCAAATTCATTCCAAAAACAAATTTTAATTGCTTAATGTGTTCCGAGTTATGTGATACCCGTGGTGATTTAGTTATGCATTACAAAAAAAAACATACCCAAATGATAACAGACAAAATAGATATTAAAGAGACTTATAAGTTGTTAGTAAAATGTAATGATGGTGTGAATGGTATAAATTACCAATGTGTGAAGTGTAATAAAATATATATAAAGAAATATGATATAAAAAGGCATGTGAGCACCCATATCAATAAGGAAAGACCCTATGTTTGTAATGTTTGTGGTACGTATTAAAAACAATAGTATTAATAACCTGCCTGTACATTTATCACTTCTCACACAAAACCACCAGTTGTGCCAAAACTAAGCAAGGCCCTTATTCACTATGACCATAACACACTGTGTCAAGATAAGGCGCCGCAAAAACTGTCTTTCCCTCGTAATCAAAGAAATTTTCTGGCAAAAAAATAAATTTACAACGGCTCTTATGGCATAAAGAATAATTATTTCTCATATATTGGCATCTAGAACGTTTGGAAATGCGTTTTTGGGACGCGCGGTATGGGCAAGGAATGTTGTTGGTCATAGTGAATAAGGGCCCAGAGCTTGTATGTACATGATATTATTATAGTATTTATATATTTTATTTTTAAAACATTCATACTGATGACCTGATTGGCACAGTAGGTCACCATGCCTACCTGCTAATCAAGAGGTTCTGGGTTCGATTCCCGGTCGGGGTGGACTTTGTGTGATAACATGGGGTTCCATTTTCTAGTCTGGGTGTTATCTATATAGGTATGTAATAATAATATGGAGTATATATTTTCTTGATGTCCATGACATGACAAGAGTTATCATTACAGGCTGCACATTCATGCATTGGGTACTTGACATCACCAATCAAATGACACAATTTTTTCAAGGCTAAAATAAAGTGTTTCTTGGTGTTAACTAGATACTCAATTTGATATTAATGTGCAAAAAAACATACATACAATCGAATGCATAACCTCCTCCTTTTTGGAAGTCGGTTAAAAATCTGATTTAATGTTGTTGTCACTAAAATAGTTTGATTACCACTCCATTTCTGTTGTATTATATGTATTGTTAATTATTAAGATTCAGATATCCTTGCAGTATCACTTCAAAATCTATTGCCACATAATAAAAAAAGTACCTGTAAATAAACACTTTCCTATTTGTGACATAAGTATGACAATAATAATAATCCACTTCACAACACACAGATCTACTTGATCCCACAGTTAGCTATTATTAGCATATGTCGTGGAAACCAAGCAAACGTGGTATATACTACATAGAATTATTTATTATATCATACTATAGATATATAAACACACCCAGACTGGAAAATGGAACCCTGTGTTCAATGAATTATGAAGAATCCCTTCTTTATTATTTTAGGGGTTGCTTTAGAAATTTGCATGTCGAAAATGGGGTTGAGAGGGAAAGGGGGCAGAGAGAGGGGAGGGACAACCCCCCGGTACCATTCCCCCCTGCAGAGATGGGTACTTTCCGAGATATAAAAGGTTGAAGTTTGAGGTTATGTCATGTTATACTTTCGTATTTACTAGGAGAGGGGAGGGGGGAAGGAAGTCCGAAAGTGGTAGGAAAGTATAGGGATTCTTCCCCTACCTTCCTACCACTTGACAGGCTTTCCGGGGTGAGTCTGTCAAGTCTTCTAACCTAACCTAAACTACCGTTTCGAATGTGCTTCCATATCGGTAATCGGACCCAATATTATATCTTGGGAAGTATCAAATCAAATATTCTTTATTGTCACCAAAAACATAAATATAAAAAAATACACGGTGGGAAATACAGGCAACAAAGGGCGGCCTTATTGCTTAAAAGCAATTTCTTCCAGGCAACCTGTAAAGTTTAAATAAATAAGTTTAAATAAGTTTATTCAACAGATAACCTCAAAGTAAACTAGAACATGACTGGGGTCCTTTTAAGTATAACAATACCTGTGTTAGGAGACCCCGCTCTTCTATAGCTAACTACAATTATATTTAACAGTAGGTATCCTCCTTGTTCAATGTGTGTGTTTGTGTGTGTGTGTGTGTTTGTACAATACAAGTACCTTCTCATCTCCGCGGGGGGAGCGGTACCGGGGGGGGGGGAGTGTGTCCGTTTGTCCTTCCCCCCACCCCTCTCCTCCGCCTCTAAACCTCTATATATCTTCAAACGTATATAAAAAAAACTACGAGTCTCCGCGGGGTGACTGGGGTATTTTCTGAAAGAGTAAACCTACCCCTATAAAACACAACCCTTATAAACTCCAAATTCGACATGCAAACTTCTAAAGCCGACCCATTATTTTATTTACTAATGTCCAGTTGTCCACCCACTTGCTTCCATGCCAAATCCCTAAGGTAGGTGTGAGTGGTATAAATAATATTTGAAGATTTCAGGTAGAACATACAAGACAATATCCGAAATAATACTTCACAATCGAGTACACAATAAGACAGAAAAAATGCTGTGCATATTTGGATGTGGCTTCTCCACTTTGTATTTAAGCGCAATGAGAGACCACGAAAAGAGGCACAAGAAAGAATTCAAGGTAGGTAATTGGTTTTGTGAAAAACAGTAGGTTTAAAAAATTGCTGGTGCCTGGAGGCTGGAACCTTATAAAAAATCTAGTTAAACTTTAAAAATGAATAGAATGGATTTTTATTTTTTCTTCTACATTTTTGATGGGGACTAATAAACTCCTTATCTTTCTTTCTTTCTTCCTTCTTAAATAATAGTAAAAAAATTAGCAAAATGACAGATCACCAATGGGTGAAACCATAATTACTGCCATCAATTAAGTGGGGTTTAAAAATAAATTGCACATAAAAGAAATGTGACCTGATAATTTTCTGTTTTAAACTAGGCACGAATTTTTTTTTAGTACACCTGTGATAAATGCGGCAAAGGGTTCTTCGTGAAGACGTGGTTTGAGCAGCATCAGAACTTCCATACAGGCATGAAGCCGTTTGTGTGTGATATTTGCGGTGAAGCCTTTCATATGGACAGGTACGCTAGTTAGGTACCAATCTCTTACGTAAGTCATAGGTGTGAAATGTGAGAGTGTGTGTATTGCGCCTGAGAGGATTTTAAAGAAATCAAGTAGATATAGGCGCATCAGCGAAAGCTGCTAGTCTATATTACATATAATAAATTATAATAAAAAAAAAAATAAAAAAAATATACAGTATGTCCCGTAAACCGTCGTCAAGCCAGAACCGGTTGAAAGGCTAAGTGATAACTGTTTAATAGAAAAATGTGAAACATCTTTGCTATGAATAAAAAAAAAATGCCATTTGTAAAAAATATAAAAAATCTACACCTTAAACTCCTGTTGCTACAAACCTTAACTTTTTTCAATCTTGAAGAGTGTTTCCGAAAACTACTGCTTAAAATTTACAGTCATCTGTTCCTGTATAGAAGAAAATATCACGTTTTTTCCCAATCAAGTTGTCAAAAGTAATGCTTTCATCAGGATTTGATTACTTTTCTTTTTTTTAAATACATAGCAAAGATTTTTTTTTTCGTTTTTTCTGGTAACAGTTATGACTTAGTCTGGTTCTAGCTTGACGTCGGTTTACGATACTGTAAATAAATTTGAATTTCCTATTGTAATTCTAAAATTAAATCCTGTGAATAAAACTCAGCTAAAAGCTGCAGCTTCTCTTAAGGGACCTTAAGAGAAAGGGGAAACTGACGTACTTACCTACTACAAAAGTCATATTATCTTCAAAGATTAATTAAGATTAATTCATAATTATTAATTCATAATTATTAATTCATAATTATTAATTCATAATTATTAATTCATAATTATTAATTCATAATTATTAATTCATAATTATTAATTCATAATTATTAATTCATAATTATTAATTCATAATTATTAATTGATAATTAAGGATTAAACGAACTTACCTGTAAGTGAAGTTCTATCCTAATTATATGAAGCGCCTCGTCCGAAGAGATTAGTAACTGAAGATATATAATACACATGTAGTAACGCTAGGTGTCACCACTCTGCACTTTGTTCGGAGGTATTTAGGTTTTTTTTTTTTTTTTTTACTTGTGGGTATGTCTAGATCCTTTGGCTCTGCCACCCATCTTTGCAACCGTTCATTAAGTTGAGAGAATTTTATTGATTGATGTATATTTAATTATAGAAAGGTAATGGGATTGGCGAAGCATTGGGTGGGAGGGAGCTATGTTACTAATCTCTTCGGACGAGGCGCTTCATATAATTAGGATAGAACTTCACTTACAGGTAAGTTCGTTTAATCCTTAATTATATTTCGCGCCTCGTCCTCGAGATTAGTAACTGAAGATATATAATACACATGTAGACTTTGAGAGTAATAAATGTTTAAAATATCATCAATCAATGACATGACAGGGTAGCCACCATTAATATCACTGTAACAGTTAAATAATAATTTATTTTTTAATTACTGTGGTAAAAAATTTAGATGTTTTGAATGACACGAATGAGATGAAATTGCTGAATTAATTTAAGCATTATAGTGCTTAACGTAAATAGTCAAGTTTTTGAGGTTACAAGAATCGGTAGGAATAGGAATCTAAGCGAATAACGCGACAGTTGTCTGTAGATCCTGAATAGTTTAAGTTACATGATTTTATTTTTAAGTAAATTTCATTGTTTTATGTGAAAACTGAGAATAAAATTAGTGATTATGATAATTGTTACAATTTTCTCCTTCCCCAACACAAGTACCTATACCTACTTGTAAAACAAGTACCTACTAGTTTTACTTGTGAATCATTTCCATATGTGGTACCATATTAAGTAATTAGAGATCATATTATATTTCATATAAGAATAAAAAATTTACTTTATCGTATACCTGATTATTGTAATAGTTAATCAGTTATTCTAAAATGTGTAACATTATCGTTTACCTAACAGTTGACGACACGGGAACTATTGCTTTAATATTGAAAGCGTTAAGGATACCTGGTCTTCGCTACTAATGATAGGCCTCTGATAAAATTTAACGAAGGTGTTAGGCTATCCGCTCCACCCTGCAGTGTTGCGGATGGGGTCTATACCTATAGTGACGCCGCCTGAGTGCGCGCGCGACGCGGCGGCGTGCGGCGTGCCGCGTGCTGTGCGCGCCGAACACCGCCGCGTCAATCTCGCACTCGCTCAGTGTGCGCTTCATCCATCTGCTCAGCGATTAAGAGCCTACTGGCGAATATGGTTTCTTTGTATCAATGAAAAGACGGTATTTTTAAAGACTTAGTTTTATCTAAGTAGGACGTGAGCTCCCCCGCTGGACATGTGGAAAAGTTTTCAGTAAAGAAAGGTAAGCACACAATAGGCTGCACGACCAAGCCTAGAGGTTTTAAAATATCTGGCATTTTAATTGTTATACGTTTCGGAGAAATATTAATATTTTTTATCTTAAATTAATGTAACTGTTTTATAAGAATGTTTTTCTAGGGTTAACTCATTGTTAGGATACCAGTTCTGTTGCTCAGATGGTTCAAGACGATATTGGTATCCAAAGTTGCGTTATATTTAAGATTTGGGAGACGCCAATGAAAAAACGCCTTTAGAGGAACTCTGAAGCCTATCGTCATTAGATAGGTATCCTTTCGGTTCTAACTACTAAGGAGAGAACTGACCTACACGAATTCAGTGTCCCATACTGACATATCTTATTATACAGGTGAGTCAGAAAATATACTACTGTAGGAACAGCTGCTTCGTATGCGTTGATTGAGTGGGTTTGGCAAGAGTACCACCACTTTTTTAGACACACATCATACTGTTTTATAGTATTCAGTGACAAAGATGCTATCATAATGTCCAAAGAAGACGGTGAAAAGCTTCTTCTCGATAACGCGTCCCGCATAATAGGCCTGCGACCAGGGTAATTGAGTTTTGTATTCGACCGAAACTGGAATGAGAAATTAAGGTGTTGCTATAAGGATGAAAAATTATGGGTTCGCTTACAAGAAGACTTTAAAAGACTGGGTACCATAGTTGGGCAGTGGGCTGACCAAAAGGGTATCATGCTAACTAGCTTTATCAGAAATAATTTAACGGAGGGCTTTCAAAGCTACTAAAAAAAAGGGGAAGCGTGGGAGAACATCAGGATCCTTGTGCCATGTAATGTACTTTGGACACTTGTTATTTATGTGGCTTGCTAATAAATCAATCTCTGGGTAACCAGATTTTTGCACTAATGAGTCAAACACTCAATTTGCTAACTCCCACTCTACGTGTCAGTGAGATCTTCGCGATTCAAAGTCAGCTACGGTATTGCCGCAGGATCTAATGTAGGATGCGAAAACTAATACTTTTGCCGAGTGTCTGGTAACTTGGGTGAAGTGTTGAATTGTATTGAATACCACCCATTCTGTTGATTTATCCTATCGCAGTATAATTGTCTAGCCGGATATTGCAGTTATACAAATTAAGTGCAAATATTTTCAGAGCTTGCCGTATTGCTTCCGTAGGCTGTCCCCCCGACCCCGTAGTTGAGGCGTCAGCATATAACATATTTAAATTTGTTGATTATAGGTGCGGGTATGGCGATGAGAATTATCGTTATTTTTAACCACCAATAGATATTAGGGAGGACAGACCCGGGCACGCTCATCGTACGACTGGATTGATGTTATCATGACCTTGTAGGACCTACAGTGTAGGTTAAGGAACTTGCAGCGTTCCAATTCCTTCGTGTAGGGTCATCCGTACTCTATGGCTGGGCATGCTGTAGCGACATTTTAAGTTGTGCTAGTTGCCTAATCTTGCAACACTTAAAAATAATTCTAGTTCTGATTCTTTTTTCAGGAGGTATCCAAGTTTAATCTGGAATGATGTGTCTATTATCATGCTGAGGAATTTACATGATATCGAAGGTCTAAAAACGCTTTTCTCTTCATTAATAATGAAACCTAGTGACATCAACAACTTTTTAGTTAATTTATATTTATTAAGCGGTGTTGGTAATTTTAGTCAAAAAGGAGCCAATTGTTCTCAAGATACAACATGGAAAGGAGACCTGCGGAGCGTTATAGTTAAACAATCGGTTTTACTATTTTGCATAAGAATATATGGCGCCGTATTGAGACCGAACGATAAAACATTGAACTGATACATTATTTTGTCCTTCAAATACAAAACGAAGATACTCTCTTGAATCTTCGTGATTTGTTTTTTTTTTTTTTTTTTTAATAATTAATTAATTAATTTATTTTTTTACATTATTATTATTTTTTAAATAAGTGAGAGCCCTTTAAGTAAAGGGTAGCCATATGGCAATTTGTAGTTAAAAAATTTACAGCTGTATGTAAATAATCAAGCTTAAAGTGATCCGTTTCTATAAATAAATTTTCTATGGTTGAGAATGAAGCGTATTTTTGATTTTACCGTTCGGTTTCCATACTAGAAAAGTACTATACCATAATTGATCTTCACAAGGATTACCTACACTTAGATACCGCATTTATCTCAAGTAAATTATTTATAGCATTTACATAATGTAACCTCTCCTCTTTAAAATATTTGGAGTAGATGGCAGAATTTTGGACAACAGGGCTCAGCAAGTTAACTTAATAGCAACCGATTCATGACAGAATAGTACGGTCACTCGTGATGAGCGCCTATTGTGTACTAAACAGTGATAGACGGCCGGTCACTTAACTGTATTTAGTAGCGACGCTGCTGGGGCTGGTGCGCGTACGACGGTCTGTAGTAGCGCACGGTCGGGGCAGGGTGAGACGGGGCTGGCGCGCGGGGAGCAGGCATGCGGCCCCTCGAAGTCGGAGCTGGCGGCGGCGGGCACGGCGGCGACCTGTGCACCGCGAGGCCTCTGCGGTTCAAAGGCCGCGTCTCCGTGGATTTAAGCCTCCTGTATTGTGTTGGAGTCTGCTGCTTTGGAGTAGCCGCTTTTATTTCAACACCCGATTTAATAACATAACAGCCTTGGCCGTTTTTGGTGTTGCCGTCAAGTTTTCGCCGAATAAAAATGTATCTACCTTGGTATCAACTAACTAGTCCTTCAGGTCATTTTTTAGAGTAAAGAGTTTGAAATTTCGCCTTGTTACGCTATCTGCGTATTGTAAATCACATAAAATACGACTGAGATCCATCAACTTTTGTAAATAGTCGTTATTTATTTATTTAATTTTTTTTTTTGCATTTAACTGTAAATATTTCGCCAAGGCAAGATATCGCGCTTGCCATTTTTTTTTTTTTTTGTTTGGACTCAATGCCCTTATCAAATTTAGTGAAAATTTCAGATACAGCGGCCTTAATCTTAGGATTAGGCTGTGGAGCGCCTATTTTTAGGCGGTTACCCGGTATCGGATATTTAGTTATAAGATCTTTACTTTCTTTTGTTACACCTACCCTCAGCGGCTGTGTGTACAAAGCAGCTAGCGATTTCTATACATAATAATATATCTTTGCCATATTTTATGGCCGATGAAGGAAGGTCGCCTAAAATTTGTAAAATATATTCATCTAAATTCGCTTTGCCTGATATTTCATTGATAGCTATGGGATCAGCTGTCGATGTGCTCGCTGTTGGTGTGGCACTGGTGTTGGAACTGATAGCCTGCAAGCTGGTCAGATACTGGGCATCTTGTTGAGCCTCAATAGGCTCCTCAACATAACTGATCATAAACATAGTAGGTATGCTGATCTTCGACAAGATTTTTCTGATCCTCGATAGGATTGCTCAGATCCTCAAGGGATGAAGCTGTTTCTTGTCGAGATTAATTGGATTAATTGAAATTTTAAATTAGGTATTCTGGGAACCAACCATCTAGCCACAGAATAGGCGATGCTGAGGACATGTAGCAATGTTTTGTTGTCACGTTTATAAATTGCGAGGAACTCCACAAATGCTTTAAAACAATACGAGATAATCATGATTCATGGTAGTACCAAATTATGTATTTGGTTTAAATTATGCGGGTACATTTGTAAAGTGAATAATTAAATAGTATAATAAGTGGTATTATGTTCAAACCTTTTAAAATCGCTTTTAAATCATTAATTAAATAATAATTTAATGTATCGTAAATATTATTTGAATAGCATTTCGCGTAATGATTTAAATTTATAATTCATTTAGCACCAGGATAACGACTGTTATCTTTATCAATTAGTTAGGTACCAATCCCCAATGGATTGAACGCCAACCGTCAAACTTTGCGTCAAATTAGCCCCAATGACTAATCTAGATGCAATTACAAATACAATGTATTGTATTAAAGTATAGAGTACTTAAATGTATCTTTGTTACGTGACAATCATTGATTGAAGGCATATTGTTTCGGTTAGGTAGGTATCAATTCCCAATGAATTGAACGCAAACCGTCAAATTTTTGCGTTGATATAGCCCCAAAGGCTATTCTGAGTGCAAATAGGTAGGTCTAGGTGCCTATAATTAAATACAGGTATGTATTCTGTTGTTCGAAGTCCATGGAAGCACTGTGTGGCAAAACACTTTCACTTTGGTTGTGAATTTTCCGTTCTAAAATTTAAATTGTTTTTCACTAATTAATTTAAATCTTCTTCATAATTGATTACACGTTTACGTTTTGGCATTATTTTTGCGAGAGTATGAACAAAAACTTTAATTTAGTTAAAAGTGACTGGAGTGGTCGAGCACTTGATTGCGTATGAACGGTTGCAAAGATGGGTGGCAGAGCCAAAGGATCTAGACATACCCACAAGTAAAAAAAAAAAAAAAAAAAAAAACCTAAATACCTCCGAACAAAGTGCAGAGTGGTGACACCTAGCGTTACTACATGTGTATTATATATCTTCAGTTACTAATCTCGAGGACGAGGCGCGAAATATAATTATTAATTCATCTTTACTAATATTATGAATACGAATATTGTGTGTTTTCACGCCTTAGCCGCTAGTTTCACCCCTGTTTCTTTCTTTCTTTCTAATGTAGAAAACGATTTGAATAACTTATGTATTACTGCGGCTTTACCCGCATCAATTTTGGTGATAGTTACCCTTTCTCTGTGCCATACAACGTATAAGCCAGAAATGATGATCGGTTAAGCCGTTAAGGCACTTACATTATCATTTAGCCGCTCTTTGCTATTTTCTATGTATTTTTTTTTGTTTTTTTTTTTAATGTCACGTGTACAAAATTCAATTAGAAAAGTTTTAATGTCTAAACAAATAAATAAAAAGTAACTTCTAAATGTTAATAAACTAAAACTAAACTTGACCTAACCTAAAATAAAGCTAAAATATATTTTTAAAAGGAGTCCCTTTAGGCAAGTTTCCGAAGATACTGGCAGCGTTCCCCCTTTGAATAGCTAGGCTAATTCTTTGTCCGAGGTAGCTGCCGGCTCTTCGGTCTCCTGTGATGTCGACTAACTTTTTGCTATTTCCTTAAAAGCCTTATAACGCTAGGACCCCACGGACCAAGGGTCTCGACACCGAATGGGACATTTTTTTTATTATTATGGTAACAAAGAATATTTGATTGATTGATTGATTGATTGATTGATTGATTGATTGATTGATTGATTGATTGATGTCTAATTTATCAATCACCTTCCTTATAGGTACTTGAAGACTCACCGCACCTTCAAGCACCCGCAGTCGTTGGCCGAGAAGCGCTACGTGTGTCCGCACTGTGCGCTGCCGTGCCACGCCAGGAGCGCGCTGACGCAGCATCTGAAGGTACCTAGGTACTATCTTCTCGCCACTGCACTGCCCCCTTAGCCAAGTGGACAATCTATACGCCGCACTCAGAGTCGACTTTAATGATTACTTAGTTGAGTATAGATTTTTAAAACAAAACTGCCGCAATCAGACAAGTTTAATAGATTAATGTTAATTGGCATTTTAATTGGCGCAGAGGTCACCATGCCTACTCGCTAATCAAGGGTTCGATTCCCGGTGGGGGTGGACTTTGTGTGATGAACACAGGGTTCCATTTTCCAGTCTGGGTGTGTTTATATATCTATAGTATAATATGTATATAAGTAATTCTATGTAGTATATACCACGTTTGCTTGGTTTCCACGACACAAGCTATATTAACTTACTGTGGGATCAAGTAGATCTGTGTGTTGTGATGTGGATTATTATCCTCCTCGAGTGCGGCGGCGCAGTGAAGTAGAAAAATAAATACATGATAATTTGTTCACAGTATAATTAAATAATAGATACCATACATACATAAATAGAATAGAAATTAGATAAATACACAATTTCATAAATTATATACAATCATTTTATAATAACTCAATACATACATAAGTAATATACACATACACATCATATCAATACATAATATGCACATATAATCCCACACACACACACACACACACACACACATACACACATGTACATTAATACGACGCAAACATGTGTATGTTACATGTGTATGTAAATGCATAAAAATTAACATGTTAATAATTTTAATATGTTTTTAGGTCCACGGTGAGACTGCAATGACGTTCTTGTGTGATACGTGCGGGAAGGTTTTCAAAACGAAATTCCTGTTGAATATTCACGAGAAATCTGTACATCTTAATATCAAACCTTACGCCTGCAGGTAAATCGAAGCATACTTTTATTTTACAATCAATAAAATGCCACGTATATTAGTGTAATATGCAAGTAAATAAGTGGTGGCGTTATTAACCTCCAACTCTAACTTTATAATAATAATAATATAATAATAATCCACATCACAACACACAGATCTACTTGATCCCAAAGTAAGCTATTATTAGCTTGTGTCGTGGAAACCGTGGTATATACTACATAGAATTACTCATATATATTATACTATAGATATATAAATAAAGCTGGATTACCACTCACTCATTGACATAATTGTTCTCCCAGAAGGAGCATCTCTAGGTTGATATAATGTATGGAACATGTAGAGGGGACGTTTCGGTGATTATGGGAAAACCTCGACATCTTCGATTCCTGCTTCTCATCAGGTAGCGAGTCGACTGCCCGCCGAAACTATCCATCGAAAGTGAAAACGTTTCTAACTAAATTTCATCCACACCTTGGGCAAATTTCAATAGTGTAACTTTTTTTTCAAAATGGCGGAAAAAAACATGGCCGCCGAACAAAATTCAAACTCGATTATCTCCGAAACTAAAAGAGTCAGGTGGGGGGTGCTCAAACAAATGTCATAGAGGTCAATGGGGGGCAACCGCCTGGTGTGGTAAAAATCCAAAATGGCGGATTCAATATGGCGGCCGAAAAAAAAGTTGATCCGATCCGGGTGAGGTTCGGCATCCGGGGGTTTTTGGGGTCGCTGATGCCGAATATCGAATCAGTTTTTCGATTGCGTCATTTTTCAAGATGGCCGCCGAACATTAGTTGTTTGTATGGGGAAATTGTTTCGGCCCTGGCTCGGAAACGCGAGCTGCTCGCAGCTCGCGCACAGGGCGAATCTAGTTATACTATAGATATATAAACACACCCATACTGGAAAATGGAACCCTGCGTTCATCACACAAAGTCCACCCCCACCGGGAATCGAACCCGGAACCCCTTGATTAGCGGGCAGGCATGGTGACCATTGCAATCAGGTCGTCAAAAGAAACGTCAAAAAAAACTTGATATTAAGCTTTCGTCTTTGTCGTCTGACTTTTGTCTTACCTTTGTCTTTGTCGTCTTACTTTTGTCTTTGTATTCTTAGTTTTTCCAGAACAATAAGTGAGATACAAAATGATTTGAGATTGTAACACCTTTTGCAATGGGCATGTTGACTAATTTTTTTTTAGTCCGTCTTGTAGATTAATAATAAATGTTGGACACGTATTTTTTATCTTTTTACGTAATCAAAAAAAAAAACGGCGATATATTGAGTTGAAATTTCGCGTGACGTCACGACCCCCTCACCCTAAACTTTTGCGCTTTATCTCTGTATATTTTAATTTATTTGAAAAAGCAAAAAATACGTGTCTATTGTTTTTTTTTATTTTCTAACTGACGGACTAATTAGAATTTTGATTTTCAAAAGTAGTCAACATCCCCATTTCTTAGATCCCCCGGGAATTCCGGGGTAAGAATACCATGTTTTCTGTTCTGTAACCTTGACGTGTAAGCAAAATTTCATGATCATCGCTCGAGCCGATTAGGCGTGAAAGCAAAAAAGCCAACACCTTCTGCATCGCATATGTTTGTATCGCATATGTTATAGTATGAGTGTGTATCAATGTATTGAGTGTGTGTATGTGTAAGTATGTATTGTGTATGTTGTGTATGTATATGTTGGTATATATCAGATATTTATATTTATTTACATGCGTTTATGTCACTTTGCTAAAGTATATATTTATGTAGTTGTGCGTGTACATGCTCTGACCTTTTTTTGAACAATTTGGTGTAACTATTCATTGTTATAAATTACATAGCAGTCAATTAATGGCTTTACTATTGTATCACTTCTAGGTCTTAAGAAATTATTTTGTAAAATGCTGTTGACTGTAATAAATAAATAAATAATAGCAAGGGTTGTATGTAAACGGCAGCACGTGCAACAAGCGGTTCGTGAAGAAGCACAACATGCGCGTGCACGAGCGCGCGCACGCCAACCTCAGGCCGCACGCGTGCGCGCGCTGCGGCCGCGCGTACGCGCAGCGCAGCACCCTGCTGCGGCACCAGGCGAGGTGCGTGGCCAAAGTTCTATTCTCTGCCCGTGTCAACCAATTTTTGTAGATTAATAAAAAATATTGGACACGTATTTTTTCATTTTTTACGCACTCAAAAAATAGCGGAGATACAATAAGTTGAAATGTCGCGTGACGTCACGCCGTACTACAGTTTATAGCACGTCGTGAGGTCAAGTGCCCATTCCTAAACTTTTATGCGTTTTACCTTAGTATTTTTTCAACAATTTAAAAAAGCAAAAAATAAGTGTCTATTAATCTTTATTAATCTACAAGACAGACTAAATAAAATTTCGATTTTCATACCCCGGAACCAATTTTTTTTTTTGGTGAAATTTACCCTAAAGGGGTAGGCAGAAGGAAACTTAGTCCATAAATAGCCAATTCAGTTGTATATTTCTTCTTCTGAAGTTATTTACATCGCAATGCATTGGTGAGATGTATTTCGATGCTTTACCGGAACTTTTGGCAGTAAATCTTCACAGTTGAACCTTAATAGGACGCTCTGTGGGAAATTGTATAGTAAAACGAAAACCTCCTGACGAACGCCCTATTTCATCTTATTTCACTATTTCCGCACACTGTTCACCACTAATGGATCACTATTATGCAAAATCCACCATATTCATACAGTTAATCACGATAAACTAATTTGAAAAACAAAGAAATAAAAGTGACGTTCCCGCCAAAAGTACTACCGCCTACCCGCGTAGCTATAATTGTGTATTTTTAAAGCTTACAGCGATGGCAAACGAATCTAGTCCATACAGCTAAGAGTCTGACTTGGCTGTATAGACTTGACTGACTGACTGACTGATTTTGATTTTTTTGACCGAAAAGTGTTTTCACTTCTTGCGTGTGAACAGTCATCATCAGAAATATGTAATCAATTCTGAATTGAATCTTCTTGAAGTAGTAATAAAGTTCAACATCTAACAAAAATTATTACCTATACACACTGATACACCCAACCGTTTTTTTTTTATTTATGTTTACTTATTTTCATGTATGTTACGTCATATTTCGGTCCGTTGTGGATTTATATTTTTATTTTTATTTCAGTAAACACAAGAACATTGCTTCGATGAAATCGGAGGCTGATGAGGGCAGTAACTGAGGGGCGAAAGTGGCCCATTGAAAGGAGTTGCCTACAGAAAATTAGACATAGTCTGATTTTACCGTGCAAATGACCGAAAACTGGGTCTCGACAGTTCTGAACAAAGAATAGAGATTATGTAAAGATGCTTTCGTGCCTCCTCATACGTCGCGAAGGTTTCTTGGAAATTCCTAGAAAAGTTTGACACATAATAATGAACATGTGACAATTATTCACTGACAGCTGACAGTTACTGTCAGCTCGCTGTCAACCTTACGACACGCACAAGACGTGCACGTACAAGCCGGCCGTCTTTACTTGTCACCGGGCTGGTTCTGAATCTACTCCGGTTTGCTAAGTACCACTCACAAATGTCACAATATAAAATTGATTGTCATTTATCGGCATTCAGCGCACGCACGAAGAGTAACGCAATTGAATGTGTGGTGGAACCACATTACGACGTTTAGGTGATAACGTTATTTCGCGATAACGTTATAACCGGTTTTGTGCTTCAATTTTTGTACGGAATTTTGAATGAAACAATCGCTCAATGTGTAAAATCTATATTTTTTATACCTTAAAGATTTTTTGTTTATTTTCCTACATGGAATTGATTTACAATGTCCTTTAGGAAATCAGTGTCGTGGGACTAGCTCCACGGCATAATAGGGATGTGGACTACTTTTGAAAATCAAAATTCTAATTAGTCCGTCAGTTAGAAAATAAAAAAAACAATAGACACGTATTTTTTGCTTTTTTAAATAAATTAAAATATACAGAGAAAAGGCGCATTAAAGTTTAGGGTGAGGGACTCGTGACGTCACTAACCCTAAAACCGCCATACAAACTGTCAGAATAGTGACTTCACGCGAAATTTCAACTCAATATATCGCCGTTATTTTTTGATTACGTAAAAAAAGAAAAAATACGTGTCCAATATTTTTTAATAATCTACAAGACGGACTAAAAAATAAAAATTAGTCAACATGCCCATTTGCTAAATGGTAACCACTTTGGTACATTGTTGTTTAGTTTGTCAAACTATGTAGGTATTTGCTGTAAATTGATAACAAATAAACTTTTATACTA
This sequence comes from Zygaena filipendulae, assembly GCA_907165275.2. Taxonomy (NCBI): domain Eukaryota; kingdom Metazoa; phylum Arthropoda; class Insecta; order Lepidoptera; family Zygaenidae; genus Zygaena; species Zygaena filipendulae. The sequence goes on from OU015674.1 coordinate 7,003,874, forward strand.
TTAAAAAAAACATTTTATAAAATAATAATAACCCTTTGTTTCATTTTCTTATAACTGTTAAATGTAGCCTTCTGAAAGGTATTACAACTGACAACTTGAAACGGGGTGTCATAAAGGAACAATAGATGGCATTTCCTAGTTTTATTGAAGTATTGTGATAATTATGTAACTGAAAGCCTGAAAGGTGATGTCATCAATATAGACGGCAATAGATGGCACTTCGTAGTTTTATTTCAAGCTATCGAAGTGCTACCAATTATAGTATAGTCTGATTGTTTTTATTTATTTATTTATTTATTTATTTATAGAAATTACACTGTAATTATGTGATTGTTTAGGCTAAAATCCCGATCGTAACAATAAACATCTATTTGTTGGTGATTTATACATAGTGTTTCATTGTTCGCCTCACCCTCGGGGACCCTGGCTGGCTTCGTGGCTAACAGGAGCTATTATTCTTCTACGTAATATTATACCTAATACTAATAGGGCAATAAAAATGAAGTCTGCTTGTAATTCCAAGTAGTAGTTTTATTTTAGAAAAAAAAAAGTTCCTGCGGGAATTTCGAAACCCACGCGGGTGAAACCACAGCTAAGGTTATACCTAAGTTGGGTATAATAATAATAATTATTAATCTCTCTATCTATCGTGATTTATCGCATTTATTTCTGTCAACGTACGTACGTATGTTTCGTCAGTTTTATTACAAATCAGTTCATCTTGGTTAATATTGTGTAAAAATGGTGAAATTTGCTAAAACAACTCCCATTGGTGGGATATCTATTTGTCTATGTGGTGGCAGTATGGGCCCTGTACTCTTAGCCTTTCCAATAATAAAGAATAAATAAACGAAAAAAAATTTCTATGTGGCCGACTGTAGAAGTACAATGATTGAATATCAGATGGCGCTAAAGTTAGGATACGTATCTTCACAAGGAGAAGTTATTCCTAATTCGGGTCCCTTTTCCGTAAACTATTCTAACAAAACAAGATCGTTTGGTTTGTTATGACTTGTTTTCAGTTATTAACTGTTACCTATTATTTTGCCTTCGGCTTCGCTCATGTATTTTATTTGTTTAATGTTTGTTACGCTTTCACGGCTCAACGGCTCATAAAATTTTGCATGCACGTTGTCAGGGATACAGAAAAGGACATAGGGCCCTTTCTATCCAGGAATTCCCGCGGGGACTCCGAAATGAACGCGGATGAAACTGCGTTAAAATTTGCATACTTACACGTCAGGGGTACAGAAAAGGATATACCTACCTACCTAGAGTACCATTATCCCGGAATTCCCGTGGGAACCCCAAAAGTAACGCGGGTGAAACCGCGAGGAACAACTAGTTATATTAATATTCTTTTCGTGAACCGATTGTGAATGTGATGAAATAAAGCGTAGGCAAAATCCCATTCAATTCAGTTTTGAGTTCTGTTGATGGTAATAAAATCTCCTCCATTATTTTAAATTTTTTAATCACAGATACCTAACCTAATTCTAAAATTTTGTTTTGCACTACAGCTGTCATATTACCTACCTAAACGTTATTATTGAGGTACCGGTCTATCTATGTTATATACGATTTGTATATATAATAATATATCGTAGAATAGGGTGTCTGTGTGATGTGTGACAAATAACTGCTTCCTATTACGTGTACCTACTGACATACCACAGCAAGTGTAAATCCGACACTCGGTATATTGATATTGGAACTCGTCCGAACATAAATTGTGTTTGTATATTTACAAGTGTTTGTAGGTGTGGATAAAATTAAATGTCATGACTAAGATGGACAATCAGCTGGATTTAATATTAAAACTATATAAATACCCTATTATATATTAAACACTATTTATATTAAACACCCAGAATACTGGGACTCTAGCACCGGGTATCTTAGCCCATTTGATTTCCCGATAATAGTCCTGACTCCTGGCTGACTGAAAGTTCCATTCACACCCAAACCAAACTACAGGGTTAATAAAAAACTTCAAAAAAACTACGTTGTATAAGTAACGTAAGTTCGTGTGCCGTATTGCGCAATACCGTGCACGCCCGAGGCCGGAACGGCCCGTATCCGCGTGACTCCCCCGCCGGACGTGGTGTCGCGATCCCGTGGGACTCTAGAGGAGGGAGGGGGAAGGGAGGGACTTTAGACGCTAGACTTTCGGTGAACTAGACTTTGCGCTGACGCATTCAGCCATAACAATATGAGAGGTGAAGGATGGTCTTAAAATAGAGTGGTGCAATGCATGCATGGGTCGTATTTTTGGATCGCTCGAATTTCTTTCGCACACGGAATCGCGTGCGAATGCTCATACATTTTTTAAGCGTTTACACGTGAATCTTGCAATTCCGTGTGCGAGAAGTAATTCGAGCGATTCAAAAATACGACCCCAGAGGTCGAACGCTTGCACCGCCAATTTTCACATCCGTACTGGTTGGAAATATTAAAGGATTTAATAAAAACCGGCTAAGTGCGTGTCAGACTTCACACATTTAGGGTTCCGTACCGAATCTCTACTATCTCTTATTATAAATGCGAAAGTACTTAACTCTGTCTGTCTGTCGGTCTATGTGTCTGTCTGTCTGTCTGTTACGCTTTCACGCTTTAACGGCGCGACCGATCATCACGAAATTTTGCATACACGTTGTCAGAGGAGCAACAAGGGACATAGCTAGAGTAGGTACTTTTTATCCCGGAATTCCCTCGGGAACTCCGAAATTAAGGCAGGTGAAACCGCGGGGCATAGCTAGTGTAGATAATAGCCGTCTGCATGTGCAGTAGCAGAGGCAGAATAATGAGAAGCAATTTTTTTTTTTTGTAACTTATTAAAATGACTAAGTGCGGCTGTAAGGCTTATCGCTACGCCACGCTCCGCTCGTAGCACTGGTAGTGTAGGTACGTAGACCCGTAGTAGTGATTTGCCGCCGCGCCGCCGCGCCGCCGCCCGCGTCTTCTATGCTACGCATTTATCCGCAAAATAAAGTTGGTTTTAACAAAGAAATTTATAGAATTTCAAAGAAAAACATCAAAATGTTGGTATTGGCTAGTAAAATATACGTATTAACAAATATTATCACCAAGTTTTAAGTTCATTGGTCAACGGGATGTTGGAAAATACCTCGGTACAAAATGTTGTAAAAAAAAGCTGATTTGGCGGCTTCTGGTGCCTTTGTTTTCCGCTGTTTTTTAAATAAAAAAATACAGCTTTTATCTACTCAATGAGCTCTATTCAACGATACCTCACTCGTTTCGGTACCTATATAAGCAAAAAAAAATGCGCCCAACTTTAGCTGTATGGGCGCCGCCCTTAAAAATATTTTTTGACAATTTGCTTTGGGTCATCAATTTGGAGACTAGTTTTTCCTATTTGGCTGTAAACCCGTGATACTCGACGGACAGACGGACACGCAAGTGACAGCAATAGAGTTCCGTTTAAACCCTTCGGGGATGACACCTTAAAAAAACAGTCATGTATCGCAGGTCAGAAGTAAAAATTTTTAGCTTCAAAAACTTGGAAACAATTTTTAAAGGCTGTTTTGTATATCTACTTCTTTATAGTATACTTACACAAATATCTTAAAAGCGCCCAACGGGACTAAGAAGTTTTCACTTCAAAAATGAAATTAAGTCTAATTAAAAAAAAAAATGTACAAAATTGTCTTATAGCTCATATAAGCTTATCTAATATATAAAATTCTCGTGTCACAATGTTCGTTCCCATACTCCTCCGAAACGGCTTGACCGATTCTCATGAAATTTTTTATGCATATTCAGTAAGCCTGAGAATCGGCTACTGTCTATTTTTCATCCCCCTAAAGGGAGTTTCTGCGGGAATTCCGAAACTCACGCGGGTGAAACCGCGGGGCACAGCTAGTATAAATATATAACTTATATAAACAAAATCAGTATAGATGGTAAAGATATTACTAATTAATATCGGTTACTACAATCGTCATGAAATTGTACATAGATACACGCCAGACAAGATGTCTATAGGGTATAGGGTAGGGATATTTCGGAATTTCCGCGTGATCTCCGAAATAAACGCGGGTGACACCGCGGGGAGCAGCTAGTAACCTATTTTTTTTTTTATTTATTATCAATAGGACCACAGACAGGTTAACAATGTTGTATAACATAAATGAACATTTTAGGAACTAAATAATCGCTAACCCTACTTTGATGGTCTCAGTATTATAAATATTATTCATACAAGTGGAGCTATGTGTTTATATCATAAAAGAACATAGGTAGTTACTAAATTATTCGCTTGGACTATGCTCCCACAAAATTACAACCACTATGAGCCTAAAAACCACAGTATTATCCACAAAAAGCCATTAATGAAGAGTAGTAGGTCCATTGGGCACTTACCTGTATTTACAGTGAAATTTCTATAAATAAATAAATAAATAAATAAATAAATAAATAAACACCCGCACATAACCGAATAACATAATAACCATATGTATATAAAAGTGTATGTGTAAAATACCCCTAGAACCATGTCCGGGATGGGTGCAGCGAAACCGGGTCACAGGATCGATGCGGGACGACCTTGAGGCATGAGATCCCACGGGATTTGTTCGGGATTTGATGTTGCGATCACGAAAATCTGCCACCCTACACGCTAACGTGTTAGACGACACACTATCATAGATTCAAAAAGATATCCTATCCTACTAATATTATAAACGCGAAAGTTTGTAAGTATGTATGGATGGATGGATGGATGGATGGATGTTTGTTACTCTTTCACGCAAAAACTACAAGATGGATTTAAATGAAACTTTACAATAATATAGCTTATACATCAGATTATCACATAGGGTACTTTTTATCCCGGAATTCCCGCGGGAACTCTGAAATGAACCCGAGTGAAATTTAATTAATTATTGCGTAGTAAACATTGTCAGGGGTACGGAGAAGGACATAAGGTACTTTTTATCCCGGAATTCCCGCGGGAACTCCGAAATTACCGCGGTTGAAACCGCGGAACACAGCTATATAGTTGATCATAAAATTTTTACATATGTATTTCAAATTACAATGTTTTTAAATTCATTGGTTCTTCTGATTTCAAAGTTAGAGGTAAGAATTTTTCACTGTTTTTATTTGTTTTACTAAATAGATTTAACAGAAAATTGATTGACAAATTCCATATCACCGCGATCGATTCATGGGTACCTACTAGCTGGCATGGGAAAATAAATATAAAAATATTAGAAAAAATGTGCTTAATTTTCAGATATTAGGTAAGTACATGACGGATTTTTAAAATTCTGCTAAATATATTTATCTACAATAGGTACCTGGTACATAATTTCATCGAAGGCTTTAGTAGGTATTGCAGAATCAATGACCGCACATCGCCAACGTCTGCGATCAGAGAATAATTTGTTTGTAAATGGTGTACGTCGCATTTTGTATAATATAGAGAACAGAAAACACTTGTCTTAGTTAATGGGATAGGCGATAAAGCCTCGGTACCTCGACCCTTGGGATCTTTGTACCACCCCTATCCTGTGATCCTCCCTCTACTCCCTGAAGACCTCGGCGGCGAAGGCTAGTGTGCAGTGAAGGGGTAGGAACCTAAAGTCCTCTGGTTCTGGGTAAGCTGTCCCCAGAGATACGTTTACGAGCCAAGGCATCGCGCTCGCACATGAGTTGTGCCATTGTTTCCACCTCTATGAAACGTGTTAATGAATTAACTGAAATCCTGATACACCCCATTTAAAAAAACAAACAATAATATGATTAAAATATATTTTATGTCGAAAAAATGTATACTTTAAAAGTTATTCAACATTAGTTTGGAGGTGACCTATCTACAAAATTCCAAACGCTACGCCCGCGCCTACCGGTTCGATTTTTTTTGCTGCGGGCGGCGTACGCGCCAAATATTGTATTATAAATAATTTAGACATGGGCTAGTAAAAATGAAAAATATAACCTATATTAAAACATAGTGTGATCGATTCGCTAGTCGATTCTGAGCAAACTACTTTCTAGTTTTCAGTTAATTCATTAACACGTTGTATAATTAGCTAAGTAGATATAAGGTTTGAACCGTGACCACAACAGTGTCTCAAATGTTAATAGGCGTCTCATAAAATTAATAGGCGTACCACATTCAATGCATGGAAATTTAAGTGTGGTGGAAACAGCTTACTATACGTGCGAATGTAATTCCGCGCCGCTCACACATCGATTGCTTTTGTTGCACAAATTGAAGAATTTGGTACGTAAACGTATGTCTAAGTAATATGCATTCACCACAATGACATAGACAATAAAATGAATTTTCTATCTTTATCTAATATAAAATAAATACCTAAGGTTGGATTAACTTTCTCTATTTTGACAGCACCGTATGGTTTAGCGGTTAGTTCCCTAGTGGCCCGGGTTCGATCCGCGCATTTGAGTGGTTACTGGTTAATAAAGTAGGAAGTTTTGTAATAGAATAGAATAGAATAGAATAGAATAGAATAGAATAGAATAGAATAGAATAGAATAGAATAGAATAGAATAGAATAGAATAGAATAGAATAGAATAGAATAGAATAGAATAGAATAGAATAGAATAGAATAGAATAGAATAGAATAGAATAGAATAGAATAGAATAGAATAGAATAGAATAGAATAGAATAGAATAGAATAGAATAGAATAGAATAGAATAGAATAGAATAGAATAGAATAGAATAGAATAGAATAGAATAGAATAGAATAGAATAGAATAGAATAGAATAGAATAGAATAGAATAGAATAGAATAGAATAGAATAGAATAGAATAGAATAGAATAGAATAGAATAGAATAGAATAGAATAGAATAGAATAGAATAGAATAGAATAGAATAGAATAGAATAGAATAGAACAGAACAGAACAGAACAGAACAGAACAGAACAGAACAGAACAGAACAGAACAGAACAGAACAGAACAGAACAGAACAGAACAGAACAGAACAGAACAGAACAGAACAGAACAGAACAGAACAGAACAGAACAGAACAGAACAGAACAGAACAGAACAGAACAGAACAGAACAGAACAGAACAGAACAGAACAGAACAGAACAGAACAGAACAGAACAGAACAGAACAGAACAGAACAGAACAGAACAGAACAGAACAGAACAGAACAGAACAGAACAGAACAGAACAGAACAGAACAGAACAGAACAGAACAGAACAGAACAGAACAGAACAGAACAGAACAGAACAGTACAGAGCAGAGCAGAGCAGAGCAGAGCAGAGCAGAGCAGAGCAGAGCAGAGCAGAGCAGAGCAGAACAGAACAGAACAGAACAGAACAGAACAGAACAGAACAGAACAGAACAGAACAGAACAGAACAGAACAGAACAGAACAGAACAGAACAGAACAGAACAGAACAGCACAGAACAGCACAGAACAGCACAGAACAGCACAGAACAGCACAGAACAGCATAGAACAGCATAGAACAGCATAGAACAGCATAGAACAGCATAGAACAGCATAGAACAGCATAGAACAGCATAGAACAGCATAGAACAGCATAGAACAGCATAGAACAGCACAGAACAGAAACAAACCGAAAATCGCTTTATTTAAAACAAAACTTCCATAGTTTAACGATTTTCTTAATTTCAATTTGTCCAAGACTAAAGCCTATTTACTCGACAAGGATTGAATTTGTTATTTTTAGTAGGTAGATACCTACCACCAAAGCGGGGTGTGTTGAACGAAATGAAGTTATACAAAAAGCATTACAAAAGTTCAGTATTTCATGATGAAAAATCCTTTTTTGCAATGTACCTATACGAAACAGCTATATCCAGCATTGGCGGCCGATAACCTTATAAATGGTTGGAAATATAGCATACCGCAGATAGACAACATCAGATACCTATTCAACCCCAGCGTGAAAACCTCCAAACTTTCTCCTCGTGTAATCCTACTAACGTTATAAATGTGAAAGTGTGGATGTTTGATACTTAATCACGCAAACACGGTTCAATGGATTTGGATGAAATTTGACATGCACGTTGTCAGGGGTACATATAAGGACAAAGGGTACTTTTTATCCCGGAATTCCCGCCGCAACTCCGAAATTATCGCAGGTGAAACCGCGGGGCACAGCTAGTTATTTATATTATATTGTATAATACATTTTCTAGATATGTTTGTGTCTATGCTGTGGGCCAACGTACTCGAGGTAGGTACAGCGCATGCGTCTTGCCGAAAATCCTGCATCCTTGCTCCTTTGTCCACAATTTTGTTGCCACCCCGTTTGATTGCACGTCAGTGTTTTTGTTTATCATGAAGAGTGAACATTCGGAAATCATCACGAAGTAATTCCTATGAAGGAATTGTGAGTATCATGTTTTTTGAATGAAATTTACGGCCATAGGCCAGGAATTAAAAGTTTTAATAACGAAGACATTTTAAAACTATCCTTACTTTTTAAACGTAGTAATGATGTCTTTATTACATATCTAAGTACCTCTACATAGAAATTAAATTGATGTGTCTGTTTTAATGTCAAGACAACATCTTTTTACTTAATGGGTATCTACTTATAACAAAATAGGTACCAATACTTAAAATTTCCATCTTTGTTTATTCCGGCTAATCATTGAAACGGTTTGGATTGATTTTGACGGGACTTTCACTGAAAAATAGCTGATGGTTTGAGTAACTCAGGTAACTTTTATCAGAGTTCCCGCGTGAAATCAGAAACTCTCGCAGGTAAAACCGCGTTGCAAATATAGTACCTACCTACTTAATAAAACTGTAAACATACCTAGGTTGTCTGTAGGTGGGAAATAAAATAACAATAGAGCAGGGGTGTGCAAATTAAAACTGTTTTATAAATGTGCATGACATGATCGCAAACGCATGCCATAAACTACTGGTTGAATTGCAAAGTAAAAAATCTTTATTCAATTACAATATTATTTTAGACTAGCTGTGCCCCGCGGTTTCACCCACGGTAATTTCAGAGTTCCTGCGGGAATTCCGGGATAAAAAGTACCCTATGTCCTTCTCTGTACCCCTGACAACGTGCATGCCAAATTTCATCCAAATTCGTTCAGCCGTTTTTGCGTGATTGAGTAAACGTTTGCGAGGATAAGAGCTCGAAAGCGCATTTTCGTTCGACTTGCTTCAAATTTATCGTCACTGCTCAGCTCCTATGTGTCCTAGCGTTATGTTATATAGCCTATAACCTGCCCAGGAGTATGGACTACAATCGTACCAAGTTTGGTTAAAATACCTTCAGTAGTTTTTGACCCATGCGTGCACATACAGACATTTACTGATTGCATTTTTGGCATCAGTATCGATCACCATTCAGCCTCCAATATTAATTTTGAATATATATTCAATGTACAGAATTGACCTCTCTACAGTTTTATTATAAGTATTGATTGATTGATATAGAAGATATAAGTAGATATAGATTTACACCCGCCAAAATGCTTAAACTGCTGATTATTTAAATAGCTAGTTGAATAACATTCAACAAACTACCTATATTGCAGGAAGAATTTTTTTTTTCTTTCTGATCGTTTAATAATAATAATAAACTTTATTGACATTACTCTTTACAATAATATCAACTTTTTTTAGAATTATACTTTTATACCTATACTTACTAGACATGTCATACATCTACACTATTTTCTTAAATATCTAGACCTGTTCCCCGTCTGCCTAGATTGTTGTCGGACACGCAAATAGGGCTCTGCTTACATTGCTTGATCAAGCAAAGTCAAGCCTCTCTTGTAGTTTCTTAAAGCCTTAAGTTGACATTGTAAAAAAAACAACACCAAGCAAAAACTATGAGCTTAAGAGCTCTAAATATGAGATTTTATCTCTGTATAGGGGAAACTAGATTGGTGCCTTGAAATTGCAAAGTGTAACAAACGCTTTAGCATGTTAGGATTTCAGTGTTTCTCGAAGTGGAAAATATGGATCTTGCCTGTTTTTAGCATTTATTTATGGTCAATTATAATTTGCAAAGAAGAATGCTGTATATTTTTTCTATACCTACTAGTACCTAGTTATCTTTTTCATGTTTTTAGTCGAAACGCAGATGAGATGAGAACAAATCTTCGTTTAAGATAAGCCTGCTTATTTTTTTCATAATTGCGCACTAAAAAAATAATTTAAATAAGTTCGAAGTCTCACTGTTAGTTCCTTCCTCAGAAAATTTTGCTTGCTTCCTCTTCGATTGTTCACGGAAAGATAGAGGATACTGCATGAAATCATCTAGTTAAAACGGCCAAATCTGCCGCATAGACTCACCAACTACTCTCAGATGCCATATTGTATCGGCACACATATAATTGGTCGGCTAACAGGCGAGCGCCAATCCCCAACACAGTCATCCGGAGGGGTCCCAAATTGTCAGCGATCAAATACGCGAGACCTCATAAATTCTTTCAACGTCTGACAGTTGCACGGTTCACATGTATCCACCCCGTTATAGGACATGAGGACGCCGAGCACCACATTCAAGCATCAGCATGAGTCGGAACAGCACGCACCAACCGCCGCCATCTTAGCTTTCGAAAATTACGTTACGTTTAAAGTTTATGCGAGTGCTTGCTTCGTTTGAGATTTATTTTTGTGTGTTGTGTTTCTGCCGACCATGGTTAACGAGTGTGCAGTGGTTTTGTGTTTATGACGTTAGTGTATTTGTGATGCTTCGTGTAAGTATTTATTTCGTATATTCCCATTAAAAGTCTGTCTTTATTGCTCGTTATTATAGTCCACTTCTGGACAAAACCCTCCCTTAAGACTAACGACGCAACTATCGCTTCTGCGGAACCCCATTCAGATAGTTCAAGCAATCTTCCGGTCCATCTTGCAGAAGTTCAGTCCACACCGAGTCTGCTGATGTAGTCTTCCCTCGAGATCTGAGAACTTCCTACCCCAACGGCGGACAGCTCTACAAACTATGTGCCCCATCCACTGCCACCTAAAGTTTTGTAATCCTTTGAGCTATGCCTGAAATTTTGGCTATCCTATAGAACTCCTCGTTTCTGTTTCGCCATTTGTACTATTTTGTGCAAGAAGAATAAATAAATAAATAAATAAATCTTCCCAAGGAAATTCCGATTCCATTCGGTGATATTGGGCTTTAAGTCTTGTTATTGAAGTCGCAGTAGGTATGCCGCAAATGCAAATACCGCCAAGTCATTAAAGTCATTGAACAACTCTAGGCGTACCTAGAGTTAGGACGAAATCTAATCCAAAGGGTCAATAAATAACCGAACCCGGCCTTTACGTTTTATTGATTGACTTAATACACGACCAAGGACTCATATGCCTACTCTTATACTGTACCTACACGATGACTTTAAATAACGGTGAACAAAATAAACCATTTTAATTTCAACTACCTACACTTCGTAGTGCTAAAAGTATTAAATATAAACAAAATTTAACAAAAAAATTAAAGCCGACTTCCAAAAACACAAAACTAAAAAACTAAAAATAAAAAAAAAATCCAAAAGACAAAAACACACGTAATATTATTATTGGTTTGTGCTACCACTAATCGGCATGAAGCTTGTCACCGAATTCAAACCGATTAGTGGTAGCACCAACCAATAATAATATTACGTGTTTTTGTCTTTTGGATTAAATCGGTATTTTGTTATTTTTAGCTTTTTATTTTTAGTTTTTTAGTTTTGTGTTTTTGGAAGTCGGTTTTAATTTTTTTGTTAAATTTTGTTTATTTCTCGCTTTTAAGTGACTTAGTTCGTAATTTCTCTAAGTTACAATAGCTTAATGTCAACTGCTTATCACCTTTTACAAAATATTGCTTTTCCCGACGCAGGGACGTTAATTGTTGAGGAGTTCTCCTAGTACATCACCATCAGTTCCACTTCACCATATACATTGTGACGGGCATAAATTGTTTAGAAACCATATTAAAGTTAACGATTCGGAACCCGTGAAATACCCATTATTGAGTAGTTCCGATGACCATCTATGGTCTTCATCATCAGTTCCTCTTCTTAAAATTTTGCTTTCCGAAAGCAAAGAAACGTTTTACTATAAAAAATACAAAAATTGCTATAAGTGTTCTCATAATTTTTGAAGAGTTCCCTCGATTACTCCAAGATCCCATCATCAGATCTCGACTTGGTGACAATGGAATCAATTTGGGAGTATCCCCTTTCAAACAAAAAACAATTTTCGAAATCGCTTCAATCGGAACCCGTGAAATACTTATGTTTTTTGAGTTGTTCCGATGACCACCTGTGGTCTTTATCATCAGTTCCACTTCTTCAAATTTTGCTTTCCGAAAGCAAATGAACGATTTACTATCAAAAATACCCAAATCGCTATAGGTGTGCCTATAATTTTTGAAGAGTTCCCTCGATTTCTTCAAGATCCCATCATCAGATCCCGACTTGGTGGCAATGGGACCTAATTGGGAGTATACTCTTTCAAACAAAAAAAGAATTTTTCAAATCGGTCCAACCATCTTCGAGTAATCGGTGAACATACATAAAAAAAAAAAAAACATACATACAATCGAACATAGAACCTCCTCCTTTTTGGAAGTCGGTTAAAAACAGAAAAATACGGTGCATTTCTTTAGTTTGGTCATTACTTAGGTACTCGGCCACCTTGTACCTAACTACAAATAAAGTATAGGCACAGATAGTAAGTAAAACTAATAGAAAATTGAACCAGAGCGATCAACTTTTAAACAGCTTTAAAATCAAGTTCAATTCAAATCCAAATATATCTAGCAACTATCCTAAGAAAAACATTTAAACACAATAAGAGGGTATGCATTTCGATAACTGAAAAAAAAAAATTCGACAGTATTAGGGAGAAGCGCAAAAAAAATTCCTCTTTTCTTGCCAAAGGTCTGTGTTGTCGGCACTCCGGAAACAACGTCAACCCGAGACGTCGTCTTCCGGCATCATTTCGCGTCGATTCCCCACAAAGATTCTTTGATGTAGGTGTTTAAGTAACCTAACATTTTATACTCCCTTATCGACATTTTGTATCGGTATACTTACCTAATCAAAAATATTTTTAGGGCTTTTAACCTCAATGTGGTCAATCAATTTGCGCCACATTTCTTTCTTTCATTTCATTTGTTAGGAAATCGACATTAGATCGTGTAAGAAACGGTACAGAAACACTATTTTTAATGATAATCCTGCAGTATTTAAACTAGACATGAGAAAGTTTAAACAAAAATTGCTAAATAAACGGGAAATGAAACGAAAAAACAAATACATTTTATATGACGGTTTTTTATAATAGGCGGATGCGACCACAGAGCAAATAAAATAAATAGAGAGGACATGTAGGCGGGCAGGCGCGCCACCGTTGCAAAGGAAGTTAGAGCAAATGCTCTAACTTGCCCAAAACTTTTTTTGCTGCCATCCCAAGTTTATTCACCACAATATTCCCAAAACTGTGAATTTTCAAAACAGTCAGTGAAGTAAAAACATAATCATAAAGCGTTTAATACATTTCTTTACCTTAATGAATGTTTTAGTGCGTGATGAATGGTTTTGTCAAAATCACCCGGCGACACTGGTTTTCATCTGTTTTCATACTAAACTAAGTTTATGTCCCTTCTATCTGTTATTTTCTATTCTTTGGATGCGACAGATGATACTCAAAGACAACAATAGCTCAGTAACATAAACAGCCGTTAGAAAGTATTTCCTAAAATGCTTTCTAATCGGTGATAGTGGTTCAATTTCAGTGAAATATTTTAATTTAGGTAGAGTTGAGCCGGGCAGTGGACGTGTATAGATTTTGATGATAATGATGATACCTTACCTGCATGAATTTTATTATACTACTAGCTGTGCCCCGCAGTTTCACCCGCGGTAATTTCGGAGCTCCCGGGGGGATTCCGGGATAATAAGTACCCTATGTCCTTCTCTGTACCCCTGAAAACGTGCATGCAAAATTTCATCCAAATCCGTTCAGCCGTTTTTACGTGATTTAGTAACAAACATCCAAACATCCACACTTTCACATTTATAATATTAGTAGGATTATAACAGCAGCTTATATTTTAATCATATTTTTTGTTGCAGGGCTCATAAATCTAGTCTATATAGTTTAGTACAATGAAAATGTTAGTACAGTAGTATTAAGAAGTACACAAATTGATGTCAATTAAGCATCGGAAAATAAGGTTGTAAAATTTGTTTAGATTTTGAGAGATTGTTGAAATAAAAGAGATGGAGACGAAAAACGATACGAAACCCGAAGACATCGAGTTAAGTGCTCAGGGAGTGAGCAACAAACCGTAAGTATATTATAATACATATGTAGGTAGGTACTTACCACAGATTTCAAATGAAAACTTTTAGAGAGTAAATCGGATACAAGATTTTACCAAAAATATTATAGAAAATATTATTTAACATGAAAATTATAAAGAGCAATGTTTTACCTAATATTGCCTTTTCTTTCTCGCAAAAATCTTTGATCGTTATATTATTACAACTATCTGTACCTGTTCATCCATGTTTTTGGAAGAAGCTGCGAGAACTCCGTGAAATCAGTTCTTAGCTAAAGTCTTCTGCCTATAAACTATCTACTTGCCAAAATTCATCTTCATAAGTTAAGTGGTTTTTGAGATTTTGTGTTGAGTAAGTGACCATTTGCTTTTATATATACAGACTAGCTGTCCCGCGCGATTTCATCCGCGGTATTTCCGGAGTTCCCACGGGAATTCCGGGATAAAAACTATCCTATCTTTTAAGTTAGACCATATTATTAATGGTTACAAAATTTTATCAAAATACATTCGGTAGTTTCGGAGTCCATCGCGGACAAACAACGTGACACGTGATTTATATACATATATTAAAAAAGATAATGTAAAAATAGTTGTAATTTTAGTTTCGTTTATGCTAGACAAATAATCTGAGATCACAGAATCTTTTTGTATCTTTCCAGGGTCGTGATCACAAAATCTGGCTTGCCAGACAGAGGTTCCTGGGGCAGCAAACTTGACTTCATCCTGTCCGTGGTCGGCCTCGCCATAGGTCTTGGCAATGTTTGGAGATTCCCTTACCTGTGCTATAAGAATGGAGGCGGAGCTTTCCTCATTCCTTATTTCCTTACCTTATTCTTGGCTGGAATCCCCATGTTCTTCATGGAATTAGCAATGGGTCAGATGCTCACCATCGGTGGTTTGGGCGTATTCAAGATCGCACCTATATTCAAAGGTACAATCGCAATAACACCTATACGTATGTAATCGGGCGCGGATCTAGAATAGGGATGTTGATGACTTTTGAAAATTCAAAATTCTAATTACATAGTCCGTCAGTTAGAAAAAAAAAATAATGGACACGTATTTTTTGCTTTTTCAAATTAATGAAAATATAGACAGATATAGCGCATTAAAGTTTAGGGTGCAGGGGCTCGTGACGTCATTAACCTCCATGAGCCCCATACAAACTGCACCGGATAGTGACGTCACGCGAAATTTCAACTCAATGTAGGTATAGCTGTTATTATTTGATTGCGTAAAAAAAGAAAAATTACCTACTTGTCCAATATTTTTTATTAATATACGAACCGACTAAAAAAATATTTGTCAACTAGCCCATTTGGTTGAGGAGGGTAATTTTGGTTGCATCATGATTTTTTTAGAATATACGGGGTCGGAGCGTTTGCTATGGTCTAATTAACGTACCTACTTTAGTCGTCAGCCCACTACCCCCTCCCCCCGTTGATCCGCGCCTGTATTATTAAATAGTAAATTATGTGTTTCCAATACACCAAGTGTCTAATATTTTTGTATACTTAGTTGAAATTCTTTTTGTATAGTTGAAATTCTTATGATACAATAATTAATATTATCATTATCAATATTTAAAGGTAACTCAAAATTAGGTAATTGAAAGAATTAACTTGTATTTGAAAAGACGCAATACCTTAAGTTCTATCAAGATAAGTTTTATAGAGTTCTTGATAAATCAAACTGAACCAAAAAGCTAAGAAAGCATACAGCAAAGTTAAGTACTGTCAGAACTCAGATTCTTCATGTTGTGTGTTTGGTATAATATCCAGGTATCGGCTACGCTGCTGCAGTGATGTCTTGTTGGATGAATGTGTACTATATTGTCATTCTCGCATGGGCTATATTCTACTTCTTCATGTCCATGAGATCTGGTGAGTATTCCTTCATAAAATCTAGACTAAAATATGATAGTGAATTTCATCCACAAGTTGAAGATAATATTTGCGTAAAATCTATTGTATTATGTATTATATTGATTTGGAGTTAGTAAAAAATGAAATGTCTGATATCATCTGAAAAATCTAGAGGCTCTACGAACATCACTATAATAGAGGTATTATCAGAAAATTGAATTTTGCACAGTGTGTGTGAAATCAAAATCCTGAAACCCTTCAAGTTGAAGTTGAAGTTCTATTAGGATTAATAAATAACCAAATACTGTAAAACTCAATGATATTTATTACCCTGTAGCTGTGTCCCGCGGTTTCACCTGCGGTATTTTCGGAGTTCCCGCGGGAATTCCGGGATAAAAAGTACTCTATGTTCTTCTCTGTACCCCTGACAACGTGCATGCCAAATTTCATCCAAATCCGTGCAGTCGTTTTTGCGTGATTGAGTAACAAACATCCAAACATCTAAACATCCAAACATTCAAACATCCACACTTTCACATTTATAATATTAGTGGGATAACATCTCTGGTAAAACCGATAACTACATTCATCACAATCTAACTTTCTTTTTCTCCAGACGTTCCTTGGCGTAACTGCGACAATTATTGGAACACTGCAACATGTGTCAACCCTTACGATCGAAAAAATTTAACGTGTTGGTCGTCGCCGATCGACATGAGCACATTTTGCACTCTAAATGGACATAATGTCAGCAAAGCAGCCCTTTCTGACCCCGTGAAGGAATTCTGGGAGTATGTTATTGTAGTCAATTTATTTTCCACTATCGTCGAATAAGACTTCATTCGAGGAAATGAATAATTGCAACTAAGTATTTATTATTTCCAGATTTAAATTATGAAATGTTGTTCATTATTCCAATTTTTTCAACAGACGGCGAGCCCTTCAAATTTCGAGTGGTATCGAAGAAATCGGTAACATCCGCTGGGAGCTGGCCGGGACTCTTCTGTTAGTCTGGATCTTATGCTACTTCTGTATATGGAAAGGAGTCCGATGGACCGGCAAAGTAGTCTATTTCACAGCGCTGTTTCCGTATTTCCTGTTGACTGTTCTTTTGATAAGAGGTGAGTATATCCATAATCCATCCATATGGACTCATCTACGATTACGTATAAAAGTCTCTCCTTTAAAGGAAACTGAATTTACAGCGATGATAGCTCAGTGGTTGGTGCGTTCGGATCAATCGCCGCAAGGCGTAGGTTCGAACCCCTATGATAACAATGAGCTTGAGCTGTCGGTGAAGGAAAATACCGTGAGGAAACCATAGCATGGTGGTAGGGCACTCCCTAGTGCCCGGTTGGCTAGCTACCACCTTCAAGTTGCAAATCTGTTGCCGAGCACCTAACGGTGTGTTCCGGCAGCCCCACTTGAAAGCCAGTTCCCATTCCCATTCCAGGTCGGCAACGCACCTGCATGCCTTCTGGTGTTGCAGATGTCCATGGGTCCATGACATAAAAAAAAATTACCTCCAGAACTAACTTTTGAATATGTGTGACCAAGTAGCCGACGAGTCAAGTGCTTTTTCATTTTAGGTATCACTCTCCCTGGTGCTATGGAAGGAATCAAATTCTACATCATGCCTAATATGTCGAAGTTGCTTGAGTCCGAGGTGTGGATTGACGCTGTCACACAGATCTTCTTCTCATATGGTTTGGGTTTGGGCACCTTGGTAGCCTTGGGAAGCTACAACAAATTCACAAACAACGTCTATAAGTAAGTAATTTTTTTGTGATAGTTATAATGAAACCCAGTTAATATGTCAAAGTTCCCTCCATCCTTTTTGATAACGATGAAGATTTTTACGAGAGCACACCTCGTCCCAAACTTCTATTGGTGCCAATCACCTAATTAAGAAGACAGTACTAGCACCAAGTTAAAACAGAAGAGTAAAAAAAAACCTGAACAATCAACAAATACCACTAAATTATCACTGAACAATCCTGGTTTCCTTACCAATTACACATAAACAACGTTAAGTGAATTTAAAAAAAATTCAATAGATACAACATAATATATACCTGTATCGAGGATCATTTGAATAATAATTACAAAAATGGTTTTCAGGGACGCCTTGATTGTGTGTTCAGTCAACTCCAGTACTTCTATGTTCGCTGGTTTCGTCATATTTTCGGTGGTTGGCTTTATGGCGCATGAGCAACAACGCCCCGTAGCCGAAGTGGCTGCTTCAGGTAAACGATCCAGGAATAGGTCGTGATCCTTACGACAGACCAATTACTGTAGAATTCGTAAGATCAAACACCTAATGTTCCTCTTTACAGGTCCTGGTCTGGCTTTCTTGGCTTACCCTTCGGCCGTCCTCCAGTTGCCTGGCGCCCCACTATGGTCATGTTTATTCTTTTTGATGCTTCTGCTGATTGGTCTGGACAGTCAGTTCTGCACAATGGAGGGCTTCATAACAGCTGTCATCGATGAATGGCCGAAGCTCCTTAGGAGAAGGAAGGAGATATTCATTGCGATAACTTGTGTGATCTCGTATTTGGTCGGCCTGTCTTGCATATCTGAGGTTAGTTGTTTTTTAATTTCGTACTTTTGCGTTGTTATCACATTGTGGTATGCAAAGAGCATAGTGAATTTGAAAAAGTCTGCCCTACGGTTGCAAAACTATAGATGAGAGAGTCTTGATTCACGAAATTTCCTTTTGGTTTCAGGGTGGCATGTATGTATTCCAAATCCTCGATTCATACGCAGTCTCCGGCTTCTGTTTGCTGTTCCTCATCTTCTTCGAATGCGTCTCCATCTCCTGGGCTTTCGGAGTGAACCGCTTCTACGACGGCATCAAAGAGATGATCGGCTACTACCCGATGATCTGGTGGAAGTTCTGCTGGGTTGGATTCACGCCAGCTATATGCATCGTGAGTGGTCATACATAAAGCATTAAATAGTAAAGAATCATATACATACCAGGGTTTTTAATCAGTTATTGCTACTTTTTCAATAACTAAAAGTGAGTTTGTAAACTCTTTAGGATTATTTTTTGCTGATATCTGTAATGAGTTTTCAACATTAAGATTGTTCGTACTATTTTACATCACAGTAATTATATTCATAATTTCTTTTCTTGTCACCTTGAATGACCTTTTTCATTATAATTTTGTCAATGACCATAATTCTCAGAAAAATAATAATAACTTCTTCTTTAGTACTTACACTACCTTGCTTTTACATACATACGTTACCAGCAAAATTGTAATAAGACCTAATCTCTTCTTCGTAATTTTTCCTTTCTTGTGTGTGTACCTACCTATTCATTCATTGTAGCTTATTTGTGCTTCATGGTTCGACTTTTTTTTTTTTAATTTATTTAAAGGGCTTTGCCGCTTAGCGACCACATCGCCCGGTAAACTTATTTTACTACCGTGTTTTCTGCATTTTTTTTTCTTTCTGTTAATTCTCAGCTGTTATGTAAGTTTAATTTTAATTATTAATAATTGCACCCTACTCTTTTTGTATTGTTATCAATGCCAATGGTTAACTGGTAGAAAATGCCGTAAGGCATTAAGTTCGCCATTTGTACTTGTTGTGCAATAAAGAATGAATAAATAAATAAATAAATACGTTAAAAGTATGTTTCTACTGCAGTTATAATGTTTCCAATTTGCAATTATTTCCAATGGGCATGTTGACTAATTTTTATTTTTTAGTCCGTCTTGTAGATTATTAAAAAATATTGGACACGTATTTTTTTTCTTTTTTTACGTAATCAAAAAATAACGGCGATATATTGAGTTGAAATTTCGCGTGACGTCACTATTCTGACAGTTTGTATGGCGGTTTTGCGGTTAGTGACGTCACGACCTACTCATCCTAAACTTTAATGCGCTTTATCTCTGTATATTTTAATTTATTTAAAAAAGCAAAAAATACGTGTCTATTGTTTTTTTATTTTCTAACTGACGGACTAATTAGAATTTTGTTTTTCAATAGTAGTCAACATCCCTATTGTGTTTGTCAAAACTGTAGACAGACTCCGATAAACTACACGACCAATCCCGACATTCAAATGATCATGAATGCCAACCAATGGTGTTTAGCCCATCGCTAAATCTATTTACATAACAATCATAATAATAATAATAATGATCTAATTTCCAGAGTTTCTTTACACTAGATATAATAATCTACAAATGATAGATTTAATATAAGATTGACGTTTTGGACAATTCCCAGAGCGTCTTCATCTTCAACTTGGTGCAGTGGACCCCAATCAAATACATGAACTATGAGTATCCGTGGTGGTCGCATGTATTGGGATGGATAACTGCTCTGTCTTCGATGCTGTGCATCCCTGGCTATATGGTGTATCTGTGGAGAATCACTCCTGGGACCAGAGTTGAGGTATGTCGGGAAAACCAACTGAATGATTCTTTTAGTGATTAATAGATATGCTTTTATTATAAATTAAGTAATTATACAAGCTGTTGTTTTGGTCAACAACGCCCGTCACAGAGGTGGTTGTACTAACGATACTGATGTCAAAAAAAATATAAAAAAAAATAATTATTTTTTCAAGGAAAATCCGAAAAAATTATTTATTTTGTTTATACAAGCGGGCGAGCCTACGCTACCGGTCGTTGACCGCGCGGCGCGGCGCGCATCATATGGCATGCAATAGTACCTACGTACATAGTACCTACATACACCCCGCCTCGGTGGGAACGCGGGCGAATGCGGCGGGGCGGGCGGGGGGCGGGGGCCGGGGGGCGCGGCGATGTGCCACCCCCGCCCGCCGGCGCTAGCGCCAGCGGCCAGCGCCAGGCGCCAGCCAGTCTGCCTCCCACAGCCGCGGCTATTGCGCGTGCGTTGTTTCTATGCTAAAATGGCTCGGTCGTTCGCAGGATTAACCAATAGTGAAATTTACGATTTATTGAGTATTTAGTAATAGCGAAGATGAAGCGAATAGTGTGGCCGAGTGGAGTGCGACGTTTTCAACTCGTCCAAGTGAAACTCGTTACACCATAAGGACTGTTGTTTTTAGTCTCAGGGAATGGGTAACATTCGCTACACCTCGTCACACAACAGGTAGAGGTCAATCTGGGCTCCCTGTTAATGTTCAAGATGCAGTCCTTGAATACCTACTTTCGTGCGCAGCCGCGCGCGAATACCTACCTGGGATGCTGGGCGAAGCTTTGGCATTGACCATTTAACATCGGAGTTTGGTGATCGTTGGATAGGAAGAGGTGGACCCATACCGTGGCCACCACGTTCACCCGATCTAACTCAATTGGACTTTTATTTGTGGGGTGACGTAAAGTGGTACGCATGACGAATACGCCGACACATTAAAACAAGAGATACTGAACGCTTTAGAAGTGATTACGAAGAATGAAACTGTTTTATCGTGATTAAAAGACAATTTGCGATGTCGTGCTTCTGTGTGCATCGCGCAACGCGGTAGACACTGAACAGATAAACCGTTAACGTAAAATCAGTGTAAATAAAAAAAACTTTTAGAAGACTTCGTGTTATGTGTAATCAATAATTTGTAAATCACGTTTAATGATTGTAAATAAGTTCGTTCACCTTTTTAAATACGCCAAAGGTACTTAATAACAGCGCCATAGAACTTTAATGGATATTATTAATGGATAAAAATGTCATTTCTAATTTAATAATTTCTAAATTATTCAGTTCCTTTGCCGGTCCTAAGCCCAGTAAAGTATGGAGGGAAAGAGAGTCTAAAATGTGTTGTTTACTTACCGTGATCTAAATAGGTAAAACGTTTGTGCAAAAGTAGGTACCTACCTAAGTAGGTACCGGCGACGACGCGACGCGCGATGTAGCTGCTCGTAGCGCGTAGATGTCGTAGCTCTAGTCTACGCGCTAAGGCTTTACCAATTACCATTTAATGTAAACATTTTTAGATATCTTGTGCAGAGATTTTCTTTTAAATAATGTTCCGAATTATAAAAAATTTTTTTTTTTTTATATTTTTTTTAGAACCCATATTAGTTATATTACTACCTCCGTTACGCGCGTTGCTGACCAAAACAACATTCTGTATAGAGCACCCAAAGTAACGCCTATCCCTGAAAACAACAATATCTTTAAAGATACTTCACGAAATATAAATCGGTTGGAGATTTTGTAAATTAGGTACTATTTAAACTAACCTTCAATGGACACTCTGATAGACACACTCGGTTGTGTATAGCGCATGAACTTTGTCCAATCAAAATATTGATACCTATCTCAATCCCACAGTCTATTAACATTATTTTCCTTGCAATAACTTATGATCCTGAGTCCTTACAAGGCTTGATTCTGCAGCATTTATACTTGATATAATTTTTTTTTTTTTTCAATTAAACTTTGCAAATTTTATAACACAAATTGACATAATACTGCAGAAATCAAAAAAATTGAATCATCAAAAAAATTTACTCTACCGATTCCTTTTTAAATTACCTAAGTATTTATCTTAATAAAGGATATTATTTACAACGGTTGGTTTGACTCTTATTTGACTATTATTATTTTGAAGCTGAAAAATATAATGGGGATGTGGACTACTTTTGAAAATCAAAATTCTAATTAGTCCGTCAGTTAGAAAATAAAAAAAAACAATAGACACGTATTTTTTGCTTTTAAAAATAAATTAAAATATACAGAGATAAAGCGCATTAAAGTTTTGGGTGAGTGGGTCGTGACGTCACTAACCGCTAAAACCGCCGTACAAACTATCAGAATAGTGACGTCACGCGAAATTTCAACTCAATATATCGCCGTTATTTTTTGATTACGTAAAAAAAGAAAAAAAATACGTGTCCAATATTTTTTAATAATCTACAAGACGGACTAAAAAATAAAAATTAGTCAACATGCCCATTCCTGTCTTTCTTTATTACAGAAATTCAACAAAATCGTTCGCATCCCCGAAGACGTACCGACACTTCGCGCCAAGATGCAAGCCGAAGAGATAGCGAAGCACGGGCCGGCTCTCGTTCAGCCCTAAGCGTGTTCCGACGCAATACTTAATGCTCACGGATCTCAAGGAGACTATCTATGCTAAAGGTTCATCTTTTAACTTTAATTCATTAAGATTTGTCAATTGTTCAAACATATTCGTCACTAATATCAAAATTTACCTGCTCTACTTCATATCTTTGTAAGGTATTTAGGTATATGTTGCCTGAAAACAAACAATAAATAAAAATAAAAATAAAAAAATATCCAAAATAGACAAAATGATTTTGGTATTCATTGAAGATTTCCAAGAAGAGAAAATGTGCATGTGGAATCAAGAAATCAAAGGATGCTATAATAAGAAATAACCAACATATCCGTATCTCCACTAGTTTAAGAATAGTGGGTCAACCCAAAGACGTATTATTTGTCATTTTTTTGTCATTTAAGTAATTACCTTATATATGATGAACGATGGTTCAGATTTTATGAGATGTGAGGTGAATGGATGAAGCAAAGCAGCGGAGGGCAGCCGATCCTTCATCTGACCTCAGATCTCTGATTTAAGGAAATTAAATAACCAAAAATATCATATTAAAATAATTACGCACAATATATTGCAATTAAATTATATTTAAAGTATGTATAATAAATATTTGATATTATTATAATCTTAAAATATTTAAGTGATAAAATTAAGTATCTAAATAAAATTTAGCGTTGTTCGAAGTTACCTACGGACTAAGAGTATAACCTTATATGTGTGTTGAGACTATTAACTAGATTTAATTATTCTTAAAATATACCTAAAGTAATATTTACTTATTTTATATTAAAACTTTATAAATTTTAGACAATTTGTGTTGATTTTTACGTTTGCACGGGGCGGCGCGATATGTTCACGTATGTTTACATTATCAACTATATTTTAAGTAGGTACCTAGAGTATGGAATTTTAAAAATATCATTAATTTTAAAATAGAATTTTATGAAATATCATTAAAAACTATTACTATGTCTTCCGATAAAGTTTATTGATTTTCTTTTACTATTATATACTGACGTTCTAACTAGTTTATAATATTAAAGTTGCAAACAAAATGAAATTTATCATAATGGTGATCATGATTTGAATGATATTTACAAAGTAGACATAAAATATTAATTACATCTTGCAAGTTATATGTTTTTTTTTTTCTATAATTCATTTTAATTATAAACTATTTGCTCATATGAAGACGATAAGTTTGTATCTAGATACAAAAATATAAGAAATTAAATACAAGACATAATATTATATATAATATATCGAGACATTTTTAATTGTAAGTCTTTAAAAAGATATTATATAAAACATATCTATTTTAAATGATTATAAAATTTTACTATTACTTAGAACGTGTATTTTTTGAATCTATGTGGTGTTTTCTATGCATAATCATTAATAATTTAGATAACGTATTTTACTATTAAAATCGGTAGGCACAATAAGAAATATATTAGAAATATTATTTTTAAATTAATTTGTTTTTCTGGTAAGAGTTTTTGATTACAAAATGAGATGTTATTCGGTCATTTAAGCTTTATTTGTTAAGAAACGATTAGTTTTAGTTTATATCGCTATTCTAAATAACTATAAAAATATATTTATCTACATTTTATAAAACTTTATAAAGTGTGGGATATGTTGTTCTATAAAAAAGTATGTAGTTTCGTATTCAATGACTTTATTTTCACTATCAAAAAACACAATACCTCTTAAAACCAATTAAAACTACCCACTGTGTTCTATCCGAGACCAAAGTTTATATAAAAATATACTGTAGTGTCTGTCACTCTGTAGGTAATCATCATTTACCTAACCCATTTTCCTATTTATACTGTACTATTCAAATATTTACTGTAGAGACAAGAAATTAAAAGCTTATATCTATGAAGCTTATAAAGAAAAGTTATAATATATAATTATGTAGAGCGCTTTAAATGGATATCTAATCAATTTTATCAATCAATTACAAAAAAAAATATATTATTAAATTAGATTGAAAAAGAAAAATAAATAAAACTAGTGAACATTCGTACGTAAATCTTCAAAAATTAAGATGGAAACATAACATCGTTTATAGCAATCGTGAAACTAATAATTATCTAAAAACAATTTCAAATATACCTCCTATTTTTATCAAATTTATTGCCAAAGCTGTTTATTTTAGGTGGATATTTTATGTTAGTATAATTTTAATTTGTTATAAAAATACAAGTTTATGTTGTGTAATGCATTTATAAAACAAATACCTAATTATCCCTTTGTTAGTTGTATTTAATAAATATAAGAAAAATAATACAAAGATAATTCATGACCTAAAATGTAAATCGATCGACAAATAATTATAATAAAAAAATCCTAATGGTATTTCTAAGAGAAGTTAATTGTTTTTTAGGCATCTATATGTGTTTTTTTGTGTTTATTGCCATAAATTAATAGTCCACATACAAAATAAAAAGATTTCCGTTGAGTAAATTACTTGAATTTATTGAGTATTTTACATGTATTTTAATACGTTCATGTGTAGGTATGTACCTTTATGTACCTTTTGCGAAGTAGGTATTTAGTTTTAACACGAAAAGTATCTATATAAAAAAAATCGTAGATAACTATGTAGGTTAAAGTTGTGTAAAAGATTTGTGCTTCCATGTATTTAGGAAAGGATTTCGTAGTCATTTTTATATACCTATTAATATTATAATATACATTAAAATCAATGTTTATCTATTCAGTAGTTAATGTTTCTAGATATTCTGAATTTAAGAGGGCGTTATTTGCCGAAATCTACAAATGAATTAAGGTTTAGGGTTGGAAGTTGGAACCTAGTTAGGTGCCAATCTCTTGCCTATTGCTATTGCTATAATTTGGCGACACACAAATGAACTGATAAACGGCCGCACTCAGATTCGACTTTAATGATTACTTAGTTAAGTATAGATTTTTAAAACAAAACTGCCGCAATCAGAAACGTTCAGTAAATTAATGTTAATTGGAATTTAATGAGATGTAACTTAATTAGTTAAATGCCTAATAACATTAATTTATTAAACTTGTCTGATTGCGGCAGTTTTGTTTTAAAAATCTATACTTAACTAAGTAATCATTAAAGTCGACTCTGAGTGCGGCGGTACAGCATCTACTTTCCCACAAGTAAATGCCGGCTTGTAGATATACCTGCATGTGTGGTGCGCGTGTGCGTATCGTACACTGTTAAATTTTTTTGTAAAATTACAATCGTTTTACAAAACAAATAGGTATGAGCAAAATTACAAATCAGTGTGTTGGAAATGCAGTCAGTAGGTATACGATGCAATTCGAGTAAATAAACAAAACATGTAAGGAAATCTACTAAGATGAGTTGTGATTTTACAAGGTTTATGTGTATCTACAAGTACCTATGGTAATTTTCAAACCGTTAGGTCAGTTTTCAATTGAAACAAACTACCAACCAACATTGTAATTTTATTTACTATACCTAGTATTTTTTGGTAAAGTTACAAATAAATATTGAAACTGGAATCAATATAAAGTGATTGAAAGTTTACAAAATTTAAGTATTTTTAGGACTCCGACTTAGAAATTACTTGTTATAAGTTTTTATGTAATAATTACAATAAATATCTCAACTTTCGCTTCTGTGTTAGGATCAAATATTAGATAGAATCTACATATTAGAAGTAATTAATGTCAATAATAAAATAAAATTATACTTAAAATTACCAATAATTTTATTGAGACCTCACAAGACACAATTATTTGACTGATGTCTTAATTATTATTCAATAAGAAGAAAAATATTTTGTGTCTACATTAATATTAAGTACTTATACTATTCCATATAAGTATAAAAATCGATGTTTGTTTGTTTGTTAGTAATACGCTGCCGTACGGTTCATCCGATTGCGATAAAACTTTACCAACTTATTGCTTGCACTTGCGCGAAGGTCATAGGTAACTTAGGTTAGAAACCAAACCCTTCTAATTGCACCTCCAACGTCAATTTGTTCCTTTAGGTCGAGAATGTCCACTTTCCTAAAATGTTCACTTTCCTAAAACGCCCACTTTCCTAAAATGTCCACTTCGTTTTCCCAAAATGACCACTTTCCTAAAATGTCCACTTTCCTAAAACGCCCACTTGCCTAAAATATCCACTTCGTTTTCCCAAAATGTCCACTTTCCTAAAACGCCCACTTTCCTAAAATGTCCACTTCTTTTCCCCAAAATGTCCACTTTCCTAAAACGCCCACTTGCCTAAAATATCCACTTCGTTTTCCCAAAATGTCCACTTTCCTAAAACGCCCACTTGCCTAAAATATCCACTTCGTTTTCCCAAAATGTCCACTTTCCTAAAACGCCCACTTTCCTAAAATGTCCACTTCTTTTCCCCAAAATGTCCACTTTCCTAAAATGTCCACTTCGTTTTCCCAAAATGTCTACTTTCCTAAAACGCCCACTTGCCTAAAATATCCACTTTGTTTTCCCAAAATGTCCACTTTCCTAAAACGCCCACTTTCCTAAAATGTCCACTTCTTTTCCCCAAAATGTCTACTTTCCTAAAACGCCCACTTGCCTAAAATATCCACTTTGTTTTCCCAAAATGTCCACTTTCCTAAAACGCCCACTTTCCTAAAATGTCCACTTCTTTTCCCCAAAATGTCCACTTTCCAAAAACGCCCACTTTCCTAAAATATCCACTTCGTTTTCCCAAAATGTCCACTTTCCTAAAATGTCCACCTTCCTAAAATGACTACTTTGTTTTCCTGAAATGACGACTTAACAAATGAACTGATATTGTTTAATTTTATGACCACGCGTGATATGAGCACCGTGATTTCATGCCGCGTTCTCGTTAAATGAATTAACTGAAAACTAGAAAGTAGTTCGCTCAGAATCAACTAGCGAATCTATCGCACTATGTTTTAATATAGGTTATATTTGTTTACTTTTATGTGCCCATGTCTAAATTATTTACACAATTTAATACAATATTTGGCGCGTACGCCGCCCGCAGCAAAAAAATTCGAACTGGTATGCGCGCTCACCGTATACCTACAATATTTCGTCAACGTTCGATAAAGTTGATAAAAGATTTATTTGTCGATTCTACTTCTCCACAAGCAATCCATATAAGCTTACCGTGACGTAATGATCTTAACTATTCATAAAACACAATAAAATATGAACTGAGAGTGGATTTAACAACTGTGACGAGGTCGACGCAGCATCCTACGCAAATACAACCATTGCGTTTTGTGGTTATCACAATGTAACCAAAGGCTCCCACGCCGAGCGTCGAAGTTGCCTGTAAAAGCTTATCACATCTTTCGAGTCCAACTCCTGAATTTAGAATATTCTTCAGGGACGCCCCCAGCTGGCACGAGGACGAACTGAAGCCAAAGGTGAGTACTAGCATGATTTCTAAACATTAACCGTCACGCGAAGTAGAAGCCGGTGGTCTTTCGGCTGGAGCCTCAACCCCCAAGAACAGGATCCTCGGCTGATCCAAAACCTCTACATTTGTGGTTCTACAGTTCAGCCTACAGGTTTCACCGACAAACGTTCTTGTATTTCTTTCGGTATGTTAACAATATCTAAACAGTCAGGCAAACAGGACGCACCGAATTCCCGTTAGCCAGTGTCCTTGGATCCGCGATGAATACGAAATGATTGCCATTTTAAAAACTGAGCCGCCATTAAATAGCATTTATATACGTGCGTGCTCAGGATTGTAAATTTTAATATTCTTATGTATTGTCGACTCTACATACTGACATGGCTCCTTTGACCACGCTAGTTTGTCCTAGACCATATTTTATTGTCATATTCCTAGATCTAAAGTATTAGAAAATTCCATGTGGACTAGAAAGCAAAACGTGCTCACTGCGAAACTGAATTTGGCAATGGCACACAATACAGATATTTGTTTCACGTCAATACGGTTGTAAATAGAGGTGTGTATGTAATTTCTTGCAGAAATCTCAAATCGTATGAGAGAAACAGTGACGTAGAACTAGTTGTTTACATAAAAACCAGAGGAAATTTTTGCAAAAACATATTCTTCACCTTGGCGGGCTTCACTTGTTTAGTTTGTACTTGTGTATTGACACAAGTAAAATTAAACAAGAAGCGAAACCTATCGTTGTATACATATGTCACCGTAAAAATGTTATAACCGTTAGTTTGTAAAATAACGGTAATATTGTGAAATTGCAGACAGACAGAAAATGCGCAGTGGTGGGCGCTCGCACATGACAAATCGGTACCGTCGGTACCATTTGGCTGTGTTGTGGTCACAGTTCAAACATAACCTCACCTAGTATGTCGGGGTGTACAATGCACATAAATACCTATTCAATGCCAATTGTTTACAATCTAACGGTTTTTACAATTTTACGGTGAAATATACATTACATAATACTTACCACATACAAAGGCTTTTCAGAACCATGTTCGAGCCAACTCAAAATTACCTACGATAAGCAGCGACGTTGGCACTGGCTGAAATTTATAAAGCATCTTATACACATGCGCGTGCATGAAGGGGGGGGGGGGGCACTTGGGGTCCCGACCCCCCTACCCGCGTCTAAAGACGGCCCGACCACTTTGAACAAAGAAACTTGAAAGAAAAGTGGTAAAAGAACACTTTTCACTCAGGCGCGCACTTTTTTTACAAACCAAGCCCTGTAGAGTTTGATTTGTAAAAAAATCATGAAATAATATAAAAGATAAGCTTTTTATTTTCCAAAGCCTCAGTAATAATTTACTTGGTGACCCTCCCCAAAATTAGGGCCTGAGCACGCGCCTACTTATACACTGATGTGTGGGTTGATTGGTTTGTCAATTAGCCAAAATTTTCCTCGAAAACGATTTACTATAAAAAATACACGCTACCAGAATCGCTGTAGGCATTTTTTTTGGGTAATGCCTATAAATTTTGAAGAGTTCCCTCGATTTCTCCAAGATCCCATCATCAGATCCTGACTTGGTGACAATGGGACCAATTTGGAAATAGGTATCCCCTTTCAAACAAAAAATCATTTTTTGAAATCGCTCCAATCGGAACCCGTAAAATACTTATTATTGTTCAGTAGTTCCGATGACCATCTGTGGTCTTCATCATCAGCTCCACTTCTTCAAATTTTGCTTTACTAATGCAAATGAACGATTTACTATAAAAATACCCAAATCGCTATAGGTGTGCCTATAATTTTTTAAGAGTTCCCTCGATTTCTCCAAGATCATTAAATCCCGACTTGGTGGCAACTGGCAATTGGACCTAATTGGGAGTATATTCTTTTTTCAAAAAAAAAAAAATGTTCCAAATCGGTCCAACTGTCTTCGAGTAATCTGTGAACACACATAAAAAAAAATATATACAGCCAAACATAGAACCACATACTTTTTGAAAGTCAGATAAAAAGTTATTTTCCTTAAGACATTTAAAACTCACATATTTTATGATTTTCGATTCAACCATATTCGATTGGAATTTGCACTCTTATTACATCTTAATGTACCTACCATATTCTGCGAATAAATAAATAAATACTAAAAATAACCAAAGTAGGTACTTCTTCTTCTTCTTTAATAATGGCGTCTATAATTATAATTTGCCAATGACAATGTTAATAACAATCTCTTCATCTACTTTTTCAATTATGGCGAAACGCCAATGTCAATGTTAGATTGTTCCCCAAGTTAAAACATGGCTCTCTTAAAAGCCAGTTTCCTGCTCAGGGTCCAAAATAGATGCTGAAAAGTGACTGAAATAACGAAAAACGTGACACGCGTGTTTTCGGTACGGTTTTCACTCGTCAACAATCAAGTAGGTACTTAATTCTATCTTGCTTCATTTGTTTGTATTTACTCCAAAGTTATTACAAAACGAAAGCACCTAATTTAAATAGAGTCTGGTAGAGCGTTTGAGTGTAACAATTTTTGAAACAATTCTTTTAAAATATGTTACAACTTAGTGAATTCCCGCGGGAATACCGAGATAAAAAGTACTAACGTTGTTTTCTGTATCCCTGATTAACATGTAAGTAAAATTTCACGATAATCGATCAGTTGAGTAGTGAATTTCACGCCGAAAGGGAAACCAAAAAAAAAGTCTCATTCACATTATTTAAGCATTATGTGTATTATGAGGATGACCAATGTGTTATTGCCTTTATGCATTATTTACTCACGCATTTACGAATTATTTGAGACACTTCGAATTATTTAAATTTTTATCTGCGCGTACTAAGATTCAATTTAGATTGAAGAGTATGCTTAAAAAATAATCGACACATTGCGACGATGCTAATTCGATCTTCAGACCTGGATAAGTTAGTACTTGTTCTACGATCCTTTTCGTGATTTTTTTGTCATTATCGTTTTAAAATTTCGAATCAGTGTTCTTGTAGGTACTTGTTGTTATGTTTATTTACAAACTGTTGTGATAATGTTGAAGTTACATGTGTTACTTGTTGTTTATTTACAATTAGAATCCAGTCACGTTTACGGTAAGTTTTTTATTCATACGAAATGTATAAAGATTATGAGGCGTTGACTTGTAACATGACTTCGGCTTTGTGGATTTTGATATGACTTGCAATACCACTTCCATTTAGATGGACATTTTACTTATTATTTAAAATAATATTATCTAACATAATATTATAAATCATCATCGTATGTCCGCAAAGAGGTGGGTGTAATTATTATTATTAACTGCCGTTTTGAGTCGTTTTAATCTGTATTTATGGATTTTTAGTGAAGCTTGAAAAAACACTCTCAATGCCGCACTCAGAGAAATTTAAAGAGATTAACCGCCGCACTCAGAGTCAACTTTAATGATTACTTAGTTAAGTATAGATTTTTAAAACAAAACTGCCGCAATCAGACAAGTTTAATAAATTAATGTTAAGTTTAATACTTAACTAAGTAATCATTAGAGTCGACTCTGAGTGCGGCCGTTAATTAGTTAAATGTCAATTAACATTAATTGATTAAACTTGTCTGATTGCGGCAGTTTTGTTTTGAAAATCTAAACTTAACTAAATAATCATTAAAGTCGACTCTGAGTGCGGCCGTTAATTAGTTAAATGTCAATTAACATTAATTTATTAAACTTGTCTGATTGCGGCAGTTTTGTTATAAAAATCTATACTTAACTAAGTAATCATTAAAGTCAACTCTGAGTGCGACGGTAAGTAATGTTATTTAAATCATCCAACTAGCCGTAGCTCCTGGAGACGAAAATTAATGGTTCATTAGCTATATTAAGCTATATTACGTGAGCGGCGCGGCGGTGCGAATATATTAAAAAAATTCTAGAACCTTTAATTTGCGCCGAATAAAAATATAGAAAGATAGTGGATAGTGAGTATGCATTCAACTCTCTGTGTAATCTGTATGTGTGTGTGTCTGTTGTGCAATGAAAAAAGATTTTATTCTATTCTATTCTATTCATTGCATCATTTGCATCATACCTTGCAAATCCTCGGGCTCGATCGGCGCTAGGGTCTGGCTTCTGGTCAGCGAACTCACAGCTTGATTGACGGTGCA